>CM069590.1:40477820-41815320 GCA_035771175.1 Paratinospora sagittata | reverse complement strand
GGATCTTCTTTGCTTGGTGGGACTGCTACTCCAGTGAGGTAGTCATCTCTTCCCTTTCCGCAAATGAACATCATTACTGATTGTGACCATTGAAGGTAATTTTGTCCATTGAGTTTGTGCCCTGTAATGGGCAGAAGATTTCCATCTGATCCTCCATTGCTGCCTGCGGCTGGGGTTTCAAAATGGGAGGTGACTTCTGAGGAGGATTGGCTTTGTTGAGCCATTGCCATCCCGTATTTTGTCATCTATCTACAGGTCAGAGGTCGCTTCTCTGATACCATGTTGAATTTAGAGAAGAAAATAATTCTCATATATCTTATTCATGATCACTGTACAGTCTGAATATATAATGGAAGGAAGAAACGTTCCTTTCACTATATTTGGTAACAAGATACTAATTACTAAAAATCAGGAAACTAGTAAAATATGAAACTATAAAATAAGAAACAAACTAATAGAGATATCAGGAATTCTCAGAATCTCTTTATTCCTAAATTAATGTAGACAACTAATAAAGGAAACTGATTGCTGCAGCTGTATCCCTGAAAATCATGGATCGGGTATTTCAACAAGTATCAAAGTACAAGATAACCCAAATTGTGGATATTCAAAACTCAACGTTAAGAGTGAATTCCTCTTCATCCTTGTGGTTGTAGCAATAATTGTCAAGTATCCAGATGTGGTAAGCTAGCCTTCATCCCTTTGCAACGCATATGTGTACTAACCTTTGCATCAACTTTATCTGGAAATGTGAAATATGCGGGATTATGAGCCTAAATCCACGTGGCTCGCAAGTTACAACCACTTCCGAAACCCACTCACCGGGGAAGGGAAAGAAAGCATTTATCTAAGGTAGTGTTCTTTTGTCAACACTACGTCTCTATGTTTAAGTTATGAACGATGTCTTTAGGTCTTATCTCATTGGTATGACAAATCTCTGAAACTATATTTTAGTTTCGCACTTCATATCAATTACATAAGTTCTCTAAGTCTGAAGAATATTCTAATTTGAACATGTTATGATTCTCTGTATTATGCAAATTAAGCAGTTATTCATTATCATCCAAGGTAAGTAATATAACCAAATAGATACATAACATGAATCATATACTCAAGTGATATTGTAGCATAATAATAAACAGCTCAATAATGCATGCATGATATGCCAACTCAGCTTTTCATAACAACAATGCAGTGATAATATGAAGGAGGCAAGTCGAAATGGCCTCGCCCAAACAGAGGGTTTCTCATGACCCAGTCAAAATTTGGTCTCTCCAATGGCACATGCACACTCGTAGGAATAAAGTCAAGGGGAATGACAACCTTCCCATGCTCTTTATGTTCTCATTTTCAACCATGGTCGTGACATGGGGTGACCATGCATATTTAGCTCTTAGCCTCCTTTGTCTTATTTCAAACATCAACACAAATCAAAGCTAACTAATCAAAAACTTTTTACTGCAAATGAAAGGGGTATAGATCTAAGGTTCTAGCTTTATTTGCACTAGGCGATCATGGTGCTTGAACAAAAACATGACAAACAAAGATGATATGAAAGATGGAAAGGAGAAGGAATGGAAAGCAAGGTAAGGGAAGTAGAAGTTACTTGCCTCATGAGTGTTTCTAAGCTTGAGATATCCTCCTTTGCAAGCGCCTTCAACGGTGAAATGCTAATGTCTTGGTAGCTAGGGAGTTCCTAGCTGGAGAAGGGAAAATGTAAAGAAGGAACGTTAGGGGGTTGCAAGTTTTTGGGAGGTTTTATAGGAGGATGTCATTACAAATTTTTGCTAGTGTAAGGGCCTGCAATTAAGCATAACAAGTTTGGAATGTGCGTGGTCAATTTTTATTCTTGGTGACACTTGGCAATCATTTGGGCGTTTGTCACCATCTTATTGGTCCACTATTAAGGTCCAATAAGAGCATAGTAAGTGTCACTTGACTGATGTGATTTGAAGTGACATGCCTCAATTTTTGTGCCCATACGATGACAACTTATTTTACGCGCTACGAATTCGTTTGATGTCCAATTTGGACACAGTTGCGTTGGATTCGTAAATGACATCATGATCAATTTGTTTATTTCGTGCCTAAATCATTAATAATTTAAAATTTGAGATTTTAACTTTCTAGACTGTCAAATGCTCATCGATGGATAATAATCAACCGAAATACCCAACCAGTCTCTTTTGGGTCAGAAATGATAAAATAGCAAGAAATTGATTAATGAGCTACCTTTATAATTTATAAGTCAATTGCACTGACACAAGGCTGTTGGTGGGGCCCACAACAGCATATAGTCTTGACAATCGGTAGGATGTCAAAAATTTTTTTGGCCAAACCCAACCCGTTTATAACACTAGTCTATCCCCCCTCCCAAATTTGAGCCTAATCATGGAGTTGAACCATGATTGAAGAGAAGAAATAAATTTCCAATGGCCTCTAAGTGAGGATCTAGACGCAAGGATTTTTTTTGTTGAGTAGAAACAATAATTATTTATATTAATTTGAAGATGTAATACATATTGCGAATATGCACCATAAGTGCCTAATCAACATTGGTATCAATTGACGTACAACATTCCATATCTCTTGCTACCTCAGAACAAAGATAGCCCCGAATTGTTAGATGACTAACCCCCATCAAACCCCAAAGAATTGTTAAACTCTAAAATTTCAACTCTGGGACAAACAATTGCTCCAGTTTAGGTTCCAATCTGAAATAGAGAATCCATTATCCTGTGAAGACGCATAGACCCAAGTGCTTTTCGTGAGTCTAATTTCATCCCAAAGTTAGTCTTCATCATTGGATATGTTGTTGAACACTCTATTATTACACTCCAGCCATAAAGACCATAAAGTGGCATGGAAAGCAATCATACCAATCTCCATCTCGACCCTCAAGAGACTCGATAGATGGGATAATGAGAGACCTTCGTCAATGCATTGAGGAGGGACAAATTTGTTTCCAGAAAATACTAACCAGTTATGTCAAATCCGCCTAGTCTATGGGCATGTAAAGAAGATGTGGTCTAAGTATAAGGGCATGTAAAGATGATCAAGGCTCAAGGCCAGCACCCCTTCGATTACGTTACAATCCATGTTTACTTTTTATGACTCCACCGCCACTTAGCCACTAGGGCTCAATTCCTCTCAATGATGTTACCAATGGCCAGCCCACCTTGATCCACCCTTTTCTCCACCAAGCTCCATGCAACCCAGTGAGTGCCCCTAGTTTCCTCCTCCCCTTCCACAGGAAGTCTCTTAACATTTTCTCCATCAAACCTGCAATCCAACTCAAAACTCAAAAAAGGGATAGAAAGTAAAGTTGGAAGAGCATCAAGCACCGATCTAATTAAGGCCAATCTACAACATTGAAAGAAAGCTTATCTTCCAATGTCCAAGAGATCTTGGCTAAAATTGGAGCCTAAAAGTCCACTTTGCAAGAATTTCCCCCAGAGGTAGCCCTAAACCTTAAAGACATGCCTCATCCACATTGATCCTTGCAATTCAGACTCTTGTCCAGGTTGATCGCCATAATTGACATTCAACAATAGCACCAAAGAAGAAGAATTGTGTTATGAAGACTGAAAACATCCAGGCCCAAAAAAAAAAAAAAAAAAAACACTATATTATCTGTATATTGGAGATGGGAAACCTTGACTTTACCGTTGCCAACCTAAAGTACCATCCTCTTTTTTCCCTTTCTAAAAATGGTGTTCACTGTCCAAGGAAAGGTTCTTTTTTTTTTTTTTTTTCTTTTTCTTTTTCTTTTTTTTGTCATAGTTTCAAAGCCATAAACCCTAAACCAAACGACTTCAATTGACTTTCCCTCATTGCAAAGATACACATACACACTCATAAATGGCTTTCTTCTTAATTCTATTTTCTCTTATTTTATCACCCATCAACCTTAATATTTGGGCATTTTCTATCAAATTGCTTTTGATGGGCAAAAAAAATTATACAAATACCTTGGATTAGGATAAAAAATGATAATAAAAAAAAAAATCCCTTTTACTCCCCAATTTAATTGATCCATGAACCATGTATCCCCGAGGATCCATTTATGTAGTTGTTTATATGGCACACTAGAAGGCGCTTAACAGAAAACTTTTGAGATGCATTTTCAAAGAAAACACCTTCTAGTATGCTTCCAAAAGGTGTATCCCCAGAATTCCTCAAGGAGACATTTTATTTCTAGTTTTTTCATGCCAAGCTCTGACTTTATGCAAAGCCACCACACCCAAATGGTGGGTATTTATTTCTAGTTTTTTCAATCTCTTTCACCACATTTCAATATGCCCCTAGTGCTATTCTAAGCAGCCACACCACATCCTAATGGCTCAAATGAATTTTGACCCCAACCCCACACTCTTTTTAAAGCAATTGGATGGCCTACACCTTCAGTATGGTTGAGGAACTCAAATGGTATGGCTTTTTCCCGTATATTGCAGCACGCTTTAACATTCCTCCAACGATGTTTTAGGCACGCCTCCACCACAGTGGCTTGGATGGATTTTGACTCCTCACCACTGTGCCCCTTTCAAAGCACTCTAATGTTCTACACCCTCTGTGAGGCCATCAAAGCCAAACAACAGGGTCATTTGACAGCCCTCTTACAATTTTTGGTAGCTTTGCTACCCATAGATTGGGCTCTAAATCGACCATAGTGTATCAATGATGTTTTTGTATTGAGTAACACGTACCACAGCTTTTGTGACTCACTCCAAGTCCCAAATGAAGGCATGGATGTGCCATATGACATGGCCTCAATGTCTTGGATATTTAATTCCATGCAACCATAAAAAATTCAAATTCACCCTACCCATAAAATTCGGAATTAATTCAAGGAATCCCAATTCGACAAGGAAGATTTTTATAAAAAAATGACATTGCAGAGAAGTATAAAAAATTCTATATAAATGTTGTGTAAAGATCTAAGCTTCTTTTTAATATGCTAAAACAAACATAATTATATATTGAAAACTCATTAAAGATCTAAGTTTCTACTAATGAATTTCCAATCAGACCCAAAGACATTGACGTTTTCTTTTATGCTAAAGATATATCAATGAATGATAGCTGAATCACTATGAAAAAACAAGGTCAAAAAAATGAATTTCAATAAATACAAATCACTCTTCTCATTTCATGAACATATGAAGTACAGGCAGTAGACGGTACCTTTGCGATACTTATAGTTTGTTGTTCCATTGCTTCATGTATAGTGGCTCTATCATGTTCTCGCATGCTATCAAACCAAAAAAATTTGTATTACTCTGATGCCACTAACACATTTAACTGGAATATATAAAAATGCTCACTTTATTTATAATTGGCTAGCATCCTACCATTCTTTCATTATTGTGCTACATTCTTATCCATAGCAACAATTCAATTGTTAACATAGCAACTATCATTAAATATGCTTATCCAACCTGAAAATTAGGTATTTGCCAATTAAACATAAGTAAAGCTATCATGAAACAGAAAACAACATAAATAAAGCTGTCATGAATGAGAAAAGAAAATAATCTCATGCTGTAGCATCCACAAGCTACCACAATACCAGTTTCAGAAGATCAAAGGTGCATGATGAGAGAACTATCAATGTTTCTTAATTATCCAAGCTAGGAGATCATCAAAGAGTCCACATGTATTAATCAAGTACATGAAAGATCAAAACAAAAGAAATGCCAACACAGGTCATTGTTTTCCTTCAAATACCTATCAAATTCGTCTATACAGCAAAGCCCGCCATCCGCCAAAACAAGCGCCCCAGCCTCTAGCATCCATTCCCCTGAATATTTAATTGTTAATGTAATATGTGAGATACGACACCAAAGACGCCGCGCCATTAAAAAAAAAAATCAAATACATAAAAACTAAAACATTAATTTTCAGAAAAGTGAAACTAAGAAAAACCAGTTGATTGTGATTACTAAAGCCTCCCAAAGTTGACTTTATAATTCAGTTAATAATTACGTATCATAATACTCTAACAATGATACTTCTAAAGTCTATAATATCTATGACGTTTTTTCAAATAAATGAACAATGAATACGAGGATGCTTAAAAGATAGTCCACTGAAATATGATTCAAAAAAAAGAAAATTTTTGACAAAATTTGGTGAATTTTTTTCGGCTTTTTGAACCTTTTGAAGTCCGAAGTGGATGTAATATAAAAATATGTAAAAAATTTCCACCAAAATTGATAAAATTCAACAAATTTCAACAAAAGTTTAATTTTTCAATTAGAAAGTGCAAAAATTCGACACAAAATTCGATAAACTTTGATAGAAAAGTAAACAAGTGTTATTTCATCAATAAAAAAGAATTACCAATAATTATGCATTATTTTCAACTTCAACAACCAACATAGCAATATAAATAAAAAAAATCTAAAAAGCTAACAAATCGTGTTGTTTTATGGGATATGTCTTACATGAAAAAAGAAGAAAAGGGACTAATAAACTAATAAACTAAGCCATCTATTTTTTTTAGTTAAAATCTTATAAAACAAGATGAAAAAGCAATACATAAACTAATAAACTAATAAACTAAGCAAGGTGGAATGTCAAGAAGCAAGCCACCATAAAATTGAAAATCAAAACATAGAAAAGGGATTAAAACCAAAAGCCACCATTTCAAATTCATCAACCCACGTAACCAAATTGATTTTGTTAGGTAATTTATGAATTTTTTATGTATTAAAAGTGTCTTTTTATATTAAATTTTGGCTTATACTATAATAAATCTAGATATTTTAGCATCTATTTAAAAATTCTCTAAACTTCTCTAATTATGTGATTTTTTACAAAAATTCTCCATGTCGAATTAAACTTCCCCGAATTAATTCCAATCTTCCAGTGACCGAAGTACAAGGCAAAGTCAATTTTTTTAATTCTTGCATTGAAAGCACTATAATCATGTCAACAGAAGTATGTAATTTCTCCAAGTTTAACTAAGAAACCTTATTTGTTTGATTTTAAACAAGACATCGAATATATTTACCAAACACTCCTTTATGCAATTCCTAGTTTGATTATTTTTCATTGTTTTTGATAGAATATCATCTAGCATATATAAACACCTTTGTCTTCATCTTATAGCTTATTTCAAAATTTTAGTTGGCAATATAAATCTTATCTTGCACAACTTTATCTTCAACCAAAACTAAGATTCCTAGAGGAAGCTAATGTTCTTTTCCTTCTTTTTTTTTTCTTGTTGCTCTCCTTTGTACATTTTGTTTATAATTCAATATGCTTCCCCTTTTTTCCTTTAATATATATATATATATATATAGAACCAAGTATATGATGTTTGCTCAAAAATAAAAGGGGCAACCCGGTGCACAAAGCTCCCGCCTATGCAGGGTCCCAAGGAGGAGTCGGACCACTTATGGGTCTATTGCACGCAGGCTTACCTTGATTTGCAAGAGCTTGTTTCCACGACTCGAACCCGTGAACACATTGTCACACGGCAGCAACTCTTACCGTTGCGCCAATGCTCCCCTTCATGTTTGCTCAAAAATGTAAAATAAAATTTAGAAATGATCTAAAATGAAATTAAGAAATTGGACTTCATAAATGACATTCTCAAATAATCCCTTAGCTATTAGTAATTTTAGTACCAAAACCATCACATTTGACTTCATTTACTGTATTTCAAATTATTTCTAAATCCCTAGTTGTTAGATAAGGGCCTAACAATGCATATCAAGCTATCATCCACACACCCCCTCAAGTGCAGCCCCATCCTGCACGTGGAGAGCCAGAAGCGAGATAGAAGAAGTGAAATGCCAATTATGCAAATGCAAATAACGAAACTTGAACCCAAGACCTCTCGCAAAACCAAGGCTCTGATACTATGTTAGAAACCACTCAACCCAAAAGCTATAGCTGTCAGATAAGGGCCCAAAAATGCATATCAAGTTATTATCAACACTCCCCCTCAGGTGCAGCCCCATCCTGCATGTGGAAAGCCAAAAGAGAGCTAAAGAAGAGAAATACCAATTATGCAAATGGGGATCATGCAAATGACAATAATGAGACTTAAACCCAAAACCTCTTGCAAAACCAAGGCTCTAATACCATGTTAGAAACCACTCAACCCAAAAGCTATACTTGTTAGATAAGGGTCCAACAATGCATATCAAGCTATCATCAACACTTCCTCTCACATGCAGCCCCATCCCGCACGTGGAGTGCCAAAAGAAAGATAGAAGAAGAGAAATACCAACAATGCAAATGGAAAATATGGAAATGCCAATAATGAGACTTGAACCCAAGATCTCTTGCAAAACCAAGTTTGAATCATATGCAAGTTTGAATCATTACTCATTATCACATCAATTGTAGCCTTCCAAAAGTAAAAATAGGTCATGCTCGATTTAGCCTCAAAATGTTTTGAATAGGCTAGAACACTGGGCCTAATCTTGTAAAATTAAATAGCTTTCTACCAACCCACTGTACCATCATTAGCTTAGTTCAAGTTCATTGAAGCCAACCTATTGTATGATCATAAGGTATATACATTAACAAGGGATTCCTTCTAATGGAAATAAACTTTTAAGTTGCTAATGGCTTCATTTTCTAGCAAGGTTCCGAACTTTAATATCTCTTTGTCATGGTATTTTGTACTTTTAATCAATCAACAATATTCATTACAATGAGCTAGTACTCACTGTTCTCAAATTTTGATCAAAAAATTGTTACATCACTTTCTTTAATACAATTGCATTTTATTCCACCGCAATTTAGTGTATATTCTGAGGATTCCATTCTCCTTCCGCTACATCTACCAACTGCCCGAAGAAATAGTAACACCTTTCTCATGTACAATGGTGTTATTATCCTTAGCTTTGGATGCCTTTAATTGTAAAGGTTTGTGCCTGCTTATCATAGCATTAATAAATTTGTACACATTTTCTGCTAGAAATCCATTTCAAAGTGCTAAAGATTACTAAACAAGCAATTAATTCTTCAAAGTACATGATACCTTCATCCACAAATTTTAATTTTAGGGCGATACCCCGTATAACATAATCTACAAAATGATGGTGGACTCACTGGCGTAGTGCTAAAGTCTCCATACAGCTATATCAACATAAACCGTCAAAACCAATGACTCAGAAGTATGCACAAATCTTTACCTCCATCTTTGACTGCAGTAACAGTAATCCTGCACTAGTGCTTCCCAAGCCAGTAGTAATGACAGATCGATTACTCAGTTTTGCAGCAAATTTTAAAAACTGAGATTTCCCCGTGCCTGCGAGATTTGCAATATCACATTAAATTTATCATTTTGCAGTACAAAAAGTCTGCCCATTCCTTGGGCTGTCAGAGTAATCCACTCTCAGAATTAAGAAATCAGCACTTTAATTCATACAATTCTAAATCAACAATTGGACAGAGTGAAGAGAGAACATAAGTAGAGACCTTGTTGGCTAGCCCTAAAAAAATATAAATATATAACAAATGCTATTTACAAACAATGAAAAATGAATTTTATAATGGCTTTTTCTTTTATAAAAAGCGAGAAATTTTATTAAGATAAATAAAAAAGAACAAAGATGAAAGCCTAGGGAAGACAAGAAGTTCTACAGCTCTAACTCGAAGAATAAGAAAGTAAAAGATTTCTCCAGCCCCCGAACCAGTCATTTAGACCATAGCGCTTTTAAATGTCTTGTTCCGTTTCTAAATACTAAGATATCAGAAATGTGCCGAAAGCCTAAGACAGGTAAGTTTTTTTTTTTTTTTTTTCATCCATCTATCTCGTGATTCATGAATCCAACCCAATCTTAGAGTATGTGTGCCTCATATTATATGATGGTAGCACTCTCCCTTATGCTATAAATCCATTCCACACTCAGTGCTCTCTCTAATGATGAAGGTTCTCTTTTCAGCTAGTGTTCTCTCCGTATTTAAGTGATTGATTTATAGGGCCACATCTCCAGACAGAAATACTACTTGGAGCATGCTTCCAGGCTACTTCTAAATAATGGAAATAAAATTTCAACGGAAAGTTCTCAATTTAATAATTCTAAAGCCATCACTCAGATGAAGAACCTTTCCTAAGATAGTAGTTTGGGGACCATATACATCACAAGTGACATTTCTATGAACATCTCTAGAGTGGAGGTAAGGCTGAGTATATTTTCTTCCTCAAACCAAGCAATGGTGAACTCCTTGTCCATTGGGTATTACCCTTTTTATTATTTAGACAGATGTCCAGCTTTGAACAAGGGTACAATATGCAAGACAACTACGAGTCGGTCGGTTTATCACTTTTTCCTGCATTATTTGTCTAGAATTTATATTTCTAGACCTCTTTGTATATATATGGGGGTTCCAAGGGGTTGAGACTATTTTTAGCATTGGCATGTGATGTTGTCATCTCTAAGAGGAAACATCCTTCAACTGCTTTTCTTCATAAACTCTTCGGTGAATATTTGGAAAAAAGATGCAAGAACATTATTGAAGACAAGCTCACATGATTTGAACAAGGTTAAAACTCTTATTTACTCGTCAAAATTGATCATACCAAAATTCAGGAGTCTCCTACTTTGCTGATTTTATATAGAGGTGACTGTTTATGGGCAGGTGGGTGTTAAGGAAACCTATATATTGCCTTTTACATTTCTTGTGAATATCTCTCACCAGTCTTGTTCTTGTACTCTTGTACGCATAATTTTACTACTTCTAATGAAATTCTATTTTACTAATATCCAGAAAATTGATTTAAAGAAAGGAAGAATAAAATGAGAAAGAATTAATTAAGATGGTTGAACACATACATCGAAGACCATTAGATGCACTAATTAGGAAGAGTGAGTTGTTAATAATTAATGATAATGATAGAGGCAGAAGAAGAGTGGAGGAAGCAGAGTGGGGGAAGTAGACATATCATACAAGTAAGCAACCCCATGCAATTGGGAAAAGGCTTCATTGAGTTGAATTAAGAGAAAAGGGAGAAAAAAAAGAAAAAGAAAAAGAAAAAAAGAAACACACATAATAGGTATCAACAACAAAAATGAATAATACTAGTGGATAACTCCCTTGGAAGTCCAAAATTTTTTGTAAGCGTAGAAGGAATGTTACTCTGTTAAGTATGAAAACAAGTGTAAGGAGACACATAAAAAGCATGAAAGCATGTTAAGCAATTTTAATGTCTATGTTTGCTTGATATATATAGTTGGACCTCTATTTATATGTCATAGCTTTTGGGTTAAGTAGTTTCTAACATAGTATCAAAGCATTGGTTTTGTAAGAGGTCTTGGGTTCAAGTTTTGTTGTTTGCATTTGCATGTTCCCCATTTGAATTATTGGTATTTTTTTATTTTTTTTATTGATAAAATTAATTGGAAAACAACATAAAGGAAGTACCAATAGTAGTTCAAAGTTCAAACATAGAAATCTAGGCAAAAACCACACAGGAAGTAAACTGCTCCTACATACACCAAATCCAATTCCTATTCCACTCTGAAATTGAAAACCTAGCAACAAATTTGGAGCATGCAATCCAAGTATTGGCTACCCACAAGGAATCTTTCCAAACTCGATCCCTATCCTTCGTCAACCCTTCAAAAACCCTTCGATTACGAGACCAAAGTGTAGCAAAACTAGCGAATTTTGAGAATCTCCATTTCCTTGATAGACAAGTTAGGCAAATGCGACATAGTCATACACTCCTCACATGAAGTAGGAATTGAAAACTTCCTAAGAAAAAAAAATTCCCAGTTAAAAATTCGATTCATCTTTCCCAAATTCCTTTTGTGATAAGGCAAAGGATATACAGGTGCTCGACTGATTCTCCATCCTATAAACATAGAGAGCAACAATGTAAGGAAATCTATAAGTGGGGTGCGTCGTGCGCGGCCCCTCCATGGTGCAAAGCAGTGTGCAAACAACCAACCAAACACCTTAACCTTGGAAGGAACCTAAGTATTCCATATAGCACTAAAGATAGGGAAAGGAGGAAATAATGGGCTATCAGAGAGGAATTCAAAATACGACTTGGATGAAAAGACACCAGAAGAATGAAGGGAACAATGATAACCATCAAGAAGATTGGACAATTGAACTGGCTCCAATCTTTGAAGAAGAAGGCCTACCTTTGCAAGCTCACCAGTGGATAAGGCTCTAAAGAAATGAAAATTCCAAGAACTATAAGATTGAGAAGACGAGGAGTTACTCATGAAATGACATTTTGGGAGGTTGTGAGATGAAGAGACTCAATAGAGGCAAGGAAAGGATTCTACAAGAGATAAATTACCATTCCACCTATCTTCCCATAAACGAAATGTCTTGCCATTGCCAATCTTGAGAGTAATAAGTTCAAGAAACCTAGGTGCCAAAGAGGAGTTAAACTTCCATGGGCCTCTATAAGTGGTCCTCCTTCCGCTCCCCGATCCCTAAGCTGCAACATTATCCCCAAATCTGCTTGAAATTACTTGAGCCCAAAGGGAATCTCTCTTCTAAAGAAATCGCCAAATCCATTTGGCACTAAGAGCCACATTTCTCTAAGTAATATTGTCAATACCCAAACCTCCTTTATCCAAGGGTCTTTGGACCATCTGCCATCTAATAAGGTGAAAATTGGAGCTAATATCCATTCCATTCTAGAAGAAAGACCTAATCTTTTTTTCCAATCACTTTTGTAGTATAGGGATCTTGAAGAGCGATATGTAATACAGAGGTAGAGCAAGCAAAACATCTAATGAGGGTCAACCTTCCACCTCTTGAAAGAAAACTTCTCTTCGAGCCTTCGAGTCTCTTAGAAAACTTAGCAACCACCGAGCTCCAAAAAGCTGCTACACGTGGATCACCACCCAGAGGAAGTCCCAAATACTTCAAAGGCCATGCACCAATAGAGCACCCTTGTCACACCTGGGTTGCACACAGTGCCCCCTACCCAGGGTGATGAGTATGCTCGGATTGCGAAATCAACCTATATGAGGTTTGAGGTTCGAATCTGGGGGAGGCCCTGCGCTATTCATGATGAATAGTGTGGGCAAATGATCCCGGGGGTACTAGACACTGTTGAGTGGGCTGTGTACTGAGATGGGACAATATTATGGTTCCATAATGGCTAGAGTATGCCCTGCGGGGGTACTCATCACCCTGGGTAGGGGGCACTGTGTGCAACCCAGGTGTGACAAAAATAGCACCACATAATATTGTCCCATCTGGGTTGCGCAAGCACCCCATACCCAGATCATTTGTCCACACTATTCATTCATGAATAGTGTAGGGCCTCCCCCAGATGCGAACTCACAACCTCCTTATAAGGTTTGATTTCGCAATCTAAGTAACCACTGAGCTAATTTTTGTCACACTTGGGTTCCGCAAGCGCCCCATACCCAGTGTGATGAGTACCCCCGCAAGGCATACTCCAGCCATAGCACCACATAATATTGTCTCATCCTAGTACACAGCCCACTCAACAGTGTCTAGTACCCCCGTGGTTCAGTGGCTACTCGGATTGCGAAATCAAACCTTATGAGGTTGTGAGTTCGAATCTGGGGGAGGCCCTGCACTATTCATGATGAATAGCGTGAACAAATGATCCCGGGGGTACTAGACACTGTTGAGTGGGCTGTGTACTGGGATGGGACAATATTATGTGGTGCTATGGCTGGAGTATGCCCAGCGAGGGTACTCATCACACTGGGTATGGGGCGCTTGCGCAACCCAGGTGTGACAAAAAAGCCTTATTATACATAAGGCTTTTTTGTCACACCCCGCGGATGTGATGGGGACCTCCTACACGAGCGTACCCCAGCCATAGCACCACATAATATTGTCCCATCCCGGTACAGCCCGCCACACAAGGACGTCTCGTACCCGGGTTCATTTGTCTACACCATTCATGAATAGTGCAGGGCCTCCCCCGGATTCGAACCTCAAATGGGGTTGTCACATCCGCGGGGTGTGACAACCCCACTTTATTAGCTAGACGAAGAATGACATTCTAATCCACGTTAATCCCTGTCATTTGGCTCTTAGCCATGTTAACCTTCAGTCCTGAGATCTTACAAAAGTATTGAAGAATTCGAATTACTTTCACAACACTGTTTTCAGATCTTGAAGGTAAAAGAGTGTGTCATCTGCATATTGCAGGTGAGACACCACAACCCCATTAGCCCCCACCTTAAACCCTTCTACAATAGAGCATTGGTATGCTTTATCCATCAGCCACTAATGTGAACAAAATCAGGGAAAGTGGGTCTCCCTGCCTCAATCCTCATTCAGTTGCAAATTTTCCCTTGGGTCTCCCATTGACTACCACTGAATAAGTGACCGATCTGAGGCATCCACTAATTCACAACTTCCACCTCTCCCCCAGCCCTTATCTCTCCATGATGAAGTCTAGGAAATCCCAGTTAACTGCGTTCATAAGCTTTAGCAAAATCCACCTTAAAAACAACTCCTTCCTTATGTCAGCTCCAATAGTCTACTATTGTCTCATTAGCCACCAGGAGGCATCAAGAATTTGGCTCTTACTAATGAAGTCAATTGGTTGATGCCGATTGTTTTGCTTAGAACACCTCTCAATTAAGAAGAAAGAACTTTTAACTGCCAATT
Source organism: Paratinospora sagittata (assembly GCA_035771175.1). Taxonomy (NCBI): domain Eukaryota; kingdom Viridiplantae; phylum Streptophyta; class Magnoliopsida; order Ranunculales; family Menispermaceae; genus Paratinospora; species Paratinospora sagittata. The sequence goes on along the minus strand of CM069590.1, from coordinate 41,800,731 downwards.
GTTCATATTTGCCTCTTCTCTCTCTTTTGTCTTATGTGTACAGGATGGGGCTACACATGAGGAGTATTAATAGTAGCTTGATAGGGATTGTTGAGCCTCCACCTATCAGCTATAACTTTTAGGCCAATCAATTTCTGACATTGTATCAAAGTTTTGTTATTCCAGAGGTTCCATGTTCAAACCTTCTCACAAGCGTTTGCTTGTTTCTCATTTATTAATCATATCTTCCTCCCTATTATAAAACTAATCCACTTGCCATCATACACATGTGAGGAAGTGTTAATGTCTTGGACCTATACTTATAAGCTATAGCTTTAGGGTTCAGTGGTTTCTAGCAAGCAACAATGGTGGAACAAAATTTGCATCTACAAAACCTTCTAAGGGGGTGATATTTGTAAAATAGATGAATTACAGGGGATAACAACTAAGCTAACGCAAATCTGAAGCTTTATCATTGCATAATGTGGAGTTTTACCCTCAACAACCAAAACCAAAACCAAAACACAAAGTAAACCCAGATTATGTAAAAGACACCAAGAACAGAGTAAAAACAACAATGAAAGATTACAATGTACAAGATAACAATAGAGAATTACGTGGTTCCGTCAAGATGACCTACATCCACGGAGAAATCAACCACTCACAGCTTTGATCTTTATTCATGGAGATGATTATACAACAACAACTTTACAAATTGATTCCTTTCCTCTCACTTACAGAACAAAACTCTGTAAATCCTAATAACAGAATCAAGAAAGCATTTACTCTCATGTCTCTCCCTTTATCCCATTACACCCATATATATATTGAGGCACACAAGTGTGTTATTAAGCACTCACGTGACCTTTACACCATGCCTTGTAACAGAGATTAACTAACTCTATATAGCAGCCAATCATAGATGTACACTTGGCATTCAACAAAGAAACACCTGGACTTACAAATCTCCAGCATAATCAGCATCAACATACCCTTATACCCTATCTTGATTATATACTGACTTTTGAAACTGCAGGCCAATGTCTCTAGAGCCATTTAGGTACCTTAAAATCCACTTTACAGCAACCCAATGTTCATGTCCTGGATTTCCCATGAATCTGCTCACCACACTTAATGCATAAGCCAAATCAGGCCGTGTACGGACCATCAAATACATAAGACTCCCTACTGCACTTGCATATGGATTTTTTTCAGTGAGTTTCTTCTCCTCATCATCTTTAGGTGCCTGCTTACTTTGACAATTTAAACTATACCCCAAGAGATGTAGCTACTAGTTTGGAATTGTTCATTCTAAACCTTTCTAGTATTTTTCTGATATATGTCTGTTGGGATAGAAACAAAGTTCCACTTTTCCTATCTCTATCAATCTCCATACCTAGGGTCCACTTGGCTGGTCCTAGATCCTTCATTTCGAATTCACTGCTCAAAAGATCTTTTACCTTGACAATCCTGTCAATACTAGCTATCAACATATCATCTACATATAGCAATAAGTATAAAGCAACTCCACCTAGCTCTACACATCTATAATATACACAATTATCATACTGGCTTCGTTTGAAATTATTATTTAGCATGAATTCATCAAATCTCTTATACCACTGTCCAGGAGATTGTTTTAATCCATAGAGAGACTTCTTCAACAAACATACCTTTTGTTCTTGTCCTTGCTTAACATACCCATCAGGCTGCTTCATGTATATTTGTTCTTCTAGTAATCCATGTAAGAACACAGTTTTAACATCCATTTGTTCTAGTTCCATGTCTAAACTAACAACTAGAGAGATTAACATTCCAATGGAAGTGTGCTTTACCACTGGTGAAAACACATTATTAAAATCAATTCCCTCTCTTTGTGTAAAACCCCTAGCCACCAATCTAGCTTTGTACCTAGCTAGTTCAACACCTGGAATTCCCTCATTCCTCTTGAATATCCATTTACTCTCTACAAGTTTCTGATTTTCTGGTTTATCAACTAGGATCCATGTCTCATTTTTTATCAACGAGTCCATTTCGGAATCCATTGCTTCTTTCCATTGAAACCTCTCTTTGCTCTTAATAGCTTCTCTAAAGGACTGAGGTTCCAACTCATTTATTTCATACGCTACTGTTAAAGCATATGAGATAAGATCAGCATATCCATACCTGGTAGAAGGTTTTATGACTCTTCTTTCCCTGTCTCTAGCCAAGGTGTAGTCTTGAGACGGTTAAGGTCGTTGATCACTGCTAACAGGTTCTTGCTCAGCTGCTGGAGTATCATCAAAGTTGTCCATATCCAGTCCACCTCACTTTGAGTCTTATCAGCATCCTCTTGTGGTGAGTGTTCAGCTATACTCTTCTTCTTCAAGTTTTCTACCATCTCAGCTTCATTAAACACAACATCTCTACTCACAATGCATTTCCCATTTCCAGGTGTACCTAGCCAAACTTTATACCCTTTTACTCCATCAGGATATCCCAAGAAGAATCCTTTCAATGCTCTTGGTTCTAGTTTATCTTATTTAAGATGGACATAGGCAGGGCATCCAAAAACTCTTAACCTGCTATAATTAGAAGGTTTTCCTCACCATTTTTCATGAGTAAGGTTTAGAAGGTAACTTACTGTCATTGCAGCCTCTACCCAAAACACCTTTGGTAATTTTGTGTGTGACAATATACACCTTACCCTTTCCATGATTGTCCTATTCATTCTTTTTGCCAGCCCATTTTGTTGAGGTGTATACCTGACCGTATGGTGTCTTGCTATACCATGTTTTTGACAAAATTTTATCAAACTCATTGTTGCAAAATTCAAGACCATTATTAGTCCTTAACCTCTTCACGTTCTTCCCTATTTGATTTTCAACACGTGTCTTCCATTAAACAAACTTATCAAAAGCTTCATTTTTATGCTTCAATACATAAATCCATAATTTCCTAGAGAAATCATCAATTGTAAGCATATACCTCTTTCCACTCAATGATGGAGTTGATGATGGCCCCCAAAGATCTGAGTGTATGTAATCCAACGCGCCCTTTGTTGTATGTAAACCTGTAGTGAACTTTACCCTTGCAGTTTGCCAAATACACAGTGTTCACAGAATGTGAGTTTTTCCATCTTATCAGCACCTAGCAGCCCTTGTTTGCTTAGCTCCTTAAGGCCCTTTTCACTGGCATGTGCTAGCCTCAAATGCCACAAGAAAGATTTATCAAAATCCTTGACTGTTGTCTCTGCTCTGTCATAGTGTTGTTGCAGCACATACAAGCCATTTTGCCTCATTCCTTTCATGAGAACCATTGCCCTTTTTGCCAAGGATTGAAAATTCGATTTCGACTTGACTTTGGTCACTTGAAAATTGGAATTAATTCGGAGAAGTTTAATTCGACATGGAAAATTTATGTAAAAATTCGCTAAATTAGAGAAGTTTAGAGAATTTTTGCATATATGCTTAAATATCTAGATTTATTGTAGTATAAGCTAAAAACTAATATATATAGACACTTTTAATACATAAAAATACTAATAAGTGACCTAACAAAATCAATCTTGTTAAATGGGTTGATGAATTTGAAATTGTGGCTTTTGGTCTTAATTCCTTTTCTTTGTTTTGATATTTAATTTTGCGGTGGCTTGTTTCTCGACCATATACCTTGCTAGTTTGAATTCCACCATGCTTAATTTATTAGTTTATTATTTAAATGTATTGTTTTTTAATCTTGTTTTATAAGAGTTAACTAAAAGAAGATGGCTTTGAGAACTCTTTTAATTTTTAAGTTTTTATCTTATTTCAACTTCATTTATTTATTTATTTGCTTCTTTTCTTCTCTTTTTGGTAAAGCATATCCCATAAACTACATAATTTGTTAGCTTGTTAAATTATTTTTTAAAATTTATATTGCTATGTTGGTTGATGAAGTTGAAAATAATACATAATTATTGATATTTCTTTGTTTTGTATTGATGAAATAACAATTTTTTACTTCTCTGTCGAATTTTTGCATTTTTGAATTGAAAAATATAAATTTTATCGAAGTGTATCGAATTTCTCGAATTTTTTGAATTTTATCGAATTATTTCGGCATTTTTTGCATTTTTTATTTTACATCCACTTCGCACTTTGGTGGTAAAAAAAAAAGGAAAAAAATTCGTGAAAGTTAATTGATTTCTGTTATAAGGCTTGTCTTGTGAAGTCACGTGACTCATTAAGTGAGCTCATGTGACAAAGTTATAAAAGAGGGTTATGACGGTGAAAGCAGCGTGTGGTCATTCATGTTTATTCTCTGGTCATTTCCTCTGTAATTGTTACAAGAAAGAGAGTGTTTTGAGAGAGAAAAAGAATCTGTAACAAATCTGTATTTTTCGTTCTCCATTAATAAAAGTTTGAAGCCGTATGGTTGGTTACTCCGTGGACGTAGATCGTCTTGATCAAACCACGTAAACCTTTATCTTGTTGTGAGTTTTCTGTTTATTCTCGTTGATCATTCTTTGTTTGAGTAAATTCTTGTGTGAGTATTGGTTCTTGAACCTGGGTTTAAGAAGGTGAATTCTCAACACATAACTAGAAGGCTTCTCGTTGAATTGATAATAGATGCTTACTTGTATGCTATCACCATGAAACTTCATTCACAATCGTTCCTCCCAAAGAACTTTACCAAAGATTTGCCAAAGGTACAATACCAAGGGAAAACTTCATGACAGCATGAATTTAGCACCAATTGGGAAAAAATGAGAGAAAGTCAACTATGGTAGTGAGGTGAAAGTCCACAGTACTAAAAGAGCAAGAGGAAGGTAAATTATGTTCAAAACAAATAGTAAGAGAAAAAAACACAGGTTCCTTCAACCTAGTAGAAAATATAATCCTATAAAAAGTTGAATGAAGGAATGAGATTAGCGTGAAGTAAAACTGATACAAATACTTGAGACAAGGCTTTATTTTGATGATGTCTTTGGGTTGCAAGTAACAATAGTAGACAAAAAACTTTGTAAATATTCAACATTGTCAATAATTGCATTGAAGTCCACTTCATTTGAAAATTGAAACCCTATCATAAATTCCCAATTTGCATATGCTTTTTATTGCAACTAGGGCTGTTAATTGATTGAAAGATCTAAATATTGGGTATCAGGTCTAAAGACTAGACAGGTTTCCACAAATATTCATGAGAATTATCTTTATTCCAAGATTTCCACCTGAAACACTTCGAAAACTTCCACATTCCATCCTTTCACTCATCCTCTGAAATATCAATAAAGTTCCCAGGTAAGCGATAATCACCAAAGAGAGAGTCGATATGTAAAAATATAGTACCTGGGTCACCAATCAGAAGCAGGTGTGACTCCCCTCGAATTTTTGTCCCCGAAGCATCAACATGTTGCACACCTCCAATAAGTGTTAAGGCAACTAACATTGATAAAAATAACCATCAACGAGGTAAATAGAAGAAGTTCACATTTGCACGTTACTACGTTAGATAAAGAGCCAAATGCAGCTTAGAACTTCAAATATGCAGCAGAAAGTTGCATATTTCAGCTTCCAAAACTAAAGGAAGAGAAAATTCTTGATACCTGCAAGCTTCACTGTGAAAAGTCCAAATATCTGAGGGCAAATTCCTCGCAGAATGGAATTTCTTCCTGCAAAAATTTTATTAAAAGATCCAATGAGAAAGGCTTTGACCAAAGTGAAATCTATATAAGTGAACTACTACTAGTAAAACAAGGAATACAATTTTATTTGTTATTTTTGGTCTCCCAAATACTTTGATCATGCCTCAAAAGTAGTCATATGGTAATCAGAAAGAAGAGATGTAAAATCTTTCAAAGTACCTCTCAAAGGAGTATCTTTGTATTCAAACCAGAAGTGCTTGAACTTCTCAATAACATCTCCAGGGATGTCAATATCAGATTTCAGTTCATTGGTTCTCCTGAAAAGAAAAGAACTCAAACAAATAGAAGAATAAAAAAAAAGTGACTAATTATCAAAAATATGAAAAAAGAAAAACAATTAGAACAAGGTTTTTTACTCTTGTTACAGACTTCTATTTAACAGTGAATATCAACAACTGCCAATATGTTGGTCAATTGCACATTAACATGAATTGTCAATTTCAGTTCGTCGGAACCCAGTTTTTCTTCATATCTGAAATTTTACACATGCAGCCGGCTTAATCAATAGTGTAAATGAATATCAAACTGACACGAATTATTCATCCTTGTCAAAGAATGCCAAACCACCACGAATACATGATACTTATTATATCAAGCAAGGAATCACACTCCAATATTAATGGACATGCCGCCAATCAATAATTATTTGAAACCAATTTTAAAAAATCAGTTTCTACAAAAGTGACGGAGAAGATAAAATACGAGCAAAATTTTCGAGTTTTGGTGAACGTAGGTGAAATTATCAATATATAGTCTTCATAGCTGATATTATTTGAACAAATATTGAAAAGTCATCAAATGTCAAGAATGTTGATGTCTGAAATGTGAAGTTCATTTTGACTATTTAATGACATGAAAACATGTTGGTCATTTCAAGATATTTAACCCGGACTTTGACGAAGGTGTCAGATGTGGATATATATTTAGAAGTTAGAATTGTTCATTCTCAAATTATGAGATATAGAAACTCAGCTATAAAGCATCCAAAATTTCGGATCCAGCACTTGGGGACAGTGTTTATTAATTACTAAGCCTCTATTCTCTCTTCTTTTTTATTGTATTTTCCTTTTTGCAATCTTTTATTTCCTTTTTTCTTCTTCTCGCTCAAGTAAATAGTCACCTATCAATCAATTTTCCTTTTGTTTTCCTTTTCTTCTATCTTTGGAGAATAAACATAGCACTATTCGCAAAAATGAAGTGTCAAACACAAATCTCATAGCCTTAGCGGTGTCATATTGTTTTGATAGAAGTACAATGGGCTAGAATAAAGAGACAGGGTAACATTGGTTTCAAGATCTATTGATTAATGAAGCCATTGTGTCAACTAAGCCTAATTTCAACATATCTTAACTTGTCAAGCTCATGAAAACTATGCTCAGGAGTTTTGAGTTGGTTAACATATTTTTTATCACTAACATATTCTTTTTCTACATATCACTATTGGAATATTTAAATACCTTTCCATTGTTTATATAGTAACTCTTTTTTATAGGAAACTAGAAAATAAATATATTAATATGGGTAAATGTTGGAACCAAACTAGGGACAAGGGAACCTCCAGAGAGGAACCAATTGTAGCAATAGGCCCATTGACATTTCATATCCCCATGGAGAGACTCAAATCCTTATTGCCAATTACAACCCACAAGCCCATTCTAAATTAGATATTTTCCCATAATTGTTCCCAATTAGAGCCCTTTTGATTAAATATTCTATTATTCCTTTCAATCCAAAAAAACCCCACCATGTCCAAGACAACAATTCTCCAAAGGGTGCAAAAGGTCTTGAACTAGCAAGGATACCTAGGAAGCCAAAAATGTCATCAATCGAAGGGGTATATTGAAGTCCAACTCAAACTCCTCTCCCAACTCCCTCCAAAGCTATTAAGCCAAGCTGCAATGGAGAAAATTGTGATCCATTGATTTCTCTACAAAGGATGCACCAACTCAAAGACATATGCAAGTATGGCTTCCTTTTTTGCAATGTGTCACAAGTGCTAATCTTCTTCTTGGGCACCAACCAAGCAAAGACTTCCATTTTGGAAGGGATTTTGGCTTTCTTAATGAACTTGGAATAGTATACAAATGGAAGGGAAGAGGGGTCAGTGATAAAGGAAAGATAGATTTAGAAGAAAAGACACCGGAAGGGTCCCCCCAACCAAATACATCTATCCTACTTTTCTCTAGTCTTACCTCCCACTGGTCTCCCAAGCAACCCTTCAATCTCCCTCAACTCTCTATCATAGGGGTTGCAAACAAAGGGGAAGTCCCAAGCGGCAAAGATGCTTGTAGAATTGTCATTATGCCAAAGGTAGAAACTTTTGCAAAGTGTCTATTTGGAAACTTATATAGAGAAAGAAAGGAAGTAGTCAAGCTCAAGGTAATTAAAGGCGCAAAGGTGATGAGGGGCCCTAGCGCCTGAGGTGCAAGAGTAAAGTGAGGCGCAAAATTCTTAAAAAACTTAATTATATATTAATTTTTGGTAAAAGAATTCAAAATAGATAAAAATCAATCAAAAGTTTTAAATTTTTACAATCATACATTATAATGTTCATAATAGGTTGATAGGGCTAATGTTTCTATTTCATAGTTGTTACTAATATTATATTTATTTATTTTTATATTTAAAATTTAATTAAAGAAAGAAACATAAAAAGTAGCAACTGTAACGCCTTTGTAACAACATAAAGATGTTACAAAATCGGAAAACAAGTTTCCTTTCCTATAATGTTTTAGGTTTTATATTGTGTATTATGTATTTTTGTTTAAAGAAGAGAGAAAAAAGTACACAATACTTATTGCATGATTAAATAGCTTTTTTTTAATAAGGATCAAGAAAGTGAGGTGCGCTAAGGCGCATGCTTGAGGCGCACACCTGAGTTAAAGCGCCCTACCTATCAAGTATTGAGTGCAACAAGTGCACCCCACCTCAAGGCGCACCTGAGGCTCACTAAGGCGCAAGCCTTGATAACACTAGCCAAGATAGAAGGACTGCACCAGATATCCTCCCAAAAGCATCACATGATTCACATCCCTTTTACTTTAGAAATTTTGATATGATTTTGAAACTCAATACAAATTGAAGCAATGAACTTCCAAGGGATTCTATGGGTGAGTTTGCTAGCTATACTAACATCCCGCATATTGTCAAGAATCCCATGCCTATCCTTTATGACCTTGGCCAACAAAGAAATTTTCTTCGAGGGAAAATGCCACAGCCACCACTAATTCTTTGTTTTGAGTTTCTATACATCTCGCATGAGATTGAACTTCAAAATCCAAAAGTATACAATATTTAGAAACATCATCTAATTAAAATCATGTTGGCAATTGATTTTTTTCAATTTTTAAAAATAAGACTTTTAACTGATTTTCTGAATTTTGCTAGCAATTCACTTTTTATCCAACTTGTTTAGTTTTTGTATTTTTAATTTACATTTAATCTACCTTTTGTCATTAGAAAACTCACATAAACTTAACAAATTAAGTCCATATACCAATAAATTGCATTATTTATCCAACATACCACCCTAACCTTCTCATGTTCTCTATCGTGGCATTGTTAAGAACCTTTAGATATGCAGTTTCTATGATTTAGACACATTGTGCATGGTGAAGAGCGAAGAAAATAAAATATAATCTAACAAAAGATATGTAATCTTATAGAAAAAGAATAACTACGCTAAATTATTATTTAAAAAATGTCCTATAATTGGAAACATGATGAAATCACAATTTTGTATATTTTACCCCTGTGTTTTAGTGCTTCTAAGGTAGGAAATAAAAGAAAAACATTAAAAAATGAAAATAATAATAATAATAATAATTTCTATACGTCACAATCTAGTATTGTAGGTCATTTTAAGCATTTTACGCTATTTTAGAAATAGAAGTGAATTTTTAGGAAAATATTTTTTTCCACATTTTCTTTGGATTTATTAGAAATAAGGTTGTTGATTTTTTTTATTTTTCTTTTGAGAACTGAAAATAATTTAATATTTCAAGGGTCCTAAATCTCATTTTTCCAAAGAGCATTTGGCAACTGTTTAAAGTAATTTATTTTTATAAAATATATTTTGATGTTTCACTTGGTCTTTCTTAAAGTATTTTTCAAGTTCAAGATTAATTTTGAAATATCAGATAAAGAATTATGAGGCCCAAGTTCAGCCCATAGATGCCCTCAGCCTCTTTGCAGCCCAAGAAGGAGGTTCCACATGTCACAATGCTAAAAAAATCAATAAATCAAAGATGAAAAAAATGGAAAAAAAAATGTCCTCCCAAGATGGCACCATCAATACAGTTCTTATACTTAATACAATACTCTTTGTTTCTTGTCAAAAATATATATATATTTTAACGTTTTTGAATTTTTTTGGAAATTTTGTGTAATAAGAAGGTACTTAATTGGCTTTGCTTTTATGGAAGGTTTGGGGAGACGTAATCTTTGAATTAAATGTAAAAAGTTATTTTAGAAACAAAGCAACAATATAAAGGGGGGGCACCTTAGGGACTGGGACATATCATCTCTTCTTTTAACTCTTCTTTTCTTGTTTTTCCCTATTCATTAGGTTTGACTTTATTTCTAGTAGTTGATTCAAGCCTTGGGTAACGTGACATTGCTCAAAGGTTTGGAGTTTTGTAAGTTTTCTTTCCTTTTGTTAATAAAGTTATTCTCCTGCAATTTCTTTCTCTCTTCATTCATTTCTAATTATCTAATGCTTTTTTGTTCTTTATTTAATTGCTTCATATTCATTACAAGTTGATTTAAATTCAATGTTAGATTGTTGTCTCTTTTTATTTATTATTTTTTTTATAATTTTAGAATTTTAGAAATCAAAACATTGCTTTTCTTTGCATTATGTAGTATATAATATTTTAATTTATTTTCAAAAAATCTAAAGTAACTTGCCTAATCCTTATGGATCAACCTTAAAAATGCTAAAACTTACTTTGTACGCTTGCAAGTATTTTTATTGATCTACTCAAAAGATCACATCAAAACACACTGTAAAATAACCTTGCTCCTAAGCAGTTGTGTAGGAGCAAGAACCCAGGAAAAATAAATTAAAATATACACATACATACATACATTACACACGCACACACATAGAAAGAGACCAGGCAATGCCTTGGCTTCCATATTTTAAAAAATAAAATTAAGGTAGGTTTTTCACAGTGTTTTCAAGGCTTCGCCTAGGCTCTGTGCTAATATTCAGGCAATGGGGGTTTGTGCAAATATTTAAAAAATTTAGGGGGGTCTCTCTAATTTAAAAAAAAAAAAGCTTAAAAAATATAAACGACTCCTTTCTATAGTAAACCCTCGAATCTTTCTCTCCCTAAGCCTATCGTTTCCATTTGTTCCGACCAAGAAACGCTATCGAAATCTCTAACAACCGTCGACGACCTTTTGACGATAGATATTAGTTTTGTACTTTTGAACCTTTTGGATAATATATATTATGGCATGAATTAATGTTTTATGAACATGATTTTAATTAATATGAAGTGTTTTTTGCCATTTTATGAAAATTTAACATTTATTATAGAATATAGTTAGAAATATATAATTTTGTATACGAACTATCCAAGGACCTGTAAATAATTAATTAATTATCGAGGGACCTATAAATAAATATTTTTCTTATCGCCTAGGCCACGTCTAGGCTACGCCTCACCTAGATACGGTAAACTGCCTAGACATCGCCTTGGCGCCTTGGAAACACTGCTTTTCAAAGTGTTGAGAACTTCGATTTCATTAAACTTTGAAAGTTATAACATGATCTCCAATGCAATTTATATATTGCAATCGGAAGTCAACAACCATGAGATAAATGATAGTTTCCATAAGTTCTAAAACAAGTAGTTTGCATCCTTTTAATTTCAGTACCTAAATATCACAATTCAGTACCTTGGTGGGGAAATAACTAATCGTGTTAGACAAAATCAAACCATTCCTTGTTGAGGCTAGGGGCATAAAAGGTTAAATCAATAATATTAAAAAGAAGGTTTATGCATTTCCCAATGTGTTTCATAAGCAAATAGTAGTGGACGTGAAAGATCATAGTTCTTTTCCTTTCCTATTTCCTTTTCTGCATTCTGTGGATTGACTACTTTTTCTTTAAAGTCAGTTTTTTTACTTCAGTGATTCTTTCGTTCCACTTGCTATATATGTAAGTCACCTTTAGTATAGTTTATCATATAATTTTGATATCTTCTAAAAAATATTAAGATAGTCTTTCTTTTTTTTACAACTTCGTATTTAAAAAGTGAAAAACCTAAAAAGTTTTTTAACATTGCAATTATGTCAGGGCTTTTTGTCTAACTTCAAAGGAGCTTTTGTAATTTTTCACGTATATTTAATTTGCAATTAGATGGTCAAAAAATAAAAAAAAATCTACCAAAAGTCAAAATTATTTGAATTTTCTTTCCATAATGCAAGACATAATTCAAAACAAAATAGAAAGAAAAAAGTAATGATAAAGGGTCTCACGTGATTACCTCACATAATTAGCAATTAATATAGGTTCAAGATCACAGCGAACATCTTTTAAATCTGAGGACCATTTTGCTGATAAAATTCCAGTAACAATCACATCATCTGGGAAATTACACAAACAATACACCTATTAAGCCAAAGATTACAAAGATCTCCCATACTTTTAGCTTGCTCAGGATTTTTCCTTTCCTAATTGGACTCTTGAAATAGAACATTTTGTTTACTACATAATGGTCTTAAAAGAGAGGTGTTGATGTGGTGAGAATGGCTAAATTTAGATTGATTTGTTTAGTTAAAGCATGCATTAAAGCATATACAAATGTTAAGTGATTTGGGTAACAAAATTTGGACCAGCAATTGGTTGATCAATAATACAATCAACATAGAGGTACATGAATCGGCATGTTCATTAGTTTATTTACTAAAGTATACATGTTGATGCAAAAAGTATCGGCAAAGAGTTAATGCAAGAGTTGTGAAGTATGAACTTATGAATTGCTTGAATTACCAACACCCCCATTCTACACACCAATCTTATACAATAAAAAGCAGTCAAACTGAAGACGTAGATTCAATTGCTCATCACAGTCATTTCTCTAATAATCAGCAATATAACTTGGACGTAAGTCTTTGGAAAGAAATTAAAGATGTATCCCTATCACTAATATTTGAAGAGCCACATAATTATCTTCCAACAAAATGGAATGCAAATAGGAAGGAAGACCTGCATCAATCAATATAGCTACTTCATCCCAGCTTCAATAAAGGCATATGAAGGTTAAAATCACGGTAGGATGCTACTTTCCTGAATGGAGCTCTAGAGCTTTAAGGAGTAGGCTCCATCGACTTATTAGATAGACCACTAGAAGGCTAACAACCTTTTTATCTAAGGAGGTTGAAATTTTAATATAATAAACCAATTAGAATTCCAACTATACTAGGAGACAATGAGTTTGAATAGTTCAACGGTACCAAATGTATTGTCGAACCACCACAAGTAATGATTCAATGTGCATCTCACCTATTTACTAATCGATGTCTTTTGCCTCTAAACATACTGATGCAGGGTGTGATAGGAAGACAATAAACACACCTTCTCTGGACTCGTTGATTCTTGAGAATACCGAGAAAAGAGGAAAGAATTCGCAAATTCTAGAAAAATTCAATATTATTCAATCTATATCTCAATACCGCATACAATGGCCTTTTAAATAGGCAAAACCCATGAAAACTCCTAAATAGACTCAAATACAAAAATAATAATAACTAGGCTTCTAAACAGACTCAAATACTAATTTCTTAATTCAAGAAAAATACTAGCTTCCTAATTCAATAAAACCTAAAAATAAAAATTACTGAAAATAATAAATTTACTAAAAATAGTAAATTATCGAAAATAGTAACTTTACTAAAAAATAGTAAATTACCGAAAATAGTAAATTTACTAAAATTAGTAAATTATCCTAAAACACCGATTTGAGATTTTCACTAACTCTAACTCTTATCGCATTGCATCACAACCCTAAAGGTGAAAACTACTAGTCAATTGCAATATGTGTCTTGTTTTATAAGGTTAACTTATTAAAGCTTGTTGAGTATTATTGGAGTATCGAGAGTCAACTCGACTACCTTGATTAGAATTTAGAACAATCTAATTCTATCAAGACAAAGAGTGGTCTTTTTAACAACAATCTTCAATTTAAAGCAGTGTTGTCAAGGCTTTACCTAGGCATGGACTAGACCATCACTTAGGCCTTTTTACCTTAGATCGTATAGGTTGTTATTTACGCAAGAATTAGTGTTTCTCTATAATTTTAAAAATTTTAAGCATGAAAAGTATTACAAAGAATGTGGAGGAAGTAGATTCAAGTAGCAGATCCTATGTAGTTGGGAATAGGCTTAGTTGAGTTGAGAGGTATTAAAAAATAAATATCAACCTTTTCACCCATTTTTAGTTCTTTGAAAAGAAAATCATCATCCAATTATCTAATAAAGATACATTCTTTAATATGGCATTACTATTCTTCAAGGATTTCAATTCAAATCTACCCTTCAAGAGATTTAGAGAAATTCCTTATCATTTATATATATATATATATATATATATATATATATATATATATATATATATAGAGAGAGAGAGAGAGAGAGAGAGAGAGTAGTAGCTTAGTCGTACACATAAAGGGTACAACAAGATCAGCGCATGAAAAAAAATGCAACCAAGTTGAAAAGAGAATTTATTTCTCTCAATTATGAGAGATTTTTTTTTTATGAGTGCACAACTTAAAGCATCACCTACAAAGTGTGGTAGAGTGTACAAAGTGGGTTCTTCTACTTGCCTCTAGGGTTGATCTATATGAGACAGTTGAGATGCAAATTGAGAAATACTTGACCGGGCTAGGCCAATCCACTAAGCAAGATTTAGCTTTTCAAGGAGATTCATGAAATTTCTTATGCAAATAAGTATGCCTTGAAAGCTGAAGAGCTACAAAAATAAAGGTTTGCACATTTTTCTAGCACTCTCTCTTCCTCAGTGACAAAGGCTTCGAAACCGGGAGATTCAGGATCTTTATGCTTTGAGTGCAACCAACCAAGGCAACGAATTAGTAAGTGTCCCAAGAAGAAATGTGCTGCTTCAGCTGAAGATGGTGAAGTTAATGAATTGAAACCACAACATCCTTGATGAGGTGCTAATGTGTGCATTGCCATTTATGCTAAGTAAGGTGCTCCAGCTCCTACCTTGATTTTTAGGTGTTTCCTCATATCACCGACTACATTGCAGCCTGCAAGATCCCAATGCATGGCTTCGCTATTATATTTTCCACACTCAGTGTAAGTCATAGGGTAGGCTATGCAATGTGATCATTGATAGTGGCTCCAGTGAACTAAAAACATTGCTTCTACAGACATGTAGAGAATATGAATTTCAAAAGGTTGACTCCTCAGAATCCAATGGCTACAAAGACCTGTGAAATTAAATTAGACAAAAGAAACTTAATCCTTTTCACCATTGGCAAATACAAGAATGAGGTGCGTTGCTTTGTTGCTCCCATTCTACCTTAATTTTTAGGAGCTTCCTCGTATCACCGACTACACTACAGATCCTAATGTGTGTCTTCGCCATTATATTTTCCGCACTTGGTGTAAGCCACAGGGTAGGCTATGCAACGTGATCATTGATATCAGTGTTTTCAAGGCGTCACCTAGGCGATCGCCTAGGCACCATGCTAGGCAGGCAATGGGGGTTTTTGCACTTATTTGAAAAGTTTAGGGGGGTCACCTAGGCAATTTAGAGAGAAATTGCCTCGCTGCTTCATCGTTGATTTGAGGTCCAACGACTTTTTTTTTTGTTTGATGCACAGGAAAGCAGTTCTTCAAGAAGACTTTGATTGATGATGTTTAAATTTTATTTTATTTTATGTTATTGTATTAACTATAAATGTTATACATGAATATACACACGGACCAAAATCCGGGTCTATAGATCAGCACTCTCCAAAATTGGTTTCCAACCTCCCAACCACTCCCCCAAGGGAAATCCCCTTGCTAACTTGCTAGAGCTAACCCAAAGAGAAGCCAAGAAAAATGAATTTTCCCATACAACCCCAAAGTCCTCTTAGTCTTAAAAAATACAACAATTCCATTCTTTCCATATAGACCAGACTACTACAAAGACAACTACACGTAAGTAATTCCTAAAACATCTCGGCAATGCGGAATCATCAGGAAAGGTCCATATTGCAGGGTCATTGGGTTATGGACTTTTGAACCTTTTGGATAATGTGTATTGTGGCATGAATTAATGTTGTGGACATAATTTTAATTAATATGAAGTGTTTTTTGTTATTTTATGAAAATTTAACATTCATTATAGAACACAATTAGATATATATAATTATGTATATGAACTGTCCAGGGACCTATAATTAATTAATTATCTAGGGACCTATAAATAAATATTTTTTAATTGCCTAGGCCACGTCTAGTCTTTGTTTGGGCTACGCTTCGCCTAGACAGAGCAAATAGCCTAGACATCGCCTTGGTGCCTTGAAAACGCTGATTGATATTAGCTCCAAAGAGAACATTGCTTCTATAGACAAGATCGAGAAGATGAAGCTAAAGGTTGAACCCTAACCAAACCCCTTCAAAATCTAATGGTTGCAAATGGGAAGTGAAATTAAAGTACACAAAGATACTTAATCCCTTTTATGGTTTTACTAGGCAAATACAAGGATGAGGTGTGGTACTATGTTGCTCCTATGGATGCTTGATAGCTTGTTACTTGCCAGGTAGCCTGGTGACTCTCCTAGTAGCATGCATTGGCAGCATGAAGGAGGCATTGGAAAGACTAGGCCATACTATAGCTATAGTACAGAGGCACTCGAGAAGTGACTCGTCACTTCTAGCGAAGCTTCTAGAAAGTCGACAATCGGGTTACCCGTGATAGTGTGGAAAAAGGTGCAAGCATGATGGTGATTGGTGACTACAACACTTATACCTTCACGTTTGAAGGAGAACAAGTTACTTTGTTTCCTTTATAGCCCTCTAATATTCCACCAACTCCTTCGTTACTTCCTCAGAAATTGAGATTCCTTGCAACAAGTTGTGATCTTGTATGGTTTTCGCAGTTATTGACTTGTTTCTTGTTTCAGATACTAATGTCTCACCTATTTGGCAACTATTACTAGGTTCATTCTTTGATATTTGTGATGAGTTGACTGACGTTGGGCTAACTCTGCTACAGGATATTCAACATGTTACAAACTTTTTCCTAAGAGCGTTTCTTCCAAGCTTGCCACATTATCACACATCCCCCACTAAATATGCTAAGTTACAACCTGTGTTACCTCCGGACTCTGTACTTTAGCCCATCGTAACTATGTCCGACACTTCATGACATGGGTATGGGATATGTGTCTGACACTTTAGATCGTGGAATATTACTATGTGAGTTTTCCAATGGAATGAAGAAAAAGCATGAAAGAATATAATGACTAATAGGTGATAACTCACTTAAATGAGAGAACAAAAAAGGACAATAAACTAGTGAAAAAAGAACAACATATAATATAAGCTTCATAGTGAACATAACATTGTCCAAGTACCCAAATACAAATTTCAAGACACTTTTTAGCCATGTCCCTGCATCTCAAAATTTGAAAATGAAGAAGTCGGCCATCTAGATATGTACCCCAATCCAACACCCATACTCAAGTCTAGGTAACATATTGTTGGAGAAAGAGATAATTCAAGAAAGCATGTCTCCATGTGCAATTCCAACATTACTCGCTCCCAATAAAGATGAGAGTTGGTGCATGTGTATAAGTAGTCAAGCAATCAACAAGATAACAAGGAAATATCATTTTTCAATTTCAAAAGTAGAGAACATGATTCATACTTTACATGGTGCTAAGCTCTTCATCGGGATGGATTTGTGGAATGGCTACCATCAAATATGCATGCAATAGGAAGATGAACGAAAGACGACCTTCAGGATGAAAATAGCCTTTATGGGTGGTTAGTTTTGCCATTTGGCCTTTCCAATGCCCCTTCCACATTCATGAGGCTTATAACTCATATTTTACATCCTTACATTGGGAAGTTTGTCGTTGTATATTTCGATGACCTACTTATTTATAGTGCTTCAGAGTCGGGCCATCTACAGCATCTCTAGATTATCCTTCGAGCCTTGAAGGAGGACAAGTTATATTTACAACTTAAAAAGTATTCCTTTCTAATTGATTTATTTGTTTTCTTGGGCTTTGTGATTTTTGCAATGGGGTTTCAGGCATGGTTCAAAAATTCCCCGAAATTCGGTGAACTTCCACGAATTATTTCCCTTTTTTTTACCATCAAAATGCAAAGTCGATGTAAAATAAAAAATGGAAAAATTCGGCGAAATAATCCGATACAATTTGAAAAATTCGACAAAATTCGATAAACTTCGATAAATTTTCTATTTTTCAATGCAAAAATCAACAAAAAATTCGATAAAATTCAACAAAATTCGATGAAATTCGACAGAGAAGTAAAAAAATGTTATTTCATCAATAGAAAACAAAAAAATACCAATAATTATGTATCATCAACCAACATAACAATATAAATTTTAAAAAATAATTTAACAAGCTAACAAATTATGTAGTTTATGAGATATGTTTTATCAAAAAGAGAAGAAAAGAACCAAAAAAATAAATAAATAAAGTTGAAATAAGATAAAAACTTAAAAATAAATTAAAAGAGTTCCCAAAGTCATCTTCTTTTAGTTAACTCTTATAAAACAAGATTAAAAAATAATACATTTAAATAATAAACTAATAAATTAAGCATGGTGGAATTCAAACTAGCAAAGTACATGGTTGAGAAGCAAGCACCACAAAATTAAATATCAAAACAAAGAAAATGAATTAAGACTAAAAGCCATCATTTCAAATTCATCAACCCACCTAACAAGATTGATTTTGTTAGGTCACTTATTGGTATTTTTATGTATTAAAAGTGTTTATTTATATTAGTTTTTAGCTTATACTCCAATAAATCTAGATATTTAAGCATATATACAAAAATTCTCCGAACTTCTCCAATTTTGCGAATTTTTACAAAAATTCTCCATGTCAAATTAAACTTCTCCGAATTAATTCCAATTTTCAAGTGACCGAAGTCAAGTCGAAATCGAATTTTCGATCCTTGGTTTCAGGTTGATAACTCTATGGTGCAAATTATACTCAATTGACCTACCCCCACTACCCTTATGCAAATTCAGAGTTTTCATGGATTGACTATTTTACACGAGTGATTCATTCAAAGTTTCGGTAGTATTCTAACTCCGATCACTACTTGCATGAAAGAGGACCCTTTTGAATGGACTTCCAAAGTCGATACTGCATGTCGCTTGATTAAGGAGAAGATGACTTCCACCCCCGTCTTAGCCTTGCCTAATATCTCACAGTTGTTTGAGGTTACATGTGATGTATACAAACAACGCAATGGGGCTATTCTAAGCCAAAACGGGTGTCATGTTGCATTTTTAGTCAGAAGCTTGATGGGGCCAAATTAAATTATTCCACTTATGATTTAGAACTATATTTAGTTGTGCAAGCTTTGTGACATTGGCGTCATTATAGTTATAAGGCAGTCTGATATATTAACTCTCGGTAGAATCTTTCTGATCAACATGCTAAGTAGTTTGCGTTCTTACAGGGTTATCCTTCCATTTATTGTTTCGAACTGAGAAGAATAATCTTTTGTCTTCCCTCTGTGTGCATATTATGATTGACATACATGTTGGGAATTTGGGTCATTAAGACCATTGCATCTAATTTTAAGTGTTGTTTTTGGCCTACTGTACGCTAGGACATCATCGCTTTATTACCAAATGCTATTATAAGACTGTGAAAGGCAAGCAAACTAATGTTGGATTAGGCATTTCGCTTCCTATCCTGACAAACCTTGGCTAGACATCGCAGTGGACTTTGTATTGGGACTTTTGCAATCTTCACATGGTAAGGACTCAATTTTTGTGGCTATAGATCGGTTCTTCAAAACAAACCACCTCATTCCTTGCACTCACACCATTGATGTTGCTCATTGTTGCTCATTTGTAGTTTCAAGAGATAGTCCACTTATATGGTACCCCTCGTAGTGTCACTTCTGATCAGGATATGTGCTTCACTAGATACTTTTGAAAGACTTTGTAACAGCTTTTGAAGTGTAAGTTGCAGTTCTCATTTGCTTTTCATCCATAGACAAGTGGTCAAACTAAGGTCATCAATCGCAGCTTGGGAGATTTATTAAGATGTTTGACTGATGGCAAGTTTAAGTTTTGGGAGTTTGTTTTAGGCTTTTAGCACAAGCAAAGTTTGCTTATAATAACTCTACTCACTGTTTCACTATCTTATCACCATTTATGATTGTAAAAGGTAGTTCTCATTTGACTGTTATGGATTTGACTCCTATTCCTCCAATGCTATCAATGTGTGCTTCTACAACGGAGTTTGCCTCCAAGACTAATGCTATCCATGAGGATGCTTGTATTGACTTTAGAAGTCATATGCTTCTTATAAGGCGCATGTGGATGCTCATCGACGATCGGTTCATAAAGGTAAGTGGCTTTCTGATGGGCTACTTATGAAAGGAAAAATTGTCATCACCTTATAAGTTGATGCAGTGTTATGGCCCATTTTTTTGTTGTTGCTCATCACAGTGATAATGCTTATGAGATTACTATTTCGAGTGGTGCACTTCTCAAATTTTTAATGTTGCTCGTCTTTCTCCTTTTATGTGTGATGTGATTCCTCTTATACCTCTCCCTAGTGATGCCAGCTTTGTACTAGCTTATTCCTATGATCGTATTGAGGGTGTTTGAGATGTTTCTTCTTTCTCTATTCACCATGGTACTTATACTCGCTACTTAGTCAAGTGACGCAGCCGTACTTTCTTTGAAAGCACATGGGTTACAGATGAATCATTCAAATTCTTGATCTTCAAATTATTAAGCATACAAGAACTACATCTCGAGGATGAGCCCTTCTCAAGCTAGGAGGGATTCATGTAAGGACACATGACAAGTCCCGTGTTTAATGTACGAATACTTGGAGAAAAGTAAGCGCGTGAGATAAAAAAAAAATAGGTACACAAATATATGTAGAGAGAGAAGAAGGGAGAGACTTTAAAGCAATTATACCTCCAGCTTTAACAATGTCAACGAGATCATCCTTTAGAACTATAGGTATTGACCGAGGTATGGACCCAACACCCAAAACTTGTGCACTCTCTTGAATTTTGATTTCTTGATAATCATGGCATATTATACTTCCCTCCACAAATTGGAAATTTATGCCTTCACATGATTTAATTCTCTGTTACACACGGCAACAGTTTTCTCATCAAACGCCAGAAGATGCCAAAATTGTGGTTAGAAAGAATAAGCATATGCAAGTGACGGACAAAGAAACAATGGTTGAGGATCCATAAATTTGAGCAACCTTCTACTTAATTTTCAAAGCCAAGACCAGTAAGAGAAATCATTTGCAAATTTATACAGCTTTTTAGCATAGAGCGAAAGAGCAAAATTTTTGATTAATTGATGCCATGAAAATCAGAGTTGGAAAAGCACTATTGAAGATGAAGATGAAGAAATAAGTAGGAATGTAGGAATTAACCTAAAGAATATCCAGTGGATAAAGTGGATGTACTCATTGATTTATGGCCAATTATCAATTAAATAATTGAAGATTTGGCAAGACAACAATGAGTCCAGCCACTCTGGCAAATTTTCTGATGTCTATGAACTTTTTTTTTAGATAAGCCATAGTGTGAACCCTGTGGTTAAATACGTCTAATGTTGCTGACCCCAGTGGTTGGACTGCCTTGATAATGATGCAAATGATGAGGAATTTGAAGCCAAAACTATTATGAGATAAGACATTTGTGAGTGATGATGCCTTTCAAATGGAAAATGTGTAAAAAACCTGAGACGGGCAAGATGTTGGAAGTCGTATAGCATTTCTAGCCTCCAGCTCTGGAAAAACTTTGAACCTATACATTTAATTTGGAAAAAAAAACAACTATTTATGATTTAAACAAGAATGGTTGTAAACCAAAACATTGTAACATTGTGTTCAAAATAGGAAACATTGAATGATATGCGTTTCGTTTGTGATTTGGACACAATTATTTGTATACAAAAATCCGCAAATAAGGAAAACACATTCGGTTAGTCATATTTGAAAACAGTTATTGAAATTTTACTAAGAAAACAAAACAGAAAACGATGAAAAAGTTGTCTTCTGAATTTTCGTTTTCAGATAGTATTCTTGTTTTTGAATGAAGAACCAAAACGCAACATAGCAACAAAAGAGAAAGAGGAATTGTTCATCACCTGTGTTTGCATTTGCGACACTCATATTCCCGTTCCCCTTCAATCATCTTGATGGGTCCGGACCTAATAACTGTTCCTTTGAGCGTAAGGAGAATTCCTCTGTGCTTCACTCGCACACGCCCAATGCTCGGGAACGTCTCTACCAACAACACCACATTCAAGTGAAAATCTCGACCAACATAAAAAAAAAATTAGATGGAAAAACAAACAAGGATTAAAAGAAACGAAGGAATAATGATTCAGATGAACAAACAAACCTGAGCATTCCAAAGGAGAACCGCAGATGTTAATACGAACGTGAACAAATTGCTTGAAACACGCATTTGCAGAACCCTTCAAACCCCCCAAAATGATGCGCTGAAATAGATATACAAATTGAAGAGAAATCATAAACAAAAAATTGAGGATAAAGAATGAGAGTGAGAGATGTTGGAACCTGAGAGAGGCGAGAAGCGTCGTCAAAGAGTGTTAAAAACTCGGTTGGGTTGGAGAAGAGAAGGTGCGCCAGTGAAGGATCGTCTTCTGTAAGCTCCGCGAAGCTGCGATGAAAGAAATGAAAAAAGAAAAAACAAACCTTAAAGAAAAAAGAAAAGATGAGTATGATGCGAGAGGTTCTTACTCGATGTGAAGTGGGAAGTGAAGCGTAGGGTCTCGGGAGAGAAGAATGGAGTGAAGGTGTTGAGAATGGTGTCGAATTAGAAACTCTGCGAACGCTCTGATGTGATCGGACGCCATGGAAGCTTTCACTGCTCTTCTGTGCTCTGTTGCAGGAAAGATTAGAAGAGAAGCCAACGCTCTGCGCGGGAAGAATCGAAGGCCACCGAGGCAAGCTTTCCAAAATTATGGTATTTTCAAAACTAATGTAAAACTTTAACAAAGTTTACCTTATATTTTGATATTCTTATTTTTTAAATAAAAAATGTTGAGTGTTATTTGAAAATAGAGGCCTCCTTCAAAAGAAAAAAAAGGGATTGGGTAGGCTGAAAATAAAATTTATTGAGGTAGGTATATAAGTTTGTTCTGCATATTTGATTATGTAATCTTCAAAAGTATAGTATTATATAAAATCCATGTGTATATTATTTATTAATTGGTTTTGGAAGCATTTATTGATATGTTTGTGTATGTTTAATTTAATTGGTAACACAATTTGGACATTGTGCATGATTCCCTTTTTTTCAATGGCTCACTCTAAAACCTCCTTTACTTTTTTCTTTTAAAAGGTCAGAGATAGCAAGAGATAGGGCCATGGGAGGTTCGAGAACAGAAACAGCAAAATCTTATAATTTGACGTATACAATTTTCCTCAATAATAAGTGATAAACATAAACAAAAAAAAAATGGATAATAAAGAAATTACGTATTCAGGCACATTGCATGTTTTATTTTCAATAGTGTCTAGCTTTTTAAATAGATAGTTATGTCATATATTTAGGTATAGTATTTGACTATAGGTAGCTATTGCTAATTATTTAATTATCACGTGATACTTGATTATTGTTAATTATTTTTGTGTAGTTGAAATAAAGATCTATATCAATATCCGATGGTCATTATTATTCGAGAAAAGATTATCAATTCTAAAATGTAATTAATTATCATGTGACGCTTACTTATTTTTAATTATTTTATTTGTAATTGAAACAAATATTTATATCAATATCTGTATGTTATTATTATTCTAATTATTGACAAAAAAATGCTATATAACTAGGTAAATACATGCTCCACATATTTGATTTAGGTATAGGTGGTTGTCCGTGTTCTTCATCTAATTATATAATCTTCAAAAGTAAAGTATTGTATGAAATTTATCTAATAATACATTGTTCTATATTAATAGGTTATATAACGTTTTTACATATATTATTTCGACTTGAAATAACCTATCAGTCTAGAGATAAAAAAGAATGTCAATTGATTTTGTTTATAACATTTAGACCATTAGTTACGTCATGTTTTGTATTTTTCTCCCAAATTAACATGTTATGCATCATAAGACTATTTATCATTAATTTTAACAATCTTGACTCTTTATTGTCATACCCACTTCAAAACCATCTTTTCTTCTTCCATTTAAGAGGTGAGAGATAAGGACTTTTGACATGATTACCCTTAAAAAATAAAATAATATCACAAATGTCATCCATACATAAATATTGTCATGTTTGCCCTACTTTACTGTTTCTCGCACAGTCAGCGTGCCACACAAGCGCCACGTCGGCGCGGAGGTGACATTTTTTTTCATTAAATGCAACATAAATAAAACTCTCTAAGATCACTTTTATTTATAAATATTATTGCTTATAGTGTTACCATGTTTTTCAACAATTTGAGTACGAATCCAGTCGCATTTATATATATAGAAGTAAGATGAAATGTATTAATTTTTTCCACAGTTTCTTTTCTTTGTATTTCACTTTTTTCTTGTAAGATGAAAAATATATTAATTTTTTCCCCGGAGGTTTGATCTAGTAGAGTTGGATGTTGTATTTGATGTTCTCCTCATAGAGATATTTGTATGATAAATCATTCCCTTCACATGTTAATAGAGTGTAATCTAGACCCAGTTCTTGGTTTTCAAGAAGATTTACAGATACCCTTATATCTAGATTTTGTTTAGAAGATGATGACCCAATGATGTTTTATCTGCAATGTTGAACCTTGAGTTGGTTTGAAATTCATATCAGGTATGAACCCAGAGAAATTATTGCCAGAAGGATTAATAAATTGCAGGTGATCAAATTAGAATAACCAATTAGGTAAAGCTCCTTTAAAGTTATTGCCAACAACAGATAGAAATTTAAGGTTAAACCATTTGAAGATTGCTTCATTCAATTCCCTAGTAAGATTATTTAATCTAAGATCAACAACTTCCGGTGACCTCTACCAGCTGAAGTAATTCATACAAATTCAAGCAATTCATTATCATAAAATAAAGGAAATAATTTTTCCCCAAAAAAAGAGGAAAAAAGAAGAAAGGAAAAATAACCTTAAGAAGATAAGTTAGTAATGTTTGGGTTTAATGCTGCAAGCTCTCGTAGTTTTTTTTTTTTTCTTCTCCGCAACTCAAACACGGTGCACGACCCACTATACGTGACGTAATGACGGGCACGGAACCCCCACGTATACCCTCCAGCGATACATCCGGCGATACATCCGGCGATACATCCGGCGTCCCTTCAGCCTAACATAAACATAAATCCCAAATACAATTAATCTTATAACATCATCTAATCATGATCAACAACAATTAAAGATTACATCTCCAAAAATACCAAGTATAAAATTTCAAAAATTCAAATAATATAAACCATACACAACCCATCTATGTGTTATTAATACAAATACTAGGTGTTATCATATACATAATATCAAAATATTAAACTGTACAACACCTACATCAACAAAATACTGGAAGGAATGCTCCGCAGTCAAGCCTTCTCTTTTTCCTTCCTATCAAAACCTGAAAGGATAAGGATGAGGTGTGAGCTACAACAAGCTCAGTGAATGTCTTCTACAAGTAGCAATATACATGCATTTATGTAAAACATATCAAGATCATTAAAACATTTGAAATAACATGAGATAACATGGAAATGGAAACAAGATTACATACATGCTAATATAATCCATCATGACATAATTAAGACAATACATACCATTTAAACAACATGCAATGCAATCCTAACACCTCCTAGGTAAGAATCAAATTCGAGAACACGAGTGCGCGAAACCCGTACCCAAACGACCTCTTACCCGTATTCTAATAGGAATTCCAAGAGCACGTCACTGATTTACAATACTTTTGAAACCCTATACCAGGACTAATCGAAAAACGGCTGCGCCTACCCTTGAAACCCTCTGCCAGGTCCACACTGGGGATCTTTCTAGACTTACAAGACTTTAAAAAAAAAACAAGCTAGGAGACTCTACCCAAATGTAACCCAATAGAATATGCTCAAATTTTATTTCATGAATAAATTAAAACATGCATATGCCATATCCATATATATATATATCAATTTGAAACAAGTTATATAATACAATGCCACGTATATGAAAACCAACAAATAAAAGAACACTCACTCTCGATTGGCTAAGTCTAGCCAATCCAATTTTCAATCCAAAATTAAGTACTAGTACGATCACCAATCACCTCACGTACATAGACTTCCAACTAGCCCACGTGGGTTACTCGAATCAATTAGAATCTCTACAATATATACATGGTTCATACAATATTAAAATCAGCCAAAGTATGCTAATAACCATGTTAAATCTCAATTTCAAAGTTAACTAATGATTCTAGAATGGGTAACCCATGAGCTTAATTCTCATTGTTCAATTTGACCAATTAACATCAAATCAAACTACACATAACCCAAATTGAATGTCATATGTGGATCTCCTTGATCACAACCACTATAATGCAAAACATTCAATCATATTAAGGGTTAAGTTGACTATTTATCAAGTCAATTTCATCAATTGATTATATTTTGGTCAAAATCCCCAATTTGGCAATACATGACATAAGGCCAAATTGAACTAAGACATGCTAAATTATCATAGGTTCAAACATTCTAAACCCATGGTTTTACTCTATTTAGGACCAATTAAACAATCTCCAAGTCAATTTTATCATTTGACTTGATTTGGAGCAAAAGCCCAAATTTGGGCAAGAATCCCAAAATTGAACCCTAGGCCAATTTTACACTACACTACCATGCTCGGCAACGCCAAACACTGATCTTGCAACATGGTTTCCTCAACAATGGTCCCTAGGTCAACATATTTGAAGGGCACAACTCAATTCTAACTCTAAGTCGATGAATCGAGCAAAGATCAAAATCTCTAGATCTACCAATTTCTTTCTAGAAATTGGTGAAAATGATGTCATTGGGTTCCAAATCACTCAAGGAACCCAAATCAATGGCCTACTAGTTTCCCCTATGAGTTTCACACGAAACCCTAACTCCAAACCCCTTCAAAAATGAGTTGAAATTGTTGGGAAATGCTTCTCAAGGGTATACCTAAATCTTAGAGGGTTGATTTCACCAAGAACAAGCTAAAAGAGATTAAAATCAGTCCATTCTAGGCTAGGGTCACTCCAAATCCGGGTTTCATACCCTTTCCCAGGTCAAAACCGAGCTTGTTCATACATCCACAAAGAGATTCAAGGAAGAAAAATGAGAAATTTGATTACCTTAGGTGAGATTTGAGTAGAAATCACCAAGAACCCTAGGTTTTTCTCGTCTTTTCCTCCTCTCCACCCTTCTCCCCTTTTCTCTAAGTCCAAAAACAAGCAAATGAGCAAAAATCTCGTTTTGGTTGTATTTATAAAAATATTTTGGGCCCACAACTTAAAAATACACTTAATAAATAGAAGGAACAGTTTCCTGCTACAATTACTTTCACTTAAATAATTAATTTCTTGTAAACTACTCATCAGATTAACATCTTAACCGTTTTAAAGTTTTATGAGTCAGTTACCAATATTTTGGTAAACTTTCAGGTCAATCCACGATGGGATTGCGAGATTCAACCGTTTGATCAAAACTGCGCAAGAAAATCGCAAATTAAAAAAGTAGTGTTTGGAGCTTTATAACTCACAGTAGACAACTCCGATCAAGATCTTTACCGATCATAATTAATACCTATCAGAGAAGAATAAGTTGACAAAATTTTAGCTCAATCGGACCACAGATCTAGGAGATCAAGTTATGGATGCAATCGGTGTCTTAAATTTCTTCCTCCATGGAGCGAGCTCCACTGATCAAAAACACTGTTTTTGACACGTTTCGAAGTCGAACGAGTCTCTGATCATTCTGAAACTTCATGCAAAGGCACTTGAATGAACGTGCGTCGACCATCATATACGTATACATACACGTATACAAGTACTCTATGGGTCAAAATGACGTCATCCTAAGGTACGGGAGTTACACACGGTCTGTTCGATCTTCAGTTGTTATTTCAGTCCTTCAATTGATGACAACAGAGTTGATCTCGAAGATCTCAATTGACGCTCGCCCGACGAAGGCTCCTTATTTGTTTGATTCATTTGAATATCTTGGAAGTTTGATAAACAGGGAACATGCTTATCTTCCATGGTTTTTTTGACTTTAGATGAATTTTGAAAGCATCTAAAATAATTTCACAGTAAGCTCCTTAACATAGTGGATCATCAGAAATTTCTAAAAAAATTGTAGAAAAAAGCTGCTAAATTGCTCATTTAACTACAACCATAGAAGAAACAACTTACTCTAACCTTCTTTTACAAGATCCATTAGAAAGGGTAAGAGTCTTCTGTAGCTAAAGGAACTTAGAGTTCTTAATTAAATAGCTTCATCTGTGACCGAAAACTAAAAGCACCCTGCAAACAACAAAATGAAAAGAGGAGTAGAGAAATAAGAATAGAGAGAGGGGAGCAGAGAAAGTGTAAAGACAGATGGTAGAGAGAAAGGGCGCAGAGAAAGAGAAAGAAACATTTACCTAAACCAAAATAATTGATTGAAGAGGGAAAAAGGGACAAATACCTAAACCAAAATAATTGAGGAGTAATGAACAGGCTGAAACCCACGACAAAATATTATATAAATGAACTTGATAATGAAGTAATTTAATGAATGAGGAGTTGTTAAAGTAATTGAATAGTAAAATAGTTTAGTTGAATGAATTAAATTAAGATGGGGAAATTGCTTTATTAAAATGCATGAGGAGCATGGAATCAAATAAAAAAAAATTAATACTTATATCTCATTCTCCCTCTCTCTTTCTCCAACGTTTTAAAGGAAGAAGAAAAAAAAAGGAAAGAGAAAAAAGAAGAAAAAACGAAGAGAAAAAAGGGAGAAAACTCGGATCTTCGCCGAATCAGGACCCACGGTAACTGTTTTTCACTCTATTTGTTCGTGAAATTAATATCTAAGTCAGATGTAACGATTCCCTCGGAGTAATTTTTGTTATGGAGTTGTTTTATAGTGTTTCTGAAAATTAGGGTTTTGATCCAACTTGAATGAAAATCAGCTAGGAAGGTTGAAAAACACTTCCTAGGTTGTAGGAACCTTAAATATATGGTTAGATTGAATTTATTTGTTAGTTTGTAATTTTTATAGCTATTAGAAGTTGGATTTGATATTGGATTCCTTTGGAACCCTTAGATTTGATATTTGAAACATTTGGAACTCCATTAAAACCCAATGAAACTCTGGTTTGAGATTGTAAAAAGATAGATCTACTGATTCTGGACATTTTGATGTTAAGAGCATGATTTTTGGATATGATTTGATATTTTTAGTAACTAAATATAAGGTTTTTGTAAGTAAAATTGACTTTGGAGAGCTCTGCGAACATGTAAAACCTCAGTAAAATACCTCTTGAAGGTAGTAGAATGGTAGCATGACTGATTTTACATGTGTCGATGTGGACAAAATAATTTTAGGAATGTTCTATATTTTTAATAAAATTGATATATGTTTCCCGTAGAAAAATAAAATTGAGAACTAGTAAAAATATGATTTGAAAATCTATTTTCATTGTTTCTTCTTGTGGAAATATCTAGAGTGGTCGTAGAAATGGTAGAGCAGCATTTACAACTGCTTATGAGTCCTAAATTCAGTTAGAATGTAAATTCATGGAATGTGTACAATATTTTTCAGGTTGCTAAAGTAAGAATTAGTGGTGAATGAGCAAGACTTGGATCAAATGGAATGTATTTGAATGAATAACACAAGTAAGTAGAGTTAAGTGAAATAGATTCGATTCGAATTATACATGAATTGCAAATGTTTATTGGTGATTTGAAGTGAGTTGGAAAATAAAATATGTAAATGGAAACTGAGTATTTACGCGTGAAATAGATATGAATAAATGAAATTGAATTATAGAATGGTTGTGACAGATTGAATTAGTTGGATTTAAATTGGATCAGGGCTTGAAAGCGGCGGTGATTATATTTAAGTTGAAAAGTTTTGTACTGTGAGTATATTTCTTGATTTTGGTTCTTGTATGACATTGTATTGATATGAAATGTTTAATTGTAGGCATGCTATGTATATAAATGAATTGTGTTTTATTGATCATTCATAAAAGATTTTGGCATTGGAGTATGCGAGCAGATTGCATATGATATCATTTCGTTAGGAATTAGTCCCGGATGAGTGTTATGCGTAACCTCATTGTCAGTAGGACTGTCCTAACAATGATTTTAGATCGTTGAAATGATTGTGAATTGAGTAATGGGAGGTTGTGGTTACCTTGTAACGACCATACAAAGGTTAGACCCCCTATATTACCTTGAAAGAAGGAGATTGTGGATTTTGATGAAAACTTTGCATTGTTTTATTGCACAAGCATAAACTTTATATTGCTGGCATGTATGTTATCTTTGTTGAATAATGCATGTGTGTTTCATAAATGTTTTGAATGACTTTAAATGTCATGTTTCCCTAAATGCATATGATTGTCATATCAAGATATATATTCACTGAGCTTGTTGTGTGCTCACTCCATTCCCTCTAATATTTCAGGTACAGAATCGAATGAAAAAAGGAAAGCTAGAGAGTGATTGACACTTGATCCAGATCCCTATCTTGTTTTTGTATGTATGCTTGGAGGAATGACTTATACACATTTTATTTTGCTATGTATAATTATCACCTAACTATATATATAATATCACATAGATGGGATGGGTTGTATGATAATGGATTATGGTTGAATATGCTGGTTTGTGAAATACTTGGTGATGATGTATATAATTGTGTGATTAAATGGTGGATAGGATGGTTGGAATGGTTAGATGTATACATGAGATAAATAAATGAATGAGATGAATATTGTCGATGATTATACATACATACATACATACATATATATATATATATATGTGTGTGTGTGTGTGTGTGTGTGTGTGTGTGTGTGTGTGTGTGTGTGTGTGTGTGTGTGTATTGGATTTGATTTGTGGTATATCAGGGAAAATGTGAGATGTCCAAATTTATGGGGACATGCTGTCAAAATTTTGTGAAATTCTATTGAGGCTGAAAGTGTATTGTATATTGTATACAGGGTATGCACAGTGTATAGTACACTGTGCCGGTCATGACGTTAGCCTACGTCAGGGGCGCCGTGAAAAAAATTGACT
Source organism: Paratinospora sagittata (assembly GCA_035771175.1). Taxonomy (NCBI): domain Eukaryota; kingdom Viridiplantae; phylum Streptophyta; class Magnoliopsida; order Ranunculales; family Menispermaceae; genus Paratinospora; species Paratinospora sagittata. The sequence continues at coordinate 41,769,567 of CM069590.1, read as the reverse complement.
GTTCTGAATCACAAACAGACAAAAAAGAAAAACAACGATTGACCAACCTGATCAAGATGATGAATAGCAAAAAAAAATCGAAATTAAAAATGACAGTAATTAATAACTACGAAGAAAGGGAAAAAATTTAAAATTTAAAATGACAATAAAAAATAAATAAGAAAAAGGAAGAAGTTATGGCAAAAATCAGTTGTTCTGAAAATTGCTCACAAAGTGTCTTCCACAATGCCACTGCATCTTACAACCACGACGAACTCCCGCGACTCTGTCGATCCCTCACAACATACACATCATCGTTTGCAAACAACCTGAAGTTTAGGAGATGCAAAATTGTAGTACTGTGGAGAAGATCCACCCAAACCTAACTGGTTCTAGTAACAACTCAAGCCACTGAAACTAACAATACAAAGAAAGAGGAGTAGAGAAAGAAAACAGGGGGTGGGTGGGTTGCAGAGAAGAGGAGTAGAAAGAAAGGGGGGTTAGGTTGGAGAGAAAGAGGGGTTGAAAAAATGGATTGCAATAAATGAAAGGGGGTTGGGTTGCAAAGAAAGAGGGGTTGAAAAAAAGGTACAGAAATAAATGAAGAGGGGAGCAGTAGTGAGAGAGTCGTTGCCCAGAGGGATTGACGTGGCGCGCTGATGAGCTCACTTTGGAGAGCATTATTAAGTATGTATTATGGATTTGTTTCAAAATTGATGTGGCAGAATTTAAAGTGATTTGGTGAAAGACAAATTGATTTTTTTTTTCTTGGTGAAAAAAGGTTTAGGCTAGGGAAGGCCACCCCAGTCCAAAGTCAGGGTATGCCAATAGCCTTAAAGAGGGCTTACGATGGTATTTATAAATTATCCACCATTGAAAGACAATTGAGTGCGGTGGGGGCTCAATGGTGGATAATTTATAAGATGTGAAATGCCCTATTTGAATAGTTTGAGTGAACCCTCGTTGGTGAAAGAAGAATTAAATAATTCACAATGATTAAGGTATAAGCTTATTTGTAAATTAAACTACTTATACTGTGTAAATCCACTTGTTTAAACAATAACTTACATAGTTAACAATGACCAATTCATTAATTAATTAACTAATTTTAATCTAACTTGGATTTAGTTGTGATATCTCATAACTAATTCAAACAACTAGTCACATGTATAAGTTAACTAAAACTCGTATCAAAACTTAAATGTCTTATGTATTTTAGATCAACTCAAATCTTCATAATATACATATTTTTTTGTTAATCCAAATCACATGGTATGTTTGAATTTTCACGCAAGTTTTGTGCAATGTTTTTTTTTTCACAATTAATACATCTAGCATATATTAGAATTGAGCTCCTAAAGCGAAGCAATGAAATCAACCTTGTGTGCGTGCAATACCCGTGAATTGTCCCTTTTTCTCTCTCCAAAAAGAAGAAAAAGTATTCCATTAGGTTATGGCTATCCCTATTTTATCTTATGTCCTGCTTCAAAATTCCCTTGGGAGTTCTTAAATCTACATCAAGTAAGCTATCAAATTTTTGGTGGGGATCACATCGAGATAAGTCTACAATTCATTAGTGGTCATGGCAACGTTTAGCTTTGCAAAAGGCTAAGGGTGGTCTAGGCTTTCAGAACTTAGAAGCATTTAACTTGGCCCTTCTTGAAAAACAATGTTGGTGCCTAGTTACTAAACCATATTCTTTACTTGGAAAATGCCTCAAAGCTAAATATTATGGCTAGGCTAATTTCTGAATGCAAATTTTGGGCAGACGTCCATCTTGGGGGTGGCGAAGCCTCATGAAAGGAAGAAAGATTCTTAGCTTTGTAACCAGGAGGCGTGTTGGGTCGGGCCATTCCATTGACATTTGGAGGGATCCTTGGATTCCAAGACCGACCTACAAAATCCTATCCCCAAGAAATTCTCTAGCTGAGAATGTATATGATCTTGTCATTGGTGATCGTCCCTCATGGAATATTCATCTCCTTAGGACATTATGGTCGCAAGATGAAGTGGAGCTTATCTCATCTACTCCTTTGAGTAGCAGTAGGGTGATGATAATTGGATTTGACACTTTTCAAAAGCTGAGTTTTATAGTGTCAAGTTGGGTCATTTTTTGTCTCAACAACTTTTTAATGATGGAGCTTTGTGGAAGTCTTGTGGGTAGGGGTGTAAATAACTCGACCCAACTCAACCAAACCCGACTTGGTCAGGTTGGGTCGGGTTTGAACTAAATATCAGGTTGGTCAAGAATTTTTTTGGGTGACTCGACCAAGTCGTGTTACGGGTCTAGCCTAAAAAGGTCAAGTTTAACCTGACCAGATGCCACCTTTATAATTAAACCCTAATTTCTGTCGCGCTGCGCCCCTTTCCCTCTCTCTATTTTTTTTTATCTTCTCTCTCTCTCTTCTTCTTCTCGCACCCCCCGGTGATTTTTCCACCACCCTTTCTCTTTTCTTTCTTCTCTTTTTTTTTCTCTTTTTTCTCTTATCTTCTTCTTCTTCTCTCACTTGTTTGCAACCCCACTCCCGCCTTTTTTTTTCTCTCTCTCTTTCTTACCCATCTTCCCCCCTTCCCATTTTTTTTTATTTTTGTCTCCCATTTTCTTTTTTTCAAATAGTTTTATTAAGTATTAAAAAAAAATTGAAATTTTGGGCTTAGCCCATAAATTGGGGCCCAACCCAACCAACCTTACTGACCAAACAAGAGGTCAGGTGGCATTAGGTCCAGCCCAATACCACCCGAAAAATTCATGTACTTCTAAAAAGACAATCTTCCAAATTCATGCACAGTTCTTCCCCATCACAAAGACTCTCCGTTGTCATGTTGTTACTCGTGCGGTCAGCCTATGAATCATACTTTAGGGCGAATTCCTAGTCATTCCTGCTATTTGTTCTCATCAAGCCAGCGTGGCTTACACCTATTCGCATTAGTTCATCCAAAGTTCTTTACCCTTATGCAAAGTCAAGTTCCCTAACCTTAGGGCTGCGATAACTGGGGCTTCGTAGATACCTACTGACGAATATGTCTTTCCTTCAAAAAAAGTAAGGAGGGTCGAAACCCACCTGACTGGATGACATTGTCTTCACTAGTAATTCAGCTACTCTGTTACTTTTATTCGCTTCTTAAGCAAGGAATTTGAAATCAAAGATCTTGGTGATTTGCACGATTTTTTGGGTATCAAAGTCACAAAGAAAGGGGGAGCTCTATATTTATCTCAAAAAAAAAAAAACCATTGATCTTATTTGTCGCTGCGATATGACAGACTCAAAGCCTTGTTCAACTCTTGTGCCTGCCAAATCCAACTTTAATACTCTTGACGGTACAAAATTCCTTGAGAAGGGAGTGGCTACCTATTGGAGCTTTGACCAACCACCACCGGTCAATTCCGCTTTGGGGCTACCAATGGTAGAGCAATTACTCTACCATTATTATAGGGGCCCAACATTGCAATAACTCATTGTATCCAGTATTGCTTAGGAGGCGAGTAGAGGATTAATTGGATCATTTCAGACTTAAGCAGGGTTTAGTTCAGCTCCTTCCTAACCGTCAGCCACCAAATCCAATCCTCTTCTCGGAATCCAAAAGCCTATTGCGAATTTCATTAGAATGAAGGCCATTCCACAGATCTTTGTAGGAATCTTCAACAAAAGATTCAAGATCAAATTCCAAAAGGCTGATTTCCAATAATTATCGGAGTTAGTAATCCGTGTCATTCCATAAACATTAACCTGTAGGTACATGTGCACTTCTACTCATAAAAACATGTCAAAACACATACAAACATGCGTACTTAACATCAACCAACAACAACAAAACATGAACGACATAACATACATTTGACCAAGTGGTAGTTCATAGAGTTGAGCACTCATTCAAATGGGACACGAGCTAGACGAAGGAAACTTTGGGGCGTTACGTTTTATGTGGAAATGTGGTAATGGCCTTTTGCCTTTGAAGATTTCTATTGCCAGATTTATCTCCTAATTATATGATATGTTTCTATAATTAGGAGATTTGTATATAATTAGCATTATTCTAGGTATTAGCAGAGTATTGCCGGATTTATCTCCTAATTATATGATATGTTTCTATAATTAGGAGATTTGTATGTAACTAGAATAGCACATATATGTTAGACATGTAATCAAGCAATTCTCAGTATACAGAAAAAATCTTTCTCCAATATTCATTGGTTCCTCTCTATATCCTTTTCTTCATGGTATCAGAGCCAAACCGTGGGTTGAAGAAACTTTACTGCTATTGCAGCTTTTATATCACTGTGCGCGTTGCAGCGTTTATATCACTGTGCGCGTCGATTTCAACATTTCCATCTGCGACAACCTCAACAGTTTCCTCGCATCAGCGACCAAAATCCCCTCCAAACCCTCACCTCTTCTCTTCTCCTCCGGTAGACTACTACTACTGATCAATCCGTCCAGCCTCAGCCGAACTCTACTTAGACTCATCAACTTGTCTCCGATCGGCACATGCCTGAACTCCGTCGACTGCACTATCGCTCTTCTCTGTACAAAACCGCCGAAAAAATCCGTTCTTGCAGGAATCTTTGGCCGTCAAGAACTCTCTGCTAAAGTTTTTCCTCGCCGGATCGTCGGAAACTACTACAGTTTCTAGAAATCTGAAAGGAGTTGCAGAAGAGATTATTGTTAGAGGTGAAGATGAGATTTTAGTAAGTTACAGACCGTGGGTTTCAGAAGTAGTTCCAGTGAAAGAAAAGAGAAGAAAGAAGGAAAAGTTGTTTATTAAAACAACTCTCAAAAGCATCATATCTTGTCTCATTAAAGGGGAACATCATATCTTGTCTCATTAAAGGGGTGGTATTGATTCGATTGTTCTTGTTTCTAATCTGTCAAAAATGGCCGAAATAGTTCCATCCAACACGGACAGTTCTACTGTTCCATTATCTTCTTCTTCTTCTTATGTCAATTCGAATCAGCGATTATGCTCGGTTCAATTGAATGATTTTAATTATCTTCCTTGGTCGAGGGCAGTGACATTAGCTCTTGGTGGGAGATCACATATTGATTTTATTGATAGGAGCAATGCCGCTCCGGTTGTCAAGTCTGCTCAATACAAGGCTTAGTTTGCTAATGATCAGATGGTCCAATCATGGTTTCTTAATACGATGGAGCCACATATTGCTGAGATTTTCAGTTATTCCGACTCGGCTGCGGATTTATGGAGTGTCGTAAAAGAGTTTTATGGAAATCATAATAATTCTGCACGGGTGTTCCAACTCAAGAAGGATATTGCCTCTTTCCAACAAGAAGGTAAACCTTTTGTTCAGTTTCTTGGTCGCATGAAGACCATGTGGAATGAGTTAGCGGTCTATCGACCACATACCACTGACTCGGCAATCTTGTTGAAAAGGGCTGAGGAAGACAAGATTTTCCAGTTGTTGGCAAATCTAACCCCAGATTATGAAGATCTTTGTAGCCGCATTCTCATGAATTCTGAGTTGCCGACGTTTGCAAGTGTTTGTGCTACTATCCAACTTGAAGAAACACAAAAAAGGTTATGTCCGTAAAAATTAAAACAGATATATCTGACACACAAGCCTATATTTCCACTCAACGACGTCCAGATGACAGAGGGAACAAGGCTAGAAGGAATGAATTGAAGTGTAGCCATTGTAACAACATTGGCCATACCGTGGATAGATGTTGGATTCTTCACCCAGACCTCAAACCCAAGTTTGCAAACAAAGGAGGCCCGAAACGTGGTCTATTCTCTGGATATCAAGCCAACCTTGTATCTGCACCACCATCTGATGGGTTACCTAGGTTTACTTCTAGTCCTATAAATCTTATCAATGAGTTTGCTACTTACATTCAGGCCAAACACGATGTTGTTGACAAGAATGAGATTGGTAATTCTTCGGCCTTGCTTGGTCAATTTGCGGGATTTCTTGCTGAAAATAAGAACTTGTCTTCTGAAGATGCGTCAAGTATATTTAATGTCGTTTCTCTCACTTTTAATATTAGTAATGTGCATGATTATTGGGTTATAGATTCGGGTGCCACTGATCATGTAACTAATATATCTAGAAATTTGACTGACTTTGAGTTTTTCTCTCCTTCATCTACCATAACCATAGCCAATGGTAAGAGTGTGAGTGTTGTTGGCCACGGTAAGACTAAGTTACTTTCAAACTCCATTTCATCATCCGTTCTTTATGTGCCTTCATTTCCATTTCAACTACTTTCAGTTGGTCGATTAATAGCCAGTCTAAATTTTCGTGTCATCTTTTCTCCTAACAAAGTTGTATTTCAGGATCTAATAACCCAGAGGACGATTGGTGAAGGATTCTTCTATCAAGGACTCTATTATCTTTCCAAGAATGCTTATTTTTCCAAAGAACCCCACGCATATGCTTGTTTGTCTTCAGTTCAAGAGTTATGGCATCAACGCTTAGCTCATCCTTCGGCGCCCATTTTATCCAAACTTTTTCCCGCTTTCAATAAACATCCATTAAATTGTGATGTATGTCCTTTATCAAAATCTACTCGATTACCTTTTTCTTCTTCAGATTCACGTTCAAATAAAATTTTTGATTTGGTACATTCGAATGTTTGGGGTCCAGTGCTTGAATCATTTGATGGATACAAATATTTTGCAACATTTGTTGACGATTACTCTCGTTTTACATGGCTATATCTCTTAAAATCCAAAAGTGAAGTTGCTCATGTGTTCCAAGACTTTCATAACTTAGTCATTACTCAATTTTTCTCTAAAATTAAGGTTCTACGATCAGATAATGGTACTGACTTTATGACACATATCATGACACAATACTTGAGCATGCATGACATTATTCACCATACTAGTTGTGTTGGGACTCCACAACAAAATGGTATAGCAGAGAGGAAAAATCATGATCTACTTGACAAAACTAGAGCATTGATGTTAGACATGAATGTTCCCAAAATTTTTTGGTCACAAGGAGTGTTTACGGTAGCTTATCTAATTAATCGCTTGCCTAGTCGAATTTTACAGTTTAATTCTCCTATTGAGTTGTTGACAGGAAAAACTCCAAGCTTTTCTCATCTCAGAGTCTTCGGGTGCACCTGCTATGTTCACATTCAGTCTCATCAGCGCGATAAACTGGAACCACGGGCTGTCCAATGTGTGTTTTTGGGTTATTCCCCTACAGAGAAAGGTTATAAATGTTATAATCCTGTTACAAAGAAGCTCATGGTTAGTCGAGATGTTCGGTTCAATGAGGCAGTGCCATATATTCAGCAACTCAGATGATATTCTTAGTCAGGGGGAGCATGACCTGTTTCCACTTCCCATTCCAGCTGCTGTACCACCAGTTGTGCCCCAAGCTGTCTCTACCGAGCATTCTTCAGCAGAAATTGCTAATGGTGATGACGTGCCTTGCACAACTCATGCACCCACTACTACCATACCTGTGGGTCCTGTCCCAGCGCCAGCAGTGATCATGGGTGATGAGTCACCAGCTCCTGCGCCTATTCCTCGTCGTAATCCACCTCGTGAACTGCATCCATCTTCATGGCTTCACGATTACGTGGCTTACTCAGTATGTCATCCCATGAATCATGTTCTGAGTTATCAAAAATTATCACCTACCTATACTGCTTATCTCAGTCAGATTTTTAGTGTTACCGAACCAAGAAATTATCAAGAGGCAGTTCAACAGGCAGTCTGGAAGGATGGTATGAATGATGAACTCCAAACACTAGCTGATAACAATACTTGGAGTGTGGTTTTCCTCCCACGTGATAAAAAGGCAGTTGGCATAAGGCCCGACTTGTTGCTCAAGGGTTCACTCAAACATATGGTGTTGATTACAAAGAGACGTTTGCGCCCGTCGCAAAAATGACAACTGTCCGTACCTTGATTTCTGTCGCTATCAATCAAGGCTAGTCTCTTTCACAAATGGATGTTAAAAATGCGTTTTTGCATGGCGAGCTTGAAGAAGAAGTCTATATGAAGCTTCTGCCGGGGCATCCTCAAGGTACTGATCCAAGGTTAGTGTGTCGATTGCACAAATCTATTTACGGCTTGAAGCAATCTCCACGCGCATGGCATGCCAAATTAAGTATGGTTCTTGAAGAACTTGGGTTTAAGAGAAGTAATGCAGATCACTCTTTATTTGTTCACATGCACTCGGGTAAGCGACTGATTGTTTTGATTTATGTTGATGACTTAATTGTTACCGGTGATGATGATGCTGCTATACGTAAGCTTAAGAGTGTTCTCCAACAAAAGTTTTCCATTAAAGATCTCGGTGTGCTGAAATACTTCCTGGGCATCGAAATGGCTACTTCCTCCAAAGGCTTGTTCTTGAATCAACGCAAGTATGTGACAGATTTATTGCGTGATGCTGATATGTTGGATTGCAAACCTGCACGCACACCATTGGATAGCAAACTGGAGCTTGATAGATCTGGTGCACCTCTGGGTTCTGTTCAAGTTTATCAAAGATTGGTTGGCAAACTTATCTATTTAACAATCACACGACCTGATATTAGTTATGCAGTGAGCATTATTAGTCAATTTATGCATTCTCCCACCATGGTTCATATGCATATTGTTCAGAGAATTCTTCGATATCTAAAGAAAACAATTGGTCGTGGCATCCTCATGAAAGCTAACGGGCATTCTCAAATTCTTGGCTATACGGATGCGGATTGGGCTGGAAATCAACTTGATCGAAAGTCCACTACGGGTTATTGTATCTTTATTGGTGGGAATCTGGTTTCTTGGAAAAGTAAGAAACAAACAGTGGTAGCACGGATAAAGAAGGACAAAGAGAGGTATGAATGTGGATATTACATATCCAATGTGCTCCAAGGATAAAGAAGACCTTCTCCACCTATTTTTTACATGCTAATTTGCACAAGCTTTTTGGTTTGGATCTCACTTGAATATTAATATTTCTCAACTTCAAGGTGCATCTTTCTTGGAGATGTGGTCTAAGTTTTGGAATGCTCTTAAAGATGATCTTGAGTCAGCCAACAACTTACCTTGGGCGATTTTTGGCTTTGGCACATTTGGAAAACCAAGAACAAAACAGTTTTTCAAGATTATTCTCCATCTCCTGCTATAACTATTCAACTAATCAACAAGAATTTTAAGGAATTTTTTGAGAGTTTGGTGTCTGAGAGACTGGATCAATCAATGGCTTCTCTGGACAAATTTCTCTCTAATGAAGGAAGGGGATGGAAGTTATTTACTGATGCTGTCTGGTGCCCTCTATCTCGGCGTGCAAGAATTGGCCGTGTTTTTGTGGATGAGAGCAACAATGTCAGGCTGGCTGAAGCTCGTGTAATTGGTTGTTCACTATCTATCGAGATGGTGGAAGCCCAAGCTATTCTTCACGGCCTCTCTTTAATCTCGAATTTCATTCATAGCTCTCTTCTTATTTGTTTAAATGCTCTCATGGTACCAAAAATGTTCTCTTCGTCATGCTAAACCAATTCTTAAGGATATTCTAGAATTTGCTCGTCAACAACCGTTTCAGATTTCTTTCTATCATATCTCTCGTCATGAGAATGTAATAGCGCATAATTTAGCTCGGAAAGCTTTGTTTGATGGTATCTCTTTTTGTTGGAATAGCCTTATGAATGAGGGTGTATCCAGTGACTTATTTTCTTCCTTTATCAATACATGACCCTTCTTTATGACAAAAAAAAAAGAGGTATAATGGGCGTGGAAACTTTCTAACAAAACAAAGCCATATACTACAAAGAAAAACAACTTTTACCAACAAAAAATTCCCTGGGTTATTTATGAAAGTCCCTGGGTAATTTCGATTATCAACAAATTAATCTCTAGGTTAAGCCTCGAAGGTAAAAATATACCCACGGATTTTGAAATCCCTTACTAATTAGCAACGGCGAAATCCCTGGGGTAAATATTCTAAATTTTCTGGGTAATTTTGTTGTATAACTTAAAAAAAAAAACAACGCATTTACTAGGGATTACCTAGGAAAAATTTAGTTGGTAAATATACCCAATGATTGTTCCCTAGGTAATTCGTTGATAATATGAAATATATGAAGTTAAAATCTCTAGTTAATCTCGCCGGAATTTAGTAATGAATTAGTAAGGGATTCGAAGCCATAGACATGGCATCAACTTCCCACTTTATTTTACCCAGGGATTAGAAAGGGATTATGTGTCCCTTAGTAAATTCGTTGCTAATTCCATTGATAACTTGTGGGTGATTTTGACTTTTCGTTTTTCTAATTTTTCCTAACAATTCTGTAGCTATTCGGTTGGAAATTACGCAGGAATATAATCCCTGGGTAAAATCCATTGGAAATTAACAATTTTCTTGTAGTGATATAATAATGTCATACGTCATCTATTGTTTTTATTTATTTTTTATTTTAGAAGGTGAAAGGTAATTATATAGCCAACCAAAAAGAAAGAGAAATTGACTACAAGCTAACTAAGGGACCGTGAGGCATCCTTATCATCAATTAGAGACAAATCCTCATCCTTTTCCACAATTACAAACAAATCATCAGGGCATGGTTGGAGAGGGAAAAACAAAACCCCCTCTTTGTGACAAAAATTAGCAACCTATAGAGGCACTCACTCACACAAAACACAGTAGTTTTTTTTTTTTTTTGGTTGAACCTTTCAAACACATTGCTAAAAAAATGAGCGATTACCATGATCTTTTAAAGCATGGGGAATCCACTTTGTTAGTAATGATTTACACAAGAAACACAGGAGTCAGACTCGATCGTGACGGATTCACCGCCAAAGTAATAGGCTAATTCTAATCCACTAAGAAGAGTCCAAGCTTTGCTCGAATTATATTTTGGAAAAATATTATTTTATTGATAAAAAAAATACACTTAAAATTGTAACTACCCATTTTATTCATTGAATACATGTTTTGTTTTTTATTTTTATTTTTTTTCAGGAAGAAATAAACAAAGATATATTAACAAATAAATGATTTACCAAACAAAGGTGTAGTTGTATTTTTTTATAATCTTTTTTCATTGTAAGTGGGCAGTGCTTTACAAACGTAAGAATCTAATAAGATCAATACAAACTTAGCATTTGTTTGATTGCATCAAATTATGTATAACGCACAATCCAAAACAATTGTTATGCTTGCATTGGTCTTCACGAGCACCCAAAAAAAAATCATTAATACAAATTAATACTTAGAAACAAAAAGAATTATAATAATAATGAACACAAGTAAATTTCATGTAGAGCCAAAAAGGGTATACATTTATACTTTGAGAAGCAGTCAAATACGACCACGTGCGTTCAGACTACATTTCATACGTTTGACCACAAACCTAAAGTTCCACTGGTCAAACCATTTCTTTTTTGTCCTTACTCTTCCTGTACACATAAACTACACGTTTCTTCTTCTTGTTCACCTGAGCTCAGGCGAAGATGACCGGAATAACATAAAATCTTTCTCTTAAACCAACCGTGTAACCCTCGCTTCCTTCATAGTCTTGGAGTGCATCAACGGCTCCTTCTTCATCTTTGACGACAATCCGAGCAATCTCGACCAAAATCCACCCTTCTTGATCTTCATCTTCCGATTCTTATCAATAACTGCAGGGTCTAGTACTTGATCCTGATCCAATCGCTTCCTTGCACCAATAAACGCCATGGATCTCGACCTCTTAAGCCCATCTTTCCCACTCACCAACAACGAAACCTGCCCTTTATTTGTAGTAGTAGTAGTGGTTGATGAGCTGATTAATACATCGTATGATATTGGAGAAGAGTAGGAAGAAGAAGGTGATCCGGAAGAAGAAGCAGCTGAAGATAAAGAAGAAATAAAATATGAAGAAGCAGCATCAAAAATCTTTGAAGAAGACAGCTGAGCCAGCTTCTCCCTTAAGCAAATCGAACAAACTCCCGGTGATTGCCTGTGTTTTGGGTGCTTCTTGCACCCAAGCTCATCCGATCCTGGCCACCCCATAATATATTAATTATCAATACTTTTGATAATATTTCTGATGATTAATCTCTATGTATATCTCTTGATCAACTGTATATATATATAATAATTTGAATCGATCTTCTTCTTCTTCTTCTTCTTCTTCTTCTGATTCTTCCGACGATGATGATCTCTTCTGTTAGTTCTCCGCCTAATTCTAACATTCTCATGATCTTATATTTATATATGTGTATGGAGGCGCGTGCAGCGTATTGTTAATTTCCATGATATTTCATGATAATCTTGTCGTCATTTTTTAAATGTCAAAGATCTCCACCGTGCTCAACTGTGGATTCATGGAAGGTTGCATTGGGTGGGGGACCCATTAACCTTTGACCTTAACAACCTGCACTGCCCACCACGTGTGCGTGTGAAACTGGGAAAAAAATTGGTCATCCATACTGCACGTGGATCGAATTTGTCTCCAGTCACACCATGCATGTCAGGATTAAATTATTGAAACTCTTACGCACGCACGAGTGTTTCTTGGTAGTTTCTTAATTTTATTTTCTTTTCCTCTCTATTTTTTATTTTTTGTAATCCATATAGTCAGCTTACACGCACGCCGCAGAGATAATTCCCTTGGAAAAGGGGTACCGTAGCATAAATTTTACTCAATTTTAAATTAATAAATTAAAGATAAAGACAGTCTTAATTAATAATTAATATATATAAAGCACAATTTAACTCTTCGTCTCGTATAAAATTAAAAGAGATTTGAACACCTTATAAAAAAAAAAGAAGTAAATACCTAATTGAGGGAGTCATTAATTATTAAATTCAAGACTTTATAAAAAAATAGAAAATAAAAAATAAAAAAGAAAGTTAATCTTGTTACTAGCCCACCTAATCGATTAGTGGTGGTGGTTGTTTGTAGTTTCTTAGGTCTTGTTGTATTATTAATTTTTGTATAGGTGGTCTACTGAAAATAAAATAACTGATGAAATTGAGTGGAGTAGTACATGCGTGCCATGTGACTTTGTTGTACAAATAGCAAACCGAATTTAATTTAATGGGACTGGTAAATTGGGTTTGGTCATTCTTACTTCCAACCATCTCCAGCTTTCCCGAAACTATTACTTGTATAATTAGTACTCGTCCCTTCTGTCAGTTTCAATTACATATACCCTTTGATTTTGGTTAATTAATTAAATTACGTATTTTGGTGGTTTTGTCGGCATTCTTGGAGTTGGTTTATTATCCAACATATATTATTACTTATTTTCTAGTAGTGACTTTTTAAAAGGGCAAAAGCCCATAGTTTAAGATTAGGCGGCCGGCCACCCACTTTGAGATAGTGACACATAGGTTAGTTTTTGTTATATTAAGCTATCTTTGTACATCATTAATATTTCTTGAATTATATATTATAATATATATTTTAATTCAGGGGAGATCAATACTATCTACCTATATATGTGCCTAACTGAGTATGTCTAAATCAAAATAAGTATCACGTGGAATATAAACAAGTTCATTAGTATTGAGATTTTTTGTAATAAAACTCGTATATGGACTTAAAGGTAATTAGGTGAAAAAATATACTCGATACTAATAAAGATCTAATCCCACTCAAGAAGTAGAATCAGATGACTGAGATGCATATATGTCAAGATAAATGGTTCTTTAAGTTATTCTGACATAAATCGTATGATGTGTAATCATGATGAAGTTAGATTTTGAGTTCAAAATAGAAATTTGTTACATATGTATAAACTAAAATAATAGTTTCACATCAAATGTGTACAAGTTCAGATAAAATATAAATTGGCATTTCATCCTCATTAACACGAAAGCTTTTTAAAGTAAAACCAAACCCACTCAACAGCATATATATACATTTATACATGTAGATGGTTATTGCCTATTGGTACTCAAAGTATCGCCAGTATTGCTACATTAATTAATTTTGCATGTGAAATATTTTAAAATGGCGGTGCCAGAGGGGCTTTTGACTTGATTACCCTCAAAATATAAAAAAAAAATTCACAAATGCCATCAAAATCTAAATAATGACCGGTTTGCCAAGTTTGACAATTCAAAACTCAGTCAGCAGACACACTGGCGCCAAGTGGATTGGGGAGCTAGAGGTGCAGCTGTTAAGAAGGCGTCGGTGCAGCTGTTAAGAAGGCGTCTTTAGAATAGACGTCTTCCACGAAATTTTTTTTTATATGGAAGGCGTCTTTTCAAAGACGCCTAAATTATTTTCTTTTTTAAATGGAATGCGTCTTTTTGAAAGACACCTTCCATTCAAACCTAAATCTACAACTACCCTCGCGACCCCACCCTCTCCATCCTACCCCACACTCAAATTTCTCTCTGCAACCTTCCCTCATCGCCGTAGCAGTCGCCGCCGCCGTCGCCATGGTCGGAAGCCTCTCTCTCTCCCTCCTTGTTGTGTCGGCCCTCTCGCTCTCTTCTTGCAAGCGACGCCATTCCCTCTCTCTCTGCAACTCCTTCCTCCATCGCCGTCGCGGTCACCATCGTCGAAAGCCTCTCTCTCTCCCTCCTCGCTGTGTCGGCTCTCTCGCTCTCTTCTTGCCAGCAACGCCATTCCGTCTCTCTCTCTGCTCGTTCTCTCCCTCCCTCTCGACGCCATTCCCTCTCTCTCTGCAACTCCTTCCTCCATCGTCGTCGCCGTCACCGTCGTCGGAAGCCTCTCTCTCTCTCCCTCCTCGCTATGTCGGCTCTCTCGTTCTATTCTTGCCAGCGACGCCATTCCCTAGCTTGTTACAACACCTCCATCAAATTATTTTATTTGATTGGGTAGATTTTTTTATATATATTTTATGGTTTTTGTAACTTATAAAAAATATTTTTGTTTTGATGAGTTGTATAAATTATTTGGATAAAATGACTAATTTGATTTTATTTCTCACGTATATTGTAGACGTTTGGTGTCGACGTCAAAGTGGATAGTATTGTGAAAACTTCTCCGAATCAGGTATATAATAATTTGATTTGTTATTTAGATTATTTCATTAGCAATTGGTCACGTTAAAAGTAAGTTTTGACGTAATTATATCAAAACATAAAAATAAATTTTAAATCATGAAGTTAAATTGTTCAAATACCCCGAGAGAGATGTTTTCAAATTGAATATTAATTTTTATAATAGTTTTTCTTGGTTTTGCTTTAAATTTTCATTTGTGTAAAGTATAAATATTATAGTATATGGTTTAGGATTCTAGGTTTAGTATTATAGTATAATTTCTTGAGTAAAATTATAGTATAATAATTTTTTAAGTATTAATATTATAGTTTAGAGATAAATTTTACATGTTACTAGTGGAAAACAAGTGCTTCGTACGTAAAAATGTTAGAAACATATTGCATTTGAATATATACCCCAAATGAATTTAATTAAAACAAAACTTGATGAGTTCAATTAAAAAAATTGTGCATCATAATAAACAAATTAGTGTTATTAAAACAGTACAGAGAGTGAAATATGCAAAGACACTTCAGGGAAACTGAAATTTGAAAATGATGCCTAGTAGATCAACAATGCAAATAGATGCCCGATTGAGAGAGCTAAAACTATGCCAACAAAAATCAATTTATTTACATTTAATTTGTACTAGGAGATCAAAATATCAAAAAATTCAACCGAATTAAAATAAAAAAAATAAAAAGAAATAAAGATTTGCACTAGAAGAATATGCAGAATCAATGGAAACACCAAATAATGTAAATTAAGGTTGTGACAGCAAGTCTAAAGATACTAGAATTATCAGTTACAGCTCCAAACAGAAATGAAATAAACAATTAACTGAATTGGTCAACTCAGAAGTCACGACATATTAGTTTTGTCAATTTTCATTTTCAATATTATATCTCTTTGAGCTTCTCTTCAAAAACTTGACAATTTTCATTTTTGGCTCCACTGTTGTTATAAATAAATCTTTTTTAGTTAATTTCCTAGTTGTTAATATCATTAGATTAATGAAAAAAACCATTTATATATAATCAATAATCAATATTAAAGAAGCCAGTGACTTGAATTTGGACTTATTTAATTATTTGTGGCACTTAAATTTGTTTCAGAAAAGATTTTGCCACCTTGACTAATTCGCTTTAAGTGGTCCGTGATTATACTATTCAATCTTCAGGAAGGTCAAAGGTTAATTACATTTCTTTTTAATTGTTACTTTGTTGAAATCATAGGCTTTTATTTCATATTTTGTTTGAAGGAATGACGATTGTATTTTGCTTATTATGTCCAGATGACAGATAGGTTTGTTTCTATAATATGCTACAGTGGTGGTTCTGTAGGATATGGTTCGCGAGGTGCATCATACGATAGACCGCCAGTCGGGGTTCTGAGAGTCCGATTAGGCTTTGGTCTTGAAAATTTTGAAGGGGTTATTCGAAGTGTACTAAGGATTTCAATTTGTGCAACGATCAATATCACCTATAGATATCCTTTGTTTTTTGGCGATAAGGATTTCAATTATATGGTGGTTCCGATTAGAACTGAGCAAGCGCTAAGGGATATTTTTTCTATGTTGCAAGAGCTCCCACCTCCTAATAATATAGAGGTGTATGTAGAAGTTGTTGGTGGAAATCCAACCCAAGGTCGTGAAACGGGAAGTCGCCGAAGCCACATGGATTTTTGTGGTCATAATGCACGGAGATCAATAGAGAACATTGGTCCGAGTACAACTTCACCTATTGATGCTACAATCAAATACATGACCAATGATTCTGAAGATGCTAGTCCTTCCAATGTACATTTGTCTGATGATGAATTCAATTTTGAAGACGACAATGCCCACCTCGACGAAGATAGTGATGAAAACAGTGATGACGATGATGGACATGAGATGTCTAATTTTGTTGATATGCGTGGTACTTTGTTGAGGGTAATTGAACATGATGGGTCTATGTATGCATCGCCACTACGAGAAGATGGCAATGGCGTAAGCATTGAGGAAACTGAGTTACAAGACACTGAGTTGCATAGTATGAGGGATACACCACAGCCTACCATAGCAAGTTTTGAGGCTCCATCACCGAATTTCATGGAACTTAATCATGAAGCTATGACCCCATTATCAGACAACCATGATAACATATCTATGGGGTGGAACGAGTCACAAGATCTATGCAAATGACTCACATTTCCTAGTAAGGAAGACTTGCAACATAGAGTAAAACGATGTTGCATAGCCAAGCAACAAGAATATGTCATGGTCGATTCAGAACCCAAGTTTTGGTCAATTAGGTATAAGAAATGGAAATATGGTTGTCAATGGAGGCTAAGGTGTAAGAAATCGGGATTGTTTGAGATCACAAAATGTTCATTCCCACACACATGTATTTTTGCCCCAATGTCGCAAGATCATAGACAATTGGAGTTAAAGCTAATATATCGCGATATATTTGATATTGTAAAGCGAGATCCTTCTACTTCTGTGTCGGTGCTACATCAAGTAATTAAAAATAATTGCAAATATGATATGCATGACAGAAAAGTGTGGTGTGCAAAAAAAAAAGGTGATGGAAAAGATATTTGGTGATCGGGAGAGATAGTATAACCTACTCCCAAAGTGGATGGATGCATTGACTACGCTCCAAACGGTGCATGCAGATTACATGGTTAGGAGGGACACAACAAAAGGACCATCGTCAGCATACCATCAGAGTCCTATCACTCCTTCCAGTCGAGTGGATTCATTCACGAATGTCCACACGTCACCATTGCAGCAGGATGCTTCCACCTTTGGCGATGCAATACTAGATATTGAGATTGACCCGACAATTACTTCATTCGAGGACAATCCAACGTTGGGTGAAGAGGGAAATGTTGACCTTTACCTATGGAGCAATTGGAATCCAGAGGAAAATTGGATAGGTAGATGAAAAAGAATGCCAAGGAGAGGGCGAGAGCGAGGGCAATGCTTGGGAGGTGCATTTATAGCAGATACGGCTATTGAGGCGCATGATGAACGTGACGACCATGATCGTGAGGAGGAACACATATCAACTATGTCCGTTGACGATGATCCAGCACCACATGTCGAGCGAGCTGTTCAGGTGCCTTTGTAGCACTATACAAGAGATCACTTACGGTGCAACAAACGACGTAAATGGTCAATATGTGTCACAGATTGACAGGTTGTTTTATTATTTTTGTATATGTTTTGATAATTAAGTAGTCAACATGGATTTATAGTTGGTATTTCAATTCAGTAAATTTTTTTAAACAGAATTACCTTGTATATGTTTTGATAATGTTGTAGTTTCATTTAAACTGGAATTCCGGATGGGGTCCAAAAATTCAACCGGGCATGGGAATGGGGTTTCGTCGCCTCCGGGGGATCGTGGGAGGATAGTGGGACGCGCTGAAAGCGGTCATGTAAAAAAAAACCACGTGGTTTGGCTTCGGTGAGGCCGAACAGTTTACTAAAAGCTTCGGTTTTTCCTAATAACTTGAATTTTGTTTGAGGGTCCAAAAATTCAACCGGGCATGGGAATGAGGTTCAGTCGCCTCCGGGGGATCGTGGGAGGATAGTGGGATGCGCTGAAAGCGGTCGTGTAAAAAAAAAATTACGTGGTTTGGCTTCAGTGAGGCCAAACAGTTTACTAAAAGCTTCGATTTTTCTTAATAACTTGAATTTTGTTTGAGGGTCCAAAAATTCAACCGGGAATGGGAATGGGGTTCCGTTGCCTCCGGGAGATCGTGGGAGGATAGTGGGACGTGCTGAAAGCGGTCGGGTAAAAAAAACCACGTGGTTTGGCTTCGGTGAGGCCGAACAGTTTACTAAAAGCTTCGGTTTTTCTTTATAAGTTGAATTTTGTTTGAGGGTCCAAAAATTCAACCGGGCATGAGAATGGGGTTTCGTCACCTCCGGGGGATCGTGGGAGGATAGTGGGACTCGCTGAAAGCGGTCAGATAAAAAAAACCACGTGGTTTGGCTTTGATGAGGCTGAATAGTTTACTAAAAGCTTCGAATTTTTTTAATAACTTGAATTCCGAATCGGGGTCCAAAAATTCAACCGGACATGAGAATGGGGTTCCGTCGCCTCCGGGAGATCGTGGGAGGATAACGGGATGTGCTGAAAGCAGTCGGGTAAAAAAAATCACGTGGTTTGGCTTCGGTGAGGCCGAACAGTTTACTAAAAGCTTCGGTTTTTCTTTATAACTTGAATTTTGTTTGAGGGTCCAAAAATTCAACCGGGCATAAGAATGGGGTTTCGTCGCCTCCGGGGGATCGTGGGAGGATAGTGGGACTCGCTGAAAGCGGTCGAATAAAAAAAAACCACGTGGTTTGGCTTCGGTGAGGCCGAATAGTTTACTAAAAGCTTCGAATTTTTTTAATAACTTTAATTCTGGATCGGGGTCCAAAAATTCAACTGGGCATGGGAATGGGGTTTCGTCGCCTCCTAGGGATCTTGGGAGGATAGTGGGACACGCTGAAAGTGGTTGGGTAAGAAAAAATCACATGGTTTGGCTTCGGAGAGGCTGAACAGTTTACTAAAAGCTTCGATTTTTCTTAATAACTTGAATTTCGAATGGGGGTCCAAAAATTCAACCGGGCATAGAAATGAGGTTCCGTCACCTCCGAGGGACCGTGGGAGGGTATTGAGACGAGCTCATAGTGGTCCGATAAGAAAAAACACCATGGTTCCTCACAATTGATTGACACAAGTACAAAAAAAAATAAAAAAAATAAAAAATCTGTATAGAAAGTGTCTTTTTAGACGACGCCTTCAATTAAATAATTTTTATTTTTTATAGAAGACGTCTTTTAGAAAGTCACCTTCTATAAGAAAAAAAAATGTTTTATTAAAGGCGTCTTTCGAAAAGACGCCTTTAATACCAAAAAAAGATTTTAACCTAATCAATGTCCTTAAATCTTTGTGGCGCCAATGTGTCGGCTGACTTGACATTAAATTGTCAAACTATGATAAATCAATCATTATTTAAATTTTAATAGTATTTATAAATTTTTTTTATTTTTTTAAAGACAATCAAGTAAAAAGCCGGTGCCGTAGGTAACCACCCAATTACAGTCCGATCGTGACTTTAACGGAGACACGGAGTTCACCGACATAAGCTATAGTTATCACCCTTGCAACTGTACTATTAACGCTGTGCGAAGCATTGCAGACTTGCAGTGATGTGTCAATTAACGCGCACACACACACACACGCGTATATCATAATCTCTATATTGGTTAGATAGTCGGTGTATCTTGCTCGCTGGCAATTTTATTAATTCGTTGATGAAATGCTTGAATGAATGTAAAGAAATGAATGAATGATGATTAATTTGTAGAGACAGTATGTTGCAGTGTTGATTGCCTGCACTTTTGGGACGCGGGAGGTCAAAATTCAACACGGAGCTCCCCGTGACTTTGTTGTTCTGTACGTACGCGTCCTCTTTGTATGCAACCCGTGACCCCGTAATTAATGTTATCTCCGCGTGCTTATCATCACAGTCACGTGGTCTTATTTTTCTCACTTCATGGTATCATTTTGGGCTTTAGATTTTGTCTAGTCATGGCATTGGTTATTAGTTTTAGGATAATCCAAGCTATTCATATGGACAAATGTACTATGGGATGAGGATGTGATATATAGGTGAGGTGGTTGATTAATATATACATTAATCAAATGTTAGATGTTAAGCCGCAGGATAGCATTTTTATTTTTATTTTTTATCTTTAATTAAATGTTATTCAAGCAACTAGTCCCTTACACCTCAAAATCTCTACAATATATAATTGGGCCACTTGAGGTAGGATTTATGAACTTTTTTTTTTGGGGGCATATATACATTCATTTCATACCTCAAGGTGATTTCATAGACATGGACGTATATATAAATAATTACTGAGCTTCATAAAAGCAGATTTTTATATCAAATAGGCTCTATTGGTCCATAGATGATACAACACGATTTGTTGTGGGAATTTCTATTTCAACCTATCAAATCCTCACACTCTATCCATTTGTTTGCATCTTATATATATACATTGATAATTTATTAAGTAGATGAGTAAAGTGAGGATTATTTGACGGGTTGAACCCTTATGTCTAATATCAAAGGTGTTACTCACCACCTCAACTAGAGGTGACAAAAATACCGACCAAAAACAAGTATGGACAACCTCTTATAATAAGGGACATATAACGTGTTAGTATCTTACTCGTTTTAAAAGCGGACATTAAGCTTTTTGTAAGAGGTTGGATAACACTCTTTTGTCCGTTTTTGTTCACATTATAAAATAGTAATAAAAAGTTTACTTAATATTAATATTTCTATCATTTGCATATGAATTTAGATTTTAAGTCTTGAAAAAATTGCTAGTTTTAAGATCAACTAAGTTATCAAGGTTAATAAATATATAATAGTTTGCATAATTTGAAACAATAAAGTAGTAAAAGCTTATTTTATAACAAATCCATAAACTATAATAAATATGGGACACTAATATACTATAAAAAACCTAAAATCTGAAAATGAAAAGGAAAAAAAAGAAAAAAGAAAATGGAACGGGGATAAAACCTATAGTAAAAAAGAACACAAAACTTGTTTTAAACTCGCCCGATTTCAAGATAATAATTTTCATACCCACTTAAAACCGGACCAGACAATACTGGACAAATGGTTCCGGACGCCAATTGCCACCCCAAACCTCAGCTGATGTGTTTCCACAGAATTTGTGAACTTGAAGATTCTTTTCTTATGTAAGTTCTCACTAGTCTAAGTTGGTTAAGCTAGCAAAACATTTGACAATTAACTGGTTTAGCATCTATATGCAGTAGTCATATACATATATTAATTGATCAATCAATTAATTAGTTGAAGTAGTCATATATATCAATTTTGACAAAAACTTAATTTTGTTAAAAACAATTACAATTTGCAACATTGATTTCTAGAAATCAACTGAATCACTGGCCAGGGCTCTATTCTTAGATCCAAAGTTCAGCATTTAATTTTACTAGATTCATCAAGAAAAGCAAGACTCTTAAAGCCAAACTAGACACCTCAGCTCTCACACTTTCTGCATTTAAAGGAGGGATTTTACAAACCAAATTTCCAGCTATAAGCTAAAGCAAGAAAAGGATGAGTTCCATTAATGGTGCTTCTGCCCAAATCAAAACAAAGCTGACTGACTGCAAACAATTAAGTGAATAATATGCAAAATTGCCGTTTCATTGCAAGTTTTACAAATATTCAAAATTTTCCTGACAAGTTATGTGATTATACCTTCCTTCGTGATTGTTCTTCTGTATATCAGCGTCCCTTGCTCATTCAGCTACTCATACATATGTATACAATTTCAGTTTAGTAGAACCTCCTCCACTCTGTCAAGAGATACATTTGCAAAAAAGAATATGCTGAACCTGAAACCCAACCCTTTTTACAGGAAGCTGTACATTTCCTCTTTGTGGGTTGAGAGAAACTGAAGTTGATAAAAAATATATTCAATTTCTGAACAGCCTTTGTATCAATTTTCCTTGAGACAAAGCATAGAATTATATTCCTGGCCCTGCCTTTCTGATTTCCATGTCACTGTCATCTCCATCGCTGTAATCCACATGGTCTACGGTTGGTCGTTTCTTTAATCTCTGGAATATTTCGTCCAAGGACTCAGATGAAGAGTCCCGGGAGACTAGATTTGTTTCCTGACCCTCGCGCAAAGGAAGGAACCTCCTGGCCCCAATGTTAGCTTTGAAACTTTGGAAACCTGTCTTCATTGATGCCCATGTAGAGGCTAATCCTGAGGATTGCGCACCAAAACTGTTATCAGAGGCGTACTGGTTACTAGAGTTGTCTGCCTTGAGCAAAGAGACTGTAGCAGAAGTTATGTTCTTCTCAGTCGACTTTGTGTTTGAAGCGTGTCTACTTTGCTGCTCTCTTTTGGCAGCATATTTATCTGCAATATCTTCTCTACTGGTGCTGTATCCAAGAGAATCGTCTTTTGAGGGTTTTGATTGAATTCCCTTTCCACTCTCCTTGGATATGCTGGCTCTTGCTTTCATTTCAACAGAATCCTTATCCTGAAAGATATTTCGTAGTTCAGATGTAAAACACGCCAAAGTTATCAGGTTGTAGAAGAGCGGAAAGATCGATGAGGTTAATTACTTACTGTAGAATTGCTGCCCGATTCAATATCTATACTTGTATTGTTGAAATTCCTTGCCAATGGAATGACATGCTCACCAATATTACTTCCTTGTTCGAGCCAAGATCGTTCTAGAAAACAAATAAATTTAAGCATATAGCAGTACAGTACCAATAACCAAAATAGATAAACATACACTAAACAAAATATTTTTAACCAAGACATTGAAAAGCATATATGGGTGTTTGGCAGGGAGCCTCAAAACTCCTAGTTAGGTCACACCAGGATAGAAGTGGCAGTAGCATATACTACATGCAACTAGGAATGCAAAGTTACAAATTTATAATCTACTCACCTTTCTGCAGTATAATCATTCCAGATGCATCAAACCCATCTATATCATCAGCTTCATTTTGGAATCTGAATCTTTTCCAGCTTCCGAAAAAATCGATGACCCGGTCAAAGAAATTACTTGCAACCAATAGGGTGTATACAACCATAATAAGAGGGTATATTTTATTAAATCCTTTGCCAAAGGAAGGAACAGCTTGATCTATATTTCCCATCCTCTGCACATGAAAGCAGAAGGTTACTACACTTACATATTGAAAGATCTTGATCACACCTTCACCCACTTACCCAACAGGGAAGTTCAGGTTGGGAAAGAGAGTAGGGCAGTATGCATACAACAAAATGTTGAAGTGTGGAAAGCAATTTGTCTATGACTCTGCCTAACCTGTTCTAAAGTCTAAACTGAGTCATTCCACATGAAATGGGATAAAACTGGAATGTCCTGGGTAAGCCAGTAGAGTTAGGTAAATCTGCCATAGGCACCATAATTATAGTTTTAGAATATGCTACCACATTGATTAGTACCATTTTGTTTACATTTTTTCTTCTTAAGTGACAATTATGATTGTGCATAGTTGTAGAGGTAAAGAATTACAAGCGCGCACATCCCAAACATTCTTGCCATATCCAATGCACCTAAAAGCATACTCATTGGAAAACTAAAGAACTCATCTACAACAACAAAACAGACAGCTCGCCAACAGATTACATAAAAACTAGAGATGAAAAAAAATGGAAAAGATAAACCTTACAAAGAACTCAATGAAAGAAATTGATAAGGTATTAAATAAAAGAAAATAAGACTGAAAAGGAATCAGAGGTTCAAAATAAGCTCATTTACTTAATAGAAAGACCAATTTTTAAGAAGTCTTGTGATAGTAAGCAATGCTTTAGAAATCATAAGCCATGAACGAGGCAATTTTACTTTAGGAGACAAGCTGCAAGTCTCGAGGCGACATAAGGTGTAAGCATCAAATTTTTACAAAAACATAAATAGAAATTTTAAAAATAAAAAAAGAAAATAAATATCATTAATAAACATGGATATTTAAGCAAATGATTAACTGTGCCAAGCACTAAGGATATGATTATATGAACTTGATATATCAATTGCTTCACTTGAGTCAAGGTTTCCAAATGTTATGTTTTTAACTATTAAAAAAGAAACTAGAAGAAAGTTGGAAAATAAAATACAAGGTATTATGTGTTTAACAATTCTTCATTTCATCGTTCAATAAAGGAAGACTAAAAAAAAATGCATGGAGAAAATTAAGAAAGAAATAACTACTTGTAAAATAATTGCTGACATAACCAGTAATAGAGTGGAGATGAAGAAGCGGATTCATGTAGTCGACTCCATATAATAGGAAAAGGCTTTGTTGAGGTGTATCCTATCCCTACCATTGAGGCTTACCCCTCAAAGGCAATTCTTGGCCGCCTCAAAGTATAAGCCTCATTTGACTTTTAAAACTATGACAGTGTGTACCTCAATACTGTAGGTGCAATATAGGTCTCTATCATAAGAAAAATCCAAATGCCATTGTCCTATATAGTGCCATAGTTCCATTTAGAATTTCTACTTCTAGCATAAAATGCATAATGAAAAACAACAACGAAAAGGATATGACACAAAAAGAAGATGGCCCACCTCCTCAAACGTAGTTTTAGCATTCCCATCAAGACGAATTAGATTCAGAAAGTTGTATGAAATGGGAGGCGCATATCTTGCAACCATTCTGGAAAGAAAAAGAAAAATATTTTAAAAACTTCAGCTTGAACATATTATCTAAAGATTCTAAACTACTTCATGTTGTGCCCAACCTAAAAAGAAAAACTTACGAGCATATCATAAGTAAGCTGACTGAGCTTGTTTGTCTTGGTGTTAATGAGTAAAACATAAGCATTCCAATCTTAACCAAGGAATAATACGTGCAAATGCACACATACATTAGAGGAACAAAAGCAATTATCTGCAAAACAACTGTACCAATAAGTCTACAAAAAATCATCAGCAAAATTCAAGTGACACAAAATAAGAACGTGACACATAAAGAGCCAGACGCATTACCCATCAAAGGAGAAAATGACAAAAGAACCGCAGGGTGATAATCAACAATACCAATGAATAATAAACATAAATATGCAAAAGAAAAACAACAAAATCATCATGAAACCAAGGAGGCAATGACCATGCTTTTCAAACAAAAAAAGTATATTCCTCCAGAAATGAAATTCCAAACCTTTTTTATTTGTTGCTAGGCATGAGATTCCAATCATTATCCTTACTTCTTTTTTTTATCACAATGTTTTGAATATTTGATTAAATTTGATTGTGAAATTTGTATAGTATTTGTGAAGGACATGAAATAGATTTTTGAGAACATTGGATTTGGATCCATGATCACCACATGAATCATAAAAAAAGGAAAAAAAAAAAAACTTACCTTATGAAGCTGCCACGAGTAGTCATATCAGTTTCATTCCTATATCTGGGTGATCAACAAACATTGAGAGCCAGAAGTTGGACCCAATGGCTTTTAATGCTGATGCACAAGCTAAAAGGTATCTTATAATCTAGTATCTACACTCTACAGCATGGTTTGGATAAGTTCAAAACTTACCACTAAAATATAGTATATGATCTTGTAAACTTCCTAAACTAGCTATGGACGTTACCCAAAAATTCTGTGGATAAACATAGGAATAAACTTCCAATTCAACTTACTCATGAGGTTTCTAAAAAAATCACAAACATGTAAATCTCTTTCTCACAAAAAAAAAAACCTGAAACCAGTCTTTTCACCCATCAATATTCCATGCAAGCCACTTGGACGGATACCCACCACTGGCACACATAATATAATCAATTAATTCATGACATCAATCATTGCATCAGACTCCATTCTATACTTTTTTTGGGGATACTATGAATAAACTCTTGCCAAGCCCGCTGCCATATGATTATTTCATTTAAATATTTTTTCCAATAAAAGTACAGCAGTTGTCAAGAATTAATTATCAACTATACATTACAAGATCCAATACATCCATTTATAGCCCTCTATTAGAAAAAAGAAAAAAAATGGTTTATGGAATGAAAGTGAGATTGAAAGCTAGAACCATAGTATCAACTATCGACCTCTTTAGATCCAAGTACAGTTTTCACTCGTGACAAACTACTTCTACCAATCTCAAGATCATCATGACAACTCCATATAGTGTTCTTATGCTTATTGTTGTCAGAATTGCCAACTCGTTTTGGGGATTGGTATATTGAATTGGGATTTGGTTCAGTGAATTATAAGTTCGCAATACAAATGTGAATCATGTATTTATAAAAATGACATGCCCCTAGTTATATAGGCACTGGTGATGATTTACACCAATTCACAACAACTCAACCAGCAATTCATATCAATTTTATTCCATCCACTACTGATCTGATCCAATTCAGACTAACTCACTTGCAATTGAGGAACATGATTTGAATTAATTTTTGGTGAATTAGATCATGAATTGTAGAATTCACCAATTCGAATGGAAAATCTAATTATTATTCTTTAACTAATGTCAATCAATAAATCCACTTGATGCACACATGATACAACCACAAGCCTGCTTAGGAGTCACCACACTATATGACCAAAATACACTATATGACAGAAATACACATTACTATCTAGCATAATGTTGTTAGGCATCACCTTAAGCATTGACCAGGCCATGTCTAAGCATTTTCACCTCAAATTGCCAAGTTCATTATTTTGGAAGGCATCAGGATTTTTCAATAATTATTAAACTTTTAAGCACTTCACAATGATTTATATTTTATAAAAATATTTAAAGGGGTATTAAAAAGGATGTCTCAACCTTTTCATCCCTTTTATCTCTTCTTTTCTTACAAATACATAGATAACCCCAAAATCTTTGTTTACTTAAAGATCAACATATTCAAAAAAAAAAAAAACAAATACAAAAATGAAAAATTGACAACTCAATTAATAAATAATGATACATTTTATACATAATATTAGTCTATCACAAATCTTTAAGGCTTTTTATTTTGAAATGCCTTATTAAGACAAGTTTTTAGAGCATTGCTTAAACACCTCGACAACACTAATATGACAGCAACATATATAAGTAAGCTATAAGTATGATGCAACCAAAAGCAATAGCTTAGATATCTGGAAGCCTCAAATATGCCATATTCCTGCAGCCTAGATAACCATCCATCACATGGTTCTTCCCATATTTTAGCTTAGCTAAACGACCTTTATGTTATTTGAAATATATGCGAAAGACCCCATGCAGAAGATCTATTAGCCTTACAACAAACTTGTACAAAATCATTGTCAAAACTTTGGCCTTGAACCTTAGACTTGTTCATCATCAAACAGAGGCAAAGTTTCAGATGGCCCTTTTCAGCGGAGATAGATTCTAGATGTCATTTTGATTGCTACTGAAGCAATAGAGGATTATAGATGCAATCAAAAGGAAGTTTGCTATTCAAAATAGACTTTGTTAAAGCATACGGATGCGGGGACGCATAACACACGTGCATAACATGTTCTATCATGTTTTTTATACCTTCTATTTTTATTTATTTTGTGTATTAGTTAGTGGGCCCACATTAGGTGGTTTAAACCCATGTAGCCTATTTAGAAGTTGAGTCGGTTTAAGACTCGTATTTGGTAGTTTATTATAAACAGGGCTTCAGCTATTAGAAGAAAAAGGATATGATGTTTTGAGTATTCTATTCAATAGAACTCGATTTTGGTTATTCTTTTTGATAACTTTTGTTTTGCTTCTGCGAAAAATTTACATTAGTAAGATATGGTCTGTTTTGATTTTCTAGATTATGTCCTCAAGAAAAAAGGGTTTGGAAAGAAATGGAGTATTTGGATGTCAGGGTGTCTCCACAATGTTGCTTACTCCATCTTCAAACCCTAAGGCCAGATCAAGGACAAACGGGGCTTAGGAGAAGGGGATCGCCTCTCCTTTTTCTTTTCAACTTAGTAGTTGATGTGTTGGGAAAAGTAATGGACCAGGCTAGGTTATCACACATGGTCAAAGGCTGGCAAGGAAGGGGTTGAAATTTTCGCATTTACAGTATGCAGACGACACAAATATTTTTCTTAATAGTGATGACATAAGCCTCAACAACACCTACACAATCCTGAAGTGCTTTTGCAAGATGGCAAGCCTCAGAGTAAATATGGCTAAGTGGCAATTGATAGGACTCAATTTGAATAGGAACCAAGTGGAGAAGCAGGCTAGATCTTTTGGGTGCACGCCGGGGGAATGGCCAATGAAGTATTTGGGCATGCCACTCAGTGGTAACCCTTTGAATTTGGATTTTTGGGAACCCGTTCTTTCAAAAATCTCTAAGAGTGGCTCTAAGTTGTTTGGTGCTAGAAGTCTTCCCAACCTACTTTTTGTCACTTTTTAGTGCCCCACACAGGGTGGCCAATGTCATTGAACAATAGATGAGAGACGTCCTTTGGAAAGGTGGGGAGGAGAGCAAAGGTTGTCCTTTGATGCATAGGGAAGTGGTCTGCGAAAGACGATATCATGAATTCTTGGCCATTGGGAACCAGTGTTGACAAGGCGGAAAGGCGGTGGTAGGCGTTATACCCTATCTAGGCTAGGCGGGGCCTAGGTGACATATAAAATATTTATTTAGAGGTCCCTGAAAAATTTATTTATTTATTCATTGGTCCCCTATGTATAGACATACATACATATATAATTATTACTTAATTTTATTTATGATTTATGTATTAAAATTAAATAAATAATTATATATAAATATATTTAGTTATTTATAATTATATTTGGCAATTTATTTTAAATTGTATAAAATAAAAAAGAGGAAGCACGTCGTAGATTGGATGAAAAAAAAAATAAAGTGAAAAGAAGTTTTAAGTGTCTGAATGTCGCCGGAAGTTGTCGCCAGAAGCTATCGCCGGAGTCGGAGAATGGTCGAAGGAAAGCTCGATGTCGCTGGGGTTTAGGGTTTGGATGGTTCAGCGTTAAGGGTCAAGGGGTTTTTGTTTTAAAAAAAAAATTAAAAATTTCATAGACGCCCTTGAAAAAAAAAATTTGCAAATAACCCGCTCCAGGGCCTATGCGGGGCCAAGGCAGTTTCTTTAGTCCAAGGGCCTAGGTGGGGCCTTGACAACACAGTTGGGAACATCATCAACATGAATTTAGCTCTTCTTAGTAAATGGCTTTGGAGATTTCTGCAGGAACATGGCTCGTTGTGGACATGCATCATCAAACGCAGACATGATCTCTTAAACAAGGGAGGGGACACCAGCATTGCCCTAGGAGTACATTTTGAAGTCCTTGAAAGTGCATTCACTCTTCATATCCAGCTTTTGAACTGCATATCAAGGTTGGTAACAGAAACTCCTCCACTTTTAGGAGAATAAATGATGTGAACCCTCTACCTTCAAGACTTTCTTCAATGCATGAGGCCCGCATTTCTCTTTGGTTCCCGTAATGAGGAGGGTAGACTCTCTTGGATTGCAATTTCATTTGATGTCTCACCAATAGGGAAGTTGCTGAACCATTTTCTTTGCTCAATCTACTTGAAAACGTCCAATTAAACTCTAGGCCTGACTGTAGAGTTTGGAATTGTGATCCCTCCAGTACTTTTTCCACCAAATCGTACTTCTCCAAGTTTATAGAGAATCCAAGTACACCCCTTTTTCTGCAATCTTTCATCTGGAAAGCCAACGTGCCATCTAAGTCAAAGTGTTGAGTTGGCTTAATGCTCCTGGGAAGCTTAATATTGCTGATTGTCTTTCAAGTGCAATTTAAGCATTTACCTTCATCTCCTAATTAGTGTTGTCTTTGTAGGCAGGATGAGCAGACTAGTAGTCATTTATTCCCAAAGTGCAACTTTAATAGATTAATGTGGAATTTATGGAGCAGCAACTCTCTTATTAATACACAGTCTCTGATGGATGATTTCGATTGCTTATTTAATCCTACCAACAAATCCTTTTTTGAGAGGCCAGAGAGATTGTCAGATGGCTGTCCAATTGCTGGTGCTTAGGAAGGAAAGGAAGAACATAATCTTTAGGAAAGAGTTCAATGGGGCTGCTTCTACTTGGGATTCCTCAATCTTTTTAGTTTCACAATGGGTTGCAAGTTCATCCTTAGCTAATGGGTATGAGGTGAGTGAGTGGATAAGAGGCCGGGGTCATCTAACCCTTATCGTATTTGAGTTGTTTAGGGGTTTTCTCATTCTCTGGATGAGCTTCCCCTAGTTTGTACCTGCTTTTTATATTTAATAAATTTTCTATTTCTTCTCAAAAAATCGATCCCATGTCAATGTGCACATGCCCATATAATAATTACGTATTTAATAAAAAAAAATGTACAAAGACACAATAAAATAGGTATAGCGAGAGCATAAACTTCTAACAGGTATCACATACAAGAATAAGACATCCATAAAATTCTGTTGTATAGAAGTGTTAGTGACACCACACGGGTACAACTATCACGCAACCCAATGTTACTAATGGAGACTCATACTTATTTACTTCTTTTCTTTGCAAGTAAAATTTAACATTCTTGCAGAGAAGATAATTATCCACACTGAAATGGAAGTGTCATTGATACTTATTATTCATGACTAATAGTCTAATATGTATGACAAGAAATTGAGTTGAATAAAGTCAACCTCCATGGAATTTATTCAAATTACATATAAAAGAACAGTAACATTATCAATCCAAAGGAAATTACTACATAAGAAATTTTATGGTCATAAAAAGTTGCACCCATTACTAATATTTAGAACCTCTGTATCCTAGGACTTTTTGCCTAATATTTTTGGTATATTTTATAAATACATTTTATATGGTAATGCATTAAGAAAATAATTCTCCAAAGAAATTGATCCAACTTCCCAGTCGATTGTATTATTTCTATCTACCAACCAATACTAGCAATCACAGCTTATTGTATCACATAGGAACGTTTAAATCTTCTAAATCTATTGAAGAATGCGGTTATTCAGAAAATGATTCAATCTTTCCTTGGAGAATTTGGCCTCTAGGAACTTAAGTTACTACAACATCTGAACACCCAAGCTTGTGCTAATGCTTGTATCTGAGATCACTCCTCAAAATTTAAATCTAAAATCCCTTGAGGTTTACCTGGACAAGCACCTCTTGCCTTCTTACAGCATTTATAAGAATGGAGA
Source organism: Paratinospora sagittata (assembly GCA_035771175.1). Taxonomy (NCBI): domain Eukaryota; kingdom Viridiplantae; phylum Streptophyta; class Magnoliopsida; order Ranunculales; family Menispermaceae; genus Paratinospora; species Paratinospora sagittata. The sequence goes on along the minus strand of CM069590.1, from coordinate 41,737,955 downwards.
AAAGTGATAAATCAACACTTGGTAAAATAGTAGCCTCTGCAATAAGAATTGCTGCTGACATGCAACCAAGAACAATAGCCAGGAGTTTCTCAAGTTGCTTCCTGAGTATACATCGCCAGACTAACTCTGCAAAACCCATCAATCATTTTAGAAATAAGTTTTAGGAGACCCTTAAAAGATAATTATTGTTCAAATCCAACTCTAGGTTTTTCCAAAATACAGAAAATGGATTTCGACAAAAGATTCACAAAGGCATAAAGCCAAACATGCCATCAAATGAAAAAGAAGCCATATGAGCCACTCAGCCATCACAGATAGTTCACTGTTCAAAGCTTGAAGGGTTGGCCGCTATTAGCCAACTCCGAGGCATGATCCCCAACAGACTCAATAGCACAATGATAGCAATAACAAAATAAAATAGCATCCTAATGACCAAAATATTGGATGGGCTGAATGTCTCATAGCTCATTTCATTGGAGGCAATGTCCAAACAATTACCTATTGTATCAAGAAATGATCCTAGTTTGCCCTTTCTAGCAGGCTTAAAGCTTGAAACGTACTTCCTGCAACCAAAAAAGAAAAAAGTAATATGCATGTTTAATACAATACAAATGCCCAAGAGTCAATACAAAAGATCATAAATTTAGCATATTCAATTCTAGTTAAACAATGATCATTATGACACATACATTAGCATTTGATGTACTCTGAGATAAAGAATATTTCAACAATAATATGCAACTGCTCACTCACATATCAATGCATAGACAATGAAAGTTCAAATTGAAGGATAGGCAAAAGCACCAGCAAAACCAGTAATAAAATAAGAAAAAAATGGCCAGCAAACTACAGCGTTAACATAATTAGAACATTAGACCAAAAAGAAAGACTGGTCTTAAAAAGGTGAATGGCTTTTTGAAAATAATAAATGAATAATGATTAAAACAAAGATCAATAAATCTTTCATGAAAGTAAAAGTGTAAACCAAAAGTTCATTAACTACAATAGATTTTCTGATCTGCAATTTTTTTTCAGTAAAAATGTAAGTGGGTCATGCCATTTTGTTTTACTTCCCTCCAGAGTGCTAGTATGATGGCATCCATTTTGTGTATTAGGAAATGCTGATGCAAATTTCAGGCATATTTCATACAACCAAATACTTTAAATAAATTCATTCTTATACATTAAATATCGTTTTGTCAACAGATACAGGCAATACTGAAGAGGAATAACAAATATGAAAAATATAATGCATCCAAAAACACAAAGACTGTCAAATAAATAAATAAAGATTTAGCTTAAGACCAAACCATCCAGTTGCATGGCGACGTTCATAATTTTTAATAGTATCTTCCAGCTCGAGGGCCTCCATGACAAATGTCATGTACTCACTGTTAAAAAAATATAAAAAAGAAGAAGAAGAAAGTGGATCAGCTGATATGAATGAAAATCCAATAAATAACTCGTAAGTTAAAATTACAAAGCATTCCAGTGTATCAAACTCTAAAGATGTTTGTCTTCAACAACAAATTTAAAGGACATAATTATGCTACCAGAAAATGTGTATAGGATTTTTAAAAGTTCGGAAACATATAATAAGTCTATAAAGGCATTTAACACTCATATGGTAAAATAATTGGAAAGATTATTATCTCCTCTCTAAAAGCCTAACTAATCACCAAGTTGAGTACTTTCCACTAAATATGCAGTGATACCAATTGGAAGTAGAAATCCCAATTCAAGAATTACATAAAAATAAATCATCTTTATGATATTTTCTCTTTCACTAATGACCTTCAATGTCCTTTTTCACTAAATCATCTTTATGATATTTTCTCTTTCACTAATGACCTTCAATGTCCTTTTTCACTATGCATTCTCTAGCCTTTGCACTTGCGCATCTAAAACAACCTCATCTTCACCATGCTATTCCTTGTAAGATCTAAATGCAGCCTGAAAGCCAAAAGCATAACTGGCAATTTTGTGTCCTTGCTAAATTTCCTTTTTTTGGTTTGATCAGTACATGACGATCAAATATTATCCCAGTAAGTGCTTGCCAGTTGCGACTTTACCCAACCAATAATCATTAAGTCCTCACATTCTCAATGTTTATTAACAACTTAGCCTAGAATTATAGATAATGGAATTGATCTCTTTGTTGCATTTCCTCTCTGCTAATACATGATTTGTATCATCCTAGGGAATGCGTTATCTAAAGCTGTGCTGCTGCATATAGCCTGTCCAGTCTTAATTATCTCAAGGCCCATGTTGCTAAAGGTATTACCTCTGTAGTTTTATCAGTTGAAGGGGCAGAATAATATAGGAGCATCATGTCCAAATGATGCCATGAATAATGTTTTTGGCATTCGAATATGTCATATATTCTCCATGACCATAAGGATCAGTATCCTTCTAACAATATACTCATTAATTGACAACCAAAGAAAAATACTACATAAGCAATACAAGTAGTAAACTTTTAAATTTAAATTAATAAAGAAAGAATAAGATGGAAATAAGTGATAGATGGGCTTCAAGTTTCAAAAGATTTTTTTTTCGCTTTATGTGTCGCATAGTATGATTCAGTTCCTTCAATGTAATCAATGGAGAAGAGTACTTTCGTGGAAAAAATCATAAAGAGATAAAGAACACATATATCTAATGTCACTACGTTCACTTGCATCCACCAAATTAACCAAGACCAAGTCCTCTCTCCTTAATGTTAATGGGTTACTTAAAGGATCCCCTTTCATATGATAGAAGTTTCTTGCTTACCATCTCTGCCATCTAAAAGTCCTGTAGGCACCGTGTAATATAGAACAAGATACAGAAAATGTCTCACAAAAGTTAACCCTAAAATAGACTTTCAGAAATGCTCTAACATATGCACACTCCAGATACTTGATAGCTAACACTTAATCATAAGTACGTACCTTTTGTAGCGATAGTACTGCTCTCGAGCTATCCTCAATTGACGTCTAAGTGTGGCCATTGATTTCTCGTCTGTGTCGTAGTCCATGTCATTTTCTCCCAATCTGCCTCCTTGTGGTTTAAAGGATGGATCTTCCACAAACTGAAAGACAAGAATTTTTTGTTCAAAAACTGTATAAGAAGAAAGGGTCTCCAAATTTGTGTGAATGGACTTCTGTCTGACTCATGGACAAGAGGCAGGGAAATACCATCTGACGCAACATATCATCAATAATATTCATGTATCGTCTCAAGGGATCACGCTTTGACATTTGATTTGATGTTGCTTGGGCAACCTAAAGAAAGATAACACAAAGTATGAGACATATAAACTAGTTGATGAAAATCAGTTATATCATATAGCTAATCCTTGTGTAGACACAATCTAATAGAATTTAATCATGTTCACTACAGAGAGCAGAACAGAGACGGTTAGTCTCAGTACAACACCACTCAATACAGTTAAGTACACACTAGTGAAAAAAAAAATTGTGCTGAAAACTTCTACACTATCTTGAAGAATTCTATTTACCATCAAATGAACATTATTTGCACTTGTCCAAATTTTCATAATTTTTTTTAATTTCTGAATCATCAAGTTCAGAACTAAACATCGAAGAAAAAATTGCATCAAACTTAGGTAAAATAAAGAATTAAAAAAACTTCGAATTTTTACTTATTAATTAATTACATGCAAAATTGTAAAAAAAATAAAATAACACAGCTTTAAATTTCTACAATTGTAGCTCAATCTCAAATGTGATAACTAGATACTAAAGAAAACTAAAGGAAGAAAAATATAACATTCAAAAACTCTAATATTGACTTAAAAAAAGAATAAAACAAGCAATTTATAAACTATATGAAATGGACCCATAAATCTCCTATATATATTAAGAACATAACTCATAAATAGTCTGCTGCTCACATAATGAGTGTCAAGCATTATTGAGATTACAAATCTTATTTCAAATCATTATATTTAAAACTTAATATATTTTAAGTATATAGTCATACTTGTTTTGTCTTCTCGAGAGAAACATGGAGCCTCCCAACATTCAACTAACTTCTCTATACTAGTCTAACATGTTGAGTTTTTACAAAAAAAAAATTGCATCGAATTGGACTTCCCCAAATTAATTCTATTTGTAAGTGAACGAGTTGATCCCTGCCTAACAATGCCCTCAAACTATGCAACAAAAGAAGCACCACCACTGCGTACAAGCTTTGAAGTTGCAGAAATTGCTATTATAATTTCCTTGGCCACTGTTGATTGGCATACAGAGAAACTAGAAGCCTTCTCTTAAAGAGATATACTTTAGAAAAGTAAAACGCCTAAAAATTTACTCTTAAGACACAAGCAAACATGAGTCAAACATGAGATAAAGGTTGAGTTACTATGAATTAACATCAAAATTCAGAACCAAGTCGAGGCTGAAACAAGTCGGATTTGAAAGAGTGAAGGGAGACTACAAATTTGACATGTCAAGTGGGACCATGAAGTAGCTAAACAAAATTGAAGGTATAACATCTTAGCTTCTAACTCATGGCATATAACCAAAAGTTGATTTTCTTGTCTAATCACAAATTAAATTTGTCTGCCTATTTCTTTTGTTGAATCTCCATATAAGAATTTAATAACCATGAATCTGTAATTATAGGACTCAGTTGACTAGTCCACATCAAAACTACATAACCCTAGTAAAGAAATTTTAAATTAGCTTGAATCAAGGCTTTAAAGAAAGCTGTCTTGTGACTCATTTTTACTTCGCTCTACTTTTGGCCTTTACTCAAACTCAATATGATCCATGATCCAAGACATCCTACTTGGCCTTTTCCTTATTTTTAACTAGCATGCTTGAGCCCATAACACCAAAGTTGATCAATCTAAAGGTAGTCGAACTCTGACTGCAAGTCTAGAACCATGGATCAACATATATGTATTATACAAATTTAACAGAATCAAACTCTAGTTATTTTGAGGAAAAGGTACACTTTCTTGGCGTAGAAATATAAAACAAAAGCTGAAGAATTAAAGATTTACATTTTTCTTTCTTACTTTTCTCGACAAGTTAAGAATAACAAGTTGTTCATACACTAGACCAAATTGAAATATTTAAATTGGTAAAGGAAACTATACTTACTACAATAGCGTTGGAAAAATCCTGATGAGCATCATCAAGTTTTAGAGCCATTTTAGCAACTTTATGAGAGAGAACTTTATAACGGTAATTCCAATCTGCATTTTTCCAAATGGCCTTCGGAATTTCACTCAAACCAAAGCCAAGAAGAAATGCACCGGTAACAAGTCCAAAAGTATTCGAGCAAGCCATGGCTAAACCCACAACACTACCAGTCCTGTCAATGCAGAAATTATGACTTGAGAAATTGGAACTAATCAAAGTAAGCACAATAGAAAATAGAACCAATTTATGGAATCACACGGTTCGTGACTATTGTGAAGCTTCATACACATGAAAATATAGTAGTTGATAAATTAACCTCAATTTAATGAACTCAACAATCAAGAAATTGCTTGACCACCAATATCAAATCCTAATTTTCAAAAATGTGCCATCAGCATTTTTTTTCATAATCATCATCCTTGAGGGATTAGTCATTAAAGCTGAGGACCTTGAGATTATGATGTTCATCATGGAAAATTATATCTTTTGCACTGTCATTTCAACAAAGTTAAGAAATGTTACGAAAAAAAAAAGATCAAGTAAAAACAAAATCTAAAAATCTTCATACAAAAATACATTTCACTGTGTTATGCAGTCCTTAATTATTATTTTCGTTAAATCATACCAAAATAAATGTAGTGTAGTTATAACATAATGGACATCAAATAATAGCATACATTCCATACAATGTTCAAGGAGTGAACTAGTTGCATTCTTTTGCTTTTCATTGTTAATAGGCTTTTCTTGATGTAAACTTCCATTTCTGGTAAGCCTTTTTCAATGAGTGTATATTTAATGTTCATGGTAACTAATCGAGAAAAAGAAATGAGCATTGAAGCCTCCATGTTAGCTAATAATGTTGAATTTGTAGTTGATGTGCAAACAAATTAGCACACAAAGGGCTCTAAAAGAGTACAAAGCTAAATAATTCAAATTGTGAAAAAGTGACCCTTCATCCCAAAAGAAAACCCAACTGGATCCTAACACTTCAACTTGAATCCAGTTTATGTCAAATGTAAACCCATTTTTGTTATAATTCAACATTGACTTCAAATAGAAAATAACATTTTACATATAAATTATACATTGATCAATTCATAATACTTGTATATATGCTAAAGATATTTTTCAACTTTTGTTTATATAACGGTAGCTTTGGCACAATGATTGAGGTTGCTCCATTGTGACCTAGAGGTTACAGGTTCAAACCCAAAAAGAGTCTCTTCAATGTGTGGGGTAAGTTGCTTATACCATCCTTTCCCCAAATCCCACAATTGCAGAAGCCTCGTGCATTAGGTACATCCTTTTTAGTTTATAAGTGAACATAAAAAAATAAAAATAAATAAAAAAAACTCATAAAAGAGTTTTTTGCACGTGCAACATGCGTCAAGCATTGCTAATATTATAAAGTTTTATTTTAAAGCATTGCTAAGATTTATCAAGCATTACTAATCTTATAATTTCATATGTAATCAAACTTATTTGACAACATCTTGAAAGAAAAGTGAGAAAAAGGTTTTTCTTAAAAAATATACTATATATAATAGCATCGGAGTCTTCCTTCTATTACACTTTCTATTTACTTTCTTTGGCATCTCACCATGAGGCATTATTATTAATTGCTTTTCTTCTACTCCTTACTCCATGAGCTTCTTTCTTTCCCTTTGCTCTAGTCATGCCACATGTTATTACTTATTTACAGTTCTTCTCCATTCAATGCTAAGATAACCTATTTACCTATTCTACCCCATTCAATGCTAATAAAGAACTTTTCAACTATTGGCTTTTTTTCAACATTCTATTAACAAAAAAAGCATCCCAATTAAAATAAAATTTAATATATTTGAGAAAAAAATGTTAAGTGATATTTATCAAAATTAATTATTATGACATTTTATAGAAATATGTATTTTCTTTTAAATATATATGTTATTTAATACTTTAACCAAATTAGTCGAAAAGCTAACAAGTAAATCTATTAGTACGATATTTTTTAAGAAAACATTCATCAAATTAATATTGATGAACTTAAAGAAGATTAAATATATTAAAATGTAATATAAAATATATAAATTTTAAAAAATATTGATTTTATTTTCTATTTTTACTACAATGACTTAGAATATTTTTTAATAATTGTTAAAAAATTATCCACACCTAGAGTGGGTTTGCAGCTTGTTTAGATAAAGGTAATCTTAGTTTCTCTAAGTAGACTTTTTGCAAAATTATCTACATCAATTGAACTTCTATAAATTAATTCTGAATTTTAAGTGTCCAAGTTTAGGATTAAGTTAAATTTCAATCCATTCTCTCAAATAAGAGAAACAGTAGCATCAAATTTTATTTCAAGTTTTCAACATTCTTAGAATAACACCTATATCAGATAGACTTTTTATAGGATTGATTCGTTTCCACATGAAATGAAACATAAGTCAAAATTACCTAAATACTCTTAAACACAAAAAGAAAACCATAAAATAATTAAACTAATAATAGAAACAGTATAGAATGATTATAGTGCCCTTAAACACACTGTATAACTCTCCCAACATCAAAAAAAGCTATTATCTACATGTCCAGATCAAAGAAGTTCTCTCTACCATAAATCAAATTACTCAAACAAATAAAATAACAAAGAAAAAACTACTAGATGCAGAAAGATAACTGAGTATTTGACAATATATGTGAGCATATTCAAAGCATTCATGTCATATTATGAGTATTTGAAGTTTTGAAGAACTCTCTGCCATGTTTGCCAAATTTGTGACAAAGCTAAATAATCATCCTCCATCCCTCCCCCTCTGACATACACAAAAAATTGAAGAGCTGGTGGCCTAATCAACATTATAGTTCATGTTCATGGATTTTTCCTGATGAATATTTGCTACTATTGCAACTTTTGCAACAAAACAAGAAAGAGAGAGAAAAAGAAATGACAACAGTCAATAGATTTTGATTTGCATTAAAGAGATGTCCTGGATTGAACCTTTAAGTCCCACAGAGAGCGATAAATAAAAACCCAAGGAGGAATTACAATGAAATAAAAACAAATATAGACTAAGCTTTTTGTCTGATATCACACATACCCAGAACTGCAATGAGACAAACTAAAAGTGTTCATAGGAAGAAACAGGAAATACATCTGACAAGTTACTTCAGTCTAGAGAGCAAGAAACAAACCATTCTCTGTGCATGAAAATGATGACAATAAGTCCAAGAAGGCCAATGGATCCCACGGTTAGGTAGAAGACCAGATTTGAATGGACACTGGTCTTCAATCTTTCTTTTATGGTGAAGTCCCCAGCATCTTCATAACCCTGAATAGTGGGCACCACAGCCCTGCTTAGAGAAATGACATAATATAAAGCAATGAGGATAAGCAGAACATAATTCAAACAATATACAAATCCACTCAATATGGATGACATCGCAACAAAGCTCAATATTAATATTTGCTTCTTTACATTTACACCATAAGTTCATTGAAGGATGATTAACTGATCCAGGATAGAGAAATTAGGTAAAAGAAAATATGAAACGGAATGTGATAATGAGCATATGACTGCCAAACACACAATTAGTGCAAAGAACTAACCACCATAAGTAGACTACTTAAAAGCAAATAATATTTATCATAGTGCACCAACAAAGGAGCAGACAACATTCTTAAAATTTATTCTGTGTCATACAACCCGTACCAAGTCAGTAAAAATGTACTCCAATATGACCAGCTCCAGAAAAATGCAATCCCCCCATTCTCGGCGTGAATTATCGTCTGCATGGCAAATAAGAGAATCAGTGAAATCCATTGTACCAATTCAGTTGGCATCTAAGTTTATAAACTTGTTGACAAACGACTCAACCTCCTTATAAGAAAAGTATACGGAGTCTAAGACTGTGCACACATGTAAAGTTCTTCAAGCTTCTCCCTAAAATAAAAGTACTACATCCATAGCAAAAAAGAGGGAAGTCCCCAACCTAGGTATAAAGTAAAGGAAAAATGAACAGATAATTCTCGTTCACAGTTCATGGAGAAAAATGATGCAGAAAAAAACGCTGGTACTGCATCAAAAACAGTGAGGCATATTATCCAACTTGATTAATTGGATGTGTAATGAAATGCATTTAATGTTGTATACTTGTATGGCTTTTAAATCAACAATTGATACAATAAAAATTAATGCAGAAATTTTCTAAGTAAAATTTTCAGAGGTATTATGCATTGAGAATATTCCCATATGTTACATCCCAACTCCAAAGTACCCTTCTTCAAGAATCCCACAGATATCTTGATACAATATCAAACAAAAAGAATTATCCGTCCGACTTCTCCCCTGACACATTTGCATATTGTTTTTTCCTTGTCCAAGGGCGTAGCCAGGAATTTTATTTAGGGTGGGCTAAAAAATTTTTTTAGACAAACCTCAACAGTACAAGAAAAATTTATTGATTGAGATATGTAAATCACTAATATCCAAAGGATAGGCATGTGTAGTTCACACATGTAGTTGCAACTTTTATAGTTAGATTATCATTTCTTTTTCAGTAAGGGAAATACTAATTTAACTGCAAAAATTTGTAACTACATGTGCAACTGCACATGTGTATCTATTAGATTATTTATTGCATACTTTAAGATACGTAAATCGCTAATATCCAAAGGATAGACATATGCAGTTATTTTGAATCTAACTAAACATTATCACAAAAAAGGGTCCAACTAAACTTTTTGAAAACCATTTGACAACCTTATCTTTAACGCTTAAAATTGATACTTGAGTGACAAATTCAAAGGAGTGGGTTTTCAAGTGTTTAGATGTAAAATTTTTAATTGATTGTGATTATAATTTGTTGGATATTATTATTTGATAAATTAATATTTAATATACTTTATATTAAAAAAATATAAGAAAACTTTATATATATATATATATATATATATGCTACCTTGGGGCTTACCTGGCATGTCCTTGTCTAATCCATACAAGATCTACTTAGATAAATCCTATAAGGAACTTAATTTTTTTCTATTTCAGGATACCTTTAGCATGATTCTTAAGTTGTCCTTGTTTAGAGATGATATAATAAATTATTAAAAATTTTGAGACATGGCAAATTGAGTACAGATCACAAACCAAATAATATTCCCTCTTTTTTCACTTTTTCTGTATCCACAGCTCGGAATCCTACCATTGTGCCTCCTAAGATCTTGGGAGCTTTTCTCTATGCGTAAATCTTTAGGAGTCAGCTTCCCTCTCTTTGCCCTATTGTGGCTTTTACCTTCTTTATTTGATACTTCTTAAAGTTGCACTTCTACATCTTGTGCAGGCAACTGCAAGGTCTTTGATGAAAACCTTATTTGTTGCCCAAGCCAAAGATGTCTCTCTTGAGAGGTATCCAATTTGGAGTTTGCTCCTGCCTAATATTTTTCGTAGCAGTTTGTTTGAGAAGGAAGAATAGATATTTACTTCTTCTTCTTTTTTAGTATAAAAGATATTTACTTTGAACAACATATCTTCATATCTAATATCAAGCGGCTGCTTTCCTCATCAGTTGGGCGCTTCTTGAGTACCACAATATAACCTTCACATCTCTTACAATCAAGTCAGATTTTCATTTAGTGATTTATCTAGACCAATCAGCTAATGTGTTGTTGGCGTTATGGGTAAGAATAATTGGGCTAAAACCAAAAAAAAAAAAAAACCAGCTCAGTCTAATCTGTGTGGTCTAGTTCAATGTTTAAAGGGTATAGCTACTGCACAAGGCTCCACCATTGGAGGGATCTGGGGACAGAAAGTTCAAGTTGGCTTAGTTAGTAGATTTTACAAATCAATAGATGTTGTTTTGGTTTGCAATTTTGGATCCCTCTACACCAATTCAAATCAAATTAAATAGAAAGGGTGTAAAAAGGTAAAAATAGGTTATTGATTTCATTACTTAAACTGATTTTTAGATATTAATTAGCTCAATAAGGAAAATTTATGTAACAACAATTGTCAACTTGGAATTAAACTCCAATTAAATCAAACTAAAACATACCAACAATTCAAATAGTGCAACACAAACAAAACCAATTTAAACAATTTTATTGTTGCCAATAGCATATCCAAATAGAGAAAGTTCAAATCACATATAGCAAATAGTAACTATAAGTTATAAGACCACCATTAGGCCAGCCATGCTAGATAGAACGCAATTAAAAAAAACAACACATTTTTGTTTTTATTTTTATTTTATTTTTTTGGAGAAGAAACAATGTTAGTAGTTAGTAGTTAGTTGTATAACCAGCTTCATCATCATCCATCACCATACCACACTTTCGGGGAGGTATCAGACCCATTCCTGACCCATTAATCTCCTTCACCCCCTATGGTGAGGCAGTGGCAAGAGTTGAACCTGGAACCTTTGGGTTCCAAAGCCACCTCTTTGGAAAATAAGGCTTAACCAAACAAATAAAACTTAATGAACCTTTTAAAAAATAATAAGAAGAAGCTAAATGAATGTATGAATGTTAAGGCCAATATGTGGTAAAATATTAAAAGATAAAATTTAAAAAAAAAAATCAAGATATGGTAAGAGTAACCCCAATTGGAGTCAAAATGAGAGAATTAATTAAGACGGTTTGGACGTATAAAACAAAAACCATTAGATGTGTCAATTAGAAACTGTCATATTAACTATTAAAGAAATAATAAAGAAAGAGTAAGACCTAAAAAAATATCAATATAGATAATTAAGAAAGATATAACTACTTGTAACAAAACTAAAGATTTGACCTTTGATAGGGTAGAGCAAATTCATGTGGCCGACCATATACTTGAGGAAAGGGTTTCATGATGTGAATAAAAAACTGGGAGGTTGTAACTAATTGTAATTTGAGGTACTGTACATTCCCCCCATTACAAGCCTTGGCTTAGTGGAAAGGTTGTTCCATTGTGAATGAAGGTCATGGGTTCTAATTTGTTAATGGCCTCTCCTTAAGTCTGCACATGTTTATCCTTCTCTAGATCTCACAAAGGTTGGGGCCTCGAGCATTGAGTATGTAATTGTTTAAAACAGTAACTATATAGGACAAGTGACACGTCAACTTTAATTTAAGGGTTAATCTTACCAGAGGAAATGACAAGTTGACAACTAATATTCGTTCACTGCCCGCAACTCTCCATCACTAGTTTTACTAAATTGAGTCATTCAAAAAAGCATAGGTGCAACACCTATTGATGATGAAAAAAAGTTCATTTGAGATGATGTCTCTGTCATGTGCAATGAAGACTAGCGACTAAATTAATAAAAGGAACAAGGCAATGCAAGTTGAAGCTACTTAAAAGATAAGTAGAAGACCAATATTAACTTGGGCTCTAAGAGATCAACACAAAAGGCAAGATTTGTTAAGCCAACCCCAAGGAGTTGCAATAAGATTTCATGTTCTAGTTGTCTAAGCATGGCTTGCTACAACTCTATTTGGAATGTGACTTTCCCAATAAATCTTAATTGTCTTAAACCTAAAAACCAAATGCAAAACAACACCATCAAGCTCCAGGCACCGATTATTTTCCAAACCTTCAACCAAATTCCCAATTCCAAGTCCCTATTTTTCATATTAATTTCCCTCCTTCATGGACTCAGCAGCCATCTTCTCCATTCTTCTCCTCACCTTTACCAATCTTCATTTCAAAAATTCAACGAAAAAAATAGTTATATTCACAACCAACACAAATGTTCCAAAATTAAATAAGATCGCCTAATTCAATATTTTCCAATACAACCAAACTGCACATAATAATAAATCGGCCTAATCATCAAAACTCAATTTCGTCGTTAATTTGCTTAACCAGCTCGATCTTGTTACCCAATTCCCGAGCCCCCAACATATTTGTACGTATAGCAATATTTGTACGTATAGCAAAATTGAATAGAATAAAATCAAATCAAATTCAATCGAATTGATGATGATGTGAATAAAGAAGAAACAAGGTGAAGATCAGATCGAAACCGAAGAGTTTACCGTCCAAATGTCGGCAGGGACGAGGATGATGATGGAGAGAGAACAGAACCAAGCGTATCCGACTGTGAAGAAGACGTAGCGAGGGACATCGGGACCGGCGAAGTATTTCAGCGTGATTACCACCATGCCCAGGGTCAGAGGAAGCGAGATCAGATAGAACATCCACATCTGTCTCTCTCTCTCCCTATTATTTCTCACAGATTAATTGTTGGGGAAAATAAGAGAAGAAAGGTTGTTGTTGTTGTTGTTGTAAAAGATTTAAGACGAAGAAGAAGAAGAAGAAGAAGAAGAAGAAGAAGAAAGGACGTGGTCAAGCGGATCGATGATCGAAAAGAGGTAGCTGCAATTACAGCAAAAGCGATCGTCGCATCGCCATTGCGTGTCGCGGCTCGCTCGCTCGCGCCTTTCCCTACGTTCGAGCCCTTCTCTTCTTCTAAATCGAACAGCGTAGCGTAACTTTGTAGATTTTGTATTCATGTTTTGCTGTCTCTTCGGAAATTTTATAAAATAAAATAAAAAATAAAAAATAAAAACTCTAAATCTACCCACCAAAACAAAATTTATACACGTCTTTTATAAATTTCGAACGATAACATATAATACAGTGCCTTGCAGTTTATACCCTATAAACTTTGACGCTAGTTTATTAATAAAAAAAAAAAAGGGAAGGACGGTTTGATTCAGTATTCAGAATCAATTTTTCAAATAAGTTTTTTAAAAACTATTTATAGCATCTGAAATGAAATTAAACCTGTTTTTAGAATTTTTTTAAAAAAAAAATTACAACCAAACATATTTCTCTTGAATAATTTCTTTGAAAGAAAATTAAAATTTTAAATCTTATCCCAAACAGAACAGAAGATTTTGAAGTTGAAGCTTGGGTATGAAATGCTTCAGTGCTTTTTATATGAGATTTGTATATTTATAAGAGAGAACTGTAGATGCAAAAGATTATCTGATTTTTTTTTATTTTTTTTAATTGAGATTTGGGCATGCAAAGAATCAACATTCTTGAATTGTTTATTTGATTTGTTTGTTAATTTTCATAGATGATAATAAGACGACAAAAAATAAAAAATAAAAGATTGATAGCAAACTCAAGTTTCAATTTTACATTCTAAAAAAATAAAAATAAAAATAAAACCAATTTTACTCCAATACCTTATCTCCAAAAAAACATAAAAAAAAATAACTCTAATACCTATTCATTCGACTTGGTCATTACATGGAAAGTTAGACGTACCAAATACATAAAGTATTTTTTGTTAAATAAATAAATAAAGTACTGAGTTTTTGGTTTGTGATCTAATGCATTGCTAGAAATGTAACCAACCCACCAACCCGCCCTAATTTGTGTGGGTTGGGTTGGGCTTTACTTATTGATGAATTTGGGTTGGGTTCAGATTTTAATACCGTTGTAGTCCCTAATTTACCAAATTATTAAAAAAAAAACAAATAGAGAATATTATTCTAATTAAAAAAAATATAACTGTAACTATACTTTCATGCTCATTAGATTATTTATTGAATATATTAAGATGTGTATGATAGGTTGAATTTTAACTAGTTTATTTTATAGTTTTAGTTGAGAAATTTGTGAATATTAAGATGATTTGAGGGTTCATTTACATATTTGATACTTTATATTGTAAGATTACAAGTAGAGGTGTAATAGAAATGAAGTCCTCAAGTAATGGAGTCATGAAGAAATTAAGTGCAAAAAAATAAAAGACGAGTGTCGCGGCATGGAAATTGGATGTTTCAATATTGACTGATGAAAATATGGGTGAAACAGAAACTGAGCATCGTGGAGCTAGAGAAGAAAATCTGAAGAAAAACTGGCTAGGCGCCTCAGCACAGAAATTGAGCGATGTGGCACCGGGTGAATTTGAGTTATACTTAAATTCCTATACAAGCTTCTCAAATTTCTTTATTTTTTCTTTCGTAACTATAAATAGATCTTGTCAAGGGTTAAATTTGGAGGATCCACTAAAAGAGGAGGCGATTCAAGTGCAAGAGATGAAGGGATACGCATCCAAGTCACGAAGAAGCTAAAACTAATTCGAGATTAGGAGGATTCATTGCGTAATCTTATTTTTCATCATTTTCTTCTCACATATTTCATTTTTTTTTCTTTCAATGACATTAGATACTATGGGTTATGAGTTTTTATTAATAGTGATGGGCTAAATTAGTTTTTAGGGTTACAATTGAACTCACATGTAGCTTGAGTTTTATATTTTAATTTTAGATTTCAATTAGTTAATTTTGAGTTATTTACTTTAATCTATGCCTTTTGCTTCTAATTAACTGACCATTAGTAAAATTGATTTATTAAATCTAGATGAACTTGAGAAAAAAAAAATAGGTTTAGACTTGATTAAAGTGACAAATGATCCAAGGGTGAAAGCCACGAGTTTATACGAGATAAGAATATACTTATATGATATATGTAACAATTAAAAAAGTAAGAACTCAATGAATCTTGATTTAATTCAAATTACATAAGAATATAGTGATTTAATTAAACAAAATATTTTTATTTGACCATTGAGAGAGACTTGTAAGTAACTCAGGGCTCTTGGTTAACAATTCAAATTAATTAATTGATTGAAAAATAACTAAATAGATCTAGGTAAAGTGTTAAGGGAAAATTGTAAACTTATATACGCTTTGGATAATTTGATCTATTGAATTTTTAATTTATTTAGTGCAATTTAAGTCTTTTGATCTATTTCATATTAATTTAGTATTTGTTTAAATAAAATTAGATTGAAATAATTTTCATAGCTAATCAGAGATTAGTGATAAATTTATGTGAGAATGATACTTTACTTTTTATTATATTACTTAAAAATAATATTGTGCATTTGTAATATTTTTATAATAATCGTACAACACATATATTTAATGAACACGAAGACGATGTGTAGTTGCAGTATAATTACACTATTTGTATTTAAAATAATATTTTGCTAAAAAACTAATTAAAAGTTTAAAAACAAAAAGATTTGAATGTCAGGAGAAAAAAGTCCAACGCCCCACCAACCAATCAACCCAACCTGGCCTATAGTAATTTGGGTTGGGATCATTGGGTTGCCACATGCCTAATTAAACCTAGATTGGGCTAAGTAAGCATTTAGCCCAAGTTGGCCCTAAAAAGTTATGTAACTATAACACACGTTGCCTACTTGCCTAGCTCATCCATTTTGTTTTTTATTTTTTATTTTTTTAAGTATGGTTATTTCGCCTGGCTTTTGTTAGTTATAGCTAAAAACAACCAATGAATTTTATGCATTTAGTTGATAATCAAGGGCTTTAGTAGTATAGTTTCGAAAACTACATTTTTGCTTTTGTTCATAATTATAATAGACTCAAAGAAATACATATAATTTAATCGTACAAAAGAAGCTGGTGCCCCCAACGCACCTTGAATATGATGTTGGGAGGTGTGATCCAATACACACGTATCCCTAACATCATATTTAAGGGATGCCGAGACATCAACATTAGTGATAGCATCCGTTGATGTCCTAGCGTCCCTTGAGATTTATTCTTTAGTTTATTATTTCAAAATCTTATAAACGTGATTGTGTAATTTTTTTTAAATATAAGCATTAAGAAATAAAATAAAGATTTTTTAATGTTAAAGTAGATGGTCAATTAATTAAGTTATCTACTTATGTAATAATCTCGAGTAAAATTGTAGGGTTAATTAAATTATTTATGCAAAGCAAAATTCTACTAACATCTGAGTTGTCAATAATCTTTTCTGTTTTGTTTTATTTTAGTCTCACTCTACAACTAGCATAATATATATATGCAAGCGCTTTTCTGAAAAAATGGTTTTGGAAAAGCTTTTCCACACAAAGAGCCATCTACTACAGATGGACCAGGCCTAAGAACCAGAGTAGGTTTAGCAAAACGACTTTCGAGAGCACAGGATCAACAAGGCTTTTCAGAACGGACAGCGAGGGGAGTCAAAATGTGCAGCCCCCGGGGGGCCCGCCCGGGGACTTTTATCGATCATTGGACTCACGACTTCGTTGCTGTCTCTTTTTTAGAAATGAGTAGAAGAAGCAGAAGAAGATTCTTCCACCATAATCTCTCTCTCCTCTTTTTCCGGTCAAATCAAAATTCAAATAAGTTTTTATCCTGTTATTAGAAGAAAAAAGAAAATGCTAAATTGAGTTTTTTTATTTTGTCAAGGTCCACATGTTAAAAGATATGTATTTATTAATTGTGTTATATCATTGTATTATTTTCAAATGGTGTCAAAGCATCACGCACACTACGTCAAACATGAGAAGTATTCAAACTTCTATTAAACAAGACAAAATTAATTAACTAGTCTTAGAAACATATCAATAGAAACTTGAACTTTTTAACCTTATAAAAGAAAGAAAAATAGAATCAATCTAACTAATATATGATTTGTAATATACAACAAGACTAGTTAACTCAACTCAACTATATATATTTTTTTTCTAATTATATGATATCGACTTCATAAATATGTTTCTTACACTCCACACTATTAAAGACTAAAACAAACATCTAAATCATATAATAAGATTAGTGATAATTTGCATATTGTGTTTAGTCTTTGCATAAGTACAAGTTGGTCTTGTTTAATAAGTGAAGGATAATTGGCTAAGGGAAAATTTTTTCCACTCGTTTGCTTAAAGCCTTGGATCATGGGCATATTTATGTCAATCTCTACTGCTATGATGGTACCAATGCAATGATATTATAACTAAAAAAAAGGTTTAGCTTTACGATACAATTACATCTTTATATTTATTAAATTATTTATTATATACATTAAAATTTATAAAACCCACAAATTAATCAATGAGCATCAAAGTATAGTTACATATTTAGTTGTGTTGGTGTAAGATTTGACCAATACCAAATAGTAAAAATTTGGATGAGACGTGCTAAGCTAGAACCTGCCAAGTTATTTGTTCATTTGTTGTATTCCTGTCTGATTTGTAGTGTCTGGTGATGTATATAAGTATCGACTGTATTAACATGCCTTATTTGAACATCTAGTATTACATTTACAGAGTGAACAATTTTCAATAAAATCAATCAGACTAGTCCTCCATGCTGAGAGGTAGGGTCACAATGGGCCCTCTTAAATACCGAGTCTTCTGAAGCAGCAAGGTGCCTCCCGTTCACTATTTAAAGTTACTAAGGACAAGATTGAGTCTGACTAATTTAATCAATTGCTGATTCAGCAGAGTAACGGTATAATATATTGATTCCTTGACAAAGTACACTCATGAATAGTAGTATGTGTGAATAGTTGATGTACGCCGATTCCATGTGAATAGTGTCATACACATGAATAACATCACATACGTTAATTGTAACACCTCGTACTTTTAATCAATATATTTGGTTGACTTATACATATACTGAAAAGTATAATATACGTATAAGTACCTTTAAAGTCATGTGTATATGTGACAAATGAACTTGAAAATGTCAAAAGTGAGTTCGGAACGTGATTTGACATAGAAATTGATTTATCACACATGTATTCCTCATGCAGATTGAGTGTATAGAAGAAAAATGAATAAACAATAAAATTAAATACTTTTCATTTGCGGGTACGGAATAGTATTCATATTGAAAAAATAAAAAAAAAAATAAACATACAAAAGAAGAAATGAAGTTGCAGAAAGGGCAGAAAGAAAACAGACGGGAGGGAAGGAAGAAAGAAGAGGAAAAAGAGGGAGAACGCGGGATTCGCGCGAAATCGGGACCTGCGGTAAGTGATTTTCACTCTATTTCTTCGTGAAATTAATATCTAAGGTAGATGTACCGATTCTGGCGGAGTAATTTTTACTGTGGGAGCCGTTTTACGACGTTTTCAAAAATTGGGGTTTTGACCCAACGTGAATAAAAATCCGCTAAGAAGGTTGAAAAACACTCCCTGGACTGTCGGGACCCCGAATATGTGGTTAGATTGAAGTTAGTTGTTCATTTGGAACTTTTATGGCTGTTGGAAGTTAGAGTGTATATTGGAGACCTGTTGAATCATAAACCCGATGAAACGCCAGTTTAAGGCTATAAAATGGTAGAATGGACTGTTGCGAGTCCATCGATGCTAAGTTCATGAGTTTTGGAGACCGTTTGACAATTTTAGTAACAATTTACATCTTTTGAATAAATAGTGACGACATAAACAGTGATGTAATAGTACTATGATGTGAACAGTGAGTTGAAATAGTAATTCTCATGATAATCTATGATTCATTTCAATGTTTAAATTGAGAACTCAAGTGCATGGATAAATACTCTTGATGAAGCAATTATGATGAATGGTTATTGTTGTTCGATTTGACTTAGAAACCCCGTATAACCACTGTGAGTATAGTTTTATTGATTTGGTTCTTGTATGACATTGTACACAGATAAACTGTTTGCTTGTATGCATGTTATAGTTATATATAATGCATTGAGTTTTATGGATCATGCAAACTGATTTTAGCAATTGGAGTTTGTAATGATGTCATTTCGTTAGGAATTAGACCCGGATGAGGTTTTGCGAGTCCTCATTGTCAGTAGGTCTGTCCTAACAAGGGTTGCGATCATTGAAATGACTGTGAATTGGGTAATAAGAGGTTGTGGCTACCTTGTACGGCCATACAAGAGTTAGACCCGCTCTCTTGGCTTGAAGGAGGGAGATGGTAAAATATTTATGAATGAGCAATATTGTGTGCACGTATATTATTTTGATGAATGGTGCATATGTGCTTTTGAAATGTTTTAAATCGATTTGATATGCCATGTTTCCTAAAATGCATGCGATTGTCATGTCAAGAACTATATTCACTGAGCTGTTGTTTGCTCACCCCATTTCCTCCAATATTTCAGGTATTGAGTCGAAGGAAAAATGAAAAAAATCCGTGAGTGATAATCACGTGAGCCTTCATCTGGTATGAGTATGTATGCTTGGAGGAAATAGATTATATTTTTGTTATTTTGATATGTATACTTATCACACATTATATATATATGTATTATCATCTAGATGAGATGTGTGGGCATATATATAGCTTCATATATTGGATGATGAAAGAAAAATTTGATGTGTGAATGAATGAAATGAGTATAGATATCTATATTGGATTTGATTTATGAGATCTCAGGAAAAACAAAAGTGAAACGTCCATTTTATGGGGAGGTGTAGTAAAAAATTTGAAAATTGTGGGCATTATTGTGAATGTTCGTTGAGGCTGACAGTGTATTGTATACTGTATATGGAATGTACGGTGTATAGTACATTGTGCCGGTCATGACGTCAGCCTACGTCAGGGGCGTCGTGACATTAATAGTGTCATACACATAAATAGTATCACGTACGTTAATACTGTCGTACACATGAATAGTGTCATATATGTGAATAGTATTGTATCTTGAAAAAGACATTTCTAATGTGGAAGATCAACTAAGGCCGCGACTACAAAGCATACTAAGAATTTTTCAGAGGTTCCGACACCACTTCTTGTGAAACATATACAATATTGCACTATTAAATAGTAAAATAAAGACAATAATTATAAAGAGTAAAGAGACATAAGTTTTACGTGGTTCGATTCTGAGACCTACGTCCACGGGCAGAATGTAAAAACTTTATTATAAACTGTAGATTACAACTCACTCTTTACTTTCAAGGAGATAACAATGAGACTCTATCTCTTGATCTAGAAAAAACTTTTTAGTAGAGAACTCGTAGAAGATTTTGATCGTTTAGATCTGAATGAAATGAAATAAAATATGATCCTCTATTTATAGGAAAATATTATGAATAAAATAATGTCGAAAAGTCATTTGTCCTTTGCTTTTTCGAAGGGTTATTTGTTTTATATGAAACATATAAGACCCGATGTTTCGTCTTCTTTTGTTTTGTTTTTCTTGTTTTGTTCTTTGTTGTGCAATCACGGGTGCAAGAAGTTGTATTTTTTGTAGGGTTGGACCATGAGCTCGACATGAACTGATGTGGTACATGCCGAGCTAAAGTGGCGACATCCAAAGCCTCGACGAAATTTCAAACACAAGTGCACAAGTCGATAGCTTGGCTCAAAAGACTTGGACGATGATGACATGGGAAACGTTATTCGTCGAAGGGCTCGAATAGTAGCTCGACTAGGCCGAGCTCATCCCAATTCTCCCAACCATGGGCGAAGAACGACATACGAGAACGAAAACTCGACTCATCCCATGGGAAGGGATGAGCTGATGTGTTGAGGGTGTTGATCAACTTGGCCCCGTACCAGAGGATGTCGAGCTAATGAGGTGACCTCCCCTCGACAGTACCACAGTATGTGGATCATGAGCTCAGACTGCCGAGCTCATCCTGCTAGACTTCACTCTGAGATATCCACAATAGATATGTTCACCAAGTTCAGACATATCCTGACATATTTGGAACAATAACATCCATCCGAGACGTTCGTAGTGGATAAAACTTATCAACACGAGCTCATTCGGGTTATTTGGACGAGATGAGCTTTTCGAATTATCCGAAGCAGATGAGCTCATCCAATCCAAGCTCATCTACTCCCAACTTATCAAAAAATGACATGTGGCAGCAAACCAACCTGGCAACTATAGCCACTCAGCCACGGATTTCCTCTATAAATAGTCCCTTAACCCCCCCCCCCCCCCCTCAAAATGTATGTTAGTCATTACTTCTTAAGCTAATACAAAGTTATTTTTAAAATAACTCGATTCTAACTTAGGCATCAGAGGATCTTTGATCAACATCAAACTAGTGTTCTTCATGATAGCCTATTCTCCTTTATCTTGTTTAAGATGTCGATTATTACCTCTTGCTAAAGTTGGTTGGTTCATGTTTGTAGATTAGTTTATCTCCTCCATGTAATCATCCTTTTGATTTGGTATTGGTCAAATTTTGCACTAATATATAGTTAGAATGATGTTTTTCAGTTTTACTCGTTTTAAACAAAACTGTTTTTAACTATATAAAGTTGCACATTACTAATTCTTATAAGAATAATAATAAGAATAATAACACATATTTACCCTTGATGTTTTACATTGATCAAATCAAGATGATTTTCTAAATTTACTGATTTTCTTGATATATAGAACCACCATAAGTACAAATATATATACATGGGTTGGCTTGATCAAATTTGTTGGCCAGATATATAATTGGCTGGCATTACATATAATACTATAAAGAAGGACGTTGGTTGGCTCTGACCTCCATCTCCATGCTTCTGGTTAGTTGGTAATCTCACTACCGACACGTAGGTCCAGCAAATCAACCACCTCTATATAATAACACTAATATCAAATATACAAATGCCGATATATTTGTGAGTGTGGGTCACGCAGGTAGACCAAGAGCGCCCTCTCGGCAAATAGCAATATCAGTTGCGACGTTCTGGCATTGAAAAGTCAAGATACTGTCGGTCGGTAAATTAATGTAACTTATAAGGTATAATAATTATTAAGAAATAATCGAATTAAACTGTAGCTACGAGTGCGACAGATAATCTAATGAGAGGAATGGAAGTGAAATTTCATAATTCACCAAACTATGACCAAAGAAGATTAATTAGAGTGAGACATGGAAGATTTCAAGAAATTTCTTCTACCAGCTACTAATATATATATAGATACACCTTGCTTTTGCACCGACGAAAACGCCAAACATGCTTCTTACCTAATAAATTGAAAGAAATTGACTTCCATTGTTATTTGCGAAAGGAGAAAGCGACTTTTACTTTTTAGTGCACAGTACATTACTGTTTCGCTTTTGATCGCACCGTCACAGTGACAGGGAGCGAAGAGGTATTTTCCATTTTACTGAAAAAAAAAGGAGGTTTTTTCCATTTTATTAATTTTTATTTTTGGGATTTTTATTTTATTTTTTAATTTGGCTGGTATTTTAATTTCACTTTTAAAATATTTGTTACATTGACTTATTTTACAAAGAGCGCGACCAGGAATTTCCAACATGCTAATTGGTTGTCAATTATATATTGTTGAATCGTTTGATCGACGAACCGAGCTGGTAAGACAGGTCAGCTGCTCACCCCTCGTGTATGTACGAGTTTTAGAAAAACAAAAGTGACGTGAGCTCGGTGGTGCCAAGTGTTGACTGCACGGCGACGATCTTTATTAAAAAATAATTTTTAAAATAATTAATTAAATTAGTCTCTAGATTAAATGATAAAGTGACAATAGTCTCACTTAAATATCATACTTTTAGAATAGTAAACTACCTCTTATTCACTATTTAAAAATATTAAAGACAAGATTCTGTCTAGTTAAACTAGATCAATTATTATTCTAACATAATAATGACGTAGATTGAGGCTACAGTGTGACTCTATGCCCTTAAGATAATTATGTTCTGCTTAGATGCTCACGGTATATGATACTTGTCTCTCATAATACAATAATCTTTTTTTTGTGACAACAACACTTTAACTCACAAGAATAATCGAACCAAAATTAGTTGTACTCACTCCCAAAAAAAAATGTTAAAAGCAGAGAAAAGAGAAGAGAAGAAAATTCAGAGATTTTAAATTTTTTTAAGATAAATTTTTGAGTTCTGAAGGGCTATATTTTATAGGCAAATCGTGGCTGTACATGATGCATGTTTCTGCACCGTTAGATCGAATCTGAGCGCCTCTAAATGTTATCTGACGAATTGGGTTGACTCACCCCATCGTACACCATTGGATCGTATCCGATCGATTAGGCACAATCTAACGGTTTTGCTCGTCGCAACTGATCCCGCACCGTTGGATCGCGGTCTATCCAATCAGTCGCGATCTGATGGTCCCGATCAGCTCATCTGATCCCACACCGTCGGATCTTCATACCTCACACCTAGACAAATAACTACATTCACCGTATCTGGACATCCCAGATCCGATATTCCACGGACGCATCTCATCCGTCCGATTTGCCTCAATCTCCAAAAATGAAAAACTCCTCGCGACGATGCATATGTGCTAAGTGTAAAGTATTGTGGGCCCTAGGTCGCCCAATCGCCCTTTCGCCCTCGCACAAGCGTTTCGCGTGTGCAGGGTGATGCTTTGCCTTCCATGTGTGTGTGTGTTAGCTGAAATTCAAGTGTAGTATTCTAACTACACTTATAAGTAAATAATTAAAATTATATCTTTCTCATGTGAGACTAAAAGATTGTTTTCAAATTTCACCACTTTACACATATCAAGTAAACTACTTTGGATTCAATTTCTCATTCATATATAAATGGACATAGCTAAATACGTATATATTCTTAATCTTCATATATCAAAGATTAATAATCAATGGGGTCCCACCCAAAATTACTAGTAGGTCCAATTTTAATATTTTCCTGAAAATGGTAAAAAATCATGTTTAATTACCCAGTTTCTAACACCAAGTTGGATACCAAGCCAACTCTGAGGTGAAAGACGTCAACTTGGAGTCTTGTGAGCTTGGGATATTGAGCTCATTCGAAGAGTTCATGAATCATAATCCGAGACAGATCTTGAGGGATCTACCGCGTCGTATCCAGGATATAGAGTGTATGTCAGGGCGACACGTGTCCTTAACAATCTGGCCATAAAAACCCCACCTCTATTTATACTCCATAACCTTTCATTATCAAGGTAAGTCATTAATTACTCTAATTAATACAAGATTAATGTTCGCAATCAACCGCAAATGCACAATGTCAAGTTTATAATATACCGATAAATCGGGTTATCATCCTCAATGATCGATTCAACTCTCACTAATTACAGTAATTAATGACCCTAACTTTATCTAGATTATCAAAATTGAGAATTAACTAAATTAAAAACACTGCAACAAAAATTATGAAATAGCAAGTAATCAAAATCACTAAAAAATCAATTCTAGATGTTCAACTTCCTCTAACTTTTAACTATGTCTTTCATATATATTTATTATTTATCTATTCACCTAGTTTATAAGTCAAAAATCATCAAATATCTAACTTTCTCTCTCAAGTGCTAAGTTAGAATATATTCATATGATATGATTTTGACCTCTTGATAAAAATCAAAGTCATACAATCTCTTTACGCTTTGAGATTTTTTTCACAACTTCAAAGAATTTTATAAATCTCTCAATTTTATAAATATTGTAGGTTATATCTTCCACAATCCAATACCAAGGTCCCTTTCTCGAGTATTGAACTCTAAATCTTTGATCAATCAATTTATCGTTAGTAGATCAAAATTATTAAAAGCTGAAAAATATAAATAAACTATAAAGAATTCATTAATAATAAATAAAAACCAATATAAGACATAGTATCAAAGAGAAGATCTATCTGTCCTCTAGGTCAATGATTTAGTTTATAATATGAAAAAAGAAAACACCAAACAAATCCGTGAACATAAATATAAAGAAATAAAACTAGATCTCTAGATGTGAAGATTGCTCCATTGTCTGTAACTTCTCCGTCTTCTTCTATTTTGATCCAATCCGAATCAACTTGTTTTCCTCTCTATTATGTCTTTAAAACCTTTTTTTATGATGTATTTATAGGTGAGAGAAAGTAAAAAAAACTTGGTGAAGAAACGAACTCGAAATAAGAATCCTACTCAAAGTATGATTTTTTAGGCACATGGGAGCCGTGACCTCCATTGTGGGCGCCACGGCCCCCACTTGTTGTTTTTTAACACACCACCACCACCATCCGAACGTTTTTGAAAGGAAAAGAGGGGGAATACCCAGCAAGAACAACTAGCACACTACATCTCGAACTCTCCTAGGCCAAGTAACCCCAGTTGCATCTTCCCTCAAAATATTGGATAACCCACGGGGAGGGGAAGACAGGATACGCACTCCCCGATTGAACTTCAAAGCCTCAGTAGCCAAATAGTCTGCTGCTCTATTACCTTCTCTGTAAATGTGCTCAACTTGAACTATCCAATCTCTCTGAAGGAGTCTTCTACACTCATTTACCAAGTTGGAAAGGCTAAGCTGCGGCATACTGTTGCCTTTTAACCAACCAGCCACCATAGCCGAATCTGTTTCGAAAACTATAGAACGATGGCCCTCCGCCCAAGCAAGACGTAAGCCATGAACAGCAGCCCATAGTTCAGCTTCAGTTGCAGTACAAGAACCAATATTAGCCACAAACCCCCTCAACCACATACCACGATAGTCACGGAGAAGACCGCCACCCCCTGCTCGCGATGAAGCATTCTTAAGACATCCATCAGTATTAAGCTTAGTCCAACCATGGTTGGGAGCACACCAGCCTACCATCTTCACCCTCTCTATCAGTCCATCATCATGGACACGAAAAGCATGAATGATTTCAGCCACTTGCCCTTTAAGCCAAGCCATGCTATACTCGAAGTGAAAACGAAGATTACGAAATACTAAATCATTCCTCCATTTCCAAAGAGCCCACACGGCAACTGTAAAGTAGGAAGCCCAGTCATAGTCAACATTACAATCATTAACGCCAGCAAGATTATGAGCAAGCCAGCTATGGAAATCCAAATTGCTCTGAAGATGATACTCAACTGGCTGCAATAGACGCTTCCATAATTGCACGGCTCTAGAGCAATTTCGAAAAATATGATCAACATCCTCGATACATCCCACACATTCAATACAGTCAGATGCCATGGTGAAACCCCTTTTCATCCGCTCAGCATTGCACATGATCTTTCGATGCGCAACCATCCACAAAAAAGTCTTGCATCTTTGAGGAGCTTTAAGCTTCCAAATCATCCTCCAAAGGGAATTAGGATCTCCCATAAGAGTGCCAGTAGAAATAGTATAAGCAGAGGTCACCGTTAATATGCCACTCTTAGAAGCTCCCCAACATATGTCATCTGCAACCTCCTCCTCTTCCCATAAGAGCACAGCAGCAAGTTTATTTTCAACCTCAAAAGGGAGTAAACCTGATAGAGCATTCCAGTCCCACCCTGAGCCCTGCACCCAATAGCTTGAGACAGGCCTATACATCTCCACCAAACTCAAATCCCGCATTTTCATATTGATTAAGGCCACCTCACCTACCCATGTATCAAGCCAAAAAAGAGTGTCCTTACCATTACGAACCAGAGCCCGCACTCCGCTACGTAAAATAGGCGAGGCTTTAACAATGCCCCGCCACGCATTGGAAGCCCCATTCTTAGGCTGCAACCTATCAATAGTAGCTTCCCGATGCAGATACTTCATGGAAACAACTCTGGCCCAAAAGCTATTCTTATCTGTAATTAGTCTCCATCCCAATTTGGCCAAAAAAGCCAAATTCATATAAGCCATACTCTTAATGCCAAGACCACCGTCCTCCATAGGTTTGATGATGGTTTCCCACTTAATGAGGTTGACGCCCTGCTTCTCATTAGACCCTCCCCATAGAAAACGTCGAACTAATTTATCAATGGTATTACACACCCCTATTGGTAACATCATAGTCTGCATGATGTACATGGGAATAGAGTTAAGCACCGATTTAACTAGAACCAATCTACCCGCAAAGGACAAGAATTTTGTCTTCCACCCCTCCAATCGAGTAGTCACTCTC
Organism: Paratinospora sagittata; assembly: GCA_035771175.1. Classification (NCBI taxonomy): domain Eukaryota; kingdom Viridiplantae; phylum Streptophyta; class Magnoliopsida; order Ranunculales; family Menispermaceae; genus Paratinospora; species Paratinospora sagittata. The sequence goes on along the minus strand of CM069590.1, from coordinate 41,710,231 downwards.
TCAATGATGTACTGAAAGTCAGCAGGTCGAACCCTCCCATGAATGGAGGGAGCACCAAGATCCGACCCAGGTTGTCCATAAGGGGAATACCAGAGATAGTAGATATGTCTTGAGCCACCGCAATTTCCACATTGTGAGATACAAATATATGAGATTTCTGGTAGTTAACTCTTTGGCCCGAGCACGCACAAAATAAATCCAGGCACTTCATAATAACCTTTATCTGCTCTGTAGATGCTTCCGCAAACAAAACCATATCATCTGCAAAGAAAAGGTGGGAGATAGAAGGACCATTACGAGAAAGTTGTATGGGTTTCCATTCTTTTCGCTCCACTGCCCCATTAATCAAATGACCCAATCTTTCAATACACAGAACAAAAAGATAAGGCGAGATTGCATCCCCTTGCCGAACTCCGCGCTCAGGGGAGAAACAATCCAAAAGATCTCCATTCCAGACAATCGACATCCTAGAGGAAGAGACACAATGCATCACATTTCGGATCCACCCATCACCAAGACCAATCTCCTTCAACGAGTCTTCAATAAAATCCCAAGATAATCGATCATAGGCCTTTTCAAGATCAATCTTAATTGCCATATGAGAAACACCACTCTTTTTAGTTCTCATTGAATGAAGGACTTCTTGATACACAATGACATTATCTGTAATTTGGCGACCAGGAACAAAGCTGCTTTGGTTGGGAGAAACAAGACTAGGGGGGATCATCTTTAGCCTATTTGTCATAGCTTTTGTAATCAGTTTATAGCCCACGTTGCAGAGACTTATATGTCTAAGCTGGGTCAATAATTCAAGATGCTGAACCTTCGGCACTAATACCAACAGAGTATCATTGATCCCATCTGGAAGCTTTCCTGACACCCAAAAGTCTTGAACAAGCTTGTAGACAGAAGGCCCCACTGTAGGCCAGAGGCGTTGATAAAAACCTGCATGAATACCATCCGGGCCTGGCGCTTTGAAGGGAGCCATATCAAATAAAGCCTGACGAATCTCTTCAATCTCAAAGGGCTGATGAATCCTTGCCATGACAGCACCATCTAGAATTGGAAAACCCCCTTTAGGAAAATCAGACATATCCCCGCAAGGTTCTTTTGAAAATAACCTGGTATAAAAATCTTGAATTAGATGCTTCAACTGAGCTGAATCTGAAACCCAATTTCCATCTGCACCTTTTAACCTCCCAATGACATTCCTACTCCGACGAATGACTGTAGTAGCGTGATAGAACTTGGTATTGCGGTCACCCGAAAGGATCCAGTCGGCTCTAGATTTCTGAAACCACGAAAGTTCTTCTTGATACAGAACAAGGTCCAACTCCTTCTTAAGCTTAGACTCCAAAAGATGAATACGGTGTGTAGGGTGTTTAGATAAGACGCGTTGAATGCCTGCAAGTCTCGCCCAGAGCCTCTTCTTCCTCCTAGAAATACTCCCAAACTCGGTTTTATTCCATGAAGTAAGAACCGAGGCTATATGCCGATTATTTGTATCCAAAGATCGGTCACGACTCCAATTCTCCTTAATGACATTGTAAAATCCCGGACGAGTCAGCCAAGCTGCCTGAAATTTAAACTGCGTTGGCCTCACAGTGGCACTTGAACCCTTTAAACGAACCAAGATAGGAACATGGTCGGAGTGATGTTTAGGAAGGTGAATCACTCTAGCGTCCTCAAACATATGCCTCCAAGCTAAATTACATAAAACTCTATCCAGGCGAGCTCCCTTAAACTGATCCCCTATACCCCTACTCCAAGTATAGGCTTGTCCGGAAAATCCCATGTCCAGCAAATCATGATCAAAAATCCAATCCCCAAAACCAGAGCTGCCATGATGAGCCACAGCATTCCCACTACTAACTTCTGCGGAACATACCACCGCATTAAAATCACCCGCAATAATCCAAGGCTCACTCATATCAAAAACATTCTTATTAAGATCCCTCCATAACAGCTTCTTCAGGCTGGCTGTAGGACTACCATAAACAACAGATAACAACCACTGATGCATACTACTATCTCGAACCCTCATATGGATAAACTGGGGATGAGTAGCAATAATATTTATTTGACAAGAACTATGCCAGAACACCCAAATACCACCACTGAAACCCAATGATTCTACCCGGACCCATTCATCAAATCCCAGCTTTTTACAGAGAAAATCTGCCTGAGATCCACTCACTTTGGGCTCTAACAACCCCAATATGCCTGGTTTATGCATCTTAAGCAGGTCTTTTAGGGAACGGTGGAACTCCTTCGAAGCCGCCCCTTGACAATTCCAGATCATAAAATCCATAAAAACAAGATAAAATAGGCTACCCACCCCTACCTAAGACCAAAAAATTGACAAGCACGGCTTTAAGAGGAGAACCCTCCATCAACAATATCCATCCTCCCAAGCGATTCATCCTTGTCACTAGGAGCTTCGTTATGCACCCCCACCAGATTAGCTTTTGTTCCACCAAGTTCCCGCCTACCAATAGCAGGAACATGCCCAGATTCCACCACAATAGGAGGATCTTGATGATGTTCTGGTATCGAATTAATTGTAGGATGAATACCCTCCATGTTCTCAACCTGATGCTGGGGATGAGAGACCACCGATCGAGAGATCAGCTGACCTCTATTGGACCCACGCACCACAATATGTTCCTCCGCAGCGGCAGCTTGCTTGGACTGAGAAGAGATAGAAGTGATCTCACGAGTCAGTACATTCTTCTTTATTCGAACCGCATTGCTGGTCTCTACAGCCACTTGAGTGCTTGGGCCATTATCCACTTCCTTAGTATTTATTTGCATATTGGGCCTTCTCCCTTTACTCTTGACATAGTCATTAAGTGATATCCCTGAGCCCATGTGCACGCCAATATCCTTATCAAGATGCGGCCCATCTCGTTGATCACTATCAATATTTTCCTCAGGATTATCCTCAACCGCTAATGCCGCATACCGAGAAATATGTTGCTGAAAACTAGCATTTTTAGCATTTTGTTTAGCACCAATCAGTGGCATATCCCGAGGATCACGTCCAGATCTCCCACTCTTTCCATTTTCAGTTTTGGTCATACCTCTACGAGATCTTCTAGAAGCCAACATCCATGGCCCATAACTTTCGGTTATTTCCTGATTCACCGGAGGCTCAGTCGGCCTAGCTTGAACTCCGACCACATCTCTAACATCTCCGGCCAGAACTTCCGCCGGTCCACTGTGATGAGGCGTCTCTTGGCCCTCATTCTTTGGACACGCATCTTTCCGATGCCCATAACATCCACAATCAAAGCAAATTAAATGGATCCCCTCGTATTCAATCCGTCGAACCCGATGTCGCAAAGTGAATTTAGATAGAAGTGGCTTGGTTATATCTACCTCCACACATATACGCGCGAACTTCCCCCTAGAGACGGTGCTTGTTGCATCATCAATCTTCACCGGACGACCAATACGCGCCCCTACTTTCATGAGGAAGTCATAGTCATAGTATTCAATTGGGAGACAAGGGATTCGCACCCACACCAACAATCTATCCATGTTCTCCTGCCCCGGGTCAAAATTAGGATGCCATTGCCGCACTGTCAGATAATGATCAAAGATCATCCATGGGCCCTCAAATTTTGCATACTCATAATCCTCCTTGGAGGCAAACTTGACAAGAAAATAGTCTTGATCAATAGCAACTAATTCAATAGGAGCCTTCGGACGCCATAAGGCCTTAATCTTACGTAACAGGAATGGAAATCCAATTGTTCTGCCCAACAATTTGATAATAAGTGTCTGTCTCCATGGGCGACGTAAGCGCCTCTTCTCCTCCTTGGATATGTGAATGACTGGACACTCGGACTCAGACTCCTCAGCCCCCATCTCTCCTTCATCATCTGAGGTCCAATCCTCATCGAACTTCTCACCATCATCCATCCGTCCCGTATAGCCCAAAAGTTTGTCTCTAAATGTTGGCAAGGGGGCGAACATCCCATTCCCCTCAGCATTCTCCTTGCATGCCTGAGTCTCCTCCACCATACTTACGTCCGCCATCGGCGACAAATCTGCTTCCACTCCATCCACATTCATCTTAACTTTTTTGTTACTTCGTTCAAGCAAATCAGTTTCCCTTTCAGGAAAAGGAGCAGTGTTGCCTTCTTCTTCCTGGCCTCCTCCAGCCTTGTTAGCACTCAAACCACCACTGTCATCTCCCATCATATCTTTCCTAGGAATCTCTTCCTGAATCTCTCTCAACTGATCGGAACCACCTCCCGATTCACCGTTCATGTCCGAAATCACGATCACCGCAGCCGCCTTCGCACGATTCCTCGCCGCATCCAATCTCGTCCTCAGCCTCACTGCTGCCGCCACCGCCGCCTCCTCCTCTGCACCACCACTACCACCGCCGCCGGCAGCAACCACCACCTGCTTTCTCGCCGCTTCCTTCGCGACTGCAGCTCTAGTTCTGATGTAGTTTCCGACCAAGGGCTCCGATTTCCTCCTTCCGCCTCGATCCCGCGGTTTCCGCGGCTGATCTACGACCGGAGCACGGTCTCGACGTACTCCGCTACGCAGTTTACGCATTCTTCGCCCATGCAATCCAAAACCCCCGCTCTAAATCCGACCATTATATATATTCCTCACCGAGAATCCAAAATACCCACCATCACTGCACCAAAATCCCCCCTATTTCAAAATCCTTATCACGCGATCAACAGCCCCAAATCAAAAACAAAACTTGCGATCGAATCCACCTCCTTCTTCTCGCGAATTTTAAGGGATAAATCTGTCAGTTTTTAACATATGCGAACAGTCTCTGCGATTCTCATCCCAACCAAAACAGAAGGTAAAAGTTTTGATACCATAAAACCATGCTCGAGACTCAAATTCACCGTCGTCTTCTCCGTCAATATAAGTTTTTAACCCCAATCAAACCCCAATCAAACAAGAAGACAACAAATATGTGAAGAACAAAGCAGAAAGAGCACCTTCAATAAAATCAAAAGGGCAAAAAACAGAAAACCTGTGGGGAACACTGGACCAACCGGAACCGAGAACGCGTCGCTCCTGCACGCTCCAGCAGCGCTCAACTTGGAGACGCCATTAAGATAAATCAATTACCGTTGACTGACGGAGCTCCTCAACCAGATCTCTCTCTCCACTCGATCAGAAGCAAATTCTTTCTTCATACAAATACATTCCAGCGGTTATTACTGGACAGCCAAACTAGTCGCCGGAAACTGACGGATAAGATCACCGAAATCCGGCGTTCAACTGCGGGCAAGGAATGGCTCATAGGGCGCACCAAGCTTTGATGACTTCTTTAAAGATGAAGACAGAGATAGCAGCAGTTTCGCGAGGCAGTCTCTCCAACATACAGAACATGGAAGGAGGTGCTCCGAAGCATCCTCTGTTCTGCTTGAAGTGGCCGTGGGACATACAACAACAAAACCCCAAAAACCCTAATAATAATACCTGCAACGTTGAACTTATTTTCACACTTCTTTACCTTATTTTGAACTTGTTTCTTCCTTTCAATGCTTAGCCACTTATTTACCTCTTTCATATCACTTTAAGACCACTGTCAAACCTACAAAACAAACATAAACTAAGTGTAAAAACTATCAAAACATTCACATAAAATGACATATAAATGTAAAAAACTGAAATATAATCAACCGAAACTATGACATAAAACACACCTAAAAACCTAATTATCAATTTATCTTTGAGACAACTCAGAACTGACTTAGGCATAAGATGATTTTTAGCCGACACTATATCAGTGCTCCTTACGATAACTTATTATCTTTCCTTTTCCCTTTTAGGTTCGAGGTACCTAGCAGGTGACAAGGCTGTTAAGACTGGTTCCAGCTCAACACTCTCCCACCACACCATCATTTTCTAGTTGGTCAAATCTTGCACCAACATACATGTATCTACATTACTTTGTTAATTGATCTCAAGTATTTATTATATCAAGATTCATGTGATATTTAAATAGCTATGTGCATATAAGGTTTTTTTTTTTTTTTTTTGTAAATATGTTGAATATCCAAATAGTAATTATATGTACTATACACATATCTCAAGCAGTATAATATCCAAGTGGTATATATATTCAAATAGTATATGTATCTAAGTTGTATAAATACGTATGTATATGTATCCCACATGATCATGTGTGAGCATAATTACCCATCCTTGTGAGAGCATGTTGCACATCATGTGAAAGCATAATTACCTATCATGTAAATTTGTGATCTTTTGATGTAAATCTCTCCCTATAAATATAAGAGAGATCATGAAGAGAAGTTGTAGAGAAAATGAGAAGAGAAAGAGGAATGGAGAAAAGATGAAATGAGTTGTAGAAATATTGGAGAAATGATAGAATTTTTATCATGTTCATTTATTTAATATATTTCCAATTACAGTGCAGTTTTTATTTTGATTTTTATTTCATGGCCTAAAGCTATGTAAAGAAATTCATATAACATGAAACTATATTGATATTTTGTTTACGTGACCTGAAGTTATGTAGAAGAATTTATAGCTTGAAGCTACATATTAAGAAATAATTTTTTAGCCAAGATCTATATTTTTCATAACTAGAAGTTATATTATAATTTTATTTATTTATTTATTTCTCTAACATTTAACGTAACATATAATTTATATACTCTAACATCATTATAAATTTTCATGTGAAATCACATGAGTTTTGTCCACGGAATTCACATAATTGTGGATTTGTAAATTAGCCTGAAGCTAATATAATGCATTAACACTAACATTTTATTTTATTATGATGCATTACTAACATTAACGTTGACACTAACATTTTATTTTATTATGATGCGTTATTATACTAATTTTTTTCTTTTACATTTTTTTTATTGTTGAATAATTATTTATGATTAATTGGTTAATTCAATTATTTAATAACTTTTGAAGATTTAACATTTTGAACTACGGACAAGAATATATAACCTGAAGTTTATGAAAATATCATGACAAAAACTCATAACCTTTTAATTAAAAGTTCATCACAATTAATTACACTTGAAGTTGCAATATTACAATCATACGGACCCAAAGTTCATTATGACCAAATGACTAATTGCACCTGATGTTACAATGTTAAAGTTTCATGAGATAAATTATATATTTGAAGAAGGCATATTTGAGAAGATAAATTATCTCGTATGTGCTCTTGAAGTAGCAATACAAAGATTGTTAAAATCTTCTCAAGAAAATTTGTGATAAAAATCACTATGCTCATCCACTTAAATTTTATATCATTCTCCGAAGTGAATGCTACTTTAATGATCATGAATATAACCTATAACAAAGACTATGATCATGGATGAGAAAATGAATATGACAAAGGCTATAATTAAAATTATTATAAGAACCATGATGGTTATAATTTAGAATATTGTTACAACCATATATTTGAAATAAATCTATTTCGTTCCACCAAAAGTTGAGTAATCCTATCGTAACACAAGATAAATGTTTATCTATGTGTTTGCTTTAGGCGTAGAATAAAAAGAATTTGTGATGTACCCGCTGTATATCAAACATATAATTAATTTGTCATGCCTCAATAAAGAAAAAGAGGTTGAATTAAAAATATATTCATAGCTCTAGAAAAAAGAATATGATGTTGTAAAAATGAAGCAAAATAATAATGTTTTTACAACTTGCCTGTAGATCCAGAAGATCTTGGTTGATTTTAAAGATATTTAAAAGAATAGATATCAAATATTCAAAGAATATATTTATATTGCCTAATTAATTATTTGGAAATATTTAGAAAGACTTATTACTTGAATTTTTGACTTATTAAATTATGAGATGAATTGAAAGGATATTGTGATCAGGAACTAGAAGTTCTTTCACACAATATATTTATTATGTTTAGGCACAACTTGTCAAGTCTCTAAGACCTCAATGATATTTTAAATAATGACATTATTTGGACAAGTTTCATTTGTTTATATGTCTATTTTATGACTAGTTGAAATATCATATAATTGCATAAATTTTTGAGATACTTTTAGAAAAGTATTAGTATAAAGTTAGATTATCACAATATTAGGTATATTGGTAACAATATTGAAAACTCAATTATCAGAATGATTATCCAATGAAATTGACAGTTGCCGACAGATGATCGACAATTAGAAAAACTCTAATCATTAAATTAGAAATAGTACATTAAGTTAATAACTTTATAAACAACTTTAGCCCTCATTATTTTGCATCTTAAAGCAAAAGAAGGAAGTTTGTGTAGGCAATGACGCAAAATCGATCTGATACCCGAGGAATGGAAGATGACCACCAATCACATCAAGAAGATGTGTTCGCCAGAAGAATAATAGATCCAATGGTGATTGGTCCTCTAATAAATACTCTAATAGATAATATGTATAATAATGGGGTGGAGCGACGAATCTTAAATGAAAGAGGAAGACCACTTATGGAAATCTGTGAGATATACGTGTGGTATTGGACACAACAACAAACAAACACATTACTGGTGCTTTGGGTCATGATCGGTAGCTCGATTATTATGGTCATACTACACCATATATCCAAGCAATATTTTTCAGAGTATGTATTCGACAATTTTTAGCACGGACTTTGGGGGTCTGGGTTGCCCATATTTGTTGTATATAAGTATGACTAAGTGCGAGTCACAACTATGTAAATACATATCAACATAAATAAATATATTATTGATAAATAATAAGGAATACATTGAGTTTTAGTGATCTGACTTGCCCCCAGAACTTGAAGCTAGTTGGATTAAAAGTTGATCTCGCTTCTCACGGAGCTCTGTGTTCTCCTCCAACACACGATCAAAGGAATCTCTTAGACCAATACCTTCTTGTTGTAGGGCATAGTTCTCCTGCCATAACTCCACAGTCTCTCGCTGCAAATCACTAGTCTTTTGATGAAGAACGACAGTCTCTTGCTTTAATCTCTCGTTCTCATCAATTAAAGTTTTCAGCAAATATTCCGTAAATGCTATTTTATTATCTCTATCATTAACTTGTTCAACCAAGGTCTCTACTTCTTTTTGGAGATAGATAACCCTCTGTCACACCTGGGTTGCACACAGTGCACCATACCCAGGGTGATGAGTACACCCGCAGGGCATACTCCAACCATAGCACCACATAATATTGTCTCATCCCGTCACACACCCACGATGGTATGGGGACGCACCCCCGGGATCATTTGTTCACACTATTCATGAGTGAATAGTGCATGGCCTCCACCGGATTCGAACCTCAAACCTCGTATAGGTTGATTGCGTTATGTGGTGCTATGGCTGGAGTATGCCCTGCGGGTGTACTCATCACCCTGGGTAAGGGGCACTGTGTGCAACTTAGGTGTGACACCCTCTGTCTTAGTTGTGCCAAATTTTGCAAATCTAAGAAATGGGTATGGTATATAAAAGTTCCCTAGAAAAGAGAAAAAATAAATTTTAGTTCAAAAAACAATAAAAAAAAATTACATTGGAAAGTTGGGACAAAGTTTTAAGCGAAGCGAGAGTTCCTCAGGAGACAGAAATAAATATTTTTCCACCTTAGCTTTAGGAATACAAATAATATGATCATCATAGTTTAGCACAGTGAAACCAGGTGAAGATTTCATGTCATCTTCCTTATTAGAAGATTTGACTATATCGGTCTGACTAGAAGATCTGGCCGCAGCAGAGGAAGAACTAACTTTAGGACCCCTACGAGGACGTTTTGCTATGGGAGGTCGTTGAATCGATTTCTTTTTCTTAGCTTGCTCTAAAGGAAAACCAGATACAATAATGGTTGTCGGCAAGTCAGTGTTGGGATTAGAACTAGCTCCATCTCCGCCCCTGGTACCAGTTAACGAATCCATTTTACACTAACTATCACAAATTGTACCGCGGAAATGAGCCCTTATTCTTTTACCGTTCAGTTTAAATAAGAAAATTATAGAGACACAAGTACGGTTGCACATGCAATACGTCAAGATTGATGACATCGACAACGACAAAAATTATGCCGATACGACAATTGTTGTATATTTTGTTTGAAAAAAAAATTCGTCACCAACAAATATAATATTGGTGACACAACGACGCATCACAAGTCATTAAGAGTATAACAATTACGGTATATTGTACAAAGTAAATGACAATGATTACTGTACGGAATGACATACTATACAAACTAAATTACGTTGATCATCAATATTTTTGCTCAATATAAAACAATTTTCTCACCATTAGGGGGAGAAATAGCCAATTTCAGAAGAATGGTATGCAAAATTGCTAGAATGTAATATAAGCTAGTGTAAGGCAATTATCCCATTATCAAGGGGGAGAAAAGAAAAATGTCAAAAGAATGACATGTAAAATTATTTGACTGACAACATAAGTTATAAGCTAATGTGAACTAGAAGTTCAAATGATAAGTTAAAGTGAATGATAAATTCACATGATCAATCATATGCAAAAGAATTTGTAAATTAGTTAACTGATATATTCATCTTTAGTCCCTGAAGGAAAATTTATAAATGACACACCTAAAGTGCGGTTGAACGGTCAAATCAAAATACACAACTTTTTCCTAAAAGAGGAAGATATATGCAAATGATTGATAAATATATAAGCATTCTGAAACAAGAATTGATTGACAAATAAATATATCATAAAAGGTATACAAGTACCTCTGAAGAAATATAGATTGAGAAATAAACACACCCTGAAGAGGTATGAGAATCTCTTGAAGAGATATGAATTGAAGAATAAATTCTCAATCTGTTTATATTTAAATTCATTCATATTTGAAAGCTATGGAATGAAAATAATATTGCTCCTGATAATATTTTAAAGTGTACTTTTGATATTATGAGATTTCAAACTATATAAGAATGTCGACATTAAAAAGGTAGAAAGGAGCAAGATCAAATAGAGCTAAACTCGTTGAAAATCCGAGAGCTATCTGAACCAGAAGTTCTACTACCTAAAGAGGTAAATCATGTTAGATATACATTAGGAAATATATTAATCCATAGATAATTATGTTATACGTGAAAATCTCTGAAGGATTTGAGTTATACTTGAAGCTTTAAAATGATGATCCCTGAAGGATTTAAAAGGCCTGAAATACGTACTGCATTAATATTATATTGATCAATATGCATATATATATATAATAGCAATGAATGAGCATTTTAATAATTTGCATTTGCACTTTATTTACTTTATATATCTATTTATTGTTGCATAGGTTAAGACTCTTTAAGAGTTTATCAGAATATATTTTAAAGGGGGAATTTGAGACAAAAGATCTTGAAAAATTAAATTTTTATCTCGGCCTGCAGATCGAGAATTTTTTTCAAGTGGATTCATGTCTAATTATCAAATGTATTAAGAGATGTTTGAAGAAAGTTCAAATGGACAAGATACATCCATCAAATTCCCTAATATTGTGAGATCACTAAAAGGTGAATAAAGATGATATTTGCCTTCATTAAAATAATGATGAGTTAGTTGGTCCTGAAGTACCATGCTTGGATACAATAGATACTCTTATATACAAAACCATAAATTATTTTATCTGTTAACATGCTTGCAGGATATAGCTTTACACTAGATTAAAATGGTGCTAAACATGCATTATGTTATCTCCAAGAAAATAAGCAATTCAAGTTTATCTTATTCAAGAAAAATAAAGATAAAACTGGTTGAATATGCAAATGTTGAATATTTGTCAAACCTCTACCATGCTCGATCCCAAACACAATCTCACTTATAGTGATATTGCCATATTATGGAGATCTGTGAAGCAGACAATAGTTGCTACATTTTCAAATCATCCAGAAAAGTATCGCGACTCCTAAAGCAAGTCGAAAAATGTGTATGGATCACATAAATGATCTTAAATCAGAGGCTATCTTACAATGTTATAAGAAGATAATGCAACATATATTGCACAGTAATAAAAAGCTTATATTGAAGCCAATAAAGCCAGTATATCTCACAAAAGTTCTTCTTCACATATGAGCTACAAAAGACTGACAAATAAGATCAATCAACTTATTTATTAAAGCTTTGCCAATTACAAAGAAGATTATATAAAATATTGAGATGCATCAACTTAAAAATATTTCAGGCAAAGAAACAAACCTCAATTCCCCCATGTCATCTTGAGGGAGAGAATTAAAAGAGAGTTATTGTTTAGTGCATTGTACTCTTTTTCTCTTTTCTATGGTTTTGTCCCGCTGGGTTTTTCTGACGAAGGTTTTTAACGAGGCTATCCTAACAATATAAGACTCCAATAGAATATTGTACTCTTTTTCCCACTGAGTTTTTTTCTTGTAAGGTTTTAACGAGACATATTCTACAATGATGGATATTCAAAGGGAGAGTGTTGTAAATATGTTGAATATTTAAATAGTAATTATATGTATTATACACATATCTCAAGCAGTATGATATTCAAGTGGTATATGTATTCAAATAGTACATATATTCAAGTGATATATGTATCTAAGTTATATAAATATGTATGTATATGTATCTCACATGAATCAAGTGAGCGCATAGTTATCCATCTATGTGAGAACATAGTTATCCATCATGTGAGTTGATACTTTTTTGATATAAATCTCTCCCTATAAATATGAGAGAGATCATGAAAAGAAGTTGTAGAGAAAATGAAAAGAGAAAGATGAATAGAAAAAAGATGAAAAAACGAGTTATAGAAATGTTGAATAAATGATAGAAAATGAAGAATAAAATCTAGTATTTTTTTTAAAATATTCTTTGATTATTCTGAATAAGTTTACAACATTTTTCTGTTAATTCTAATACATATGTGGCATTAGAAGTGTTATTTGCTGCATGATGTATTAGCCTATGAACCTTGATTAGGTGGTATGATCAGTTTGGAAAACTACAAAGTCCAGCTACAATTAATATTTGTATGGTGAATTCCTTGGTTATGGTACTCCATTTGAGGGCCAACATATGGAAGCGGCAAAAAATCAGTTACGAACGAATATGAGTACAAATTGTTTTTTTATACTAACAAATATATAATATGTTCATGCCTTGCTTGATTATAATATGTTCTGCCTTGCTTGATTTGAGAAACATACAATACGTGTTTGTTCATACCTGTCTACTATTTAAAAAAATCAGGTAGCCCAATTTGCTCTATTTCTAGAATATGTACTTAATAATTTTTTGAACATTAATTATACTAAATAATCTAATATCACACGTACCCTATACCATAATATAACATTAAAAAACTCCTTATATTTTATAATAAGTGACAACAAAAGTAAGTAATCATTTTTTTTTATCTAAGTAATCATTTTTTTTATCTAATTAAAACCAGCTACCTTATTTTTTAAGCTTTTGTCTTGATAAATAAAACTAAGAAAACTGATTAAAAACTGATAAATAGTCTAAACCTATTTTACCACTCTTAATTAATGTATTCACGGCATTTTCCAACTATACTTATTTTTGCTTCCTAAAAAAGAAAAAAAAAACTATGCTTAGATTACATCTGATTCGTGACCTAAAAATTATACTTAAATTATATTTAACTCTTAATCTAAAAAATAGAATATAATTTAAAATAAAAACTCATAAAATAATATTTTATTAGTTTTTAAAAATAATTTACGTTTTTTATAAATTTTTAAAAACTGTTTTCAAATTTCTAACAAATATAGCGTAATTTCAAAATTTTAAAATCAAATGGAGTCATCAACTAAATCACATTCTTATATTTTCAAATATTCCATTCTTTTTAAGAATAGAGTTTGGCGATATTTGACGTCATTCCAGAAAAGCTTTTACTGTTGGAACCTTCTTAAAGAGTCAAACATTTGTCACACGATCCGTCTAACAGCTATGCACCCTCCATAAACAGCTCTGCGTCTGACAACACACCTGTACTGTACTCGCTAGTCGCTACCCTTGCAGTGCGTCGTACGTACGACGCAGCGAGTGCGCCACCCAATATTTATTAATTAGAATGTTTTCTTTTATTACTTTAAATTCCCATTTTCCTTTTTTTTTTTTTTTGTTTATTTCATTGATACGTCACGTTGTAACGGATGGGCTGTCATTAAATCTTCATAACGGAAATAATTGATTTCATTTATTGTTAATAATATATTTTGTAATTAATATATTTAATGTATTGCAGTATTATTGATACTGATTACTTTAATTACATTATTGATGCTGGTTACTTTAATTAGTCCCCCCTCCATAATTGATTCCTGTTATTTGATTGGCTAGTTTGTTTTAATATATTCTTTTCAATTAATAACTCATTCACTTATTATAAGGAAATTAATAATTTATTGATTGAAGATATATGATACTGTCAGGAGAATCTTATACAAAGTTTTGGAGTAATAAATTAATAAACAATAACAATAATTGAAAACAGGAGCAACAAAGTTGAAATGTTCCAACAATAATTAAGAAACAACATGGGTTAATGAAAAATGTAATTAACATTAAATGTAATTTAAATATCAATTAACTTTACCTCTTATATCTAAAAAATAATATTAATAGACAGCAACAAAAAGAATTATCTTCCAAAAATCAATATATTAATTAATAAACAGAAAAACAAAGAGACATTATCACGATCAATACTCCCTTCCGGCACAGACCAGAGTGGCAGCCTCTGGGCAAAAGCGTCATTAATTATTAGTCAATTTAGACAATTTTTTTTTTCTTAAAATGAATATTAGAAAAAAAGAAGAAAACTCTTCAAAATGTCGACCACGAGTTCAAGGGTCTGGACCCAAAAACCAAGCCCTCCTTTGACTGTGGGTCCATTAACCTAATCCTAACAGTTCCAGGCCTACATCCAGGGCCCACAACAAAAGCTTCTGTGCAACCTTTAATCACCCAGATATTCTCCACCGTTAGATTTCCTCAAAAAACAAATCTCGGCGAAAACCAACGGTTTATCTAATAAGAAGAACAGCCTTCCCAAAAGACAAGCCATTAATATTTCGATATTCCGCGTCAGTCCTCAAAATTCCATGTTACATGTTTTCTCTCTTTCAACGCCGCCGCTGTAGTGACTGTACTGTACCCAAACATAGAAAAAAAAAAGCGAAAAAGAAAAAAAAAAGAAAAAGAAAAAAAAAAGAAAAAGAAAAAAAGAAAGAAAAAGAGACAAGTAGTGACATATTTTTACTTTCGAGCGAGTCTACTTCTTTTCTGGACCAGAGATGAGCACCGGCGGAGGAGAACTGTGACCGGAGAAGTGATAGAGAGAGAGGTTCCGGCGATGGGGACGAGCGACACCACTGGCGAAGCGGCGAGGGCGTTCCGGTCACTGGTGGAGAGCGCGGACCGGAAATTCGTTAGGGTTCGAGACGTGGCTCAGTATGGTCGGTTACCGTGCCATTACTTCCACAGCGTGTTCAAGGCGTACACGAGGCTGTGGAAGTTCCAGCAAGAGAAGCGAGCGAGACTGGTGGAGGCGGGGCTGCAGAGATGGGAAATTGGGGAGATCGCGTCGCGTATCGGTCAGCTTTACTACGCGCAGTACATGAGGACAAGCGAGGCGCGGTTCTTGCTCGAGTCGTACGTGTTCTACGAAGCGATTCTTAATAGAGGTTATTTTCAGGGAGCGAAAGGCGCGGTAAAGGATCTGAGCTTGAGGTACAAGGAATTGAGGTTTTACGCGAGGTTTCTTGTGGTTTCGTTGGTTTTGAATCGATCCGAGATGGTCAAGATACTTGTGGACAGGTTTCGGACTCTCGTCGACGATTGCAAAGCCACTTTTCGGGTAATTCGGTTTATTTTTATTTTTATTTTTTTGGAAAAAAGGTTCAGAATTGTATAGTTCATTTGTTTGTTGCTTCGGTATCTATTCTCTTCTTCTGTTTACTTCATTTCTTTCTTTCTATTGTTTTCTTCTTTCTTTTTTTTCTTTTTTCGGTTTTTCGAAGGAAAAATTAAAGTTTGAGACGAATTATTTGTTCACTTGATTGTAAATTTTGTTCGAATTCACATTTGCATCAAAATTATATAAAGAACTGTTGGTATTCTTCTAAATATGTAATCAACCGCAGTATGAGGCTAGAATTGCTTGGAAAATGTCTTGAATTGGAAAGCCAATTTTGTTGTGTGAGTTAGACTTCACTTTATCCCGTGGTAGATGGAGGTTTCATTCCTTTGTTGTGGTTGGTGAGTCAAATTAATGGCTTTAGACGTCAGAGATGCAGAGCATTTAATTCATTTGGTCGTCGTTGTTTTAATTGGATATGATGGTTATACTTTTTCGAGACTATCAAACTTGAAATCCACTCCCAATTGCTCTTTTGAGTGGGGAGGAATCATTTTCGTATCATGGAATTTTAGGTAAAAGTGCCCTATCTGCTTGATTGGCAGTGCCAGTTGTTGGTTTTCAGGTAATTAGAAAAAAGGGCTGCATGAAAAATTGAGGTACACAGCTTTATCAGAATGTCAAACGTACCACCTAACCTGACATTTGCATTTGTCTAGAGGAGGGTAGAAGGCAATATTGTCCCTGAAAATCTCATTCACTTTAGTAAGGTGATAGCGCAAGAAGGCATGTGGTAACCTGTTTGACAAGCTTGAACAATCCCTTGAGAAAAAAAGGGACATGGCCGAGAATAAATGTCACTTAATGATGCTGATCTCAGGATTAGGCCAAAAAGCTGGTGGGCTTTGGTTGGTTTCAGTTTGAGCTAATAGTTCAATTGAGTTAACCATAACAGTTGAGTTCAGGCACAGAAGCAATATGGGCTTGATTGTGTCAGTTGACTAGTTATGAACCCTACCCGTCACTGTCGAAAATGAATCAATGTATCAATCACAGTCCATGGCCGTATAAATCAAGACATTTTATTTTATTGCTATTTGTGGATGTTCATGAAAATGTATTTGTAAGAGTTGCAGAGATTTTTTGGAAACTATTTTTTTATAATCAGTTTATTGTTATTTTCCATTTTTAGACTTTCTAAGAAAGTGGTTTGAATTCCTAGTCACATTAAATCTTTTCCCCAACGTAGTTAAAATTGTTTATTTATTTATTTTAAAAACATTCATTGATAGTTCATGCGCCTTCTTTCAGCTTTACGCCACCATTATATTTAGTTTTACTCTCACCATAGCAAAGTAGTTCAATGGTGCATTTATGGGAAGGCAGGTAAGCTATATCATATTACTATTTAACACGATTTTGAAAGTAGGGTTAGATGTTTAAAATATGTCTCTTCCTTAATATACCTTCAAGTTGGGAAGCTAGATCAAAATGGTGATGTCAAGGTGCATCCATAAGTTGAATGATGACTCCATCTGCATTCATAATGTTTGGGGCAGCTTGTGATGGATAGATTTGATTTGATACATCCCAGCATCCTTTGTTGGGCCATACTCATTTTGATCAGCCTGTGGGTTCGAGTCCACTTCAGAGTTTACAGTGCTTACCATTATTAATCCTGACTTCTTTAGTGGATTAATTGTATGGCATACTTTGTTTAGGAGGAGGATCTTTTCATGAGGATGTGCAGCAGAAAGTAATAGGTTCCAATATATTTAATCTCAGTATTTTGAAACTAGTATTCTATAGTTTCAAAGTAGCCAGTAGATTTCCTTGTTAGGAAAATTCATGAAGACTATGGTCTTAATCTAAACAAATGTTTTTGCACAAAAGTACAATGATATCATGTAAAAATTATCTTGAGAGCTAAATATATCAACCTTTTAATTTTTATTATTGAGAATGCATTTTTACATCTAGTTGATGGATTTGCCTCCCCTAAGTTGGTTCAAAGGAGCAGCCATATTAATTCAGTTCAGGCTCATCTAGTGGGAGAAGAGATCAGGATTGTGGTTTCATTATGCATGCATTACCACATTCTTCTCAAACATGACTTTATATCTATCAGCGCCTCAGCGGATGGATCCATCTCTCTTTGACTCAAACCGCCTGATGTAATATCCCTTCAGTAAGTAACAAGGTCCAAGTTCCACTTTTCTGAAATTCTTCTCTTTCTTCAAGTTAGCATGTGTCTAGTTAAGATTAATGAGGTCTTCTTGCAAATTCTTAGATTCAGATACCCAGGACATAGCTTGGAAAGGGCTATAATATGAAGTCCCGTTTTACTTCATCAAATGCTTGCTCATTGGAAAAGCTCTACCTCCAAGAACTGAGTTCTGTTTCACTGCTCAACGCATACGGAGATGCTTCTTTTCTAATTTTTCAGTAGAAAAGCATATAAATGGCTACTTGATTCAAATGCTCCACTTTATGACAGGATCTTTCTTGAAACTCAGTCATTATTCTTCTCCTAAAGAAAAAGATTAATCCTACGGTAGCTGTAGCACTCTCTATTAACACATGAAATCCATCATATCTCATATATCTTTCTGAATCATGCACCCTAAACCTCACCTCCCCTCCCTCCCTCCCTGACAAGGAAAAGGGAAAACACATTTAGCATAATGTTTCAATTTTGTATACTTATATTCGTCCTTCACCATTGAAGTCTTGCCATTTCTTCAGTTAAGACAAACTGCCATAACTTCTCTTTGTACCTGTAAATTGGATCTTCCTTAGTTTTCATGTACCTAAGAAAATAAGCTTTGAGAAAAAAAAAAAAAAAGCATCACTCTTCTCTACTCTGTCATGAACCATTTCTTCTTAAAGAAAATGTTTACTCCAATAGTCTCATCATACCTGTTAAAAATGCTTATCTTGTTTATTTATCTTAAACAAGTTTCCAACCCTTGTGATGCTTAGTTATCTTATATTGTATTTTAATATTATGGAATAATACTTTTAAAACTATAGATTGATGAATATTAAGAAATTGAAGTGAGAGTTCAATTAAAAAAAAAAAAACTCAATATCATTTTTTTTTTTTTTTTTGAGAAGAAACAATGTTAGTAGTTAGTTGTATCAATATCATTAAACTTGAATAAGTTAACAGGAAGTTTTTAAAAGTACCAATTTAATGCTATCTTGCTTTAAAAAGCAAAAGAAAAACTTATATAAGAAAGATGAAAGATAGAAGAGAGAAAATCAATCAGTGAATGTCTTGAAATTTATTGTAGTGTTAGAGAGCAATAATTTTAAAATTGTAAATTAGATGTATAAAATGTTGAACTTGGTGTCCTTTCTCTGTTTTCTTTTCCTTTTTTTTTTTTTTTTTTTTTCTCATTATTATTTTTATTTTTATTTTTAGTTTTTGTTTTTGGGGCAGGGGTGGAGAGGTGGATTGAGCCTTTAGCCACCCTCTTGAATCTTTTATTATTGTAGAGCCTTGCTTTGATCTCTTGGACCCAACAATCTCTTGTTATTTTATCTTACATTTTGCTTTGGAAGTCATAAAAATTCTACATTTAATTGTGCTTACCTTGCTTGTGCATCTTTGGATGCAGAACAGATGTATTTGCAAGATCTCTTTTTAATTGAGCGGACCACCTATTTTTGTTCATGGTTCAACCGTTACTAATTTCCTTGGCTCTGTATTTTTTATTTTCTGCAAATTTCTCTAATCTTTATTGTTGGACTGTGCAAGTTAATGCCTACTAGCCTTTACCTTGTAGTCTTGTACTAAATTTAGGATTGTGTCCCAGTTATCATTTTCACTGATATCCTTTATAACTATTAATTTTTGTCTTTCTCTCTTTATCTGTCATTTGTCCTGTCAGGAGACTACCTTTAAAGAATGGAAGCAAGTAGTGCAAGAAATTTTCCGGTTTTTGAAATTTGATACAGATTTTATGCACATCAGACCTTTGCGGTACTGTATGAAGTATGATTCCCATCAAGCTTCACTTCCGTATGTGAATCGCTTCCATGCAAAGAGGGTGCTAAAGTTGCATGACGCATTATTAACAAGTTATCATCGTAATGAGGTAAGCCGTTTACATGTTAGTCATATTGAATAGTCATGTAATATGAATTTATTGGATATTCAACTCTGCCGAACTTTAGAAAATATGGAGGAGTGCTGCCACATCTTCTTATATTTTCCACTTTCAGGTCCGGTTTACAGAACTTACCCTCGACACTTTTAGAATGCTACAATGTTTGGAGTGGGAGCCTAGTGGATCCTTCTTCCAAGTGCGCGCCCCAGAACCAATCAGTAATGGTGCATTAAATGATCAGACTGAAGCCTCTGGACTTATTGATATAAACCTTTCCATGGACATGACTGATCCAACTTTGCCACCAAATCCAAAGAAGGCTATCCTCTACCGTCCATCTGTCACACATTTGATCACAGTAAGTAACTCTACCTTACTGTTGATGGGTTCGCCAATTGTTTTTTGAATTGAAATTTGTTTGTGTAGGGTTAAAATGTGCTTTGAAGTTATTGTTAATTGTTCCGTTTCCTTCTTGGTATCGGTTTTGGGTGTGGGAAAGACATACCTATGGAGCAAATAGAAAGAGTTAAAAAGTAAGAAAAATGCTGAAGGAGTGGAGTAGAATTTATAGCTATGTTGTGTCTTTTCATTAATTGCATATTTAGTGCTATTTTAGCTAGTAGAAATATATTTGTTGTCATAAATTGTGTTATGGGTGAGGATACACTATATAATCTTGGTTTTTTTTTTTTTAAAGAATTACAAAAATATTCTTTCTAGGAATCTTTCTCCTGCATCAGTGCAGCACCAATATGTGGTCACATAATAATATCATTTAGAAGATTGCTTTTGTATTAATAAATTAAATTTTGTCACTAGTTAATGTTTAAAACCAAAATGAGGATGACATAAAGGAGGTTGGAGGGCGAAAAAAAAAGGAGGTAGAACACTTGTTATTGATTGATGGCCCATGCAGTAGTTATGGAGAAGTTAACCTTGAGATGACGTGCTGGTTTCTGGAGACCATGCATCAGAAGCAAGGTAGGATGGACATGCTTGACTTTGTTTTGGTCCATGGATCAATAACTGTATTACTTTCCAAAACAAATTTTCCAGGTGGGCCAATGAAAGATTAAGTGTTTTTCTTGATTATATCTAAAAGATATGAGCTATGTAAGACAGATAATCAACTGAGAAAAAAAAAATTGCATCTGAATTTTACAGATTCAAAGTTAATTATTTGAAGAAAAGGTAACCTAGAATGTGATTCTAGAAAGTGGAAATGCTTAGGAGTTAGGGGAGTAAATGGACATCTGCAAACACTACTGTATCAAGTGGCGAGTCATAACAAAGTGTCTTTTCTACCATTAATGTTCAAGACTTCAAGTTAGGATATTGTTACCATTATAAAGGGTTTGAGAATCTTCTTTTTAGCTTTGACAGAAAACGAAAAGATTTTATTAGTAAAAAGCAAGAATCACAAGGCCCAAAAAGTGGAGGCCAAGAAGGACACCAAAGGACCTGCAGGAGCTACCTAAGTTACAATTTTTTTTCCCATTGCCTCAACCAGTTTGCTAGACTATATACTTTGGATAACTTGCTTGCTAGACTCAACAAGTTTGCTAGACTGCTCCCAAACATAGTTAGCCTCCATATACAGTATAGACATCATTCAAAATCCTCTTGTTTCTTACATTCCAAATGCACCAAACTGAAGCTAAAACAACCATACAATTATTCTTGAGATAGCAACTTTATCATCTGACACATGGGAAGAAAGAAGACTAGCACAACTTTGCAGCACATGATAGGACCAACCAGTATGCTCACACCTCATGTCCCACCATGGTTTAAAAATTCGCCGATTTGGGCGAATTTTTTCGGTTTTTTAACTATCAAAGTGCAAAGTGGAGGTAAAATAAAAAATGCAAAAATTCGCCGAAATAATTCGATAAACTTCAATAACTTCGACGAAATTCGATAAACTTCGACAAAAGTTTAGTTTTTCAATAAAAAAATGCAAAAATTCGACAAAAAATTCGATTTAATTT
The DNA here is from genome assembly GCA_035771175.1 of Paratinospora sagittata. Classification (NCBI taxonomy): domain Eukaryota; kingdom Viridiplantae; phylum Streptophyta; class Magnoliopsida; order Ranunculales; family Menispermaceae; genus Paratinospora; species Paratinospora sagittata. The sequence goes on along the minus strand of CM069590.1, from coordinate 41,688,295 downwards.
GGTAAAATTCGACAAAATTAGATGAAATTGGACAGAGAAGTAAAAACATTTTACTTCATCAATAGAAAACAAAAAAACACCAATAATTATGTATTATTTTTAACTTCATCAACCAACATAGCAATATAAATTTTAAAAAATAATTTAACAAGCTAACAAATTATGTAGTTTATGGGATATGCTTTACCAAAAAAAGAAGAAAAGAAGCGAAATAAATAAATAAATAATTAAAGTTGAAATAAGATAAAAACTTAAAAATAAATTAAAAGATTTCCTAAAGTCATCATCTTTTAGTTAACTCTTATGAAACAAGATTAATAAACAACACATTCAAATAATAAACTAATAAATTAAGCATGATAGAATTCAAACTAGTAAAATATATGGTCGAGAAGCAAGCCACCACAAAATTAAATATCAAAATAAAGAAAACAAATTAAGACCAAAAGCCGTCATTTAAATTCATCAACTCACTTAACAAGATTGATTTTGTTAGGTCGCTTATTGATATTTTTATGTATTAAAAGTGTCTATTTATATTAGTTTTTAGCTTATACTACAATAAATTTAGATATTTAAGCATATATGCGAAAATTCTCTAAACTTCTCTAATTTAGCGAATTTTTACAAAAATTCCCCATGTCGAATTAAACTTTTTCGAATTAATTCTGATTTTTGAAGTTCGAAGTTGGTGAAATCGAAGTTTCGAACCTTGTGTCCCACACTTAGATAGTGAAGGAGGAAGTAAAGATATGCAAATGATTCTCCTTTACTTTGGCATAAGCGGCTGCAATGGGGAGAGCTGCTCATGCAGGGAAATCTTTTATAGAGCATTCCCATTTTGTTTAGCTGTCCATGACCACAAGCCACCCAAAAAACCTTGACCTTTGAAGGGACATAGTCTTTCCAAATAAAGGAGTAAGTGGGGAAGGGGGGACTATTTGGATCATAAGTAGGGAATGAGAAAAAGGATTTGAATGTAAACTTGCCAAAAGGTTGTAAATTACAAACTTGACATCTTCAGCTGATTCAACAGTCCTAACTCCTCCAAGGTAATCAAGAAGAGATCCCACCTCTTCGAGTTTTCTAATAGTCAAGCTCCTCCAAAATGTATGTTCCACGACATGTTAGGCCTTACAAATGATTCTAAAGAGTAGAAGGAAGAGATTGGTTAACTATGGATAGAAGATAGGTGATATAAGATGGGAAGGATGATGTTAGTGACATTCCTATAACAAGATCCTCAGTCATCCTAGAAACAAAACTTATAACCATTTCCTACCTTTAATCCTCTGTGTGAGGAAGACGTTGGACAAGGAGACTACAAAAGACCTGGGGCTTCTAGAAGAGGCTTTGGTAGCCGAGTTCACATTTCTAGCGCTCTAAATCCTGTACTTTCTTCTGATGATTCTAGTCCAAAGTGCTTCTTTCTCCCTATGGAATTGCCACAACTATTTTGCCGCTAACACCTTATTTTTATTGATGAGGTTCCCAATTGCCAAGCCACTTTTCGCCATCCCTCTCCCGACGATGCTCTTCCAAAAAACAAGATGGACAGCCCTATCCTCATCCATCACTCTACCAAAATTCTCTGGTAATCCTTTTTAGTTGGTTTGCTATCTTGACTGGAATCTGAAAAGAGAGAGAAAGTATGTTGGAACGGTGCTCCCAAAACTGAAGGAATGAGAGTAAGACAAACCCATGTAGAAAGATAATTTCTTTTCCAACCATTCACCCTCTTTGCCACTTAGCAACCAAAGGCTTCCAAAAACCAGTGCTTTGTGGTCTGGGTCCTCCCCCCCCCCCCCCCCCCCTAAAAAAAAAAAAGAAAAAAACCACCATCAACAGAAAATCGTGATTCTTAGCAGCATGTAGACAATGTCTGATTGCATGTTACTACTGAGCAATTGACATTTGGTTGTGTTGATCTTCAAACTTGGCACAAAGCAAAAGCACTTGATCTGATAGTGTTATTGAGATTGTTATCACTCCCCTCTAAGAAGAACAGAGTGTTGTCTCCAAACTAGAGTGAGAAATGTTCTCCCCTTCTTCTCCCACAAAAACACCTCTAATTGAAGATTCCTCTGCCTCTTTCTCCATCATACTGCTTAACACATCTACCCCTAGCATGAACAAGAATGAGGATAAAGGGTCCCCTTGCCACAAACTTTTCTGACTCTGAAATCTTCCCCATGGTCTTCCATCGATGGTGATTGAGAATACCATAGATCTTAAAACAACCACTTATCCATCACCTCTACCTTGTGCCTGTCTGCTTCATATGAAGAATGTAATCAAGGAACCCCCAATGCACATGGTCATAGGCCTTTGCAAGTTCAATTTTGAAGACTATACCTTCCTTCCTGCAGCTTCTAATCCTCCACTACTTCATTTGCTATGAGAGTTGCGTCAAGAATCTGTCTCCACTGAACAAAAGCCAGTTCAGCAATGGTACAGTGCACCACACTTTTCAGCCTAAGAGAAAGTTGGTAATCAAGCTGATTGGTCTAAAGTCTGAAATCTACCAAGAGATGAGCTTCTCAGCTTTTATTTCGTCAGCCTCATTCTTTTCTTGTAAGGACACTTTGACCTTTTTTTTTTCCAGCTAATTCATTCTGCACATCATTGTAAGAATGAGGAATGAGGGAGGGGGATCCTTTTGGCTGTTAGCCCTGAGATTTGTGGGCCAAACATGACAGAGTGACAAAAACAATAACTTCTTGGCTTCATGTAATTGTTGTGAAATTATAATGTCGCATTTGTCTGTTTTCATACTTGTTCCATCATTTCTGGAAGTTGCCGCAGCAGAGATACTCCACATTTCTTTTTCATTTTCATGACATTTATATGAGTTCCTAATAGAAGTTGTCATTTCCATGGTTGGTGAAGTTCTCCCAGGAAATCTCCTCTTGTTGAGGGATCAAATATACTTGGAAGATTAAAATTTTGGTGGTGTATTATCAAACTGTAGTTCAGTTATAGTTTAAACAACCATGGTTGGATTTTTAATCTAGAAATGGTTCGTAGACACTTGAAGAAATCATACAGGTTGTGGAGATCAGTTTTTTAATCATTGAGAATAGGTGACTATATTTTCATGTTGCAGGAGGTTACTCCACATATATCTCATATCAACAGGGAAAGAAACTCCAAAACTACTGTATTCTTTCCCTCAATCACAGCATAATCATAACATGCGCTGTTTCTTTTTCTGTTCAAATGAATTTTTCTTGTTTCTAATCTTCTTAATTTTACACTTTTCTGGGTCTAGTTGGTGAATGATATTCCATTATTTGCTTCATTGGCAGGTTCTTGCTACAATTTGTGAGGAGCTGCCTCCAGAGAGCATATTGTTACTATACATATCAGCATCAGGTTCATCATCCTGCTTCTTTATTTCCAAGTTTGATACGTTGGCTGTATTTTTCCAGTATCCATGACTAGTGACTTCAATGATCTTATCCAGGAAAGTCTGGAAGGAATAGTAATTCTCAGATGGATGGTTCTGGGGCTGCAAGTAATTCTACAAACGTGAAAACTGCTTCTCAAAACTGCCAAACACATGATCATTCACAGCCTGGAGCTCCCATTCACAACAAAGAAAATTCAAGTGATTGTATTGAGGATTATCTGTTTTTGGGTCCTAGAGGAGGTGGAGGTATAATATGAACATAATTTATATTTAGGAAATCTGTCTGTAACATTTAATTACTTGTAATGGAATTCAACAAAGCCTTTCCCCTACTACATGGTTAAAATGTCAATTTTTTCTTTTTTCTTAGGCTTCATGCTACTTCTGGTGAAAATGTTATCCATAATATGCCCTCGCTATTAACTTACTCTCTTGAGATGTCTTGTGATTTTCAGGTTTGAATAACCTATATCCGGGTGATCTAATTCCATTTACTCGAAGACCACTTTTTCTAATAATTGATAGCGACAATAGCCACGCATTCAAGGCAGGTTTGTTGAAACTTGTTTTGTTCTTGCTAGAATGTTTTGATTTATCTTTTTTTTTTTTTGACAAGAAACCAATTTTATTAACAACCAAAAAGTGACAAAATGCAAGCAAAAGTAAGGCCCACGGGGCGAAAAGTCCCAAAGGCATTGAAAACAAGCCTAAAAAACCCCAACCTAAACCCAGTATTACAAAAGCCATTAGATACAGTGCAAAATAGAACCCCCAATCCCTAAGCCAATCCCCAAAACTATACCCCAAAGATGATTTGGAAGTACCTATCCATAAGGAGGCTAGATGAATATTGAAGCTCATATGTCACTATGTTGCTGATTCGTGATAGATTCATATAGATGGAAAGTTGTCTTAATCGTCATATCGACAAGATTTATTTACTGAGAACTTTGTGATTTGCCACCTGAAAAACTTGCATTTGATAAGAACTTAAAAGAGCATTCCAAATGGTGATGTGCCTTTAGCTACCGTAATAATGAAATATTAGTTGGATAGCCTTTTCACCTTTCCCTTTCTTCTTCTTCTTCTTCTTTTTTTTTTTTTTTTTTTTTTTCAGATGCACCTATTTAGAAAAAATACCAAGAGAATTGTGAAATATTAGTAGCACAAAAAAATTGTTTTTTTTGTAATAATTCTTGGAACATCTATTCTTTGTGAAATTGCATTGAACATAACTTGAGCATTGGCCTGGATTGCATTAGATCATCTGGTCATGCATCTGTGACTGAAACATAAGTAAGCAAGTTGAAGAAATACTTTTGCTCCCTAAAAATCTCGTTAACGCATTTGCTAATCATTTATAAAATCAAAGATAGCACAATGGTCTCTCAAAATTTTTATGATTTTGTAGGTCTAGATCTACCTTTAGAGCTTTTGGGAGAAACCGCCCTAAACAAGGTTCCTAAGTGGTCTTTGAGGTACAAATATATTGGAAAGGAGCCCATAAGATAACCAATGGAGCACTACAAACTAGATTGACAAGGATTGATAAATAGAGAAAGATTAGAATCAGAATGTTGGGCCAAGAATGTGATACAAATTTTTATCCTTTAGATGCCTATGTCATCATTAGGGGTGTGCATGAGTTGGTTTTGTGCCAAAATTAAGGTAATCAGATTTTAAATTTTATACACCAAATCTAACCTATTTATATCGTCAAATTGAAACTAACCTAAAGAACTTGGTTTGGTTTGCTTGATCTTTTTGAACATTAAAATGATTTGGTTTGATTTTGTTTCATTTGGTCATGTTTGATTGGTTTTGAATACCAATTCTACAATTATTGAGCATAAAAATGTATTCCTAAGCTTATTGCAACATCAAAGTTACATTATAAACAACAGTTAATGTTAAGTATGTGAAGTTATAGACGCTTCAATTATATGATAAACCATTTTACCCTGGGTTTGGCTTGATTTGGTTTAGATTAGTCTAGGGAGCATCAATCTGAAACCTAACATAACCAATTGGTTTTTTAAAATATTAAAGCCACAAACATAACATATTGTGTTAAAAAGAAAACCAAAGAGACCCTATCAAGCCAGTTTGGTTCAATTTGTTGGTTTCAAACCAATCGTTATTATGATGATTGCTGGCTTTTCCCCTTATGGTGATGATATCCAACTCCAAGAAAGAGGTGTCACTTGTGAATGCGGCTTGCCTTCCTTAAATATAAGAAAACATGTTCATTGACCTAACCATTCTACTGTTACCTAGCTTTTTGGTGAGGGTGTTCCTCATATTGACTGGAGATAATAAATTTACCCCAACAGCCATCACAAGAATCCCACTGAATTTGTGTTCAGAGTCTTCAAAGATATAATTAGATACTTAAAAGCTTTTTATAGACTTCCGAAAATATTCTAAAAAAATCATCTTATAGTCTATATCTAGTTCAGTAATACTCTTGATTATTTTGCTTCACTGAGGGATTTGGCTCCCCATATACTCTCTGTTTCTTTGTCGCAGTGCTTATTCGTGACCAATTTACAGGTTTTACATGGTGCGGAAAGGGGGGAGAAATCAGCTCTTCTTATTTCTCCTCAGCGACTATCAATCCCGCACTCGTCTGCTGCTGAGATGACAGAGAATGGAAGTCAGTTCACATTATTCTTAACTGCACCTTTACAAGCTTTCTGTCACTTGGCTGGCCTCTCCCCTTCAAATACTGATATGGTTAGTTGATTGCTAACTTCTGGACTTACTTCTGTGCTCTATTTATCCACTTGACCTCACGTATTAAGTTGGTTTTTGTTTTCAGGAAATCTTCCATAAGGCTGATACTATACTCTCCTCAGCCTTCTCTGATTGGGAAGTAAAACTTTGTACATCGACCTCCGTTGATTTGGCTTGGGCTCAAGTTTTGTCTGATCAATTTCTAAGAAGGCTCATTCTGAGGTATTTTCTCGACCGTCTCCTATGTCACAAACTTTAGCTTTTAAGATAAAATGTTTGATCATAAGACCTCCAGATGTACCCATCATTTACTTCTACTTGTTGCTATGGATGAAGTGTTCAAATTGCAGTGCCCATCTCTTGTAGGTTAACAGCTCTGTTTAGTGACCATGATTATCCTATCTGCACATTTGTTTTGGTAGTTTTTAGTTCATGATGAAGTTTGATAAGTAGCAGCTGTCCCGGTCCCTCTTTCAAATATTCATTATAAATGCATGTCTCCAATGGTTGCAGATTTCTTTATATTTTATATTCTATTTTTCAGATATCAATTTTTTTAATCCTCTCCCCAGATTCGTTTTCTGTCGAGCTGTTCTTTTCTTCTTCTGCCCGAAGGAAGAAGATAGAGAACAGTACCTGCCGGAATGCCTACCTCAGCTTCCAGATTTTGTTTCTCCAAACTCTGAAGTTGTGCGGTCTAATCTCATCCAGCTTGCAAATAGCCTTGAGACCACTGATTGTTTTCACTTTGATGCATCGTGATATGCAAGAGAAAATTTGAGTAAATGGGTACATAACACGTTGCAGTAGAATCCAAGTTTTCTTGATTTCACACATCTCCATGAGCAACAGCTCTCTCAACCTTGTGTGCACCGCGCCTTAGAGATGAAGTCAAAAGTAGTGATCAGAGGCTGGTGGATCATGTAGAGATGAAAATGTGGGGCAAAGTTTTTATGAGCGTCTCCTTTGATGGTATGGTGGCTTTTATGGTTGGTTAAAGCATTGCAGGATGTGTTGTCTGATGTTGTGCTGTATAATTAGTTTGTCTGTCTTACCTGTTGAGCTTTGTAACAAATTAGAACTAATTTATTCATACACGTTGTAAGCAAGCAGCCAAATAGTCAATGAAAAAACAAACGATTCTTTTCCACTCCAATTTACTCCTACTTTTCCACTTGAACTCGCTCAGAGTGGTTGTGACAGCAGCAGCAGCAGCAACAGCACTTGTTTTGAGCTTCAGAAAGTGAAGTGCGGTGTTGTCTTCTGGGATTGCTGGTTTTCTGTGGTCTCCTGGTTACCTGCAATTACACAAGACCTTTGCACTACATCTCTTTCATTGCCATCTAAGTTCTTGATTATCTTAAGTGCGAGATTGTAAAAGCTTCTCTACGTCATTGCAATCAAAGATCTAGATTATCCTATTTTCTTCTAAAAGTTATGCTTACATTAATTTGATCAGATCCCATGGCCTTTCTTGTTTGTCACAAGTTTTCTACATTGTAAACAAGGTAAATAGTGAGGCTTTATACAATTTTATTTCTGTAACATATTAATTGAGATTATATATAATCTTCATCCTGTCAACGGTGTAGATATTGCTCCATCAAAGGTTTGTGTTTTGGATTGAATTTTGAGTTACCTTTCTATCAAATCCAAACGTATATCAAGTTTGTTTTTTTTTTTTTTTGTTTATCTCACTTCCATCGTATTTTAACCTGCTCGAAGATCCATTGTAAGTTTTAACTCGGAGAATCACATAGTTAATGTGGGAATAAACTTTTGAAGTTGAACTCACTAACCCTATGCCCTAGACTTAGAACCTTACCCAGGTATGTTGATCTTGATTTCTATGGTCCATGTTCATCTTCAAAGACGACGCCAACAATTATAGAGAATGAGAAAACTGTCTGATGACCCTTGTATTATTTGGTAGGTGGCAAATGTCCCTAATGACTCAAATATGAAAGTGTTTAAAAGAGATATATTAAGGTTTGGGGAGTCAATGCAAACCAAAACCCATGAAAGAATTGACTAGACAACATGACATACATAGGTAATAGAAATAGCATCACTACCCTTTTCCATAACCCACCCACCACCATAGAAAACAAATGTAAAAAGAAGAGGAAAAAGAAGATGGGTTGCCTTTTGTTTGTGACTTGACACTAGTTGGGTACATAGATCTACCACTTAATTTACTTATAAATGATTTTAATTAATATTAGATAAATCTTCTCCACTAAAATCCCCCAACCACACCCAACAGGCCAACAGGCCAAACCAGAGTGCCAACTTAAGCTTAAAACCCATTTTTTTAGTGCCCCTAACAGTGCCCCAACTTCAACAAAATGAAAATTATCACTTTATGAGTGGTGGATCAAGTAGACTTATAAAATGATTATAATTTTATTTTTTAAAATATATAGGGTTGATCCTATATCTATTAGGAAATATTGCATTCATGTATTCATGCACATTTAGAAAATATCTCTTATCGTAATTACATCTTGGTCGAAGCTTAAGATATCTCCACCGTTGAAACTTAAGACATACATATGTCATATTACCAAAAGCTATCGGTGCGACTTGAACTCTGGTCAATATGGGAACATTGCAATTGTTCACCTTTATTTTATAAAGGTTAAAAAGTATTGAGTATTGTACTATATTACCACTCGTCTATTTTCTTTAATTACTGGACCACAAGTAGGGTTGCTCAATTCATTGAAGTATTACAATAACATTATTTGCCCACCACCAAGTGCAGTCCTTCAAAGGAAATAGGGTAATTGTACTTGAGAGAATGCACCGTTTCATTTAATGCCACAGCGGACCAGATATATTATATGCTTTGCTCCCACTTCTAATCCTACAAATTTGTAATTTTGTGGGATTGCATTACATGCGGGTTGAGATGTAGGTGGTGGGAGTAATGTTGGGATACAATTGCACCCACTTTTTAGCTCTAAATAATGGGTGATTTGAATGAAATAATTAATTTGTAATTTAGCGCTTTCAGTGCCTAAAATTATATTGTAACTTGGCACCCACTACCAGACACTATTGAAATTAAAAATAAAATAAAGAGATATAAATAAATCTTAACGATGCATTACTTATAAATTCATCAATATATATTTTACATGATGTAAAATATTTACATATTTTTGAATGAAAAAGATGAAAAATCTTTGACATAGATAAAATTATAAATTACAAGAACGCAATCACGTTAAATTCTTAATAACAAGAATTAAGAATGAATACTTAAATCTATGACGATAAAATTAAAAAGTTAATGTCTTCTAACATCAAATTATTGTATTATTCAAGAAGTTTTTCCTCTAAAATGAAAAAAAAAAAAAGTTAAAATGATAGAATGATTTGACTTAATGATCATAACTTTATAACATTCTTTATATATACTAAATTAATTAGAATCTCATCTAATCCTCATTAATTAGTATTAAATATTTACATATTATAAAATTTATACTAAATAAATATTATATTATTATCATTTAAAAATTATAAAATTACTTTTTAAGTAAGTAATTATAATAACTTATACTCCAAATTATAAGTTATTTTTTCAACAAACAACATTATCCGTTGCCTCAATAATAATTATATCAGTCTCATAAATAAAATATTAATTAAATTAAAATCCGTACGTGACGGTGCCGCCAAAGCAGCTGCAATTAATAGGATTGCCTTAGCCGACCGACTGCCGAAGGGAGCTAGCCCACTTCATGTTTCTACTATTTTCATGGGGTAGGTCAGGGAATCATCCTGTCACTATCTTAACTGATTTCTCAGCCTAATCAAATCAAAATTGCTTTATTTATGATAGATGTTGACCATTAATTTATAACCCTATTTTTTTTTCATTGAATTATTGAATTTGTGTATTTATTTATTTTAATTACTTAGTTTAGGTGATGCCACTGGCAAACTTACGTGCATTAGAGGTTATACATTGTAACTGGAGCAATGTCTCTAAAGGAATATACTGGCATATCACTTAATACAGCGAATGAATGTCTCCACACTTACCCAAGATACAAGAACTTGTTCCCTCCAAACAAAGGCTGTGCCACTCCATTCAAACAATAAAAACAAAATTCTCTACATTTAATTTACTCTCAACTTTATTTTTATTTATTTAAATAAGTAGGAATTTTTTTCTTTCAAGCGAATAAGAGATAGGTATCTACCTCCTGTCTAGGTCCTAAGCGGTTACCACTGTAGTGTCTGTCTCAACTAAGGATTTTGGTACAGTTTGATCTTGTATAGTAATAAAATAATTCTGAATATACCCATTAAAAATCTTCCTTCTGTTAATTATTTATCATTGTAATTGTACCCCAAATGTATGTGTTCTTGTTAGCATGAATGTTGGGTCCATTGCTCTAAATAATTATTTGAATTATACTTTTTTTTTTATCAAATACTTTTTTCTTTTTGATGGAGTCAAATATTTGTATTGTACTTTGATTCTTGGTTCTTATTTGATGAGTTCCTATATATATGTCCATTCCAAATTTCAATATGAAGAAATTATTTTATATTTCTATGAGTATACGTTTTTCACGCGTTAAAAAACTTTGAAATTTTATTTTATAATATTTCAATAATGCAAGACAATAATGAAGATAACACAATTCTTTTTATATATTAAATCTATCCAGTAAAAGAGCTTTATTCTAGTTGAAATTGTGCTGTCGTTATATTGCTAAAACTTCTCACATTTGTGGGAAAAAATTTATATAATGTAGGTAACAAATGTAAAATTTAGTTCTTACAGCAAATGTAGTTGTCTTAGCCAATATGTAGTTATGTCTATTTTCTAAATTTGGCTAATTTTAAAAAGAAAAATAATAAAGAACATGAATCCTAACGTCGTAATTACTACAAATTTGATGTGACAATACTTTAAGTCATATTTGAAACTTTGTCAAAAAGATAATAAAGTTAAACCCTAAATACTTAATTCAACTTAACTCAATTAAGCTTTTTTATTGCATGGATTGATTACATGAATTCGTTTCTTCTATTACGTTTTATCAAAGACTAAGTTCGCATTTAAATTATAGAAAGTTAGATATTTCTTAATTATTTCTGTCTATTTTATTTTAAGTTTACCTCTACTCTACCCTTATTGTTATCATCTAGTGTTAATAAATCATTTTTCCTAACTAGTGTATTTAAAAATTTACGTTTTATATGTCCAAATCACCTTATTCTATTCTCTTTCATTTTATCTCCAATTTGTGCTACTTTTACCATTTTATATTTCTAATTTTATCTTTTAAAGTTTTATCATATATTAATCTTAGCATTCATATTCATGTTATACTTAGTTTGTTAATATATTATTTTGCATCATATAACATGGTTGACCTAATAACAATTCTATAATTTTTGCTTTTTAGTATTTTTCGACTTTCAATCTTTATTGTCTCTTCATTTGTAGTTCTACTTCCATAAAAATTATATTTAATATATTTAGTTTTAGTGACACTAATCTTGAGCCTTTTAGATTCAAAAGTCTCTCTCCAAACATCGAGCTTGACATTTACTCCATATGTAATTTCATCAATCAATACTATATTATAGTAACATACACCGCGAAACATTTTCTTAAATATCTTTAATTAATTCTTTCATAACTAATGCAAAAAAGATAGGTGCTTAGGGCCGATGGTTAATTAAATCTTAAATCTTAAGCCTCAAACCCCAAACACCAAACAATTAGTGTCCAGTTTTCAATCCTATCAAGCATTATAGTATTCTTCAAGTTTTATGCCATCTCATTATTTTTTAACTTTGTCTAACCTTTTTGTTAGTGATCCAATAAAACAAAGTAATGGGAACAGTGCTCTAATTGCTAACGAGAATCAAACTCTATAGACCAATTGCTAATTTTTTTTTGGTCAATTTGTAATATTTGTCACATTAAATAATTATTACATACATACAAGTCATTTTAAATCAATGGATTAGAAACAAAAGCAATGGCAACTATTGATACATAAAATAAATATTTTAATCAAGGCCCAATAGAGTCGTAATAAGATTCCTATAGAGACATAACAACTTCTTACTTTATATGAGGCCGGAGAGATTTAAAACCCCACCTCATGTGAAAAGGGAAGATGCCCAATCAAATGTGATACTAGTCATAGGAATCCTATTGTTGAATTAATGACTCTATTTATCTAGTTTTGTTGTTCTAGTGTTGCCACAATTATGCATTTTTATAGTTGGTATTTGTCCCTTGTTATAGGGTTTTACTTCTTAATGTTGGGTTTTACCTTATTGTTGTTAGAGTTTTCCATTTTCTTAATAGTCTTTAGACGCATGATTGTACCTGTAATATGCCCCAATGGATAATTATATTTATTGGCTAAATGTTTTTCATTTAGAGATCTCACTGCAAATGAAATGAAAACCTTGACCAAAAAAAAAAATGACTCTATTTATCTGTTGCTAAATGAATATCTATTTGCACGCAGTAGAAGTTTAGACTCTAATTCAATTAAAAAAAAAAAAAACTGTTTATTTGAGTAAATGTTTTCTCTCTATTTTTAATTTATTATCAAAAAACAAAAATCCTTATCAATATGTCTCGAACTTTGCCATCTAAGTTACTTTCATAATTCATACCATAACTATAGTTTTTAAATTAAAATTTTAATACTTAAAAGTACAGTATAAGTGGAATTTTTTTTATTTTTTTATTTTTTGATACTAATTTTTTACACCATGCAAGTATCTTTTTTTTTTAATCAAGATTAATTAAAAATTTAAAGAAATAAAATTAAAATTAAAATTAAAAGTACAGTATAATGGTAATTCAATCTTCAATAAGAGTCTAAAACTTAATAATTGTATTAAAATTAAAATTTAAGAAAGGGGAATTAAGGAAAGCATATGCTATCACATCATTAATCCCAATTCCACGATCACCCACTACTCCAACTTCAAAGAATAATGTACGACTTGGATTTTAAATAAATTCTTGTTCCCCCGACCCACTATTACTACAAGAAAAGAACTCGTAGCACACGTGGACCCATTCCTTTTTTTTTTTCTTTTTTATAAAAATACATATATATATTTGAGAAAAAATACAGATATTAAAGCATTTAGATCTAATGCCACGTGTTCTGATAGACCTTTGGTGTCATTTCATGTCACGTGCTCCAAAGCAGAATTCGATGAAAAAGAATACGAAGATTCTACCTTAATTCACAACTTTAATCATACGTTAATGCCAGGTGGTACATTGTGATATTATTAATTTATGGTGTATGTTTTACATCTGTCCCTCAGGTAACAAAACAAGAAGTAAATGATTCAGGTCTATTCAAAAGTTTAATTAAAAATAAATGTTTTGGGTTGTTAACTTATCAATCCGATATTATAGATTATACACAAATGACTCAAATTACGCCTTACAATGATCTAGGTTTCCTCCAACTTATATTTACGATTTTATGAATAAAGGCGTGTTTTTCACACTCACAATGTTTGTTTAAATAGATTTATATTTTATAATATTAAAACTTTTTTTTAATTTTTGGTCAAAGTTTTACTCTATTTCTATAAAATCAAAATTTTAAGGTGAAGTATATCCTCACACCAACTAAAAGAATATATTGAAGACCAATGTAGGCATAATTACGAAGGTAGTCAAAAATTTTATTTAAAATAGGTTAAAATTTTTTTTTTAGACAAACCTTAATGGTACAAAAAAATTTATTAATTGAGATAAGTAAATCACTAATATTCAAAGAGTAGGTATGTGTGTAGTTACACTAGAAGTGTTGACGGTTCAATTTAGATTGGTTTAATGCTCTAACCTAAATTAAATCAAATATAATCGATTTCGGTTCAGTTTAGCTTAATCAGTTTATTTTGAATTATCAAATCAAATCAAACCAAACCTAAAATAATCGGTTTTAATTGATCGGTTTGAAGTTTTACATATATATACATTAAATAAATTAAAATAATTAATTATATATGTATTTATATAAGGTAATTTTAACTTTTTAATGCAAATTTAAAAAACTTAAAAACTATATTTACTATATAAAGATGATTGTATAATTTTTTAATGAGAATGTTTATATCATAAAAGAATCATAGACATTAAAAATAAATATTAATAGTTTTAATTTTAGAATCAGTTTTGTTCGGTTTAGATCAATTTTTAAAGTCTCAAATCGCATTTCGAACCAAACCTATCGGTTTATACTTTTTCCAAATCTAAACCAAACCAAATACATCGGTTCGGTTCCATTACGCGGTTTGAACCAATCCATTGATACCCCTAAGTCACATATGTAGTTACAACTTTTACAGTTAGATTATCATTTCTCTTTCAGTAAGGGAAATACTAATCTAACTGTAAAAATTTGTAACTATATGTGCAACTACACATGTGTATCTATTGAATTATTTATTGCACACTTTAAGATATATAAATCGCTAATATCTAAAAGATAGACATGTGTAGTTATTTTGAATCCAGCTAAACATATTGACAAAAAAGGGTCCAGATAAACTTTTTGAAAATCACTTGGCAACCTTACCTTTAACGTTGTAAATCAATATTTGAGTGAAAAATTAAGAGGAGTGCGTTTTCAGGTATTTGTATGTAAATTTTTTAATTGATTGTGATTATAATTTCTTAGATATTAGTCTTTCATAAATTAATTTTTTTGATAATTTGCTTTTTTATTTAATTAAATTATTTTTAATTTCTTATATAATTTGATAAATTAATATTTAATAAAATATTAATTATAATTTAACGGCTCGATTGCGTATCTGCGCACATTATGGAAGGAAGGACGGACATACTTATTTTATATTAAAAAAAAAAACTTAAAAAAAATGTATTGTACCACTTAGGGGTGTAAGTCAACCTGAACCGAACGCAACCTGATGGGTTGGGTTGGGTTGGGTTGGGTTGACCTAGGTGTTTAGATTGTGTTGAGTTCAAAAATCTCAATCTGAACGGTTCAGGTTGGGTCATGGGTTGACACTTTTGGTACCCAACCCAAAAGTACCCAACCCAATGTAACCTGAATCGGCCTAAGATTAATCCTTAAATCCTTTATCCCCTCAAGCGACCAAATCACAAATTAACCCCCAAGCTTCAAACCCAAATCGCAACATTTTTGGCCTTTTACTTAAAATCTCTCAACCCTTCTTCTTTGATTATTTTTCTTCTTCAATCTACTTTTTTTTTTTTCCAGTTTTTTTTTTTTTCTAAACCTCAAGTGATCTTCTTGAAAAAAAAATAATCAAATGATCTCAACCCGATTGACTAACCCAATCCAACCCGAAGGTCGAATTGGCTTAGGGAGTTAGTTTGAGTTGAATTGAGTTTCATTTTTTCTCAACCTGAACTTTTTGAGTTGAGTTGAGTTTTGGCTCGAACCCGACTCAATCCAACCCGTCACACCCCTAGTACCACTGTACCACACGGTCGCATGTGGTGCATTGGTACACGTCTTTGCGGACCAAAGGGTCCAAAAAAAAGCACCCCGAGAGGGCCTTTTTTGGAATATTCTACCCTAGTTAGCAGAAATGAAGCTCCGCTGGACACAACAGTGAGCATATAAAGACCCCCTCCCTTCCAATAAAAAGATAAACATCACTACAACAACAACAAAATAGTAGAAACATCGCAATAGGACGGTAGAACCCTCGTTAAAACCAGTGGGGCATGCTTGAGTAACTAGAAAACATGGACGAGTTAACATATTACTCAATTTAATTTATACAAGAAAGTCGCTTTTCAATTATATGAACTGCTCCCCTATATTCTATAAAATGTTAAGTTGACAGTTATATCAGTGACTATATAATTTAATAAAAACAAGTTATTGCTAGGCCGGTCCATTTTTTCTTCAATTCATTGACATGTATATATATATATTTTTAACTTAAAATTTTTGATACCGGTACTAAATAACACCTGTTGGATGTGTGTGAATCGAAGAAAAATAATTCATTATATAGTATCAAGGTTTTTAGAGTAAATCTAACAATTAGCCTAATAATAGGCTTAGAGGTGGTTAAATAAAAGTAATATAAGCACTGATTGAGGTCTAGACGTGGCCAACAGTGATAGTTGAGCCTACAAAAACTAATCAAAAAATGTATTTTGTTTTTGTAATTTTTAATTCCCCTATATATTTTAAAAATTATTATTATTATCTAATTTTCAAAACATAACGTAATCTTTAGTTGAGGTTTTTTTTTTTTTTTTTGTTCTGCTACAGCTGATAAGATTAAATTTCAGAATATATATATATATTTATTTTCTAAACAAATATGTTTTCTTAGTAAAATAAATTTGAAAAAAAAAATTCTATATTTGACCAACAAACACTTGCACTTTTTTGCTTTTCAGATACGTTATTATTTATTATTTTATTTTATTTCATTTCATTTTAACTTAAGTAGAAAACAAGGTGACCTAAAGTCCTTGAACCAATTGACCCGTCCTAAACCTTGCCCTGTGGTTAACTGATAACCCAACCAATTTCCATTTCCAGATCTAAAGGTGGCTGCTTGGGAACGTGCATGAGACTAACGTGAGGGAACTTCGCCTTTGTTTTTTTTTTCCACACTTTTCTCTTTTTACATTACCACAAACGTGAAGAAGCCTCAGCGTTGCCTTCCTTCCTTCCTGGTGTTGCTTCCACAACATTCCAATCACAAAAAGGGCAAAAAACAAAAATAGCAATTGCAAGTGTACGTGTGTCACGAGAAACCCAAGGGCAAAACGCAAGCAATTTTCGACAACCCTCTCTCTCACTGATAAGATTGAAGAAATAGAGTAATTGGAAATGCAATGCCCTCACGTGAATTATAATAATAATTGTTAGAATGTTAGGTGAAAACTGAAATAATTTTAGTAATTATAATAATAATTGTTTTATTTTTTGAATTAGAGATGTGGGCCAATTTCATCAGTACATATAATGCATATGGTGTTTTGGTTGGAGCAAATATAGCCAGAGGTAGTAGTTCTTATTCTAATGAAACAAAGCATAAGAACCAATGGGTGGTTAGGATTGTGAAAGTGTGTGCCGAGTCCCAAGGTCGTTCTGTATAAAAATTTCAGGTTCAACCCTTGCATATATTCTCGTTGAGAGATGTCTACTATTTTGATTTCACTTCAAATAAAGACTAGTCTCATACTCAAAACGTGTGAGAATACCTTACGAGGGACTTTATGAGGGACCAAAAAAATAAGGAACAAAGCAACAAAGAGTCAAGTGGGTTGAAATTAACCAAAGTAGGGAATATTTGGACAAGAAGTTCTTGGTGTGTATAACACAAAAAAAAAATAGTAATTAAGCTAATGTTTTGGTGACTTGTTCCCTATAGGCTATGTTTGAGGCTATGCTATTGTTTTTGGTTTGTCTTAGTTATGTTGATTTATATGTATCAGTAGAATCTACACTTACTTACTAATTATGGGTTGGTCTACTGGCACAAAGAGCAGAATCCGAAGCAGGTTGAGAGACATGATCACAAGTTCAAGCTCTGCTTCAGTCAAATCCTGAGTGAAAGAAGTACCTATAAATCCCTGTAGAACCTCAAATTTTGAAAGGATTAGTTTTGATCCGGAGGATAGGAGGACACCTCCAGGGCCGAAAAATTGGTAAACAAAAAAAAAAAGAAAAAAAAATCTATACCTACTTACGACACATATATAAAATAATTGATTTAGTATTCATCATTCTATTTATTTTTTTTCAAATATTGAATTTATACCCATGCATCTAACCATACTCGATCAATTATAACTGTTCATACCCTTTTCAACTCAACATCGCCCATATTTGGAAAATTGTATTTTAAGAAAACAAAAAGAAAGATACGACTAACTTTGAAAACAATAATCATTTTTATTATTGCATAAAAATGGCTTCTTTTCATATCTACTTCCAAAAAAACGATTTGAGAATTTAGTCAACTAATTAACATAACCAAAAACATGATATCATTCATTTATCTTTAAGTTTTTAATCTGAAAAATTGCATTTTAATTCAAAGTAAAAAACTAAAAGAAAATGACTCCATTGATCATTGCCTATTAGAAAATGTAGATTACATATTTAATGCGATTTTATGTCTTTAATGCTTCATGCAATCTTCCTAAAAGACGATACCACAATTATTAGTGATTCGTCCAAGGTCACAAAGGTATCTATATATCTCCTTATATTAATTTATCAAAGTCATCTTACATACGAATCAAACAACTAGGAAGATGTGTAAATAAAAAAAATAAAAAAATTAAAAGACCCTTTTAATCTCCTCGTTTCTTTTACTCAAAAATAATTAAATAACTTAGCTTAATTTAATCTGGAAGCATTAGTCTCGTAGGAGAACATTTCCATTTTTCAACTCCACACACACTTCAATATGCATGTGCCGTTGTGAGCTGGAAACTCTCTTATCATGATCAATTCAATGCCAAATTGATGTATATTGAACCAAAACCATCCCCATCACAACCCCCTTATTTACTCACTCACCACTAACAACATTAACAATGCCCATTTTTCCACTTTAAAAACCCCTTCATCATGGAAAAACATAACCACATTTATTTATTTATTTATCCATCTCGAACCTCTCACTCTCAAAAATAAAATAAAAAAGAAAAGAACATTTATATAATTTTGAGTTGAGCAGTTGGGTTTGTTTTGAAGTGGGCCTAATGATTAGTACAAAGAAAAAAGTTTCAGAAAGACGTGGAGGGCGGAGATTGAACTCGAATTGCACGGCACAACCCCTGTGTTGGCAAAGACGTGGGTCGTGGGGTGAGTGAGCGAGTGACTTCTTCCAATCTTCTGCTGTGTGCAAACGGTAAGTAATGTAAGGTAAAAAAGATTGTTAAAAGGAAAATGTTATAAGATTATTATTTATAAACGACGACCAGAAAAACAAAAAAGCGAAAGCTGCTGAAGCGAAGAAGCAATAATAATAATAATAAGCAAGCTAGCAAGTTAGCAAGCTAGCAAGTTAGCAAGCAAAGCAAGCAAGAATTGAAAGAGACAGAGAGAGAGAGACACCGATCAACGATCAACTCGAGAGCGTAGCACGGAAGCAGAAGCAGAAG
The DNA here is from genome assembly GCA_035771175.1 of Paratinospora sagittata. NCBI lineage: Eukaryota > Viridiplantae > Streptophyta > Magnoliopsida > Ranunculales > Menispermaceae > Paratinospora > Paratinospora sagittata. Next base: position 41,668,985 of record CM069590.1, on the reverse strand, counting down.
GTGCATTGAGAGGAAGCAGAAAGAAAGAAAGAAAGAAAGAAAGGGGGGTTCGGATGTTAGAGAGGAGGAGATTGCAATTGGGAGATGCAGAAGTGTAGGTTTAGAACGGTGGTGGTGCTGCGGAGAGCGCTAACGTACGCGATATGCGCTATATCCTTAGTGGCTTTGCTTTCTGTTCACGTTCATCTTCACGTTTTCCCTTCTTCTAAGGTTTCCAAGCTCTCCGACTCTTACAAGCTCCCCTCGGTACTCTCTCTCACTTCTCTTCTCATCTCTGTTCTTTCTTTCTTTCTTTTTTACGGCTTTTTTTTTTGGAAATGATTTGATGTGTTAGGTATTTAGGTTTTTCTTCTTTTTTTTTTTGGTTAAAAAATATTTTTTAATGGTTTGTTGGTCTGTGATTTGGTGGAATCAGTTATTTGATCTTCAGGCTTTCGCTTTCTTTTTTCATTTTTCATTTTTCATTTTTTTTTTGAAAAAAGTTATTGGATTTTGATTTTCTAGCGAAAAATTGACTTGTGTGAAATGTTTGATTTGAGATTGAATGTTTGGATTTGCAGAAACGGGAAATGGGACACCAGGGATGGAGCGGCGAGTTGAGTTGGACGCAAGAGGTGTCTCCACCACAGTTCTCCAAATCGCCTCCTCCTTCACAGAAGGTTTTCTGCTTCTACTTTTATCTTTCTTGCTCTTTTTCTCCGTGATTTGACGACGATATTTGTTTCTTTAGGGTTTTGTTTTTTTATCGTTATTGATATTGTTGTGCATCTCTGAATCTGAATTGAGTCATTTCACTTGAAATGACGATCTGTATTGGGAGTTTATATTGAGATTAGGCCTGCTTGTATTTTTTATACCAAGTAGTCATGCATCTTTCATGTTTTCACTCCTTTAGACTTGACAGTTGAATCGTGCAAGGGGCTTGTTGGATTTCGAGAAGCTGTGGAAGCCTCCCTCAAATCGTGATTTTGTGCCTTGTGTTGAGCCTAGCCCATCTTATTCGCGTAAGTCTGTTGTGGTGATGTGGTTTGATTGTAAACATTAATGCAAGTATTGACGTTTGTTTTTCTTCTTTCAGCTCCCACGGAGTCGCGAGGGTACTTGCTTGTTCATACTAATGGTGGACTTAATCAGATGCGTGCTGGGGTCTGTATTCATCTTTATCTATCTTTATTGCATACTCTGGGTAATGGCTAAATCGTAATCCACTTGGTGCAATTTTTACTCATTCCATGTTTGCATTTAATACGGTGATTTGTTTTGTCCGCTAAAATTTCAAAACTACTAGAAATCATTCTATTCCACTTGACTGAGTTTGGTATCCTTTTTGAGGGAAGAGATCTACACATATGACACAGTTGGATAATTGGTGTTACATATTACATAACCTAGCTCTCCTACTAAAATAATAATTGGTGAACAAAACCTTGTGAGTAATAACTTCTTCAATTGCATCAGCCATCAGATATAGAGTTGTTATTTCACAAGGTTGCCATTTCAACCAACATTTTTTTATTTTTCCTCTTAACCTCTTTGACTAAGGATTGTATGGCAAGGAGTAGGAACGTTTTCTCCAGAGGATGAAGCATCCACTTCAATGTCTATACCAGAATCTCATTATTGCTCTTGTTTCCAAAGATATTCTAATGCAATCTGCACTAGCTGCTCTCTCTCTCCTTACTTGCACCTGCTTATTGCAATTCAATTTTACAGAGGGAAGGATGCATGACCCTTACCAATTTTACCTATGTGGAATGAGGATCTGGACCATTAGGTGGTGTATTGGACCTCCTGCATGACTGCATATACTTTTATTTTATTGATATTATTGCTATTATCCAATCAATGAAGTTTTCAAGTCATCAAACCTATAAAATATGATGTTTGTCACGCATAGTATAACCTCTTGATTAATCTTTTTCACCAAGTGGGGTCATTCAGGTTCTAAAATATTTACTGCTACTATGTTAATCATTTATTTAGACCCTTTTGCTGCTTCTGTCACTTTGTATTTGCGTGATTAACTGTGGTTGCCATAGGTAGAAAAATGGTGTTAACTGTTGGCTACTTAGTTGTCATCAGGGGCTGATTACACTCACTGTTGAATGGCAGATATGTGACATGGTAGCTGTGGCCCGTATTATCAATGCTACTCTTGTGATTCCAGAACTTGATAAACAGTCATTTTGGCAGGATTCCAGGTGTGATTCATGTTTGGGTTTTTGTTTATATGGTTCCGCTTCAAATGTGGATAACTTAGTGGTTTGTTTTGCTGGATGCAGTAATTTCTCTGATGTCTTCGATGAAGATCATTTTATAAATGCTCTAGCTAATGATGTTAAAGTTATAAAAAAGCTTCCGAAGGAATTGGCTAATGCTACTCGAGCAGTTAAGCATTTTAGGAGCTGGTCTGGTATAGATTACTATCAAGATGAGATAGCTTACATGTGGGAGGATTACCAGGTATTGAAGGTTTTATTTAGATTTTATAATCCGTTTGGATATTGTTGCTTGAGGAATCATCAATTTTAATCCATCTTTTGCAGGTTATTCGAGCTGCCAAATCTGATTCTCGTCTAGCAAATAATAATCTACCTTCAGACATTCAGAAGCTACGTTGTCGTGCAATGTATGAGGCTCTTCATTTTGCCCCTCAGATAGAGGCAATGGGAAAAGTAATAATGAACCAACAGTATCCTTCTACTTTAGTGGAAATTTCTTTATTGCAGCTACTGATGCAAGGGCCTTTTTTTGTGTGGCTTTGCAGTTGTTGGTGGAGCGCATGAGGTCATATGGTCCCTATATTGCTCTGCATTTACGGTATGAGAAAGACATGCTTGCATTTAGTGGATGCACACATGGTCTGTCCGAAACTGAGGCAGATGAACTAACTCTGATCAGGTATGGTATTTACATGGCAGGTCGTCAACTACTTTTTGAAAAATAAAAATGAAAGGTCATCTATATTAAATCTACCTGATTTCTAATCTTCTTGTAGAGAGAACACAGCATATTGGAAGGTGAAAGAAATTGATTCCCAGGAACAAAGGGCCAGGGGACATTGTCCTTTGACTCCAAAGGAGGTTGGAATTTACCTTTCGGCGCTTGGATATCCACCAACGACACCCATATATATTGCTGCAGGGGAGATATATGGGGGTGATGCACATATGGATGATCTCAGATCCCGGTTTCCATTATTAATGAGCAAGGTTGGAGCCATTTCCTTTTTTTTTAAAGTATTATTGTAGCAACTGCAACATCACTCTTTTTCTTGTTGGCGATTATGACTTGATCATTGGTACCAAGTTTTCTTCCGCTTATCACTATCAGGAACTATTCTTATGTTTTTTCATATGGCTTTATTGGAATCGCGGCTCATCTATTTCAACATCTTATTCTCGGCTAAACTCATCCTATCCAGCTATCCTATGTATTTTCTGTTCATAGATGATTGTACCTTATAGGGCATCACTGCTCGCGTCAATCCAATCATTGTTATCTGAAAACAATTTATTCCATGGACTTTTACTTGCATATGCCTAGCCAATTTCTATTATTTGGATAATTGATCATCAATGAGCTCTCAATGCTCACTCTTGGTGTAAACCTGTTACATTTTCATATTCACTTGCTTGACTTTCCCTCTTCTTATAGCCAACCCCTACTGTATAGATGCGGCTACATGTTGATGCTTGTTGATGGAGACATTTTCATCATCTTTTCCGGTTTTCTAATATTATGAGACTTATTTCTATTGGTTATTTATTTTTGCTAGTTACACGAATTTATGAATGATCCTTGCATGTATCTTTTGCAGTTAACATAGTGTATGTTGATGAAACTAGGGTGGGAATAAATATAAAAGTATAGATTTAGATAAATTTAAAATGAGCCTAACCAAATAATGTTGTGTTCATAGTTGACTTATGTTTGAATGATGGTTAGGAGCTTTGTTTGTGACTTTTGTGTGTTAACTTTTTTTTTTGGGTAGTTTGAATTTTTCCTGATTAAGTCTGATCACTTGACCAAATCCAATTGAAGCTTAATTCAGTTTCTTTTGGATGTTTGAATTTGTTTGAAGACGTATTTATATTTAAATTTGTCTTTTTTTTATTTTTAAATTTTCGGGTTTGTGTTGATTAAAAATTTGTTTCCATGTCTTAGACATCTGACAAGAGCCCCATAGCAAATACCAAATTCTTTATGACCTATGGCAAGTTGGTGACTCCTTAGCAAAGACTAGGGTCATGCGATTGACAGTAGTTATCAATCTAAAGGTAACAATAAAAATGGAAACAAAGGAGTTTCTACTGTAGGTTTCACACCTTGCAATTATTGTTCAAGGTCAATGCAAGTCCAGAGACTAGATATTACAATTCAAAAACCATATCATAAAAAACAGGTAACCAAGCCAGGCCTTAATGACCTTTGGATGCACTTGCTTGAGTTTGTTTCATTTGTTAACTTGAAAATTTGGTTTGATTAGTCATCAGACCAAATGGAACTTGATTTGAAATTAGATCAAATTTAAGCAATTCACAAATTAGTGTGTTCATTATAAACCTTAAGTTTTGGTGGAATATATTATAAACCAAATGTTTTACTTTAGGTAGAATTATATGACACAATAAATGCCATACAACTTTGGTCAAGCCGTCAAGGCATTCTTGTAGATGTGATATTATTTTACTCGAAAACATCTGCATGAAACTAGTAAATCTATCATGTTATTAGGGGTACTATGCTGGTTGTCAAAAAAAAAAAAAGAAAAAAAAAAAGGAAAAATTAATTGTAGTTTCTAGAGTTTACATTCATTAAGAAAAAATAGCTATTATCGCAACACACTTATAATATTGTTTGTAAGCCCATGTTCTCTATGTAGTAAATTTTCAGATTTCGTTGAGATAGGAGAATGATTGATGTTCTGAGAGTTGACCATTTTTGTTAGAATACCTTGTTTGAATTAGTTTTCTTCGAAGTGGCTTTGGAACTGGAGTGCTGATTGAAATGTGGTTCTATAAACTGATCATAATGTCCTTTTCTTTCTTTTATTGGTTATTTTTCTCTAAGTCCTAGAGGTGCATGAAAGTTGCCCAGGATCTGTTCTGTGTTAGATAACCACTTGACTTAAAAGCTATAGCTGATAGGCGGAGGCTCAATGATATATATCAAGTTATCACTATACTCCCCCTCACTTGTAGCCCAATCTTGTACTTTTTGGAGGATATAATGGAGAAAGAATAATGAACAAATACCAAATGTGCAAATCGCAATAAAGAGTCTTGAACCCAAGACTTCTCACTGTTTTTTATTTATTATTATTATTTTTTATCCATGTTCATTGGATTCTTTCTTATTTTTGTTTGACAAAAAATAGAAATTATATTTAGAAACAAGAAGAAGCAAGGACAAGTGAGCAGAAGGCCTCTAACTATATATATATATATATAAGAAATTACAAGAAGTCAGACCAACTCTTAAGCCAATCTAATATGTTGTGACCATAGTTTTGAGGAACAAAGGATTTCAGAAGGCATCCTATTAGACGGCAGCCTTGGCGCAATCTAATAGGATGCGTGGACTTTTAGAGCTCCTACATTGTCAGAATATCATAATAGTTTCAGTAAAAAAAAAAAATTTCTTTTCTGGCTGTAATGATCAAATGATAGCATTAGACCTATCCTCCAAATATTCTTGATTCTTCTAGACACAGTATTGATGGCCATAAAGCTAAAGAACTCCTCAAACCTTGTTGGTTGATTGAATTGGATATTGAGTTCACTGGGAGTCCTGTTTAAAATGCTTATTGAGAAAGGGCACTGATTGAATATGTGATCAGCTAATATTCTTTTTGGCATTCTTGATTGTGTTTGATATTTCATTCGTCAATTGCATGTAGTAAAGAAAGGCTGTGTGCAGTACTGAATTATCAGTAATATGTTATTGATGGGGTATTGAAGAGAAGGCTTTTTGCCTTTGTTTCCACATCTCCCTCAAAAGGTCTTTTGTAGAAATTGTCCCTAATGATCGCAAATGTCAAACATTTTGGCTTTATTGGTACTAAGATCCTGTTTATGTTTCTGGGTATTTCTATGGAATATAAATTTTCAGTTATGAAAATCAGAAACTATTTCCAGTGATCATCCTAGTTATGGGTATCTCAACATATTGATGTTATGACATGGACTGGCATGATGATCCTTTTGGTTGGTACTTTAACCACTTTTATGGAGAGCTCAATGTTCCAATTCTTGTGATACTTTTGGCAGGAAAAATTGGCTTTGGTGGAGGAACTTGTGCCTTTTACATGTCATGCATCACAAATGGCAGCACTTGATTACATTGTCTCAGTTGAGAGTGATGTTTTTATTCCTTCTTACTCTGGAAACATGGCAAGGGCAGTCGAAGGTCACCGTCGTTTTCTGGGACATCGCAAAACAATTTCTCCTGACAGGTAATTTTGTGCCACCTGGAAGCACATTTTTGAGTAAATCATTTAAAGTTTTCACTAGAATTGCAGCTTCTTATGTCATCATCTTCTCTGCCTATAATGACAGGAAAACACTAGTTCGTCTGTTTGATAAACTAGAAAGGGGTTCACTAAAAGAAGGGAGAGGCTTATACGATCGAATTGTGGAATTACATAAAAAATTGTATGTATTATCCGGCTTCTGTATTATACTACTATTTTTTTCTTATTATTACACAGTATCCTATAGTTTCTCATTGCAATACACAAGAAACTAATGACATGTGACAAAGGCTCCTTACTGGTCAAATGCCTGGATCATCAGTCACACCTTTGACGCCTTGTCTTCAATATCAATTGTGTTTGTTATAGCAAAATAGCAAATGTGATATCTATCTTAAAATCCATGGGAACTTCTCTTCCTGTACAAAAAGGATTCGCAAACTATAACCATACGTTAAGTTTGCCTTTTTGTTCTTGGTACAGTCGTCTCCGTGGCTGAATATTCAAATTTGTGATTATACAATGTGAAGTTGGTTATTTCATATTCTGCTTTTTACAAATTAAGATGGACGTTTGGTTGTCCAATGCCAAATTGCCATGTACTGGAATTTTCAGTGACTTCTTGTTAGTTTGTAGTCCACATTTGAGATCCTCTTACACGCACCATTATGAAAAGCAAGGTTATGGTATTCCATCATTTTCATATCCTAATTTGGGGTTTGTAATTGCTTTTTTTAATTTTGGACAGACAAGGGTCCCCAAGGAAGAGAAAAGGCCCCATTTCGGGAACAAGGGGTATGGAGCGGTTTAGATCGGAAGAGACATTTTATGTGAACCCTTTACCAGAATGCTTGTGTCGGAAGGAGCTGCAGAGTACAAACGTTTCTTATATTTAAATAAAAAGTAGTGGCATACAGCAAATTGATTCTTTCTGAAGCAACTCAGATCCTTTTCGCTAGGAGGGTTCGTGGCATATTTATTCCTTACTCAATCGAAGCTATTGAAGCTTTTGAAGCCCTTGATACCGATGTCGATGCCGATGTAGAGTCGCCGAAATGTGTATATCTATGAGTCTAGGCAGCCGGGAAGTGAGATTCAAAACATACAAGTGTAGATTACGAAGCTAAGGGGGGATGTAGCAAGGAGTGATTGGTTTTGCTCAAAGACGGAGGCCACTTGAGTGCATTTGTAATTATGAGTGTATCTAGAGCTGGAGGAGTTTGGCCAAGGGTCGGTCTTTGAGTGGGAAAAGGGTTTGTTGTGGGTGCTGATGTTATTGGGAGAAAAATAGGAACTCTTTTCATGTATCTTTTTCTTTTTTGTTTAAAGTTTCTTATACGAAATGGTGAGAGGATAAGATGAAGTATTTCCACGATATATCCTAATTTCTATAATTATTCTTTTAAAATTTCTGTGATTATAGTCTTTAAGTGAACTCCCCCAACCAGAAAATTGCATTTTTCTTTCTTAGATCAAATGATGTTTAAAGGGATGTAAAGCCAGAACCCTAGTTTTGGCAATGTAGTTTTGGATTCATAGTTTAATTGCATGAAGCAAAGTGAAAGGCTATTTGCTGGCAAAAAGTATATAAGAAACAAAGTCTATTTTGTATTTAACTGCAAGGTGACCCCAGCATGGAATGTAAACCTTAAAGACAATAACTTTTGTTTATATTTATATTTTTAAGTTCTTTATTTCGTTTTTTTATTCTACGGTGAAACTAGTCCACCTGAATCACGCTGGTTGGTTTTATTCTCTTATACTTTTAAGCATACACAATAGTTACAATTATTTTATTGTGACCGGAAGGTGGGCAAGTATATATAAAATAATCTATTTATTATAGAGTTGATTGTTACTTGGAGATGATGAGTTTAAATAAATGTAGAGGTGAAGTTGCACTTATCATCTCTTTAAGTAAAACTTAAAAAATTCAAATACTTTCGTTTTGATTTAATTTTAATCTTTAGATCCAACAACATTGAACATGCATTTCATAAGTACGAATAGTGGCATCAAAATAAAAAATCTTAACACGGCATTGCAATTTTTATTTTTTAACGAGAGTCTGGCCTGGCGCAGTGGCCGCGACCGTAGGGCTCGGAAATCACACTTTCCATAACAAATTTGAAAGGTTAATTAGTTGGAGCCATCACTCATTCACGTCTCACTCTCATCCTCATCTCATCATATATATCTCTAACGATTTGTGTAAAAAAAGGAAATATTTCAACCAACGACAACTCCCTGTCTTGAGCCTTTGCGATCCGCAACTCACCCCAACCGCACATCTGAGCCGTCGAATGCCTCTCTAGAAAACACACCATCATTTAACTTCATCCGTTCGATTTCCTACCTTAAAAACACAGTCAAAACAAATCGACACCGTTGAAAGGGCAGCCTCCTCTTTCGCTTCCTTTTCTTTTCAGGCTATAAATATGGATTTACACTTCATGTTGTTATTTTAGATCTTTCAGTTTGGTTCGTAATCTGTGTTTTGGATCGCAGACGCTGAAGAGGTTAGTTTCTCTCTCTCTCTCTCGTTTTCCCTCTTCTTTCTTGTTTGTATTTTCATAAGATTAGGGTTCTGGTGTTTGAATTGGGTCTTTCTTGAATGTATTTTTTCCCTTTTCTTTGTTTCTCTCTCTATTCTTGAGTTTGTTCTTGAAGATTGAAGCTAGGGTTAGGGTTTTCTCTAAGTTGGTTGACTTTGGTAGAGATCTTTTAATTTGTGATTTTGATTTCATCGTTTTTATTGTTCTGCATGTTCGCGCAATTTCTGTTTAAACTACTTGTTTCGGGTTTTACAAGGTGATTTCTGCTTTATTGTCAAGAAAACGTTAATGAATTTTCTTTTCTTGACGACAATTATGAGGAAAATTGCTTTGTGATTGTGGAATTGCAGATGGCTCGTACGAAACAGACCGCTCGCAAGTCCACTGGTGGAAAGGCGCCTAGGAAGCAACTCGCTACCAAGGTTAGGTTACTTTCAATTTCCTTCCTTTACTGTTAAATTGTCTTGAATTCCACTTCTTTTATAACATGGTGAATAAATATTCCTACTTAAAATTTTTTTCTCGCAATTATGATAGGCTGCCCGTAAGTCTGCTCCTACAACAGGAGGTGTCAAGAAGCCCCACAGATACCGCCCTGGAACTGTTGCTTTGCGGTAATTTCGCACGGATTTGGGTTTTCTCAATTCTTTAATTCTGTTCCAACTTTATAGCTTAAGTTTATTTTATTGTGTAACAACAGTGAAATTCGGAAGTATCAGAAGAGCACTGAACTCCTGATCAGGAAGCTGCCATTCCAGAGGCTTGTTCGTGAAATTGCCCAGGATTTCAAGGTAAAAATTGGTGATGTCCTTTTGTCGTTCAAAAATTATTGTTCTCGTATTCAAAGTTTCCCCCCTTTTTGGTTGTGCTGATAATTGAAGCTGGTGTTTTTCTTGTTGTTTACCTAAACAGACGGATTTGCGTTTCCAAAGCCACGCCGTGCTGGCGCTACAGGAAGCAGCTGAGGCCTATTTGGTGGGTCTGTTCGAGGATACAAACTTGTGTGCAATTCATGCTAAGCGTGTGACAATTATGCCCAAGGACATCCAATTGGCCAGGAGGATCCGAGGCGAGAGGGCTTAGTCGGATTGTTGATGGATCAGCAGATGTGTTGAAGCAAGTTTATTTTCTGTGTTTGGTACTTTGTAGTGGTAGATGATTAATACAAGTTGTTTTGGGTTTGGGGGGAAAAGGGATGATGAGATTGCTACTTGTTTTGTTTGGTGGGGTGGGGTGCGTTTTGTCATAGTGATTTTATATTTTTAGGAGGGTATATGGTGGATAGATGGAATTCTAATATTTGGCTTTTGTGTACTTCCATGACTGATGTTATTGTTTCCAAACTAATTCAATATTTCTAAGTAAAAAAGACTCGCGGTCCTGTTTATAATATATGTATGTGATGATTTTGTGTTCTTGAGAGTTTGTTCTTGTTGCTTGTGTCGTCGTTTCTTTAATTTTAATATAAACGCTTTGTATGAGCAATCTTTGCAAGTTTGCGTTTTAATGGATTTGCAGCAGTATTTGGAAAAGTCTTGTTAGAAACGCTAGTATTCATCCTTGAAAAAGATGTGATTAAGCTTAACATGCAGCATGATTGTTAAAACCACCTACTACTTGAATTAGGTACGTTCTTGGGATCCTTGTGCTTGATGTGACTTTGCTATTGATTTCTCTGTTTGTTTGGTTTCCATTCCTGAGATCCTTGTGGCCGACGTGACTTTGCTATTGTTTTCTCTGTTTTTATCTGTTTGTTTGGTTTCCATTCCTGAGATCCTCGTGCCCGACGTGACTTTGCTATTGTTTTCTCTGTTTTTAAAGTTCAGTAGGCGGTGGTGGCGTTGCTATATTTGACTGATGCTCATAATTTCAATCTCAATTTTGTAATGTCATTGGAGATACTTGTAAAACCATGGGTGGGTGGGTTTTTTTTTTGTCTAGAGTTGCAAGGTTAATAATTTATTTTATCATCTTTCATATCCATTCATGCCTCTTTATTTGTAAACTTTACTTTTAAGTATGATATAACCTTTTTCATTTTTTTTATACTAGATGTTTTATTATGCTCTCTTCAAAAAAACAAGAATAACGTGTAATGCACTACAATGACGAATAGGGCAGAGGGAGATCTATCTCTATTATAGTCAGATCCGTCCTGAGTAAATGAATTGTTTGTTTATGATTTTTTATTCAACAATGCAATTTAGTGTTACGAGATGACCTGCAATGCAATGCAGATTGTTTTACACTTTTACTCGTTACCCTTTAATTTAGGCCGTCAATTTTCTTTTTCTTTTTTAATTTTCCTGTTTGTGGCTCGAAGGAAGACTCAAAAGTGAAGGAAAAGACCTAACTTTCCGCGTAATAGCACTTTAAGGCTCTTATGAAATACTGAACAAAGTGCATTGAAGGAAGGATGATACCCCTGTGATCCAAAAGGGTGAATCGCTTGAATTTTCACCTTGATAAAAGTTGGGGGTTGTGTTGGGGCATGATTGACTAACATTAGTTGAGGTGGAGTAAAGATGTTGATTTGAAACTTGTTAGAGCGCTGAAAAGATCGTTGGAGGTTGTTAATTTGAGAGAGGAAAACTAAAGAGAATAGGTTATTGTGAGGAACACCGGTGTGGTGCTGGCCAAAGATTCTTTGATGTCTAAGTTAGTTTAGAGTTTTGTAAAGTTAATAGTACTAAATTGGGTCGAGAATTGCATAACTTCCCCTTGGGGGTTATGGTGTACCTATAAAGAGAATTGAAGGTCTTTGGTTTTGTAGTAGCGTTGTAATAAGATCTGGAATCAATATTGTACTGGGAGAGCACATATGATTCTTAGTAGGAGTAGTGGAGTCGGATAATCCTCGTCACAACCGGATTAGTAGAAAATCTTGAGTTTATCGTCGTGAATCTTGCACCGTCGTTATTTGATGATTTGTCGGGTCTTTCCCCCCTAGTCGGTACTACTGACCATGTCTTGTGTCACTTGCACTTCAGGGAAGAGGTTGATATCTCGAACTCTGTGCCTTGTCATACCTAACTAGGCTGACGTGGTGTCTATCGCGTCTCCAACTCGGCATGCCGAGAATATGGTCCAACAGGGCATTCTTAGAATTTTTCTACTTTACAAACCCCAATGAACTGATTATGATATTAAAATTTAAGTGATGCTATGTGAATACAAATCATGGCATATAAATTATGAAAACAGAATTCTAGATATTTATATCACTATTGTTGGTGCAAGAATTGACCAATGTTAGATGATGTAAATACGTGGATAAATCGAACGAAGCTGAAACTATGGACTTGGCAATTTCATGATGAGGTTGGTACTTGATGCTTACGAGTAAGAAAGAATGCATGTGTGTCGCTAGCCAAAGACCTTCAATGTCTAACTTGGAGCCGAACTCTTTGAAAATAACCTTACATTAATTAGAGTAATTAATGAACTACAAGTTTAATAGGGGTTAATGGGGTATTTTTAGTAGAGGATCCCTTACATAGGTTGACAGATACACGTAATGCTTTGCCATGCACTGAGGATGTGTAGCAACCTTAACCAGTTAAAAAAAAGAAAAAAAAAGTGTGCTGACGTCAGCAATGTGCTGGACACTTTTTTTATCACGTTTTCTGCATTTATTATTTCGGAGCCTTCCGAAAAGGGGTGGTGGATCAAGTTCCTCCCATCATATAGGTATCATCATAGCTATATGAATTGTTTAGCATGAACATGATCTTATGGATTGTTGATCGATCCTTTGTATGTTTTATAAGGTTTTATGCATGTCTATGTTTTATTCATGTATTGATTACCATGTTGGTATATGGTATGTTTTCTAGAATATTTTGTAAAAGGTTTTGTGGAACAAGGAAAGTATTTCCTTAACTTGATCTTATGGATAGATAACCATAGTTTTAAGTGTGGTGTTCTCTTAGGTTAGGGCCTTTGGATGACTTGATTTTCATCTAATTGGGCTATGGAGTGAAACTTAGAATGTGTATTATGTATGATATAGTATAAGGTGAGGTCATTATAGATATGGAGAAGGCTTTTCTGCGCTATTACACAAAGCTGAGAGCCAAAATCTAATTACAGGATTGCATTTTGTGTCCAGAGGTCCTTAGATCACCCATCTTTTCTTTGCGGATAACAATTGGATTTTTGTTCGAGCTTAGCCCGATGAATGCACACAGCTCCGTCATATTCAATCCACATACTCTGCAGCATTAGATTAGGAGATTAATTTTGATAAATCTATTCTTTCTTATAGCATTAATGTGCCTCTGGAAGTGCAGGGAGAGGTCCAATAGATTCTTAATATACGAACGGTTGAATGCCATTCTCAGTATTTGGGGTTCCCATCTACGATTTCTAGTAATAAAATACGAACCTTTGGTTCCATAGTGGATAGAATATGGAAGAAGTTGAATGGTTGGAGGTGTAATGTTTTCCCTACTGGGGGGAAGGAAGTCTTACTCAAGATAGTTATCCAGGCTATGCCCACATACCTTATGGGTTGTTTTAGACTACCAGCTGGAATTTGGAGACAGATTGAGCGGGCAATGGCTAAGTTCTGGTGGGGGAACATTGTTATGGGGTGGAAAACACACTAGAAGAGATGGGATTATCTTTGTTAGGCCAAGTACCAAGATGTAATACCCTGTATTTCACAAAAAAAAAAAAAAAAGTTACTATTTTGGCAACGCCCGAACGTTCAGGCGCATGACAGAACGTTCAGGCGCAAAAATCTCTATATAAGAAACTTCATCATTTCTCATTCCTCACACCAAATCACATTCTCTTGTGAATTTCTTCTCCTTTCCACGCATTCTAAGTTTTTGAGACTCTCTGTCCGAGACTCTCGGTGTGGTGCAACAAAGTTCTATCTGGAGGAAAGCGCCAGATCTGAAAGCGGTGCAACGAAGTTCTGTCCGGAGGAAAGCGCCAGATCTGAAAGAAAAAGTTTTATCTGAAGGTGGGAAACGAAACATAGGTTTGCGTGTTTCATAACTTTTATTAAAGTTTACATTCAATTATTATTATGTCTACTATTCATTTACACTGCATTATGTCATATACTGTTTATACTGCCGCACTTATGCCTGTATATTTAGAATTCATGTATTGCACTGTTATAATGCCGGATTTGTGGTCAATCTGACTCAACTAGACTCGGTCTTGTCCTCAGTAACTTTAAATAGTAAACGGGAGGCAGCGGACTGCTCTAGGCGATTGGTATTAAGCAGACCTTGTGTCTCACATCTCAACTGGAGACTGATCTAGTTGGTCTTATTGAAAGCTATCAGCTTATACAGTAATACTGAATGTCCTAATCTTGAACGTCGTGATACCGACCCTGATAAGGATCACCAGACGTTGCCCAAGTCAGTCTAAATGTCAAGAAAAGACCAGACCAGTAGACTAGACCAGTTCATGCATTGACATCATACATATCACCACCTAGGGACGTATATGGTTTATGACTCATAGAATAGTTAGGAGCATTGCTCGCTATTCATTATATTTCTCTGGAGAGGGACGTACATGAGAACCCGGCTACACCTGGGGAGGGACATCAGTACGTGATTCCAGAGCATCGTTCCTGTACATGAATTCAGGCAATGTACGTTCATCAAACCATTACGAGACGGTGTCATGCATACATACATATTGATTGATTATGATGCTCACATGTGTATTTAAGATATTTGATATTGAAGTATGCTTTATTAATTGTTATACTCATGCACTATTTACCCACTGAGCGCGTTAAGCTCACTCCATTATTATCTAATCTTTCACAGGAAATTAGGGTGGACTGGGTGCATGTTATGGGGCCCACAATTTGTACCCTTTGTTTAATTCATTGGAGATTTTGGGAGTATGTTCCCTTGACCATTTTATGTACAAAAGTATTCTGAATTAAATGAAATCAGATTTGTACTGTGCGTACCGTATTTTCGCTGCGCACTCTGTTGTTACCATTGTAATTGTTCCAAATGCGCGCCTCGTCCGCGAGTGTACCGTCGATTTAGGCGCGTCCGGGCGGGGTGTGACATTTAATGGTATCAGAGCGTACGGTCCACGGCCCGCCCAAGTCCACCAAATTAGGGGAAGAAAAATTTTATTAGATATATATATCTCTAGAACTATATATACATATGTCTATTATATTATTTGTAGTTGAGATTTGTATTAAATATATATATCTATAAAACTATATGATTTTTATATAGTTTGATTTTAATATACATATAGTCATGATTTATTAGAAACTATATGTGTAGTTATGATTGAATATATGTATCTATATACCTTAGTGTATATGAGGTACGTATAAAAAAAAAAAACAAAAAAAAAAGTTCGAAAAAAAATTTATTCGATAAAAAAAAAAAAAATTTCGAAAACATTTTATTTTTCGAAAAAAAAAAAATAAAAAATTTGGAAAAAGAAAAAAATTCGAAAAAATTTTATTTCTTGAAAAAAAAAATTTATTCGATAAAAAAAAAATTGAAACAATTTTATTTGATATATCTAAAACTATATATATATATATATGAATTATATATATAGTTAAGATTTGGATTAAAAACAACTATATATGATTTTTATATAGTTTAATTTCAAATATATATATATAGTTGATTTATCGAAACTATAGTTATCATTAAATATGTCTATACATTCATATGTGAATACGACATATATACATATTTCAAATAGTTGATTTTTGGAAACTATATATTGTTATGATTAAATATGTTTATACATTCATATGTGAATACGACATATATACATCAAATCACTAATGAAGAAAATTTCATGATGGTATAAACATCAAAAGAAAACTCGAAAATAATGTCAAGCAGACAAGGCATAAATCTTACAAATATTATGAATATATTTTGTGTCTTTCACACAAATTTATTTTCCTCTCAGCAAAAGAATGGCCTCAAGGGAAGGAACAACTTCCACTAGCCGGGAACCAATTCCCACTAGACTAACAGAATTGTCCAAAAGAGAGGTTATGACCATGAGGAGCATCGACAATAAAGATCTCCGCCTCCGCCCAATCCTTCACGACAAACTCACAACATTGGATTGGTTAAATATAACCAAAGTCGAGGGACAAGTCTCTTACAACTTGGTCAGATCCTTCTACGAAGCCATGAATTACGTAGGACTTCCCGAAGAGGGAATCAGCCCTGTATTGGAGACAACAGTTATGGGGATAAAAATTTCTATCAACGTCGACCTTATTGCTCGACTTTTGGATATTCCGATTGAGGAGAGGATTATTGATCCACATGAACCCCAGACAGTTGCAGAGATCGCAGAATCTAATGAACAATTGTTTAATTCCCTCGCCAAAGAGCCATACACTCAATCAACATACACCAACCTCCCAAACAATCATCTTAAGCCATCTCTTGCCGGCCTCGGAAAGATTATATACGGCAACATCTTGCCAGAAAGGGGACTAGAGGCACTATGTCAAGGGCCCAACTACTTGTGTTGTATTGCATAGAGAAGAAAATAAAGGTCTCCCTACCACACATCATCATCCAACAAATGTTGAGGGTGATACAAAACCCTTTGAGAAAGGAATACCTCGGTTACGGAGTCTTGATCATGAGGATGCTATATGAAGCAAACATCAACACTTTTGATGGGACTTCGAAGCAGATCACAGAGCCAGTCACAACATCTTCTATCTTCAAGATATATGCCACGAGGGGAGGGGTAACTGACGAGGAAGTATTCGGCATGACATTAGGAAATGCCGAAAGAATGAGAGACAAACATAGACGTTGTCTTCGACGAAGTCGACGCAAGATTTCTGTCAGGAAAGTACCAAATAACAAGACAAACCAGAATCCTACGTCAAATGCCCAAGGGGTTCTACTTAGGGGATCCCCGTATAATCGAAACAACTAATCCTCGCTTATGAATCACCCGTACAACCAACACTTTCCCCCAATGCCAATGACCTACCCTCCATCTATGACAATCGAGCCATCAACCACCAATGGGCCAATCGACTAACCTTTATGAACGGTTAAATGAAATGGCATCCAATATTGCTGAAATGAGAGAGACTCAAAATAATATCTTAACGCGTATGCAAAACCCCGAAGCAGAGCGAGCAAACTCTCAACCATCCGTTCGTAGTCGTTCTGTACCTAACAGGAGATCTAGAAGGCGCGGTAGTAAGCAGGAAAATTGATTACTGGCATTGTAAGTTTTTCTATTATATATGAATGAAATGTTTTGTTTAAGGCTATCTTTGGTGGTCCGACTTACAACCATTCTTTCTTTGGTATCACTAACTTTGGAGTGGTATGGGACACAACAAAATTGGAGGATACTAAATAAAATGTGGAAGTAAGAAAACCCATGACCTTGTGTGAAAACAAACATTTGGAGAAAGTTGCATTACTAATATTATCACTAAGTTTACACGGTATGGGACGAGTAAATTTGGACGATACTTTTAGTGAACTTCTATTCAGCCAATGTTTTTAGAGACCGTGTTCATATAACTTAACTTGGTTGACACCTTTATTACTAACTTCATGTGGTATGGGACACATAAACTTGGATAATAATTGAAAAGACTAAGAGTAAGCGTCTGAATGCATAAGATTGCGATAGAACGTTAGCTCAGGCTATTTACCGAGGAAAATCTTAGAATTCTTATGACTCGTATGGATTTTCAATGAAATATATGTATGTTCACAAAGACCAAAACCAAATCTTTTGAAATACTTGCACAATTTTGTACTTATTATATAAACATTTTAACCTTGTTTGTTTTTACACCATGGCCACACATACGAGATATATAAGATTCTTTGATTTCTCAACAACAACTTTACACTCTACTTAGAAAAATAGGTGATTTTAATATTACAGTACTCTCGAAATTGTTGCTGAGCATACTATAACATTATACTTGCCTACAGTTTCTTAATCTTGTTTTATTTTCTCCTTGCCAGTGAGAAAATGCAAACAAGAAAGAGAGGAAGGCCACGTACTGTTCGTCCCGCAGTGGAGGCACCTCCTGAGATTCAGGAACCGACGCCTCTGACAATAGCACAGGCCACACCCAACACTGCCACTACATCTGGGCAGACAATACCACCCCCACCCGCACCCTTTGCCATGCCTTCAAGCATTGAAACCTTCTTCGCTGGATTTATTGAGGCGATGAAGGCCACTGTTCAAATTGCCGTTCGTGAGACTGCAGCCAGTCAGGTTGCCACGGTTCAAGCACCTGTAAAATTTGGGTCGGAAGCTCAAACCGATCAGATTACTAAATACAAGCGGCTACAACCTCTTACTTTCGATGGCACCATTGATCCTGATGAGGTGCAAAAGTGGTTGGATGAGTCAAAGAAGGCTCTTGATGCCATGGGAGTCGATGAGACTCGTAAAATTCCACTAGCGACCTAGCAACTTGTTGGTGGAGCAAACAAATGGTGGATCACAGTGAAAGAAGACCCACAGGTCAACATAGCCGATATGACTTGGCAACAGTTCGAGTCAATGTTTATTGATGAGTATTTTTCCAGCCCGGTGACGAAGCAGAAGCGACAGGACTTCGCTAAGTTATACCAAGGCACCATGACCGTCAGAGAATATGCTGGAAAATTCAAAGAATTATCCATCTACTCTCTCTCCACCATCTCAACGGAGCGAGATAAGACTGAGAAATTTTAAAATGGCCTTCACCATGACATTCGGCAAGCCTTATCAATCTTGGATCTCAAGATTTACAAAGAGGTTGTTGACAAGGCCATGAGCTTTGAACAAGAGAAGCTCTTACAAGAACAACGACTGAATAAGGGCAAACGGCCTGCAACGTTTTCCCAACGAGGCTTGCAACAGAGCAACAAGAAAAAGCCCTACTACAATCAAAACCCAGCCCTCCCAGCCCCGGTTTCGAAGAATGAGGCCACAACACCTACGGCTGAACCTTCTAACCCTAACCATCAGGGTTTCCGAAATCATGGCCGCGGATGTCGTTATGGAAGAGGTGGCCGTCGAAACGACAATGGCAGAGGTGGTGGTGGACACCACATTCAGCATGGCCAGCAGAACAATCAGCATGGCCAACAGAACCATCCGCAGTATCATCCAACATGTTTCAACTGCGGCCAGAAGGGCCATGTAAAACATCTTTGTCCTTACCTTCAGCAACCTATTCCGGTTATTCCAGTCCAACAAGCACCACCTGCTGCTAATGCCCAACCCAGGCAGAACCAGCAGAACCAGGGTCAACGGAATCAGGGTCGAGCATTCGCCATCGCTCAACTTCCCCTACCAGACAATAATGTCGTCGAAGGTACCTTTCCTTTGTTCAATACAATGGTGCATGTTTTGTTTGATTCAAGTGCTACGCATTCTTTTATATCATCAGCATTGGTAAGACATTTAGGCCTGCATCATGAACCCACAAACATCACACTCCATGTCACATCACCGTTCGGATTTGGTGCTGACGTCAACTTGCAGTGTTCTCGATGTGAGCTTTGAATGTCAGAACATATAATATATGCCGATCTGTTTGTGATGAATTTTGAAGACTTCGACATCATCCTTGGCATGGACTGGTTAACACCACTGAATGCAAAGATCGAATGTATGAAGAAGCAAGTTCAGTTAACCTTGCCTACAGGAGAGTTGGTCAAGCTTCAGGGAACGAGGCAATGGATACACAAATCAACCGTTGCCCTTCTCAAGGCACAACTTCGAGCTCTATCCCTTGGCAATGAAACCAACTCACCAGCACTATACCCTCTCGAAGTACATGATGTTCCAGTCATATCTGAATTCCCAACAGTTTTTCTTAATGACTTTCCTGGTCTACCTCCAGTTAGGGAATTCAATTTTGAGATCAACCTCATACCTGGGACAGGGCCTATCTCCATTCCACCATACAGAATGTCAAATGTCGAACTGGTCGAATTAGACAAACAACTTAAGGAATTAGAGAGTAATGGCTTCATCCGAAAGAGTTCATCACCCTGGGGCGCTCCAGTTCTATTTGTTCGCAAAAAGGATGGTTCGTTACGACTTTGCATCAATTATCGCAAGTTGAATAACGTCACCATCAAGAATAGATATCCATTACCCAGGATCGATGACTTGTTCGACCAACTTAGAGATGCCAAATTTTTCTCTAAGATTGATTTACGTTCCGGTTATCACCAACTCCGGATCCGAGAGTCGGACATCACCAAGACGGCGTTCAGAACTCAGTACGGTCATTACGAGTTCTTAGTTATGTCATTCGGTCTAACAAATGCACCTGCAACATTCATGGATTTGATGAATCACATATTCAGGTTATACTTAGACCGATTTGTGGTGGTTTTTGTGGACGACATCTTGATATATTCCTCAACCGAGGAAGACCATAAAATACATTTGAAGATAGTCCTCCAGACCTTGAGCAGCCACCAACTGTATGCAAAGTTGAGTAAGTGCGAATTTTGGGCAAAAAGAGTTCAATTACTCGGCCATGTGGTTTTAGGCAATGGCATTGAGGTAGATCCTTCTAAGGTTGAAGCAGTTTTAAACTGGAAGCAGCCTACCACTGTTACTCAGATTAGGAGTTTTCTTGGTTTGGCTGGCTATTACAGACGCTTCATCAAGGACTTCTCAAAGATTGCTGAACCTATGACCAAGCTCACTCGAAAAGACGTGCGATTTATCTAGAATCCCGTCTGTGAAGCAACATTTCAGGAATTGAAGAAACGCCTCACGATAGCACCTGTACTTATCACTCCAAGAATTGCAATTGGATTCTCATTATACACCGACGCCTCTCTCCAAGGCTTAGGTGCCGTGCTAATTCATGAAGGCCAAGTGGTTGCATATGCATCCAGACAACTGAAGATTCATGAGGGTAATTACCCAACGCATGACTTGGAACTTGCAGCTGTCGTATTTGTACTAAAGTTATGGCGTTATTACCTATACGGTGAACGGTTTGAGGTCTTCTCGGATCACAAGAGTCTTAAGTACATATACACTCAGAGAGACCTAAACCTCCGCCAAAGACGATGGTTGAAATTCTTGAAAGATTATGACTTTCAACTCCAGTACCATCCCGGAAAGGCTATGTTGTGGCCGATGCCCTAAGTAGAAAATCTTATGTTGCTTGCACTCTTAACTACAAAATGGGAAAGTTGGCTACAGAGTTGGAGAACTTTAACCTACAACTGAACATAGAGGGACCAAGAGCACGACTCTCTCAATTATCAGTCAACTCTGAGCTCGTTCGAAAGATTTCAGCCGCTCAAGCCAATGACCCTATGTTAATGGAGAAACGAGACTTTCTACTCAGCGGCCAGGACCTTCCTCATTGGTTGGTCTCTGGAGACGGCACTGTTTTCTATAAAAAACGTCTCTGCCTACCGAACGATCCTGAGGTTCGTAAAGAAGTGCTTACTGAGATGCACTGTTCGAGGTACGCTATGCATCCTGGGGGTGACAAGATGTACAAGGATGTCAACCGACAATTTTGGTTTTCTGGAATGAAGAAAGAAATTGCAGACTTTGTTGCTCGATGTCTCGTTTACCAGAAAGTCAAGGCAGAATGAAGACTTCCCTTTGGACTTCTCCAGCCGTTACCTATTGGAGAATGGAAATAGGAGAACATCGCAATGGATTTTGTCACGGCCTTACCTCGAAACAATAAAGGGCAAGATGCTATCTGGGTTATCATTGACAAACTTACAAAGTCTGCACACTTCTTGCCAATCAAGTTCACGGATAATCCCGCCAAACTTGCAGAACTATATGAAAGAGAGATCGTATGCCTTCATGGCATACCACTCACGATCGTCTCTGATCGAGACCCTCGATTCACATCCAACTTTTGGAAAAGCTTCCAGAATAGAATGGGTTCTAAGATCACTATGAGCACAGCCTTCCACCCTCAGACTGATGGGCAGTCAGAGCGGCTTATCCAAATCTTAGAAGACATGTTACGCTGCTGCATTTTGGACTTTAATGACGGATGGGTGAAGTATTTGCATCAGTTTGCATACAACAATAGCTACCAAACTAGAATCGGCATGGCACCATACGAGGCTCTCTATGGTCGGCCTTGCAGATCTCCGGTATGCTAGTTAGATATGGCAGATCGACCGCCGTTAGGCCCTGAACTAGTTCAAGAGACTTCTGAGAAGATCACACTAGTAAAGGAACGACTTCGCGTTGCACAAAGTCGACAGAAGAGCTATGCTGACAAGCAGAGACAACCTCTAGAATTTGATAAGGGGACTTTGTTTTTCTGAAAGTCCAACCCACAAGAGGTGTCAAACGCTTTGGAATCAAAGGCAAGCTCTCCCCGCGATATATCGGTCCATTTCAGATCATTGAACGTATTGGCAAACTTGCTTATCGTCTGTCCCTTCCATCGTCCATGCCTAAGGTTCATGATGTTTTTCACGTATCTATGCTTCGTAAGTATCGTCCTGATCCTTCGCATATCATCCCTTTAGTTGAGGTTCGGGTTGAGGAAGGCAATACGTATCAGGAGAAAGCAATCCAGATTTTAGATCGAAAAACTCAAGAACTATGGCGCCGTAGCATACCACTTGTGAAAGTGCTCTGGGATCACCACGGCGTAGAGGAAGCAACATGGGAACTAGAAGCAACAATTAAACAGAAATACCCTGAATTGTTTTCTAGTACCAACTGATGATGTGGTACATTGTATCATTTTCACTTATCAATCCCAGGATGAAGCATTGTTTACACCTATCTTGATCCATTGTTTCACTTCAATAACTACGCAGATGTCTGAAAATAATATCAATGGATATAGTGATGCACACATGCAGTGGCCTCCTTATCCACTTGTGGCTACTTCTCAAGCCGATAACCCTCATCACTACTTGACTTGATTTTGAGGGCGAAATCCCTTTAAGGGGGGTAGAGTGTAATACCCTGTATTTCACAAAAAAAAAAAATTACTATTTGGGCAACGCCCGAACGTTCAGGCGCATGCCAGAACGTTCAGGCGCATGCCCGAACGTTCAGGCGCAAAAATCTCTATATAAGAAACCTCATCATTTCTCATTCCTCACACCAAATCACCTTTTCTTGTGAATTTCTTCTCCTTTCCACGCATTCTAAGTTTCTGAGACTCTCTGTCCGAGACTCTCGGTGTAGTGCAACAAAGTTCTATCCGGTGGAAAGCGCCAGATCTGAAAGCGGTGCAACGAAGTTCTGTCCGGAGGAAAGCGCCATATCTGAAAGAAGAAGTTTTATCTGAAGGTGGGAACGAAACATAGGTTTGCGTGTTTCATAACTTTTATTAAAGTTTACATTCAATTATTATTATGTCTACTATTCATTTACACTGCATTATGTCATATACTGTTTATACTGCTGCACTTATGCCTGTATATTTGGAATTCATGTATTGCACTGTTATAATGCCAGATTTGTGGTCAATCTGACTCAACTAGACTCGGTCTTGTCCTCAGTAACTTTAAATAGTGAACGGGAGGCAGCGGGCTGCTCTAGGCGATTGGTATTTAAACAGACCTTGTGTCTCACATCTCAACTGAAGACTGATCTAGTTGGTCTTATTGAAAGCTATCAGCTTATACAGTAATACTGAATGTCCTAATCTTGAACGTCGTGATACCGACCCTGATAAGGATCACCAGACGTTGCCCAAGTCAGTCTAAATGTCAAGAAAAGACCAGACCAGTAGACTAGACCAGTTCATGCATTGGCATCATACATATCACCACCTAGGGACGTATATGGTTTATGACTCATAGAATAGTTAGGAGCATTGCTCGCTATTCATTATATTTCTCTGGAGAGGGACGTACATGAGAACCCGGCTACACCTGGGGAGGGACATCAGTACGTGAATCCAGAGCATCGTTCCTGTACGTGAATTCAGGCGATGTACGTTCATCAAACCATTACGAGACGGTGTCATGCATACATACATATTGATTGATTATGATGCTCGCATGTGTATTTAAGATATTTGATATTGAAGTATGCTTTATTAATTGTTATACTCATGCACTATTTACCCACTGAGCGCGTTAAGCTCACTCCATTATTATCTAATCTTTCACAGGAAATTAGGGTGGACTGGGTGCATGTTATGGGGCCCACAATTTGTACCCTTTGTTTAATTCATTGGTGATTTTGGGAGTATGTTCCCTTGACCATTTTATGTACAAAAGTATTCTGAATTAAATGAAATCAGATTTGTACTGTGCGTACCGTATTTTCGCCGCGCACTCTGTTGTTACCATTGTAATTGTTCCAAATGCGCGCCCCGTCCGCGAGTGTACCGCCAGTTTAGGCTCGTCCGGGCGGGGTGTGACACAAGGTGGACTGGGTTTCAGGGATATGGAGCTATTTAACCAAACACTAGTAGCCAAGCAAGGATGGAGGTTTCTCACTACACCTGGTTCTTTGGTTGAACGAGATCTGAAGGCGAAATATTATCCGAATTCCACCTTTCTCGAAGCAAATCTCAGAAATCGCCCCTCTTATATGTGGAGAAGTATACTACGGGGTCGTGATTTACTTAAGCATGGACTGAGATGACGTGTAGGACATGGGAAAGATATCATGATCTTCCATGATCCTTGGCTTCCCCAAGGATCTACATTTAAACCATACTCTTATTATCCAACTTTGTATAATGAGACCGTTGTGGCGTTGATATTAGACTCGGGAGATTGGAACTTAGAGCTGATCAAATCTCACTTTCTCCATGAGAATGCTGAAACCATTATGGCTATCCCCCTCAGCTTTCGCTGCCCACATGATTAGATTGTATGGCACTATGATAAGCGAGGTGAATACACTGTGAAAAGTGGGTACCATCTAGCCCTCTCTAGACGCAATATGTGCTCATCTTCTAATCCTGCGTCTATGTCTAAATGGTGAAACTTGATATGGGGTTTGAAGATACCAAGAAAGCTTAAGGTTTTCTTTTGGAAAGCCTAAAATCATTGCCTCACTTCTGGTGCTGATCTTGCTCATAGACATATCTCTGTAATTGGGACATGCCTAGTATGTAGAAAGGTTCTGGATACTATTAATCATATATTTTTCAAATGTGCTATAGCCAAGGAAGCATGGGTTGCCGGCTTTTACAACAATGATATTCTCTCCTGCACCAACACACCCCACGTCCTACAAGAACTACTTGAGAATGAATCAGTGTGGCTACCAGAGATCGACAAACTCATTGTTCTTCTGTGGTCCCTTTGGAACAATAGAAACTATATGCTCCATGGCTCACCTGGTAGAACTAGTTCATAGATTGCGGCTTGGTCTGCGCATTATATGTCTTCCTATCAAGAAGTTGCAGCACTGAGAGCCCAATGATACACCCCAAACCCCTTTACAGATCGTCCCCCTCCATATGGATGGCATGCTCCCCCTAACAGTTCTTTAAAGATGAGCGTGGATGCTGCTCTTGATGAGAAGAACCAAACTATTAGGATTGGGATGGCGATCCGAGATGAAGACGGGGAAATCATTGTCGATGCCGAAAAGAAAATGGAACTTTGGGTATTCGCGGACATAACTGAGTGCTTTGCATTGAAGGAGGGTTTGATACTGTAGAAATGTGGTGCTTCCTACTGTGGGTGGAATCATACTCTCTCACAACGATCAATCTACTCAACTTGCAAACATCCTCTCGGTTAGAGATAGATTGATAATCCAAGATATCAGGAACATATCCTCCAATCATCTGGTCAGAGGCTTTTCTCATTCACCTAGATCATGTAATAATGTTGCGCACTCAATTGCCAAGTTTGGTTTATCTGTTGATGATAGAATAGTTTGGATATAAGAGGTTCCCCAGTGGCTTTCAAATGTGGTCCATTTGGATATTGTACCTCCATGGTTCTTCGTAATGAAGTTACTTTCTCTTCGAAAAAAAAAGAAGGTAAGGTCATTACATCTTGAGGGTTATTAACCTTATTAATAAGTGTAGTTTCGGTTATATGAACTATATGGGGCTATGGGGGGACTTTCCATAGGTTATGACCATATTTTGAATTAAAAAGTACTTGTGCAAATTGTTCTGTTTTGTTTACATTATGTGTTTATGACATGATTTATATATGCATTGTTTTCAATTATTAACGAATATGTGATGGTAGGTATGTGATATCATTTCATTGGGCTTTTAAACTCAGTCCATTTTTCTCAACTCTTTCAGGATCATCTAGTGTCCAAGAGAAGGACAAAGGTGTTACGCATTGACTTGAGTTGCTTACTTGATTTGAAGTGAGTATCGATGGCATGACTGTAGCTATAGACTAGTTAAGATTTACTTCATTGATTATTTTCTCTATTTTAGATGGACATGTATGTATGGGTTTCATTATGATTGTATTGATTTGATTATTGTATGGCTTTCATACTTTCACACACTTAGTGTTGACTTTTAGTTTATTTTAGACTTATGGTTTAGTCTAAGTAGTGTTTATTTATGTCATGTCTTAGGTTTTGAGACCTGTTTAGGAGTTGTAATTATTGTGGCATTGCGGTTATAGAATACATATGTTGTACAGTTATTTGTATGAGTTGTGTATGTTAAAGTTACTAGTACTCGAGTTTGACTACTAGCCTGAGCAATCTTCCTCGAGATGGCCGTAGGAGGGTTGCCACAAGATAGGACCCACAAGGTGGGCCCTACACCAACTGTCACCAACTGTCGCTTTGCCCTAGGAATGTTAGCATGGTATCCCGAGCCCACTCTTGGTAGGCTTTCTCGTGAGTCACTTTCCGGTCCGGAGGACGATAGGTTTGCTTGATAGGAACTAAGTCTTATTGGTTGAGTTGACATCATCTCCAAATTTTCCTATTACCAAGTCGAAGTAGGTTCTTTTTAAGCATCTCTGTTGGTTGAGCAACTGCCTTTCCTGAATCTTGAGGTGCTATCGTCGTACGATTGTCCTGCTTATTATGTCAAGCTTATGGTTCAACAATTATAATATAACAAACAAAACATTAATCTTGTACTCATGATTTCTGACTCTATAGCTTTTTCTCCCTTAAAATTTACCAATTAGGATAAAACAATATCTAACAATTTTAATAAATACATATAAGTTATACTTCTTTTATTAGGGATGCCAATGGTTTGGTTTGAGACGATTTGATGCTCAAACCTAACCTAACTCAAATGTAATTGGGTTCGCTTCAGTTAAGCCTGATTGGTTTAGTTTAGAATTACCAACCCGAATCAAACTGAATCAGACGTAATTAGTTTAGTTTGATTTGGGATGATCGGTTTAAAACTTTAAATGTACATACATTAAATAAATTAAAATAACTAGCTA
Organism: Paratinospora sagittata; assembly: GCA_035771175.1. NCBI lineage: Eukaryota > Viridiplantae > Streptophyta > Magnoliopsida > Ranunculales > Menispermaceae > Paratinospora > Paratinospora sagittata. The sequence continues at coordinate 41,641,596 of CM069590.1, read as the reverse complement.
TATACATAGATATGAAGTAATGCAAACTTTTTAATGTATGTTTAATAAATTTTAAAACAATCTTTATTATATGAGATCATTATTTATTATTTTATGACAATATTTATATCATAAAAAAATATTAGATATTAAAAAATAAGTATTAACACTTTTCTTTTTGAAATCGATTTGATTTAATGTGTTTAAAGTCTTAATCCCTGAACCCAACTAATATATGGTTATATTTTTTTAAGACCTAACTCAAATCCAACTTATTGCCTTGTATTTTGTGGTTTGAACCACTCCCTTGGGATACCCTTACCTTTCATATTAGGCCGTGTTGCTATTTGGGAGCAATTTCAATAAGAGCAACAACACAAGAACAACGTAATTCCCACCAACAAAAAAAAATAAAAATAAAATAAAATAAAAATTCAAGAACGTAAAGCTACTGCACTACGCGTTTTTGCTTCGATACACTTATGCTCCTATCATGCCGGCAACTTCGTACCATTTCCTTCTTCCCATCACTTCAATTTCTCTTCCAGTCAACTTCTCCTTCCTCCCCTCTCTTCCACCGTCACTTTCTTCTTCAACTGATTGTTACCAGAAGCATTTCCACCCAAGATATCTATGCTTCCAACATAAAGATTGCGGGGCTTTCCCGAGCGGGCAAGCTCGAAACAGCCCGCCATATATTTGATGAAATGCTTATGAGAGACGTCGTCACCTGGAACGCCATGATCACTGGGTACTGGCAAAATGGTTTCATCGAGGAGTCTAAGCGATTGTTTAAATTGATGCCCGTGAGGAATGTGGTCTCCTGGAATTCCATGATCTCTGGGTGCTTTGATAATGAGAGAATTGATGAAGCTTGCGACTTCTTTAAGAAGATGCCCAAGAGAAATACCGCCTCTTGGAATGCGATGATTTCTGGGTTTGTTAGGTTTGATCGAATTGAAGAAGCTGTGAGGCTGTTCGAAGAAATGCCGAGGAGGAATGTGGTTTCTTATACTGCTATGATTGATGGGTATGCTCGGAAAGGGGAAGTTGAGAGGGCAAGGGTTTTGTTTGATCAGATTCCGGAGAAAAATGATGTTTCTTGGACGGTTATGATTAGTGGGTATGTGGAGAATGGGAGGTTCTTTGAAGCTAAGGGACTGTTTGATGCTATGCCTGAGAAGAATGTCGTGACAAAAACTTCTATGATCACTGGGTACTTTAAGGAGGGCAAGATTGAAGAAGCTAGGAATCTGTTTGATGATGTTCAAAATAGGGATCTTGTTTTGTGGAATGCCATGATTGCAGGTATAATATTTGGAATTCATTTGTTAATTACTGAAACTATGGCCTTTGATAATTTAAAAATACTTAATAGACAACTCAACTCAACTTAACTAAGCCTTTTCTCAACTACCTGGATCAGCTACATGTATCTGCATCCTCTAATCTGCTCTATCAAGGGGTAAGTCAATATTTAAACTACAAATAGTTATATCTTTCTTAATTGTTTCTATCCATGTTATTTTAGGTTTTCCTTTACTTTTGTTATTACTATGGATTATTAGTAGATCACTACTCTTCCGAATTGGAGCATCCAAAGGTCTTCATCATATGTGTTGTAATTGGGGCTACTCCAGCCATTTCTCAAATATGTTTATTTCTAATTCTATCTTTTAAAATATAGAATACAGATAACACGAATTAGTAAAATCAGATATACAGATAACACGAATTAGTAAAATCAGATATATCCTTTCTAAGTTTTTCGTTCAAAACTTCGCCAGATATTTGAGATTCTTCATGAATATAAAACTGCAAAAGCTACTTAACATACAAGAAATTCAGACAGTTAAAGTTGTGTCTACTGCTAGTGAATCCATAAAATAGTATAAATCATGTTTTTGAGAATTCTGTACTCGGGGCTTAAAGCATGCTTAATTGATTTGTATTATACAGGCTATGAACAAAATGGGAATGGTGAGGAAGCACTAAAATTATACTTACAAATGCTTGAAGTGGGTATGAAGCCTGATCACTCAACTCTGGTATCTGTTCTTACTGCATGTTCTAGTCTTGCATCTCTAAAAGAAGGAAGACAAGCTCATGTAATTGTTGTCAAGGAAGGATTTGAGTCAAACATTTCAGTATGTAATGCTCTAATAACCATGTACAGCAAGTGCGGCATTGTCCAGGATTCAGAGCTAGTTTTTAAACAACTTGAAACTTCTGATCTTGTCTCTTGGAACACCATCATAGCTGGATGTGCCCAGCATGGTTATTATGAGAAAGCTCTTAATTTGTTTCTTGAGATGTGTTCCAATGGCCTTAAACCAGACGGCGTAACCTTTCTTAGTGTCTTGTCTTCATGCAGGCACTCAGGAAAGGTGAAAGAGAGCATAAAGTGGTTTGATTCAATGGTTACTGATTATGGAATTGCACCAAGAGCTGAACACTATGCTTGTATGGTTGATATATTGAGTCGGGCAGGCCAGTTGGAGAAGGCGTTTCAAATAATTCAAGACATGCCATTTGAAGCAGATGCTGGGATTTGGGGGGCTTTACTTGCTGCTTGTCGGGAATTTTTAAATGTGGAGTTGGGGGAGTTTGCTGCTAGAAAACTTCTGGAATTGCAGCCTTGGAATTCTGGGACATATGTTATGTTGTCGAATATATATGCAGCTGTTGGTATGTGGAAGGAGGTTATGAAAGTTAGAGGTTTAATGAAAGAGAAAGGAGTGAAGAAGCAACCCGGGTACAGTTGGATTGAGTTTGGGAATAAAGTTCATTTGTTCCTGGGAGGTGATATATCTCATCCGGAAATTGATAAGATTCATTTGGAGTTGGGAAGGATTGGATTGCAGATGGAGGCAGCAGATGATTTTGGAGATGTTTTGTTAGTTTAGGCCATTAAAGTGCTTCTTGCAACTCCTATTATGTGTTGAACAATGAGATTGTGAATTATAAGTGTGAGCAACTCAAAGAGCTGAAAGCCTGTGAATTATTGGTGAGCAACGCAAAGAGCTGAAAAGTCAATGAATACGGTTGGATCAGAGTCAAGAATGAAATAGAAATTGTAAGAGGTTGCAGGTGAGATTGAAATATGATAATGTGGCCCTTGAATTGACTTGGGAAACTCTTCGACTGGCCATGGGGAAAGGGATTGACAAATGGGAACATCTTGAAAAGAACACGTCTCTTCTTGCTTAGTGGTGGTGGAGATTTTCTCACGAGGAATATGGAACAAAGTTATTCAAAGTGTTCATGGGCTTACAGCAATGGGTGGAACACGGGGTTGGCATCTACATAGGCTTTTTGGTGTCTTTGGAAAGGTATTACATCTACTCACCATTTTTCCATTGAGCATATTTACCTCAAGCTAGTAATGGTCACAAGATCAAATTTTGGGAGGATTTATGGATTGGTTGTAGACCTCTCAAAGATGCTTTCCCCTCACTTTTCTCCCTCGCTGATGTGCATGACAAACCATTTTCCCAGTTTATACTTAATGATATCTCCCTTCCTAATCCATCAATCTCTTGGAACTTCCACTTAAGTTGCCACCTAAGTAATAGGAGTTGGATGAGACCGATAACCTTCTTTCTAGTCTTAGCGAAGTGCATGTTAGGTGCGATCGTCTCGCCCATAGGTGAACCAAGTGGTGTATACTCTTGCAAATCGGCCTTCACCCACCTCATGGACAATCCTGACCTTCTTAGTTTCACCCTAGTGGAATTCATTTGGAAACCTCAGGTTCCTTCCAAGATCAAGGTCTTTGGATGGATGGTGGCTCATGGGAAGCTTCGCACGTGTGATGTCATTCAAAGAAGAAGCTCTTTCTTAGCCTTGTGGAGAAGTTGGTGTGTGCTCTGTAAGCAAAATGGGGAATTGGTCGATCACTTGTTCATTCAACTTTCGCTTTCATCAAAGAAACTTGGTTTAGAATGAGCAGTGAGCTCAACACAGCTTTCAACAATCTGACGACTAAGGAGGATCTTTTCTCATCTATCCGACTACCTGTCAGCTCTTGGAAAACAAAACAGGTGTGGAGGATTGCAACTTTGGTGGTAATTTGGACAGTTTGTCTTTAGAGGATTACAGGATGATGTTCAGGAATCAGGATTATTGCTGAGTTCGGCAATGTTTGGGATTTTCTTCCAAAAGAGTTTTGCCTGCTAAGTGGGTGGCGGCAACCAAGACTGTCTTCGGGTTTCCTTCATCAGACTGGTTGAGAGGATGGCCAAACTTCTTGTTTTAAGTGTTTTCTTTCTTGGTCTCGTTTGGTTTATTTGCTTTTGGGCTGGAGGACTCCTGGTTCTCTTTCTGTCATTTGTACCTTTTTCTCTTCCTAATATGTAATATATACTTGTTGTTGGTTCTATAATGGAGATAAGTGAATGCTGCTGATAATAGACTATATAAGTCAATGAATGTAAAAACTGATTTATTACAGTTGTGCAGTCTTCATCCTCCCCAGTATATGGGGCTTGGGAATGAAACTGTCATTCCCTGTTTTATCATTAAGAAGATAACTAGTCTTTAGGTAGCAAAGGGGCATAAGGGGACTGTTAAAATAGGCTACATCCAGATAATGCAGCGAATTGACTTTCCTTGGAGCAATAAATCAAAGGCTTGGTTGATGTCCTTGAAGCTCACTTCATGAGTTACGAACCCCTCCAAATTAAGCTCCTGCAACCACCCACCCACCCCCACCCATCAATGTCATCTTTTGATAAAAGAGAGCATAGAGAAACAAGCAATTGTTTTGCTAAGAGGGTTGTACAGGAGACCTCTTTAATAATAAAGTTCTTTATTTTTTTTGAAAACTTAATAATAAAGTTCTGATATCCTAATAAATAAGGACCCTAAAATGACTTAAAATATATATTTATATTTATGTGGCAATACATCACATTAAAAAAAAAAATACCCACCACTCGCAATACACCACATTAGAGTGGGTAATAAAGACCAAAGACCAAAACTATGTATTTCAAGCGTGAAAATAGTTATTAATAATAAAATTTTAAAAATATTTCTTGGATATGAAATAAAAATATGAAAAACGAGGAAGAAGAAGAAATGAGGTCAAATGAAAGATAGAAGATAATATACGTACCTTGTTGAGATAAGCCTTGGCGAGAAGTGGGATGTCGGATTTGGGTTTGGTACCACCGAGCAAAGAGCCCACTACGCTTTTCCCTGTTAATATCTCATAGGAATTGATGGTTATAGGTGCACCGTGCATCTCCACTCCTAATATCACTGTCTTACCCCACCCCTGCATGACCTTTCTAATCTTTAAAATAAATAATATACTAACCATATAGCGTAATCTTTTAACCTAATTTCAACTTTTTCACCTAATGTTAAAATAAATAATAACGGAAACCTAACAAAATCATAACACATGGCACGAGGACTTATATTAATATATTATGTTATTCTTCTCTAGTTTGTTTAATTATTCTAACTTTTTTTTTTTTTCTCTCAAGTGTGATAATTATTGTTAGTTGGTAGCCAACATGCAGTTGATACAGTTAATGAAGAGGTGCCTTTAAAATTTAAAGATTTCTGATTTAACTCTAGTCATTGCCTAACCCCAAAGGACTAAAAAGATTAATGGGTAAACAATAGGTCTAATACTTTATCAAAAGTGTGATTTGGTAACGAAGCTAGTTTTGCAAACATTGTATCTTCTTAAAAAATAAAATATTATTAGTTGGTAGTTGAATGGGAAGCCCGAGTCCTCCATGTAATTAAATAGTTAAGGATTTCTAGAGTTTGAATCATTTAGCTTTTGTTTTTTTTGTGTTGTAAACTAGAAAACAAATCTTAAGTACTTTTCTGTTCATCTTGTTAAAAATAAAATAAAAAAGAACATTTTGTTGTTTCCGAGTATTATTTCTATTTAAAAAGTACGCATTTTTTATGCATTTATTTCATGCTTTTGTCCGTCAGCCGCCAGAACTAAGAATTTAAAGAAAAGGTAATGCTACAAGAATATTTTTTTTAACATATTTTTTTGTCATTATAAGAGAGAGTGGTTGGATTGCTTTGAATCACGAAATAACGTTTCGTATCACGCAATTAATACATAATACGAGACGTTATCACGTGATTCGAAGTAATTCAACCACTCTCACTTGTAATATCAAAAAAATATATCAATTAATTATTTTTCTTAAAAGTAATATAAAGCTAAAAGCATAAAAGGGGAAAGGAGAGTGCATTTATTCTTACCGATCTGCTGCTACAGAAGGCCTCGTTCATTAAGGAAGCCAATCCTATGCATTCGAAGCAGTAGTCAGCCCCTCCATCCGTCATTTCTTTTACTACCTTTTATAAATATATATTAACACAAATATTAGGTAGGAATTAACGTTCAGATTTTCTTGGTATAAAAATAGTAGAACTGACCTCGTTCACCGCTTTGTCCCCACAGTCCTTTGGGTTCACGAAATGGCTCACACCAAATTTCTTCCCTGCATGCATTCAATTGTGTTAATGGAAAAATAATAATTGAAAGAAAGAAAAAAAATGTAAATTTGTTTTTTTTAAAATTTTTTTTATTATTTTTTAAAACATATAAAAAATTGTATCTAAATTACAAAATCATATAATTTAGTATTGGGTGGAGCACATGCCAATGGAGAATTTCTCGGGATTCAAATCAATTCCAATGATTTTTGAAGCTCCTCGTATTCTTGCGCCTTCAGCAACCTATTTTCATAAATATGCAATCTAAAATTAATATAAGAAAGAAAATCATTGCAACAAAAACTAAAGTAAAGTTTTATGTGGTATATATATATATATATATATATATATATACTGCAAGGCCAACTGCTCCAAGCCCAAATATGGCGACCGAGGAACCTTTCTTCACGTCTGCTATTTTCCAAGCTGCACCCACTCCTGTATTCACCACCACCCTATAACTATTAATTTCATAAAAATATATTTCTTTTTCATACTTTAATTTGATTTAAAAATAATATTCAAGTCAACTTTGTTTTTTATTTAGTTTTGAAAGTTCATCAAAACGTCTCCCTCATTCAAATAATCTTTACCTGCCTTCTTCAAGACCCTAGCTAACTTTCCATTCCACTTGTTAATATAACAAATCCGAAGACGTCACATATAATAATATATACTACATTTTGTTTCTCATGAGTTACGTTTTTAAAGGCTTTTTCTTTTTTGTTTTTCGATAGTCGTCTTATTTTTTGGGACGAGACTAATTCTTTCAAATTTGAGAATTTACAGTGACAATACACCTCTTTCAACAGAAATAAACAAAGTGGATTCAAAATCATAATGAGTCTTTCAATTGCATTTTATAATTCGTTCATTGAATCAGCGAACCAATCCCTTATTGGTGCTGGATGGTTTCACATCAGCTGAAAAATTTACGGCACCAACCAACCACGTTGATTCCATTCATTTTGAGACTAAATTGCTTTTCACCGCAAGAGGTAACTGTTTTGACACGTTGAAATATAAAAAACATTATGATCATGATTCATGACACAATAAAGATAAGCATTGGAAGAATATATCTACCAGCATCTCTCGTAACAGTCCCCAAGCGTTACAATTGACATTTCCAAGGAAAGATTAAAAAGAAAAAAGTTTAAATTATATGAAGAATCAAAGAAATATTATTTGATCTAAATATTTTTAATTATCAATTTTTGATATGGGTCAGGTGGTATATCCGGAAATAGCCACTTCAAAGGCTAATCCACCAGAAATGATTGTCATTTTGGGGATATGAGATCCCATTTAATAACATGTAAGTATGTTGGTAGGCAATGGACATGTCTCACTCCACCTATGCCATGAACTCGAGCTCATAGAAGGAAAACTTTTAAGCGGACCCTGCGGGGTCAGCTAGCTTGAGACCCTGCGCTTTTCATTTTAAGCATTAGAAGAATATATATTTTCATCTTTTGGTCTTTACATTTTTATGATAAGACTACTTTTCTTTACATAATTAATATTTATTAAATAATAAATTTAGAGAAACATAGGAGAAAACTCTACTCTTTTGAGCTATAGATCACAGGGCGTTGCATGTGTATTAAGAAAAAAATGGGTAATAATTAAATGGGATAGCAGAAGTAAATGTGGTATGAAAAATAATATTTATGATATATTTAATTGCTTCTTAAAAATATCAATTGCATAAAAAAAATAGTCTGATCAAGAAATATATATATATTTACTAAGGCAATCAAATAGGGTATTTCAAGTAATATTTTTATCAAATGATGTAATTAAAGTGATATTGAAGTTTTTTTTTTTTTATTATTATTTTTCTTTTAAAGAAAGATATTACCAGTTGAGACACCGCAGCTAAGCAAGCAAGCCTTCTCAACAGGAATTTGGGTATCGATCTTGACCACATGAGCTACGTCCACCACCGTGTACTCCACAAAGCTAGACACAGACAGGAAATTATGCAGAATTCGTCCTTCTAAGTCTCTGAATCTGCTTGTCCCATCTCTTGGCATCCCGTTCGCTACTTTGAATGGGAACTTGCTACAGTTATTGCTCTTCTCAGAATTGCAATCTATGCAATCTTCGCAGTTCGCTATGCACACTGGCACTACAGTGTCTCCTTCTTGCAATTCCTCCACCTTATCCCCCACGCTCTCGACAACCCTGAACATATAATCATTCCAATAACTCTTAAAAGTTAATTCCAAGGAAGACCCAGCATTAATAATATCATGCAAAGAATAAAAAAGATTACCCGACTGCTTCGTGCCCGAAAATTTTGGGAAATTCTGCCAGAGGACCCTGAAACCGATGAATTGAAGAACACAATCAAAATTAGGAAAAAAAAGAAAAAAAAGAAAAAAGAGATGGGATAGAATTTATGTGAAAATTTTATTATGACTTACATCCATTTTCCAGAAAGTAACATCGCTGTGGCACAAAGATGTACAGAGAATTTTGATCCGGACTTCCCAAGCTTTCGGAGGGTCTACTTCAATCTCCTCTATTACCAGAGGCTCCCCAGCCTTCCTACAAACCGCAGCTGTTGTTTCGTTTCACACAAATATTATTAATTATTACAAGTTTGTTCAATATTTTATAAAAAAAAAAGAGAGGCATGTATAAAGAGAAGTTTTCTGAGATACCAACCTTTGCATCGAATAGCCTTTCCTATAGTTTTCTTAGATGGGTTGTGGTTCAATTCCATAGTTGAGAGATTTGCAGAGATGGAGGAGATTGGAGAAGACATTGCTATCGGTTTCCCCTTGTTAATTAAACTTGCCAGATGATTCTAAAGGCCAAAGAAGAAAACGCCAACCTTAGCTTTGTTTGTATCTCCTCTTCCGAAGTGGGGATTAGCTGGACCTCTTTGTAGTGCGTCTCTGTGATTTATGGGATTGACTTGGTCAGTCCAATAGATAGGGATTAAATAGAAGAGAAATGTTGTATAAACGGAAAAGCCCACAAATGGTACAAATCTACATGACATCATCGGCGACAAATTTGTCCTGCCTTGCATCCTGACCTGCCTTTATAATTAATGTTATTACTCGAGGCTTTTGACTTTATTTCTATAAAAAATTAAATTTTTTTAACAAATGACATTCAAATAGAATCATAAATTTATCAGTTAACATCTAACCAATAGATAATGTACCGCAACACGAATTATAAATCTGATGGGCACCACTGAATCTTTCAAAAATAAAATAAAATAAATAAAGATGTCTTTCAATGACATTTCCTTGGTGGCACTGATCCAGAATTATGGTGGCACTGCATCATTTATTTATTGGTATGACAAATGAATTATTATTTTTATTTTAATAATATTTTTAATTTTTTATAACAATCAAATCAAAAAATACTATTACTTAAGGTTATTTAACTAGTAATATTTAATAGGGCGGCTATTAGGGTTTGGACGGAGAAGAAATAAAGCTTAAAACGATTTACTTTTTCTATTTTTAGAACTATTTAAAAGGTTTATTTTATTTTTATTTTTTTAAAAATTAATTTTATTGTTAATGAAGCTAAAATTATAATTTTATAATTAATTAATTTTTAGTTTTTTTTTACTCTTTATATTTTAGGCTTAAATTATTATTTTTTTTAATAATTTATCCTTCTAAGTTTTACTCCTAATTGCCCTAATCCATTTTTTAAATAATTTTAGTCATTTTGATCAAATTAAAACTAAATATTTCATGAAGAACATGAAAAGTCTATTCAAACTGCCTAACTCAAATTTAAAGGCTAAGTGATAACAATAAAAATCTGTAATTAACCAAGGTTAACTAGTTCAAAATGAGCATTAAATAGCACTAGTTAAATAACCCAAGTACTAGCATTAATTATAACAAGCAAAGCAGTAGAAATTTGAGGTGGATGATGCCATTTGTAGCATTTGGTGTGGGCTTTTTCGTTTATATAGCATTCCTATAATTTTTTATTCACCTTTCAAAAAAAATAAAAAAGAATAAATAGTTTCTTTTTTGATTTATTATATTAGAGTTTAAACTTGTATAGGTTCCAGTTTAGATACAAAAAATACAGAATATATAGAATTACCAGACATGATTTATTAGTTTCCGGTCTAAATCAATCCCACCAACTCCAATAATAAGAAAAGTTAATCTATGGGTATGAAAATGTCAAATTGTCACAAGTAAGCATCAATAATTATTTAATATTCGGCCTATTCTAGTATGATCAGATAATTTATGGTTGAACCATATTATGAAAATATTTAAGCTGATGTTGATTTGTTGATAATTAAATATATATTGGTGGTCCATTACTTATAATATTATAGTGATATGAAATCCAAACAAGAGAATACAACATGCCTGTAATACCTTCGGTTTACACAAATAAAAATAATAAAAAAAAAACTTCGACCAGGGTGCCCGAAGGTTCGGGCATCATTTTTTTCCTATTTAAGGAACCTCTCTCCTCATTTCTTACACCAAAATTACTTTTTCTTGTGATTTTTTTTTCTCTCTCACTCATTTTCAGGTTTTTTCTTCTCTTTTAAGACTCTTCTTCGTGGTGCAACACAGTTTTGCTCGGGGGAAGGTGCCAGTTCTCGAAAGAGTTTTTATCTGAAGGTGGGGAACGAAACATAAGTTTGTGTATCTTATAACTTTTATTAAAGTTTACATTCATTTATCATTATGTCTACTATTCATTTACACTGCATTATTACGTATAATGTTTATACTTGTCATGCTTATGCCTGTATATTTGGAGTTCATGTATTATACTGTTGCTATGCCAGATTAGTGGTCAATCTGCCTCAACCAGACTCAGTATTATCCTCAGTAATTTTAAATAGTAAATAAAAGGCAACGTGCTACTCTAGACGATTGGTATTTAAGCTATGTCATTTATTATCACTGGATTACATCCAGTTCTTTTTCTTTCAGCCTTCTGATCCTTTCTTGATCAGCAATTTTCATTGTTAATCTTGACTGGTCTTTTCCAAATCTGGAATTCACTGACACAGGTGATTCTAAGTCAAGATAACATATTGGATTAGACTCAACATAATAGTACTACCCATATGTATACCCATACAATCAATCATAAGATCATAAAGCTTTTATCTTTTTACGAATTTTAAACTTAGGCTCTGATACCAATATTGTCACGACGCCCCTGACATAGGCTGACGTCATGACCGTCACAACGTACTATACACTGTACATACCCATATACAATATATAATACACTATCAGCCTTCACGTACTCTCACATTCCATCCCAAACTTACAGAATTTTATTTTTTCTATACCACAAATCAAATCCAATATAGTTCATTCATTCACACATCACATTTTCATTTCATCATCCAATATATTAAGCTATCTATGCCCACACATCCCATCTAGATGATAATTCATATATATGTAATGTGTGATAAGTATACATATCAAAATAACAAAAATATAATCTATTTCCTCTAAGCATACATACACATACCAGATGAAGGCTCACGTGAGTATCACTCACGGAATTTTCCTTTTCCCTTCGACTCAATACCTGAAATATTGGAGGAAATGGGGTGAGCAAACAACAGCTCAGTGAATATAGTTCTTGAGATGACAATTATATACATTTAGAGAAATATGACATTTAAAATCATTTCAAACACTTATGCAACACATGCATCATTCAACGAATATATTATACATGTCAACAACATAAATTTCATGAGTTTTCAATAACACAATGCACAATCTCCCTCCTCCGCAAGGCAAGAGAGCGGGTCTAACCCTTGTATGGCCGTACAAGGTAGACACAGTCTCTCATCACCCAATTCACAGTCATTTCAAGGATCGCAACCCTTGTTAGGACAGACCTTCTGACAATGAGGACTCGGAAAACCTCATCTGGGTCTATTCCTAACGAAATGACAATGAGGATTCGTAAAACCTCATCATTACAAACTCCAATTGCTAAAATCAGTTTGCATGATCCCTAAAACTCAATGCATTATATATAAATATACCATGCATACAATCAAACATTTTATATGCGTACAATGTCATACAAGAACCAAATCAAGAAAACTATACTCACAGTGGTTACACGGGTTTCTAATCCAATATATCCTCTAAAATCGAGCACCATAAACGTCATTGCTTCCTCAATAGCGTTTATCCATGTACGTAAGCTCTCAACTGAAATAAACCAGAGCTTATCATGAGAAGCACCATTTATCATATCGTTAGCTACTAAAAATATCAAATCATATCCAAAAATCACGATCTTAGTATCGAAACGTCCGGAATTCAGTTCTCTACGAATCTATGATTTCAAATCATTTTTATATCACTGTTCACAATACTATTCACGATTTACTATTTACATCACTATTTACTAATCACTATTCACTATTCATTTTCACTATTCACTATTCATTATTCACTATTCACTTCACTATTTACTATTCATCCGAAAGTTGTAAATTGTATTAAAATTGTCCAACGGTCTCCAAAAATCATGAAATTGAATCTAACCACATATTCGGGGTTCTAACAGTCTAGGGAGCATTTTTTTTTAACTTTTTAGCAGATTTTCATTCATGTTGGGTCAAAACCCCAATTTTTTGAAAACGCCGTAAAACGACTCCCACAAGAAAATTTACTCCGCTAGACTTGTTACCTCTAGCTTAGAGATCAATTTCACGAAGAAAGAGAATGAAAATCACTTACCGCGGGTTCGGATCTCCCTCCGTTTTCCCTTCTTTCTTTCTTCATTCCTTTAATTTCTCTCTGCACTTCTTCTTCTCCTTCTCTTTCTTTTGCAAGTTCTTTTTTTTTTTTATTCTTTGTTTTCTCTTGTCGGCAAACGTTGGAAATAAGAGCTTTTTTTTTATTCTTTTTATTTTAATTTTTATCCCATGCTCCTCATGCAATTTAACAAACCAACTTTCCCATATTATCCCATGCTCCTCATGCAAGTTAACAAACCAACTTTCTCATCTATTAATCAATTTAATTCAACTCCAATTCACATATCTAATTAACCAACCCATTCCACTAATAAAACTTATATTCTTTATTTAATAATTATATTTATTTGTTCATATTCCTTAAATATAGCATGTATTTCATACACGGGTATATTTAGCTCATACGTATCAAATACGTGTATTATCATGTGTATATTTAGCTCATACGTATAAAATACATGTATTATACATCTTGATATACGCGTACTTCAACGTATGTATTTTATTAAAATTACGGGGTGTTACAATCTCCCCAACTTAAGGAATTTCGTCCTCGAAATTGAAAATCAAGGACTATTCCTCAAGTGATACTTAATCCCAGAAAACTGCTCCCGCGTTTTCGATTTCAGCTCTCATGTTTACTCTTCTTGATACGTGGTATCCTCCCCAACTTATAGTTGAGTTACATCCATACAATCTATGGAATCTGAATGACATTCCCTCAATATCAATAGATAGACACTATTCTGCACACTTATCAACTGTGACAGTAGAGCAAATCGGTAAGCCAATGGACCTATCCTATCAAGGATCTTTAATGGTCCAACAAATTAAGGGGCGAGCTTTCCTTTCATTCCAAATCTCATTTGAGCTTTCTGTGGTAAGACCCTTAGCAAAATTGAGTCAGCCACAATACATTTCAAGGCCTATATACCAACCTTGTGTATTTTATAAGATCTTCTGGCCCAATAACAATAACTCCATACTTTCAAATCAACAAGTTGGAGATCTATAAGGGTTACTATAAAACCTGTAGAGTGCCATCATTATGCTATTATAATAGTTGTTTATACACATAAGTTTACACAAATAAAATATTTCTTCCAACTTCCACCAAAATTCAAGTATACTAGACCCGAGCATGCTCGCAAGCATCAAAGTCACTCTCTCAGTCTGTCAACCAGTCTGAGAGTACATATCACACTGAGAAGGAGATGAGTACCAAAACGAGTCTGCATCATATATCAGATCTCGACACAATCTTCGGATCTTAATCCGACATGAAAAATATCTGAGTACTCCCATCAAATCTCTCTATCTCACACATATACAATCTGCTCAGTCTATCAATAGAATTCTGGTGTTCATTGGAAGAATATATAGACTTACCAGTCCACTAATGGTTATCCAAATGGTATCATATCTACCCATAACCCATAACCCATAAGATACCATTTGAATCCCATCTGCATTTAACACAATCCATCTTCATAATCTTTCATACTGATATTATATTCGTCTCATCATAACTCTTACTCTCTGAATATGCGTATCAATCAGCTGAACATGCATCCAAGCACAAATATCAACACATGGAGTCATAGAGAGTACACTCATACCTGTAACTCTCATTCACAAACAATCTCCATTTATGGCCTCACTGATAGATACTACTCCAGTTTCAGTCTGTTTCCTGCTCAATGCCTCAACAACATATTGGCCTTTCCCAGGATAATAATTCAATATAAAATCAAATCCTTCGGGAATTCTTGCCACATTTATTACCTCATATTCAGTTTTTTTTTTCGTTCAAATAATTACTTCAGACTAAAAATCTGAAGATAATGTGACATTTTTATTATAGAGGCAAGGCTCTCATCATTTCAAAATAACTACCAACAAATTTCTCTTCACTCTTACGATAGTTATTCTCGTACACTACCAAATATCTGAAGGCACAAGTAATTAACCTATCCTTTTGTATCAATGCAAAATCCAGATCTGGACGTGATATTCATCAATCACAATTACTTCCAGGTTCTGAAACTAGTCCCAACATTTAGTACGGTGAGAGCTTCCCCATGCACAACGGTCCACACATTTTATAGCATTCATCTGGCTTAGTTTCGTGAGTGGAACAGATAACTTCAAGGATCTTTCCATGCACTTTCTATAACATACAACTAATACCGGAGAACTTAGGATTTCCATCATTCAGTTTTAACAGTTCTATGATCACTTTGCCTTCCCAACATCCTTAAAGATACTATTTAAACTAGTCATGTGATCCAAAAATTCTCATCTCAATTATATTCACAACTCATATTCACCGAGCTTGGCACTCAATCGGTGCTCTCTCAGTGACTACAAGATAATTCCGAGGTGCTATTCATGCTCCTCTTATTTTTCTTGGGACAATTTCATATATCATCATCGAAGACTATGTGATAATCACGATATGGTTCATATACCCACTGCATCAATCCTATAAACGTGATTGACACATTAATCAAGGTTACCAAAAGTTCATCATATCCATATCTTGTCTTAAAATAGTTTGCATTACATCCTTTTCTCGAATTCTTAACTGATGGTGCCTAGATCTCAAATGATCTTAAAGAAAGTTTGGCTCCATGTAGTTAATCGAATTTAACCATCTATCCATGGTGAAGGATATTCATTCTTTATTGTTACCCTGTTCAGTTAACAGTAATTCATACTTAAACATATTTCACTATACCTTCTTTCCATGTTATCACAAATGCTCTCCAAGGTGACATATCAAGGATAATAAATCTTTTGCTCATTAACATATTTACCTACACCTTAAATTCTCACAATTCCTCAAGTACTCTTTATATGAAGGAATGAAGATACATGTTATACTCAATTTTATATGCTATCAATCTCCTGCCCAAGTGGCAATTTTAATAAGTCAGCAGAGAATACTCTAATATACTAGCTCACCATAAGAATTTTAATCAACTGCATGCTTTTTTTTTTACGTTACTCTAAATTGCTTTGTACTTGCCATATTCTCCATTTCCTCGTCAATAACTAGCTTATCTTAGATAGAAAATTTTGAGGGTATAAATTTCTCGAGATTCAAAATGAGAATTTTCCACTTATTCAGAATATTACTCCTTTTCGGAGAGAGGGTCCACCTGGCATGAGAGGTGACCAGCCAATCATACCCAACAAAGCATCCAATTCCAAACAAAAATTCCCATTGTAAAGTCCATAATTACTTGATGACCCTCATATTTATTCTACATATTATTTGCTAACCATATCAAGGTAGATTCTTTTTTTTTTTTTTTTTTTTTTTTTTTTTTTTTTTTTCTGTAGGCATACTCACAATCAATGATATACTATTATACCAGAAGATAATACAATTTGTCTACCATATCACCAGAGGTACAAGACCAGGTAGATCTAACAATACATCAGAATATACATAATAACAAAATGTTGATCATACCTGTTATCAACGTCTTACTAATCTTTGGATCTGGTCTTTCATTTACTTTAATTTATTCTCTAAAATTTGGTGGAATCACATTGATAAAACATATTGGGGCATTCTATATCGACCAACTGGAGATTAACACATCCCGTGTTTCTTTTTTTTTGTATCAGATTGATAATAGACAATTATAGGTTGAGGTACAATTTACTTAGTCTGTGACTCCTGCTCAGGCAATGGAAACCACTTCTAATTTTCATAATTCGTTAACATCACTTTCTTTCTTTTTCCCATTCTTATTGGGTTAGTACCTGACCCAATACTGCCAAAATCTCAACCTTACTCAATGTTTCACTTATCTTCAATTTCATATTTTTTTTTGCCCCAACATTTCCTTACATTACTTATTTCGCCTTGTACCTAACACTGGTGTTGATGACTCGGCTTCAAATGGCAGTACAAGTTACATCACTAATATTGCTAGGGTTAACAATTTCACCACAGTTTTGACCCGAAATTTATAGGTTGTCTCACAACTTGCGTATATATTTGTAACCCCACAATTAGCAAACCTGCCGTAGAGGATCCCAAAATTTATTCTAGATCCTTATCATTATCACACTATCCATAGTGAGCATTCCCAAAAAGAAACTATACCAGTCTGTTGAAGTCATGTTTGTATTTATGGTTAGGCATGTCACTACATTAAACTTTTTCATGCCTTAAACAATTTCAGCATGATGATAGAAGCCCTTAGAAAATAGCTTCTTTAATTAATCTCATGCCTTAATCATCTTAGGAGTCCTTAACCCAATTTTCTATCATATCTTATCATCAGTGAGCTTAAACTTAGCTAACTTGTTTTATCATTTTCAGAGACTTAATCATTCTCTAAGATGGTCTCCACTCAGAGTAGTAAATCTGTACTATGTCTACTATCAGACTGCCAGTAAAGATAGGAGAGTCTCTTCTCCTGAAAGTTTCCATAACTTTCACATATCTTTTCATTTCATCTGGCTTATCATTGAGACCGTCTATTTATTTTCTTTTGACTTCAGCCTCCATTATAGATGTTTTTTTTTTTCCAGAAATACTCACACCATTGGCACCCACATCTGGAGCTATCAATGGTTCAAGCCTCTGTCATTCTCACATTACAACTTTGCCACAAGCTTATAAGCTGTGCATTTCGTTGTTGTTGGGTAGTTACTAGCCATATATAAGCTAGGTCATTTATTATCACTGGATTACATCCAGTTCTTTTTATTTCAGCCTTCTGATCCTTTCTTGATCAGCAATTTCCATTGTTAATCTTGACTGGTCTTTTCCAAATCTGGAATTCACTACACAGGTGATTCTCAGTCAAGATAACATATTGGATTAGGCTCAACATAATAGTACTACCCATATGTATACCCATACAATCAATCATAAGATCATAAAGCTTTTATCTTTTTACGAATTTTAAACTTAGGCTCTGATACCAATATTGTCACGACGCCCCTGACATAGGCTGACGTCATGACCGACACAACGTACTATACACTGTACATACCCATATACAATATATAATACACTGTCAGCCTTCACGTACTCTCACATTCCATCCCAAACTTACATAATTTTATTTTTTCTATACCACAAATCAAATCCAATATAGTTCATTCATTCACACATCACATTTTCATTTCATCATCCAATATATTAAGCTATCTATGCCCACACATCCCATCTAGATGATAATACATATATATGTAATGTGTGATAAGTATACATATCAAAATAACAAAAATATAATCTATTTCCTCCAAGCATACATACACATACCAGATGAAGGCTCACGTGAGTATCACTCACAGAATTTTCCTTTTCCCTTCGACTCAATACCTGAAATATTGGAGGAAATGGGGTGAGCAAACAACAGCTCAGTGAATATAGTTCTTGAGATGACAATTATATACATTTAGAGAAATATGACATTTAAAATCATTTCAAACACTTATGCAACACATGCATCATTCAACGAATATATTATACATGTCAACAACATAAATTTCATGAGTTTTCAATAACACAATGCACAATCTCCCTCCTCCGCAAGGCAAGAGAGCGGGTCTAACCCTTGTATGGCCGTACAAGGTAGACACAGTCTCTCATCACCCAATTCACAGTCATTTCAAGGATCGCAACCCTTGTTAGGACAGACCTTCTGACAATGAGGACTCGGAAAACCTCATCTGGGTCTATTCCTAACGAAATGACAATGAGGATTCGTAAAACCTCATCATTACAAACTTCAATTGCTAAAATCAGTTTGCATGATCCCTAAAACTCAATGCATTATATATAAATATACCATGCATACAATCAAACATTTTATATGCGTACAATGTCATACAAGAACCAAATCAAGAAAACTATACTCACAGTGGTTACACGGGTTTCTAATCCAATATATCCTCTAAAATCGAGCACCATAAACGTCATTGCTTCCTCAATAGCGTTTATCCATGTACGTAAGCTCTCAACTGAAATAAACCAGAGCTTATCATGAGAAGCACCATTTATCATATCGTTAGCTACTAAAAATATCAAATCATATCCAAAAATCACGATCTTAGTATCGAAACGTCCGGAATTCAGTTCTCTACGAATCTATGATTTCAAATCATTTTTATATCACTATTTACAATACTAATCATGATTTACTATTCACTATTTACTATTCATTGAACTATTTACTACACTATTCATTTTTCACTATTCACTATTTACTATTCACTCACTATTCATTATTCAGTATTCACTATTCATCCGAAAGTTGTAAATTGTATTAAAATTGTCCAACGGTCTCCAAAAATCATGAAATTGAATCTAACCACATATTCGGAGTTCTAACAGTCCAGGGAGCATTTTTTACCTTTCTAGCGGATTTTCATTCACGTTGGGTCAAAACCCCAATTTTTTGAAAACGCCGTAAAACGGCTCCCACAACAAAATTTACTCGCTAGACTTGTTACCTCTAGCTTAGAGATCAATTTCACGAAGAAAGAGAATGAAAATCACTTACCGCGGGTTCGGATCTCCCTCCGTTTCCCCTTCTTTCTTTCTTCCTTCATTTCCTTTCTCTCCGCACTTCTTCTTCTCCTTCTCTTTCTTTTGCAAGTTCTTTTTTTTTTTTATTCTTTGTTTTCTCTTGTCGGCAAACGTTGGAAATAAGAGCCTTTTTTATTCTTTTTATTTTAATTTTTATCCCATGCTCCTCATGCAATTTAACAAACCAACTTTCCCATGTTATCCCATGCTCCTCATGCAAGTTAACAAACCAACTTTCTCATCTATTAATCAATTTAATTCAACTCCAATTCACATATCTAATTAACCAACCCATTCCACTAATAAAACTTATATTCTTTATTTAATAATTATTTTTATTTGTTCATATTCCTTAAATATAACATGTATTTCATACACGGGTGTATTTAGCTCATACGTATCAAATACGTGTATTATCATGTGCATATTTAGCTTATACGTATAAAATACGTGTATTATACATCTTGATATACGCGTACTTCAACGTATGTATTTTATTAAAATTACGGGGTGTTACAATCATGAAACTAATACGAGACGGTGTCATGCATACATACATGTTAGATTGATTATGATGTTCTGATGTGTATTTATGATATTTGAATATGAAGTTTGCTTTATTAATTATTATATTCACGAACTATTTTACCCACTGAGCGTGTAACTCACTCCGTTGTTATCCAATTTTTTCACAAGAGATTAGGGTGGATTGGGTGCAGGTTTTTAGGCCTACATTTTTGTACTCTTTGTATTATTCATTGAAGATTTTGAGAGGATGTTTCCTTAACTATTTCATGTATAAATATATTCTGAAATTAATGTCTGTAATTTTATTTAAACTAAATCCTAAATGCTAAACCAATTTTTTTTAAGAGAACTTGTATTTTTCATAAATTGAAAATTCCACTTAACCAAAAAAAGAAAAAAAAAATTGAAATTTCACAATCAAAGAAAAGTTGGGTACTAAAATGTAAAGAAAAGTTGGGTATTAAAATGTTGAGATTGACATCTCACTTTATAATATTATTGCATCGTGGGCAATTGAGTCTAGATGTTTTTTTCATTGTAATTTTTTGAAAAGTCACCTTCAACACAATTTTTAATTTTCTTTCAATGAGAAGAAAAAAAAATAAAAAGGAGGGGGGCGGGGCCTTTTGACATGATTACCTTTTAAAAATAAAATAATTTCACAAATGCCATTCACATACAAATATTGACCCATTTACCCTACTTTACTGTGCATCGTACAGTCAACGAGTCAAACAAGTGCCACGTCGGCGCGGATGAGGCATTGAAGGGAAGACGTCTTTTTAAAAGACGCATTCCTTTCATAATTTTTTTTTAAGTGACCCATCAAATTTTTTATTTTTATTTTAAGAAAAGGACGCCTTCCATACTATACTGATTTTTTTTTTAAGTCACTGAACTCGCAGCTTCAAGTGTTCAGAACCTGTTAGAGGAAAAAAAATAAACTTTATAATGATCTTGAAGCATTTAGGGATGAAGAAGAGAAGTCTAAGAAGGCAATGGAAAGCTTACCTTCAGCTTTGCATGAAGTTTCCTCATAAGCTAGAGAAGCCAAAGAGAAGCTTTTGTCTAGTCAGAATGAGCTCAAAAATGCCGAGGCTCAAGTGGAAGATTTGAAGTTGGTTTTAAAAGCAACCAATGAAAAGTACGATGCTTGATGAGGCAAAACATGAAGTCGATCTCCTTAATAATACTGTTAAAAAATCCAAGACTGAGATTGAGGATTCTAAGGCTGTGTGGAATCAAAAAGAGCTAGAATTCATGAACTCAATAAAGGATTTGGAAGAAGAGTCCTCTTAAATTAAAATGAAGTGAATAGATTGATTGGTTTGCTTAAGGAGGCAGAGGAAGATGCCCAAGAAGCCAAGGATGAAACGGTACGACTTCAATATAGCTTAAAGGAAGCTGAATTAGAGGCGGGTTATCTTAAAGAAATTTTAGATGAAGTTAGAGTTAAGGCTGTGTGGAATCAAAAATGGTAGAATTTTTTGTAGAAAATGGAGAAAGAAGCGGAGAATAGAAACCCAATTTGGAAATCCCAAATTGTGCAAAAAAAATTTCCTTTTACTTAAAAAAAAAAATTTGAAGGGAAGGCGTCTTTTCATCCCTTTACTTAAAAAAAAAAATTTGAAGAGAAGGCGTAAAAGACGCCTTTCCTTCGCTTAAAAAAATGTCACCTTCGCGCCGACGTGGCGCTTGTTTGACGCGCTGACTGTGTGATAACTGTGCTATGAACAGTAAAATAGGGCAATCCTGACAATATTTTTGTATGGATGATATTTGTGAAATTATTTTATTTTTGAAGGGTAATCATGTCAAAAGCCCGACGGAAGGGGGGTGGGGGTGCATAATGCAGCCCCACTCTTGATTTGTTAAAAAAACAAAATGTCAATTCTTCCCTCCTCCAACAATTGCTCCTCCTCTAGTGATCGATCCTCCAATGGTAATCCTGCGACTTCTTATGTTGCTCCCCCCTATTACGATATTATTGGGGTACTTTAGAAAAATACAGGGTTGTGATATTTTGTAATATATATACTTCATGGTTGTGAATGAGGTGGGGGACGAAAAAGAGAGGCGATGAGAATTTGATGTGATTCTTCTCTCTTAAATAATGGTAATATGGGACTCTTTTGCTTCTTTTTTCCTTGTTTAGGATCTATGGTGAAAAGGTGGCAGAAGTAGCAATGTCAAATTAATGGTGGTGGCAATTCATTAGGTTTTTCTTTTTACTGAAATTGTAACACCCCGTAATTTTAGTTAAATACATACGATAAATTATACGTATATCGAGATGTATGATACGCGTATGTATACGCGTGTAGGATATACGCGTGTATGAAATACATGCTATATTTAAGGAATATGAGCAAATAAATAAAATTATTAAATAAAGAGTATAAGTTTTATTAGTGGAATGGGTTGGTTAATTAAATATGTGGATTGGAGTATGATTTAATGAATTAATGAATAGTATGATTGAATGAATGAAAATGAAATTTGAGGGGGAGAGTTAGTTAACTATTAAGATGATGAGCGTTGGATCATTGTTTTATATAATCTCTCAAAAATCTCTCTCAACGTTGAATAAAAAAATAAAATAAAATAAAGATCTTTATATTTGACTATCTGTTTCGAACGTGTAAAAGAGGAAGGATAAGATGATATAGTATTCTACTATTTCATTCTTTTATTTTATTCTCTCACGTCATTCTCCATTCTCTCACCTTTTTCTCATTCTCTCACCTTCTCTCTCACACGTTAAACAAAAAGAATAATAGAAAGGGGTTGAAGGAAAGAGAAGTTGCTGCAGAGAGAAGAACGAGCAGATAGAGAGAAAGGAAAAGAAGAACGAAGGGAGAACGCAGACTTCCCGCGAAATCCGGAACCGCGGTAAGTAATTTTCACTCTCTTCCTTCGTGAAATTGATATCTAAGCTATATGTAAACTTTCTAGCGGAGTAATTTTTACTGTGGGAGCCGTTTTACTGCATTTTCAAAAATTGGGGTTTTGACCCAACGTGAATGAAAATCCGCTAGAAAGGTAAAAAAACGTTTCCTGAACTGTCGGGACCCCGAATATGTGGTTAGATTCAATTTCATGATTTTTGGAGACCATTTGACAATTTTAATACAACTTACATCTTTCAGATGAATAGTAAAGAATGAATAGTAAATAGTAAATAGTAAATAGTGAATAGTGAATAGTAATGTAAACAGTGATTTGATATTTTAGTAACTACCGATATGGTAAATGATGATTCTCATGATAATCTATGGTCATTTCAGTGTTTAAATTGAGAGCTTAAGGGCATGGATAAACGTTCTTAAGGAAGCAATATTGTTGCTCGATTTTAGAGGTTGGCTTAGAAAACCCGTGTAACCACTGTGAGTATAGATTTCTTGCGTTGGTTCTTATATGGCATTGTACGTATATAAAAGGTTTGATTGTATGCATATTATATTTATATATAATGCATTGAGTTTTATGGATCATGCAAATTGATTTTTAGCAATTGGAGTTTGTAATGATGAGGTTTTGCGAATCCTCATTGTCATTTCGTTAGGAATTAGACCCAGATGAGGTTTTGTGAGTCCTCATTGTCAGTAGGTCTGTCCTAACAAGGGTTGGGATCCTTGAAATGACTGTGAATTGGGTAATGAGAGGTTGTGGCTACCTTGTAACGGCCATACAAGGGTTAGACCCGCTCTCTTTCCTTGCGGAGGAGGGAGATTGTGCATTATGTTATTGAAAACTCATGAAATTTATGATGTTGACATGTACAATATATTCGTTGAATGATGCATGTGTTGAATAAGTGTTTGAAATGATTTTAAATGTCATATTTCTATAAATGTATATAATTGCCATCTCAAGAACTATATTCACTGAGCTGTTGATTGCTCACCTCATTTCCTCCAATATTACAGGTATTGAGTTAAAGGGAAAAGGAAAACTCCGTGAGTGATAATCACGTGAACCTTCGTCTGGTACGTGTATGTATGCTTGGAGGAAATAAATTATATTTTTGTTATTTTGATATGTATATTTATCACACACTATATATATGTAATATCACCTAGATGGGTTGTGTGGTAATATTATATAATGCTTGGGGATGATGAAATGAGATGATCATAGATATTTATCAGATGAGACTTTAATTTGTGGAATGAATGGAATGATTATAGAGATCTATATTGGATTTGAATTATAGTTTAAAAAAAAAAATTTGCTGTAACTTTTGGGAATTATTGTGAGACTACGTGAAGACTGACAGTGTATTATATATTGTATATAGGTATGTACAGTGTATAGTACACTGTGCCGGTCATGACGTCAGCCTACGTCAGGGGCGTCGTGACAATATTGGTATCAGAGACACGTTTAGGATTAAAAGCCTAAAAGATTAAAAGCTTTAGTATCTTATGTTTGTTTTATGGGTTTATGTATGGGTAAATAACGTATCTATACAAATTTAGTAATCGGATTGGCTGACTTATATTCTCCTTTATCTCTGTGAATGGCAGATTGAAAGGGAAGTATGAAGCAATCATGGATCCACAAGAAGAAAGGTTAATGAAACTGGAAGAAATGATGATAGCTCAGCAGAGACAAAATGCTGAGATGATGCGTATGATAACACGTCTTCAGGATAATTTACAGGGGCCTCCAGCACCTGTAGTACCCGAGGTTGGCGCCAGTAGTGCAGGTGCGTCTGTCGAGCGACCTGTGCCAGTGCAGGAGACAGTAGAGTCTCATGATGATATAGAAGAGACTCACAGATATGATGATGTGATGAAAGCATTTAAGAGACGAGAACCGCCTATATTTGATGGCAGTCTAGAGTTAGAGGTTGCTGAGGATTGGCTTCTGCGGATAGAAGCTATATTTGAGGATATGCATGTACAGGATAAGGACAAGATTAGACTTGCTCGATTTAAATTTTCAAGTAAGGTTGAGAGATGGTGGCAGACAATAGGCCG
Organism: Paratinospora sagittata; assembly: GCA_035771175.1. Lineage (NCBI taxonomy): Eukaryota > Viridiplantae > Streptophyta > Magnoliopsida > Ranunculales > Menispermaceae > Paratinospora > Paratinospora sagittata. The sequence continues at coordinate 41,616,296 of CM069590.1, read as the reverse complement.
AGCTTAAGGACCCATAGATACTTGGGATAAGTTTAAAGAAGTATTCTACAAGACTTACTATCCCCCGTCTGAGGTTGATAAAAGGCATAAGCAATTTATAGAATTGAAGCAAGGGAACATGTCTGTGAGAGAATATGAATATGAGTTCAATAGGCTAGCCTTGTTTGCCCCTGAGATGGTACAAACAGATCTGATGCGAATGAAAAGGCTCAGGGAAGGATTTAATGACCCAATCCAGAAAGGTTTAGCTCTTGCTGGTGTTCAGACCTATGATCAGGCAGTGCGACAGGCACTGGATTATGAGACAGTCGAGATGAAAAATAGGCCACCACGGGCAACGCCCACATCACAGGCAGGTATAGAGCAGCATGTACCTTATCAAAGTCCGAGAAAGCAGAGATGGGACAGAAAATGGTGGGGTGAACAGAAAAAGGCAAAGATAGTTGAGAGGCCTACTGCTATGGAGATTCCAGTTACTCCTCCAGCAGCAACGCTACCACCACCGGCAGGCAGAATATCACAGTCTGTTACGAGACCACCGACATAGGGATCGTCGGTTCGGGCACCGTGGCCACATAGGGGACCAGGCAGTCAGAGTGGTTGGCGTTCCATGTCAGGCACTGCGTCGCAAACAGCTTCATCTGCATATTGTCCTCTTTTCACATGTTATCGATGTGGGAATAAGAGACATAAAACGTACCAGTGTCCTTTTCAGTCAACCCCGCGGACTCCAACAAATCCATCTGCTACTGTTCCTATTCCCACGCCTGTCAGAGAGCAAGCCAGGGCTGTTACAGAGCCAGATCCAGAGGCGAACAAGAACTTGGTGGAAGGTATGCTTTCTATTTGCGACACTATGATGTATGTGTTAATTGATGCTGGATCCACCTTGTCATTTATTGCTGGCCACATGGTAGATAGGTTGCATTTAACTCCTGTTAGGATTAGTACACCGTTGGTTTTGAGTACTGCAGCAGGAGACCGAATCTACCCAAACATGTTGTGTGAAAAGTGTGTGGTCAAATATGCGGATCATGAAATGATTGTGAATCTTAGGGTTTTAGAATTCCTGGAATTCGATGCTATACTGGGTATGGATTGGTTGGCTGCCTATCATGCCCATGTGGACTGCTTTGAAAAGAAAGTAGTCTTTCAAATACCAGGACAACCCGCATTTATTTATAGTGGCAAGACGTCTTTCAACTCTCCCACTCGAGGCAGGATGGCCACTAATGCAGAGATAGGGATGTTGGCTAGTATAAAGCCAGTAAATGAAAAGGACTTAGGCGTTCAGATAGCAGATATTCCTATAGTATGTGAGTACCCAGATGTTTTTCCAGAGGAATTACCAGGATTACCACCAGTACGGGAAATTGATTTTATTATTGAACTGATACATGCTACAAAGCCTGTTTCAATTCCACCATATCGAATGGCGCTAAAAGAGTTACAGGAACTCAAGATGCAATTAGAGGAGTTAATGGAAAAAGGGTTTATCACCCCGAGTATGTCACCATGGGGCGCGCCTGTCCTGTTTGTGAAGAAGAAGGATGGCAGCTTGAGGTTATGCATTGATTATAGACAGCTAAACAGGGCGACAGTGAAAAATAAGTATCATTTACCCCGTATCGATGATTTAGTCGATCAGTTGAATGGTGCTAAATTTTTCTCTAAAATTGATTTAAGATCTGGATACCATCAGCTAAGAATACGGGAAGAGGATGTACCAAAGACTGCGTTTAGAACACAGTATGGTCACTATGAGTTTCTTGTTATGCCCTTTGGACTAACCAATGCCCCAGCCATGTTTATGGATTTAATGCAAAGGGTATTCAGACCATATCTGGATCAGTTCATTATTGTGTTTATTGATGATATACTCATTTATTCCAAGATTCAGGAGGATCATGAGCAGCACCTCCGCATCACTTTGCAAACACTGAGAGAGCATCGGTTGTATGCTAAATTCAGTAAATGCGAGTTTTGGATACATGAGGTGAGATTTTTAGGTCATGTGGTTAGTGCAGAAGGTATTTCTGTTGATTCTGCTAAGGTTGAGGCAATCATAAATTGGCCAAGACCAACCACAGTGACTGAAATCCGTAGTTTTCTGGGTCTCGCTAGTTATTACCGAAGATTTGTGGAAGGCTTTTCCCGATTGGCTTCCCCACTTACAAGGCTGACTCAGAAAAATGTGTCATTTGTGTGGACTTCTGCATGTGAGGATGCTTTCACTGAGTTGAAGAAGAAACTAACTACTACTCCAGTTTTAGTACTCCCAGAACCTGGAAAGGAGTTGGAGATTTACACAGATGCATCACATTTAGGTTTGGGATGTGTATTGATGCAAGAGGGTAGAGTGATTGCTTATGGATCCAGACAGCTGAAGATACATGAGAAGAATTACCCTGTGCATGATTTAGAACTAGCAGCTGTGGTATTTGCATTAAAATTGTGGAGACATTACCTCTATAGGGAAAAGTTCACACTGTACTCAGATCACAAAAGTCTGAAATATTTGTTTGACCAGAAAGAGTTGAATATGAGACAGCGTAGATGGTTGGAATTCCTAAAAGATTATGATTTCACGTTAGAATATCATCCTGGAAAGGCCAACGTCGTAGCTGATGCATTGAGCCGAAAACGGGTTGAGACCCAGGTGGTAGCTTGTCAGATGGCCCAGGAGTGGCGACTTTTAGAGAGAGCTACTATGATGAGTGTTCTCTCCATGGCTCCACACGTTGACATTTGTGCTCAGATGCATATACAGGTGACAGATTCGTCTACTCAAAAGATTAAGGATATGCAGCAGCATGATCCTGATCTTGGTATGTATGAGTCGTGGGCAGATAGTGCAGACAGGGCAGATTGGCAGAGAGGTCCAGATAGTGTCCTGCGTTATCAGGGGAGATTATGGGTACCCGTGGATAGGGCATTGAGGGCTGAGTTATTAGAAAAAGCACACAGATCTCAGTATACCATTCACCCAGGGTCTACAAAAATGTATCATGATATGAAGAGAACAGTATGGTGACATGGGATGAAGAAAGATATAGCTGAGTATGTGCGATATTGTGAGGTGTGTCAGCAAGTGAAAGCTGAACATCAAAGACCAGGAGGTCAGATGCAACCATTATCTATTCCAGAATGGAAATGGGAGCATATCACGATGGACTTTATCACAGGACTGCCCAGATCTCAGGGTAGATTTGACGCCATCTGGGTAATAGTTGACAGATTGACTAAATCTGCACACTTTCTTCCAATGACCACTAAAGACTCGATTGATAGACTGAGCAGATTGTATGTGCGGGAGATTGTCAGGTTGCATGGTATACCTATTTCTATTGTGTCGGATAGAGATCCGCGGTTCACATCGAGCTTTTGGCAGGCCATGCAGGCCCGGTTTGGTACTCATCTCCGCTTTAGTACAACGTTTCATCCTCAGACTGATGGCCAGACTGAGAGGGTGATTCAGATGCTGGAAGACATGCTCAGATCGTGTATTTTAGAGTTTGGTGGGACTTGGAGTGAAAGTTTACCATTGTGTGAATTTGCTTATAACAACAGCTATCAGTCCAGTATTGGTATGACACCTTATAAAACGTTGTATGGTAGGCCATGAAGATCTCTGACTTGCTGGTATGAGGTTGGAGAATCACAGTTGTTGGGACCGAAAGTTGTTATTGATCACACTGAGCAGGTTAAACAGATCAGACAGAGACTGAAAGCTGTCCAAGACCGACAGAAGAGTTATTCTGATAACCGCCACAGACCTTTAGAGTTTGCAGTAGATGACCTCGTGTTGCTTAAAGTCTCGCCACGGAAAGGTCAGATGCGGTTTGGGGTGAAAGGAAAATTGTCTCCTCGCTTTATTGGACCATTTAAAATCACAGAGAGGATTGGTCCATTAGCATACCGGATTGCTTTGCCTCCTCAGTTAGTCGGTGTTCATGATGTGTTTCATTTTTCTATGTTGAAAAAATATCATACAGACCCGGCGAAGTATCCACCCTCGACACATCTTTTAGATGTAACACAGTTACAAGTTGGGGAGGATGCAACATATGAAGAGAAGCCCATTCAGATTCTTGATAGGAAGGTTCAACAATTGCGAAATAAAGCAATTCCTTTGGTCAGAGTCAAATGACAGTTTCATGATAATGAGGAGCAGACTTGGGAACGTGAGGACTGGATGAGGGAGATATTTCTTGATCTCTTTACCACGTGAGGTACATTTCTCCTTATCTCTTATATTTCGAGGACGAAATTCCTTAAGTTGGGGAGATTGTAACACCCCGTAATTTTAGTTAAATACATACGATAAATTATACGTATATCGAGATGTATGATACGCGTATGTATACGCGTGTATGAAATACATGCTATATTTAAGGAATATGAGCAAATAAATAAAATTATTAAATAAAGAATATAAGTTTTATTAGTGGAATGGGTTGGTTAATTAAATATGTGGATTGGAGTATAATTTAATGAATTAATAAATAGTATGATTGAATGAATGAAAATAAAATTTGATAGGGAAAGTTAGTTAACTATTGAGATGATGAGCATTGGATCATTGTTTTATATAATCTCTCTCAACGTTGAATAAAAAAATAAAAATAAAATAAAGATCTTTATATTTGACTATCTATTTCCAACGTGTAAAAGAGGAAGGATAAGATGATATAGTATTCTACTATTTCATTCTTTTATTTTATTCTCTCACGTCATTCTCCATTCTCTCACCTTTTTCTCATTCTCTCACCTTTCTCTCTCACACGTTAAACAAAAAGAATAATAGAAAGGGGTTGAAGGAAAGAGAAGTTGCTGCAGAGAGAAGAACGAGCAGATAGAGAGAAAGGAAAAGAAGAACGAAGGGAGAACGCAGACTTCGCGCGAAATCCGGAACCGCGGTAAGTAATTTTCACTCTCTTCCTTCGTGAAATTGATATCTAAGCTATATGTAAACTTTCTAGCGGAGTAATTTTTACTGTGGGAGCCGTTTTACGGCGTTTTCAAAAATTGGGGTTTTGACCCAACGTGAATGAAAATCCGCTAGAAAGGTAGAAAAACGTTCCCTGAACTGTCGGGACCCCGAATATGTGGTTAGATTCAATTTCATGATTTTTGGAGACCATTTGACAATTTTAATACAATTTACATTTTTTAGAAGAATAGTAAAGAGTGAATAGTAAATAGTAAATAGTAAATAGTAAATAGTGAATAGTACTGTAAACAGTGATTTGATATTTTAGTAACTACCGATATGGTAAATGATGATTCTCATGATAATCTATAGTTATTTCAGTGTTTAAATTGAGAGCTTAAGGGCATGGATAAACGCCCTTGAGGAAGCAATATTGTTGCTCGATTTTAGAGGTTGGCTTAGAAAACCCGTGTAACCACTGTGAGTATAGTTTTCTTGCGTTGGTTCTTGTATGACATTGTACGTATATAAAAGGTTTGATTGTATGCATATTATATTTATATATAATGCATTGAGTTTTATGGATCATGCAAATTGATTTTTAGCAATTGGAGTTTGTAATGATGAGGTTTTGCGAATCCTCATTGTCATTTCGTTAGGAATTAGACCCAGATGAGGTTTTGTGAGTCCTCATTGTCAGTAGGTCTGTCCTAACAAGGGTTGAGATCTTTGAAATGATTGTGAATTGGGTAATGAGAGGTTGTGGCTACCTTGTAACGACCATACAAGGGTTAGACCCGCTCTCTTGCCTTGCGGAGGAGGGAGATTGTGCATTATGTTATTGAAAACTCATAAAATTTATGATGTTGACATGTACAATATATTCGTTGAATGATGCATGTGTTGAATAAGTGTTTGAAATGATTTTAAATGTCATATTTCTATAAATGTATATAATTGCCATCTCAAGAACTATATTCACTGAGCTATTGATTGCTCACCTCATTTCCTCCAATATTACAGGTATTGAGTTAAAGGGAAAAAGAAAACTCCGTGAGTGATAATCACGTGAACCTTCGTCTGGTACGTGTATGTATGCTTGGAGGAAATAAATTATATTTTTGTTATTTTGATATGTATATTTATCACACACTATATATATGTAATATCACCTAGATGGGTTGTGTGGTAATATTATATAATGCTTGGGGATGATGAAATGAGATGATCATAGATATTTATCAGATGAGACTTTAATTTGTGGAATGAATGGAATGATTATAGAGATCTATATTGGATTTGAATTATAGTTTTAAAAAAAAAATTGCTGTAATTTTTGGGAATTATTGTGAGACTACGTGATGCTGACAGTGTATTATATATTGTATATGGGTATGTACAGTGTATAGTACACTGTGCCGGTCATGACGTCAACCTACATCAGGGGCGTCCTGACAGAAATTAAAAGAGATTGAGATTGGTGTAAATTTTCTTTACTTATACTTTTGTTATAATTAAATTAAAATCAGTGTAGATGCAAGTATATCTACTTTTAATTATAAAAGGATAAATTTGTTATCATATAATAAAAATATCTTTTTAGAAGTATTTATAAAAAAAATTCTTTTAAAAAACGACTCAAAAAAAAAAAAAAAAAGACTCAACTGGCACGTGAAGAATTGACCATTCAAACTTGGGTACACGTGACGAAATTATGAAAAGTTAGACATTTGTAACAATATTTTGCCAAACTTAGGCAATCACGTCAAAAACCTTGATGCATGCGTTTATGTGATCTTAAGGTGTATATTTTATACCTATATTGAATAAATCGCTAATTTATATTAGAAAGATTAAGGTAGACCTATTGAAACTTGTATAACAACTATTCCTTATTCTGAGTTTTGTAGATTTTCATCAACCTTTTTTTTGTTTTTTGGGAATAGAATAATAGTCTTTTTTTTTGGTCAATCCATAGTAATACAAGTTATTTATGTTATAAATGTATTTGAATATTATCGTAATAGTTATAATAGTTATCGATTTATTTTACAACACGTTGAAAATTGAAGGAAATTGCTTATTTAAATGGAAAATGTATATTGGTGGTAAAATTATATATCTTATTTTTTTATTTGATACTATATGATATTGAGTTATTTGATATTTTGTTTATAGCCTCAAGCTACGTAGAAAAATCATATATTTGAAGCTATATTATTAATTTTGATTCATATAGCAAAAAGTTGTGAAAAATATATTTTATAGCCTAAAGCTATAAAGAAAAAAAATTCTAGCCGAAAGCTAGACTGAGAAGATTATTATATTTGATTGCACTTGAAGTTGCAATACCAAAGAGATATGAATATTGTGATCTTTGATCCAAAATTTTTGTGATTAAATGCGTTGATCAAAGTCATGTGAAAAAAATATATATTAAAGAAGACAATGTTTTTATACCTTAAATATGCTATTGATATAGTAATAAAGAGGGTGTTGAAGTCTTCTTGAAAAATTGGTGAAAAATCGCATGTTGAGAAGAAAAAAATTGTGATGAAAAATCACATGTTGAAAAACAAAAACTGTGATGAAAAATCATGCATTGATGTCTTCTCAAGACAATGATTATGGTAAAAAATTATCACGCTTGTCTAGCTGGTTGTAAATCATTTCCTAAAGTGAATGATATTTTTTTCTATGATCATGAATAAGAAATTTGATATTACCATGATCATGAGTGCAAATAAATATGATAAATAAATGTTGCAAAGGCTATAATGCATAAGAAATGAATATGACCATGATCATGTATATGAAATATGAATATCATAAAAGCCATGATGGATGAAATTAAGTGGCAAAGGCCATGGTTGATGAAAATAAATATGACAAATGTCATAATCATGGATGAGAAATTGAATATGGCAAAAACCATAATTGAGATTATTATAAGAATCATGATGGTTATAATTCTTGAAAATATGGTTATAGCCATATATATTTCAAATATATTTACTATTCCACCAAAGTGGAATGATATCGTTATTGCAACACAAAGAAAGTGAAAAGGTTTATGAAATAAACTAATGATTAAGTATAAAGTGTTTGCATTATGTATGAAATAAATTAGCATTGGTTGGATACATGTTGTATCACCAAATAATTGATCTTTATTAAGCCTCAATAAAGAAAAAGAGGTTGAGAAAAATTATTGACGCCTCTTAAAGAGTAATTAGTATATTGGCAAATGAAGCAATATTTATAGTGTCAGTTAATGCATAATATTTTATGTCATTTGCTCAATTTTGAAAATATGTGAATAAAAAAATATCACATATTGAAAGATATTTATATATTGCTTCATTTATTTTTGGGCAATAAAAGAGAATTAAGTGGGGCTTCCTATTTAAATTTTTTTTGGCCTCTTATATCATGAAATTATGAGGTTAAGTGAATTATATTGTAATCGAAAACCATAAGTTATTTGACACAAATATATTTATATTTTAGCATAATTAGCTATGTTTGAGAAACCTCAATGTTATTTTAACTAATGAAACAGATGGCCAAATTTTGGAAACCTTAATGATGCTTTGAATAATAGCATAATTGGTCAATGTACAGTGAAACAATTTTTTTGCCATTAGGGAGAGGAAAGTGAATTTTAGAATAATGACATATAAAATTACTAGTGTAATATGAGCCAATGTGGATTAATTTCCTCATCATTATAAGAGAAAAGTCAAGTTTTTGACATGTATATTGTTGGAATGCAATTTGAGGCTATGTGAAAAAGAGACTCAAATGAGAAGTGAAAAATGAATTATAAGTATTCACATGATCAATCGTATACAAAAATAATTACAGATCAGTTAACTGATGTATTTGTTGATAGAGTCCTTGAATGAGAAATTGTTTATGTGTTAACATATGAATATGTGACGCTTGGAGCGTGATTGATCGATCAAATGAAGTTAAAGGACACAACTTCCTATAAGAGGAAGATATAAACAAATATTCCTAATGAGGAATAAAATATTAGAAAATAAATGTCCCATAAAAATGTATGGATTGAGAATTAAATATTCTTTGGAAATAAATAAATTGAGAGATATATGTTTAATTAAGAAACATATATAATTATCTCTTCATGGTTGAAAAATATAAAGTTCATGAAGAGGAATATATTGAGAAATGAATGTCGATTAAGAGGCATACAAATCTTTTGAAGAGATATGAAGTATGAAATAAATAATATATGAAGAGAAACAATTTTGATATAAATGTCCAATAAAAAGACATAATTATGTCTCGAAAATATATGAATTTCAAGAATTAATATTCCTTAAGGAGGAATAAATTTATATGAAGGAATCTCATAAAGTTCTATATATTTATATATATGATAGACATGGGATGTCACACCCCGCCCGGACGTGCCTAAATCGGTGAATGCATTATAACAATAACCAAGTGCGCGGAAACACGATTAATAACAAGTCTGATTTCATTAATTTTAGAATAAATTTGTACATGACATAGTTAAGGGAACATCCTTCCAAAATCCCCAATGAATAATACAAAGGGTACAAAAATGTCGGCCCAAAAACCTGCACCCAGTTCACCCTAATCTCCTGTAAAAAATTGGATAACAACGGGGTGAGCTACACGCTCAGTGGGTAAAATAGTTCATGAATATAACAATTAATAAAGCAAACTTCATAATCAAATATCATAAATACACATCAGAGCATCATAATCAATCCAACATGCATGTATACATGACACTGTCTCGTATTGGTTCCATGATAGTATGTCGTCTGAGTTCACGTACAGATGTCCTTCCCCAGGAGTAGCCGGGTTCTCATTGTACATACCTCCTGAGGATCGATGCCCTGGATTCACGTACAGATGTTGTGACGCCCCGAAAATTATTTCATCTAGCCCATAACCCAATTGTATTTTGCCCAAACTCTATGTGTTGCCTTGATATGTTTGGTGTTTGTTTGATGATTGTTTAATGTTTGTATAGTTAATGCTTGATAATGTATATAAATATATGTATCATAAATTGTATATGAGTCATGTTAAATTAAAGTTTAATGCATATGTTATTATTTATGCATGGGCTCATTAAACCATGAATTGATATGGGTTAGGATTGATGGAATAAAAGGATAAATGAAATTGAAGATTTGGTGTATTAAATGGATTGGACATTTAAAATACATGTGGTTGGTATGGGTAGTATGAGACCAACACATGTGAAGGTTGGTGCATGAAAGTGGACAAGTGTCCAATGCCCACTTGTCTTCTTCAAGGAAGTGCTAGAATGAGTGGAGGGAACCAAGGAGAGGAAAACAAGGAGAGAATCAAGGAGAGAATCAAGGAGGGAATCAAGGAAGTGCTAGAAAGAGGTGAGTGGAGAGAAAAGAAAGAAGAAGAGAAAGAAAAGAAGAGAAAGGAAAGAAGAAGAGAAAGAAGGAGAGAGTTGCAGGAGTAAGAACCCTGCGAGATTTTCATCAAAGAAGTGGATCTTTGGAATTTACGATCAGATTGAGCTCAAATTTTGTCAGCACGTTCGTAGCTTATGGTTCTTCATTCTGGTCGGTGGAGATCTTGATCAGAGGTTTCTTCTGAGAGATCTAACCTCTCAAACAAAGCTGGCCGGAAAGTCTGGATTTCTCGCACCGTTTCGCTCAAACTTATAGATCTCCTAAGTCTACCGTTAGATGGCTACCAAATTTGGGTATGTAGTTTAAAACTGATATTTATACATTCTGAACGGTGGAGATCTTAATTAGAGGCTTTTTCTGAGAGATATAACCTCTTAAACGAAGCTGGTCGGAATTTCTGGGTTTCTCGTGCCGTTTCGGTCAAACTTACAGATCTCCTCAATCTACCGTTGGATGGATATCAAATTTGGGTATGTAGTTTACAACAGATATTTCTGTATTATGAACGGTGGAAATATTTATACGTAAATTATTTTGTGTGATATAGCCATCTGAGTTTGGGTATTTGCAGCAGGAAAGGAGAAACTGTCTGATTAGACACTTGCTCATCAAAGATACATATCTTTTCGGTCCACCGTTGGATTGGGCTGATATTTGGACAGAAGGTTTGTTTCTTCACATACTTCAATCTGTACGGTTGATTTTGTGATTACATATTTCTGTTGGTAGATTGATACATCTGAACAGAATAATACATGTGAAGAATTGGTAGGGTTGTTTGTATTAGACCTACATTTAGAATATGAACTTAGACCTTTCCAAATAGCTTGCATGTCAACTATGTTGACCTAGTTGCCATTGTGGATGAACCCATGATGCAAAATCAGTGATATACATGGCTGAACATGGCGACCTAGTGTAAATCGACAATATGGCCTAAGTATGGAAAATTTCATATTTTAGGGCTTTTGATGCTTTTGGCTTAGAATCATTGAATTGATGCAACTTATGTTTAATTAAGCATGATTAGGGTTGATTATGCTACTGATTTGGTGGTTGTGACCATATCATGGGTTAGGCCTACTTGTGATCAAGTGACCCAAATTTGGACATGTTTATGCCTAAGGAATTGAAAATCAGTATTTTTGATTAATAGAATGGTTTATGAATGAGAACTATGCATTAGAGGCCTAAGTCATGTGATTTGAGTTGAATGATGGGATTAAATGGGATTTAGGCCTATTAATTATATGTGGGCTGATTTAGGGTTGATTTGTAATGTCTATGTAATTGAGCATAGAAATTGATGTATGGTAGGATATTGATGTATGTTTCAGGATCTTGATTGGGTTGATTCGGTTTGGTGGTCGTGTGTGATTAAATACTCTCGCGAGGCTTGGTTGTGAGTAGACTTCATTTATGATTATATCATTTATGTCATCATATCACTTTTATATATTGTATGTTGAAAGCATGAATGTGTTCTAATGTTTTGAATGATGCATTGATTTGAGAAAACCTTATGACTTTGGTTGGGCCCATCTATCTGGCTAATAGGGGGACTTGACCTTGTCATAGGAGGGTTTTAAGAAGGAAATGATTGGGATCAACGGCACGGTGAAATAGACGTGGACTAGTAACCCAAGTAAACATGATTGGGATCAACGGCACGGCGAAATAGACGTGGACTAGTAACCCAAGGCATGTGGAATGTGGATCCAAATTGATAAACTTTTACTTGCATCGAACTTATTATAAATGCTTGATATCTATATGTTATGAGCTTTTAATCATGCTACACATTGACATGCATACATGGTTTTTATTGATGAGTATTGATAGCATATTTGAATTCTATTCACTGGGCATCGTTGGCTCACCCTCATTTTCCTCTTTCAGGTCCTTCTGTCCCGAATAAGGGCAAAGGAGTAGTCATATCTTAAGGGCCTTGCCTGCGAGAGAATCCAACGTCTCGATGTGAGTTGAGAGGCATTTTGATTGAATTGTGTTTTAAATTATTAAGTATTATGTTTTGGATTATGTAATTATAACACTTACCACATTGTAGTATGGGTGAGTTGGGACTTGTTAGATAGACTATGTGGGCATATGACGGTTTTTATTTGTACCCACAATTTTAGATTTTATGTCTATGTCAATTTTAATGGACTGTAGGGATTATGATTTTATTTATGGTTCATTTTTATGGATTATCTCTTGTCTTGGATGATTAATACGGTGGGTAGTTTTGTTTAATACCTTTTGATATCATATTGTTGTTTGGGATAAGGCTTGTAGGGTCTCAACCACCTCACGGGAGTTGAGGAGTGGTCGGAGATGCCTACGCCGGGCGTCCCGCCCCGGCATTCCGCATGCCATTCCCTGCGGGTTGGTGGTCCGGGGCGCGGGGTCGCCACAGATGTCCTTCCCCAGGAGTAGCCGGGTTTTCATTGTACGCCCCTCTCTAGATAAATATAATGAATAGTGAGCATTGCTTCTAACTATTCTATGAATCATAAACCACATACGTCCCTAGGTTGTACTTATGTATGATGCCAATGCATGAACAGGTCCGGTTTTTACTTAACATTAGATAGGATTTGGCAACTTCTGGTTATCCTTATCAGGTTCGGTATCACCATGTGCAAGGTTAGGACATTCAGTATTACTTGTATAAGCTGATAGCTTTCAAATAAAACCAACCAGATCAGTCTCTAATTTGAGAGGTGAGACACAAGGTCTACTTAAATACCAATCGTTTAGAGCAGCACACTGCCTCTCGTTCATTATTTAAAGTTACTGAGGACAAGACTGAGTCTGGTTGAGCTAGATTGACCACTAAACCGGCATAGCAACAATGTAATACATGAACTTCAGATATACAAGCATAAGTATGACAAGTATAAACATTATACGCAATAATGCAGTGTAAATGAATAGTAGACATAATGATAAATGAATGCAAACTTTAATAAAAGTTATAAGACACGCAAACCTATGTTTCGTTTCTCACCTTCATATAATAACTCCCTTGAGAGAATTGACGCCTTCCCCCGAGTAGAACAGCGTTGCACAGTGAAGAGAGTCTCAAAAAGAGAAGAAAAACCTAAGGAGAGTGAGAGAGAGAAGAAAAATGTAATACCCTGTATTTCACAAAAAAAAAATACTATTTGGGCAACGCCCGAAAGTTCAGGCGCATGCCAGAACGTTCAGGAGCATGACAGAACGTTCAGGCGCAATGTATGCCAGATCGTTCAGGCGCATGCTAGAACGTTCAGGCGCAATGCATGTCCGAACGTAGAACGTTCAGGCGCATGCTAGAACGTTCAGGCGCATGACAGAACGTTCAGGCGCATGCCAGAACGTTCAGGCGCAAAAATCTCTATATAAGGAACCCTCCTCTTTTCTCATTCCTCACACCAAATCACCTTCTCTTGTGATTTTCTTCTCTTTTCCACGCATTCTAAGTTTTTAGTTTTTGAGACTCTCGGTGCGGTGCAACGAAGTTCTATCCGGAGGAAAGCGCCAGATCTGAAAGAAGAAGTTTTTATCTGAAGGTGGGGAACGAAACATTGGTTTGCGTGTTTCATAACTTTTATTAAAGTTTACATTCAATTATTATTATGTCTACTATTCATTTACACTGCATTATGTCATATATTGTTTATACTGCCGCACTTATGCCTGTATATTTGGAATTCATGTATTGCACTGTTATAATGTCGGATTTGTGGTCAACGGGAGGCAGCGGGCTGCTCTAGGTGATTGGTATTAAGCAGACCTTGTGTCTCACCTATCAACTGGGGACTGATCTAGTTGGTCTTATTGAAAGCTATCAGCTTATACAGTAATACTGAATGTCTTAATCTTGCACGTCATGATACCGACCCTGATAAAGATCACCAGATGTTGCCAAAGTCAGTCTAGATGTCAAGAAAAAGACCAGACCGGTAGACTAGACCAGTTCATACATTGGCATCATACATATCACCACCTAGGGACGTATATGGTTTATGACTCATAGAATAGTTAGGAGCATTGCTCGCTATTCATTACATTTCTCTGGAGAGGGACGTACATGAGAACCCGGCTACACCCGGGGAGGGACATCAGTACGTGAATCTAGAGCATCGTTCCTGTACATGAACTCAAGCGATGTACGTTCATCAAACCATTACGAGACGGTGTCATGCATACATACATATTGATTGATTATGATGCTCACATGTGTATTTAAGATATTTGATATTGAAGTATGCTTTATTAATTGTTATACTCATGCACTATTTACCCACTGAGCGCGTTAAGCTCACTCCATTATTATCCAATCTTTCACAGGAAATTAGGATGGACTGGGTGCAGGTTATGGGGCCCACATTTTATACCCTTTGTTTAATTCATTGGGGATTTTGGGAGTATGTTCCCTTGACCATTTTATGTACAAAAGTATTCTGAATTAAATGAAATCAGATTTGTACTGTGTGACATATATTTCCGATGCGCACTCTGTTGTTACCATTGTTATTGTTCCAAATGCGCGCCCCGTCCGCGAGTGTACCGCCGGTTTAGGCGCGTCCGAGCGAGGTGTGACAAAAAATCACAAGAAAAAGTGATTTGGTGTGAGAAATGAGAGGGGGGTTTCTTAAATAGGAAAACAAAGTGCCCGAGTACGTTCGGGCAGGCACCTGAACTTTCGGGCCCTTTGCTCGAAGTTCAATTTTTTTTTTTGTGTGCAAACCTAGGGTAAACATGAGATGAAAATAATATTGTTCGTGATATGTTCATTGATATTTCATGTGTCCATTGATATTTTTAAAAAATGGGGATCCCACGCTATAGATTGTAGAAGAATGTCGACGTTGAAATTATTAGCAAAAGTGAAAAATTATTAGCTAAACTCGTTGATGGACGAGAGCTATGTGAAATGGAATTCAATCGCATGAAGCGTAAATCATTTTAGATATAAATGATTATTTATACGAAACTATTCAAGGAAATGAATAAATCATAAATGATGATATGTATTTATGAAAATCCTTTTAGGATAAAAATGCTCGAAGCAAAAGCATCGGATGATTCAAAATTGTTTGATTCATAACTACATCCATGTTTATATGATTGTTATGCTTATATGTTTTATAATAGCTTTAATAAGTATTTGTGATCATATGCATATTATGAATATATATATATATATATATATATATATATTTCGGGCAGACACCTGAACGTTCGGGCACGCGCTTGAACGTTCGGGCCCCTTGACTGAAGTTCAAATTTTTTTATTTTTTATTTTTTGTGTACCTAGGGTAATGCATGGGATGAAAATAATATTGTTCGTAATATGTTCATTGATATTTCATGTGTCCATTGATATTTTAAAAAAATGGAGATCTCACACTTTAGATTATGGAAGAATGTTGACATTGAAAATATTAGCAAAAGTGAAAAATTATTAGCTAAACTAGTTGAAGGACGAGAGCTATGTGCAATGGAATTCAAACGCATGGAGCGTAAATCATTTTAAATATAAATGATTATTTATACGAAACTATTCAAGGAAATGAATAGATCCATGAATGACGATATATATTTATGAAAATCCTTTTAGGATTAAAATGCTCGAAGCAAAAGCATCGGATGATTCAAAATTGTTTGATTCAAAACTACATTCATGTTTATATGATTGGTATGCATATATGTTATATATATATATATATATATATATATATTTATTGATTTGTATTTATTAGGGCATATGTTGATTATTTGAGTTTTATAAGAATTTTTGAAGAATTTATATTTGTATGTCTTTAAATGGAAAATATGCAATTAAGATTTGAAAAAGACAATAAATATGTCTTAATATGCATATTTTTCTAGTAAAATTTTTATCCCTTTTATCTATTGAAATTTTTAATGGTTGATATGAAATCAATAAAGATCATTTTCATCATAATGAATATGATTGAAAATTACTTGATATCGAATTACCATATTTTTATGCAATTGATGTATTTATGTATCTTACAAATTATACAAAGAACATATATTATATCATGTTCTTAAGTAATTTGTTAGCTAGCAAGATACAACTTTACATCAAGATGGTATATTTTTATATGACAAATAGTATGGATTTATTTTATTCAAGAGCGTCAAAATCATAATTACTTGGATATTTAACAAGTTCCAAAAGGTTTATTAAATAAACATATTTTATTAAAATCTATACGCTATAAAAAGTGATAAATTTAATATATAAAAATATGATCACGATGCATAATTCTAACCAATTTATTTACTAAAGTTTTGTCAATTGCAATATTTGTGGAGTCAATTTATAATATTAGCATACAAACATCGAAAAGTATTTGAAGCATCAAGCTACTAAAGAAAATTCAATGATGTTAACATGGGGGGAGAATTCTAATGAAGAAGAGTTATTGATTAGTGCACTGTACTTTTTTTCTCTTAGCTATGGTTTTTGTCCCACTGGGTTTTCTTTACAAGGTTTTTAACGAGGCAGTCCTAACAATATAAGACTCAAAGACAATATTGTACTTTTTTTTTCTTCTAAATCTTTTTCCACTGGATTTCTCTAATAAGATTTTAACAAGACATATTCTCTATGTATGATGATATTCAAAAGGGGGAGTGTTATAAATGTATTTGAATATCATCATAACTTCCAATTCATTACAAGGATTTTGTAACCTTTATATTAGTGTTGGATTTAATTTTGTAATAACCAATAGAATTAATCTTTGTAACCATTAGATTTATTGATATTGTTAATGTAATTTAATCTTTTATTATGATCTTGAGCCTATATAAAGAGGTGATTAAATTGCACTAGATGGACACAAGACTTATAAAAGTCTAGAATATCATAAGAATAAAATATCTCCCTATTTTTTTATTTTTTTTTAAGCATGTCTCTTTTATATTTATTTATTTGTAATAGTTATTTATTTATTTTACAACAATTTAAGAATAATACTATTAATAAAGAGAACAACTGCCTACATTTAAGGCCCAATAGAAACAAGATCGATCTCACTAAAACCACAACAACTGATCTCATACGAGGCTTAGGAAAACCCGGATCTTACATGGAAGGAGGTAGATGTCCACCGGGACCTGGAGAGCTACCTAATCTATCATTGGCCAATCATAGGTTCTTCATTGTTTATGTTAGAATTTATAATAATATATATCAAGACACAAGTGATGAACAGATCACTACTCATTTAGCAATGCATTTGGGTTTTTATGGTTTGACGGAAAATGTTCTTTACAAAACAAAAGCTTTTTGGTTGATTTTTGGTATTATATCTTTGAGTCCATTATAGATGAAGAAGTTATCTTTATGGGCCAATTTGGTGTGCGCGGGATAAGATAAAATAATTTATATGAGATTGGATTGAATTGAATAGGATATAATTAAAAATAGAGTGATCCTGTATTTGGTGCAACATAGGATAAGACTAAAAATAAAATCATCATATGTTTGATATGTTTGAGATTAGAATGAAAAATAATTATTTTCTTTTTTAAAACTTAACTTTTTTGTCAACCATTAAAAAAAAATTCAACCAATGTCTTGTAAACAACTTTTTTAATTTTTTTTATTGCCCAACCATATGAATTAAACTATTATTCTATCCCCAAACTATTCAATCACATAAAAAAACAACAACTATTCTATCTCAACAACTTTTTATTCTATCCCTAAATTATTTTAATTACATAAATTTAAAAAAAAAAACACTGGTTCCCTAACCACCAGCAGTTCGTAATGAAATTATTATTATTTTTTCAATAAGGAAGAAAAATGATGAAGAGAAAAAAGAGGAAGAAAAATACCTGCTGCACCAAGAAGAGGAACGAAAATGGAGTTGTATCCAGCGGTTGAGGCCGTGTTTATTTTATCCCGTTCTAACAGAATAAAAAGGCAAGTGGGATAACTTTTTATCCCATCCAATCTCCCAACCAAACACATGATTAGGACTAAAAATAGTCATATCCCGTCCAATCCTGATTGCCCTATGTATATTATATTATTACAATATTGCAAAAACAGGGTCATAATACTAAACACAAATCATTTGGAAGGTCTTAGTCACATTTATTTGTGATGAAAAAAAGGAGAAAATTAGGATTGAATTAAAAAAAAAGGTGCATGGCATAACATATGTAACGCCCGTACCTTAGGACGACGTCATTTTGACCTGCAGAGTATCTATATAGTACCCGTACACGTGTATGTATACGTATATGATGCTCGACGCGTGTTGGTTCGAGTGCCTTTGCATGAAGTTTTGGAATGATCGGAGACCCGTTACGTCGAAACGTGTCGAAAATGGTGTTTTGGATCAGTGAAGCTCGCTCCATAGAGGAATAAATTTCTG
This sequence comes from Paratinospora sagittata, assembly GCA_035771175.1. Taxonomy (NCBI): domain Eukaryota; kingdom Viridiplantae; phylum Streptophyta; class Magnoliopsida; order Ranunculales; family Menispermaceae; genus Paratinospora; species Paratinospora sagittata. Next base: position 41,597,493 of record CM069590.1, on the reverse strand, counting down.
CCACCGATTACATCTTACTTGATCTCCTAGATCTGTGGTCAGATTGAGCTAATATTTTGTCAGATTATTCTTCTCTGATAGATATTCATTATGAATGGCGAAGATCTTGATCGGAGTTGTCTACTGTGAGTTATAAAGCTCCAAGCATTATTTTTTGAATTTACGGATTTTCTTGCGCAGGTTTGATCAAACGATTGGATCTCGCAATCTCACTGTTGGATTGAGCTGAAATTTTATCAGAATGTTGGTAACTGAATCAGAATGTTAAATTCATGAGTAATATGCATAAAATTTAGTATCTAAGTGGAAGTAATTGCAGCAGAAAAAATTGTTCCTTTTATTTAAGTGTATTTTGAGTTGTGGGCCCAAATTTTTCTATAAATACAAAGCAAAACGGACTTGCTCATTTTTTCACCTTCAAGAGTGCTAGAGCTTAGAGAAAGGGGAAAGAAGAGGAGAAGAGAAAAAGAAGGGAAAAAAGAGGTTTTTGGGTGGATTCTTGCTCAAGGATCATCAAGGTAATCATTTCATTCCCATTTTTCTTCCTTCCATCATTCTCTTACAAGCATGCAACTGATTTTTTTTGACCTAGTGTTCTATTGAATCCCATTTTTGAAAGGGTGATGGAAAATCAAAGTTGGAATTAGGTCTTGAAATTAATATATGTTGACCTAGAGTGTATGGGGATGAGGTGAAACCCCCAATTTCTAGCAAGAAATTGGAGTTTCATAAACTTGACCTAAAACTAGTGTTTTGACCTAGGGTTTTCTACTCAAATTTCTTGTGATTTGTATGAAATTGATGAATAATTATGGATATATGACACTCTAAATTACTGATCTTGAATAGGGGGGAACCTAGTTGTAGGGTAATTTTGGCTTAAGCCATGCAAATTGACATTCCCATGCAATTTGAGGATTTTCATGTAAATTGGAGATTTTGCCCAAATTTGGGCTTTTGACCTAACCCAAGTCAATTGACCAAATTGACTTGGGAATCATCTAATTGGACCTCATTTGAGTAGATTCATTGGTTTAGAATGTTTGGACCTATGTTAATTTGGTATGACTTAGTTCAATTTGGCCTTAGGTTATGTATTGCCAAATTAGGGATTTTGACTTTAACTTAGTCAATTGATGTAATTGACTTGAGGAATAGCCTAATTAACCCTTAATATGATTAAATGCTTTGTATTATAGTGTTTGAGATCATGAGAATCAACCTCAGGCATTCAATTTGGGTTAGGTGTAGTCTAATTTGATGATTAAATGGTTGAATTGAGCAATATGGGCATGACTATGACCATGCTAGAATCTCAAATTGACTATAGAATTAGGTTTGAACATGGTTATTAGCATACTTTGGTGATCTTTAATATTGTATGGACCATATGTGTCACACTCCGTCCGGCGGGACACTCGCGGACGGGGTGCGAATGCATTATAACGATAATAACAGAGTCAGCGGAAGTGCGATTAAGGTACAAGTCTGATTTCATTAATTTCAGAATATTTTTGTACATGAAATGGTCAAGGGAACATTCTCCCAAAAATTCCCAATGAATAATACAAAGGGTACAAAATATGGGCCCAAATACCTGCACCCAGTCCACCCTAATCTCCTGTGAAAAATTGGATTACAACGGGGTGAGCTACATGCTCAGTGGGTAAAATAGTTCGTGAATATAACAATTAATAAAGCAAACTTCATAATCAAATATCTTAAATACACATGTGAGCATCATAATCAATCAGTATGTATGTATGCATGACACCGTCTCGTAATAGTTTGATGACTGTACATCACCCGGGTTCACGTATAGATGTCCCTCCCCGGGAATAACCGGGTTCTCATTGTACGTCCCTCCTCAGGAACGATGCTCTGGATTCATGTACAGATGTCCTTTCCCAGAATTAGCCAAGTTCTCATGTACGTCCTTCTCTAGAGAAATATAATGAATAGCGAGCATCGCTCATAATTATTCTATGAATCATAAACCACATACGTCCCAAGGTGGTGATATGTATGATGCCAATGCATGAATTGGTCTGTATGAACTGGTCCGGTCTTGTCACACCCCAGTACACAGCACGCCGCAGTGTCTAGTACCCCCTGGATGTGATGGGTACCTCACACCCAGCGTACCCCAGCCGTTATATACCACATAATATTGTCACATCCCAGTACACAGCCCACCGCAGTGTCTAGTACCCCCGGGATCATTTGTCCATACTATTCATTAATGAATAGTACAGGGCCTCCCCCAGATTCGAACTCACAACCTCCTTATAAGGAGTTAGAATCTGCACTTGGAGTAACCATTGAAAGTTGTCACACCCCAGTACACAGCACAGCGCAGTGTCTAGTACCCCCGGGATGTGATGAGTACCCCTGCAGGGCGTACTCCAGCCATTGCACCTCATCTCACTTAATCAAGCAACTTCCCCATTTTAATATTTAACTTTCATTCATTAAATCATACCATGCATTAAGTCATTAAATCATACTCCAATCCACATTTTTAATTAATCAGCCCCATAAATTAATCAATTTAATTCAACTCCATTTTTTTAATAGGATGATCCCATATGTATCATCTTCATTTTATAATTTTATTTATTTACTAATCATACACGCGTATATTTGACTCATACGTATAAAATACGTGTATTATACATCTCGATATACGCATAATTCAACGTATGTATTTAATTAAAATTACAGGGTGTTACAATCTCCCCAACTTAAGGAATTTCGTCCTCGAAATTTAGAATCAAGGACTATTCCTCAAGTGATACTCAATCCCAGAAAACTGCTCCTGCATTTTTTTATTTCCGCTCCCATGTTTGCTCTTCTTGATACGTGGTATCCTCCCCAACTTAGAGTTGAGTTATATCCATAACATATATGGAATCCGAATGACATTTCTTCAACATCAATATTTACAAACTATTCCAAACACTTACCAACTGTGACAGTAGAGCAAATCGGTAAGCCAATGGACCTATCCTATCAAGGATCCCTAATGGTCCAACAAATCGCGGTGCGAGCTTTCCTTTCATCCCAAATCTCATTTGAGCTTTCTGTGGTAAGACCCTTAGCAAAACTGAGTCAGCCACACTAAATTTCAAGGCCTATATACGACCTTGTGTATTTAGTAATATCCTGTGGCACCAATAACAATAACTCCACACTTTCAAATCAACAAGTTGGAGATCTATATGGCTTATTATCAAACCTTTAGAGTGCCATCATTATGCTATTATAATAGCTGTTTATACACATAAGTTTACACACATAATATTCCTTCCAACTTCCACCAAAATTCAAGTATACCAGACCCGAGCATGCTCACAAGCATCAAAGTCACTCTCTCAGTCTGTCAGCCAGTCTAAGAATAAAATATCACACTGAGAAGGAGATGAGTACCAAATCGAGTCTGCATCATATATCGGATCTCGACACAATCTTCGGATCTTAATCCGACATGATAAATATCTGAGTACTCCCATCAAATCTCCCTATCTCACACATATACAATATGCTCAGTCTATGAAAAGAATTCTGGTGTTCATTGGAAGAATACGCAGACGTATCAGTCCACCAATGGTCATCCAGATGGTATCATATCTACCCATAACCCATAAGATACCATTTGAATCCCATCTTCATTTAACACAATCCATATTACCAAGTTTATAATCTTTCATACTGATATCATACTCGTCTCATCATAAATTTTACTCTCTGAATATGAGTATCAATCAGCTGAGCATGCATTCGAGCGCAAATATCAACACATGGAGTAATAGAGAGTACACTCATAACTGTAACTCTCACTCACAAACAATCTCCATTTATGGTTAACTGATAGTTACTACTCCAGTTTCAGCCTGTTTCCTGCTCAATGCCTCAGCAATATATTGACCTTTCCCAGGATAATAACTCAATATAAAATCAAATCCTTTGGGAATTCTTGCCACATTTATTACCTCATATTCAGTTTCTTTCCATTCAAATAATTACTTCAGACTCTTAAAATCTGAAGATAATGTGACCTTTTTATTATAGAGGCAATGCTCTCATTATTTCAAAATAACTAGCAACAATTTCTATTCACTCTTAGGATAGTTATTCTCGTGCACTACCAAATATCTGAAGGCACAAGTAATTAACCTATTCTTTTGGATCAATGCAAAATCCAGATCTGGACGTAATATTCATCAATCACAATTACTTTCAGGTTCTGGAAATAGTAATAAAATTTAATACTGTGTGAGCTTCCCCATGCACAACAGTCCACACATTATATAATATTCATCTGGTTTAGTTTCGTAAGTGGAACAGATAGCTTCAAGGATCTTTCCACGCACTTTCTATAACATACAACTAATACCAGATAACTTCTGATTTCCATCTTTTAAATCAGTCTTAAGAGTTCTATGATCACTTTGACCTTCCCAGCACCCTTAAAGATACTATTTAAACTAGTCATGTGATCTAAAAATTCTCATCTCAATTATATTCAAAACTCATATTCATCGAGCTTGGCACTCAATCGGTGCTCTCTCAGTGACTACAAGATAATTCCGAGGTACTATTCATGCTCCTCTCATTTCTTGGGACAATTGGATATATCATCATCGAAGACTATGTGATGACCAAGATACAGTTCATATACCCACTACATCAATCCTATAAACAAGATTGACACATTAATCAAGGTTACCAAAATTTCATAATATTCATATCTTGTCTTAAAATAGTTTGCATTACATCCTTTTCTCAAATTCTTAACTGATGGTGCCTAGATCTCAAAATGATCTTAAAGAATATTTGGCTCCATTTAGTCAATCGAATTCGACCATCTATCCATGGTAAAGGATATTCATTCTTTATTGTTCCCTTGCTCAGTTAACAATAATTCATACGTAAACATATTTCACTATACCTTCCTTTTATATTATCACAAATGCTTTCCAAGGTGGCATATCAAGGATAATAAATTTGTTGCTCATTAACACAGTTACCTACACCTTAAATCCTCACAATTCCTCAGGTGCTTGGCATCAGTTTTATATGCTATCAATCTCTTATCCATGTGGCAATTTTAATAATTCATCAGAGAATACTCCAATATACCAGCTCACCACAGGAATTTTAATCAACTGCTTGCCTTATTACGTTACTTTAAATGGCTTTGTACTAGTCATATTCTCCATGTTCTCGTCAATAACTATCTTCTCTTAGATAGAAGATTTTGAGGGTATAAATTTCTCGAGATTCAAAATGAGAATTTTCCACTTATTCAACATATTACTTCTTTTCGGAGAGACGCTCCACCTGGCATGAGAGGTGACCAGCCAATCATACCCAACAAAGCATCCAATTCCAAAAATTTCATATTCTGAAATCCATACTTTCTTGATGACCCTCATATTTATTCCACATATTATTTGCTAAACATATCATGGTAGATTCTTTCTCCTGTAGACATACTCACAATCAATGATGCATTATTATAACAGAAGATAATACAATCTGCCTACCATATCACCAGAGATAAAAGACCAGGTAGATTTAACAATACATCAAAATATATATACAATAACAAAATGTTGATCATACCTGTTATCAACGTCTTACTAACCTTTGGATCTGATCTTGTATTTACTTTAATTTATTTTCTAAAATCTGGTGGAGTCACATTGATAAAACTTACTGGGGCATTCCATATCGACTAACTAGACATTAACACATCCCATGTCTTTTTTTATAGAGTGATAATAGACAATTATTGGTCGAGATACAATGTACGCAGTCTGTGACTCCTGCTCAGGCAATGAAAACCACTTCTGGTTTTCATAATTTGTTAACATCACTTCCCTTTTTCCCATTATTATTGGGTCAGGTACTAACAAAATTAGAGTCACGAATACTGCCAAAATCTCAACCTTACTCAATGTTTCGCTTATCTTGAATTTCATATTATTTCCCCAACATTTCTTTACATTACTTATTTCTCCTTTTACCTAACACTGGTGTTGATGACTCGACTTCAAATGGCGGTACAAGCTATATCACTAATATTGCTGGGGTTAACAATTTCACCACAGCTTTGGCTAACCCAAAATTTATAGGCTGCCTCACAACTTGCGTATATATTTATAACCCAACAATTAGCAAACCTGTCGTATAGGATCCCGAAATTTATTCTAGATCCTTATCATTCTCAGAGTATCCATAGTGATTATTCCAAAAATAAACTATACCAGTCTATTTAATTCATGTTTGTATTTATGGTTAGACATGTCACTACATTGTAACAAGATAACTTTCTCATGCCTTAAATCAATTTCAGCAGGATGATAGAAGGCCTTATAAAATAGATTTTTTAATTAATCTCATGCCTTAATCCTCTCAGGAGTCCTTAACCCAATTTTCTATTATCTCTTATCATCAGTTAGCTTAAACTTAGCTCACTTGTTTTATCATTTTCAGAGACTTAATCATTTTCTAAGATGGTCTCCACGCAGAGTAGCAATTTCTTTACTTCGTCTACTATCAGACTGCCAGTTAAGATAGGAGAGTATCTTCTCCTGTCAGTTTCCATAACTTTCACATATCTTTTCATTCCATCTGGCTTATCATTGAGACCTTCTATTTATTTTATTTTGACTTCAGTCTCAACTATATATGTTTTTACAGAAGTACCCACACCATTAGCATCCACATCTGGAACTATCAATGGTTCAAGCCTCTGTCTTTCTCACATTACAACTTTGCCACAAGCTCATAAGCTGTGCATTTCGTTGTTGTTGGGTAGTTACTAGCCATATATAAACTATATAATTTATTTTTTTTGTCACGCCTGGGTGGGTGAATAGTGTGGACAAATGATCCCGGGGGTACTAGACGTTGCGGTGTGCTGTGTACTGGGATGTGACAATATTATGTGGTATATAATGGCTGGAGTATGCCCTGCGGGGGTACTCATCACCCTGGGTAGGGGGCACTGCGGTGCAACCCAGGCGTGACATGTGACGCCCCAAAAATTATTTTATCTAGCCCATAACTCAATTGCACTTTGCCCAAACTCTATGCGTTGCCTTGATATGTTTGGTGTTTGTTTGATGGTTGTTTAATGTTTGTATTGTTGATGCTTGATAATGTATATAAATATGTGTATCATAAATTGTATATGGGTCATGTTAAATTAAATTAAAATGCATATGTTATTATTTATGCATGGGTCCATTAAACCATGAATTGATATGAGTTAGGATTGATTGAATAAAAGGATAAATGAAAATGAAAATTTTGTGTATTAAATGGATTGGACATTTAAAATACATGGAAGTATGAAATTGGTTAAAGTACATGTGGTTGGTATGGGTAGTATGAGACCAACACATGTGAAGGTTGCTGCATGAAAGTGGAGAAGTGTCCCATGCCCTCAAGGAAGTGCTAGAATGAGTGGAGAGAATCAAGGAGAGAATCAAGGAGGGAATCAAGGAGAGAATCAAGGAGATAATCAAGGAGGGAATCAAGGAAGTGCTAGAAAGAGGTGAGTGGAGAGAAAGGAAAGAAGAAGAGAAAGAAAAGAAGAGAAAGGAAAGAAGAAGAGAAAGAAGGAGAGAGTTGCAGGAGGAAGATCCCTGCGATATTTTCATCAAAGGGGTGGATCTTTCGAATCTATAGTCATATTGCACTAAAAATTTGTCAGAAAGTTCGTAACTTATGGTTATTCATTCTGGTCGGTGGAGATCTTGATCAGAGGTTTCTTCTAAGAGATCTAACCTCTCAAACAAGGCTGGTCGGAAAGTCTGGATTTCTCGCACCGTTTTGCTAAAACTTATAGATCTCCTTAATCTACTGTTGGATGGATATAAAATTTGGGTATGTCGTGTACAACTAATAGTTATACATTCTGAACGGTGGAGATCTTGATTTATGGTTTCTTCTGAGATATCTAATCTCTGAAACAAAGCTGGTCGGAGATTCTGGATTTCTCGTGGTGGTTTGCTCAAACTTGTAGATCTCCTACCTCTACCGTTGGATGGATATAAAATTTGGGTATGTAGTTTATAACTGATATTTCTGTATTCAAAACGGTGGAGATGTGTATTCGTTTAGTATTTTGTGTGATATAGTCATCTGAGTTTGAGTATTTGCAGCAGGAAAGGAGAAATTGTCTGATTAGAGACTTGTTCATTAAATATACTTATCTTTTCGGTCCACCGTTGGATTGGGCTGATATTTGGACAGAAGGTTTGTATCTTCAAATACTTCAATCTGTACGGTTGATTTTGTGATTACATATTTTTGTTGGTATATTGACACATCTGAACGGAATAGTAAATGAAGAATTGGTAGGGTTGCTTGTATTAGACCTAAATTTAGAATATGAACTTAGACCTTTCCAAATAGCTTGCATGTCAACTATGTTGACCTAGTTGCCATTGTTGATGAACCCATGATGTAAAATCAGTGATATACATGGCTGAACATGGTGACCTAGTGTAAATCGACAATATGGCCTAAGTATGGAAAATTTCATATTTTAGGGCTTTTGATGCTTTTGGCCTAGAATCATTGAATTGATGCAACTTATGTTTAATTAAGCATGATTAGAGTTGATTATGCTACTGATTTGGTGGTTGTGACCATATCATGGGTTAGGCCTACTTGTGATCAAGTGACCAAATTTGGGCATGTTTATGCCTAAGGAATTGAAAATCAGTATTTTTGATTAATAGAATGGTTTATGTATGAGAACTATGCATTAGAGGCCTAAGTCATGTGATTTGAGTTGAATGATGGGATTAGATGGGATTTAGGCCTATTGTTTATATGTGGGCTGATTTAGGGTTGATGTGTAATGTCTATGTGATTGAGCATAGAAATTGATGTATGGTAGGATATTGATGTATGTTTCAGGATCTTGATTGGGTTGATTCGGTTTGGTGGTCGTGTGTGGTTAAATACTCTCGCGAGGCTTGGTTGTGAGTAGACTTCATTTATGATTATATCTTTTATGTCATCATATCACTTATATATATTGTATGTTGAAAGCATGAATGTGTTCTAATGTTTTGAATGATGCATTGATTTGAGAAAACCTTATGACTTTGGTTGGGCCCATCTATCTGGCTAATAGGGGGACTTAACCTTGTCATAGGAGGGTTTTAGGAAAGGAAATGATTGGGGTCAACGGCACGATGAAATAGACGTGTACTAGAAACCCAAATAAACATGATTGGGATCAACGGTACGGTGAAATAGACTTGCACTAGTAACCCAATGCATGTGGAATGTGGATCCAAATTGATAAGCTTTTACTTGCATCGAACTTATTATAAATGTTTGATATCTATATGTTATGAGCTTTTAAATCATGCTACACATTGACATGCATACATGATATTTATTGATGAGTATTGATAACATATCTGAATTCTATTCACTAGGCACCGTTGGCTCACCCTCATTTTCCTCTTTCAGGTCCTTCTGTCCCGAATAAGGGCAAAGGAGTAGTTATATCTTGAGGGCCTTGCCTGCGAGAGAATCCAAAGCCTCGATGTGAGTTGAGAGGCATTTTGATTGAACTGTGTTTTTAATTATGAAGTATTATATTTTGGATTATGTAATTATAACACTTACCACATTGTAGTATGGGTGAGTTGGGACTTGTTAGATAGACCATGTGGGCATATGACGATTTTTATTTGTACCCACAATTTTGGACTTTATGTGTATGTCAATTTTAATGGACTGTAGGGATTATGATTTTATTTATGGTTCATTTTTATGGATTATCCCTTGTCTTTGATGATTAATACGGTGGGTACTTTTGTTTAGTACCTTTTAATATTATGTCGTTGTTTGAGATAAGGCTCGTAGGGTCTCAACCACCTCACGGGAGTTGAGGAGTGGTCGGAGATGCCTACGCCGGGCGTCCCGCCACGGCATTCCGCATGCCATTCCCTGCGGGGTTGGTGGTCCGGGGCGCGGGGTCGCCACAGTTGGTATCAGAGCCTGATTTTACTAGGTTTGGTCTATGTATTGGACTTAGATGACTTTGACCTAGGAATTGGGTGAGAGATTTAGGTGATTAAAAAGCTTAAAGGAACTAACTTAAAAGCCTTACTATCATATTTTCTGTGTGTATTATATGATATGGGTAGTTATGAGGCGGGCACTAGTGGGGCCGAGGCTAGTGGAGCTGCAAGAGCAGCAGGACCTCAAATGGCTGTACCTCAGCCTATGCCTACACCTGCTCCTATTGTTGTGGAGAACCCCACTGATCGGCGGATCAGACTGCTAGAGAAGTTCATGAAGCTAAAGCCTAAGAAATTCACTGGTGGGGTTGACTTGAAGAAGGCCGAAGATTTGCTGAAGAATGTCGAGAAGATCAGTCGCTCCTTAGAGCTTGACGAGGAGTCTCAGGTCCTATGTGCTGCTCACACACTGGAGAGTGGTGCAGAGGACTGGTGGCTTTCAGTGTTGGATACACAGGGGGCAGTGAAGAGTTGGGACACCTTCAAACGGTTGTTCTTACAGGTTTACGTTCCAGAGACTGAGAGACAGGCTAAACAACTCGAGTTTTTGAATCTCGCACAGGGCACCATGTCAGTCAGGGAGTACGAGCTCAGATTTAGGCAGCTCGCAGTTTATGCCCCTGGGTTAGTTCAGACGCCGAGTGACAAGATTATGAAATTTTCTTTGAACCTAAGGCCTGCGATCCGACAGGCCTTGTCTGTGACGAAGATGACTGATTTTACCATAGTGGTCCAGAGGGCCAAACAGTATGAGTTGGCTGAGCGGGTTGATGGTATGTCTACACGAGCAGCTCCAGGTTAATAGACTTACAAGCAGAGTCTGGGGGACAGTTCCAAACTCCGTGGAAGAAAGGAAGATGGGAAAGGAAGAGAAAGTTTTATGGAAGAGCACAGTCTGATGGTGCTCAGAGTAAGGCATCCCAGGTTCAGATTGGTATGATGGCCTCACCAGTGGTTTCCTCTCCTGTCCCTATTCCTACTCAGGCACCGAGTGCACCAAGACCCCCATTCCCACAGAATGTTGGCCGAGGCAGAGGTAGAGGCCGAGGAAGCTATGTGACGACATCTCAGAATGGATCATCTGCGCCCAGGGCTCCGTTCTTATGTTATCAATGTGGGCAGGCTGGGCATAGGAAGTTAGAGTGTCCAAATTTTCAAAGAACTCAGGGATTTGTGCAGCAGTCCAGTACCAGAGAGACATCGAAGGCAGCTACTGAGCCAGACCCGACAGCATCCAGGACTTTGGTGGAAGGTACTCTTATTATTTGTGGTACTTCTATGCATGTATTATTTGATGCTGGGTCTACATTATCATTCATATCTGGACGTATGGTAGATAGTTTGCATTTGACTCCCATTAGGGCTAGTACATGGTTAGTGGTGAGTACTGTAGCTGGGGAGAGGATCTACCCGAACATGATCTGTAGCCAGTGTGTGGTTCAGATTAGTGATGTTGAGATGCCTATTGACTTTCGAGTCCTAGAGTTTTTAGAGTTTGATGCAATTTTAGGGATGGATTGGCTCGCGGCTTATCACGCAGTTGTCGACTGTTTCGCGAAGAGAATCATTTTTCAGATCTCCGGACACCCAGTGTTTACACTACAGGGTAGAGCTTCAGACCAGACAGTCACAAGGGGTAGATTTGTGACTGATGGAGATAGGGAGATTTTGGCTGGGTTAGTGCCTGATGAGGAAGAGACTAGTGAGGTGATACTGGAGGATATTGCCATTGTTAGGGACTTTCCAGATGTGTTCCCTACGGATCTTCCAGGATTACCACCGAAGCGAGAGATCGATTTCATTGTTGAACTAGTCCCTGGCACGAAGCCTATCTCCATGGCACCATATAGAATGGCGCCAGCCGAGTTGAGAGAGTTGCAGAAACAGCTCGAGGAGTTATTGGCTAAGGGCTTTATTTGCCCGAGCGTGTCACCCTGGGGAGCTCCAGTTCTTTTTGTGAAAAAGAAAGATGGGAGCTTGCGGTTGCGCATCGACTATCGCCAATTGAACAGGGTGACCATCAAGAACAAATATCCTCTCCCAAGGATTGATGACTTGTTTGATCAGTTGAGGGGAGCGAGGTATTTTTCGAAGATTGATTTGCGCTCCGGGTATCATCAGCTGAGGATCAGGGAGGAGGATGTGCCTAAGACAGCATTCAGAACCCGCTATGGACATTATGAGTTCCTTGTGATGCCATTTGGTGTGACTAATGCACCGGCGATGTTCATGGACCTGATGCAGAGGGTCTTTAGGCAGTATCTGGATAATTTTGTCATCGTCTTCATTGATGACATATTGGTGTATTCCAAGACTCAGGCTGAGCATGAAGAACACCTTAGAGTGACCTTGCAAACTCTGAGAGAGCATAGGCTATATGCAAAGCTGAGCAAGTGCGAGTTTTGGATCACCAAAGTGAAGTTCTTAGGTCATGTGGTGAGTTCTGAGGGGATTTCAGTTGATCCGTCTAAGGTTGAAGCCATTATCAGTTGGCCTAGGCCTACCACAGTGACCGAGATCAGAAGCTTTCTTGGGTTAGCTGGTTACTATAGGAGATTCGTTCAGGGATTCTCCAAGATAGCTACGCCTATGACTAGGCTCACCCAGAAAGATGTGTCCTTTGTATGGACCGAGGAGTGTGAGAATGCCTTTTTAGAGCTGAAGAAAAGATTGACATCTACGCCAGTGTTGATTTTGCCATAGCCTGATCAGGAGTTGGTTATCTATACTGATGCCTCTCGTATTGGCTTGGGTTGCGTGTTGATGCAGAAGGATAGGGTCATTGCTTATGCATCAAGGCAGTTGAAGGTGCATGAAAAGAACTACCATGTTCATGACTTAGAACTGGCCGCAGTGGTTTTTGCTTTGAAGATTTGGAGGCATTATCTCTATGGTGAGAGATTCACTTTGTATTCTGACCATAAGATCCTCAAGTACTTGTTCTCTCAGAAGGAATTGAACATGAGGCAGAGAAGGTGGTTAGAGCTCCTCAAAGACTATGATTTTACATTGGAATACCACCCAGGTAAAGCCAATGTAGTGGCTGATGCGTTGAGCAGGAAGCGGGTAGAGACAGTTATGGTAGCACGCCAGATGTCTCATGAGTGGAAACTACTTGAGGCGGCTACGGTTATGAGTATATGTGCTACCCCTTCAGATCAGATTGTGATATGTGCTCAAATGAGAGCTCAGCCTACACAAGTCCAGGAGGTAATTGACCAACAGAGACTTGACGTTGATCATGGGATGTACAAGTCTTGGGCTGAGAGCAGTGATTTTACTGATTGGCACTTGTCATCTGATGGTGCCTTGTGATTTAGGGGACGTTTATGGGTTCCCGTAGATCCACGACTCAGACAGAGTGTTCTCCAAGAGGCTCACAGATCTCATTATGCTATTCATCCTGGCGGAACCAAGATGTATCATGATATGAAAAGAATGTATTGGTGGCCCGACATGAAGAGAGAGATAGCGCAGTTCATTCAGAGGTGTGAGATCTGTCAAAGAGTCAAAGCTGAGCATCAGAAGCCTGGAGGGCAGATGCAACCGCTTGCCATTCCTGAGTGGAAATGGGAGCACGTCACTATGGACTTTGTTGTGGGATTACCCAACACCCCGAGGAGACATGATGCTGTTTGGATTATTATTGATCGCTTGACCAAGTCCGCTCACTTTCTACCGGTGAATACTAGGGATTCTATGGACAAGCTGAGCAGACTCTATATGCGGGAGATAGTCAGATTACATGGAGTGCCAGTTTCGATTGTGTCAGATAGGGATCCGAGGTTTACATCGGTATTCTGGTAGGGGTTGCAGAGGCAGCTCGGCCCTAGACTAGATCTCAGTACCGCTTTTCATCCCCAGACGGATGGCCAGTTTGAGAGGTTGATATCGATTTTAGAGGATATGCTTCGAGCTTGTGTCCTTGAGTCTAGTGGTAACTGGGAGGAGTACATACATCTGTGTGAGTTCGCGTACAACAACAGCTATCAGTCTAGTATTGGCATGGCTCCTTTTGAGGCATTGTATGGTCGACCATGTAGATCTCCGATCTGTTGGACGGAGGAAGGGGATGTTGCGGTGATGGGACCAGAGTTTGTACAAGAACACACAGAGAAGATTAAGAGGATCAAGCATAATATGAAAGTAGCCCAAGACAGGCAGAAGAGTTACACTGATGCCAAGCGGAAGACCGTAGAGTTCGAGGTGGGTGACCAAGTTTTATTGAAGGTCTCACCTCAGAAGGGCCAAACTAGATTTGGGATAAAAGACAAGCTCGCTCCGAGATTTATTGGGCGTTTGAGGTTTTAGAACGAATTGGCCCCGTCGCTTACCGATTAGCCTTGCCCCTCAGTTAGCAGCAGTCCACAATGTCTTTCATGTGTCAATGTTGAGAGTGTACAAGAATGATTTTGATCACGACTTGGACTGTAGGAACATTGAACTGAGGCAGGATGAGACTTATGATGAGGAACCTATTCAGATACTTGACCGGAAGGTCCAGAGGTTACGTAACCGCGAGATTCCGATGGTTAAGGTGAGATGGCAGTTCCATGGTGAGGAGCAGGTTACTTGGGAGCGTGAGGACTACATGATGGAGCACTTTGCCCTGTTCATGGGCTTAGTTATTTCTTAACCTTAAAACTTCGAGGACGAAGTTCATTCTAAGGTGGGTGTGATGTGACGCCCCGAAAATTATTTCATCTAGCCCATAACTCAATTGCACTTTGCCCAAACTCTATGCGTTGCCTTGATATGTTTGGTGTTTGTTTGATGGTTGTTTAATGTTTGTATAGTTGATGCTTGATAATGTATATAAATATGTGTATCATAAATTGTATATGGGTCATGTTAAATTAAATTAAAATGCATATGTTATTATTTATGCATGGGTCCATTAAACCATGAATTGATATGAGTTAGGATTGATTGAATAAAAGGATAAATGAAAATGAAAATTTGGTGTATTAAATGGATTGGACATTTAAAATACATGGAAGTATGAAATTGGTTAAAGTACATGTGGTTGGTATGGGTAGTATGAGACCAACACATGTGAAGGTTGGTGCATGAAAGTGGACAAGTGTCCCATGCCCTCAAGGAAGTGCTAGAATGAGTGGAGAGAATCAAGGAGAGAATCAAGGAGGGAATCAAGGAGAGAATCAAGGAGAGAATTAAGGAGGGAATCAAGGAAGTGCTAGAAAGAGGTGAGTGGAGAGAAAGGAAAGAAGAAGAGAAAGGAAAGAAGAAGAGAAAGAAGGAGAGAGTTGCAGGAGGAAGATCCCTGCGATGTTTTCATCAAAGGGGTGGATCTTTCGAATCTATAGTCAGATTGCACTCAAAATTTGTCAGAAAGTTCGTAACTTATGGTTATTCATTCTGGTCGGTGGAGATCTTGATCAGAGGTTTCTTCTAAGAGATCTAACCTCTCAAACAAGGCTGGTCGGAAAGTCTGGATTTCTCGCACCGTTTTGCTAAAACTTATAGATCTCCTTAATCTACCGTTGGATGGATATAAAATTTTGGTATGTCGTGTACAACTGATAGTTCTACATTCTGAACGGTGGAGATTTTGATTTATGGTTTCTTCTGAGATATCTAACCTCTGAAACAAAGCTGGTCGGAGATTCTGGATTTCTCGTGGTGGTTTGCTCAAACTTGTAGATCTCCTAACTCTACCGTTGGATGGATATAAAATTTGGGTATGTAGTTTATAACTGATATTTCTGTATTCAAAACGGTGGAGATGTGTATTCGTTTAGTATTTTGTGTGATATAGTCATCTGAGTTTGAGTATTTGCAGCAGGAAAGGAGAAATTGTCTGATTAGAGACTTGTTCATTAAATATACTTATCTTTTCGGTCCACCGTTGGATTGGGCTGATATTTGGACAGAAGGTTTGTATCTTCAAATACTTCAATCTGTACGGTTGATTTTGTGATTACATATTTTTGTTGGTATATTGATACATCTGAACAGAATAGTAAATGAAGAATTGGTAGGGTTGCTTGTATTAGACCTAAATTTAGAATATGAACTTAGACCTTTCCAAATAGCTTGCATGTCAACTATGTTGACCTAGTTGCCATTGTTGATGAACCCATGATGCAAAATCAGTGATATACATGGCTGAACATGGTGACCTAGTGTAAATCGACAATATGGCCTAAGTATGGAAAATTTCATATTTTAGGGCTTTTGATGCTTTTGGCCTAGAATCATTGAATTGATGCAACTTATGTTTAATTAAGCATGATTAGAGTTGATTATGCTACTGATTTGGTGGTTGTGACCATATCATGGGTTAGGCCTACTTGTGATCAAGTGACCAAATTTGGGCATGTTTATGCCTAAGGAATTGAAAATCAGTATTTTTGATTAATAGAATGGTTTATGTATGAGAACTATGCATTAGAGGCCTAAGTCATGTGATTTGAGTTGAATGATGGGATTAGATGGGATTTAGGCCTATTGTTTATATGTGGGCTGATTTAGGGTTGATGTGTAATGTCTATGTGATTGAGCATAGAAATTGATGTATGGTAGGATATTGATGTATGTTTCAGGATCTTGATTGGGTTGATTCGGTTTGGTGGTCGTGTGTGGTTAAATACTCTCGCGAGGCTTGGTTGTGAGTAGACTTCATTTATGATTATATCTTTTATGTCATCATATCACTTATATATATTGTATGTTGAAAGCATGAATGTGTTCTAATGTTTTGAATGATGCATTGATTTGAGAAAACCTTATGACTTTGGTTGGGCCCATCTATCTGGCTAATAGGGGGACTTAACCTTGTCATAGGAGGGTTTTAGGAAAGGAAATGATTGGGGTCAACGGCACGATGAAATAGACGTGTACTAGAAACCCAAATAAACATGATTGGGATCAACGGTACGGTGAAATAGACGTGCACTAGTAACCCAATGCATGTGGAATGTGGATCCAAATTGATAAGCTTTTACTTGCATCGAACTTATTATAAATGTTTGATATCTATATGTTATGAGCTTTTAAATCATGCTACACATTGACATGCATACATGATATTTATTGATGAGTATTGATAACATATCTGAATTCTATTCACTGGGCACCGTTGGCTCACCCTCATTTTCCTCTTTCAGGTCCTTCTGTCCCGAATAAGGGCAAAGGAGTAGTTATATCTTGAGGGCCTTGCCTGCGAGTGAATCCAAAGCCTCGATGTGAGTTGAGAGGCATTTTGATTGAACTGTGTTTTTAATTATGAAGTATTATATTTTGGATTATGTAATTATAACGCTTACCACATTGTAGTATGGGTGAGTTGGGACTTGTTAGATAGACCATGTGGGCATATGACGATTTTTATTTGTACCCACAATTTTGGACTTTATGTGTATGTCAATTTTAATGGACTGTAGGGATTATGATTTTATTTATGGTTCATTTTTATGGATTATCCCTTGTCTTTGATGATTAATACGGTGGGTACTTTTGTTTAGTACCTTTTAATATTATGTCGTTGTTTGAGATAAGGCTCGTAGGGTCTCAACCACCTCACGGGAGTTGAGGAGTGGTCGGAGATGCCTACGCCGGGCGTCCCGCCACGGCATTCCGCATGCCATTCCCTGCGGGGTTGGTGGTCCGGGGCGCGGGGTCGCCACAGTTGGTATCAGAGCCTGATTTTACTAGGTTTGGTCTATGTATTGGACTTAGATGACTTTGACCTAGGAATTGGGTGAGAGATTTAGGTGATTAAAAAGCTTAAAGGAATCTGACTATAGATTCGAATAGTAAATCGGTGACGTGCCCTCGGAATTCTTATTAGAATACGGGTAAGAGGTCATTCGGGCATGGATCTCGCGCACTCATGTTCTTGAATCAATTCTTACCTAGGAGGTGTTTAGGTGCATGAACATGTCATAAGTGATATGCATTGTCTTGATATGACGTGAGGTCTTATATTGAACATGTATGTAACCTTGTTTACATTCCAGTTGTTTAAACTGTTTTAATGAATCTTGCAATGTTTTACATAAATGCACATGTATGTAGCCACTTGTAGAAAAAATTCACTGAGCTTGCTGTAACTCACCCCTTACTATTATCTTTTCAGGATCGGATAGGAAGGGGGAGGAAAAAGCTTAGCTGTGGAGCATTTCTCGAACTCTGGTTGATGTAAGTGTTAGTACTTTTCTGCATTTATTTTGGTAAATTGTACTATGTAACACCTAATATGTATACTTAACACTTAGATGAGTTGTAATTATTGTTAAGTATTATTTTGTACTTTTGACCACTGTGGACTTAGAAAAAAAAATTATGGCTTACATTTTGGGAATGTAATATTATTTGATTATGTCTATATGTGTTTATTATTGTGTATTTGAGATTATAATGTGTATTAAAAGGCTTATTGGGATGTCATGTATATCGATGAAAGATATGCAGGGGTTCCGTGTCGGTCATGATGTCACGTATCGTGAGTCGTGACAACATAAATGTGAGCATTGGTGCCCACAAGGACATATATATGGCCAAGTAGTCATAGGTTACATTGTTGCGAAAAGTGCATGGTTTGGACATTGGCATTAGGTGTGCTCTCACATGGTCACTCACACCTATATCATGGCACCCATTCCTATTCTTCTATACATATGACTACAGATGCTCCTTTAGGATATCTCTAGTTTGTTTATTTCCACGCCGCCCCCCCCCCAACCACCCAACACACACACACACACATCAATCCTCTCTCAAGAATCCCAGCTCTCACCAAAAAATACAAAAATATTATTCTAACTACAAATAATATAACTACATGTACAACTATACACAAATATATTCATTTAATATAAGTATTATATATATATATATCAATATGTATAATAAATGATTCAATGGACATACATATATAGTCGCACATGTAGTTATAAGTTTTTATAGTTAGAATAGCATTCCCCCTAAATACACCTCTTGACACTCCCTCTTTCTGTCGATCTCTTTTTCAGAGCTCTTCGTTTCTATATTTCCAGTTAGCTTTCTCTCTTGGCGTCTCCCTTTTGGGCATTTGGATTAGGTACATCATTAAATAACAAGTACTAATGCTAAATTCATAAAAACATTACCTCCATACACTATTGAATAGTCTCGAATAATATGTTGGTACACGTCGAGACAATCTACACTATGTCTTTACAAAGAAAAATGATAAAGTAACATCCACAATATACATATATGTCTATTAATTATAAATTGTCTCAAATTATGTTTCAATATATTATTATTTAAGGCATTCCGATGATGTATAGAGGTAATGTACTTTTATGAATGTATATTTTGGATTTAATCTAGCATTACTCTTAAATAATTAACTTGAAAGTTGAAGATGCTTTATTTGATTAACATTCATCAATGTAGTTATTATAATAGAATATATACTGATGATAGAATATAAATGAATGAATTTGATGAAAAGCTTGATTAATTATAATTGAGTAATCTTCAATGTCCCTGTCTTATTATCATTATATAAGAAGATCACTATGTATATATAGGTAGGAAAATAGGCTACATCCAGATAATGCAGCGAAGAGACTTTCCTTGGAGAAGTAAATCAAAAGCTTGGTTGATGTACTTGAATCTCACTTCATGCGTTATGATCTCCTCCAAATTAAGCTCCTGCAACCTCCCAACAGAAAGCTAACATTGCCTTTGCTTATTTTAATTATAAAAAAATGTAACTACATAATCTCCAACATTTATTACATATGTGTGTTTTGGATATCTTGATTTATATAATGAATAATTTAATAAATATGAAAGTGTAATTACAAATTCTTGTAGTCTCGAAGTTTATTATTTTTTGATTTTTAATCTCAATTTTTTTATGACTTAGAAACATGTAGTAAGAAGAAGAAGAAGAGGAAGAAATAAGGTATTTAAAAGATGGAGATAATACGTACCTTATTGAGGTAAGCTTTAGCGAGAATAGGAATATCAGATTTTGGTTTGGTTCCACCGAACAAAGAGCCCGCCACGCTTTTCCCTCTTAATATGTCGAAGGAATTGATGGCAATGGAGGCATCATGCCTCTCCACCCCCAATATTACCGTCTTCCCCCAACCCTCCATAGTGCATGCATTCAACAACAAATTACAAAAAATTGCAATTGTTTTTCATACACTTAATATTATTATTAATTAAATAGCATGAATAAATTCTATGTATGCTGAGTATATTTATATATACATCCTTAAAGACAACCAATCTCAAGCCTGAATAAAAGGAAAGGGTTGTGTTAAGTACCTGACAGCCAACATAAAACTTTATCCGATCAACTAACATGAATTTAATAAATCAGATTGCAAGAAGGGTCGGGATGTCGCTCAGGCATATGATGTGTTGCACTCGCTTCCGAGTGCTTAATTTGAAAAATGAGCAAGGGGTGCGCCACATTGGCACCTATGTTGTGATAAATAATCATTAAGGATTCCCTTACTATTCTAGACGGGTGAGGGCGGGTAAAGAAGTTAGTTATGAAAGTAGGCTTAGGATCACTTCGACTGTAGGAACACCAAAATATAAAGGAATGCAGATATATAGTAGACACTATGATTAGGAGAAAAATAAATATAGTATGCTTACAAGAGACTGAATGGGTAGGTAAAAGATCTAGAGAAATAGAGGACACTTGGTGTAAATTATTTTATATTGAAAATTATAAAAATAGAAATGGAGTAGAAATAATTATAGATAAGAAATTTATGGGATGTGTCTTTAAGATTATAGGAAAGGAGATAGAATTACAAAAACAAAAAAAAAAACTTATTAGATAATAATATAATTTAATAGTGCATATACAACAAGTAGGATTACACCAGGACATAGACAAATTAATTCAAGAAATATCTCAAGGAACTAGAAGAAACAATTAAATTGAAATACCCTGAATTGTTTTCTAGTCAATAATTGATGATGTGATACATTGTACTTTTTCACTTATCAATAAAATGATGGAACTTTGTTTACAATATCTTAATACATCGTTTCACTTAAATAACTAGCCAGATGTCAAAAAATAATATCGATAGAGGTAGTGAGGCACACACGCAATGACCTCTTTGGCAACCTGTGGCGACTCCTTCAGGATCTGAGTCAAGCGACAACTAATTTGCATCACCAACTCCATCACCCCATAGACAACAATCATTATCACCAGAGCGTGCATGACTTTTTTGTAACAGTTTTGCCCGAAACAATCATGTACCCTCATCCTGGCAGGATCTTCTACCAAAGTTTTTAGGAGGCTGGATTCGAGCAACAACACAAAAAAACATTTCACCACTCAACCTACCGCCCCTGAAACAATGCAACCGGCAAAACCCTATACCACCATATGTTAGGCAAAGGTCGAAACCTTCTGAGGACAAATCTGACACTATTTGCTCTCCATTGTTTGATGATATTGAGGATTCCACCGGCAACAGTGATATTCAAGGACCTTACAAGCACCACCCTGAACTAGCAAGTGATGACGACGGTGGTGAATCTCACACTGCCAGCAATCATCAATACATGGACTGAATTTCGAGGGCGGAATCCTTTTAAGGGAGGTAAAGTGTAATACCCTAGGATTGCACACAAATATATATATATATATATGTTCAGGCAGCGCGCCTGAAGGTTCGGGCATCCTTTTTTTTCTATAAAAGGAGGGCTTTCCCCCCTCATTTTCACACCAATCCAACTATCTCCTTTTGTTGGAAAATTTCTCTCTCTCTCTTTTGAGACTCTCTCCACGAGACTCTCTTTTGCCCAGGGGAAGGCGTCAATTCTCGAAGGAGTTATTATCTGAAGGTGGGGAACGAAACATAGGTTTACGTGTCTTATGACTTTTATTAAAGTTTACATTCATTTAACATTATGTCTACTATTCATTTACACTGCATTATTGCTAATAATGTTCATACCTGTCAGACTTATGCCTGTATATTTGGAGTTCACATATTACACTGTTGTGATGCCGGGTTAGTGGTCAACCTGGCTCAACCAGACTCAGTTTTGTCCTCAGTAACTTTAAATAGTGAACGAGAGGCAGCATGTTGCTCTAGACGATTGGTATTTAAGTAGACCTCGAGTCTCACCTCTCATGCTAGAGACTGATCTGGTTGGTCTTATTTGAAAGTTATCAGCTTGTACAATTGTGTAAAATTGAATGTCCGAATTGTGCACGTAGTGATACCGACCCTGATAAGGATCACCAGATGTTGTCAAATCATGTCTAATGTCTCTAAAGACCGGACCTGTTCATGCATTGACATCATACATAAGCACCACCTAGGGACGTATGTTGTTTGTGATCCACAAAATAGTTAGAAGCAATGATCACTATTATTGATATTTCTCTGGAGAGGGACGTACAACGAGAACTCGGGTTTACCTGGGGATGGACATCTGTACGTGAATCCAAGGCGTTGTTCCTGAGGAGGGACGTACAGTGAGAACCCGAGTTTACCTGGGGATGTACATCCGTACGTGAACTCGGGCGACGTACAATCATGGAACCAATACGAGACGGTGTCACGCATACATACATGTATTAATTATGATGCTCTGATGTGTATTTATGATATTTGATTATGAAGTTTGCTTTATTAATTATCATATTCACGAATTATTTTACCCACTGGGCATTAGCTCACCCGTTGTTATCCAATTTTTCATAGGAGATTAGGATGGATTAGATGCAAGTTTATGAGCCCACATTTTGTACCCCTTTGTTTATTTACTGGGGATATTGGGAGGATGTTCCTTATACTATTTCATGTATAAAAATATATTTTGAAATTAATGAAATCAAACTTGTACTTAATTGTGTTCCTGTGCACTCGATTATTGTTATAATGCATTCACGCCCCATCCGTAAGTGTTCCACCGATTTAGGCACGTTCGGGTGGGGTGCGACATTAATAGTGTTGAAATTGAGGATTTCTCTTCTCTGTTGTCCATTCTATTAGGGATTCAGTTGTCTTCCCACAATGATAGAAGATGGTGGTCTTTGGACCAATCTGGTAACTTCACCACCAAGTCATTCCTTTCTAACCTAATTCATTGCCTAGATGATCAATCTTTCATCCCACATCAAACCATTTGGAAAGCTCTTGTTCCCACCAAAGCTAATCTAGGATGGTTCATTGTTCTTCATAGGATCAACACGGCTGACGTCTTGCAAAAACGCCTCCCTTTCATTGCTTTGTCTCCTAACTGGTGTCCTCTATGCAAATGTGATGTTGAATCTAGTCTTCACATCTTTGTAGAATGCACATACGTACAAGATCAGTTTGGGAAAGGTGGATTGCAACAACCAATTGGGAAGCCACAATGCCTTTAGACATTGACGAGCTCTTCACTTTCCCTTCGGTGTGGGGTTTAGCTGGTGATAAGATTGCGTACTGGAGGATAATTGGCTTCCTTGTTCTGTGGTGCGTGTGAAAAGAACGCAATAATAGGATCTTCGACGACTCTACTTTATTTGCTGCTAGAGTGTGGGAGTCGTCCTTCTTTCATGCATTGTCATGGGTTTTTGTTGGTACGTTGTTTAAGGGTCATGGCCTTAACGATTGGATTAGGTGGTGGGATTGCATTCGTTCTTAATATTTTATGTTCTGTTTTGCACTACTGGTGCAATCTTCTTTGCAATTTTTCTGTTATTTTCTGTTTTCTCCTGTTTCTGTAACTTTTCTCATTAATAAATGCATTTAGTTTCTTATAATATATCTATCAATCTATATATATATATATATAAATATCAAGCTTAGCTTAAAAGAAAAGGGGGAGAGAATTTGTTCTAACTGGTGGGCAGCCATTGAAAGCTTCATTCATTAAGGAAGCCAATCCCACACATTCGAAGCAATAGTCAGCACCTCCATCTGTCATTTTTATTATCACCTGCATTTTTTTCACCAACATATACTAATTTAATTTACTAGATGCGCATGCATTGTACACCATTTTTAATATTTATGAATAATATTTCATGCGACCTAACTTTTACAATTATTATTTTATAAAATTATTATATGCTTTAAACCAAAAAAATATATTTTAATATTTATGAATAATATTTCACGCGTCCCAATTTTCAGTGAGTGAGAATGTTAATCTCGCTCACTGAAGAAAAAGAAAAAAAAATCAAAAAAGATATGTGTACCTAACTGCACCTTCATACTTATTGATCGTTTATTATATAGATTAAGATATGAAAATACATTTATCTAATAATTATAAAAATATATATAGTCGTACATGTTATTACATATTTTTTTAATTACTACAACATTTTTTTTGATATTATATTGCTATTTACCCTGTATTTAATGTGTTATTATGCATGCGTCTCAACACATGTTTTTGCATTTCTGTTATATTAATGTGCGTGCATGTGGAATACATATGATTTTGAAAAATTATCAATGAAAAGTTAATTTATTTTTACTTATGAATAATATTTAAATTATGAATACAACAATATGCCCAAGTCAGTATTTCTATGTTTTAACCTTATCATTTTTTTTTCGAAGAGACAAGCCTCCTACTAAAAAGTGAAGTTAGTTAACTACACCTTTTAATTAGAATTTGTAATTTTATTTCCGCAGGGTAGAATTGTAATTTTTGGGTTGTGATAAGGACGCAGCAGACTTGCCATCTCAGTATGCCATGTCATCTCAAGCTGCCACATAATCCCAGTTTAAACGTGATCTGTAAGTCTGATTGTGGCCAATGCAATCTTGACACGTGTATTGTGGTTGTTATTCTCAACCACCTTCTACTTCTTCTTCCTGTCCTCTATATAAAGACAAGATGGGTGTCTCAGTTCATGTTCTTGAATGACGGAGAACAACTTTCGCTTATTATAGTTTTCATGTCTTCTATCTTCATTTTCTGTTCTTGTAAATGTTTTTATGGTATTAGAGCTATTAGATGAGTCCATAGTTGCGAATAATCCATTCTCAAGGTCTCTAAATGTCATCCCAATCGTAATAGAACTTGTCGTGATCTCCTCTGTAGAATGCTTTCATCACATTTTCGTATCTACGAGTCTCATCTACATCATCATGAGTCTTTACTATCTTCTGCACTGGCACAGGTCACACTGCAGACGCACCCGCACTACTGGCGCCAACCTCGGGTACCACAGGTGCTGTAGGCCCCTGTAAACTATCCTGAAGACGTGTCATCATACGTATAATCTCAGTATTTTGTCTCTACTGAGCTAGAACCATTTCTTCCAGTTTCTTTAACCTTTCTTCTTGTAGGTCCATGATTGCCTGATACTTCCCTTTCAATCTGCGATTCACAGAGATAGAGGAGCATCTAAGTCAGACAATCCGATTAATTCTTTATACGATACTTTATTTACCCGTACATAGACCCATACAAACAAACATAAGATAATAAAGCTTTTAATCTTTTAGGCTTTTAATCCTAAACGTGACTCTGATACCACTATTGTCATGACGCCCCTGACATAGGCTGACGGCATGACCGGCACAGTATACTATACACTGTACATATCCGTATACAGTAGATAGTATACTGTCAGCCTTCACATAGTCTCATAATCTTTCACAAAATTTTCAAAAATTTCGGCAGCATTTCCCCATAAAATGGACATTTCACAAAACCTGATATACCACAAATCAAATCATCTATATATATATATATATATAATCATTCCATCCATGTATACCATAATCCAAAAGACAACCATTGCCATTCATAAATCAAACATTCCATCATCCAAATATATATATCATCGCTAAATATCTTAACAATCCAAAATAACCATTGATATCTCATTTTTCCAAACTAACCCCTCTAGATGGTAATACATATATAAGATGTGTGATAGTTATATATATATCAAAATATATAAAACATGTAACCACTTCTTCTAAAACATGCGTACATCAGCAATGTTACGTCCTAGTCACGTGCTGATTACGCTCAAATTTTTCCTTTTCCTTTTGCTTCTGTACCTGAAGTGGTGAGGGAAAGGGGGTGAGCAAACAATAACTCAGTGAATATAGTTCTTGACATGACAATCACATGCATTTAAAGAAACATGGCATATCAAATCCTTTAAATTAAAATATTGCACATATACAACATTCATCAAAATAATATACATGCACACAAGATATAGTTTATGCTCATTCATAAAAATTTTACCATCTCCCTCCTTCAAGGTAAGAGAGCGGGTCTAACCCTTGTATGACAGTTACAAGGTAGTCACAGCCTCTCATTACCCAATTCACAGTCATTTCAAGGATCGCAACCCTTGTTAGGACAGACCTACTGACAATGAGGTTTCGCAAAACCTCATCCGGGTCTAATTCCTAACGAAATGACATTATTAGAAGCTTCAATTGCTAAAATCAGTTTGCATGATCACTAAAAACTCAATGCATTACATATAAATATATAACATGCATACAATCAAACATTTTATATGTGTACAATGTCATACAAGAACCAAATCAAGAAAACTATACTCACAGTGGTTACACGAGGTTTCTAAGCCAATATACCCTCTAAAATCCAGCAACAATAAATGTTCATCATAATTGCTTCCTCAAGAGCATTTATCCATGCACTTAATCTCTCAATTCAAACACTGCAATTAGGTAATTCAAACCATAGATCATCATGAGAATCATCATTTAAACTCATCAAAACACTATTACTAACACTCAAACTTCCTAGCTGGTTCAGCAGCTAAGATGGGGTTATTTCACCATGAAAATGCCACATTTAAACTAGATTTCAACACCAACGTACTCATATAGGCATATGAAAACATATGTCAATTTTATTAAAAATATATAACATTCTTAAAATTATTTTGTTCACATTGACACGTGTTAAATCAGTCATTCTATCATTCTACTACCTTCAACAGGTATTTTATTGAGGTTTGACGCGTTCGCGAAAGCATCCAAAGTCAATTTTACTCACAAAAATCATATCTTTAGCTACTAAAAATATCAAAGCATATCCAAAAATCATGCTCTTAACATTGAAACGTCCGGAATTCAGTTCTCTACGATTCTATGATCTCAAACCGGAGTTTCACTGGATATATTATAGAATTGTTCGCGTCACTATTCACTATTCATTATTCATTAGAAACATGTGAATTTTTACTAAAATTGTCAAACGGTCTCCAAAAATCATGAAATTAGTATCGATGGACTCACAACAATTCATTCTACCATTCTACAGCCTTAAACTAGAGTTTCATCTGGTTTTAATATGATTCGAAAGGTTTCAAAGATCAAAGCTATCCAAAGGAATCCAAGATCAAATCTAACTTCTAATAGCTATAAAACTACAAACGACCAAATAAATTCAATCTAACCATATATTTAAGGTTCCTATAGCCTAGGAAGTGTTTTCCAACCTTCCTAGCGAATTTTCATTCACGTTGGGTCAAAATCTCAATTTTTGGAAACGCCGTAAAACGACTCCCACAACAAAAATTACTCCGAAAGAAAGGTTACATCAAGCTTAGATATCAAGTTCACGAAGAAATAGAATGAAAAACAATTACCGTGGGTCCCAATTCTGCGAAAATCCCGCGTTTCCTTTGTTTTTCTCTTCTTTCCGTTCGTTCTCGTCGTTCTCTGTTTCTTCTTCTCCTTTTTTTTTTCTTTTGTTTTTGCGATAGAGAGAGAGATGAGAGAATGAGATAAGAGAATGAGAAATATATAATATTTATATCATCTTATACCTTATACTAATATCAATTTCAAGGTCATTTATTCATCTTATACTAATATCATCTTATAATCTAATGATAGTATGACATTTAATAACACAATCTACTTAATTTATGTATGTTTATACATATATACGTTTAACTCCTACCGACGTATATGCATACGTATATGTATTCATCAACATAGGTGTATAATTAAAACAACGAGATGTTACACTTATAATCACTATCTGTAATGGGAGGAAAATTGAGGTGAGCTACAACAAACTCCGTGAATAATCTATCTGTAACATTACATATGCATTTGAATAAATCATGAGATGTAAATCGACATAAAACAAATATGCAAGCGATATATAATAACAATACATGTTCAAGATATAATTTGCGCCACTCTATATATTTATACAATGCATAAACAAATAAGCAAATCCTCACAATCAGGTACGTAAGTGCATCTTTCCTCATTATGCATATTCAAGGAAAGATCTGTCTCATTTGATCATTCACTCTGATCATTCCAGGGCCTCATCCTTTTCTAGGAATTGTACCAATGCCATAAGTATTTATTCTATACTCATGCGAGTCTACGAACCTAGAGACTTATCCCAATGGACATGATCACATAACTTACTTACTCTGGTAAGCTTGGGTATGTTCAATGTTTAAAATACAGTTCAATGCATTCAATACACAATGCAATTTTTCATGTCATGCGTATATTTCATAAAACATAATTTTATAAGCGCTATACCACACATAAGACCATAGATAGAAATACTCACAATGTACACAATGCACAAAAAATTTGCCTAAGTCCAACACTCTTTACAGTTCAAATTGCCCAACTAACACAATTGCACAACACAAACATCTCACTTGCACTTGTTGTCAATCCAACAAATCATCAATTCTTTCCCAATTTCTTTGCAATTCAACATTGCCAATACATTCTTAATCAATTTCTAACCATGAACTACATCTTAAACATATCCAAATTGCATTAAAATATCACTCCAAATCCTCAACTTCTTCATCATAGTTGGGTTGGAGATCCAACAATTTAACCATGGAAAATTCTCAATTCCACCATCAATTTACTCCAAATTAAACAACAAATCATTTACCTTTGATTTCCCGAGTAATTGGCAAGATTTCCTGCTTAAACCCACTTTTCAAATCTCTCAATCTAACCGTTGAAATTACACAAATCTCACATATATTAACCAACTTGAAGAGAAGAACAAGAATCTAAAATTTTAAACCAAAAACCATGAATTCTCACCTAGCATTTGGCCACCCAAGCTTGTTTCCTCCTCTTCCATTTCGTTGTTATGGTTTCTTCCAGTTATAACAAGTGAGAATGTGCTGGAAATGTCGAGAAATGACGTTTAAAGCAATTGCAAACTGCCATACCATCCATTTTTAAAAACTGTCAGGCCCATATAAAAACACGTTTCTCCCCAAGGAAATGCGCTTCCTAGCTACCCAAAAACATATTTTTTTTGGAAATTTTGGAGAGAAACATGTTTCTCTTAAAGAAACACCCTTCCTTGAGAGTTTCTGAAAAATCAAGCTCTCGGGTTTTCTCTTTTCCCTTTAAGGAAAGCGTTTCTCCGAGAATTTTTTGGCACTTCTCCTCTTGGATTTTTCTACTGAAAGGCGTTTCTCTTTTAAGAAATGCGTTTCTCCGTGTTCTAGGTAAAAATTTCAGTAAGTATTGGGTTTTCATGCTATGTGTAGGTCCAGGTACAAATACCACCCTAAAATACACAGATTCACCCTATTCTAAGGCCATACACATACATATACGCGTACAAATATGTCTGACAATACGTATAAGTCAACGTACAGGTTTGACTCATAAATACGAAGAGTTATAATCTCCCTAACTTAAGGGATTTCGTCCTCAAAATTTAAATCAAGGAACATACCTCAAGTGACAAATAAATTCGAAAACTGCTCCCGCATTACATCTTCTCGCTCCCAAGTTTGCTCTTCGTTGTCATGAAACTTTCATCTGATCCTAGCTAATGGAATCTGCTTGTTCCTGAGTTTTTGAACTCGTTTGGCTACAATCTAAACTGGTTGCTCTGGTTATGTCGTGTCCTCCCCAACTTGTAATTGGGTTACATTCAAAACATGAGTGGGATCTGGATGATTTTTCCTTAACATAAACACATAGAAAACATTATGGACACCAGCCAACTGTGATGGCAGAGCAAGTAGGTATGCCAATAGACGTATCCTCTCAAATATCTCAAATGGTCCTACAAATTGCGGTGCAAGCTTTCCTTTTACCCCGAATCTCATCTAACCTTTCATTAGAAAAACCTTCAACAGAACTTGGTCTCCCACTACAAACTCTAGAGGTTTATGCCTCTTGTCAAAATAGTTTTTTTGATGATTTTGAGTTGTCTTCAACTTTTGTCTGATCTGTTTAATCTTTTCTGTGTGATCCATAACAACAGTTGGTCTCAATAACTATGAATCCCCAACCTCATGCCAGCAAGTATGAAATATACAAGGTTTACCATATAGAGCCTCAGAGGGTGCCATGTCAATACTAGTTTGATAATTGTTATTATAAGCAAACTCATGCAGATGAAGGTACTCTTCCCAATTCCCACCAAACTCCAAAATACAAGATCTGAGCATATCCTCTAGCATCTGTATCACCCTTTCAGTCTAACCATTTGTTTGAGGGTGGAATGTCGTGCTGAGATGAAGATGAATCCCAAATTGAGTCTGTACCGAATGCCAAAATCTCGATGTAAATCGCAGATCTCTATCAGAAACAATGGATACCATAACTCCATGTAATCTCACAATCTCTCGTATGCACAATCTACTAAGTCTATCCACAAAATTTCTAGTGTTCATCGGAAGAAAGTGAGCAGACTTAATCAGCTTATCAACAATAACCCAGATGACATCGTATCTACCCTGAGATCTGGGTAATCCTGTAATAAAGTCCATCATAATATGCTCCCATTTCCATTCTGAAATAGATAATGGTTGCATATTTCCTCCAAGTCTTCGGTGTTCAGCCTTAACCTATTGACATATTCCACATTTTTTAACATACTCAGCTATATCCTTCTCCATCCCATGCCATCAAACTATTTTTTTCATATCATGATACATTTTGGCTGATCCTGGGTGAATAATATATTGAGACCTATATACTGTCTGAAGTAATTCAACTCTTAAATCATAATTAACAAGAACCCATAATCTCTCCTGAAATCGTAATACACCATCTGAATCCCGCTTCCAATCAACTTGTTCAGCTCTATCAGCCCATGCGTTAAACATATCAAAATCAGGATCATGTTGTTGCAAATCGTCGATCTTATGAATATGAGCATTAGTAAGTTGTATATGCATCTGGGCACAAATATCGACATTCAGTGTGATAGAAAGTACACTCATCACTGTAGCTTTCTCTAACAATCGCCACTCGTGGGCTATCTGACAAGCCACCACGCAGTCTTTATATGTTTCCTACTCAGTGCATCAACAACTACATTAGCCTTCCCAGGATGATACTCCAGTGAGAAGTCATAATCCTTCAAGAATTCCAGCTATCTTCTTTGCCTCATATTCAACTCTTTCTGATAAAAAAGATACTTTAGACTCTTATAATCTGAAAATAGTGTGAATTTCTCACCATAGAGATAATGCCTCCACAGTTTCAATGCAAAGACAACTAGATGCAGTTTCAAATCATGCACAGGGTATTTCTTCTCATGCATTTTCAGTTGTCTAGATGCATAAGCTATCACTCTACCATCCTGCATCAATACACAACCCAGACCAGAATGCGATGCATCTGTATTAATCACCAACTCTTTTCTAGGCTCTAAAAGTACTAACACTACTGCAATAGTCATTTTTCTTTCCAACTCTGTGAATGCCTTTTCAGAAGCTACAGTCCACACAAAATCCACATTTTTCTGAGTTAGCTTAGTCAGTGGTACAACCAACTTGGAAAAACCTTCCACAAACTTTCTATAATAGGCTGCTAATCACTATGGTCGGTCTTGGCCAATTAATGATTGCCTCCACCTTGGTAGAATCAATAGATAATCCATCTGCACTAACCACTTGACCTAGAAATTTCACTTTGTTTATCCAATACTCACACTTACTGAACTTGGCATACAGTCTATGTTCTCTCAATGTCTGTAGTGTAATTCTGAGGTGTTGCTTATGCTCCTCCCCAGTTCTGTAATAAACCATAATATCGTCAATGAAAACAATAATGAATTGATCTAGATATGGCTTAAATACCTTTTGCATCAAATTTATAAACATGGCAGGTGCATTGGTCAAACCAAAGGGCATCACCAGAAATTCATAGTGACCATATCTTGTTTTGAATGTAGTTTTAGGTATATCCTCTTCTCGAAACCTCAACTGATGGTACCTAAATCGCAGATCGATCTTTAAAAAGACTTTGGCCCCATTCAGTTGATTAAACAGGTCATCAATACATAGTAGAAGATACTTATTTTTTACTGTCACCTTGTTCAACTGTCGGTAATCTATACACAGACGTAGACTACCATCTTTCTTTTTCAAGAAAAAAAACAGGTGCTCCCTAAGGTGACATACTAGGTGTAATAAACTCTTTTTTCATCAACTCATCAAGTTGCACCCTGAGTTCTTGCAACACTTTTGGCGCCATTCAATATGGAGGAATATATAAGTCTTATATTGGGCATTAGTTCTATAATAAAGGCAATGTCTCGCTAGGTGGCATTCCCGGTAAGTCATCAGGAAATACATCTTAGTATTCACACACTACCAAAATTTCA
Organism: Paratinospora sagittata; assembly: GCA_035771175.1. Taxonomy (NCBI): domain Eukaryota; kingdom Viridiplantae; phylum Streptophyta; class Magnoliopsida; order Ranunculales; family Menispermaceae; genus Paratinospora; species Paratinospora sagittata. The sequence goes on along the minus strand of CM069590.1, from coordinate 41,564,842 downwards.
AACAACTGAACACTCTGATCCTTCTCTCCCTCTGGCCTGATATTAGCCAAAATTTTCATCTCTTCATCAGTAATCAGTCTACCTCTAGTAGGTGGTTTAAAGGTAATTGTACCTTTGTACACAAATGATGGTTGTCCAAATATCTAAAATACCACCCTTTTGGAAAAACGATCCACAAGGGCATGATATGCAGCTAACCAATCCATACCTAGGATTCTAAGATGCACAGTCATTTCATGTCCCTCATATCTAATTATACAGTTTCGACACACCATATTAGGATAGATTCTTTTCCCCACTGTTATATTCAAAATCAATGGTGTATTAGCTCTAATAAGAGTCAAATACAGTCTATCTACTATGCCACCAGATATAAAAGACAAGGTAGATCCAACATCAATCAAAGTTTATAATTATCATTTATTTTTAAAATCAATTATTGGGCCAATAGGATAATTTAAAAAAAAAATCTCACTTCCCTTTTTTTTCCAATTTTTTTAAAAAATTTATTTTTAACAAATTAAATTTTTGAATTGTAAGATATGGATAAATTAGGTAAAAAGCTATAGTTTAAAAAGGTAAATTGTAACAACTAATTTTTTCAAATTTAAACCTGAAAAAGTATAGAAGTTGTAGGAATAGCGAGAAATAGTTAGGATGTTAAATTATTATCTTACCCATTATGTCACTAAATCGTATTTTAAAATTGAAAAACAACAATAAAGCTATTAAGGGTACTTTAGAAGGAACTAAGTTAACAACCTTTTGCATTATAAATAATAGAGACATGGAAAACAATACTACTATTAATTGTATCTTAATTTTCTAAAAGACATAATCCCTTTTGGAACAACCAACCTAGGGCTGCGTATGTGTAAGAGTTGCTTTCAATATATATATAAAGTATAGGTGTGTGTAAGAATAATCTAATATCGTTTGTGGGTTTCGAAGGTGTTGGCCTTAAATTGGGCTAGTGCTTCTCCAAAAACAAATCTTTTTGGAACAAGTTACCAAGTCAAATGAACTAACAATACCCTTTGATCTTGCCAATGTGTGTGAGTTGCTTTTGAAAAATTATACTTTTTAAATTTTAATAAATAAAAAATACACAAACATGATGCACATGCACACATACTAATTAATATCTGTTTCTTTTTCTAATGAGTTCCCCAGGATTAGATAACCACAAACAAACCAATTCCAAGAATTTATCACAAAAATATTCAATTGGTTCGAACTTGTTTACTATTGAATTGGGACCAAGAAGGTGCAAATATAGCTATGATCTTGCAGATAAAAAAGAATTGATAACACAAAAGGACAATGCCAATGTTGCATAATATGGAATCTATAGCCTAGCATAAAAAGTTTAGAGTAAAATATATAACTTTACAAACCAAAAAATGTTTAGAGTAAAATAAGAATTTTATATTCTAATTAATTTTCTTTTCCCTTGCGTCTTCTTGTCAAAACCTCTTTCATAAACACCAGGGCATCTAAACCAGCATAAAGTTCTAATCATCATATCCTTCATAGGACAATTAAAATCCTAATAAGTCTTAACCAGACTCAATGTAAGTCCCTATACCTTCTACCTGTTCATATTCTTATACAACCACTCCTACATGCAAAGACAACTATTTTTGTCATTACATATACAACATATGTACTTATATATGTCATTAACCAAAATATGTCAGTACATATACAATGTATATAATTTAGAGTAGGCAACTCAAGTATTTATAGCAAAAGCTCTAGTTAGGCCCTCCTAGTTACTTTCTTGTTATCCCCTTGCCAAGTAAATAAAATTCAAATGTATCATCATCATCTGTACATCTATATCAACCATGTATGCATGAGTAATGTCATGTGAAAAACAAATACATAAGTATGTCATAATCAAGCATTCTATAACCAATGCAAAACATTTCATATGCAACATACATACAATTTACACCTCATTCAAGTTTGTGACAATTTTTTCAAGACATATATGAAAGCATATAGTCAATAGGTATTCATTATATCATCTCCAAGTCACACATCCATATTAACTTGAATAATTCAATCAAGAGAACTTATTGGCATTTTCATTGTGCAATCAAGTATTCACTATTTATATTAATCTACTGAAGGAATGTTCCTCCGCACTTATATCGAAATAAACATCCCTCAACCAGACATAAATAGCTTTCCTTAAAGATAATAACTTGGACAAAGTCATGCTTTCCTCAATGCATAGGTTCTCGTATAGCTCTTTAAATATAAATAGGACTATTAGACCAGACTGAAGTAAGTACTCTCAACTTACTCAGTTATGTCCAAAGGTCTAACGCCCAATAGATTCATTAAACTCATATAGAAATCTCTTCCTTTCATTCATGTCACATCCCTTCACACATATGAATAAGTATATCATATATACATATGATGATACAAAATGAAAATACAATTGAAATTTTACTTACAATATATTTAGGATAAGTTGAGTACTGGTGGACTATGTTTCAATAATTGTCTCAACACCCTTTTTTATAACCTGAAATGCACATATAACACATCCACCATTATTGTCATATTCTATACCACAATCATAAATGTAACACCCCGTAGTTTTAATTAAATACATACGTTGAATTACGCATATATTGAGATGTATAATACACATATTTTATACGTAAGAGGCAAATATACACGTGTATGATTAGTAAATAAATAAAATTATAAAATGAAGATGATACATATAAGATCATCTAATATGGGTGCTTACAATTAAAAAATTGGAGTATGATTATTAAATGAATTATATAAATGAGATGAGTTGAATTTAATAAAATTTGATGGGGTGAGTTGGTTAACTATTGAGCATGAGGAGCATGGGATCATGTTTATATAAAATATCATCTCTCTCCTTTCTAATTTCTCCCCAACGTTAAATAAATAAAAAAATAAAAATAAAAACAAAAGAACTCCTTTCTCATCTCAATCTCTCTCGCACGTTTTTAAAAACAAAAAAATAATAAGAAGAGAAGGAACGTGCATAGAAGAAAGAACGAGAGAACGAAATGAAAGAAGAAGAACGGAAGGGAGAAACGCGGGATTTGCGTGAAATCGGGACTCGCGGTAAGTGATTTTCACTTTATTTCTTCGTGAAATTAATATCTAAGCTAGATGTAACGATTCTAGCGGAGTAATTTTTGCTGTGAGAGCCGTTTTACGGCGTTTTTAAAAAATTGAGGTTTTGACCCAACGTGGATGAAAATCCGCTAGGCAAGTTGGAAAACACTTCCTAGGCTGTAGGAACCTTAAATATATGGTTAGATTGAATTTATGTGTTCATTTGGAATTTTTATAGCGGTTAGAAGTTTGTTGAAATTTAGAGTTTCGATTGGAGACTATTTGAATCATTTAAAACCCGATGAAACTCTAGTTTAAGGCTATAGAATGGTAGAATGAACTGTTGCGAGTCCGTCGATGCTAATTTCATGATTTTTGGAGACCGTTTGACAATTTTAGTAAAAATTTACATGTTTCCAAAGAATAGTGACGATGTGAACAGTGACATAAATAGTACTATGATCATATCCAGTGAATAAAATGGAATTAGAATCCAATAAAACTCCGGTTTGAGATCATAGAATCGTAGAGAACTGAATTTCGGACGTTTCGATGTTAAGATCATGATTTTTGGATATGATTTGATATTTTTAGTAACTAAATATATGGTTTTGGTGAGTAAAAGTCACTGTCGTGACCTTCGCGAATGTGTAAAACCTCAATAAAATACCTGTTGAAGGTAGTAGAATGATAGAATGAGTGATTTTACACGTGTCGACATGGACAGAATAATTTTAGGAATGTTCTAGATTTTTAATAAAATTGATATATATGTTCCAGTAGAAAAATTAACTGAGAATTAGTGAAAATATGAATTAGAAATCTATTTTCACTGTTCTTTCTTGTGAAAATAGCTAGATTGACCACAGAAACGAGATAGTAGTTTCTTCAACTGCTTTTGAGTCCTAAATTGAGTTGGAATCTAAAGTCACAGAATGCGTATAATATTTTTAAGATTGATCATTATTATTGGTGATTTGAAGTAAGATGAGAAATTAAATATATAAATAGATATGAGTGGTTGTGACAGGTTAAGTTAGTTGGATTTATGGATTTAAATTGGAGCTGAACTCGAAAGCAGCGGTGATTGGGTTTAAGTTGAAAATTCTTGTACTGTGAGAATATTTTCTTGATTTTGGTTCTTGTATGGCATTTTATTTATATGAAATGTTTAATTGTAAACATGTTATATACGTACATGCATTGTATTTTATTGATCATTCAAAATGATTTTGGCATTTGGAGTATGCGAGACTTGCGAAGGCAGATCGCATATGTTGTCATTTCGTTAGGAATTAGACCCGGATGAGTGTTATGCGTAACCTCATTATCAGTAGGTCTGTCCTAACAAGGATTGGAGATCCTTGAAATGACTGTGAATTGGGTAATGAGAGGCTGTGGCTACCTTGTAACGGTCATACAAGGGTTAGACCCGCTCTCTTGCCTTGAAGGAGGGAGATTGTGGATTTTGTGGAAAAAAAAAGAATGTATTGTTTTCTTGAAAACCCATGAAATTTATGTTGTTGTCATGTATGATATATTTGTTGAATGATGCATGTGTTTAATACTTGTTTGAAATGATTTTAAATGTCATATTTTCCTAAATGCATATAATTGTCATATCAAGAAATTTGAGCTGTTGATTGCTCACTCCATTTCTTTCAATATTTCAGGTATTGAGTCGAAGGGAAAAGGAAAAATTCGTGAGTGATAATCACGTGAGCCTTCGTCTGGTATGTGTATGTATGCTTGGAGGAAATAGGTTATATTTTTGTTATTTTGATATGTATAATTATCACATACTATATATATAATATCACCAGATGGGTTGTGTGGTAATATTATATAATGCTTGGAATGATGGAATGAGATGATCATAGATATTTATCAGGTGAGAATTTAATTTGTGGAATGAATGGAATGAATGTGAGTGGAATGATTATCTATATATAAATTTGATTTGATTTGATTTGTGGTATGTCAGGAAAAAAATGTGAATTGTTCATTTTATGGGGAGGTGCTGTCAAAATTTATGGAAATTTTGGAAATCATTGTGAATGTATGTTGAGGCTGACAGTGTATTGTATACTGTATATGGGTATGTACAGTGTATAGTACGTTGTACCGATCATGACGTCAGCCTACGTCAGGGGCGTCGTGACAATATTGGTATTAGAGCCTAGGTTTAAAATCCTTAAAAAGATAAAAGCTTTAATGATATGATGATTGTTTGTATGGGTATACATATGGGTAGTACTATTATGTTAAGCCTAATTTAATATGTTATCTTGACTGAGAATCACCTGTAAGGGTGAATTCTAGATTTGGAAAAGACCAGTCAAGATTGACAATGGAAATTGCTGATCACAAAATGATCAAAAGGCTGAAAGAAAAAGAACTGGATGTAATCCAGTGATAATAAATTATGTAGCTTATATATGGCTAATAACTACCCAACAACAATGAAATGCACAGCTTATGAGCTTGTGGCAAAGTTGTAATGTGAGAAAGACAAAGGCTTGAACCATTGATAGCTCCCAATTTTGAGTGCCAATGGTGTGGGTACTTCTGTATAAACATATATAGTTGAGACTGAAGTCAAAATAAAATAAATAGAAGGTCTCAATGATAAGCAAGATGAAATGAAAGATATGTGAAAGTTATGGAAACTTTCAGGAGAAGAGACTGTCCTATCTTAACTGGCAGTCTGATATAATTTGTTACTCTAAGTGGAGACCATCTTAGAGAATAATTCAGTATCTGAAAATGATAAAGCAAGTTAGCTAAGTTTAAGCTAACTGATGAAAAGAGATGATAGAAAATTTGGTTAAAGACTCTTGAGACGATTAAGACATGAGATTAATTAAAGAAGCTATTGTATAAGGGCTTCTATCATCATGCTGAAATTGATTTAAGGCATTAAGAAGTTTATCTTGTTACAATGTAGTGACGTGCCTAACCATAAATACAAACATGAATTAAATAGACTGGTATAGTTTATTTTTGGAATGATCACTATGGATACTCTGAGAATAATAAGGATCTAGAATAAATTTTGGGATCCTATACGGCAGGTTTGCTAATTGTTGGGTTATAAATATATGCACAAGTTGTGAGGCAGACTATAAATTTCGGGTCAGCCAAAGCTGTGGTGAAATTGTTAACCCCAACAATATTAGTGATATAGCTTGTATCGCCATTTGAAGCAGAGTCATCAACATCAGTTTTAGGTAAAAGGAGAAATAAGTAATGTAAGGAAATGTTGGGGCAATAATATGAAATTCAATATGAGTTAAACATTGAGTAAGGTTGAGATTTTGACAGTATTAGTGACTCTAATTTTGTTAGTACCTGACCCAATAAAAATGGGAAAAAGGAAAGTGATGTTAACGAATTATGAAAATCAGCAGTGGTTTCCATTGTCTAAACAGGAGTGACAGACTGAGTAAATTGTATCTCGACCTTTAATTGTCTATTATCAATTTGAAGAAAAAAAAAAGACACGGGATGTGTTAATCTCTAGTTAGTCTATATGGAATGCCCCAATATGTTTTATCAATGTGACTCCACTAGATTTTAGAGAATAAATTAAAGTAAATACAATACCAGATCCAAAGACTAGTAAGACATTGATAACATGTATGATCAACATTTTGTTATTGTGTATATTCTGATATATTGTTGGATCTACCTGGTCCTTTATCTCTGGTGATATGGTAGGCAGATTGTATTATCTTCTGTTATAATAATGCATCATTGATTGTAAGTATGCCTATAGGAGAAAGAATCTACCATGATATGGTTAGCAAATATTATATGTAATAAATATGAGGGTCATCAAGTAATTATGGACTTTAGAATATGAAGTTTTTGCTGGCTACCTCTCATGCCAAGTGGAGCGTCTCTCCGAAAAGAAGTAATATTCTGAATAAGTGAAAAATCCTCATTTTGAATTTCGAGGAATTTATACCCTCAAATCTTCTATCTAAGATAAGATAGTTATTGACGAAGAAATAGAGAATATGGCTAGTACAAAGCCATTTAGAGTAACGTAATAAGGCATGCAGTTGATTAAAATTCCTGTGGTGAGCTGGTATATTGGAGTATTATTTGATGAATTATTAAACTTGCTACCTGGACATGAGATTGATAGCATATAAAACTGCTGCAAGTATAATATGTATCTCCATTCCTTCATATAAAGAGTATATGAGGAAGTGTGAGAATTTAAGGTGTAGGTAAATGTGTTAATGAGCAAAAGATTTATTATCCTTGATATGCCACCTTAGAGAGCATTTGTGATAAGATGGAAAGAACGTATAGTAAAATATGTTTAAGTATGAATTACTGCTAACTGAGCAGGGTAACAATAAAGAATGAATATCCTTTACCATGGATAGATGGTCGAATTAGATTAACTAAATGAAGCCAAATTTTCTTTAAGATCATTTTGAGATCTAGGCACCATCGGTTAAGAATTCGAGAAAATGAGGTAATGCAAACTATTTTAAGACAAGATATGAATATTATGCAATTTTGGTAACCTTGATTAATGTGTCAATCACGTTTATAGGATTGATGCAGTGGGTATATGAACCATATCTTGATTATTACATAGTCTTCGATGATGATATATGCAATTGTCTCAAGTAATGAGAGGAGCATTAATAGCACCTCGAAATTATCTTGTAGTCACTGAGAGAGCACCGATTGAGTGTCAAGCTCGGTGAATATGAGTTTTGAATATACTTGAGATGAGAATTTTTAGATCACATGACTAGTTTAAATAGTATCTTTAAGGATGCTGGGAAGGTCAAAGTGATCATAGAACTGTTAAAACTGATTTTAATGATGGAAATCAGAAGTTTTCTGGTATTAGTTGTATGTTATAGAAAGTGCGTGGAAAGATCCTTGAAGCTATCTGTTCCACTCACGAAACTAAACCAGATGAATATTATATAATGTGTGGACCGTTGTGCATGGGGAAGCTCTCACAGTATTAAATTTTATTACTATTTCCAGAACCTGAAAGTAATTGTGATTGATGAATATCACGTCCAGATCTGGGTTGTGCATTGATACAAAAGGATAGGTTAATTACTTGTGTCTCCAGATATTTGATAGTGCACGAGAATAACTATCGTGAGAGTGAATAGAAATTTGTTGGTAGTTATTTTGAAATAATGAGAGCATTGCCTCTATAATAAAAAGGTCACATTATCTTCAGATTTTAAGAGTCTGAAGTAATTATTTGAACGGAAAGAAACTGAATATGAGGTAATAAATGTGGCAAGAATTCCCGAAGGATTTGATTTTATATTGAATTATTATCCTGGGAAAGGCCAATATGTTGCTGAGACATTGAGCAGGAAATAGGCTGAAACTGGAGTAGTATCTATCAGTTAGCCATAAATGGAGATTGTTTGTGAGTGAGAGTTACAGTTATGAGTGTACTCTCTATTACTCCATGTGTTGATATTTGTGCTCGGATGCATGTTCAGCTAATTGATACTCATATTCAGATAGTAAGATTTATGATGAGGCGAGTATGATATTAGTATGAAAGATTATGGAATTGGTAATATGGATTGTATTAATTAAAGATGGGATTCAAATGGTATCTTATGGGTTATGGGTAGAAATGATACCATTTGGATAACCATTAGTGGACTGATAAGTCTGTGTATTCTTCCAATGAACACCAGAATTCTTTTGATAGACTGAGCATATTGTATATGTGTGAGATAGGGAGATTTGATGGGGAGTACTCAGATATTTGTCATGTCAGATTAAGATCCGAAGATTGTGTCGAGATCTGATATATGATGCAGACTCGATTTGGTACTCATCTCTTTCTCAGTGTGATATTTTACTCTCAGACTGGTTGACAGACTGAGAGAGTGACTTTGATGCTTATGAGCATGATCGGGTCTGATATACTTGAATTTTGGTGGAAGTTAGAAGGAATATTATATGTGTGTGTAAACGTATGTGTATAAATAACTATTATAATAGTCTAATGATGGCACTCTAACGATTTTATAGTAAGCCTTATAGATCTCCAACTTGTTGATTTGAAAGTATGGAGTTATTGTTATTGGTGCCACAGGATATTGTTAAATACACATGGTTAGTATATAGGCCTTGAAATTTATTGTGGTTGACTCAGTTTTGTTAAGGGTCTTACCATAGAAAAGCTAAATGAGATTTGGGATAAAAGGAAAGCTCGCACCGCGATTTGTTGGACCATTAGAGGTCCTTGATAGGATAGGTCCATTGACTTACCGATTTGCTCTACTGTCACGGTTGATAAGTATCCGAAATAGTTTCTATATATTGATGTTGAGGAAATATCCTTTGGATTCCATATATGTTATGGATATAACTCAACGGTAAGTTGGGGAGGATACCACGTATCAAGAAGAGCAAACACAGAAGCGAAAATATAAAATGCGGGAGCAGTTTTCTGGGATTGAGTATCACTTGAGGAATAGTCATTGATTCTAAATCTCGAGGACGAAATTCCTTAAGTTGGGAGATTGTAACACCCCGTAGTTTTAATTAAATATATACGTTGAATTACGCGTATATCGAGATGTATAATACACGCATTTTATACGTAAGAGGCAAATATACACGTGTATGATTAGTAAATAAATAAAATTATAAAATGAAGATGATACATATGAGATCATCTAATATGGGTGCTTACAATTAAAAAATTGGAGTATGATTATTAAATGAATTATATAAATGAGATGAGTTCAATTTAATAAAATTTGATGGGGTGAGTTGGTTAACTATTGAGCATGAGGAGCATGGGATCATGTTTATATAAAATATCATCTCTCTCCTTTCTAATCTCTCTCCAACGTTAAATAAAAATAAAAATAAAAAAAACAAAAGAACTCCTTTCTCATCTCAATCTCTCTCGCACGTTTTAAAAACAAAAAAATAATAAGAAGAGAAGAAGAAGAGAAGGAACGTGCATAGAAGAAAGAATGAGAGAACAAAAGGAGAGAAAAAGAACGGAAGGGAGAAACGCGGGATTTGCGTGAAATCGGGACTCGCAGTAAGTAATTTTCACTTTATTTCTTCGTGAAATTAATATCTAAGCTAGATGTAACGATTCTAGCGGAGTAATTTTTGTTGTGGGAGCCGTTTTACGGCGTTTTTAAAAATTGGGGTTTTGACCCATGAAATTTATGTTGTTGCCATGTATGATATACTCGTTGAATGATGCATGTGTTTAATACTTGTTTGAAATGATTTTAAATGTCATATTTTCCTAAATGCATATAATTGTCATATCAAGAAATATGTTCACTGAGTTGTTGATTGCTCACTCCATTTCCTCCAATATTTCAGGTATTGAGTAGAAGGGAAAAGAAAAAATTCGTGAGTGATAATCACGTGAGCCTTCGTCTGGTATGTGTATGTATGCTTGGAGGAAATAGGTTATATTTTTGTTATTTTGATATGTATAATTATCACATACTATATATATAATATCACTTAGATGGGTTGTGTGGTAATATTATATAATGCTTGAGATGATGGAATGAGATGATCATAGATATTTATTAGGTGATAATTTAATTTGTGGAATGAATGGAATGAATGTGAGTGGAATGATTATCTATATATAAATTTGATTTGATTTGATTTGTGGTATGTCAGGAAAAAAATGTGAATTGTTCATTTTATGGGGAGGTGCTGTCAAAATTTATGGAAATTTTGGGAATTATTGTGAATGTATGTTGAGGCTGACAGTGTATTGTATACTGTATATGTGTATATATAGTATATAGTACACTGTGCCAGTCATGACGTCAGCCTACGTCAGGGGCGTCGTGACAATAAAACCCACATCTTTTAAGTAATTTAAGAGCTTAATTACTTATGTAGCTTATTTCTATAACACAGGGTAAATCCCTATATTAATTCCAACTTATTATATAAGATCCTTAACATGTGTGGTCTTGGGTTGATTCAATTCCAAGAACTATACCTACAAGGCTTTTACTCGTTGTAGTCAAGCACCTAATCAACCAACATATTTCAAGTTCATAGTGACGTGGCCACCACCAAATCAAGCCATATATGTCCGGACCCCTTTCACAATCCCCCAGGACATCCTGACCGGCACAAGAATCTAATCATCCTATCACCCATAGGACCATTAGAGTCCTGTTAAGCCTCAACCGAGACTCGGACATAATTTTCCCTATAAACTGGACATCTCACAATTTCAAATGACTTAATAAACATCACATCCACACATATATATCACATCAACCCAAATGTATACATGTATCAACATTCCCATCAAGATATTTCACCATACTCACTATGTAATTCCCAACCTGGTTAGCATGTACAGTTACTAACTATTACCACATATCCATCGACTTACAACCATCTACTTAAGTATACATGTGGGGTTATATACATATATGTTTCAAATCAAAATACAACACATGTAATCATCAACCTACATCAAAATAGACTTTTCTGGCAAGGCACAGCCCTAACTCTGGTAAGTTATCCTTTACCCTTATCTGCCACTGAAGGACCTGAAAAATTTTAGGAATAGAATGAGCCAACGGTGCCCAGTGAAATAGAATATTCAATCATACCATCATCTACACATTTACATAATCATGCATGCTCCTATATATTATGCAAATCAGCGTGCAAACACCCATGTATATGCACATTCAATATAATATGCAAATCACATTCATATGCAATCACAACAATTCATTCTCATTCATATTTCAGCCAGCTTTCCCAAGACTTATTTAAATACATAGTCAATAGGTACTAACTACAACCTTTCAGCCATATGGTAAAGTGCACATATTATCACATTCACATCAACATCTTTCTCTATTATTTCTTCTTTTGCAGAACCTCTAACTCATTATAATTTTAACTCTAAATTCATTTAATTAAGTTCCTAGTAATTTGAAATGAATTCATTCTCATTTTATATCAAGTTCTAACTTTTCAATTCAGTGCCATAATTATATTTGAGTCTCTTAAATACGTGATGATCAATCTAAATATTTTTTACCATACTCTAAAATATTTTTACAGTGAAAGACAATAAAGATAAGTTTTTTAACTTTATTTTTATAAGTCTCCAAGTCCAACGTATTTATTGAAACCATTCAATCGCATACTAAAAATACCAATCGATATCCAAAAATCATGATTTTGGTATCAAAACGTTCAAAATTCAATTCTTTATGATTCGATTGTTTCAAATCGTTCAAACCGTCCCTAGTGTTTAATTTGGCTTCCGACAACTGTACCGACACCAATAGTACATATGAACGCAAACAAACTATATATTCGCTGTCTATGAGACCATAGGAGTGATAATATATTATTTTTACATGTTTCGAGTTAAAGTGGGTCAAAATTCTATTTTTTGAAACTGTAAAAAACCTCTTATAACAAAAATTAATTCGCTAAAATTATTATACACTAGTTAAAGATCAATTTTACGACAAAAATTAGTGAAAGTCGCTTACCAGCACATCGAATTTGACTGCGAAACCCCGCAAAACCCTCGCCCCTATTTTTTCCTTTCTCGTTTCTTCTCTCAACGTTTTGTTTCCCTTTTTTTTTGTGTGTGTTTTGATATATAGAAAACGTTAGATGAGAAACTTAAGAACGAGCAACTAATCAATTGAATGAATTTCTTATATCTTCATGCTAACTAATAAACAACTCCCATATTTAATGAATCAACTCATCTCATTTAATTTTATTTCATGTACCATTTAAATTAAATCCTATCATGCAACCCTCATACTTACCTTTAATTTCATTTCATTTAAGCACCAACTTTCTCAATTAATCATTAGATTTATTTCATTTATCTATTTCATTGAATCATACACCTTCAATTACACTATTTTCATAATCCCACTCACGTAAATTATATATTGAGTGTATATTTTTATATACACATATATTTGATTCTTACGTATATATATACATATTGTACAACCTAATACATGTATAAGTCAATATAAATGTATAAAATTTTTGAGGTATTAACTTTTATAAAAATGAGGGTCGTTACAATATAACTAAACCACATTTCCTTATTAATTTGTACATGCTCTTACTTTTTCAATTCCCATGTTTAAATTTCATTTAAAGCATTTAAATGAAATTGGGTTCTCCAGTACCTAAAGTAGGTGTTTATTATAAGAAACTATTTCCAACTACATAAGTAATTCATCATCTTTGGGCAATTACATAACTTTCTTATATAATATAAGCATCAAAATTGATAATCTAACCATTTAAATCTCATTTCCAGTTATTTTCATTGTTTCCTAGCTAATTTGGATTTATTTAAACCTTCAGCTACTTATTCCAGCCTATATGTAGACCAATTAGCAAAATCAACATCAGGTAGCTAGTATTTCAGTATTAATTTGACTAAAGGAACTCTATTTGTCATTCTCAACTGATTCCCACAAAATTTAATTCATAGAAATCAAACAACTATAGCAATCAAACACATCAATTGACAAATTCAAATTTGGGTTCCATTTTACAAAAAATGAGGGATGTTACACTTCTACATTTTGAAGTTATTTTTAATTCAAATAATTTTTTTATTCTACCGTTACTATTTATACTTTTTTTACTCTTATATATATATTTATTATTAATTTTCATCAAATACATTTATATATACACATATATATGTTTTTTCTTTCTTATAAACTATTTACTTTCTATTAATTGCATAATAAAATTACGAGCAAAGCAAACGTGGCCGTACTTAATAATAATAATAATTTATACTGTTATAATAAATCATCTTTGAATTTTTCACCGTACGATCATTTTTACATTTCTTACATATTTTCCCTTTTTTTTTTCTTCGCAAAAGAAAAAGATATTAAATTAATGAGGGTAATTTAGTCATTTAACATCTTTTCCAGAAATTAATCTATATCTATATTATTATAATAGAAATACTTAATAATTTTGATATTTACTGCAAAGATAAGGAAATGATTTACTATACATGATAAGCCGAAAAAAAAAAATCAAATATTATCTTGTGATAGATTCATGATCAAGGATTCATATTAAAATAAAAGTATTCAAAATTCAAATAATATTTTCTATTATAATTAGATCTATTTTTTATTATTTAGTGAATATGTGCAAGTCGTTGCACGTTATATGAAAATTTTTATATTAAAGATAAATATGAATTAATTCACGTGCTGCATACGTACACATCTACTACTAATAATAATAATTACCACTTTACGCAAACATAATAAGTTTGTGCACTGCACGCTGAGGAAAGAGCTTTTTATCAGTATTTTTAAGGTATCAAGGCGAAGCGATTTATCCTATCTAGACAATTTGCCTTATTTAGGCGAGACGTAGCTTAGGTGAGGCATAGTCTAGGCAAAGCCTAAACGTAGTCTAGACAATAAAAATATATATTTATTTATAAATTTATAAATAATTAATAAATTATTTATAGGTCCCTGAATAGTTTATATACAGAATTATATATATTTAACTATATTTTATAATAAATATTAATTTTTCATAAAATAATCAAAAATATTTTTTATTAATTAAAATTATATCCATAAAATATTAATTCATACCACAATACAAAAAAAAAAAAGAATAAAAAAAAATTATTGGGCAAAAAATATCTATGACCTTAGGGTTGCAAGAGATTTCGATTCTTGGTCGGAGCAAATGAAAATGATGTCCTTCGAACGAAATAGGTTTCGAGGTTTATTATTGAAAGGAAAGATTTTGTTTTTAAAGTTTTTTTTAACTAAAAAGGCCTACATAAATTTTTTAAATATTTATACAACTCCCCGCCACCTGCTTAACACTACTAAAATGCCTAGGCGTCGTTAGGGGGTTGAAAATACTGCTTTTTACTCCATTGAGATTACAAAAATAAGAAGAAATTGTTATCTTGAGGAAAGCATCATGTAGATCTAGATCTGACAAAAGAGTTTTTAACTTGTTTTCTTTCTGTTTTTTTCTCTTTAGAGCAATATTCTTCATTTCTCCTAATCAATATATATGTATCATTATGGATATGAATTGTTTTTTGTTTTTTTTTTGTTTTGAAAGAAGGATATAAATTGTTAAAGTTACATACAGAATGTATCAACGGGTGTCAATGAATTAGTTCAAACTATAAAATAAAATCGAACCGGTATGTTTGGTTTAGGTTTGAAAAAAATATAAACCGATAGGTTTGGTTCGAATTGTGGGTTGAGACTTTGAAAACCGATTTAAATCGAACCGATTCTAAAATTCAAACTAATAATAATAATTATTTTTAATGTCTATGATTCTTTTATAATATAAACATTCTCATTCACGGGCGTAGCCAGAATTTTTCTTTCAGGTGGGCTAAAAAAAATTTTTAGAAAAATTTTGACGATACAATAAGAGTTGTAGGAGGTTTTGGGCGATTTGGATATCAAATTATGAATATTATGAAAAAGTGCATTAATAGTTACGTTCAAGTATACGCAATGAAGACATTTACCTAGGCTAATTAAGAAAAATGATTTATTAATATTTTATAATGTTAATAAAGGTAGAATAAGATATATAGTTTAAGATAGTTCAAGTATACGCAATGAAGACATTTACCTAGGTTAATTAAGAAAAATGATTTATTAATATTTTATAATGTTAATAAAGGTAGAATAAGATATAAAATAACATGAAAAAGATAATTATAAAATATATAAACTTATAATTTAAATATCATTATTCATAGGGAGAGTTAAAGAAGTAGCTTTTTATAGCAACTCATAATTTAGCAATACTATTAATTTCATTCACAATATTTGGAGAGGTAGGTACCAGAAAAAAACTTGAAATATAAATAAATGTGGATATATGATAGTGTTAAAAGAAAATATTTTTTTTTTTAAATAATTAGTATATCACACTTTTTTATTTTCTTTTATTAGGAAGTATTGTTTAAAAATAATAATAATAATAATAGTAATAGTGACAAGGGTGATTTTTTTTATTTTTTTTTTATGTAGTTTTTGTTTTTGAAATTATATAATGTCTGATTTTGTATTTAATTGTTTATTAATGTATTGATTACTATTATTGGGTAAAAGGATAAAAATAGAAAAGGAAAAGAAGAAATAAAAAATAATTAATATAGGGAAAGTTGGATTTGACCAAATGACCTATAACATAAATAATATCAATAACAATTTTACCTAGGTTGTAGCCCACAGAGGCCTCCCAATAGCTCCGCCTTCTGTTCTCATTAAAAAAAATTATATAATCGCTTTTATATAATAAAGATAATTTTTAAGTTTTTTAAATAACATTAAAAAAGTTAAAATTATATTATATACATAAATATATATAATAGATGATTTTAATTTATTTAATGTATGTTCGTGTAAAATTTTAAATCGGTCAACCTAAACCGATTATAAGTTTGGTTTGATAATTCGAAATAAATTAATTAAGCTAAATTGAATCGAAATCGATTATATTTGATTTAGTTTAAGCTTAAACATTAAACCGATCCAAATTGAATTGTTGGCACCTCTAAAATGTGTATCAATCGATAAAACACAATTAAAGGCCATGGCCTATGATGAGTTGGATGGGCTTGAAGGAACTCATAGGTTAAGCTAATATGTCATTAGCTGAGTCACTTTATCAATTTAGATTTGAAAAAAAAAAAATAATCAATTGCCACATGGTGATCCGAAATGCACCCAAGTGTGTTATTATTTATTTTATATAGATTTGTCTAATTGTTTAGACATGATTGACTCCATCAAATGTTACAATTTACTCCATAAGCTTATAAGTATATATATTATTTGAACTACCTGAAAGATTATTAATATAAAATAATAAAATGACTACATTTAATTAATTAACTTGATTTGACGCAATCCTAAAGTGTTGCAGCATTGTTATTTAAATTATATTAATTTTTAAGTGCAGTCACCCAGCTCTACTATATTATATATAGATAGTCAACAATCTGCAATCTGGTGGAGGCATCATCTGTATATATATCAATAGTCAAAACTTCATGTCATGGATGCACGTGATCTTTATTTATATTTATTTATTAATTTTTTTATAATATATAGTTTGCTACTATGATTAGCAAAATAATTTGAATACACAAACTAAGTAGATGAGTAAAGTACGCAAAACTGGAGGTTCATTGCCACCTTAGTTTTCCTTGTGAGTACCGCACTTTCCCTGCTCTAGATCATAGTTTAGGCTGCATTTGACTTTCAACTAAAAATGAAATACCGGCCGCTACCATTATTTATAGAAGACCTCAAGAGCTCATTTCAAACAAAAAATAAAAATAAATAAAAAAATAAAAAAGCTCAAGAGTTTAAATTACTGCAGTACCCCTCAATGAAATTATATTGACTTAAGTAATATTTCTGAAAATAAGTTATTCTATAACTTAATTATCAAAATAAGGCCCTTTATATGATTATTTATAATCATAGGCCTATTTTGAAGCAAAGATCTTACGAGTATTCCGTTATACCTTTGTCTGAAGGCATTGAGGCCCACTAAACACGGGCACTATGTTCAAAGGCAGTCACGATCATTAACTCATATACAGTGGATTAACGAAAACCCTTTTACGTCTTTTCAAAATAGCAAAATGCTGCTGCGTCTTCCAACGTCTTTCAAACGCAATCCTTTGACCAGAATAGAGCCGTCTTTCACGCACCTCACTGCACCACCACCACCACCACATCTTCTTCATCTTCTTAACTTCTGCTCTTCTTCTTTACTAAACCAGAGAAAGATCCCTCTTTTCCTTCGTCAACGTAACACAATAACATGTTCATCTCACCCTCATTCTTCATATAGACTAAACAAGACGACGAGCAGAGAAGAGAAGAGATATTTATTAATTATTAGGAATGACTGAGAACAGCTGCCAACAATTATCTTCTCTCAACTCAACCAATGAAAACAACACCGCCACCGCCACCACCACCAAGCTAAATCAAAATCATCACAACACTGATCACTATCTCAAGCAACTCAACAAAGCCTCCCACAAGATTTCCAAACCAATCAAAAAACCCCCACTTGATCATCATCATCATCATCTCCATGATCAACAACAATTACTACTTCAACAACAACAACAGCAGCAGCAACAGCAGAATCAGCCTCCAGTTTACAACGTCAACAGGAGCGACTTCAGAAACGTTGTTCAGAAACTCACAGGCTCTCCTGCCCACGAACGCTTCTCTAGTACTAATACTAGTACTGCTACTACTCCTCCCCCAATTCATCCTCTCAAGCCCTCTAGCTCTCGCCTTCAACGCATTCGCCCTCCCCCTCTTCCTCTTCTTTCTTCTTCAACTTCTACTGCAATTCCCGGCAATAATCCAAGTAATTTCGTCATCAACAACACCATTAGCAGTAACAATGTGCAAAAGGTAACGCCTTTATCGCCTCTCCCGCCATTCCCATCCGTTCACGCAACAGCAGAGTCGCCTATCACTGCTTACATGAGGTATCTTCGCAGCTCGAATCCGCAACAAGCGGTTCAGCAGGTCGTTGTTCCATCGCCGAATTTGGGAATATTTGGTGCGGTGTCTTCGCAATTTGTGATGCCCAATTCGCCGTTAGGGTTTGGGAGTTTGATTTCTCCGACTTTGCTGCTTTCGCCGTCGACTGCTCAATTAGGGTTTCCTCAGTTGGACTCCGCCCGTAAGCCCTAGCTGGAGGAATGTTTGAGGTTTCTGGGTTGCGAAAAAGGTTAATGAATTCCTTATTCTCATTTATTTTACTTGAAGCCGAAAATTAGGTTTTTTTTTTTTAAAACTTGGGTCTGTTCTTCAAGCTTTGGTGGAAATCTAATTAATTGTAAATGGTGTTTAAAATAGTTAAGTATATAGGAACCCTAGATTTGCTATTCTTGTTAGATTTCATATCAGAGGGGGCATTTTATGTTTTTCACATAGTTCAATCTTGTTCTACTTGTGTTGTCTTCTTCTAAGCATGATTTAGTGACGATTCATGTAGTATCTTATGCCTGTTTTGGGTATTCTATTATTGTTCATGTAAATGGATATTTGATCAGTGATTTTTGTATATTAGTACTCAATTTTAATGTACATGTTATTCGGAAATTGATCTTTGAAATGTGTTCTGAAATCAAATGCTAGACTTAATACACATTTTGGACAAGCTCACAAGCAATATCCGATCATATGACTTGTGAGATGTGATTTGGACTTGAACACCAAAGACACTTGAAGTAGGAAGTAACTCTGCGATAGACTCTTATTGGGTATTAGAAATGATTTCTATTCATCTGTGTCACGCAATAAACATGTAATTACAGTAGCTTTGAGGTGTGACGAAATATCACTTGCGGTTGGCTTGACTCTGGAAAATAATGTGATTCTTGTGTATAATTTGAACATATTGTAGTTTGGTTATAGCATTATTGTTTTTTTTTTTTGGTTTCTTACCATTTGCCATTATGATTCGATTGCTCAGTAGCTCTGTTTCTTAACTTCCTTTGTCGTGATTACTGGGTTAAAGGTAGAAAGTGGATCGAGTTTGTTCGGGCCTTAAGAGTATACTACAGTTGACTTACTGGGAGCTCCCTGTTTCCTTGGTATTGAACTCCAAAGAAAATTTTAGGGCTCGGCTCTCTTAACTGTGGGTAGTTAATCCATAAGTGACATAAAATACACGACTCTAAAGTTGAAATCATGACTCCTTTGCTGATTAGGAAAATGAAAGAAGCCTAACTGATAAGGTGGTCTATTATGTTTGAACAATGGTGAAACATGAGATGTCACTAATACTAAAATCACGACCATGCCCTAAACTAGAAGTTGTTGACAAGGAAAAACAGATAGATCCTAGAAATCAATTGCAGTTATGGTTTTCCAGCTAGAGAGAGAGAGTGAAAAGAAATTAACGAGAGAGAAAAATATGAGCGAACTGTATCTAACTAGCGGGCAAGTTAGCAACACGGAAAAAGGGGATGTGAGTGATGGGAAGGAAAGGATGAATGAACCTGTCTATCTCTTGACGCTAGCTTAATCATTCTATACTTGCCTCTACACACAGGGTCATGACATCACAATCCTCATTTTGAATCTTCTGATGTTATGGTGATTTTATGAAATAAAATGAAATAATTGTTAGAAACTACTCGACCTAAAAGCTATAGCTTTTAGATAAGGGCCCAACAATGCATATCAAACTATCATTAATACTTTTCCTCACGTGCAGCTCCAACCTGCAAGTGGAGAGCTAGAAGATAGATAGAAGAAAAGAAATGTCAATTATGCAATTGGGGAACATGCAAATGCCAATAAGAGACTTGAACTCAAGACTTCTTGTAAAATCAAGGCTCTGATACCATGTTAGAAACCAATCAACCTAAAAGCTATAGCTGTTAGATAAGGTCCAACAATACCAACCTAAAAGCTATATCAAACTATCATCAACAATAAGCTACTTGAGCTTAAATGAAGTTTTTCAAACCCATCATATTGTGTCTTGAAAGGTTGATTAAAACTACCTAAGAGTTCTAATTCGCATTGAGGGGGACTACAAGTCTAAATGAAGTTTTTCAAACCCAAACTTTTTGACTATGCAATACCCAAGCTAGAGCCCTACTTTGTGTCCTCACATCAACTTGGGATGCTGATTCGAATGTTGAAACTTTAAATACAATCCACTTCTTGTGATTCTCTTTTGCCTTTTTTAATTTATCCTCAGTGCTAGTTATTTAGGGCAATATATTCGGGGACATACAAAGAAGTTTAACAAGTCTCTCAACTTCCTGAAATCCCAGAAATATGGAAAGTATGTAGACATTGTTAGTATCATGAACGTTTCTGGGCTATCACTTTGAGAAACATAGTTATTGCTACTGTTGGCAGCTTAGGTTCATAGGCTTTTTTGCAAAGCAAAGATCAGAAAGAACTGTATGATGTCAAGCGTGCATTTTGTCTTAAGATCTTTACATGAATTTATGCTAGGCCGTGCCTGTACTTTTGTTTATCTCAAAACCTGGCGATGGCTTTGATTGTTAGAGAACACTGATTGATAGAAATTGAGTGCAAATCATAAAAGCAACTACAGCTGCGCTTTCTGGCTTCTGGGCACACTACTGTCTTTGCTTGTAATGGTAGTGGGTCCTTCATTGTTATCGGATGATACTTCTATGGGTAAATCGTGACCTTTTATGCTAAGGGTAAAAGAATTGTGACTGACTGCTTTTTTTTATAAAAAAAAAAAAAAAGGAAAAAAAGAAAGAAAGGGATCAATCACAAGTTCTATGGCCTAACCAAACAAGTATTAGATCTCTTCCACATGTATCAACCACCAATCAAATGAGAGAAAACTGATACCAATCTATTAGACGGTTGCATTAGTTTTTTTAGTCAAATTTTCCTGAACTGGATAAGTAGATTGGGATGCCCATTATTTGTGAGAGTCACCAGGCACCAAAAATTTTTGGTTAGTTTGATATTATAAACTTTTAGCAGGATAATTGCTAAATTGGAATTCAATCCTACATGAGCTTAATCAATTAGAACCAAGTAAAATCCCAAAAAAAAAAAGAAAAAGAAAAAGAAATCAAATAGATTAACTAAAACTATCACAAATCCTTTTCTTTGGTCATTTATGATTTAACTCAACTAAGTGTGTTGTGTTTTCAACTGCATGAGGTCAACGTTAGTACATAACATCTTTCACGTCGCTTGATTTAGTACATAACATCTTAACTAATTACTTTAAGATTGGACCCAGCCTAACCAAATAAAAAGCTAAACTGGTAATGAAATTTATTATTTATTATTATATTTTTTTGTCAAGACAAGGATTGAGGGTTTGCGTCCAAGCTTTCGCCGTCCCGTCCCACCTTTACACTGATACAAGGACGAACTGGTCCAAGGTGGTTCTAGACTTCTCGCCTACATTGACCCAACATATATCTCAGCATCATTTATATTTGCATTTTCAATTTTGTAGAACGTAAGTCAATATAATCCACATAAATGAGTACTTGACCACAATCATAACCTTCCATAAAATATCTTATTTGTAGACACGTACCACAATCTGTGATGTCAAAAACAATAGAAAGTTTTGGTAAAAGGTATTAACTAGTTCTGACAATTGCATTTTCAACAATTCAATTCAAGCTAATCATTAACTAGTTCTGATATTTTATATGCTAATCCAGATGTCAATTGTCCTTTTAAATTTAAAAAGCTTGATATAACAAGAAATTCAAAAAACAGAAAAGAATAGAAAAACGTGAGAGAGAAAAAAGAAAGATGATCAAGAGACATGACCCTTCATTAACCGGTCCTTATTAGCCAAAGCAGGTTGACACGCAATCTTGACACCTTTAAATGGCCAAATGCCCTTAAAAGTATAGAAAGCCAGTGCCCACCACTCACGTCAGCCCACCCTATACGTAATTACCCATAAATACGTTCAAAAAGTAGAACACGCGAGACACGACCAACCACACCCAAACCCAATTTGATCAGTTATGGTTGGACGCTTGGACGAAAGACCAGATGACAAAAAAGCGGTTACGAACCGTAACACAGCACATTTACATTCCCACGCCCCCAACATTTTGCAACTCAGTGAACCAAAACATACATCGAAACCAATACTTTTTATACGTCAAATTTGGATCTACAGGTGTTGCTGCATATCTACGCCCATTCTGAGAGCAACCCAGAGATTTTACACCTCACAACAGGTATCCGTTGTGTAAACCCAAACAGTAGAACCGACAATTGTTGTACTAGAACAACCTAGCAAATAAAATTCAAATAATTCGTAGAAATCGAGGTCAATTAGCATCAAATATTGGTATGTCGCAATTTTTCACCCCCTAGAGTATTGTAAATAAACGATCAGATTCATTTTAATATTTTTTTTTTAAGCTGAATTGGAAAAATCTAGGCATTCCCAAAACACCCCACATACCATATAAACATGGGTAATGAAAATACCTAAAGTTCACAAAATATAAATAATTTGAAGAACACATTATCGTAAACTATCAGAAAGGTTTGCTCTCTAAATCAAAATATTATCACCAGCAGACATCAGAAGCTTTTTATCCCTAAAGAAACGGGATCAGTTTCTATTAATCATTAAGGATGAAAAGAAAAGTGCATTAGGGTAAAAAGCTTGAGATAACATCTTGACGATTCCACAATTCCAATTGAAACGGGGCAAAATAAAGCCAACAACTATCAAGATAGTTTAAACATTCATAACACAAACATGGAAACGAAAACAATGAAAAACACATAATAATGATAATAATAATTAAAAATCACAAACTAAAAAAGCTGTGAGCCTCTGTGGTTGGGAAAACTAATGGGAAAGGAGGGCTCTTGAAAATTCATACTAACTGCAGGAGAACGGACACCAATCGGCTTCTATTAAAAAACAAGTAGAGGAGTCCAGAATGTAAGTTCACTACTGCTGCTCGTCCTCCCGTTTGGGAGCTTCTTTGATCTCGTCTGCTCCCTCATCCTAAATCAAAGACCATGAATGTAATTTATATCAGTAAAAGGAAACCATCATCATCATCATGTAATGGGGGTAAAAATAAACAAGGGCTGAAAACATTCACAAATGCACAAGAATCAAATTAAAGACCTGCATATCCGAGGTCCACAAAGTGAGGTTATCACGAAGGAGCTGCATTATCAAAGTGCTATCCTTGTACGATTCCTCCCCTAGGGTGTCCAGCTCCGCAATTGCTTCATCAAAAGCCTGATTAATCAAATAGGCATATCATAACATCAGGGAAACAGATCAAGTATGTTACTTGAAGCAATTTATAGTATACAAAGCAAGATACAAAAACACCATCTTTATTTGTCTCAACTCTCAAGTAAAGCATTTCCATTTTGACACAAGATTTTTAAGAAATGACATTAAACAAAACAGAAGTCCCAAGTAAAATCAAGCCCTAAAACGAAATATACACATTGTTCCAAAGTTTTTATTTTTATATCTTAAAAAAAAAAAAAAATTACTCACCTGTTTGGCCAGATTACAAGCGCGATCTGGAGAATTCAATATCTCATAATAAAACACAGAGAAGTTAAGAGCCAGTCCAAGTCGGATCGGATGTGTTGGTGCCAACTCTGCAGTCGCTATATCCTAAAGAGTCAAAAATTTCCAAAAAAAAAAAAAAATCAAAGGTAGAACACAACAATGACAATAAAAGACAAAACCCTAACAATACTCTAAGGCACAAAAATAAATAAAATAAAATTGAATCAATATATTTAGTACTAACAATAACAAATCCAAAATGAAAACCCTAACGAAAACATACGAGGAACAAGAGAAAGAAACAAACCTGCGCCGATTTATAAGCAGAGAGGGTGCTCTCAGCGGCCTCCTTACGCTCCGGACCAGTCTTAAACTCAGCAAGGTAACGATGATAATCTCCCTTCATCTTCAGATAAAACACCTTAGAATCCCCAGAGGAGGCGGAAGGAATAAGCCTAGAATCCAAAAGCCGCAGAATACCATCGCAGATCGAAGTCAATTCCGTCTCGATCTTAGATCTGTAATCGCGAATCGTCGCCACATGATCCTCGTTACCGCGACTCTCCTCCTTCTGCTCGATCGACGATATAATCCTCCAAGAAGCGCGACGAGCGCCGATAACATTCTTGTACGCAACAGACAACAGATTCCGTTCCTCGACGGTCAGTTCCTCCGATTCCACCGCCGCCGTTACCTTCTCCATGAAATCCACCATCTCCTCGTACCGCTCCGCCTGCTCCGCCAGCTTCGCCATGTACACGTACTCTTCTCGCGGTGTCGCCATTGATGATCAGAGACTCTAGAAAGAGAGACCTGCGTGTGTATGTGCGTTTCAGATCTGAATGGGTTTTGTTGAAAGAAACGAACGAACAAACGAACGACCGAAGGAAGTAAGAGAGAAAGCCCCTTTTTCAGTTAGGGTTGTTTGCCCACGTTAGAATTAGGGGTCCTATTTTGAGGAGAGAGGAGCTGGCGAGGGGACACGTGGCAGCCGTTTAGATCTCTCTGTCTCGCTTTTTTTTCGGTGACCAGAGCCCGGGTTTTTCTACTGGGAGCGATTTGGTTATTATTTTTGCTTTTTTTTTTATTTAGCGAATGGAATGACGGAACGTGGGTTTGTAAGGAGACGTGGAAGGATGGGAGTGGGGGAGGGATGGAAGGGTAGGAGAGTAGCAGAAAGTTGCTTGAAAAGATCTCATGGGTCAAAGAGAGAGAGGATTCATTGGAGAATAGCGAAGCAGCTGCGTTTTACAAATATTTAAATGGATTTAATGAGGTCCTAAATGAGACGTTAAATATCCTTGTACGGTCGTACCCCACAACCCCTGATTTAAGAAAAAAAAGAAAGGAAAAAAAAATTAATTTGGATGATTAAAAATCTATTTATTAGTGTATTTTTCACTGTAATTAATTTAAATAATGAGATTTTACTTTTTATAGCATAAAATTATATTTGTTACGGTGAAAATATGCAAATGTGTACTCAAAGTTGGCTAACTTGATATGACGAGAAACGAGGTATAAGTTGTAGATGAGAAATGCCTAATAACTTTTATAGTTCTTAATTTTGGAATAGTCTTGCTTCCGCAAAAGGGTTAGCGGGGACACCGAAGGGGTTATAAACCAAAAAACTAAAAAATTAAAAATAAAATAAAAAACATGCAGCTCTGTTTCTCTTTTTTTTTTTTTGGTAATGTAGGTATTCGAGTTAGTTTATATGCACAGACTAATCTCATGGACAAACCCTAATTAAAAGATAGAATAATGTCCTCTCAATGGTATGTTTCTTTTACCATATTTAGCATATTAATAACTTAAGCTTATTATAATTTTAAAATTTAAGATGAATATTTGATGAAGCATTCAAAGTAAAATAGAAATAGACATAAAGACATTTGTAACATAAGAAAAGTGATCTCAATTTAACAATACACAGGAGAAAATTATATTGTTTAGAGTAGTATTTGAAATAGCATATATAGATACAATTAGGAGAGAAATAAAAAAATGTGTTATATATAAAAGCATAAATTTTGATGTTTGATAGAAAACAAAATTCACTTGATTGATTTCGACTAGTTACAAAATGGTTTTATTGGGATTATTCGAGTAAAATAAGTCATCCCATTATCTTTAAAAAAAATAAAAAATTAAGTCATCACTTTCATTAAAAAAAAAAAAAAAAATCTTTGGGTGCATGCATTAAATAATATTCAGTAATACAAAATAGTGCTGCGTCGTAAATATTTAAAAGTGAAGTCTAAATAGTGCTATATACAAATTTTATAGAAAACCAATTAGTTTGAAATATATAGTTCTCCCTCAAAAAAAAATTTAAAAAAAAACAAGAAATGTATAGTTCTAAAATTTTATGAAGCACTTAATGGACTTTGATAATCCTTGAAAATCTTCTAGTCAAGTACTTTAATTTTATTCATTTTAGTATATGTGCATGGTGATTTCCACAATATTTAAACAAAATTTTAAGTTTTATATTTTTTAATATTATTTTTTTTTGTTACTTTCTTTTTTCTTTTTTCTTTTTTCTTTTTTGTTTTTTGCAAGATTAGAAAAATTTACATCTTATTTAAAATAAGGTATAATGTTGAGGAAAAAGGTAAGATTATTAAATTAATTACCGCATTATGTATTCTTTATTTTGCTACAGTTATGTTGATGCATAATTTAACCAACACCAAGTAGATAAACACGTGTAGGAGATGATCGTATCTGGAATTATGAACTCTCCGGTTCCAACGAGGGTTTATCAGAGAGTTCATCAGCTTGATCTGAGAATAAGAGAGAAAATAATGTGGCTATTGTAAGGAACACCAGTGTGGTGCCGGCCGAAGACCCTCCGATGTCTAAGTTAAAGCTTGTTTTAGACTAAAGTAATAACTCTTGTAGAAAGTTATTCGTATCTTATGGTGAGGGTGATAGGTCTTATTTACCCGAATGGCTAGCTGCCTAGTAGGCATGGCGCCACGTGTTGTTTCGTCGTTGGTTGAGATGAGCTGGATGAGCTCATCCATTCCGAGTTAGTCTTGGAGAAGGAATCTCATCCTCTTCTGGATGATCCCTATCTTTCAGGTTCTTCTCGGAGTAAGAATTTTATCTCATCTTGGGCAATACTTGTTTTCCTGATTTGTCTCGGAGGAGGAGTCTTATTTCACCTTTATGTCGGAGTCTGTGTTTGAGAATGCAACTACCTCGGATTCCTCGGGATATGGCGTGCCAAGAAGGAATTCTTAATCCGATCTGTTTCGTCTAGGATGATCAGCTCGAACACATGTCGAGCTTCTACTTTGAACAGAACAACGTTTAGCTAGACTCATCCAGGATGAGCTAGCGCTAATAATGTGTTTTTCGGTTTATCATATATATCATCCCGCTAAGTCGGCTTGGGCAAGTTCATGGTCGAATAGAGATCGATTTGTCCGAGCTAATCTGACGGTCGTAACTTTACAAGACTTTTTCCTCTTCACCTCGTCACCCCGGCTAGTCCACCGCCAAACGTGGCTAACATACCTCACAAATCTAGCTCAGCTTCTCCTCCGATACCCAGGTCAGTTCTAATCCGAGCTGACCATCCAACATTTACCCCCAAGTCTTTTAGCCCTATTTGGGGTGAAAGGCTTTTAATCATCGTAGATTTTCCTCGAGATTTAGGATTCTTGTATCGTACGTTGAAAGTGTTCTGAGTCGTCTGATGTTCCTCGTGATTCGTAAATAACCGATCTGCGCATTTAAACCATAGGTCTTTTCGAAACTGTTTGGAGTCGTTGAATATTTCTCGAGATTTACGACCACGACATCTAACGGTTCTAAGTCGAGAAGGGCCGTCTATAAATAGTAGCTCCCACTCATTTGACTTTTCTATTCCAAAATTTCTCTCCCAGCTCAGAATTTTCCAGCTCTTTTTTTCCAAGCTTGGAAATTCTCCATTCTGGTTCTTGACTTCTGCTCGGAATTCTCCTTGTTCGGTATTTTCTTGCTCACATTCATCTTTAATTGGTTTTGTATTTATGGCTTTCATGGGGGGTTTTCTTACTTATTTGGCAGAATCTCCACGAAGTAGAGAGGACGCCGAGCAACCGCTTCGTGATGAGGCAATGGCTACTCAACCATTAGAGGAGAAGGAGTCTGAGGGCGTCGAGATCCTTGGAGAAGGTGAAGTCGCCCTCAACCGCTGCTTGGCTTGGGACAGAGCTCGCAGCCGGAGGGTACAGGGTGAGTCGAGCAGAATTGATCATCGAGCCGAGGTGGTGTCCTCGGCCAAATAAGCGGTTAAGGTCGAGCCTGATTCTGAGTCTGAGACCGAGTCGGACGAGGGAGCCGAGGCGGCATGTCCTTCTTTTTCTATAGATGAATTCCCTTCCTCTGTCACCAAGGGCCACCTTTTGTTTTTGAGGGCTCTGCTCGGCATCCCATCCTATGTCATGATGCGCGTTCCCTA
This sequence comes from Paratinospora sagittata, assembly GCA_035771175.1. NCBI lineage: Eukaryota > Viridiplantae > Streptophyta > Magnoliopsida > Ranunculales > Menispermaceae > Paratinospora > Paratinospora sagittata. The sequence continues at coordinate 41,536,125 of CM069590.1, read as the reverse complement.
GCGCAGCGACAGGCCGAGCTGCCCTGAGAAAGGTTGGGTAACCTTTTACACGAGTTTGTTTAAGTATGGGGCCACTCTTCCTTTACCTAAGGTCGTATGGCTCCTCTTGGCCGGCCTGAGTGTTGCCCCAGCTTAGCTCAGTCCAAACGTTTGGCGAGTCTTCCTCGGCCTGATGGTGTTGTGGAAAAAGCGTGGTTGGCCAGACTTTAATTCGACGGAGTTTAAGCTCGGCTACCAGCTAAAACTTCACCCTCGTTGTTCGGGCTGGTATTATGCGAGCACATGGGGGAATAGGGCGAAACAACCCGCCCTTATCACTGAGAACCCAATAGCTAACAAGGGGTGGAAGGACACTTGGTTCATTGTTTCAGGGAACTAGACTAAGGACGCTGGCGTGCCGACAAGGTTTAAATACCCAGGTACCGAGCTGACCTCTGTCCTTCTTTCTCTATTTCATTACTTTGCCTAACTCCTGCTCTACCTTGTAGTTTACTGGGATAGCCCTGGAAAGACACGAAGCCGACTTCTCCAAGTTAGACGTGATTTACCAGACGAGCTACTCAGATCATTTTTACGGGTGCATCTTAACCCATGTTCGCCTTTTTGGAGCGGGCCTCATTCACAAACCACAACTTTTTACTGGTAAGTGACTTGTAATTTACACGGATTTTTGAGCAACGTACTGAGCTGATTTTGATTCATGTGCAGGTTACCTTGTCAAGCTCATGTCTGCCCGAAAGACGAGCACCCGGGCTGTCACGACCCACAATACGTGACGTCATGACGGCCACGGAACCCCCGAGTATACCCTCTATCGATATACCCAGCGTCCTGTCAGCCTAATACAACACTAAACCCAATAAAACACAATCCTAATATAACATCCATCTAAACATAATCAACAATGAATAAACATATTACATCTCCAAATTTACCAAAAATAAAATTTCTGAAATCCACAAAATATACAAAACCCAACACATCTCATCTATGTGTTAAATATACATATACTAGGTGTTATCATATACATAATATCTAAGTACAAAAAAAAATGTACAACACCCACATCAACAAAAACCAAGGGATGCTCCGCAGTCAAGCCTTCCCTTTACCCTTCCCTATCAGATCCTGAAAGAAAAGGATGAGGTGTGAGCTAAAACAAACTCAGTGAATGTCATTTACAAGTGGCAATATACATGCATTTATAAAAATCATAACAAGATCATAAAAATATTTGAAGTATCATGGTGATGAATTAAGATTACATACATGCCAATATAATGCATCATGCCATAAATAAGACAATGCATATCATTTATAATCATGCACATGCAATCCTAACACCTCCTGAGCAAGGGTGATCAAAGGACTGGTACGCGACACACATAGCCCGATCCGACACACAATACTCGTATTCTAATAAGATTTCTGGGGTCGTGCAACACGTAGGATTAACCTAAGCTAACCTACCTATACACAAACCATAAAACCCTCTGCCAGGTCCACAACTGCGGATCACCAGTAGACTTACGAAACTTCCCAAGGGAAATCTCAACTAGGAGACCCAACTAAATTGCTAACCCTATGAATTATGCTCAAATACATTTCATGGAACATTAAAACATGCATAACACTTATATGTATCAATTCGAATCAGTTTAAGTAATACAATGCCACATATAAAGAAACTCAGAAGTAAAAGAACACTCACACTTGATTGACTAAGCTTAGCCAATCCAATTCCAATTTCAATCACCACAAGAAACACTAGGATGTCTCAAATCACCCCAAGCACCAAAGTCTCCAATTGACTATATGGGTTACTAGATCAATCACAAAACCCTGAAAAATAACATGGTTTACACAAACTGAAAATCAGCCATAAAGTGTGCCAAAAACCCATGTTTAAACCCAAATTAAAAATCAATTTGATTCTAAATTGGTTATACACATGAGTCAAATCCCATATTGCTCAATTCAACCAATTAATATCAATATAACCCAAAATTAACCCAATTGAATGTGATAGGTTGATCCTCATGATCCAACCACTAGAATACATGACATTCAATCACAATTAGGGTCCATTAGACTATTTATCAAGTCAATTTCATTAATTGACCAAGTTTATGTCAAAATCTCCAATTTGGGCAAAAATCTGTACAATAGGCATAGAGCCAAATTGAACTAAGTCATTCAATTCTAACACATGTCCAACCATTCTAAACCCATAATTTCATTCAATTTTGGTCCAATTAGACAATTCCCGAGTCAATTTAATCAATTGACTTGGTTTAGGTCAAAAGCCCCAATTTGAGCAAATCCCCAAATTAAATGGCCTAAACCAAAATTACACTACAATAGGGTATCCTCTAATCAAAATCAGTAATTTGGAGTGCCATACATCCACAATTACCTATGCATTCATAAAAAATAACATATAATTTGAATAGTATACCCTAGGTCTAAAATTCTAGTTTATGTCAAATCCATGAAACCCCACCAATTTCTTGTTAGATACACATATCACAAAATCAAAGCCTAAGTCCAATATTGGTTTTTCATCACTCACTTAAATTTCGGGATTCTTACAAACCTTAGGTCAAAATTAAGCTTGCAAACACCCATGAAAGAGATAGAAGGAAGAAAATGAGAAAGAAATTGATACTTTGGAGGGATTTTGGGCAAGAATCACCCAAACCCTAGCCTTTTTTCTCTCCTTTCTCTTCTCCCCTTCTTTTTCTCTCCGCCAAGCTCCTTTTCTTCTATTCAATGTGAAAAAATGAGCAAGTGAGCTAAAAAAAATGAGTTGGTTGCTTTTATAGAAAAATTTTGGGCCCACATGAAAAAAATACACTTAAATAAAAAGGAACAATTTTTTCTGCTGTGATTACTTGCACTTAGATAAATAATTTCTTTCAAACAACTCACCAATTTAACATCATAACCGTTCAAAAGTTTTATGAGCCAATTACCAACATTATGATAAAATATCAGCTCAATCCAACGGTGGAATTGCAAGATCCAAACGTTTGATCAAAATTGCACAAGAAAATCTGCAAATCCTTGAAACAATGTTTGGAGTTTTATAAATTTCAGCTCAATCGGACCGCGGATTTAAGAGATCAAGTCAATGATGTAATCGGTGACAGAAATTTCTTCTTCCATGAAGCGAGCTCCACTGGATCCAAAACACCGTTTTCTACATGTTTCGACGACGAACCAGTCTCCGATGGTTTCAAAACTTCATGTTCACTCTCTATGACCTAAAATCATGCGTCAAATACGCATACGTATACCTATACAAATACGTATAGGGTAAACTATGGGTCAAAATGACATCATCTAAAGGTACAGGTGCTACACGGGCCTTTCTCATCGAGCGGTTGCAAGTCTTCAAGCAGGCTCAAGCATTTGCTTAGAAGACGACCTTACCCGCAGAACAAGAGCCTTGGTCTCGTAGAGCAACCCCGGTTGACAGCTCTTCTGCTCTTTTTCCCTCTTCTCCCGCTGTTGTTGCTCCTGAGGAGGGTTTAATTCAACGTCAGGGCAAGAGTCGAGCACCTGACCCTATCAACCACTGACTTGGGAATAGGCTGCGTGATATGGGGCTTCCTGTTACTAAGATCGATGATCAAGATCTGGTAATTATGGGGTACCAGATTGGATTGCCCCGATCCGAGGTCGAGCAAGGAAAGGAGGATCTCGACAAGGACAGCGCCTCTCAGGCTTTTGTGAAATGTGTTGAGGTAAGATGCATTTCCTCAGTATTAATTCTAATTCTTCGTACTACTTGGGCTGATTTGTGCATATGTTCTTGTTCAAGCTGCCCATCAAATTTTCCTGGCCATGAAGAAGGCCGACGATCTGTCAATCTCTGTTGAGGCTTAGCAGAGGAAGCTGAAGGAGGAGATGGAGAAGAAGGTGGAGGAGCTTGAGGGCAACCTTGTTAAGACCGAGTCCGAGTTGTCCTTCACCACATCTCAGCTGCAGAGGTCGGCCTCAGAGCAAAGGTTTGAAAGCGAAGGTCGCTTCTTTGGAGTCCGAGCTGGCCAACTCAGCTCGTCGTGCTATTTGGGAGTACAAAGCTTCTCGAGAGTTCGACAACCTGAAGCGGGAAGAGTACGAGCTAGGTCAGATTCATATGAGGGTCGACCTCGGCAAGTACTTTGTTGACAAGGTAAATATGGCATCCTTCGACAATTTTATGGCCGAGCAGCAACAGGATGAGCCTGTTGCTGCAACCGAGCCGATGGTTCAAGCTAAGAGGGAAGGCCTAGATGAAATTGAGGCCGAGCAGCAGCTGGCTGCTGGGGCCGAGGTTGTTGTGTTAGGCTTTTAAGCCTTTGTTGTTTCCATCTTTTTTTTTTGTAATCATGCTCGGATTCTAAGCTTAAACATTTCATCATCTTCTGAATGAATCTTGTTTTTTACCTGTTGCGTTTTCCTTTCTTTACTAGACTTAAGCACTTACCAAATTACTTTATGCACGTCGTCCTGTGAGCTCGGCATACATGGTCCATGGGACTTAGAATAATTTTTGTAGAGTATCTTTACCCTAGTCCTGATGAGCTCCGCCATCATCCGAGCTCGAGATCCTCTATAGGACTTAGTCAATTTTCGAAGAAGTAAGGCCTGGGCTCCGCTCGTTAAGACTGATGAGCTCGGTTGTTCTCCGAGCTTGACCTGGGACTTGGTTGAGCTTGAAATGGGACATGGTCATTTTTTCAGAAAATATGTCCCACGAGCTCGGCCGTAGTATGATGAGCTCGGTCGTTTTTCGAGCTTGATCTGGGACTTAGCCATTTTAGGAAATAATAATACTGTGAGTTTGGCTAGGCGGTCCTATCAGCTTGGTCCTTATCCGAGCTTACCCTGGGACTTAGTCGTACTCTGAGAGTGAACTTCTTCCCGGCGATAATCTGAACTCCGAAGAGTTTAGATCCCAAGGTACTTCGAGGATGACCTCCTTCTCAGCGATAACCTAAAATTTGATGAGCTCAGGTCCCAAGGTACTGTTAGGCTTTAGCCTTTTTCTTGGCGATAATCCGGGTTTGAGCTCAGACCCCAAGGTACTATGGGTTTTCAGCTTCTTTTTGGGGATTATTTGAGCAAAGCTCGCATCCCCAAGGTATTAGTCATTTTTCTTCTTGCCATCTCGTGTCAATAGTAGTTGGTGAATTCACGCAAAGTCGTTAAAAAACAAACTAGTTTATAAACTTTATCAAGGGATGACAAAATGATAAGTCTAAGTTGAGCAGGTGACCCCTGCTAGCTGTTCCTACTGAACTACTCCTACTTGCTATAACTATTGGTAGTAAGACTTTAGATGTTCTGCATTCCATGGCTTGGTGATTCGTCGTCCTTCGAGATCTTCCAATTCGTAGGCTCCGTTCCTCGGTATGGAAATGACCTTGTATGGTCCTTCCCAATTTGAACGAGAGACCCGGCTCCGGCTTCTCTGGTGTTGAGCCATGACCTTCCTCAGTACTAGGTCACCGATTTTGAAACTACGAGGTCTCACTTTAGAATTATAGTGCTTCGACGTCCTCCTTTGGTATGCAGCTCGTCGAAGTTGTGATTGCTTTATCTTTTCTTCAAAAAGGTCCAGCTTGGCCTTCTGTGCTTTTGAGTTCTTCTCTTCATTGAAGTACGAAGTTCTCAAAGTTGGGATTCTGAGCTCTATTAGAATAACAGCTTCCATTCCAAACGCTAAGGAGAAAAGAGTTTCTTTAGTTGTCGTTCTGAACGTCGTTCTGTAAGACCATAATACCTGGGGGAGGTCATCTGCCCACGTTCCCTTCTTCTCCTCGATTTTAGCCCTCAATGTATGCTTGATAATCTTGTTGCCTCAACTTGACCGTTCGCCTGAGGATGAGCTGGTGTCGAGAAGAAGTGGCAAATTTTGAGCTCGGAGCAGAATGAGCTGAACTTCGTATTATCGAACTGCTTCCCATTATCTGATATTATGGCGAATGGTACTCCGAATCGGCAAATAATTGACTGCCAGATAAATTTTGTAATTTTTTGCTCGATTATGTGAGCTAGCAGCTCTGCTTCTGCCCACTTGGTGAAGTAATCCACTGCTACAATGGAAAACTTAACTTGACCTCTGCATATTGGCAAAGTCCCAATCAGGTCTACCCCTCACTGAGCAAAAAGCCAAGGACTTTGAATGAGAGTCAGATTTTCAGGAGGAGCTCTTATGATCGTTGCGTGTTGCTGACAGCTATCGCAGTGCTGAGCTGTCCTCAGGGCGTCCTGATTGATTGTCGGCCAGTAATATCCTTGATGGAGCACTTTATACGGAAGAGCTCTTTCTCCAGGGTGATTTTCGCATATTCCCGTGTGTACCTAGTCAAGGACGAGCTGAGCTTGGTCTTCTCCCAGGCACTTCAAATATGGAAAGCTGTAGCTACGTCGATACAACATGTGGTCAATAAGCACGTACATGGCTACTTGTCGCTGCATTTTCCTTGCCAGTAATTTGTCGGCTGAAAGCTCTTCCATTTTCAAGAATTTTCAGGAAGAGCTGACCTCAGTAAGGCCGACTTGGCTGCTTTCCTTGATACTTCTACTAGGCAGGTATTCTACTGGCGTAGAATGAGTTCATCCCCAGACAAGGAGGCGAGCTTCGAGAGAGCACCCGCAAGGGAATTGTCTGCTCGTGATCTGTATGACCTCATATTCTTTAAAGTTGCTCAACAACTCTTTCATAATCTGCAGGTAAGCCTGCATGGGATCATCCTTTGTTTGGTACTCAGCGGTGACCTGACCTGCAACAAGTTGTGAATCACAACATATTGCGATCTTGCGTACCCCCCAGTTGAGCGCCATTCGTAGTCCAACTAGAAGAGCTTCGTATTCGGACTCGTTGTTCGAGGCCTAGAAGCCATGCCGGAGAGCTGCGAGGTGTTTATCTCCTTTGGGCGTGTCACGACGCCCCTGACGTTGGCTGACGTCATGACCGGCACAATGTACTATACACTGTACATACCCATATACAGTATATAATACACTGTCAGCCTCAACAGACATTCACAAAAATTCCCAAAATTTTTAAAAATTTTGAGAGCACCTCCCCATAAAATGGACAATTCACATTTATTTCCTGATATATCACAACTCAAATCCAATATAGATATATCTAATCATTCCATTCATTCACACATCAAATCTTCACCTGATAAATATATCTGATCACCTCATTTCATCATCACAAGATATCAAATCATAATTCATGTTTCCTTACAACCCATCTATGTGGTAATATATATATGTAGGATGTGATATATATTCAATTGAAAATAAAGAAAATATAATTCATTTCTTTCGCATACACGTACGTTAACACAATAAGCATTTAACTCACGTATCTATTCTCGTGCCTTTTCTTTTAACTCTGTACCTGAAATATTGAAGGAAATGGAGTGAGCAAACAACAGCTCAGTGAATATATTTCTTGATATGGAAATTATATACATTTAGGAAAATATGGCATTTCAAATCATTTCAAACAAGTATTAAACACATGCATCATTCAACGAATGTATTATACATGTCAACAACATAATTTTCATGAGTTTTCAAGAAAACAATGCATCTTTTTTTTCACAAAATCCACAATCTCCCTCCTTTAAGGCAAGAAAGCGGGTCTAACCCTTGTATGGCCGTTACAAGGTAGCCACAACCTCTCATTAAAGGATCTCCAATCCTTGTTAGAACAGGCCTACTGACAATGAGGTTACGCATAATACTCATCCGGGTCTAATTCCTAACGAAATGACACCGACTTGCCTTTGCAAGTCTCACATGCTCCAATGCTTAAAAAAAATCATTTATGAATGCAAATTAAAACACAATGCAACAATATACTTGTAAGCACCCCCATATAGGATGATCTCATATGTATCATCTTCATTTCCTAATTTTATTTATTTACTAATCATATACGCGTATATTTGGCTCATACGCGTAATTCAACGTATGTAATTAATTAAAACTACGGGGTGTTACAGGGCGAGACCAAAACAATGCCAACCCTACTTCCTTGTTTGCACAATGAGCCATCGACAAATAATTTCCACGTCAGCTCGAGCTCGGCTTTAATGTCATCATCCTCTTTTTGCATGTATGAGAACTCCTATACAAAATCAGCCAGTGCTTGCCCTTTGACAGATATTCTTGGTCGATATTCAATATCGAACTCGCTGAGCTCAATAACCCACTTGGTTAGCGGACCTGAGGTCTCCGGTTTATGCAAAACTTGACGCAACTAGTGTCGCGTGAGCACGTCTATGGAATGAGCTTGGAAGTATGGTCTTAGCTTCCGAGTTGAGGTGATGAGGGCCAGGACCAACTTCTCTATTTCGGGGTGTCTCGTTTCTGCCTTGAGCAATGACTTGCTTACGTAGTAGACATGCTTTTGTATCCCCTGCTCTTCTAGGACGAGAGCAGAGCTCACTGCCGCATCAGATATTGAAAGGTAAAAGAAGAGCTTCTATCCGGGAACTGGTTTTGAAAACATCAGTGATGAGCTGAGGTAAGTTTTGAGCTCTTGAAAAGCTTGCTCACACTCTTCATCCCATTCGACCGTTTTCTTCTATATTAATTTGAAAAACGGTAGACACTTATCTGTAGACTTTGACACGAATCGGTTCAGCGCAGCTATGCACCCTGTCAAGCGTTGTGCTTCTTTTATGCTTTTGGGTGCTCTCATATCTAGGATAGCTCAAATTTTGTTAGGATTTGCCTCGATCCCTCTGGTTAACCAAGAAACCGAGGAATTTTCCTGCCGTGACTCCGAATGTGCACTTGGTTGGGTTCAGCCACATATTGTAGTGCCTGATCGTGTTAAACACCTCTCTCAGATCGTGGGGATGAGCTGCCAATTTGATGCTCTTCACTAGCATGTCATCGACATATACTTCCATGTTATGCTCTATTTTCTCTTCGAAAACCCGGTTCACCAGCCTCTGATATGTCGCAGCAACATTTTTGAGGTTGAAGGGCATTACTTTGTAGCAGTACAACCCTTGATCTGTTATGAACGAGGTTTTCTCTTCATCTTTGTGGTACATCATTATCTGGTTGTAGCCAGAATAAGCGTCCATGAAGCTGAGCAACTCATGTCCAGCAGTAGCATCCACGAGCTGATCTATTCTAGGGAGAGGAAAGCTATCCTTCTAACCATCATGACGTTGGCCAGCCACTCTAGATACGAAACCTCTCGGATGAACTGGGCTCGGATGAGCTTGCCGACTTCCTCCCGGAGAGCTTCAGCTCTTTTGGCACTGAGAGCTCTTCTTTTTTGTCTTACTAAGGTGAGCTTTTGATCAATGTTGAGACGATAGACGATCACTTCTTTCGAAATGCCAGGCATATCATCGTGAGACCATGCGAATATATCCTTGTACTCTCTCAATACCTTTATGACTTGGTCTTCTAGGTCTGAGTTCATCCCTATTCCAACTTTGACAGTTTTGGTCAAGTCTTTGGTGATCGGCACCTCTCTCCATTCGTCTTGCACCTCGAGACTGGAGGTTTCTTCCCGCGTGTCGAGGTCTTGACTAGGAGCAATGTCCACTTTCATGAGCTCGCCCTCGGCAGGTCGGGAGCTCGACTTTCTTGAGCTTCTACTTTTCATTGCTACTGCATAGCACTCTCTTGATTCTTTTTGGCTTCCCCGTACAATACCTACTCCGCGCTCAGCTAGGAATTTGAGTGCAAGGTGGTATGTGGATACCACAACTTTCAGATTGTTGAGGAGAGGTCTGCCAACAATGGAGTTATAAACAGACGATCCCTTCACTACGAGAAATTCTACTATAATCGTAGCTCGGTGCTCTTCTTCCCCTGCAGTGACGGGAAGAGCAATCCTCCCTTCTGGCATAATCCCGTCTCTTGTAAATCCGATGAGAGGGACGTCCACGGGCCCCAATTTTTCAAACGCCGACCAGTAGAGAATGTTGGCCTAGCTTCCATTGTCGACGAGAATCCGGTGGATTTTGTAGTTCGCCACGTCCAGCGTTATCACCAAAGCTTCAGAATGAGGTCGGTTGATGTCTTAAGCTTTTTCCTCCGTGAAGGTGATAGCGAAGTCTGTTATCCTCTGTTTCTCTGGTCGGCTCGACAAGTTCATGACTTCTGTTCGGGTAGCTCGAACATAAGTTTTGAGTGCTCGACTCGACATTTTCTCGAGGTCTTCGCCAAAAATGGTTTTAATCTCCCTCGGTTGGTCAGCTCTTCCGTTCTCTGGCGATCGACCTCTTATCTGATCCGAGCCCTTCACATATTCCTGCAGATGACCTCGGCGGATAAGAGTTTCTATCTTTTATTTCAAGTCGAAACACTAGTCAGTATTATGACCGTGATCCTTAAGGTATCGACAATACTTCCTTTTTTCTCGCCAATCAGAAGGAGTGCTCAACTTTTTAAGCCATTTGAGATATTCCTTGTCTTGGATCTCTAGGAAGATTTGTTATGTCGAGGTGGTTAAAGGCGTGTATTTCGAAGAAACATTATGTACGCCCTTGCTTTTTTGGTCTCGTCGATCCGAATTGAACCTCTTCCCACCTCGGTTGTCCTCCTTGGCTTCGTCGTTTCTTTTCATCTTATTTGTCCTTCTTCGAACCGTGGGAGGGATTATCTTCTTCCTTTCTTGCTTCCGCCTGCTCATCCGCATTGATGTACTTTTGAGCTCGGTGTAGGACTTCCTTGTATGTTTGAGCTTTTTTCTTCCCCAAGGAGTAGTGGAATCGTCCCTGCCTAAGCCCGACCATGAAGGCTGTGATAGTTGTTTTGTAATCACAGTTATCGACCTCAACTCGTGCGTCATCAAATCGCTCGAGGTATTCCTCTATACTTTCACCTTGCTTTTGTCGAATGGTCAGCAAGTTGTTCATCGATTTTTTCCTTTCTTTCTTACCGGCAAAGTGTCTAATAAACTGGTGAGCGAGATAACCAAACGAGCAGATCGACCCTGGTTTCAACTTTCAATACCACTTCCTAGCTGGTCCCCCGAGGGTAATTTGGAAGCCTTGCACATTGTTGCGTTGTCATATCCTTCAAACTCTATCGAGGATTTGTAGTTTTCAACGTGCTCTCTTGGGTCGATCTTCCCCTTGTACATTTTGACGTATGCTGTTTTGACATTCTTTGGGAATGGGGCCTGAAGTATGTCTTGGGTGAAAGGTGAGGAAAAGTTTTGATACTTCGTATGAGATCAGATTTGAGTGCTTCTGGAAGGCCAGGTCAGCCTGGTTCGTACTGACCTAGAGGACTTTGCATGAAGCAACACTATCTTAGGTATCCCTGCCGAGGCTGACCTGGGTGCGGGTAACCTGGTTAGGACCGATCTTGGTGGAGGTCGGCCTGATCTCTTCCGCGCTGACTGGACTTGGAAAGAGCTGGAATCGTGTTCCTTCTATTTCGCCTCCAGAGAATGGCGAAGATCTCCCATGGAAAGAGATCTTTGTTTTGATCCGTTGAGATGTTTACTACTGCCTTTTGCGGGTTTCGGTAGGGAATTGACCCTTCGGTAGTGGCTTCTTTCATCTTTTCAAACCTTTGGGATTCATTGCGGTGACAACGGAAGAGCTGCACGCAATGCTTCATTTTACTCTAGCACTAGTTGAGAGATATTCTTTACCTTCCTCTCAATATTATTGATTCGTGTAGACTTTTGAGCAGAACTCTTCTTCTTTTTGGGAGGTCTCCCTCTGTCACGCCTGGAATGCACCGCAGCACATTTTACCCAGACGCGGGCGCACTCCCACCGCAGCGGGAGCGAATAATGGCTGGCGTTCGCTCCCGCTGCGGTGGGAGTGCGCCCGCGTCTGGGTAGAATGTGTTGCGGTGCATTCCAGGCGTGACAAAAAGTACAGGGCCTCCCCCAGATTCGAACTCACAACCTCATAAGGTTTGATTTCGCAATCTGAGTAACCACTGAGCCAATGGTTCAGTGGCTACTCAAGTTGCGAATTCTAACTCCTTAAGGGAGGTTGCGAGTTCGAACTTGGGGGAGGCCCTGTACTATTCATGAGTGAATAGTATGGACAAATGATCTCGGGGGTACTAGACGCTGCGGTGTGCTGTGTACTGGGGTGTGACAATATTATGTGGTATGTAACGGCTGGAGTGCTCCCAATAGACCTGTGTGGTTGAGGGGTAGAGTACTCATCACATCCTGCGGGGTGTGACACCCTCGCTGGGCCTTAGGAGGCTCCGACGATGCTGGGAGTTCTTCAAGATACGGGGGATTTGCCTCTTGACTCATTGTCGGAAAGTTGATATTGGCTTGATAAGTCTTCCCCACAGACGACGCCAAATGTTGATGCAGAATCTGACCAACACCAAGTAGATGAACATTTGTAGGAGATGATCGTATCTGGAATTATGAACTCTCCGGATCCAGCGAGGGTTTATCAGCTTGATATGAGAAGAAGAGAGAAAACAATGTGGCTATCGTAAGGAACACTGGTGTGGTGCCGTCCGTAGACCCTCCGATGCCTAAATTAGAGCTTGTTTTAGACTAAAGCAATAACCCTTGTAGAAAGTTGTTCGTACCTTATGGTGAGGGTGATAGGTCTTATTTATAGAGGATGTCCTCTGGCCGGAATGGCTAGCTGCCCAGTAGGCATGGTGCCACGTGTTGTTTCGTCATTGGTTGAGTTGAGCTGGATGAGCTCATCCATTCCGAGTTAGTCTTGGAGAAGGAACCTCATCCTCTCCTGGATGATCCCTATCTTTCAGGTTTTTCTCGGAGTAGGAATCTTATCTCCTCTTGGGAAATACCTATTTTCCTGATTTGTCTCTAAAGAGGAGTCCTATTTCACCTTTATGTCGGAGTTCGTGTATGAGAATGCAACTACCTCGGATTCCTGGGGATATGACGTGCCAGGAAGGAATCCTTAATCCGATCTGTTTCATCTAGGATGATCACCTCAGACACATGCCAAGTTGCTACTTTGAACAGAGTAGCATTTAGCTCGGTTATCGCTAATAACGTGTTTTTCGGTTTATCATATATATCATCCCGCTAGGTCGACTTGGGCACGTTCATGGTCCAATAGAGCTCGATTTGTCCGAGCTGATCTGGCCGTTGTAACTTTACGTGGTTTTTTCCTCGTCACCTCAACTAGTCCACCGCCAAACGTGGCTAACATACCTCACAAATCTAGCTCAGCTTCTCCTCCGATATCCAGGTCAGCTTTAATCCGAGCTGACCATCCAACAAGTTATATTCTAAAATTAAAAATAATTATAATTAAAGCTGGTAAAGGTATTTTTGAAAGATTGTAAAAAAGGATCACAACTAAGTTTTTCAACTTCTTGCCTCATAATAATACAGACGTAGCAGTGTCGACGGTTCGGTTTGGATCGGTTTAATGCTCAAACCTAAACCAAACCAAATATAGTTGGTTCTGGTTCGATTTAGCTTAATTTGATTATTCCGAACTACCAAACCAAACATAATCGGCTTGGTTCGGTTTCGGTTGATCGGTTTCGGTTGATCGGTTTGGAGTTTTACATGTCATATATTAAATAAATTAAAATAATCAATTATATATATATATATATGTGTGTGTGTGTGTGTGTGTGTGTGTATTATATAAGGTAATTTTAACTTTTTAATGTATATTTAAAAAACTTGAAAACTATTTTTACTATATAAAGATGATTATATAATTTTTTTAATGAGAATGTTTATATCTTAAATAAATCATAGACATTAAAAATAAATATTAATAATTTTAATTTTAGAATCAGTTCGGTTCAGTTTAGATCAATTTTCAAAGTCTCAAATCACAATCTGAACCAAACCTATCGGTTTATAATTTTTCCAAACCTAAACCAAACTGAACTTATTAAAAAACTAAGTCAAACCAAGCACATCGGTTCGGTTCGATTTTCAGTTTAAACCAATCTATTGACACCCCTAACAGAAGTATCCGTAGAGTTTAGTCACTTCATATATTTTTTTAGCTTAAAAAATGAAAAAGAAAAGAATATATTTCATGTATTATACTTGTATACGAAGCCATCCTTTTCTTAGAGAATATACAAACATATAATATTTGCCCTCCATGGGGTATCAGGCCCAGTTCCTGAACCCATTAATCTCCACACTAATAAGGTGAGACTACAATGGCCACCCGACCACACAAACCAGCCTAAGCCGAGTTTAAAAATTTGTCCCTTCCCTTCAGTTCGTATCTTACGTCGACGTAATTTTTACGAATCTTGTGCGTGTCTGCCGTGATACGTTGTTTAAAAAATTGTTGCCCTTTTGTGACTTGAACTCACGACCCGTGTAATACCCGTAGAGTTGGTGACCAAGTGCGCCAACACCTCATTGACACTCCTGATATAACTTGATTTATCAATATCTCCTCTATTTAGCACTCAATTAGTTTTAAACCAAAGCAACGTGATCAATTCTTTTTTTTTGCACTTGATTAAATTGCATATATTCATGCAACTTCAAAAACAAAACAAAAGAAAGACAGAGAAAGAGAGAGGTAGTCAATGATGGGTACTTGTTGAGTTGTCAACTTGGACAAAGAGGGCAGAGGTGTTTAACACAAGTTAAAAGGCTGCACCCAAACGCCAATGCTTGAAATATTATGATTTGACTTGATCTGAAGATTTATATGATAATCGTATTAATTAACATTTCAAACTAAATGATGTTATTGACTTGTGTGCCAGTGGACCCCGAAATTGGAATGACGATCGAGCCATATTTTTCAAATTTAAAACCACAATTAATTAACATTTCTCTGATTGAACCCCCAATCCCCGGTTTATATGTTGGATCATGTTTGGTGCATGTTCCAATTAAAAACCAGTTTTACTCATCAATTAAACACATTGATAAAAGATAGAAATATTAATATAATCTAATGATTAATTGAATTTTCTAATTGTTGCAGTGGGGAGGATTCTCTCAAATGTTACAATTACTTGGCATATCTCAAAGTGTGAACAAAGGGAAATCAATCTATCAAGTATTTTCAATCATGGAAGAATGTAAAAAATGTTCATGAACAAGAGCAAAAATTAAAACAAAAGAAGCTATATATTATGCTCCGTTTCACTGTTACAGAACCTTTTTTGTATTACAAGAAAAAGAGGGAAAACTAACTAACTCCCTTATTAACTTTGTTGACTCAACTTCTTGTTATTAACTGTCGCGACCTCTGTTTGGGTGACGTCACGATTGACACAGAACCCTAGATAATGTCATTACATGATAAAACCTAAGGCAAGCAATACTTGTACAAACATAATCATCTAGCATATGACAATGTATAAAAGAATCATAAGATTAAGTCTAAATCCAACAACAAGATCATTATATCATGCACATGCACATGGTTCCAACATATATTATCACCTGTATACCAAATTATCTAATCCCAAATACAACTCATGTACATGTCATATAACACCAGACCAGCTATGAGATATGTATATGTATATTTACATTGTGATAATTTTATATTTGTCCAAAAGAACAAAAAGAAAATCAAAATATGAAAAATAATCCAAGATCTCCTCTACTCACATCAATCTAAGAGGAAGAAGGTTGCACTCTGATATCTAGGCCTTGCCCTTCGCTTTTGGATCTGAACCTGAGAAAATAAGGAAAAAGGAGTGAGCTTCAACTAGTTCAGTAAAATATTCTCACAATTACAACCATAAATGCATTTATGAAACATGTATGCCATAAAAAAGCATTTTGCAAACCCAAGAGCAACATTTGATTTATCATACATGGATTCAAACTACATTATGTAAATCATGCATAAGTTTTTCCTCAAAACATGCATATGTCTCAACCGAGGGCACATCCCGATGATTCTACCTATAGTTTTCTCTATTTTGCGCTATAGGAAATCACCAAAACCAAACATCTATTGCCCACCAGTCTACCCTTACATTCTTCACAAAGGAAATACCATATTACAGAGTACTAATCAAAGTAACACCGGCAAAACATTTTCCCAAAGAGCAAGTAAGTAGAATGGTAATTCACGCTCCTAGGTTTAATCCAAAATACCCAAGGCAACCATGTGTCTAAAAAATTTTTATCAGTACAAATACCATGCAAATATATTCATTAATGTATATTACTGATCTAAGTGGTTTTCCACTTAGTACTCTTCTAAGTGTTTTGATGCTTACAAACAATATAATCACGGTACTAATGTCTTTGACTAAGTTATTTCAGTGCTAACTAACTATATCAGATGAATTTAACTATATTGTCAAAGCATGTGGAAGGAACATCACTGCACTAAAATTCAAAAGCTTAATGTTCGTAATTCCTATTTAGAATCTTAGTGCTGAATAGTAACATTTACATGTTCCAACCACAATATAATTTGCATCTTTTCGAAAATCATACATATAGTTCATCATACTCATGCATATACACTATTATATTATTAATCATGCGTGCACACACATTAGTTTGATAATTATGCAATTACATAGTTAAATTGTTTATCATGCGCATGCTTATCAGTAATTAACATGTATTCATTTTACCAATTCTGCATGGTTTCATCGTTTTACTTGTATTGTCTTATTGCTTTGATCATATGCTTAGTCGATCGGATTATACGTATTTAACTTTGTCAATTGCACTTTAATCTTGTCAAAATTATTTTTAAAAGTTAATTTATACATTTGACAATGTCCTAAACTCATTATGATAAAAAATTGGGTTTCTTTCACTTTATAATGAAGGAACGCGCTCCTTGTAAGAGGAATGTGCTCCTGTAACTTTTTCTCGAGAGACAATTTTTTCTGATCAGGAAAAAAAGAACGCGCTCCTGTTGTTAAGGGCAAAATAGGAAAAATTGTAGAGTCAATGGTTCTTGATGAAGGAACCTGTTCCTATGCCCAACCGGACGGAACGCGCTTCTTAATTGAAGGAAAATCTGAAATTTTTTAGATTTCAAAACAGAAGCGCGCTCCTGCTTTAAGGAACATGTTCCTGTGCCTCGGTGTGATATTTTTTTATAAACTAGTTTTGGGTTTGTGCTCCGCACGAATTATACAAGCAACAAAACATTAAATTTTAGTGTTTAATAGTGTCTATAATATAAATTTAAAATTTATATTAAAAATATAAAAACAAAATTTGAATGATAAGATGAATAAATGATAGTTATTTTTTTGGTTCTATATAAATTATAAATTTATCATATAGGTTGTTTTCTATGACTATATTTATTTCATAAAATACAAATAGACAAAAAATTTTGTGTAAAACTGAATATGTTTTAAAAGTTATTGTAGTTATGTGATATAGTTACGATTAACAATGACAATGTTGAGTCTCTAAATCTATCTTATGCACAACTTCGTCATTTAAGACAATTCTTATAATCAGTAATTAATTAAAAAATTAGTAATAAAAAAAACCATATTAGAACTCTCTTAAAAACAGCCTTTTTCAGTTAGTTCAGTAGCTTCTATAGAAATTGATTCTTGTATTATACAACCCCTTTGGCAGGTGTCATTACCAGGATCATGCATAGCTGTAATTTATAAATAATAATATGAAATTCAGAACCATTATATTGTAAGTCCAACTGTCCAAGTTTTGATTCTCAAAATATAAAAAATTGAAGAAACAGTGCAACAGGAAGGAACGCATGGATATCTTATAATAAGTTGTAAAGAATACAATGTTCTATTAGTTGATTCATTGATCTTGGCTTTACAATTTCGTTTCCGACCCAAATTGTTCGATGGATTTTCTGGGAAGCGTTAGAATGTCTATCAAGGCATTAAACGATGCACAAAGAGACCTTGTTTCAATTGCTTCAAACTGCCTGCATGCATAAGAAACAAGTTTGATATTACTTTCAATGATAATTTTTTTTTCGTAATGTGACTTAGGTATTCAGTGCAAGAGAGAAAGTCAGACAAAAAGCTTTCCTTCCGACATAGACATCTGGCTTTTCACTTTATGGGGGTTGCAACTGGTCAAGAGGTTTAAGTAGAATAAGTAAACTGATAGAACATCCATAAATCATGTTACTGCAAGAAACTTGTAAGTTTTTGATATGTTGTTATTGAATATTAAGTAAATTTAGAGAAGTAGAAACATCACCTCCTTATGAACACCACCACCTTAAAACAAACCCACCTAAAAACCAAAATCACTGTTCATCAGCACCGGCTCTGAAAACAAAGCAATCTGGAATAAATACTGGAAAAAATAAATCATTCAAACAGTAAAGTCATTTTATTTAAAAGAAAAAAGAAAAAAGAAAACATGAGCATGAGTTTGCTGCTGGAAGTATGCATCCCTTTGAAGACACCAAGATTGATAGTCTTGAAAATTTCGTTGAAGCTGAGTAAACCTTTCTGGCGTGCTTTATGTTAGATATTCCAAATATATTTAACACCAATTATTGAAGTTGGAAAAATCAGTTCCTTTGCTTGCCCACAAGGTACACCGGCTTGAATAGATAGCGCAGTAATTAAGGATGGAGAATATAAGCTTACATCCGTAGATTTGGCATTGTAACAAATCTGATCAAATAAAACCTGCCCCACATCTATCGACTTGCCAGTGACAAGGGCATAAAGAAGGATGGCTCTCTCCTTAGTAACCTCAGAATTATTGGATGAGGGCATCATCTTGGCTTTTATGAAATTAAACCACACCTTATAATCTTTATCCAAATTAGCCACACCAAAAAGACTCATATTCATTTCCAGAACATTTCCACTCAGTGCCATTTGGACATAAAGTCTTTGCGACTACATCTAAACTAGTGGTGGCACCTAAGGTATTATATTCAACATTTGGAATATCCCTCAACTCATAATAATTATTTATGGTAGACCAATCAAATTGGACCATTATTCCTCGCACAGAAATACGCCCATCAACATGTTCTTTGGCATTTGCGTAAAATTCTCTAACCACCGGGACAACCCCTGCTTCAGGATGTGCACAAAATTTTTCCCAACCGCTTTCCCAATAACATCCAAAAACTCAGCATCCAAGCCCTCATGGATTTCAAAACCCCTCTCAAGAATGGGGATTTTCTTAGTTAGACTCTCATTGTATCTATCAGAAGCATCTTTCGATACAAACTTTGTTTGGTTGAAACTCGAAGTAGTTCGACTTCGTTTGGGCGCCATAACACCACAAATAGTTCAAATCTCACTAGAACTTGACACAACCCTACTTTCTCAAATCACAAAACTTCATAGAAATATATCTATGAATGCACCTCCAAATTAGTAAAAATTCTCACAATAATTGACATATAAGAAGAAATTGAGATGACAATGCTCAAACCTTGCCAACGGAGTCAACATTTACGCACCTAAGGCTTGCAATGACGTCTGTGGAGTGGGAGACAAGGAAAATTTTCAAAAAGGTTAGAAAAATAGAAAAGGGAAATCGAAAGTGAAGATGGAAAGGGGAAGAAGAGAGGAAGAAAACTCAAAGAATGGTGAGAATGGGAAGAGATGGAAATGGAGCAAGGTGAAAGAGGTGTGTGAAGAAGACAGTCGTAGAGAGATCTTGGAGAAAATGGCTGAAGAAGAAGAAAATAAAAGAGAGGGGTTAAAATAAATAAAAATTAACGAATTTGGGGGGAGGCTCGTGACCCAGCGTCTGGACGTTGCGGCGCCCGGGTCACGTGCCTTTTTTATTTTTTATAATTAAACAATCCTATCCTACACTACAAAAAAAAATAAAAAATAAAGGATACCTTGTAATTTGCCACGGACACTGACATCTCTACGAGACCACACTATTGAACAAATTACCCTCATGTCCCTTACAAGAATATGTTCATAATATGAAAGATATTTTGATGATTACAAATCACATTTTATTTATGATATTATTGCATATATGATATATCTAATCTTACTTGAAGGTTTCAAAAGAATGAATGATGCATGACAAACGTATTAAAGATCTACTTAAAAACCATGATCATTAGAAGATGTTCGGTAATATGATTAGATTATGATAGGTTGTAGAACCTGATAAACACCCAAGAGGGGGGTGAATTGAGTGTAATGACCGGTTTTAAAATTTTTTAAGTTCTTTAGTAGAATCTTTCAAATGATACAAGTAAATGCTCTAAAAATCAATGTTCATGAATGTAAAGTGTGGAAATAAAGTGGACACAATAATTTTTACGTGGTTCGAAAAAATTCTTTTCTTACCTTCACGCCTAGAGAAACCGTCTCTAGGATTTCACTATACCAGGTTCACTTCAAGGGTGTGAACCAAACCGTTACAACGTCTTTTTCAAGGTTCAAGACAAACCTATCCTTTTCACGGGCTAAGGACAAACCATTAGTTCCTTTTTCAAGGAAAAAGGAAAGCTGGTATCTTTTTCGAGGGCTAAGGATTAACCACTTGTTCATTTTTCAGGGGCAAAGGAAAGTCGAAATTTTTTTCACGGGCTAAGGATGAAACCCTTTTCAAGATAAATGGTGAAACTTGACTTGATTCCAAACTTGGAATCACAAGTGATATCACAATCACTTGATTTGGTTTGTTTCAACCTTGAAACAATCCAAAACACCAAATACAAAGACTATAATGTTTGTTCTAAGTAATTAGAACAATTACAAATGAAGCTCACAATACATATATTCACCAATACAAAATATGGAAGTTTAAGTTCAATGAGAGAGAGAGAGATCTTACAATGATGTTACCTTCCTTGCATAAGATTGCTCATCAAAAACAAGTTTGAGAATGCTTTAAATCATGCACGAAATGCAAGCTTTGAAATCAACTCATTTGGGCCAACAGTTTGCTCGAGAACTTTCAAAAAGTGAGAAATGGTTTGATTTTGGAAAATCATTTAATCCACTCATTTCTTGTTTATCTTGTGTTATTTCTAAGTTAAAATGGCTAGAGAAGGTGTATATATAGATTAGGAATGAGTACTAGCCGTTGGGGGGACAAAAATTGAATTTTTGGTCGGTAAAAACGCACCCAGAAAACCCAAAAACAGCTATAGCGCGCTATATCCTTCTATAGCCCGCTATAAGGGTCTATAGCCTGCTATCGGGGTTGATAGCACGCTATCAGTGCCCTGTTTTTTTGTGAATTTGTTTTTCTTCGTTTCCAACTTATCCTAAACCAAATATAGGCATATAATGACTTAAAATTCATGAAAAGAACACTTCAGATCCAATGGAACCATTTCCAAAGCTATCGGAGAAAGCTATAAAATATTTTTAATTAATTTAAGTTTATTTGGGCATGCTTTGAATGTGAAAATTTTGTTGAACATGATATTTTGGATTTTGATGAAAATCAAAACAATTTTGATTTTTTTGAAAATCTTCGTAAAAATATGATTTTGATCAAAACAAATGCAAATATGATTCAAATAAGTTTGAAATGGTTTAAGAACATAAGCCAAACATGTTTGAACATTTAAAAATCATTTTAAACGAAATCCAATGCATGCATGATATGTAAGAGAAAGTTATTGAGCAAGCTAGAGCAAGGAGGTTTACAACCTAAATTAAAGTCTATGTACTTTAGCTCTCATCCTTCTCTTCTCATCTTGAAACGTTCAAGCTTTAATTTAGGCTTCTTATGATCTGCTTGATTAGGTTTGAGCAAGATTTGATCTTATATTGGCTTTTCTTCGCTTATTGTGCTGAAACATACTTAGTTCAAATATTAGCACAAAATTACATATTTTTTGTTAGCATCAAAACACTTAGGAGAGTGCTAAGTGGAGACCCCTACTTGGGCCAACAGAACCTTCTATGTCATTTGATTCAGCAATATGCATGACTGCATGTTTTAATCGAATTGATTTTAAATCGTTTGCATATATGATTTAATCTGGAAATATCATGCCTTATCGAGCTTTAATCGAGAAATCAAAAACCGTTTTTATATAGTCTTTCAGGATGCTAATGTTTTAGCAGCTCCCTCCTGAACTTGGTGAGTCAGGACGCTGATAAAATATTAGGACGCTCAAGGTGGAATTGAACGGATTCATAAGGACGCATACTTGTAAGAAGCGACCTTCCTTTAGTCATCTTTTGAAAGTGTCAGGACGGTGATTTAGTTTCAGCTCACTAGAAGCTCTCGTAGTTTTTAATTGATTCTATCTTTAAGAACGCTGATAGTTATAGGTTGAATAAACTATCAGGATGCTACTTGTATGGGAGCGCCTCATCCTTATAGTCAATTTAATAGCTTTCAGGACGCTTACTGTCCTTCAGCTCACTTAATCATGTTTTAAAATAGTTTTCAAATTTCAGGACGCTTATTTGTGAGTAGCGCCCTTGTGCATATATATGTTTTTAAAACAAAGTAGAACGCTAACTGTCGAAGTAACACCCTCATGATTTGAGTCGTTTAATCGTCAAAGTAAGTCAGGACACTTACAATTTAATAGCGCCCTCACTTCACTATTCAGCAGGACGCTTATGTTTCATGAGTGCCCTCAAGAAACAAAATGACAAAGTTGATATTAAGCGTCAGGACGCTAATTCAACAATGCTACTGTTCTGACACTGACACTATTTATGTTAGCTTTTTCAAAATCGTACGAAAACTTTTTAGAACCGTACAAAAAACTTTTCAAAACTTTTTGAACGTTCTAATATTTTGTCAGAACATTCCTTTTTCGTGAATGATTAGATGATTCAAGTGTTATCGTCGTAATATGCACAGAGCTGAATCGAACCATTTCGGGAAAGAATGTAGACGTTGTATTTGAAATAACCTAAAACGCCAAACTTCACCAAGTCCATTGCGCCTCTGTTATTTCTATATATATATGTGTTGCCTTAAAGCAGAAAAATAACGAATCAATATGAAAACTGATATTTATTCAAAAACGTATTAACAGTTTTCACTTGTGCAAAAAACTTTTTGAAAGTTAGTCGTCTTTCAATTGTGCTTGAACTTGCAATCATTTTAAAAGAAAAACATCAAGTTTTCTGGATTGATTGATTTTTGTCTTCATCATTTTCAAAATTCATTGAAGAAGACGAAAGCTCTTTGAACCTGTTTTCAGCCAAATTTCATCATACATATTTTGTTAAATCTGTGGTAACAGAAGGTTCAATCCAAAGCTTTGTAAGTACACTTTGAATCTGAGTAAAGGGAATCATATCTCATCTTGTATTCAGTTTGCAGTGACTGGTTAGTCACTGGGCTAGAGCAAGTGTTGCTCAAAGTTGTAACAGTTTTCTCACACCCGTAAGTTAAGAAACAATCTTCTCACACCCTTAAGCTGAGAAACGGAAGTTCTCACATCCGTAAGTTGAGAAAGTGTACCGGTTTGGTCTTCACTCGTAAGAAGGTCCATAATGGAGTTTGAACAAATCTTAACTGAGCAGGTTAGGTAGTGGATGTAGGCAAGGCCGAACCACTATAAATCTTGATTGCATTGTCTCATTTACATTTATTGTATTTATTTGATATACTTTGTTTAATCTGCTTTCAATATTCCGCACATTATTAAGAAAAGTTAAAATATGCTAAGTATCCAATTCACCTTCCTCTTGGACATATCTGGGCCAACACGCACACACTACCCCAAACTTGATTAGCACCCTGTAAAAGATCAGAAGAACAATTAAATCAAAAACAGTAAAATTGTTAAAAAAATAAAAATAAAATAAAGTACGGACTAAAACAAATGAAAAGAAAAACTAAGAAATTGGGTTGCCTCCCAGCAAGCGCCTAATTTGTAGTCATCGGCTTGACTACCACTGCAATCATTTAGCATCAGCTAAGGTGACAGAGGATTTTTGCCGACCAATCGGTCCTCCCCAATAGTGCTGGAGTCTTTGCTCAATCACCATGAATGTACTAGAAGAATTGTCCTCTGCAATCTCTATTGCTCCATGTGGCAATGCTCTGATGGTGCAAAACGGTCATAACCATCTAGACTTGAGCTTACCCGAAAACTTCTTCAATCGAGAATTATAAAGTAACACATATTGCCCCGGCTCAAAACGACGCTCTATAATCTTCTTATCATGCCATCGCTTGGTCTTTTCCTTGTACAATTTAGCATTTTTATAGGCTTGAAGGCGAAATTCATCCATCTCATTAAGTTGTAACAACTGCTTCTCATCCACGGCATGTGAGTCGGAGTTGAGCTTCTTGATAGCCCAATAAGCATTATGCTCGAGCTCTACTGGGAGATGACATGCTTTCCAATATACTAAATGATATGGAGACATTCCAATTGAGGTCTTGAAAGTAGTCTGATATGCCCATAAACATCATCTAACTTCTTAGATGTAATACCCTGAAAATTTTGAGGATATCTACCTTCCTTTTCAGCATTATTCTCTGAATTCTTTTATAGGAAATAACCAAATCACTCCTTAATTTACTCCAATCTTCCTTGCATACAAGATAAGATTTGGAAACCAAATCACCACCACAAATATTTATAATAGCGTTTTTCTTGAATAGCAAGAAACCATTCCCACGATCTTAAGAGAAAAAAAAGAAAAGAAAGAAACATTTCGCGCGGAGCCCACGATTTGTTTCCAACGTCCATGCGCACATCCCTTGTTCTTCCTTATGGGCCCTTCTTCCTTATCAAGGAAACTAATCGCCTTCTCCTCTTTTCCTAAACAAAACCTAAATCTAGCCAAAATCCTTTTCTTTCTTTATCCCAAAACCCTTTCGTTCTCATCGTTCTGTTAACAGAGCATAATCGGTGGCAACGATGAGGATTGGAAATGGTAGTGTTGGCATAATCGGCTACTACATATGAACGGAGCGTCTAGGAACAAAGGTTTTGCTGGCGATTGTTCATCTATTGGCTTCAAGTGTTGGATTCATCAAGCTGTCATCTCTATCAAGCTTGAAACTAAAGGACGACAATACTCTCCTCTGTTTTGATTTGGATTGTTCATCTTCCCATTCCAAGAGCGTTAAAGATACAACTACTCTGTTCCTCCGCCATTTTCGCATCACCCAGTCCACCGGCGAAGATCCTCCGGCAACACTCCTCTCTTTTCCCCAATACTGCGCCACCCCACCCAGGTCTCTCTCTCTCTCTCTCTCTCTCTTTACCCTTTTCTCTATCTCGGCGCCTCTCCCTATCTTTCTGCGTCTCTCCCATTCACCATCCTCTTTCCCACTATCTAGATTTCACACCACCCTCTCTCTATCTCTCAATTTCTCTGCACTGATATTCAGCAAACACCACCACCGCCTCACAGCCACTTCTTTTAATATTATAAAGTTATATATAAAGGAGATGATGCTGGTACATATGTGCGTTGGGTATAGGTTTTATATATTATGTTTTATATCTATATGGTCATATGTATGCTACTTATATCTGCAACTATATAACACATTATATTACAATATATTATCCACAAATATACTATATACATACATTTAAATAGGTAAATGTTATACTTGCAACTCTCCTGGGTTGCTACAATTACAAATGTGTGTGTATATATATGTATATAAACTTGGGTAGGCATACGTAGCCAATTCAAATGTAACATATATGTATAGGTTGAGGACGTACGTTACGGACCAAGGAATTCAGACAACAACGAACTGCGTGCGTTACAGGTGGGGAAGATTCTATACCTTTACAATGTTTTATTTTGATATATAGATAGGAATGTTAAATTAATTAGGTCTATAGTGTTATTAGATTGCTCTTGCATGCCTATTTTACATGATTTTATATATACTATGTTGTGATTGTTAACTATGATGATATGTGTGTCAACATGACTTCTTGTTCTGATCAAATGATAATTGGATGCATACAATTCATGTGGTAATTGAGATTCATTTGTATATTATAATGCCTGATGATGAAATACATGACTTGAGAATATTGACATAGTAAAGTTTATGCGTTAATACTATTATATTTGGCATTGTGACATGATACCATGTGTAGTGGGTTTGAATATGTCTTGTGAATGCAATTAATATCATACTTATGTTGTATGTATGGTGTGACATCACTAAAGAACACAATTAAGATAAGAATCACACATATGGGGCAGTTATTCCAAGGAATATCGCCAATGATTATTATGGGCAGTTATTCTAAGGAATATCGCCAATGTTTATTATGGGGCAGTTATTCATAATGAATATCGCCAACGAATTTCTGATTTTGGGTAGTGCTGTCTGGGGTTTGATTCCCTAAAGGTACGTGATTTAGAACGTGATAGAATTCTCGACTCAAACAATCAAATGTTGCAACGATTAATGTGTGAAACTTGTTTGTAATATTATTGTGTATATATCATGATAAAATGTTGTGAATTGTTTAGATGACCCACTGGGCTTTCAAGCTTACCCCTATTTTTCACATGCAGGTACTTAGAAAATAAAGTAGCAAGTTGTGACGTGGTTCAGTGATAGGGGTGGGATGGTAATCTGGATAAGATTTTAATTAGTGAATGAACTAATTACTTGTTTGACTTTGTAAACTTTTTATTTGAAAAGGGTTGTCTTGACACTAGAAATTTTGATAAAACCTTATTATGATTACTGAAGGGATCATGATTTACTTTAAATGTATGTGCTTTGGACTTGAACGTATTAATTCTATCTGATGAATATATTTAAAATGTTGTGTCCATAATGAATGGACAAGGGCAAGTACCCTCACAATTTAATATGGAAATTTGTATAGTAGAATTATGTGGTCCTTAGCATGAAGATGAAAGGGTATTCGTTTATCTTAACCAGTAAGTTGGTTAGAAGAATACAAATCCATAGTGTTGCAAATTTTATTACTTATATAATGGTTATGGGTTCAGATAGACGGATACGATTAGCATCTCGATTTTCAGTGATCTTTCTCGATAAAATTAAAATGTTCGGTATTTTACTTGAAATTTAAGTTTTGAAAATCGGGGTGTTACATTATACCAATCCTTCATAATAGGATTCACTATCTTCTCAAGAATTCTTTTGATTTCTCGATTAGACACCTCGGCTTGTCCACTTGTTTGTGGGTGATATGTGGTAGCCATCTTATGAGTGACCCCATATTTAGCAAGAAGAGCTTCACGTGATTTATTATAAAAATGAGTACCTTGATCATTAATTATGGCTCTTGGAGTAAAGGAGTGAAAATATTCTTCTTCAAGAAGTTCACCACTGCCCTAGAGTCATTAGTAGGCAAAGCCACTGCTTCCACCCACTTAGAAACATAATCAACCGTTACCAAGATATATAAGTTATTAAAGGAGGGAATGAAAGGCCCCATGAAGTCAATGCCCCATACATAAAAAATCTTAACTTCCAAAATATTGTTTAGGGGCATCTCATGACGGCGAGATATATTCCCTGTTCTCTGGCACCGATCACACTTGAAGGCAAATGAGTAAGCATCCTTAAAAAAAGTTGGCCAATAAAATTCGGATTGAAGAACCTTTGTAGCCATTCTATCACGCCCAAAATGTCCTCCATAATCTGAACAATGGCAATGATGGAATATATCTGCCATTACTTCCTTAGGCACACACATTCTTAACATCTGATCTAAACACTACTTAAACAAGAATGACTCGTCCCATGCATAGTATAGAACATCATGTAAAAATTTATTCTTTTGTTAGTACGAAAACTCTGGAGGTAGTGCACCACTCACTATGTAATTGACATAATTGGCATACCATGGCACAATTTGCTCTTGAAGAGCAAAAAGTTGCTCATCCGGAAATGATTCATTAATCAAGGGCATCCCACCATCTTGGTCACCATTTTCTAGTCGAGACAAGTGATCGACAACTTGATTTTCTGTTCCTTTTCTATCACAGATCTCTAAGTCAAACTCTTGTAACAAGAGCACCCATCTAATCAACCTTGGCTTGGCATCCTTTTTGCAATTAAGTACTTGATGGCCGAATGGTCTGTGTACGCTATCACCTTCGTGCCAATGAGATAGGAGCGAAACTTATTAAAAACAAACACCACTGCTAATAGCTCTTTTTCAGTAGTGGTATAATTCAATTGGGCATCATTTAAGGTCTTGCTAGCATAGTAGATGGTGTAAAAAATCTTCTCCTTACGTTGACCTAATACCGCACCAACCGTAAAATCACTCGCATCACACATGAGCTCAAAAAGAAGTTCGCAATCTGGTGCCACTATGATCGGTGTTGATATAAGTTTATGTTGCAAAATTCGATAGGCCACAAGACAAGCATCATCAAAGTCAAATATCACATCCTTCTTTAGCAAATTGCACAGCGACATAAATTTTTTGGAGAAGTCCTTAATGAATCTTCTATAGAAACCTGCATGGCCAAGGAAGCTTCTAACCCCTTCTACTGAATTTGGAGGTGGAAGCTTCTCAATTGTAGCTATCTTGGCCCTATCAACTTCAATTCCTTTCGCGGAGACTAAGTGATGAAGTCACAATTTTGCATATTTTACCCCTATTGTTAGTGCTTTTGGGCTAAAAACTAAAATAAAATAATAAAAATTTTTTTTTACATCACATTTTAGATTTTTTAGGTCATATTTAGGCATTTTAGTTTATTTTAGAAGTACATTTTTAGGAAAATATATTTTGTCACATTTTTATTAGGAATTAGTTTGTTGATTTTTATTTTTGTATTTTTTGAGAGTTGAAAATCATTTTAAAGGTCATGAATATTTTTTTCCAAAAAAAAAAAACATTGCAATTGTTTAAAATGATTTATTTTATATAATATATGGCGATGCTTCACTTGATCTTTTATAAAAGGCATTTTTCAGGTTGAAGATTAAATTTAATATATCAAATAAAGAATCTAAAGCCACATAAAATTATTCTCATCTCAGTTGCAGTGAAAAAGAAGGTTTCAAATTTCAAGATGATCAAAAAATCAAATTTGAAAAGAATGGAAAGATTATCACCCAAAATTGTGCCATGATTATAATTTTATTTTTCTGAAAATATTTTGTTCTTAATTGGGTTGATCTTGTGGAATATTTGAGGAGATTAAAATCTTGAATTATATGTAAAAATATAGTTGTTTTGAAAACATATCAACTATATAAAGGGGGCACCCAAGGGACCATCTCATCTCATCTTTACTCTCATTTTTATTTTTTAGGTTAGATTTATTTTTAGTTCTTCATTCAAGCCTTTGAAAAGGTGACATTGTCCAAGGATTTGAAGTTTTGTAAGTTTTCTTATTCTTTCTTTTTTACATTAATGAAGTTCTTCTTATTCAGTAATTTTTGTTTTTTTGTCTTTCATTTATTTATTTCTTGTTTTTTTACTGCTTTCTTGTTTTTATTTCCTTGCTTTATTTTTATTTAAAATTAATTTAAATTCAATTGTAATTTTTTTTATTAATTGTTTTCAAGTCTAGGATGTTAGAAATCAAACAATTATTCTTCTTTGACTTATTCAGTATATAATATTTTTAATTTATTTTCTAAAAATTCTAAAGTGATTAGCCCAATCCTTGTGGATCAACCTTGTCTGGTGCTACAATTCACCTTGTGCGCTTGCAAGTATATAATGTGATCTATTCAAAAAAATCACATCATTAAGTGACCAAGGACAATTCCCTCTTAGACCATAAAGTGACACTTCTCCCAATTCAACACTAGATTGGTTTCCACACATCTTCGAAGCACTTTAGCTAGATTGGCTTGAGTTCCAATGATGGTGGTTCTTCAATAGATGACTTTGCTCCAGAATTCATGTGAGATGGGAGTTCTAACTGTTCAAACTGTTGCTTGGACATATAAAACTAAGGAGGAACATCAAGCAATTCCATATATTCACGAGAGTCACACCTTTCCACAGCCAACGTGTTAATAAGTGAATCTTCAAGAGGATCCATAATAGCACATTCCAGAAAAGTCTGATCAATAATGGCATCAATCACATCAACTCTGTAGCATTCGTTACATTCCTTAGGAAACTTCATAGCCTTAAAAACATTGAATGTAACTTCCTAATCTTGAACTCTCGTCATCAACTCTCATTTCTTCACATCAATAAGAGTCCTCCCAGTAGCTAAAAATGGCATTTCCAATATAATTAGAATTTCTCAATCCTCTTCCATGTCTAGCACAATAAAATCAGGTGGAAAGATAAATTTATCAACCTTTACTATGACATCTTCTATCACACCCACGTGGATATGTAAGTGACCGATCTGCAAGTTACAAAGTGACAATAGTGGGTTTTGCTTCCCAAACCCATTTTTTGATATATAGACAAAGGCATCAAATTAATGTTGGCCCCCAAACCACACAAAGCTCTCCCAAAGAATTGATTTCCAATAGTGCATGGAATAGTAAAACTCACGGGATCCTTAAGCTTTGGTGCTAGTTTCTTCTGGAGGATGGCACTATATTCCTCTGTTAAGACCACTGTCTCAAATTCCCCTAACTTCCGCTTATTAAATAAGATCTCATTCATGAATTTGTCATAACTAGGCATTTGCTCCAATGCCTCAACAAATGGAATATCAATATGGAGCTTTTTCTAAGAATGTGAAAAATTGCTTATCCAACTTCTACTTCTGTAGACGCTGAGGAAAAGGTGGTGGGGGCCTGTAAGGTGTTGTACTCTGCTGAATATTCTGTTGCGCCTCTTCCTGTGCCTAAATTTTCTTTCTCTTTTTTCTCTGAAGTAAGCTCAACTGAGTCATTAGGCTTCTAGTCATCTCAGGCAGCTCCTTACCATTCCTCAAAGTAACTGCTTGGCATTTCTCTTTATTGTCCCTTCTTGGATTGACATAAGTGTCACTAAGCAATGTCCCTTGAGGTCAATTGTTGATGTTGTTAGCTAGTTGGCCAACTTGCATCTCTAGATTCCGAATTTAGGCAACTTGACTCTGAAATTGAGTTCTTGTCTTAGTCATAAACTTATTAGTGTTAAGTGCTAACTGTTGCATTATTTCTTCCAGTGATGATTTCTTCTCTTGGGCCTAAGCTTAAGGAGGTATTTTAAATGGAAACATAGGCCTTCCAGCTGAAGATTGGCCTTGGTTATTACCCCATGCTAGATTAACTCCACCCCAAATAATAGTAGTTTTGATGGTTTTGCTTTCTGTTAAAATTCCTCATATATTGCACTGACTTAGTGTTAAGAGAACACTGATTACTGGAATGATTACTCCCACACAGATCACAAGTTACTTGAGAGTTGTGAACAACATGAAATAGTATCAAACTTCTTAAAAAGAGCTACAACTTGAGCCGATAATGAAGTAAGTGCATCAACTGAATACTCCAGCATCCTTCTTTTGCAACATTTATTCTGCGAGCCATTCATAGTTATTAGAAGCCATGTCTTCTAGCAAATTGAATGCTTCATCAATAGTTTTTTCCAGGAGAGCTCCAACCGCTGCAACATCAATAGTTGTTCCCAGAGGTGCCAACAACCCATTGTAAAAAGTTTGCACTTGCAGCCACCTTGGTGTCCCATGATGAGGGCATTTTCTGATCAGTCATTTGTCCCTTTCTCATGCATCATAGAAAAATTATGATTCATGTTGTGTGAACTAAGTGATGTTGTTCCGTAGCTTTGCACTTTTACCAGGTGGAAAGAATTTTGCTAAGAACTTCTGAGCCAACATCTCCCAAGTGGTGATAGATCCTACTAGAAGAGAATCCAACCAACTTTTTGCCCCTGTCTCTGAGTGAGAAAGGGAATAGTTGGAGTCGAATTGCATCAGCAGATACTCCAGCTTATTTGAAGGTGTCACATATTTCCAGAGCCATTCATAGTTATTAGAAGCCATGTCTTCTAGCAAATTGAATGCTTCATCAATAGTTTTTTCCAGGAGAGCTCCAACCGCTGCAACATCAATAGTTGTTCCCAGAGGTGCCAACAACCCATTGTAAAAAGTTTGCACTTGCAGCCACCTTGGTGTCCCATGATGAGGGCATTTTCTGATCAGTCATTTGTCCCTTTCTCATGCATCATAGAAAAATTATGATTCATGTTGTGTGAACTAAGTGATGTTGTTCCGTAGCTTTGCACTTTTACCAGGTGGAAAGAATTTTGCTAAGAACTTCTGAGCCAACATCTCCCAAGTGGTGATAGATCCTACTAGAAGAGAATCCAACCAACTTTTTGCCCCTGTCTCTGAGTGAGAAAGGGAATAGTTGGAGTCGAATTGCATCAGC
This sequence comes from Paratinospora sagittata, assembly GCA_035771175.1. Taxonomy (NCBI): domain Eukaryota; kingdom Viridiplantae; phylum Streptophyta; class Magnoliopsida; order Ranunculales; family Menispermaceae; genus Paratinospora; species Paratinospora sagittata. The sequence goes on along the minus strand of CM069590.1, from coordinate 41,503,982 downwards.
AGATACTCCAGCTTATTTGAAGGTGTCACATATTTCCAAGAATTTCTTGATATACTCAATCGGATACTCAATGGGTGCACCTCCAAATGTCACATAAGTTTGAAGCATTTGAATAGTTGTCAGCTTGATTTCGAAGGTATTAGCTTCAATAGCAGGTCTCAGAATACTTGAAGGGATATCATGTATTGATGGGATAGCAAAATCCCACAGAGATCTAGGTTCTACTCCCGATGCTTGGATAATCTGTTCCTCCGTTGTATCTAAGTGAGTAGAAGCTTCTATTTTCTCTTTGCGATTCCTTCATGTTGTCCTTTCAATCTCTGAATCAAAAGGGATTAAGTTCAAGCTTCCAAACTTTCGCATATAACGGTTTCAAGTACCTAAAAAAAAAAAAAAGTTCAGATGAAGACTAGAATTGAATGAAATTGATAATAAACAAAAATTAGAAACAAATCCCCGGCAACGTCGCCAAAAACTTGTTACATAAAATTGCAAGTGTACAATATAGTAAACCAATAATAAAATAATGAATAAAAGTATCATTCCCACAGAGATTTGCACTAATTTCTTGTTAATTATTATGATTATTTCAATTTAATCTTAGCTAAAAAAATAACAAAAATAACAAATAAGAAATTTAAAACTCAGATTAAAACCAAAACAATTAAAATTAAAGCACTCAACCAATTAATTACTTAAACCTAGGATTGCAATTTTTCCTCATACTTCACTTGGATTCATCTACTTATTTTTCAATTAATTAATTACTTTGAGTTGTTAACCAAGAGTCTAATTTATCTATGAGTTTCTTTCGATGATCAAGTAAAACTACCTTGACAAATTAAATCTCTATATTTTTATAAAATTTAAATTAAAACAAAATTTATTAATATCGTGCTCTTCTCTGATTACACATGTCACATGAGTATATGTCTATCTCACATGAACTCAGTAGCTTTCACCCTTTTTGATCATGTGTTATTTTAATCAAGTCTAAAATCTAAAATCCCTTTTTCAATATCATACAAATTCAACAAATCATCTAACTAGTGATCAATTAATTAAAAGCACTAAGAACGGATTAAAATAAACAACTCTAAAAAAATTACTCCATAACTATTTCTAAAAACTTAAAATTAAATAGGTTTAACATCATGAAAGGAAGAGAAATTAAATACAAGGGAGAAAGGGATAAAAGATTAAACTAGCACGAATTCACAAAATCTACATCTAGCTTCTTCGCGTCGCTTTGAAGTAGTTTTTCCTTTGCTTCCATTGCTTCAATTGTCTCTTTTCTTCATGAATAATCCTTTCTAAACTCCCTAGCTTTTATTAATATTGTCTAAACAAAAAGGAAAGAAAAATTACATATAAATCGCAACACTAAAAGTCCTAAATCTATCTGGATTCCCCAGTGTCGCGGCGCCTAGTCACTGCTTTGCGTCTCCTTTTTTTTAACACTTCCTTATTTTTCTCCTCTTTGCTCTACCACTTCACTTCTACTTTAATACCTACAAAATAACACACAAACTAAGTATAAAAACTATAAAAGCATCATAATACTAACGTATCACACTAAAAACCATTTAATAACCTATATAAAAAATCAACTTATCAGAAGGCAATGTTAGGAAATAAACTCAAGAAATTGCAAACACATGCAAAAGTGATAACAAGGAGGCAAGAGATTTAACGTCTACGAAGTGCACCAACATTCAATTTATAATTAATGGAGATTTACAATGGGAAGCCACTCTATGAGTTCCCTCTCACAACTTTCCTTTGACCACACTTACCTCACACCTCATCTCACATATACTCTAGTTATAATTGAGTTTATATACTAACTTTACATGAGGGTACAATTGTAATTTCTTACATAAATAAATAAAATAATTATTTTGGACTCACAATTTAACAATCTCCCACTTGAAGACCAAATAATTATTTTAAGTTTGACACTCCAACAATCTCCCACTTAAAAACTAAAATACCTGTAAACATTCGTCTTCAATGGCTAGTGAAATTGGTGCAATCAAAAGTCATGTCTTCAACCTTGACGGCCAATTGAAGTTGCGCATAGCTCCAGTTTCTCTGTAGTAACTACTTTGGTCAATATGTCAGTTGGATTCTTGTTACCTTGAATCTTCACCAGTGTCAGCACCCCATCATCAAGCAAGGATCGAATAAATGATAATGCAGTCCAATATGCTTGGTCCTAGAGTGAAATTCTGAATTTCTAGCTAAGTGTATCTCACTTTAACTATCACTGTGCAAGACATTCACCACCTACTTGAATCTCAACTCTGCCAATAAACCTTGTAACCAAACCAGATCCTTACTAGCTTTTGTTATAGAGCCACATACTCTGCTTCAGTCGTAGACAAGGCCATGATCTTCTACAACTGAGAAATCCAACTGATGGTTGTAGTTCCCAATGTGAACACATATCCTAGAGTGCTCCTTCTATGATCCACCTCACATACTAAATTTTAGCATCTGCAAAGCCTTGTAACTTCAACTCATCTTTACTGAAACATAGATATTTTTCAATAGTACCCCATAGATACATAAGTATCCACTTCACTACTTCCCAATGTTGTTTGCTTGGATCTGACATAAATCTGCTCACGGTTCCTACTGCATGTTCAAAATCTGGTTTCGTGCAAACCATAACATACATCAAGCTCCCAATAATTGAAGCATATGAAACTTTAGCCATGTATGCTTTCTCCTCATCTGATTGTGGACATAGCTCCTTGAACAACCTGAATTGATTAGCAAGCGGTGTTCTGACTGGCCTAGCATCACTCATACTAAACGTCTGGAATACCTTACGAACACACTCTGCCTCAGATAACTGAGTACTAATCCTCATCCCAAGTATATGTTTTTCTTGCCCCCAAGTCCTTCATCTCGAATTCATTGGACAATTGTTTTTTTAATTTGTTGACCTCCTCCAAATCTCCACCTGCTACTAACATGTCATCAACATAAAATAACAAGCTAATGAAACTAGAACCAACTCTCTTGAAGTAACAACAACGGTCAGCATTGCATCTTAACAAGCCTTCTTTCTATTGTGAAAAAACACTTGTAAGTGTATAAGGCAATTTCAAACACTAATCTTGAAATTTAATTAGCTTAAAATAAATTAATCCAAGTTAAAAGAAAATTAAAATTGACCTATTTAAACATAAAAATTAAATAATGCACTAATAAAAAATAACTAAAGATGAACGTGCAAAATATAAAATAAAAAATGTTCCTAAACACTAAAAAAAATATTTTAAAAACCAAGAACTTTAAAAATAAAATTAAAACACCTAGATCAAATTAAAATACTAAAATCAATGCATAGAATCCGATTTTTTATATGAATAAAACAAAAACTATATTCGAAGATAATTTAACAATTAGAAAAACTAAATAAATAAAAATAATAATAATTGGAATTCAAGACAAGGTACGTACATAAAGCAAATAAATGGAAAACAAGTAAATAAAATAGAGAACAAGAATTGAAAGACAAAAAATAAAGAACTAAAAAAGAACTTTACTAAGAAATAATAAAACTTACAACCTAAAAGCATCAAAGATTGGAGACTGTCACTATCTCCCCTCCTTAATCTTCAAAGCAATAAAACTGAAATATAAACTGACCTAAACACCAAAGAAAAGGAAAAAGAAGAGGGATATCAAAGGTAGATGCCTAGGGGTCTATTTATAGGCTTTTCAACCCAAAAAATAGAAGTTTAAGCCAACTTCTATTAGGGTTAACATAGAAAGACGGGCTTTGATTTCTATGATTTGATTTAATCTTCTAACTCTTCAAATTTATCCATTCTTCACTTTTTTGGGCCTCTTTAATCCTCTGACATGTGTCCTCATCTTTGGGCTTCAAATTAGGCTTCAAACATGCTGAAAAGTCATCCCAGTAATTTTGGGCCGAAGCTTGGTCACTCATCTAATAACTGGGCGAATACTAGAACAATTCGAAACTGGGTCAAACAAACTCAAAATGAAGTGATCTTGTGCTTGTTGGAAAGGTTTCTTCAAGATCTTTGTATTGGTATATGACATGAATAATGAAAACTTTGAGAAGAACCCTTTTGCAACATTTATGATATGGTGTATCTCGGCCGTAGCAAATTTGTACAGCCTAAGTTCAATTAAGCAACCAAGACATCTCCAACCTATGGAAACCTGAAAATAAGCCTCCAAACACTAGAAAAAAATTATTAGAACTATCAAAATGAGTTTGAGACCTTTTTTATCAAGTCTCAAAATTTTTCGTGGGCGCAACTAGCTTAAAACCATAACCGAAGGAAAATTGGCTTTAACTAATTTTATTAAGTTGACCTAAATGGAAGTGCATAACTTACTAAAATAAATGTGAATATCCTAGAAACATATATAAAACCTATGCTAACATGAAATTCAACCTAAAATACACTATGATGCAATTTAGCTTAAACAACTCCCTACCTAAACTGACATTATAATGAACTTATGACTTAACCTAACTAGCCTATTTTATTTCTATTTATTTGAACTTATTTTTAAAATCTAACTTTGAATTTTTACTAACCTATTTGGACACTTTATTTTATTTATATAATTTTCTTATAAATTTTAATTCTAATTTACTAAGGACTTAACTAAAAATGCCTAAAATGACCTAAAAATTACAAAAACTCTATTTTCTCCTATTTCTTATTTTTATTAACTATTTCTAACCTTTTTTCTAATTTTTCTAACCTAAAATACTATTTTTAAGAGTAAAAAATACACATTTTTATGATGTCATCAGTAATCAATGCCTTCGTTCTGCTGAAAGCCTTTAACCACCAACCTATCCTTATACCTCTTGGAGCCATCATGCTTCTTTTTAATTCGATACACCCACTTGTTATGAAGAGTTTTCTTACCTTTTGGTAACTATTCCAACTCCCAAGTCTAGTTAGAGGTAAGAGATTTCATTTCATTTTTCATTGCGGGCTCCTATTTGCTAGCATCCTCAACCTAGCACGCCTCATCATACCATTCTTGTTCTCTTCCATCTGTGAGCAACAAATAATTCAACTACTGTATATTTGGTACATGTGGTCTGCTAGATCTCCTCAACACAACACTGGGACCTTGTGAATAATCAACACCATGTGCCTTAGAATCTTTGTGTGAAACTCTATATGGGACAACATCAGGCTCAAAAAAATTAGGTTCAGGTTTTGGTTGCACCTTCTCATTAAAGATGACATCTCTACTCTTGATCATCTTTTGATTTTGTTCATCCCAAAGCTTATAGCCAAAGTCATCACCACCATAAACAACAAAGGTGCATTTAAGTGATTTTGTGTCAAGCTTATTCCTCGCAATGTCACTAATATGCGCACAGGAAATACATCCAAATACTTTCAAATGAGAAAGGTTTACCACATGTCTACTTCTTCTGGAGTTTTGAGCTCCAATGATACTGCTGGTCCTCGGTTAATCAAATAAATTGTTGTATTGACTGCCTCTGCCCTAAACTATTTTGGCAAACCAACATATATGTGCATGCTTCTGGCCTTATCAGTCAATGTTCTATTCATTCGTTCTACTATATCATTCTGTTGTGGTGTACTTGGCACAACCTTCTTGAGTTTTATCCTACTCTTATAACAAAACTTCTTGAAATTGATGTCTTCATACTCTCCACCATTATCAAATCACAACTTCTTTATACTTTGTCTCATTCTCAACCATAGCTTTCCATTTCTTAAATGCCTCAAACACATCAGATTTTTGCCTCAAGAAATAAACACATATCTTTCTGGAGTGATCATTGTTGATAGTGACGAAGTACTATTTTCCACCAATGGATGAAACTAAAGCTGAACCCCAAACATCTATGTGAACTAGCTCAAGTTTTGATGACTTTGGACTTCTACTAATCTTCTGAAAACTAACCCTTTTATGTTTCCCATATATATAGTTCTCACACAAATTAATAATATCCAATGATCTCAGTTCAGACATCTTCCCCTTTGAATGCATGAATTGTAAACCCTTGGCACTCATGTGTCCACGCCAATGGTGCCACAAGTTTGGATATTTTCTATTTTTTGTGATTGTAATAGAAACACAATCATCAATAGTCATATAAAGAGATCTGGTTTTCTTACCTCGAGCAACAGTCATCACTCCCTTCGACACTTTCCGAGTGTCATCTGCAAAGGAAGTTGAATAACCATCACTCTCCAACTACCCAATAGAAATTAGATTTTTCTTCTAACTAGGTACATGCCTTACATTGTCCTGCATCACAAACAGTCCCCTTTAGCTGAATCCGCGTGAAAAATATACTTGCAAGTGTAAAAGGTAATTGTAGCACTTCCAAGGTCGAACCCACAAAGATTTGTATCATTTTTTAAACCTTAATCTTAAGATTTAATGAACTTAAAATAAGACTATCAAGTCAAAGTAAAATGAATTAGTCTCTAGCAACCTAAGTACAATATAAAACATATAAAATAAATAATTAAATTCCTAAAAATAAATTATGAGACATGCACAAACTAAAGCCGGAGTTGTAAATAACCTAAAAATAAAATAAAAAACTAGAAAATTAATATTTTAAAAAAAAAATCTTAAGACTCTTAAACAACCTCAAAAAAAAGAACTAAAAATTAATGACTACGGATTTTCAAGAAATCGTTTGATATGAATCTAACAAAGTAAAATAAAGACATGCAAAGAAATCAAATAAAACAATAAGAATAAGAGTGAAACAAAGTATTGAGAGCATAATATTAAAAGAAATTAAGAACTTTATTAAGCAAAAAACGAAACTTACAACCAAAAATCACCAAAGATTGGAGACGGTCACTATCTCCCCTCTTTGATGTTCACACCAATAAAATGGAAATACAAACTAATCTAAACAGTAAAAAAAAGGAAAAAGAAGAGGGATATCAAAGGTAAATGCCTAGGAGTCTATTTACAAGCTTTTCAACCCAAAAAATTCAATCTTCTAACTCTTCATGTTTATCCATTCTTCACTTCTTTGGGCTTCTCTAATCCTCTGACATGTGTCTTCATCTCTGGGCTTCAAATTGGGCTCCAAACATGCTGGAACGTCCTCCAAATAATTTTGGGCCAAAGCTTTGTCACTCATCAGATTACTGGGCAAATACTGGAACAATCCGGAACTGGGTCAAACGAACTTGGAATGAAGTGATCTTGTGCTTGTTGGAAAGGTTTCTTCAAGATCTTTCTATTGGTATATGACATGAATAGTGAAAACTTTGAGAAGAACCATTTTACAATAACTATGATTTAGTGTATCTCGGTTAGAGCAAATTTGTACAGCCTCAATTAAATCAAGTAACTCGGAACATCTCCAACCTATGGAAACCTGAAGATAGGATTCAAAACACTAGAAAACAACTATTAGGATCATCAACACATGTTTGAGACCTTATTTATCAAGTCTCATCATTTTATGTGGGCCCGATTAGCGTAGATTCCTAACCGAAGAAAACTTTGCTCTAAGAACCCTAATTTCATTAAGTTAACCTAAATGGAAGTGCATAACTTACTAAGACAAATCTAAGGATCCTATAAACATATATAAAGCCTATTCTAATATGAAATTCAACCCACTAGGATGCGACTTAGCTTAAACAACTCCCTACCTGAATTGACATTATAATGAACTTCTGACTTAACCTAACTAGCCTATTTTATTTCTATTTATTTAAACATATTTTTAAAACCTAACTTTGGATTTTTACTAACCTATTTGGACACTTTATTTTATTAATATAATTTTTCTATAAGTTCTAATCCTAATTCACTAAGGACTTTACTAAATATACCTAAAATTACCTTAAAATTACAAAAAACTATATTTTCTTCTATTTCTTAACTATTTCTAACATTTTCCTAATTTTTTTAACCTAAAATACTATTTTTAAGAGTAAAAAAATACACATTTTTATGAACTTATCACACATCTCCTTTGCCAACAATATTACATGCATGGTCATTACCAAGATACACCTTTCCCAAATCACTTGAGAAAGTTCTCAAACAAGTGACTGCTAGACATAGCATGGAATGATGCCTCCGAATCTAACACCAAGATTTCATCTTGCTCTCCATAGAACAAATAAGGGTATCTTCTGAATCTCCAGAAATCCAGTTTGCAACGTTCTAGTTCTCACTATCTTTCTTAAGAGCCTTGCATTCAGATTGAAAGTGTTCCATCTTTCCACAATTCCAACATTCAACATTTTTCTTGGTGCCTTGGCGGTTTCAGGATTTAGACCTTTCATTCTTTGATTTTAATCTACCATATCAATTTCCTTTATTCTTATTTCTGCCTCTGCTATTTATATTTAATGTCAACCCTGAACTGAATGAACCTTCACCATGTCTTCTGATCTCCTCAGTCATAATCAAGTCAGTAATTTCAAAAAAAACTAGTTTGTTTTTCCTAAAGGAACTGTTAACTAGTTGAACTGTGTTTTCTAACTCTCAACCAACTGTCCGAGAATGGCTAAGGCAAGAATCTCATCATCAAAGTGAATATTCACTGAATTCAACTGATTAGTGGTCTTATTAAATAAATTCAAGTGTTCTTTGAAATTCTCATTCTCTACCATTTTCAAAGTCAACAATTTCTTAATCAGAAGTATCTTATGTGTTACAGAGGGTTGCTCATATATGTTAGAAAGGGCAATGCTTTAAGATCTAGTATCTCTCATTCCTTTGCATTGTATAGGTTTCTCCTTCAAAAGCAAATACAAATCCTTTTGAAACAAAAATCATCTAAACCCATTACTCCCACTCAAATCGCAAGTGCATAACAAATCTGAAGTGGCCGCACACAAACAAAAAATCAAAAGATTAGAGTTGTCAAATCAAAAATAAAAATAACCAATGGTGAACCTTGAAAAATAACTTCTTCCTCTTGTTATTTAATGCCATTTTTTTCCTTTTTCAAACACCCAATTGGTGAAATCACAACGTACCACCAATTCTTCTTCTCCTAACAGTTTTGAACGACTATTTTTTTAATCTCGTTCTTCTTCTCTCTGCCGGTGACGAGAAAACAGAAGAAAAAAAAAACCTTGCAAAATCACCCTTTTTTAAAATCTTGAACGCTTTTTCCTATTTAATCTTTTCCTCTGTCGGTTCTGATCACTGGTTTTGAATACATTGTATATAGTGATCAAAATTTCCTTTTTCTAATCTTGAATGTCTTTTCTTTTTTTGAACTCACTGATTTTGTTTTCTTTCCAGCTGATTCCAGTCACAGCGATCAACGCCAAATACTCAATGTGCGAGCACAATACGACCAAAATCTCGTGATTGCTTGTAGTAATCTAAAAAGATGAAATGCAGCTTGTGTTTGTAGAACTCGATGCTCTCATGCCAGTTGTTAAGAAATAAACCCAAGAAGTCACAAACACATGTAAAGAGAAAATAAGGAGACAAAAGATATAACGTGGTTTGAGAATAAATCCTTATGTCTACGAAGTGCACCAACACTCAATCCACTATCAATGGAGGTTTACAATGAGAAGTCGCTCTATGAGTTCTCTCTCACAACTTTCCTCACCCCACACTTGCCTCACACTTACATAAACCTTAATTATAATAAAATAATTTTTTTAAATTCACAATCTAACACTTCTCTTTGACAACCTATTGCTCATTTCACTTGTCCCTTTCCCCTCATGTAACACCCCGTAAATTCACTTAAATACATACGTTGACGTACACGTATATCGAGATATATAATACATATATTTTATACGTAGGATGTAATACCACGTATTTCACAAAAAAAAATTACTATTTGGGCAACGCCCGAACGTTCAGGCTCATGCCAGAACGTTCAGGCGCAATGCATGCCAGAACGTTCAGGCGCATGACAGAACGTTCAGGCGCATGCCAGAAAGTTCAGGCGCATGCCAGAACGTTCAGGCGCAATGCCAGAACGTTCAGGCGCATGCCAGAAAGTTCAGGCGCAAGCCAGAAAGTTCAGGCGCATGCCAGAAAGTTCAGGCGCATGCCAGAACGTACAGGCGAATGCCAGAACGTTCAGGCGCAAAAATCTTTATATAAGAAAGCTCCTCATTTCTCATTCCTCACACCAAATCACCTTCTCTTGTGATTTTCTTCTCCTTCCCACGCATTCTAAGTTTTTAGTTTTCGAGACTCTCGGTGCGGTGCAACAAAGTTCTGTCCGGAGGAAAGCGCCAGATCTGAAAGCGGTGCAACGAAGTTCTGTCCGGAGAAAAGCACCAGATCTGAAGGTGGGGAACGAAACATAGGTTTGCGTGTTTCATAACTTTTATTAAAGTTTACGTTCAATTATTATTATGTCTACTATTCATTTACACTGCATTATGTCATATACTGTTTATACTGCCGCACATATGCCTGTATATTTGGAATTCATGTATTGCACTGTTATAATGCCGGATTTGTGGTCAATCTGACTCAACTAGACTCGGTCTTTTCCTCAGTAACTTTAAATAGTGAACGGGAGCCAGCGGGCTGCTCTAGGCGATTGGTATTTAAGCAGACCTTGTGTCTCACCTCTCAACTGGGGACTGATCTAGTTGGTCTTATTGAAAGCTATCAGCTTATGCAGAAATACTGAATGTCCTAATCTTGCACGTCGTGATACCGACCCTAATAAGGATCACCAGACGTGCCAAAGTCAGTCTAAATGTCAAGAAAGACTAGACCAGTTCATGCATTGGCATCATGCATATCACCACCTAAGGACGTATATGGTTTATGACTCATAGAATAGTTAGGAGCATTGCTCACTATTCATTATATTTCTCTGGAGAGGGACGTACATGAGAACCCGGCTACACCCGGGGAGGGACATCAGTACGTGAATTCAGAGCATCGTTCCTGTACGTGAATTCATGCGATGTACGTTCATCAAACCATTACGAGACGGTGTCATGCATACATTCATATTGATTGATTATGATGCTCACATGTGTATTTAAGATATTTGATATTGAAGTATGCTTTATTAATTGTTATACTCATAGACTATTTACCCACTGAGCGCGTTAAGCTCACTCCATTAATATCCAATCTTTCACAGGAAATTAGGGTGAACTGGGTGCAGGTTATGGGGCCCACAATTTATACCCTTTGTTTAATTCATTGGGGATTTTGGGAGTATGTTCCCTTGACCATTTTATGTACAAAAGTATTCTGAATTAAATGAAATCGGATTTGTACTGTATGTACCGTATTTCCGCTGCACACTCTGTTGTTACCATTATAATTGTTCCAAATGCGCGCCCCGTCCGTGAGTGTACCGCCGGTTTAGGCTCTTCCGGGCGGGGTGTGACATTTAATGGTATCAGAGCGTACGGTCCACGGCCCGCCCAAGTCCACCAAATTAGGGGAAGAAAAATTTTATTAGATATATATATATCTCTAGAACTATATATACATATGTCAATTATATATAGTTGAGATTTGTATTAAATATATATATCTAAAAAACTATATGATTTTTATATAGTTTGATTTAAATATACATATAGTCATAATTTATTAGAAACTATATGTGTAGTTATTATTGAATATATGTATCTATATACCTTAGTGTATATGAGGTACGTATAAAAAAAATAAAAATAAATAAATAAATAAATTTCGAAAAAATTTTATTTTTCGAAAAATATTTATTCGAAAAAAAAAATATTCGAAAAAAAAAAAATTTCAAAAAAAAAAAATTAAAAAAAAAAAATTTCGGAAAAAATTTTATTTTTCGAAAACAATTTATTTTTGAAAAACAATTTATTTGATATATCTAAAACTATATATATGAATTATATATATAGTTAAGATTTGGATTAAAAACAACTATATATGATTTTTATATAGTTTAAATTCAAATATATATATATATATATATATAGTTGATTTATGGGAATTATAGTTATCATTAAATATGTCTATACATTCATATGTGAATACGACATATATACATCAAATCACTAATGATGAAACTTTCATGATGGCATAACCATCAAAAGAAAACTCGAAAATAATGTCTAGCAAACAAGGCATAAAACTTAAAATGTTAAGAATATATTTTGTGTTCTTCACACAAATTTATTTTCCTTTCAGCAAAAGAATGGCCTCAAGAGAAGAACCAACTTCCACTAGCAGGGAACCAATTCCCACTAGACTTAAGGAATTGTCCAAAAGAGAGGTTATGACTATGAGGAACATCGACAATAGCGATCTCGGCCTCCGCCCAATCCTTCATGACAAACTTGCAACACTGGATTGGTTAAATATAACCAAAGCCAAGGGTCAAGTCTCTTACAACTTGGTCAGATCCTTCTACGAAGCCATGAATTACGTAGGACTTCCTGGAGATGAGATCAGCCCTAATTTGGAGACAACAATCATGAGAATGAAAATTCCTATCAATATCGAGATTATTGCTCGCCTTTTGGAGATTCCGATTGAGGAGAGGATTATTGATCCACATGACCCCCAGACAGTTGCCGAGATCGTAGAATCTAATGCACAATTGTTCAATTCCCTCGCCAAAGAGCCATACCCTCAATCAAAGTACACCAACCTCCCAAACAATCATCATAAGCCATCTCTTGTCGGCCTCGGAAAGATTGTATACGGCAACATCTTGCCAGAAAGGGGTACTAGAGGCACTATGTCAAGGGCCCAACTCCTTGTGTTGTATTGCATAGAAAAGAAAATAAAGGTCTCCCTACCACACATCATCAACCAACAAATGTTGAGGGTGATTCAAAACCCTTTAAAGAAGGAATTCCTCGGCTACGGAGTCTTGATTATGAGGATACTTTACGAGGCAAACGTCGACACTTTCGATGGAACGTCGAAGCTGATCACTGAACCAGTTACAGCCTCCTCTATCTTCAAGACATATGGCACAAATGGAGGGGTAACTGACGAAGAGGTATTCGGCACGACAATAAGAAATGCCGAAAGAATGAGAGACAAGCATGGGCGTTGCCTTCGCAAAAGTCGACGCAAGATGCCCGTCCAAGAAGGGCCAAATAATGATTCACATCCAAATCCTACATCAGACCCAGCCCCGAATAGTGATCCAACCGATCAACCATTCACTGACGAAGAGTTATATGCCACACTAAATCAACCTACACAAAGTCATGATAAACAAGGTACGCAAGCACACCCACCAACGTGGAACGTGCCCACTCCAGGCACCACTTCGTACCAAAGATTTCCAACTCCTGCGGTACAGTATCAGCCAGTTTCACAAGTTGCTGTCAACCAACAACAACAGTATTGGGCGTCACCATATCTTGGAGGGCCACACATTCCAATGAGCCCATTGTTTCAAACTTTTTCGCCTCAAACAAACCAAAATATCCAAGGGGTTCAGGTTAGGGGATCCCCGCGCAATCAAAACAACTACCTTCCACCTATGAACCAATACTTTCCCCTAATGTCTATGGCCTATCCTTCTCCTACGAGACAAACGACCCATCAACCACCAATGGGACAACCGACTAACCTACTTGAACGGTTAGATGAAATGGCATCCAATATTGCTACACTGAGAGAGAGCCACAATACTATATTAACCCGGTTGCAAAACTCCGATGCAGAGCGTGCACACTCTCAACCTTCCGTTAGTAGTCGTTCTGTACGTAGCAATAGATCTCGAAGGAGCGGTAGTAGACAAGAAAGTCACAATTAATTACTGGCATTGTAACCTTTCCTTTGATATATATGAATGAAATTGTTTTGTTTAAAGACTATCTTTGGTGGGCTGACTTACAACCATTTTTTCTTTTGTATCACTAACTTTGGAGTGGTATGGGACACAACAAAATTGGAAGATACTAAATAAAATGTGGAAGTAAGAAAACCCATGACCTTGTGTGAAAAGAAACATTTGGAGAAAGTTGCATTACTAATATTATCACTAAGTTTACACGGTATGGGACGAGTAAATTTGGACGATACTATTAGTGAACTTCTATTCAGCCAATGTTTTTAGAGACCGTGTTCATACAACTTAACTTGGTTGACACCCTTATTACTAAATTCATGTGGTATGGGACACATGAACTTGGATAATAATCGAAAAGACTAAGAGTAAGCGTCTGAATGCATAAGATTGCGATAGAACGTTAGCTCAGGCTATTTACCGAGGCAAATCTTAGAATTCTTATGACTCGTATGGATTTTCAATGAAATATATGTATGTTCACAAAGACCAAAACCAAATCTTTTGAAATACTTGCACAATTTTGTACTTATTATATAAACATTCTAACCTTGTTTGTTTTTACACCATGGCCACACATACGAGATATATAAGATTCTTTGATTCCTCAACAACAACTTTACACTATACTTAGAAAAATAGGTGATTTTAATATTATAGTACTCTCGAAATTGTTGCTGAGCATATTCTAGCATTATACTTGGCTACAGTTCCTAAATCTTGGTTTTCCTTTTCTCTTTGCCAGTGAGACAATGCAAACCAGGAAGAGAGGAAGGCCACGTGCTGTTCGTCCAGCAGTGGAGGCACCTCCTGAGATTCAGGAACTGCCGCCTCAGACAACAGCACAGGCCACACCCAACACTGCCACTACATCTGGGCAGGCAATACCACCACCACCCGCACCCTTTGCCATGCCTTCAAGCATTGAAACCTTCTTCGCTGGATTTATTGAGGCGATGAAGGTCACTGTTCAAACTGTCGTTCGTGAGACCGCAGCCAGTCAGGTTGCCACGGTTCAAGCACCTGTAAAATTTGGGTCCGAAGCTCAAACCGATCAGATTACTAAATACAAGCGGTTACAACCTCTTACTTTCGATGGCACCATTGATCCTGATGAGGTGCAAAAGTGGTTGGATGAGTCCAAGAAAGCTCTTGATGCAATGGGAGTCGATGAGACTCGTAAAATTCCACTAGCAACCTACCAACTTGTTGGTGCCGCAAACACATGGTGGATCACAGTGAAAGAAGACCCAAGGGTCAATATAGCAGATATGACTTGGCAACAGTTTGAGTCAATGTTTATTGATGAGTGTTTTCCCAGCGCGGTGACAAAGCAGAAGCACCAGGAATTTGCTAAGTTATATCAGGGTACCATGACCGTCAGAGAATATGCTGGAAAATTTAAAGAATTATCCGTCTACTCTCTCTCCACCATCTCAACGGAGCGAGATAAGACTGAGAAATTTTATAATGGTCTTCGCCATGACATTCGGCAAGCCTTATCGATCTTGGATCTCAAGATTTACAAAGAAGTTGTTGACAAGGCCATGAGCTTTGAACAAGAAAAGCTCTTACAGGAACAGCGAATGAATAAGGGCAAACGGCCTGCCACATTTTCCCAACAAGGCTCGCAATAGGGCAAGAAGAAGCAGCCCTACTACAATCAAAACCCAGCCCTCTCAGCCCCGGTTTCGAAGAATGAAGCCACAACACCTGCGGCTGAACCTTCTAACTCTAACCACCAGGGTTTCCGAAATCATGGCCGTGGCGGTCGTTATGGACGAGGTGGCCGTAGCAACGGCAATGGTAGAGGTGGTGGTCGATACCACAATCAACAAGGCCAGCAGAATCATCAGAATGGCCAGCAAAACAATCAGCAGTACAGGCCGACTTGTTTCAACTGCGGCCAGAAGGGCCATGTCAAACATCTTTGTCCGCACCTTCAGCAACCTATTCCTGCTATTCCAGTCCAACAAGCACCACCTGCTGCTAATGCCCAACCCAGTCCGAACCAGGGTCAACGGAATCAGGGTCGAGCCTTTGCCATCGCTCAACAACCCCTCCCAGACAACAATGTAGTTGAAGGTACCTTTCCTTTGTTCAATACATTGGTGCATGTTTTGTTTGATTCAGGTGCTACGCATTCTTTTATATCGTCGTCATTGGTAAGACATTTAGGCTTGCATCCTGAACCCACAAACATCACACTCCATGTCACATCACCGTTCGGGTCGGGTACTGACGTGAATTTGCAGTGTTCTCGATGTGAGCTTCGAATGTCCGAACAGATAATATACGCCGCTCTTTTGTGATGGATTTTGAAGACTTCGACATCATCCTCGGCATGGACTGGCTCGCACCACTGAATGCAAAGATCGACTGTATGAACAAGCAAGTTCGGTTAACTTTGCCTACAGGAGAGTTTGTCAAGATTCAGGGAACAAGACAATGGATACACAAATCAACAGTTGCACTTCTCAAGTCACAACTTCGAGCGTTGTCTCTTGGTGACGGCAATAAATCACCAGCTCTGTACCCTCCCGAAGTACGCGATGTTCCAGTCATATCTGAATTCTCAACAGTTTTTCTTAATGACCTTCCTAGTCTACCTCCAGTTAGGGAATTCGATTTTGAGATCAACCTCATACCTGGGACAGCGCCTATCTCAATTCCACCATACAGAATGTCAAATGTTGAACTGGTCGAATTAGACAAACAACTTAAGGAATTAGAGAGTAATGGCTTCATCCGAAAGAGTTCATCACCCTGGGGCGCTCCAGTTCTGTTTGTTCGCAAAAAGGATGGTTCGTTACGACTTTGCATCGATTATCGCAAGTTGAATAACGTCACCATCAAGAACAGATATCTGTTGCCCAGGATCGATGACTTGTTCGACCAACTTAGAGATGCCAAATACTTCTCTAAGATTGATTTACGGTCCGGTTATCACCAATTCCGGATCCGAGAGTCGGACATCACCAAGACGGCGTTCAGAACTCGGTACGGTCATTACGAGTTCTTAGTTATGCCGTTTGGTCTAACAAATGCACCTGCTGCATTCATGGATTTGATGAATCGCATATTCAGGTTATACTTAGACCGATTTGTGGTGGTTTTTATGGACGACATCTTGATATATTCCTCAACCGAGGAAGACCATAAAATACATTTGAAGATAGTCCTCCAGACCTTGCGCAGCCACCAATTGTATGCAAAGTTTAGTAAGTGCGAATTTTGGGCAAAGAGAGTTCAATTCCTAGGCCATGTGGTTTCAGGCAATGGCATTGAGGTAGATCCTTCTAAAGTTGAAGCAGTTTTAAACTGGAAGCAGCCTACCACTGTTACTCAGATTATGAGTTTTCTTGGTTTGGCTGGCTATTAAAGACGCTTCATCAAGGACTTCTCAAAGATTGCTGAACCTATGACCAAGCTCACTCGAAAAGACGTGCGATTTATCTGGAATCCCGCCTGCGAAGCATTATTTCAGGAATTAAAGAAACGCCTCACGACAACACCTGTACTTATCACTCCAAGACATGGAATTGGATTTTCACTATACACCGACGCCTCCCTCCAAGGGTTGGGTGTCGTACTAATGCAAGAAGGCCAAGTTGTTGCCTATGCCTCGAGGCAACTGAAGATTCATGAGGGTAATTACCCAACACACGACATGGAACTTGCAGCTGTTGTGTTTGCACTGAAATTATGGCGTCATTACCTATACGGTGAACGGTTCGAGGTCTTCTCAGATCATAAGAGTCTTAAGTACATATACACTCAAAGAGACCTAAACCTCCGCCAAAGAAGATGGTTGGAATTCTTGAAAGACTATGACTTTCAACTCCAGTACCATCCTGGAAAGGCAAATATTGTGGCTGATGCCCTGAGTAGAAAATCTTATGTTGCTTGCACTCTTAACTATGAAATCGGAAAATTGGCTACAGAAATAGAGAACTTTAACCTCCAGCTGAACGAAGAGGGACCACGCCCACGACTCTCTCAATTATCAGCCACCTCTGACCTCGTTCGCAAGATTTCAGCTACTCAAGCCAATGACCCTATGCTAATGGAGAAACGAGACCTTCTACTCAGCGGGCAAGACCTTCCTCATTGGTCAGTCTCTGATGACGGAGCCGTTTCTATAAAAAATGTCTTTGTCTTCCGAACGATCCTGAGGTTCGGAAAGACGTGCTTACTGAGATGCACTGTTCGCGATACGCTATGCATCCTGGGGGTGACAAGATGTACCAGGATGTCAAGCGACAATTCTGGTTTTCTGGAATCAAGAAGGCAATTGCAGACTTCGTTGCTCGATGTCTTGTTTGCCAGAAAGTTAAGGCAGAACGAAGACTTCCCTCCGGCCTTCTCCAGCCATTACCTATTGGAGAATGGAAGTGGGAAAACATCGCAATGGATTTTGTTACAGCCTTACCTCGAAATAATAAAGGGCAAGATGTTATCTGGGTTATCATTGACAGACTTACCAAGTCTGCACACTTCTTGCCAATAAAGTTCACGGATAATCCCGCCAAACTTGCAGAACTATATGAAAGAGAGATCGTACACCTTCATGGCATACCACTCACGATCGTCTCTGATCGAGACCCTCGATTCACATCAAACTTTTGGAAAAGCTTCCAGACTAGAATGGGTTCAAAGATCACTATGAGCACAGCCTTCCACCCTTAGACTGATGGGCAGTCAGAACGGCTTATCCATATCTTAGAAGACATGCTACGATGCTGCATTTTGGACTTTAATGACGGATGGGCAAAGTATTTGCATCTAGCTGAGTTTGCATACAACAACAGCTACCAAACTAGTATCGGCATGGCACCATACGAGGCTCTCTATGGTCGGCCTTGCAGATCTCCGGTATGTTGGTTAGATATGGTAGATCGACCGCAGTTGGGCCCTGAACTAGTTCAAGAGACTTCTGAAAAAATCACACTAGTAAAGGAACGACTTCGTGTACCACAAAGTTGATAGAAGAGCTATGCTGACAAACGACGACAACCTCTAGAATTTGATAAGGGGGACTTTGTTTTTATACAAGTCCAGCCCACCCGAGGTGTCAAACGCTTTGGGATCAAAGGAAAGCTCTCCCCGCGGTATATCGGTCCATTTTCGATCATTGAACGTATTGGCAAACTTGCTTATCGCCTGTTCCTTCCATCGTCCATGCCTAAGGTTCATGACGTTTTTCATGTATCTATGCTTCGCAAGTATCGTCCTGATCCTTCGCATATCATCCCTTTAGTCGAGGTTCGGGTTGAGGAAGGAAATAAGTATCAAGAGAAAGCAATGCAGATTTTAGATAGAAAAACTCAAGAACTACGGCGACGTAGCATACCACTTGTGAAAGTGCTCTGGGATCACCACGGCATAGAGGAAGCTACATGGGAACTAGAATCAACAATTAAACAGAAATACCCTGAATTGTTTTCTAGTACCAACTGATGATGTGATACATTGTATTATTTTCACTTATCAATACCAGGATGAACCATTGTTTACACCTATCTTGATACATTGTTTCACTTCAATAACTACGCAGATGTCTGAAAATAATATCAATGGATATAGTGATGCACACGCAGTGGCCTCCTTGGCAACCTGTCGCTACTTCTCAAGCATATCACCCTCATCACTCCTGTACTTGATTTCGAGGGCGAAATCCCTTCAAGGGGGGTAGAGTGTAATACCACGTATTTCACAAAAAAAAAGAAAAAAAAATTACTATTTGGGCACGCCAGAACGTTCGGGCGCAATGCCAGAACGTTCGGGCGCATGCCAGAACGTTCAGGCGCAAAAATCTCTATATAAGAAAGCTCCTCATTTCTCATTCCTCACACCAAATCACCTTCTCTTGTGATTTTCTTCTCCTTCCCACGCATTCTAAGTTTTTAGTTTTCGAGACTCTCGGTGCGAGGCAACAAAGTTCTGTCCGGAGGAAAGCGCCAGATCTGAAAGCGGTGCAACGAAGTTCTGTCCGGAGAAAAGCACCAGATCTGAAGGTGGGGAACGAAACATAGATTCACAATTTATACCCTTTGTTTAATTCATTGGGGATTTTGGGAGTATGTTCCCTTGACCATTTTATGTACAAAAGTATTCTGAATTAAATGAAATCAGATTTGCACTGTATGTACCGTATTTCCGCTGCACACTCTGTTGTTACCATTATAATTGTTCCAAATGCGCGCCCCGTCCGTGAGTGTGCCGCCGGTTTAGGCTTGTCCGGGCGGGGTGTGACATAGGAGCTGTTTGTTAATACACGTCTTTTATAGTAGGAGCCAAATATACGTGTGTATGAGTAGTAAAGAAGATGATACTTATGGGATCATCTTCTATGGGTGCTTACAAGTTAAACATTGGAGTTGATGTCAATTGCTTAATTTATGGGGTTGGTTAATTAAATATGTGAATTGAGTGTATAGAAGAAGAGGATGAGGAATGAAGTAAGAAAAAATAAAATAAAATAAAATACTGTTCATTTGCGGGTACTGTTCACCAAACAGTACTATGAACAGTACTCATATAAAAAAATAAAAATTAAAAAAATTAAACGAACGAAGGAAGTTGCTGGAAAGAGAGAAACAGAAGAGGAAGGACCGAGAAGAAGGAAGAGAGGAAAAAGGAAAGAACGCGGGATTCGCGTTCAATCGGGCCTCGCGGTAAGTGATTTTCACTCTCTTTCTTAGTGAAATTACTATCTAAGCTAGATGTAACGATTCTAGCGGACTAATTTTAGCTATGGGAGCCGTTTTACGGCATTTTGACAAATTGGGGTTTTGACCCAACGTGAATGAAAATCCGCTAGGAAGGTAGAAAAACACTCCCTGGACTGTCGGGACCCCGAATATGTGGTTAGATTCTATTTATGTGTTCATTTGGAACTTGTATGGCTGTTGAAAGTTAGAATATCTATTGGGGACCTTTTGACTCATACCCGATGAAACGCCAGTTTAAGGCTATAGAATGGTGGAATGCACTGTCGCGAGTGCATCGATACTAATTTCATGATTTTTGGAGACCGTTTGACAATTTTAGTACAATTTACATCTTTCGAATGAACAGTGATATGAATAGTATTATGAACAGTGATGTAAATAGTACTACAAACAGTGATGTAAATAGTACTATGAACAGAGATGCGAACAGTGATATAAATAGTACTATAAACAGTGATGTGAACAGTGATGTGAATCCAATGAAACTCCGGTTTGAGATTATAGAATCGTAGAGAATTGAATTTCGAACGTTTCGATGTTAAGATCATGATTTTTGGATATAATTTGATATTTTTAGTATAGTGTTTTGGTGAGTTGAAATAGTGATTCTCATTATAATTTATGGTTAATTTCACTGTTTAAATTGAGAGCTTAAGTGCGTGGAGAAACGCTCTTGAGGAAGCAATGACGTTTATTGTTGCTCGGATATATTGGCTTAGAAACCCCGTGTAACCACTGTGAGTATAGTATTCTTGATTTGGTTCTTGTATGGCATTGTACGCATATAAAATGTTTGATTGTATGCATGTTATATGTGTATATAATGCATTGCGTTTTATGGATCATGCAAACTGATTTTTAGCAATTGGAGTTTGTAATGATGTCATTTCATTAGGAATTAGACCCGGATGAGGTTTTGCGAGTCCTCATTATCAGTAGGTCTGTCCTAACAAGGGTTGCGATCCTTGAAATGACTGTGGATTGGGTAATGAGAGGTTGTGGCTACCTTGTAACGGTCATAGAAGGGTTAGACTCGCTCTCTTGCTTTGCGGAGGAGGGAGATTGTGCATTGTGTTATTGAAAACTCATGCAATTTATGTTGTTGACATGTATAATATATTCGTTGAATGATGCATGTGTTGAATAAGTGTTTGAAATGATTTTAAATGTCATATTTCTCTAAATGTATATAATTGTCATCTCAAGAACTATATTCACTGAGCTGTTGATTGCTCACCCCATTTCCTCAAATATTTCAGGTATTGAGTCGAAGGGAAAAGGAAACTCCGTGAGTGATAATCACGTGAGCCATCGTCTGGTATGTGTATGTACGCTTGGAGGAAATAGCTTATATTGTTAGTTTGATATGTATACTTATCACACATTATATATATATATATATATATATATATATATATATATATATGTATTATCATCTAGATGGGATGTGTGGGCATATATATAGCTTAATATATTGGATGATGAAATGAAAATGTGATGTGTGAATGAATGGAATGATTATAGAGATCTATATTGAATTTGATTTGTGGTATATTAGGAAAAAATTTTCTGTAAATGTTGGGAAGGATTGTGAGACTACGTGAAGGCTGACAGTGTACTATATACTGTATATGGGTATGTATAGTGTATAGTACACTGTGCCAGTCATGACGTCAGCCTACGTCAGGGGCGTCGTGACACCTCAACACTTCTCTTCGACAATCTATTGTTAGAGAATTTGCTTTGGTGAAAACCATTAACCAAAGAACAAGAACATTTACATTAAATCATCAAGAATCAATAAATTAAAAGCGGAAGCGTACCTGAATCCATAATGACTAATTCCCTTTAGAGTCGTGCGGTTTGTCTTCCAAATCAACCCGTTTCTCCAAGAAAGTCCTTTAGCTTTTCTCTGTGCTCTATATCTGATGATGGGACGTCATAAATAGAATAATAATGATACGTGTGATCTGGGGACCATAACCACCTTTTATAGAAAATAGAAAATATCTTATTTTAGCCCATCATAAAAATAGAAAATATCTTTTAAGTTTCTACACATTAAAAGTTCACATCCTATGAGATACATTAAAACCCAAAGTATCTAAAACTTAGTAGATCACTTTTAATTAGGCTTAACTTTCTTTGACAGTCCGCAATACATAATTATTCACGTATAAGCCCAACGTTGGATTAATGATCTAACAATCTCTCATTTGGGCTATACGTGTAGTTTTATAATTATGCTTTGCAAAAATAACCGAAGGAACTTTGTTGTCATTACCAAAATGTATCTATAATCAATCCGGTCAAAGTGGTCTTCATTACAACTATCATAACTCAACCCAACAATGGTCATGTATGCCAATACAACTAAATGACATAGATCATGATGTGGATGTGTAGCATGGAAATTTCATGTAATGTGATCTTAACATGTCTATTTCCAACTAGCCCACCCTTAAACCTTAGTGAGATCAAACCATACAAAAATCAAAGTGTAAATAAGCCAAAAACTTTATTTCTGCAGAAAATAACCTCAAAATTTCCATAAATTGAAATAACTGAAAAATGTTTATATCATAAACACATATAAAAGTATAAACTTCCACTAAAACTAAATATCATCAATAGACATGACACCCATACTAGCAGTGGGCTCATGAAACACTTTGGGTGGCAATCCCTTAGTAAGCGGATCCGCAACGATGGAGTTTGTTCCAATGTGTTCTATAGAAAATTGTCTACTCTGAACTCTTTCTTTAACAACCAGGAACTTCATGTTTATATGTTTTGACTTCGTTGAGCTCATGTTGTTGTTGGAATATAGAACTGCTTACTTATTGTCACATAATAACTTGAGTGGTCTTTCAACACTATCCACTATGCGCAGCCCCGTGACAAAATTTTGCAGCCATGTTCCGTGATTGAATGCCTCATAACATACTATGAACTCTGATGTCATGGTAAAAGAGGTTATAAGTAACTGTTTAGCACTCTTCTAGGAGACAACACCTCCAACTAGCAGACAGATATAGCCAGACGTAGATTTCATACTATCTTGGCGTCCCGCAAAAATCAGAGTCAGTATACCCAACAATCTCAAGTTGATCCAACCTCCAATACGTGAGCATGTGGTCTTTTGTTCTCTGCAAGTACTGCAAAACCCGTTTGGTTGTTTTCCAATGGTCTGTTCTTGGATTGCTTAAATATCTGCCCAACATCTCAGTAATGTACGCAATATCCGGACGCGTACAAACCTGAGCATACATTAGACTCCCTACTACTGAGGCATAGGGAATCTTCTGCATTTCTTTTTCCTCAAAATCATTCTTAAGGCACTGATTGAGACTACATTTGTCTCCCTTAGCCACAAGGGTATCACCTGGTTTGCAATCTTGCATGCCATATCGCTTGAGAACCTTTTCGATATAACTCTTTTGTGATAATCTAAGAATACCCCGAGAGCGATCCCGGTGTATCTGAATGCCTAATACAAAAGTGGAGTCACCAAGATCTTTTATCTCAAAATTCTTAGCTAGAAGTCTCTTGGTTTCGTGCAATAAGCCTATATCGTTGCTGGCAAGTAAAATGTCATCAACATATAAAACCAAAAAAATGTATTTGCTCCCACAGAACTTATAGTATATACAATCATCGACCAAATTCATCTCAAAATCGAACGGATGATCACTTGATGAAACTTGAAATACCGTTGTCGAGATGATTTTTTGAGTCCATAGATGAATTTTTTAAGTTTGCAAACCATATTTTTTGGGTCGCCCGACACAGTTTGTTTGCTGCACCATATAGATCGTCTCATCAATGTTACCACCGAGAAATGTTACCTTCACATCCAACTGATGTAACTCAAGATTGAAATGTGCCACCAATGCCATTATAATTTTGAATGAGTCTTTCGAAAAAATAGGAGAAAAAATCTTTTTGTAGTCAATGCCTTCTTTCTGTGTAAAGTCTTTTGTGACAAGACGAGCTTTGTACCTCTCCAAGTCACCTTTTGAATCCCTCTTGGTTTTAAATATCCATTTGCAACCAATGAGTTTCACACCTTCTAGTAATGGGACAAGATTTCACACGTCATTGTCCTTCATGGACTTAATCTCTTCATTCATGGCATCAATCAACTTATGAGAGTTAGAACTTTGAATGGCTTAATGGAAGTTTATTAGATCATCTTCCATCACTCCAATATCTACCTCATGTTCTTGGAGATATACAATGTAGCGTCTGGCACTGCACTTCTCCTCTCTCTAGTGGATCTCCTTAATGGCATAGGTTCTTGAGGTGCTAGGGTTTGTTCTTCTGGAACAATTTCTTGAATGGGAGGTTCTATGACATTGTCCTGATTTGTTGTGTCTTGAACAAGGTCAGGAATAGGATCTTGATCAATACCAATAACAC
The DNA here is from genome assembly GCA_035771175.1 of Paratinospora sagittata. NCBI lineage: Eukaryota > Viridiplantae > Streptophyta > Magnoliopsida > Ranunculales > Menispermaceae > Paratinospora > Paratinospora sagittata. The sequence goes on along the minus strand of CM069590.1, from coordinate 41,479,040 downwards.
CTGTGGGAATATCAACATATTCCTTTTTAAAGACAAAGTCTTTAACTGTATCTCCCCCCGTAAACTTGACATCCTCAAAAAATCGGGCATTTCCCTACTCAAAAATCGACTTAGTTGTGGGATCATAAAACTTGTACCTGCTGGATCTTTTAGAGTATCCAATAAAATAGCAACGCACAGTCTTTGAGTCCAGTTTCTTTTCATTAGGCCTATAAGGCCTTACCTCAGTTGGACATCCCCAAACCTGCAAGTGTTTTTGACTAGGCCTTTTGCCCATCCAAAGTTCGTAAGTGGTTTTGGTAGTCGCCTTAGTTGGAACTCTGTTAAGGATATAAGTTGCAGTCTTAAGTGCTTCTCCCCAGAGTGATTCTGGTAAGGTAAAATGACTGATCATACTCCTCACCATGTCCTTGAGCGTCTTATTTCGTCTTTCAGCAACACCATTCATAGTGGGAGAACTCGGCATAGTGTATTGTGGGACGATACCGCATTCCTCTAGGAACTTAACAAACGGTCCTGAGTGATGTTCACCTGAACCGTCATATCTGCCATAGTACTCACCACCACGGTCAGATCTGACGCTTTTTATCCTTTTCTTTAGTTGGTTCTCAACTTCAGCCATATAATTTTTTAACACATCCAGCGACCGTGACTTTTCATGAACGAGATATATATAACCATATCTGGAAAAATCTTCTATGAACGTTATAAAATATTGTTGACCATTTCAAGCAACTGTAGAAAATGGACCACAAATATTCGTATGTATAAGTTCTAAGACGTCCAAAGTCGTGTTGGCTTCAAATCTCCTTTGTTGGTTTGTTTTCCCTTTATACAGTGAACACATACATCAAAATCTAAGAAATCTAAGGGATTTAGAATTTGGTCTGACACAAGTCTTTCTACTCTCCGTTTGGAGATATGACATAATCTCTTGTGCCATAACGCAGCCGAATTCTTATTGGTTAATTTTCTTTTGATACCTCGTGTACTTAATTGCAGGGATTCATTAAATGAAGCAATTGTATCAATTAAATAAATATTATCATATCCTGATAAAGAACCAGAACCAACCAATTTTGAATTATGAAACAAACTAAAATTTTCATTCTCAAATGAACAAGAATAACCAGATTTGTCCAAAGTAGAAATAGAAATCAAATTTTGTTTAAAAGACGGTATAATAAATGTCTCAACAAGATCCAAATAAAATCCAGTCTTTAACAATAATCTAAATTTTCCTATTGCCTCAACTTGAACCGTCTTGCCATCGCCCACATAGATGTATCTTTTAGCATCACTTGGTTTTTGGCAACTCAGGCAACCTTGCATGGACACACTGATGTGAGTTGTTGCACCAGAATCTATTTACCACGTGTGTCTAGGTACCGAAGTTAAATTAACCTCAGAACAAACCAAATTAAGGAGTATACCTCTCTTAGCACGCCATGTGTGATAATTGGTGCATTGCTTCTTATGCCCTTCAGCTCCACAGAAGAAACAACCAGTACCTCCCAATTCATTCGTTTCTTTTGTTATTTCTTCTGAGGTGTCGTATCTGCAGCATCTTTATCCTTCTTTCTTTTCTTTCCCTTGTCCTTAGAGGTTGAGGCCATGTGAGCACTCTCTGTCTTATCTTGCTTTAGCCTTTCCTCTTCATGAACACAGTATGAGATGAGCTCATTCAGAGACCAAGTCTATTTCTGACAGTTGTAGCTCACCTTAAACTGGCTAAACTGTGTCGGAAGGGATATCAAAACCAGATGCACCAGCAAGACCTCAGAGAGTTCGAGCTTAAGTGCTTTCAACTTTGAAGCAAGATGAGATAATTCCATGATGTACTCCCGTATATTGCTTTTGCCCTTATACCTCATTGAAACCAGACTTGTCAAGAGCGTACCTATTTCAACATTTTCGTTCTTGACAAACCTTTTTTCAATATCCGCAAGGAACTCCTTAGTTGTAGTGATCTTTTCAGACATTGTGCCCCTGAATGCTTCCGGAATGCCCTGCTTCATGATCATCATACCTATGCGATTTGATTTCTCCGACCTTTCCAAATCCTTCTTGTCATCAAAAGTACTAGTAGTTGTAAGAGGCGTGGGAGAATCAGTCCTTAACGCAAGGTCGAGATCCATGACTCCAAGAACTATTAAGAGGCTCTCTTTCCATGACTTGAAGTTAGAGCTATTTAGCATAGGGATATAATTGATGTTGGCGTTAATATTAGCAGAAGTCATAGCTGAACAGAGGACAATAAACAAATAAAACAAGCTCATATAAGTCTCAAAACAAAAATTAAATTCAAATAAAGGTTAACCCCATCTCAAGATACCAGACACTGCATTAATATTTTTCCTTTGGACAAAATATTAACTTGTAAGTGATATCTTGGTGTAGTAATCAAACACTGATAATAAGAACATATCAAATAATAAATCTTCCTTTGGGTCGATTTATTGGTCACATGTAAAACCGAAAAATAATCACGTATTTATTACCACTGGTGCACATATAATTCTATTAAATATTAATCTTCCTTTGGGTTGATTAATATTCACATAAGTTACATACTCACAACCTTTTATTTATCAAAACAAGATAATTTCCACAAGAGAGGTCACTTTGGGGACATGTTGTTTCAATTAATTCATTTTGACATATATATAAACATACCAATATTTGAATTTAAAATTGCACCTTTTAATTAAATTCTTAAAAAAAATAAAAATTGTTAGATAGTTTTTCTAGATAAACTAGAAACCATATACTATCAACCGGAATTCATTATCATCAAAATATAATATATATATATATATATATATATATATATATATATATATATATATATTGTCACACCCCGCCCGGACGCGCCTAAACTGGCGGTACACTCGCGGATAGGGCGCGCATTTGGAATTATCACAATGGTAATAACAGAGTACGCAACGGAAATGTAAAACAATACAATACAAGTCTGATTTAATTTAATTCAGATTTCATTTGTACATGACATAGTCAAGGGAACAAACTCCCCAAAATCCCCAATGAATAATACAAGGGGTACAAAATGTGAGTCCCATAAACCTGCACCCAGTCCACCCTAATTTCCTGTGAAAAATTGGATAATAATAGAGTGAGCTTAACGCGCTCAGTGGGTAAAATAGTTCGTGAGTATAACAATTAATAAAGCATACTTCATAATCAAATATCTTAAATACACATCAAAGCATCATAATCAATATATATATATATATATATATATATGCATGACACCGTCTCGTAATGGTTTGATGAGCGTACATCGCCTGAGTTCACGTACAGATGTCCTTCCTCAAGCATAGCCAGGTTCTCATTGTACGTCCCTCCTCAGGAACGATGCTCTGGATTCATGTACAAATGTCCCTCCCCAGGCGTAGCCGGGTTCTCATTGTAGTCCCTCTCCAGAGAAATATAATGAATAGCGAGCAATGCTCATAACTATTCTATGAGTCATAAACCACATACGTCCCTAGGTGGTGATATGTATGATGTCAATGCATGAACTGGTCTAGTCTACTGGTCTGATCTTTTCTTGACATTTAGACAGACTTTGGCAACGTCTAGTGATCCTTATCAGGGTTGGTATCACGACGTGCAAGGTTAGAACATTCAGTTTTACTTGTATAAGCTGATAGCTTTCAATAAGACCAACTAGATCAGTCCTCAATTGAGAGGTGAGACACAAGGTCTGCTTAAATACCAATCTCCTAGAGCAGCCCGCTGCCTCCTGTTGACTATTTAAAGTTACTGAGGACAAGACCGAGTCTTAGTTGAGCCAGATTGACCACAAATCCGGCATTATAACAGTGTAATACATGAACTCCAAATATACAGGTATAAATATAACAGTATGAACGTTATATGAAACAATGTTGTGTAAATGAATGGTAGACATAGTAATAAATGAATGTAAACTTTAATAAAAGTTATAAAACACGCAAACCTATGTTTTGTTCCCCACCTTCAGATAAAAACTTCTTCTTTTAGATCTGGCGCTTTCCTCTGGACAGAACTTTGTCGCACCGCACCGAGAGTCTCGAACAGAGAGTCCCAAAAGAATAAAAACACAGAATGAGTGGAAAGGAGAAGAAAATCACAAGAGAATGTGATTTGGTGTGAGGAATGAGAAATGAGGAGGGTTCTTTATATAGAGATTTTTGGCGCCTGAACGTTCGGGCACGCGCCCAAACGTTCGAGCAGGTACCCAAAAAAAAATTTTTTTTTTTGTGCAATCCTAGGGTATTGCACTCTACCCCCTTAAAAGGATTTCACCCTCGAAATTAGTTCAAGTAGTCATGATGGTTATCAGCTTGAGATTCACTGTCGGCGTCATCGTTTGCTAGTTCAGGGTAGGTCATGTATGGTCCCTGAATGGCACTGCAGCCAGTGGAATCCTCAACATCATGAAACCATGAAGAGCAAATGGAGTCGGATTCGTCCTCATATATATATATATATATATATATATATATATATATGTGTGTGTATTTTAATTACCGTTACTTCGTGCTGCCTTGAAATTTTTATTTTTATTTTTTATGTTGTATGAAATTGCTACGAGCAGCCCGTAACAATTGTTCCTGTCACAGGCCCAACTGGGCCCGTGTATGGCCCGCAACACTTAAATTTTTATTTTTATTTTTATTTTTTTTAATTGAATTGTTGCGGGCTAAAGCTCGCAGCAAATGTTCTCACAAGCCCAGTTGGGCCCGCACTGGTTAAATTGGTTTTTTTTGTTATAAAACTTGTGCAGTGGCGGCAATGTATTTATACTATTGTCGCGGCCAGATGGCGGCGGCTCTCCTTACTAGCACAACCTGAGAGCTACGTCGGTGTCCCCTTTTGCTGGCGGTGGAAAAACTGTGGGCCCTTGTCTTTTAAATTTTTTTTTTATAAAACTTGTGCAGCGGTAGCAATGTATTTATACTGTTGTCACGGCCAGATGGAGGCGGCTCTCCTTATCAGCACAACCCTCAAGCTGCGCCGATGTCCCCCTTTGTAGGTGGTGGAAAAACCGTCGACCCTTGTCTTTAAAAAAAAAATTTTAAAACATATTCTTAATCGTTTAATACCAAAATATGATTAATAAAATCAAGAACACCCAAAATTAATCATTGATCTAAATAAATTCCTAATTTGTTCTCAATGATTCGAAAAGGCTCTCATACCACTTGTTAGATAATTTCCTTTGGTGAAAACCATCAACTAAAGAACATAAATATTCACATTAAATTATCAAGAATCATTAAATTAAAAGCGAAAGCGTACCTGAATCCATTATGACTGATTCCCTTTAAAGCTGTGCAATTTGTCTTCCAAATCAACACGTTTCCCCAAGAGAATCCTTTAGCTTTTCTCTGTGCTCTATATCTGATGATGGGACGTCAGAAATAAAATAATAATGATACGTGTCATCTAGGGACCAGAACTACCTTTTATAGATAACTTCCTTGTTATCTATTGATATCTCTATTTTAGCCCATCATAAAAATAGAAAATATCATTTAAGTCTCTACACATTAAAGGTCAACATCCTATCATATACATTAAAGCCCAAATTATCTAAAACTTAGTAGATCACTTTTAATTAGGCTTAACTTTCTTTGACAGTCCGCAATACATAATTATTCACATATAAGCCCAACGTTGGATTAATGTTCCAACACCTATTGCTCATTTCACTTGTCCCCTCTAGAGCTATCTCCCAGTGAGATGGTCTATTTTATTTGTTGCCTAACTTAGGTATTTCCTAAGAACATCATGATCACCTTACTTGGTTCATACTCCCCTTTGAATTTCTCTCTTGTAAGTCCTTCTTTGAGCATGTTATCGATAATTCTCCTTCTGTTGCTTCACCCTTTGTTCCTTTCCTATGGGATGCTCATGTTCAGGGGCGGAGCCATTTGGGAGGTTATCCTGGGCTATAGCCCAAGTAGCTTTTTTTTAAAAAAAAGTTCATAATACACTTAGCCCAGTAAATAATTTTGCAAAAAAAACCCATGTAATCTCTTCATACCCAAATGCCAAATTTTCAAATAGCAAACCCTTAACCCCCAAATTTCCAAAATGCAAAATCGCAACCTTAATCCCCAAAATTGCAAAATGGAAACCGAAACAAAATAAAATAAAAAGACATAAACCAAATCGCACAATTCACAAACCAGCCATATGCCCAAATCGCACAAACCATCCATATTCCCAAATCTCCCCAAATTGCACGAACCGATAAACCAACCACACAAACCATTAGCGTAGCGCTGCAATCAATTTTTTTCTCTTCTAGGTGCCGTGATGAGCATCGCGGTGCCCAGAAGCACTTCTTTTATTTTACTTCTCCTGCAGCTTTGTGGACTTAAAGCAATTTTTGGTTTTTCTTAGATACTTCTTTCTCCATGTTTTTATTAAACCCCCTGTAATACCCTAGGATTGCACACGCACACAACAACAACAACAACAAAAAAGAACTTCGGGCAATGCCCGAAAGTTCACACGCTTTTTTTCCTATTTAAGGAACCCCCTCCTTCTTCATTTCTCACACCAAATCACTTATCCTTGTGATTTCTCTCTTCTCTCTCATTTTCCTTGAGTTTTTCTTCTCTTTTTGAGACTCTCTTCGCCTTGCAACTCGATTTTGCTAGCGGGAAGGTGCCAGTTCTCGAGGGAGTTATTATCTGAAGGTGGGGAACGAAACATAGGTTTGTGTGTCTTATAAATTTTATTAAAGTTTACATTCATTTATCATTATGTACTATTCATTTACACTATATTATTGCATATAATGTATATACTGTCATACTTATGCCTGTATATTTGGAGTTCATGTATTACACTGTTGCGATGTCAGATTAGTGGTTAATCTGGCTCAACCAGACTCAGTCTTGTCCTCAGTAACTTTAAATAGTGAACGGGAGGCAGCGTTCTGCTCTAGACGATTGGTATTTAAGTAGACCTCGTGTCTCACCTCTCAAACTGGAGACTGATCTGGTTGGTCATATTTGAAAGCTATTAGCTTGTACAAATAATACTGAATGTCCTAACCTTGCACGTGGTGATATCGACCCTGATAAGGATCACCAGATGTTACCAAATCATGTGTAATGTTAGTAAGGAAGAGACTTGTTCATGCATTAGCATCATACATAAGCACCACCTAGGGACGTATGTACTTTATGATTCATAGAATAGTTAGAAGCAATGTTCACTATTCATTATTTTTCTCTGAAAAGGGACGTATAATAAGAACCAGGGTTTATCTGGGGAGGGACATCTGTACGTGAATCCAGGGCGTCGTTCCTAATAAGGGGCGTACAATGAGAACCCGACTACTCCTGGGGAGGGACATCTATACGTGAACTCAGGCAACGTACAATCAAGGAACCAATATGAGACGGTGTCATGCAAACATACATGTTGGATTGTTTATGATGCTCTGATGTGTATTTATGATATTTGATTATGAAGTTTGTTTTATTAATTATTATATTCACGAACTATTTTACCCACTGAGCGTGTAGCTCACCCCGTTGTTATCCAATTTTTTCACAGGAGATTAGGGTGTACTGGGTGCAGGTTTTTAGATCCACATTTTTGTACCCTTTATATTATTCATTGGGATTTTGGGAGGATGTTCCCTTAACTATTTCATGTACAAATATATTCTGAAATTAATGAAATCAGACTTGTACTTAATCGTGTTTCCGCGCACTCGATTATTGTTATAATGCATTCGAGCCCCGTCCATGAGTGTCCCACTGGTTTAGGCCCGTCCAGGAGGGGTGTGACACCCCCAAATTGCACAAACTGTGAAATCGCACAAAAAAAATCCCACAAATCACCCTCAAATTGTGGGAGCTCCAAATCGCACAAATTAACCCTAAATCGCACAAACCAAATCACTCCACCTCCTTTAGATCACTCAACTCGATCTCTCGCTCAATCTCTGCTGCGACTCTCTGCTTCTCATACGACTTAGAAAAGTCTCTATCCATTTGAGGTTTGATCGTTTATTTCTCTCTAGTCTCCAATACAGTTTTTTTTTTCTTTTTTTTTTGCTTTTTTTTTCCGTTCTCTGTTTCTGCTTCTCAACTTATTATCATTTTTTGGGTTTTTACAAATTCAAAGAGAGCGAGACCAAGGGCGAGGGCGAGAACCAAAACAACAGTATTTCTGGCTTCGAATACCGTTGTGTTAACGTTTGGTGGTGATTCCTTTCCCCTTCAAGCTCCTTGCATTCTTCACAAATCCCTCGATCCGGTGTGTTGATTTCTTTTTTTTTCTCTCCAATTTTTTAGAGTGTAATTTTTTTGTTTGCTTATCTAATTTGTTGTAATTTTTTTGATATGTCAGTGATTTTTTTTTATTTTCTAATCCAACCGTTAAATTATTTTTTTAATTGAAAATAGCTATTTTGTTGTGAGATTATCTTTATTATAAATGTTTTTTAATGCTTAGTTGCAATTTTTTTGTCAAAAATGCTTATTGCATTGGACAATGGATATTAGATATTCTCATTTAGTTATTTTTTTGTTTGCTAATGATGAAGCTTATTTATTAGTAGGTTTTTCTTTTTCTTTTTTTCTTTTTTTTTCTCTCCAATTGTCTTGAGTGTAATTTTTTTGTTTGCTTATCTAATTTGTTGTAATTTTTTTTTCAAATATCTAGCAAAAAAAATTGAATTTTTTTTCTTTTGAGATAAAAACTAATTTTTTTATAATATTAGGGAACTAAATTTAGTGTTTATTTCATGTATGTAAATTTTATTTCAAGTTGTTTAACAAAGTTATTTGATAATGTTACGTTACAATGTCAAACAGTCATTCATCTAAGCCACGAAAAACTCTTACTTCATACTTTAGAAAAAAAATTAGATCACCAATCAAGTGGGTCAAGTTCTCCAAATATTGTTAGTGGTTGTAGTTTGCCTTCTTTCTCCCAAAGATTTGACGTTGAGAAAGATGATGATACTCCAATAGATACCAATGCTCCTTATTATGAACTTGATCCTGGATTACATTTCCCAATAGGACTTTATCAAGCTGACAAACAAGATGATATTCGAAGAGAATATATCCAAATGGGACATTTCCAACCCATGATGGATAAATATCCATCTATTAAGGATGGTAACCAAACTCGGCGATTTCAATCTTTATGGTTCCAAAGATTTGAGTGGCTTGAATATTCAATTGAGAAAAATAAGGATTATTGTTTTGCATGTTATCTTTTTGATAGTGTTCCATCAAAGCATTCGACATTTACGAAAGATGGCTTCAAGGTTAGAAAAGAGTCAATTGTGGGAAAGATGGAAAAAAAATGTCCATTTGTGTAACACATGGGGGACCATAATTCACAACATAGCCATAACATGGAAAGGTAGAGAAACTTGCAAGATTTATCACGACATATCAACAAAGTCATGAATAAACTCTCTCTTCAAGAAATATCACAAAATCGGTTAAGGCTTAAGACCTCATTGGAGTCGATAAAGTGGCTAGCAATGCAAGGGTGTGCATTTCGAGGTCATGATGAATCCATCAATTCTACTAATTGTGAAAACTTTATTGAGATGATAAAATTGCAAGGAAGACTAAATGAAGAAATTGGTGGGATTGTTTTAAAAAATGCTCCACAAAATGCCAAGGACACCTCACCTAATAATCAAAAGGAGTTATTAAACATTCTTGCTAACAAAGTGCGGGCTATAATTCGTGAGGAAGTCGGGGATGCCAAATTTTGCATTCTAGTTGACGAAGCACTTGATGAATCCAACAAGGAACAAATGACAATTATTATGAGGTACGTTGATTTGAAAGGTTTTGTTCAAGAACGTTTTTTTTGAAGTTTTAAGTGTTAGTAACACTAATGTTTTAACTCTTAAAAAAGAGATATGCAATATACTCACTCGATATGATCTTTCACTTAAAAACTTGAGAGGCCAAGGATATAATGGTGCAAGGAACATGAGGGGTGACTGAAATGGTTTACATGCCTTATTTTTAAGAAACTGTCTATGTGCTTACTACGTACATTATTTTGCACATAGACTTCAACTTGTTTTAGTTGGAGTGGCTAAAAAAGTGCATGATAATGTATGTTCTTGTATTATGTATTATTGTTAATGTATACATTTTGAGGGATAAAGTTCATTTTGTTCCCCCTTATCGAAGTGTATCTTTTATTTTCAATCAATGAATTTTCTTCATACCGTCGAGGATTGTTTAAAAAAAAATTCAGCCCACCCAAAAAAAAAAAATCTGGCTACGCCCCTACTCATGTTCCTTCCAAGGTAAAATTTTTAAGGTGGACAATGTTAAACAAGAAGCTCAATATCGAAGATGTTTTATAGAAATGATTCCCTAATTTATATCTTCCCCATGTTGCTGCCATTTGTGTCGCCTTGATGGAGAACCAACGGATCATTTATTTGTTCAGTGTGTATTGGCTAAATCGATTTGGCAAAGGTGGGAAGATTTTTGTGGTGAGAGGTTTATCAGCCCCTCCTCATATTTGGAATGCTTCTCGCTACTCATAATTACTCAAAATTTAAGAACGTTTTGGAAATAGGTTGAGTGGTCTCATTGGCCTCATTATGGTGCATTTGGTTGGAAAGGAACATAGGGTCTTTTAGGATTAGGTTAAGGATGTTTCATCGGCCTTATTGTGGGAAGAGGTTTTGCTACTTACTGCATATTGGGTCACTTCCTCTAAGCTTGCAGGGAGTTTTTGTGTGAGTGATTGGGTTAGAGATTGGCATTCTTGTTTGTTGTGTTTATAATCACTTGTAGCATTGATCACCTTTGCTTCGCTTTAAATAAAGATATCGATTATAAAGCTAACCCTATCTAACTCATATTAACCTATCTTATAATAAAATAAAAATGAATAATTTCAAACACAAACATAAATGAAATACAACCAAAGAAAAAGAAAGAAAAATAAAAGCAGGGGAAGGAAGCATTTTGAAGGGCATATAGCCATACCATTTGATATACGTAGGTCAAGAGTATCTTCTCACTTTAAGAGAAAGTAAATGAGATTGAAAAAGAGGAAAAAAAAGGGTTAAGTGTACAAGGGAATGAGAGAATGATGGTTAATATCAAACATCAAAAATTTAAAATGCTAATGCTTTGGGGCTTGGGTTGGACGCGTAGCCAACGCAGTGTGCAACCCAAAAGCCTCCTAGCACTTCTCAGTCAAAATGTTTTTACTTGAGTTGCATTTAATGATCATCTGAAGGGAAAATTATAGCATTATGCGAATGTGCGGTCTAGTTGTGAACTTATAACCCTGTGCACTCATAGTCAATTGTGAGGGTTTATCATCTAGTCCTCGGTCCTCAACCCGCTTTTATGTGAGGGTCATGTGCCTACCACATGTGCTTGCATGTTTTATAGAATAACTCATAATATTGGCAGGGTGTTTTCTTGAAATGGAGAAATATTAAAATCTAATGATAAAAAATAAAATAAAATAAATTTTGGGAAAAGTGTTTTACATGACTAAATTGCCTCTTATTAATTAAGGATGTCCAAATATTTGAATGTACAGTAAAGAAGACATTTATTGTGCGAAAGAAAATGAAAATTTGGTAAAGTTTGAAAATATTTTGTCAAAGAAATTATAAAGATGAATTAGAAAAGAAAACCCGAACTAATGAAAAATAATAATTATTATTCTAATAATTGAATTAATCAAAATTTTATGATGCAAATAACATGAAAAAAATTATTTTAATAACTACTATAATAGTTGCATTTGATTTAGAAATAATTTTATAAAATATTATTTAGAATTCAAGATATATTAGGTAGATTATAAAATTTTATAATGAATATAGTAGTACACTAATCCCACCCCAACCAATTCAAAGTTATTGAATTGGGTTTAAGGGGTTTATTGATTGAGTTAAGTTGGGTTAGATTTTTTTAAATCGAACCTAATTAAATTGAGTTGGTATTTGACCGAAATCTAGCCCAACCTAATCAGTGAACACCCCTAAGCTCTCCCAACAAAAATGTCTCTAAAAATTTGAAACTTTTATGTAAGGACGACCTTAAAACTTAATTCATTTTTACTAAGTCAAACATTTGTTGGTCAGACAAAGCCATCAGCCATACAAGATAATCACAATGTAGAAGACAAGTGCTCTAAGGCAAATTTAGCAAGTTTGTCAACAATTCAATTTTCCCTCTTGAATTGATGATTTTCACATGGGAATTGATGATTTTCACATGGGAATTGATAATAGGCTCAATTTCTTTTCTTGCGGGAAAAAACAAAATCTGTATGGCATATGTTTTTGACTTATTGGTTAAACAATTAATTCAATTTAATTTCCAAGCCACTTGCTTTCCAAAATTAATTTTTCCTTAAAATTCATCTGTTTTTAAGTAGTCACAATGCCCTGAGGCACACGTTGAGTGGACAATGGTTCCACACAAGTAATCTGCTGGCTCTTTTGTTTTATTCATATTAGACCTAGTAGACGAACGGTGACGGCTACATCTGTGTACGTGGGATTTGATCCCATATTCCAATAAATAGAGAGGTGCCTTATTCACTTGATTAACCCTTGGCGACCTTGGTGTACATTATTTAAGCAAATAATGTGAATTAGTTCAAAGGTTCTTAAATTACAACTCTTTTTTTTTTTTTTTTAAGAAGAAATAAATATAACACGATATTCACCCTATTTGTAGGAAATTTAAGTCATGTAGGACCTAATTAATACTTATACTAACAAGATCTGACCTAATAGCTCCTCAAAACTAGCCTATAGTCACTTTAAACAGTCGTTCTGTGTCAATGAGAGAATTTGAAAAAATTTGGTATTTGTTCTTCTAAAGTCCCGCCTTGAGCCTTCGACTTCATATAATAGGCCAACCGCTTGAACCACCAAACTAATGCCTTAAATTGCAACTTGACGAAAGAAACTAACCGATTTGTCAAATCTAACTTTAGAAAAACTAAGATAATAAGGTTTTAATTAGTCTAATCCATGAAGATCTCGCTAATTAATTGACATGTATATGTGAAATGGAAACCCCGACTTGCATAGCACAATAATGCAGACTAATTGGAGGGGCCTTCATTAACACTACCCTTGTGTACGTAGCTCTCACAAAATCATGAATCCAATTAATGTAATCTTCTGTAAGCTAACACAAACTAAATGCTGCTCTGCTGTTCACCACTATATTAGAGTTAGATCATACAATATTTAATTATTCTACCACTTCTTTTAGATGGGTTCCATCCCATTACAAGATTTTTACTTGATTGAATAATAGTTCGTGATAAGCTCATCTTTGCCACTATACCAATTACCCTTTTCATTTTCATTTTTCCTTTTAACTTTAAGAGAATGCCCGTTTGGTATGTAATTTAAAATTAATTTTTAAAAAATAAAATATAATATTATTTTTAATTGATTTATATTTTTTAACAATATATTTAGTATCATATTAAAAAAAAAGTAATGTTTAAATAATACACTTTATTAACAATATCCTTAATAGTTATTGGATCGTCTCAAATCACGTGTTGATGTATGATTTGAATTAATTCAACAACTCTCAGGAGCAATGTCAACAAAGTGTGTTAGTCAAGTATTTTTCTTCAAAAAATATTTTTTAAATTTAAAAAATAAGAAAAACTTATTTGGTTGTTACGAGATTTTATGTAAATTCAAGTGAAAAAAAACTTATATGGGTCCATTAATTACAAATTAACCAAAAAAAAATTCAAAAAATACTTTTGTATGTATTTTAAAAACAACCATTTTTCTTAACTTTTTTTTAAAAATGTTTTTTGAATCACAATGAACCAAACAAATTTTTTTTGTAACTTTTTTCACTTTTTATTTTTAAATACAGAAAATTGAATTTAAAAATTATACCAAAACTTTAAACCCTAAACTAATCCTCTTGTTACTCTTGAAACACGCTACCATGTGTGGAGTGCCTATTTCTTAACAGCATCAAATTCAATCTATATAAATAGCTAATTAATGATAAATGACTAGATAAATAAACAGTTGGGTTCTGTTGAAACAGGAACTACTGCCGTGACTTACAACTAACTATTTAAACTGAGGTTATATATAATATAATATGTGATAGTGTACAACCAAAATGTTCCCAGCCCACTTTTCCTTTCTTTAATTTTTTTTTTCCCTAACTTAGAACACTTGTTTGTGTTTCTTGTGCTTATTATAAGCCCATTGTAAAACGAGCAAGTCAATAGACGAGCCCCAGGTTTTATGACCTACTTCTCTCTCTACATGTTTCTTTCAATTTAGAGCTTATATAATAGAAAGCGCAATTAATTGATGAATTACACATGCATAACATAAACTAAAAACAATGGAGAGGAGCAAAATACAGAAGCTTTATGATGCTTGTTCGTGGTTATTCTCAGAAAAACAACCCCCATCCTTCCAACAGATCCAATGGCTAGCAAGTATCTTGGGTATATAGTACTTTACTGTTAGCTTCTCCTCTAGCTAGCTAGCAACAATATTAGTTTGGTGTTCATTTTGCAATATTTAACTTACTTTCTATGTTGAGTTTTAATGTAATTTTTGTTTTACCATCAAATTATGTAGACACCATTGAAGCAATAGATGTTGGAATTGATGAATTTAGCAAGCAACAATCCGAGTTGTCATCCACGACGGATTCAAGCCTAGGACTAATTCGCGGGCGAAACGTTGTTCCCACGATAACCTACATTCACATCCATGAATGTGATGATTTCTCAGTAAGTCACGTGATCCTAGCTATATATAATCCATGAATTATTAATGAGAGCTGAAATGTGATGGATTGAAGAATTGATTGTTATTTATATGTGTATATGTATATATTGTAGGAATTAGTCTGTTACTTACCAGGTAGAATAAGGTGTAAATTAATCGAAACTAGAGTTTGACTTTATGTCCTTAAGACAATTATGTCTCGTTTAGATGCTCATTGTGTATGACACTTTGCTCTCATGATACAACGATCATATATTATAATAGTAGCACTTCAAATTACAAGATCAACCAATCAATATATGTGTAATACTCTCTTACACATACACTATGACTAAAATAAAGAATGCACGTTCTAATTGAATATGATCTAATGATTGAATGAATCTAGTGAGGAGGACTATTTATATTTGTCTAAAGGGTACAAATCAAAGAGATGTCATTTGGAAAAGACATTTCCTAAAGACATGTTTATACATGATAATAAACACTATTTAAAAGGTCACATCTCTTTAAATGAATAGGTGTTGTATGAATGGGCACACTTATTTAACACACATTTTCATCTTCTCAATTTTCCATTCATTTTAAAATAAAATTTTCACATCTATACTTTCCAACATATATTTGCACCATGATGCACAGATTGGAGTGTTTTGCTTTCCAGCAGGAGGTACGTTGCCTCTACATGATCATCCTGGAATGACAGTTCTAAGCAAAGTTCTCTATGGTTCCTTGTACATCAAAGCTTATGACTGGTTGATGGGAAGTTCTTGTTACGAAACAGGTATATATATATATATGATCGATTTGGGATTTATGAATTATTCTCCATTCGTCTGATATTATTATGATTATGATATGAGTGTTGCTAGCTAGTTAATTATATATTTATGTATGTCTATGGTTGGATTAATGTGGTTGCAGTTGGATTAGCAAGCACAGCAGTGGATGGTGTTTTTGAAGCTCCATGTAAAGCTTCTGTTCTGTTTCCAAGAAGTGGAGGGAATATACATTCTTTAGCTTCCTTAACTCCTTGTGCCATCTTGGATGTGTTGTCTCCTCCTTACTCTGATGAGCTTGGGAGACCATCCACCTACTATTCCCACACTCCCATTCCTTCACTGCCAGGTATATGTGTTTCAATTACAAAAAAAAATGTTGAAGTGACATTTCTACTCGATATTGTTAGAAATATTTGCATTAATGGATCATTTGTTTTGTCATTAATTTTATGATATTTATATTGGACTTCATACATTCAAACATTCAAAGACTCAAAAATCAAAGAAACAAGACAACAATAGGCAGCCCCACCCATTCATGAAGGGCAAGTCACAACTATCAGGGCCAATGAGGCGGCAACGATCTATTGAGGTTAAAGAGACTTGAAACCTAACTTCGTCTATGGCCTAGGTAGGAAGATGCCAGTCACTCAAGCTAGTGATTGTTGGCTATTAATGTATTATTGGACTATATCAAATCATGCATCTACATATGATTTGAGATAATCTAACATGTATTAAAGTTGATATTTCTATCTAGAAAAAATGCTATAGGGATTCATAAAGTGGTTTTTTTTTTAAAGAAGAAATAATATTAATAGTTAGTTATATAATCAATACCATCACAAATACTGCACTCTCAATGAGGTTTGAGAGGTATCAGGCTCATTTCCAATCTATTACTCATCCACATCCTTAAGGGTAAAACAGTGACAAGAGTTAAACCTAGAACCTTTGAATTTTAAAGCCATTTCTTTACAAATTATACCAATTCTATGTTGACAAAATGACTCTTAATATAACTTTCATCACATACGTCTCTTAAAAGAATGTTTTTAAAAACATTATCACGTCTTCTTGAACGACGATTTAGGTACACAAGCTGTTTAAAATGAATTTTCTTGTAGTGAATTTGTTATGTAGGTGTGTTTCTTTTTTACCTAAATCACATGTACGCCATCAAATATAAGTCATGTAATGAGTCAAATTAAGAGTTATTGTGTTAGTTATTTATAAATGTCCATGTAACACTACTTTTCAACTAATTAATTCTTCTCATGAACTAATCGCTCTTGAGGTTGCTCCACTAATGATCAATATCCTTGATTCATCATGTAGTAAACCATATATGAATCTAATGTTAACGAGTTTGGATCTCAACTAAAACCGATATAGTTACTATTTAAATGGAGGGATATATTCACTTTCTTCTGGGATACAAAACTATTATTATGATGCAATATGCCCATATATATTCTAACATTCTTTTCTTTGGCTTATAATTAATTAGGTTATGTGATACTGAAGGAGACAGATTTGCCAGATGATCTAATTGTTAATGGAGCGCCATACCTTGGACCCCAAATCATCACCAGCATTCACATATGTTGAGTATTGTATATAGTGATCAGCATTTGTACAACTCAGTTCTTTTTGTTTTTTGAAGGGTTGTTTAATTAAGAAATAAATTTAGTATTTAAGCAATTTGGAGAAACCAAATTATATCCTCTAATATTTTCAGTCCTTTATCATTAATACAAAAGTGAAGAGCAGAGGGCTTTCAAAGAGAGAGAGAGAGAGAGAACATACAATATTCATATGAGAAATACAAGCATTTTAATTTCTAGTGAGAAGCTATTTTAATTAAGGAAAATGTTAATCTAATTACAAAAAACATAGAATTACAATACAATTACATATTCATATTCGTTGGATGTGTATGTTATGTATATCTCGATGTGTATAATAATAAATGATCTAATAAATATAAATGTATAGTTATATTTTTTTATAGTTATATTAACATTTTTCTTTAATTTTTTTTTTTTTTGAGAGTGGCATCTGTGACTAATCCATTGCTGCTACCACCAACCCACAAGGCCACTAGCCAAGAGACCCAAAGCATAAGACTCACCACGCCACCTAAGAATAAATTTCAGAATGAAAGTGTCAAAGAAATTCGAAATTGTAACTAACTGAATTGGCATTTGCTTGTCTGCCTCCCCTGGCCACTGAACCAATACCCTGATGGGTAGCATTCCTCTTTAATTAATTGACCAGATCAACTCCTCTAATATTTGCTTATACTCAGGGGCGGGCCTCTATATACTGCCTATTTCTTATTGAAAACATTATTTGAAGTTTTTATAAAATAGAAAAATTAATTAATTTTTTTGCGGTTGTATGTAGGTTTAGATGATCGATTAAATACATTGATCAATTACATGCATAAGATTACTTGAGATTAAGAAACCTCAATAAAACTTTTGGATTGTCACCTGATGACACTCAGAAGAAAGGATACAATAGCACTGCAATGGGAAAGAAAAGTCAATAATTTTTAAAGTTTTCATTTGCTGAAAAAAATCTATATATCTATATATTTTACTCGAGAAGTTGATGGCGACGAATTTTTTTACGCCAAAACTGTCTAAAATCTCTTTCTATCATTTCACAAGTTCTAGGCCTTATCTACGAAGGCTTTTGCATTTAAACTCAAAAACACTTTCTCTAAACGCAGACAAGCTAGTGGGACCGAACTTTTACATTTTTCTACCACAAAAGCTAAAGAGGCTGGCTACATTTGACAAAAACATTATCCCACCGCTACGCCAAAAATGGTCTTAGGCCCTGTTTGGCACTGTTTTTCTATAACTTTTCAATCGTTTTTAAAGTAAAATCTGTACAAAAAAGTTATTTAATAAAAAAGTTAATCGTTCAAAATTATAAATTTTTTGTGATTTGAAAAAACTATCTGCTACCCGTTTCTGCCACTTTAAAAAAAATTGATTATTATACCCTTAAATTTGTTAATTAATGAGAGAAACACTTATTTAAAATTTAACTAAATATTTTTATAATTTTTAAAATTACTTTTTCTCTAATTCACCAAAAAAAAGTGGAAATGACTTTTTAAAAATTATTTTTGTAGTAATCACTTGTTCAAAAGTAAAAAGCTATAAGCATAAACTTTACCAAACAAAGTCTTAGAACTACGTAATTATCAACCCCGTATTGTCCACTATTATCAGTAAGTTTAAACTCATATATTTTAAATTTTATCCTTTTTAATCATTATCTTTCACCTTTTTTACTTGTAGTCGTGAAAAAGAAAATCTTACCTTATAATTTATACATAATAACATTTTTTAGATAAATAATAATAAAAAGTTTTAATTTAAAAACTATCAATAAATGTTTAAATTTCCATGCAATAGGCATACACGTCCACTTAGTATGTAGCTGATAAAATAAACATTAGAAATTTTACTACTTCTATTTAGCCTTTCTTTTAAAAAAATACTAGAGAGATTTAAATCTCATATCAATTACCACAAATCTAATATGTCAAGCATTCACATTAAATTTGTAATTTTATTGAAAAGTGTGTTATTTTGATGTATTAAAATTAATAGTTAACCTGACAATAAATTATAGCAATTAGTGTAGTATTTTTAATCCATCTCGCATTGCTTTTTTTTTTTTTAAATTTCTTTCCTTTTGTTTCCATCTATTACGTATGCATTTCCAACAACAAATTAAATTGTTAAAAAAAATAAAAATAAAAATAACTCAAAGTAATGCATGACACTAATCAGAAATTGAAGCAAACATTGATTGGAATTGAAAGGTTCAAAAGTGTAACCAACGTGAGTTGGTTCATAGTTAAGGGAAAGCGTACCCAACTCTCAGGTGGAGGGTTCGAGTGAGACTCGAGTCACTCACCAATCAAAAGTGCAACTTGAATGAATGTGGAAACACTAATCTACGAGTCTCTGCTGGAATGTAGATTGTGAAGATTGGACTTTAGGAAGACGACTAAAAAAAATGAAGGTAATAGGTAGGGCGCCACACTTCTCTTGCATTACAGCTAATGCCTTACCCTTCCCGTCATTCCTATTATTGGGTCACCAATCAGTACAAAACCATGGCAACACTACACTCCATTATACCCACACGCGTGCTATCTATTACTATTATTCCAGCTGCCTCTTTAACGTTTTCGTTTCAAATTTATATCAATTAATATATGTATGATGTACTTAATTTTGCTATTTATTATCTAAATTTTGATTTTACATAATTTTTAAAAATTACCATTACTATCACTAATAACATACTATATTATGTTGCATGTAGTTTTTATTATTTATGTCAACTTAATTCAACTGTTTTTTTTTTTCTTCTATTCTAAACTATATGGAGTTGGGTTCATGGATATGCTTTCTATATTTCACTTAATCGAGGGCTAAGTGGCCTCTTAAATTATAAGTTGTTATATTTTTTTTTTTTTTTTATGTCAATATTATTTAATTTTTTTTTATTTCTATTATTATCATCGTAGATTGTCAATAAGTTACATTTCCTAACTAGAGTGTCTAAAAGTCTTCAATATTGTACATAATCAAACCACCTCAATCGTTATCTTTCTCATTTTATTTTTAATTGGGGTTACTCTTACCATTTATCGAATATATTTACCACGTATCTATCTTTTTTTTTTTTTTGTTTATTGTAAGTTTACCATGTATATCTTAACATATACATTTCTGTTAAAACACAAAGTCTTAATATTGACATAAATATAAATGATTGTTTGATGGGAACATTATGCCTTTTTTAATTAAAAATGGAAATAAAATTAGAAAAAGTAAAATGTTGAAAGGTAGACATGAGTATAACAGAACTAATTCAAAAGTAGTTAGAATATTTGTAAAAGATAAAACTAGTATTTTACAATCTTTACTTTTTTACCATTAATATTAGTTTTTAAAAATAAAAACATAAAATAATTTTTTTGAAAAATATATTATACAGAATAATGCTTCATTAAGTGGGGTAAAAATTACAATATAAGCTACATAAGCCCGCCACCTTTGAATCAAGGGTAACTTAAATAAGTGATTCAATGTACTTCAAAACAATTCAATCAAAGTGTTACAATAAAACACCCACATTCTTTTAAGAAAAATATTTTTAAAAATATATTTTTTAAATATATTTTATTAATATTTTTTTAAAAAAAATTATTAAATTACTTTAAATCATGTATCAAACATTCTAATTTAATGTATATTTAAAAAGTACGAGAGTCAAGCTTTACTATTCTTTTAATTTACCGTTATCATATTATACACTTGGAAGAAATATACCTACAAAGTTGCTGCGGCCGAGTGGAATGTAGCGCTATCAACGTTAAGCTGCCTTACGTTATCAATCCCTAGCAGGCGCAGAGCACGTGACACGGGACACAAGTCAACGAAATGCAAAAATCATGCGGTCAATATCCACCGAAACACCATGCTCCCCAAGACACCGTATCACTGCTGAACCGCATTTTTCGATTTCTCCCACGACAAAGTACCTCGCGCCAAACTCCATTCAATTCCACGAGACAAATGTTCCCATCATTCAATTGACATGAGCTTTTGTCGCCATCCCAATTCCTCACCGTCTATTTTCCCATGATCTTCAATCCAACGAATCTCGACAAAAACGCCGTCTCCCTACTTCCTTGGCAGTGCGTGTGAGTCTCACGTGTGTCAAGGTGGTTAAAATATATATTCATAACGGTGAGAAAATTATTTGATGATTGGAGCGCCTCATCATTTTTCTTAAAAAAAGAGAAAAGGAAAAAGCAAAATCATGTGGGCCCACTCGATGAATTTGTAAGATTCTTACCATATTGTGCCACGTGGGCCCGCCTTCAAGCTCGGTTTTTTAACTTAACTTGCCTCGGGAAAGGAAAACGTGTATGTAGCTTTCATGGTCTCGCCACCCAAAAAAGAAGCGCACCATGCGTACCAACTTGCTCAAATAAACTCCAATTCCAAACCCGTTAATTTTACGCCACGTGCCATCAACTCTCCCTCTTGTTCATTCTTCCTTTGCTTCCTGTTCTCTGTCTATTTAACAAGAGCAAAAAGTGAGACACTTGAATTATTGCACGCACAAGACAGTCTTCTTAATTTGATGGATTGGATAGAGATTTGAAAGTTCAACAAATGTCTGTGTTCGTCAGTTAGTTTCTTATTTATTAAACACCCATGAAGAACAGCAGAAGAAGAGCAGAGAAATAGATAGAAATAAATAAAATAATTTCAAGCTCTGTTTTTCTTCTTTTTTTGAATCTAATGGAACGTTACGAAGTTGTGAAGGATATTGGAGCTGGGAATTTCGCTGTTGCCAAGCTTGTTAGAGATAAATGGAGTAAAGACCTTTATGCTGTCAAGTTCATAGAGAGAGGACAGAAGGTTTATCTCATCTTCCTATTCTTCTTCTTCTTCCTCAAATCTTCAATTTTGTGTTTTGGGAATCTGGGTTTTGTTTATTTTCATCTGGGTCTCTTTTTTTTTTCTTAATTTTGATTGTTTTGTTTACAGATTGATGAGCATGTGCAGAGAGAAATTATGAATCATAGGTCATTGAAGCATCCCAACATAGTTAGATTCAAAGAGGTGGGTAAACAATCAGTAATAATCTATTATATTCAATCTTGATCATTTGTGATTGCTGAGTATTTTATTTAACTTCCATTGAATGGTAATCCTGAATTAAAGTTATTTCCATTTGTTTTTTGGGTCTAAAGGAAGAATTGGATATGCTGGACTTCATCTGTATGTTGACTCTTTTTTATCTTTTCTGGGAATAAAGTAGCTCAGTCATCAACAGTATTAGATTCCTATACCTGTTTTGAGGTTCCTTTTCTGTTCTGCCCTTCTTCCTTTTTAGCTTTAATGCTTTACCTTTTCATGTACTAATATAATTTTGTTAAGCAAATTCTCTTATTAAAGTGGAGAAGAATGTGAAAACATCTTTATCCTCAGGCCTTACGAGGCATTAACTTTATAAAAGCCCCTAACAATAATTCTCAGCTTTTGATATAAATAATGAAGGAATTTGGGGAAGTTTCTACTTTCTGTTGGGTCTACTTTGATATAACCATTCTGGGAAACCTAATTTTCACAATTTTGAGAATTGAATTCTGGTTTTGTGTTTGGAAATCCAGTCATGAGAAACATAAATTCTCAAAAAGGAAAATCTTGTTTTGTTGAAAACTATTACCAATACTAAAATGAATTAAGATCTAATCTAAAACAGAACTAATCTCAGCTTGATATCGTTTGTGAAAGTGAATTGCATTCGGGTAAGGGTTGAGTTAGCAATATGATCATCTAGTGTCTATAATTAAGTTACGATAGATCATATAGGCCATAATCTACTTCATCTCTGATTTCTTCTCACTAAGCTAATATTAAGCCTGAAAGGGAAAACGCAATGGAGCAACACATTTTCTCTTGATTTTGTTGAAAAATTAGATAATCTTCCCCGAGTCATATTTCATTAAGTACACTAAAAAGAGGCATTCCTTGTAGGTTCTGCTGACGCCTACTCAGCTTGGTATAGTCATGGAATATGCTGCTGGTGGTGAGCTATTTGAGAGGATATGCAATGCTGGTAGATTCAGCGAGGATGAGGTAAAACTAAAATGAAACAAGTCCCATTGAAAACATGACAAATGTTATAGTCATATTTTAGCAAATTTAGTTAATTTCATTCATCTTCTTTTTCACATTTCTATCTTTTGAAACAGGCAAGATTTTTCTTTCAACAACTGATATCGGGAGTTAGCTACTGTCATTCTATGGTATTATATATCTCATTCTCCGTACTCAACCAATTAAGTCATTTTCTTATACTTCTTGTGCAAGTTAGTCCCACTCATTTTCCATTCCTTTAATTTTTTTTTCTGGTACTTAGCAAATCTGCCATAGAGATCTAAAGCTGGAAAACACACTCTTAGATGGTAGCATAGCACCCCGTCTAAAGATTTGTGATTTCGGTTATTCTAAGGTAACTACTTCTCTGATCATATATAACAAAAAAAAACTCATTTTAATAGAACAAAAATTTGTTATTAACATTCCAATTTTCTCTGCAGTCCTCTGTCTTACACTCACAACCCAAATCAACTGTAGGCACACCAGCCTATATAGCACCCGAGGTCCTATCTAGAAAAGAATACGATGGCAAGGTAACGAGATTTCCTAATTTTACACTTATTATTGGGATTCGACTTATAATGATCTTGAAAACTATAGATTGCAGATTTCTGGTCTTGCGGGGTTACCTTATACGTGATGTTAGTAGGAGCTTATCCATTTGAAGATCCCGACGATCCAAGGAATTTTAGGAAGACAATAGGGGTCAGTAGTAACATGTTAGAATTATTGCAATGGTATTTGACAAAAAGAAATGGAGTTTATTTATGCAAAAATACTTTGTTTTTCAAATATTGCAGCGCATACTAAGCGTCCACTACTCAATTCCAGACTATGTACGAGTGTCCATGGAATGTAGGCATCTTTTATCTAGGATTTTCGTAGCTAACCCTGAAAAGGTAATCGAGAGCTCTAACTAGTGTATCATCTAAAAGTTCATTTTTTATATGAACATAGTCTAAATCATTTCTTACATTGTTTTCTTTACAGAGGATAACCATTTCAGAAATCAAAAATCATCCATGGTTCTTAAAAAACTTGCCGATAGAGCTAATGGAAGGAGAGGATGGAAATTTGCAGCACAGTGAATTGAATGAACTGTCTCAAAGTGTCGAAGACATCTTGGCGATACTCCAAGAGGCTCGGAAACCGACTGAAGGGCCCAAGGTTGATGGGCATTTTGTTGGAGGCAGCATGGATCTTGATGACTTAGATGCTGATGCTGACCTCGAAGACATCGATGCAAGTGGCGACTTTGTGTGTGCACTATGAAATCTATACAGAACATCAATGTGAGCATTGGTTGAAGTTGAGGTATTTTTGCCACCCTTGCCATCAGAAAAGTTACTGTTACAGAAAAAATAAGGAAATCCGTTTGCTTGTATTGTATGATATGTATTAGTGTTCTTTGCTTCTGTTGTGCAAAACTTTGGTTTTTGCTTTGTTTCATGCTCAGCAATTTAGTTCATCTTATAGAAGAAAAAAAAAAAAGAAGGTTTATTTGAAATCTGGAATGGTACAGAGTAGTCGCATCGGTGACTGTCCATAGAGTCCTGAAACTCACATTGCATTGTTTTTATCATCTAAAGATAAATTGAAAAAAAATAGAATGTGTTTTGATACCATTGATGTCTTGAATCCAAGGTTCGAAACTTCGATTTCGCTCGACCTTTAAAAATCAGAATTAATTCAGAGAAGTTTGAGAAGTCTTGGAGAATTGTTGTAAAAATTCGACAACTTAGAGAAGTTTAAAGAATTTCTATATAGATGTTAAAATATGTATAATTACTATTAGAAATGATAAAAACAAACATAAATAGATATTTTTCACATATAAAAGTATAAATATAATCGGTTGAAACATATGTTTTTACATTAACATTGTTTAGCGCACATCCAAGGATTGAAAATTCGATTTCAACTTGACTTCGGTCATTTGAAAATTGGAATTAATTTGGAGAAGTTTAATTTAACATGGAGAATTTTTGTAAAAATTTTCTAATTAGAGAAGTTCAGAGAATTTTTTTATATATGCTTAAATATATAGATTTATTGTGGTATAAGCTAAAAAACTAATATAAATAAACACTTTTAAATCATAAAAATATCAATAAGTGACCTAACAAAATCAATCTTATTAAGTGGGTTGATGAATTTGAAATGGTGGCTTTTGGTCTTAATTTATTTTCTTTGTTTTGATATTTAGTTTTTCGGTGGCTTGCTTCTCAACCATATACTTCGTTAGTTTGAATCCCACCATGCTTAATTTATTAGTTTATTATTTAAATGTATTATTTTT
Source organism: Paratinospora sagittata (assembly GCA_035771175.1). Taxonomy (NCBI): domain Eukaryota; kingdom Viridiplantae; phylum Streptophyta; class Magnoliopsida; order Ranunculales; family Menispermaceae; genus Paratinospora; species Paratinospora sagittata. The sequence goes on along the minus strand of CM069590.1, from coordinate 41,453,441 downwards.
TAATCTTGTTTTATAAGAGTTAACTAAAAGAAGATGGCTTTGGAAACTTTTTTAATTTATTTTTAAGTTTTTATCTTATTTCAATTTTATTTATTTATTTTTGTGCTTCTTTTCTTCTCTTTTTGGTAAAGCATATCACATAAACTACATAATTTGTTAGCTTATTAAATTGTTTTTTAAAATTTATATTGCTATGTTGGTTGATGAAGTTGAAAATAATACATAATTATTGATATTTTTTTGTTTTTATTAATGAAATAAAAATTTTAACTTCTTTGTCGAATTTCATCGAACTTTGTTGAATTTTATCGAATTTTGTCGAATTTTTGCATTTTTGAATTGAAAAATAGAAATTTTATTGAAGTTTATCGAATTTTGTCGAACTATTTCGGCCAATTTTTGTATTTTTTATTTTACATCTCGCACTTCAATGGTAAAAAAAGAGAAATAATTCGTAGAAGTTCGCCGAATTTCGGAGAATTTTCGAACCATGCTTGAATCTCTAAGCTTCTTTTTATTTTTTATTTTTTTTTATAGCTGATGTTACAAGCCACTACTAAACAATTTAAAATTTGAGATAAGTATTACTTAAAATTGCCTAGTCGGCAAACAAATGTTTTCAGTTATATTGTGCTCAATGTTGGGTTTGTGTTATAGGATTTTAAGGGCATTTTGAACATTTTGGTATGGATTAGGATTTAAACCTTAAATTGGTAATTGGTATATAATCTCTTATTATTCTATTATGGAGTGTGTGTAAGAAAATTTGGGATTTGTGTGGAAGAATTAGGTTTGAGCATAGGTTGTCTTGTTATTTGGATTTTTCTTATTAGGAATTTGTTTCTCATCTCCCATGGTCGTAGGTTAACATTTACCTAACCACGTAAAAATATGAGTTTTCTTGCTTGTGGTTTGATTTTGCATTTGTTTGGATTTGCTCATTTGATTTGCATTCTGCTTCGATGATATTATTCCTCGAATCTCGTAAGATGGGGACCTCCTCATTGATGGCGGCATTGTTGAAAAAGACACCTATTTAATTCAAGTATCTTAACTGCCCTGATGAAACCTAGGGTTCATCCTGTTATTGACACTACAACTTTCAACATCAAGACAGATTTAAAAATGCTTTGATGTTCAAATTGAAAACTATTAGATCAGTTTCAGCTCAACTTTGTCTGTTGAAAGACCAATAAATTTAATTCACAATATCACATCTTATGATATTAAGAGCACAGATGAAGACACCTAACATGTAAGAAAATGACAGTATAGTTCTCTAATCTGACTTTGTTTCTCTTTTATTATTATTATTGTGTTTTATAATCCTTGCTTCATGGAAGGAACAAGAAGATCCCAGAATTCTATCTGTTTTTAAGATCTAATTCTACTTTATATTACTGTCACTTAATTGTATTTTATTTGGGACAATGAATTAAGAAACATGCCTTTATTGAACGTTTAGCTACTGCATTATTGTTCTGTTCTTATCCTATATATATATATATATATATATATAGTAGCCTTTAAAGCATGATGAGATAGATTATACCCCACAAGAGATTCAGACATTTTTATTAATGTATGATTAGTACAGAGCTTAGCAGTTAACTTACTATAATGAAGTTGTCAACCAGATTGAATCTTTTTTATATGATTTTGCAATTTTGTCAGCATAATGGAGACTTGGTACATATTCTATCAAGCTTTATCCTTAGCTTTATGATTTATATAGACTGGCTTCAATTTTTCATCTTACAGCCTGATAATCTAGCTTAAACTAAGTATATCTGAGTTCTCCTATGAGTCAAATTCGTGCTATACTTGTTCTTATTCATAACAACTCAGGCATCAACTTATAAAAGACCAATAAATATTTGAACCTCAACCAGTCTAGGTTCTTGGGCGAGGAAAAAGGGTTGAGATTACCAGTAGAACTAGCTGGGCAGGCGGCCTACTATATTTAAATAGAAAGATTGCAGACACTTCTTCAGTACAAAAAGGGTAGTCTGCAGCTTCTACATTGCAAAAGTTACTATATATATATATATATATATATGAAATACAATAGCTTAAGACCCAAAGTTAGGTAGTCTCGTTGGATGAGGGACGAGGTATATATCGTGGTTAAAGGACGAAATTTTGATTTTGAGTCTGAGTTCTTGTCCACACTTATCCGCTTACTTTGGGAAGTGACGTCCAATAACCTCTACAGTTCCCGACTTCAGTCGCCCCTGCAAAGGGGTTAGTCGGGACACTAGAGGACCATAGACCAAAAAAAAAAAAGGAAATACAATAGCTTAAGATAGCTACTTCAGTTGAGAGAATCTAATGCCAACCCTTCAAAGATGTAGTGGTGCATGGACAAGTTACTCAACTTCCATGAATTGAATTTGAGTAAGGAGAATTTTTTTTATTTTTATTTTTTCTTAATGGCAAGCCTTCACGCAATAGTTGAGATTGCCCCCATTGCTGTTTGGAAGTCATGAGTTTGGATTTAAAAATAACCTTTCTTATGTGGAAAATAAGGTTAATTACATCATCCTTTTCTCAAACCTTCCAATGGAGGGAGTATCCTAAACTAGATAGGCTCTTTTTTATTCAAGGATGTATGTGTTTTTTTGGAGTATCCAATTAGTCCCTTGCAAATAACCAGCAGTTGCGTTGGTTAGAGACAAGCCTCCCTCCGTAAGTGGGTAAGGATCAAATCTCCTTTCCAGCAAAGGATAAATAAATATCGTTGAGCTTTGACCCTTGTCTGCCGTCCATGTTGTTCCTGCAAATGTTATCTATATCATAGATGAACTTCTAGCTTATGTGTCTCCTAGAGGGCTAGTTCTGTCATGCAAAGCATGTATCAAATTAGTGTATGTAATGACAAAAAAAAAATTTAGTCACTTGAAGTAATTGCAAACCTCCTCATTCTCGTATCATGAGATCTCCATTTGACTCGAATGGGTTCTGGGGCATTCATGTCAAGCCCAAGTTGGTTTTATTATCACAATTCGATAATGAGTCTTAACACACCACCAATAGGTTTGGTGGGTTGGTAGGAAATGAATTTCTTTCCACTGAGGTCTCCAGTTTGAGTGTCAAGGTGACTTTCGTCACTGCATAAGTGGGATGACACACCTTTGTATGAAATGAAGCTCTTGTGTAGTGGTCATGTGTGGGGACGTTCGCACGTCATTGAATAAGATGTCACTATGTCCCCTTAGTGGTACCCATTCTAAGTAGATTAGTCTTTGTAATGTGCATAAGCTAGCTTAGAGGATGGCTACTTCTTTAAAAAAAAAAATAGTCTTAACACTTATTTTTATATGACTGTTTAGGTATGGTTGTTGGGTTAATTTATAATAGATCTTCAAAATTAAGATCATACTCCCATTTTTTAATATTTTTTTGTCAGCTGATCATTATTATGTCTTCAAAATTAAGAATTAGTCTACAATTTTTATTTTAACGCTTATCCTTGGGACGTTATAGACTCATTTAAAATCTAAAGATTTATGGCATATGCAAAGTGGACATTTCTTGTAATGCATGCGGTTGTTGAGGTTTTGATTTGGACTATCCGCCTAGTCTTTTTTTTTTTTTTTTTTGGTCAAACATGAAGAATAAGATTGATAAAATGAGAAGTCAAGGACAAAAACTTAGTTTTTTAATCAGAAATTAAGCCTGGCAATTTGTTCACTTGTTAGGATACTGTGATTTTCATTCTAAATAACGCTAGAGTCAAATATTAGCGATCGGTAAAGCCAAACCCTTCTTAGTTTATATTTTTTCTTAGTTATTTAATAGATCAGATTTGCAGGAAACTTTCATTGAGGACAAAAGTAACCATTAATCTTCAGTTTGTATTTGGATTGTAGAAATGAATAATCTTAGGGTAAAGGGTCGATCAATTCATATCACTCTTAAAAAAAAAAAAGTCTTAAAACGTTCACATGAAATTGGTGCAGTAGAGGAGATTTAATAGGTTAAGTATCGGCCAAAGAAGACTTTTATATATATAAAAAGAGCCAAATATTTATGGATCACCCCTTGCCTTCATAAATATATGAGAAAATTTTTAGAAAGGAAAATGGAGAAGAGGGGTATCGATCCCCATACCTCTCGAGCATGCTAAGCGCTCTACCATCTGAGCTTATATTAATGTTTTATTAACAATTTTATTAAAATTTATTATTCACATTTTTCTCATTTAAATTGTTATCTTTATTATATACATGGAGCATAGACTCGCAACTTCAAAAAAAAAAAATCATATTCCATTATGAATGATTAATCATATTTGTGGATGAAATTCAAGTAACATTAACATTCTTTTTACAGTGTTTTTTTGGTAGGTAAAAGAATAATTTAAAATAAAAGAGAAGAAACTACAAAAAGGAGTTAGTACAGGTGATCACAGGTTTTATCCTCCTAAAAAGGATGAAATCTTGGAGGGAATATATATGATTTCAACGGGCCAAGTTGATTGGCTAACCAATTAGTCAGAGCACTAAGGTCGTGTTTGATAATTGAGAAAAAAAATTTCAAGAAAATACAATTTTCTTGAGAAAAATATTTTTTGATGCATTAATGACGTAAAAAAATTGGATAATGAAATGTTTCAAAATATAAATGTTAACATTATCAGCAATACTAAAAGAAATTTCACGTCTACAGGCGAAAAAATAAAGAGGTTGAGAAAAAAAAATTTGAGAAAATATTAATAATCAAACGGTACAATTTTTTTATTTTCTCAAAAAAATAATAATTCTCTCACCAATCAAACAGGGCCTAAAACTAACTAATCATCATCCTACCACATCAAATGGTGATTAATAAATAAAGATTAAATTTAGTTCATAAATATCAACTAACTCCAATTTATTCTTGCAAGTTTTAAAATTTTGAGGATATTATAATTTTAACAGGAGAAGATACAGCCTGTGGAGAAAGGAAGCCCATAGCCTCCATATAGTAGCATTTTAAGGTTTGTGAACGACTGAACAAGCCAATGACCAATTAGTTTAGTGGTTGACACTTCTTCTCTTTTCATAAGTTAAACACAATTAAAATGGACTAATAAAGTATAGGGGTGGTCGTGATTTGTTAGTTCTACATGGCTTCTAGGTCCTCTTGGAGTTCTAGTTCCTCTAACAATGTTTCACCAGGCACCGCTAACTCCCTCGAGGAGGTTTGCCCAATGACTTTTGGGTTCATGGGATTGACCGTGCTTGGGCTCAGTATTAAACCTACAGGATTGGATCGAGCCCATTACACACGAGACTGGATTGGACTCGACGAGCCAAGTCGGGTCGGTTCAACACTCGCCTCGAACTTCCAAACCCTAATATCGTTTTAGATTGGTCGTCTTCGTTATATATAAATACGAAGCGACACGAGAAACCCTAGTTAGGAGAAAGAAAAGAAAACCCTAAGCAGCTGGAGCGCTTCACTCTTATCGGCAGCTCTGCCTCCTCTGTTCTTCGCGGCAGAAACCAAAGAAGATGAAGGTTTGATCTTTTTGAACTATTTTTATCGGTAGAATCATCAAGTTTTTATGTTAGATTTGCTTTCGTTCTAGTCCATATTTTAAATCCTGCTACTTTGCAATGTGTTTATTATTCTTTATCTCGATTTTTCGTGCAGTTTAACATTGCGAACCCAACCACGGGATGTCAGAAGAAGCTCGAGATCGATGACGACCAGAAACTGTGAGTTGGTTCCTTGGCTTCATTATAGATTGAACTGTGAAATTTCCTTTCTTTCTATTTGCTTTGTTGTTGATCTTGTTCTGAAACTAGGAAATGCGGACGTTAGATCTAATTAAGCTCTTAGTTTCTTATGTTATTGTTGAATTGTTTGGGCATGATTTGGAGAATAAATCTGAAGTATATTGCATGTTGAGGAGGTGAAGGTATGTTGTAGAGTTCGGCCTGCTGATACTGTATTGTAGGCTCGTAGGAGAGGCAATTTAGCCATTGTCAATAGCAGTGGTGTTCCTTGAGATTGATGTGATGGACTGGTGTGTGCTTTGCATTATAGTTATAAAGGTTGCCTTTTCCCCTTGGCTTTAGGCTGATAGAAAAACTGTACATTTTTCTTTAAGTTTGTTTACCCTTTTCTTGGGGTTGGGGAGAGTTTGGGGCTGTTATGAGCTTCTACATAGGTGTATGTTAGCATGTTAATTGTTAAGACAATGATTTTGAACCTGGGAACTGCTCGGTTTACCTTCGACGCGTAGTTTACAATCTTAAACAAAAGCTTGGTCATGGACCAATTTTACCTGTTTGAAAATTGTGGGAAGATTTTTTTATGTTATAAATGTTTGGCAGAGTGAACTGTCTTTCAGTGTTGTCAGGACGGAAAGGCAGTAAATCTTAATTAGGCGAGGCGGGATATAAAATATTTATTTAGAGGTCCTTGAAAAATTTATTTATTTATTCATTGGTCCCTCTCTCCATATATATATATATATATATATGTAATTATTAATTTAATTCAGAAGTCAAAGTGGAAGAAGGGAGAGGATTTCGCAGATTTTAACAAAAAAAAAATTCAAAAAAAAAACCTTTTAAAAATATTATTTGCTTAGACCTCCCCATATCGCCTAGACGGTGGTCTAGGCGGTGCCACTACCCAAGGGGGCTAGGCGCCGCCTTGACAACAGTGTCTTAAGTACTATAATGCAAATTTTTCCTTCCTATCATTAACAAGTGTCGCGAAACATTTTATATAGATATAAAACACTATCTTAAAGTGTTCTTTCATTTTTGTCTTGTTTTTTATGCGTGCATAAATGGAAGCTAAAACCCTTGTTTATATCCAAAATGAATATTTTTTTGTTTTATAAGTTTCACTATTGGATCTAGAGATTAGTAAGTCATCTCTTAAGACGGTTATTTCTTGTAAAATGATTTTAATTTCTACAATACACTTTCTATGGTTTTAGAAGCTTTCCTTTTATGTATTAGTTGTTTAAATTCTAGAAGCTTAAAACAATTCATATTTATATGCTAAAATGGTATACCGATAAGTCATTCAATTCATTTAACTTTAATGGCCTGAGCCTAGGTTCTGCCTGGCGTAGCTACATAAGCAAAGAAAATTGTCTAGGCATCACCTTGGCGCCTAGACAACACTGGTTGGAGTAATTGTAACCTACTAAATGAAAAGTGAGAAACTTAATTTTAGTTTTGATTATCTGACAGCACAATTATGGAAGTTGTTCAAATAAATTCTATGACAGCATTGGTAGTTTGCCGGTCATGCATTTGTATATGATTAAATTAAATGTGTGATAATGTCCTAGCGAACTCTGCTGGACTGTATTTCCAGGTTCTATGATTTGAGTTTTCATTTACATGTGCTGCTTTCTCAGTATGTTACCTTTTTATAAATGGTTCTTTACATTCTGCAATGAGTTGTTCCTCACATTCTTCAATCTACAGCCGAGCATTTTATGACAAGAGGATCTCACAGGAGGTCATTGGAGATGCTCTGGGCGAGGTATGCGGCAGTAGCTATTTTATCACATGCCAAATTTTTTTATTGTTCCTTGCATTAATATCAATTTTTTTTACGTCACATTAATATCAATTATATGTTATGTGTTATAGGAGTTCAAGGGCTATGTCTTTAAAATCATGGGAGGTTGTGATAAACAAGGTTTCCCAATGAAGCAGGGTGTACTGACACCTAATCGTGTCCGTCTGCTACTGCACAGAGGTACCTGAACTTTACGTCTTATGGTTGTGATGATGTTGATTTGCATAACTTCATGTCCCTTTGATGTAATTGCACTCTTGATTTGAATCTGCAATATTATTGGCCTTCCTTTCTTTGTGTAGTTTGAGCATTTAGATGATATTTCAACCTTGTGTTTGTCCTGGCAGGTACCACATGCTTTCGTGGATATGGCAGGCGCAAGGGAGAGAGAAGAAGGAAATCTGTTCGAGGGTGCATTGTCAGCCATGATTTGTCAGTTTTGAACTTGGTTATTGTGAAGAAGGGTGAGAATGATCTTCCTGGATTGACTGATACTGAGAAACCAAGAATGAGAGGTCCTAAGAGAGCTTCAAAGATTCGGAAACTCTTCAACCTGTCCAAGGATGATGATGTGAGAAAATATGTCAATACTTACCGCAGGACCTTCACAACAAAATCTGGTTAGTGGGCATAATCATATGTAAAGTATAACTTGTTCATTTGCATTCATTTAGAGTTGCACGCATTTGCTCTTTTCAGACTGTAAAATGAATTTGCTCTGGTTGCAGGAAAGAAATACAGTAAGGCTCCCAAGATACAGAGGTTGGTGACTCCCTTGACTCTGCAAAGGAAGCGAGGAAGAATTGCAGAGAAGAAGAAGAGAATAGCAAAGGCCAAGGCAGAGGCAGCTGAGTATCAGAAGCTTCTGGCTTCTAGATTGAAGGAACAGCGAGAACGCCGCAGTGAGAGTCTTGCAAAGAAGAGATCCAGGCTTTCTGCAGCTTCAAAGCCATCCATTGTTGCTTAGATGTGCATGCAAAAGACTTGATAAATATTTTTCAGAGGTAAATGGTGAATGCCTTGATGAGGTTTTGGTACTGTGAACTTTAAGTTTACAATTTTAGGTTTATTTTTGTTTTTCCTTTGGTTGTTGCATTTTGTGTTTCTCGTACCTGGAGCTTCGTCTCTTTTGACTTAATTAAAGAGGTTTTGTCAAACTCTATTTTCAAGCGTTGCAGTCTTAGTTCTCAGCTTTTCTCTTCCTTGTAGTGGGTCAGGTTAGCTTGATTCATTCCCAAAAGAATGGTTGGACTCTGAAAAAATAGTCCACGTCTTATGATAAAAATCCGTTGTGTACCCATCAGGACCCGGAGCTTTGTTACCATTACAGCTAAGAATAGCACTATGGACCTCATCCTCTTCAAGCGGCCTCTCAAGCCAATTCCTGTCACATTCATCGATAGGGCTCCAATCAAGCCCTTCCACTTCCCAAAAGAATGGTTGGACTCTGAAAAAATAGTTGAGAAATAATGGATAAATTCCTCAATAATGTTTTGCTCATCTTCAACCATAGGCCCATCAACTCGCTCAGCCTTAGAGATAAAATTTCTGGTCTTCCTGTTACTAAGTGTTCTATGAAAGAACCTAGAATTTGCATTCCCATTTTTAATCCAATCTAGCTTAGCCCTTTGACCCATCATCCTATCTTCTTTCACACATGTATCAGCCAACTCGAGCTTAACCCTCCTCCTCAACTCAGAATTCTCAACATAAAGCTCATCATGACCTTCCAAGAAGTCGAGACATTCAATGAGCTCTTCAAGATCTCTTTTCTTCTCGGTTATCAAGGGGTTCTTAGTGGGTAAGAAAGGTGTTGAAGTTTCCCACCTTCAATTTGCAGACGACACCTTTTTTTTTTTTGGATGGCTCAGAATCCAATGTTGAAAATGCTCTTAGCTTGCTGTGGGGTTTTACTGTTCTTTCTGGCCTCAAAGTTAACATGTCTAAAAGCCAAGTTGTTGGTATTAATGTTGAGAATGACTTGTTGGTCCGGCTTGCATCCAAAGCAGGATGCTCCATTAGTTCTTGGCCAATGAAGTATCAGGGGATGCCTCTAGGGGGTAACCCCCTTAGTCATGTTTTCTGGGATCCAGTTGTTTCTAAAATTTCTCGTAGGATGGATGGATGGAAACGAGGTTTCCTTTCGAGGGGAGGAAGACTTGCTTTGGTGAAGTCAGTCTTGGATGCAATTCCCACATACTACTTATCCATTTTCAAAATTCCTAGATGTGTTGCAAAGGTTATTGAGAGGATGTTCAAAGTCTTTTTTTGGAAAGGGGTTGATAAGACCAATGGTTCTCACCTGATCAATTGGAAGACTGTCCAGAGACCTAGGAGTAAGGGTGGCCTTGGTATGGGTGACATTAGATCAAGAAACAAGGTGCTATGTGCTAAATGGTTGTGGAGGATTATTCATGAGCAGCAGTCTTTTTGGGCCCAGGTCATTGAAAGTAAGTATGGGTATATTGAGTTTGATAGATTTGTTGTTCCTAACATTAGAGCTACACTTAAAAGTCCTTGGAAGGTCATTGCTTCTATCCTTCCTGACGTGTTTCCCCATTTATGCCCAAGAGTTGGGGATGGTCTTTCTTTCCGATTCTGGGAAGACCGTTGGATTGGTGATGCTACCCTAGCTGATCATTGTCCTAAACTTTACCACATCTCTCCTTATCCTTCTCAGCCCATTGCGCACTTCATTTCTAACCATGACCCTATTTTCCCTATTCAATGGAACTTATTCTTGCCTAGTACCCTCACTATAGGCCAACAATTTGAACTCAATTCTTAAATGTCCTTGTTGAACCTTGTTTGCCTCCATTGGTCCTGATCGGTTTGTTTGGTCCCTACATCCATCTGGTACTTTCTCTTGTAATTCCTTCTTTCAATTTCTCATTGATGATGAATCTTTTCTTTTCTCTCCCTTGGCTGCTAATGTGTGGAAAGCTCACGTTCCTTCCAAAGTTGAAGTGTTTGGGTGGACTATGGCTCATAAGAAGCTTAATACGGGTGATCTTCTCCAAAAAAGAATGTCTCATTTTACTCTACTTCCTCATTGCTGCCCTCTGTGCTTACAGGATGATGAAACTGCTGAGCATCTTTTTATTAGATGCTCTTTCTCTACCAGGTTGTAGGAGGAGTGGCACAAGCGGTTGGGAACAAATTCTTAATCCCTTCATCGTGTGATGAATGCTTGTCGTTGGGAAATACTCATGGCTTGTCTAGAGACGGACTGAAGGTGATGAAAACGGCTTTTCTTGCAACACTTTGGATGATTTGGTTAGAACGGAATCAACATGTCTTCGATAATCGAACTAGATGCGTTAATACTCTTTGAGATGATACTATTACTATGGCAAGTTCGTGGGTGGTGGCGTTAAAAATCAATAGGGATTATTCAATCATTGATTGGGCTAGGAATTGAGACAGTTGTTTTGTCTTAATTTGCAATGATTTTACTTTAACACTTGTGTGTTTTTCTGTTTATGTGTTCTCTGCATTCTTTTTGCTCTTATTTTTTACTGCAGCACCTCTAGTGCTCCTTTTGTTGGAATTTTTGACTCGTCTTGTTTTTATAATATATGCACTTGTTTACTCTATAAAAAAAAAAAAAAAAAAAAATTATGTATGACTGTATATGAGTGCATTCATAAAGATAAAAAAATTTAAATGAAAGATTGTGATAGCTGCATAGATGTTTGGTATCATCATATCACATCGAGTTTTTAAGTTATAATGGACAAAATGGGAGGCATCAGAGTGAGGGACAGGGAGCAGAGGTTTGTTGACAAATATACGTCACAGCTAGAGAGAGAGAAATAGTACTTTAGCTATAGACTATAGTTACTGATTCCAATAGGTTTCAAAGCCACAACTTCTGCAATATGTCTGGCATGCATGATGTGACCATGTCGCCTTGTGGGGGGTGCAAAAATGATTGAATGGTACCGGCCTCAATACATTATTAGCTGTTCATCAATAAGAATACCATTGGAAAAATGGAAAATTTAGAAACTATATATATAGATATTTTTATATTTCTTTAAAAATATAGGCTATCTTTTTTATTAAATTTTTATAATTTTTAGAAATATGTTTTTGAATTCTCAAATATAAAAGGAATTATCTGTTTTTTTTTTTAAAATTTTTTTCAAAAGGTATTTCTACACTCATTGAGTATAAGACTAGTTCCTGTTTGAGGTAGGTGCGAAATGGTAGACTACTTTTAATGAGGGCGCTTTAAAAAATTGAACTCTGAAACTTTTATACAAGAACAACTTTGAGATTCAACTTTTTTTTATTGAGTTAACTATTGGTTGGTACATAAAGACTTATCTACACAAATGAGACAGGTAAACTTTAAGAATTTTTTTTTTTTAGTTGATTTATGATTTGGGCACATAGCATAGTGTTCCCTCCTTGACATTGTTTAAGAAATTTGCGTTTATTTAAGTTGCCAAAAAGGATTCAAATTAATTCAAAAGAACCTTCTTAATTAGTAAACTAGGTAGGAGGTTGGAACTCATTAGCTCAGTGTTTTAACATCATGAGCTCCTACTTATTAATGGGTTGCCCATGATTATATAACTTATACACCCATTTAGGAAAATATAAGTTATGGGTGTTAATAATATTGAAGGCCAATTAAAAGAGTCAAAAAAAAAAAAAAAAAAAAAAAAATGAAAGAAAGAAAGGAAGGAAGGTGTCATATTCAGTTCTACACCTCATCTCAACTTGTGAGGAGAACACAAACCTTATCCTTGAATGCTTGTTTTGCACGACTATCGTCACTCGAATACCAATCCCTTTTCTTTAAAACGTCAAAATCTTCTCTCCTTGTTAATAGAAAGTGGTCCTACCCAATTATAAATGGCCTCTTTGTCTCCTTGCATAATCTCCCATAAAGATAATCTCCACTTGCTTTTACACTTGTTCTTAACTTTGATGCTTTAAGCTACTTTATCCTGAGACGCCCCATGGAGAAATTCCAATGAAAATGTATCAAGAAGGTTCATTTCGTTCAAATACATGTTGCATAATGCCAGAATTTTTGAGGTTTTTGGACAAGGAACTATTAAGAAATTTTTCGTATTTAATTATATTACAATTTTTTATATCTGAAAATTTTAAAATACATTTGGTCACAAAAAAAATTTCAACTTTTTATTAAAAATACAAGCTAGCTTTAGAAAATGATAAAAAAAATTATTTTCTAAATTATTTATTATGAGATTTTATCCTTATTTTTGAATTAGTTGTTGGAGTTGATAAAAAAGTGACTCTAGAACCTAAACGTTCCAGGTTCGACTCTTATCACTTTCTCACTCTAGGGAGTGAAGGAGATTAATAAGTGAAGAATGGGTTTGATACCTCCTTTGCAGTGATAGAGTTTATTATACAATTAACTATTAATATTATAACTTCTTAAAAAATATATATATATATTAATGAGCAAATGGATAACCTGGCTGAAAGGCCCTTTGAGAGTTTCAAAATGCTTTTAATGACACTTTTCTTATTTGGGCTAAATCTTCATTACTCACACTTACTTTTGAGACAGTGGACACGCAGGTTTTGTGAACAAGAAGCATGTTAATGGCTTGTCTTTGGTATTTGGTATTAGAGATGCTTGATTTTTTATTTTATTTTTCAAAAAGATTCCTGGTAACTTTTTCACTTTTATTAGTAAAAAAGATTACGATATCTTTAATAGTAACTCAGCAATTAATTCATAGGATGGTATGGTTACTTCATGCTACACCACTACTTTTAGTGGATTCCTATATTGATCATCAAACCCATATGTCATCCACCTCTACTCCACTAACTCTTCTTCTTCAAAACTTGCTATACTGTTCCTGATCCAAAATAAGAAAGTCAAACATTGCTTTTATCCAGCCACTTCCCCCATTCTTAATTCAGATGGTTGATTGATTAACAAATCAATTTTTTTTTTAAACTATTTTTTTAATTACATGGGTGAGCTACATAAATATAAGGGTTAAATTGATATATAAATTATAAATAGTTGTATCTTTCTTAATTATTTTTATCTATATTATTATAAGTTTATGTACATCTTTCATCATCGTAGATTGTATCATTAACATTTACTTCTTTACATACAAAACTTAAAAAAAAAAAAAAAAAAAAAAGAATCAATAATGAAGGTGCATAAGCAACAATTTCCATCAAAAATCAAACCTGCAGGCTGCAGCCATTAACAAGAATAAAGTGAGATGGATCTTTCCTATAACACCCTTTTGCTTTCTTTCTATTATAATCTCTATTCAGTAGCACTGACTACATCACATATCAAATCTCATCTACTTCTATAGCAACAATATAACCCTATATCTGCAATAATCACATCAATATCACTACAATCCCACTTCTCAATTCCTATCTAACCTTATAGGATTAAACTTCTCCACAATTCTACTATTAACCACCCTACAATTCTTCCTCACTTCCCCTGGCTTACCGGATTGCAAATCACCCATCTTCACCATCCCCTCCACAAATGCAGAGAAAAACTCCTCCTGATTCCTACTAAACTTCACCACAAACTCCCTAGTCCTAAGGTCTTCTGTGTACAACGTCTGATCAGAATTCAAGAACCCTCTCCCAGCAACCAAATCCTTAAAATACTGATTATCAAACAGCTTTGGCGTGGCATCCAAATCTCCCGTCACATTCCCGTCGCCGCCGACCGGGCAAAGCCAGTTGAGCTTCTTCCTGAACTCTGGCTCGATCGCCGGGTCTGGCCGCCCAGTGCCGGACTGATTGTATAGCCGGAAAATGATAGAGAAGCAACGCCCATTTCCAATTGAGTGTGACCCAGAAAGTGCAACCAAGTCTTTGATAGAGAGATTGAATCGGTTGAATAGTTTGATGAGAGAACTCGCATTGGCTCTCGGGCTTGGCATGATGTCGTTTGCATCTTCTTGACTTGCCGTTAAGCTGTCTTTCCGACCCAATTTCACTTCCCAACTGGGTCCTCCGGTCTGAACAAACAATACTATACCCTGATCAGATTTTCAAGGATTTTGACAAAATCCATCGAAGAATTGTTAGAAACCACACGAAGTAAAAGCATTAGATGAACAAGCAAATATGTTTGCAAAGAGGTTTGAAAACAAAACCTCTAGAATAACAAGGTTATGATACCATGTTAAAAATTACTTGGCATGGCTCGAGGACGAAATTTATAATAGGGAGGAAAGTGTTACTAATAAATGAGATGAATAAGCAACTATGCTTACAAAGAAGTTTGAACAAAGTACCGTTAGAATATAAGACTTTGATACCGTGTTAGAAACCACTTAAGCTAAAAGCTATAGCAGTCAGATAGAGACCCAACTATATCAAGCGTTGTATGACGGCTCGTGGACTAAATTTATAATAAAGAGAAAAGACATTACTAATAAATGAGAAGAACAAGCAAATATGGTTGTAAGGAGACTTGAACACAATGACATGTTGGTTAGGATGGCCTCTAAGTTGGGTTGTGCTCTAGGTAATTGGCCTCTTAACT
Source organism: Paratinospora sagittata (assembly GCA_035771175.1). Taxonomy (NCBI): domain Eukaryota; kingdom Viridiplantae; phylum Streptophyta; class Magnoliopsida; order Ranunculales; family Menispermaceae; genus Paratinospora; species Paratinospora sagittata. The sequence goes on along the minus strand of CM069590.1, from coordinate 41,438,368 downwards.
ACCTTGGATTGCCTCTCGGAGGCAATCCTCTAAGTAGGAATTTCTGGGACCCATTGTTTCCAAGATCTCTCACAAATTGGATGGTTGGAAAAGAGGTTTTCTATGGAGGGGTGGTAGATTGGCCTTGATTAACTTAGTCCTTGCAATCTCTCCCTTTTTAGAATGCCTACTAGCGTTGCTAAAATCATTGAGAAGAAGATGAAAGCTTTCCTCTGGAAAGGGGCTGATAAGAGCCTAGGTACCCATTTGATAAGCTGGACGATTGTTCAGATGCCAGTTTCTAAAGGAGGGCTTGGGATAGGGAACATGTTGAAAATGAATAGGGCTTTGTGTGCTAAGGGGATATGGAGGTTTCACAAGGATCACCAATCTTTTTGGGCTCGGATTATTTCGAGTAAGTATGAACCAATTGATCTAGGAAGAAGGATCATTCCCAACGTTAAAACATCTTTTAGAAGCCCTAGGAAATTCATATGCTCCTTGCTTCCTGATTACCTCACTTATCTCCGGTGGTGGGGGATGGCACATCTTTTCAGTTTTGGGAAGATAGGTGGGTTTGTCATGTGCCCTTAGCGGAGGTCTTCCCCCGTCTTTATCATATTTGGCCATTTCCAATTCACCCTATTGCACACTTCCAATCTAACCTTGCGACTCCTGGTTCTAACTCATGGAATTTCTTTCTTCCAACCTCCCTCACTGCTGGCCAACAATCAGAGATGAACTCATTGAACTCTATCATGGCCCCCATTCGTCTTTCTCACGGTGCTGATAGATTCTTGTAGTCCCTCAATTCTTCAGTCTTTTTCTTCTAAATCATTTTATCAGTTTTTAATCGACGATGCTTCAGCCCCTCCTTTTTCCCTTGCCAGTTTAATTTGGAAAGCTCATGTCCCATCCAAAATTAAAATGTTTGGTTGAATTTTGACACACAACAAGCTCAATACCGGTGACATCCTCCAAAGGATGCTTACCTAACCACTCTATCTCCCCCTATGCTTGCCCATTATGTGTTCAGGACTACGAGACAGCAGCCCATCTCTTCTTTGGATGTCATTTTTCCTCCAAGTTGTGGGAGGGATGGCATGTGAGATTGGGTAACAGATTTCCGGTCCGCTCTTCTGTTGAGGATTGCTTGGTTTTGTCAAATTCGCAGGGCCTTACTGGTTATGGGGCTAAAATCCTGAGGGTTGCTTCTTTGGCAACTCTTTGGATGGTGTGGTTGGAGCGTAATCCTAGAGTTTTTGATGGAGAATCAAGGAGTACCGACCAATTATGGAATGAGATCACTCTCGCCACCAGCTCTTGGATCGTCATCTTCAAGATTAGCAATGGGTACTCAATGAATGAGTGGATTACAAATTGGGATGCTTGTATGTAGGTGGTCCCCTTTGATGGATCTGTGTTCTTTTGTTTTGTGACGAGGCGATGCTGTTTGCAGCACTCTTGCTGGGTTTTGTTTGGGACTGCTTTAGATTGTTGTACAGTGTGTTGTAGTTTGGATGATGTTGGGTATTGTTTGTTTGTTTGAGTACCTCTGGTAGTCATCTTTTGATCCATTTAATATTAAATACTGCAGCTCTCAAAAAAAAAAATAAAGAAGACTTGAAGACAAGACCTCCAGCATAACTAAATTTTGATACCGTGTTTGAAATTACTCCAACCTAAAAGCTATAGTTACGAGAAAGAGGCTCGACCTGTATATATAACAAGGACGGATATAGATGTTAACAAGAATGATGAAAAATGAAATGGGTAAGTGTAAAAATAGTTGATACCAATGCGACGGCGTCTCTGGAGGCCATGATTATGATATCTGCACAGGAGACGGTATTGGGGCAGAGCTTCTCTAAAGCTTCCTTAGCTTCATCGATAACTTCGTATGATCTGAGCGAATTTATATTGGAAAGAGAGAGCTTTTCTCCAAGCATGTTAGGAGTTTCGTCTAGTAACATAGATGCGTCGCAACCCTTTAACAAGAACAAAAAAATAAAGCACCATTCTGTAAGAACTCGAATTTTTATTTTTATTTTTTTTGAAAGAAAATTAGAGGAACAAGAAAACAGAGCTTACTTACATTAACAAAGCAATCATGGAATTGAAAGCGCATGACGGACGCAGCGCTTCTTGGTTCTCTCAACAAGTTTCTCCAAATCACTGATCTCACTACAGATTCAGCTTTGGGGCATGTTTCAGAGTAGAAACCTGGGTTCAATTGCTCTGTTGCAGTAGCAGAAGAAGTGGGTATGTGAAGGAGGAAGAAACAGAGTAAAAGGAGGTAGAAAGTCATTTTATTTTTCTGGGTACAGAGGAAATGGGCACACGAGTGGGCTGCTCTGCTTTAAAGCGCCACTTGAAGAGGAAACATAGTTTTATAGATGTTTCCCATGCGTAAACAAGCTAGCTTGTGGAGCCCACTAGGAATGATCGTGATCATGATCATGGATGGATGGTGGTGGGATGTGGTGTGTCATGGTGGGATGTATGATGGGACACATGGAGTGAGATTCCTGCATGTCAGGTTAGTAGTAGTAATAGTAGTAGAAGGTTTCATTTACTTATCTGTTGGCAAAAGGGCAAATGAAGAATGGGATGGGTGAAGAAGAGATTTCTGGAAGTGCAGTGCATACTGTATAGTTTGGTACTAACATTACATGTCATTCATGATTGTGACATCCACCATCTAATAACTCTCAACCAATGAGGTCAATTCATCTCTTTCTTCATCTTCATCTGCAGTTCTTTCTTTCTTTGTCTTGGGTGGGAGATGCAAGTTGCTGTTCATTCTCAATTATGGACAATCACAACCATTTAACAAGGATAAAGGGTGTTGAAAACGTGAAGTCTTCTTAATATTGGCCCAAATGGGTCCCAATCCCTATTTTGTTTGTTGGTGCCTGTGGTGTTTACTTATTATATATACCAAGGAGATGATTGATTCTCCGGATGTCAAAGATTTGATTTGGATGAGTTTTAATTTAATTTAATTTAGGTTGATTGATTTTAAATTTTAAATATAGTACGTTTAATAAATTTTTTTTTAAAAAGGATGAGGTTACATACTTTTAAAATCAAATCCAAGCCTAACTTTTTCTAAAGCCAAATTAAACACATCAAAGTTAATTTTACAATTTGAACCAATTTATTAAAATTGTAGGACATGCGCCCAATGATCTTTATCTATTGGGTCTCTTATCCCTCAATTTGAGTTGGCACCAAAAAAAAAAAAAAAAAAATACCAACCTTAGTGTATGGATTAATAAAGCGAGTACTTCTAACTGAATTTCTTCCTTACCCAAATAAATTAAAGAAAATTAAATTAAAAATAAAAATAAATAAATAAATAAAGCTAGATAATCATATAGCCAAAAAAAAAAAAAAAAACTAGACAAACAAACAAACTAGACAAAAAATAAAAAGAAAGAAAAAAGCTCATCATCTTTTCTAACACAAATCTGTAGACTGGAAGTGTTGCTGCCAGAACAGCGGGGGCCATTTCCAGTAATCTAGCAGGGCTAGCTGGTGGGTAAAGATGTGGTACTTCTTCTCTGCCAGTCTGCCATTGAGGGGTCCCCCACTCAATTCATCTGGCAATGTGACAAGCACTGCCAAATTAAGACATTGGTTGCAGTAAAGGGCTCTGATTCGAAGATGGGGTTGAATGCAACAGAACCTCTGTAGATGTATGCATAGTAAAGATGCCTGAAGGGAACATTCTCAAACATCGTGGGCTACACATCTCTCTATTTTCTTTTAATCAAACATAAAGAATAAAAAAAGGCTCAGGTCCCTTAGTCACGAGGCTTTTGGTGTGGTGCAATGGTGCGTCCACATCTACTTTAGGGTTACAGAAAGAGTCAAAGAGGTCCAGAATAATGTCAGTTTACCCTGTTGAACAGTATACTTAAAAAAAGCAGTTGCATTCAATTTAATTTTAACAAGGACCCACTTTGCAGATTCTAAATTGAACAATCCACATCTAGGGTCACATTCCTGTCAATCAAACTATACATAATAATCCATTCAAGGAGGTCATGTATTGTGGGATTAATGTGTCATTACAATCATGCATTTTATTCATTGGTAAGAAAAAGACTTGGCAAGTGAGCAAAATTATATAATTTGAGCACTAATTTATTGAAACTAATAATAGAGGATTATTAGCCCCAAAAATAAATAGATAACAAACAGTTTTTGAGTATATTTATGTGAATTTTGTGTGAGATGCTAAGTGTACAGCATGAACTAATTATTAGTTATGGATTCAAGCTTGGATGATCAAGCCTGAAAGATTGATGTACTCAACAGAAGCCTTCATATTTGTTTAATTCACCCCAGACAGTTTCTTCAACTTCTTCCCATGATTTGGACGTCCTCAGCTCCGGCCATAGACTAAATATAGATCCCAAGACATTGTCATCATGCAAGATACAATAACACCTGTAATGATATGATCCTAAATTAATCAATTCCCATTCCATCACATGAATATATAAATCTAAGTAAAGATGGATAGATATACAGAAAGATAATGGTATGAAAAAAGAGAGAAATGAGGGGGAGGGAAGACTTATTTGATGACTTACATGGCATGGTATGAAAGTCGTTCAAATTTATTCCCACTTCTTGCTGGTTCAAACTGTGATGCTCTCCTCATCAAAGGAAGTTTGTAGCTTTCCAGGAACTTCTTAAGCAGGTCTGGATCTCCTCTAAATACATCTAAATGTATAGGGATCAAATCACATACAGGGTCACCTGCAAAAGACGACAGTTTAGAAGATGTAAGATCTCATTGTTATAACTTACCAAACATGCATATATTCAGATGCTTTGAAACTATTATGGACCAAATCCAAACAAGACAAATTTGGGGTTTGGCAACATGAATCTTATTCCACCATTCTAATTCAATGTAGAATCATATTTTATAAAAGGTATAAGGAACACAATTTGAACTCCATATAGAATACTGTCAACCTGATAGGATGGTGGAAACCATTCATCATGTAGAGATCTAGATGTATCTTCCACCATTAATTTTACCAAGCAAAAGAAATTTGGTAAACGAAGTTACGTCTCCTTTTTTGGACTCAGAAATACTCCAAATCAGAAAACAAAGCTACTTTGCACAACTTCCACATATAGCGGGAAGTGGTTAACTGATTATCATTCAAGTTCCAACTACTTCAGAAAGAAAATTTCCAGAATTACTAATTTTGAGCTTCATTCAACTAAGAAATCTTAAAAGGAATTGCTAAATGCACTCAAGGTATGCATCCCAAAAGAATGGAAAGAAACGAAATCACAGAAGCATTCACCTATAGACAGGTCACTAAAGTCAAGAATATAGCTGGGATGCCACTTCTTTTGCCCTCCACTGCCCTTACAGCCATTCAGTGAACCACTAGCCAACATGCTAGCATTGGGTGCATCATCATCAAGGAAATAACTAACAGAGCATGGTTCCATATAAACATTGTCATCCATAATATCAGAGTGTATCCAGCAGCAAGACTTGTGAACCTTGAATAGGCCCTTTTCATCCTAAAATCACAGAAATATCAGATGTTAATCATAACAGATCAAATGGTAATGCATTTCAGAGAATGGTAAATGAAGACTTAAACACAACCTGAGAAATGTTTAGCAACACTGAGAGATCATCAGGGACATACTCTTCAACTTTGTCTATCAGACTATTTGGAATGGGATCTCCCCTGCCAATTGCAACGGAAGAAATCAGATAATTTCAATATTCCTTTAATTCCTCTACCTTATCATGCAGGAAGTAAGCAGTATCCCATGCACATCTATTATGACACCAAAATTATTAGCATTATCTACCATAACTCATAGAGTGGACACCAAGGATAATATGCAAAAATACCACTAATATGATGCATCAAACTATTGGATTTTACAGTTACTCTAACAAACACTGACAATGAGGATCTTCCTTATCTTAGCAGAACATAGGCAAAAATACATGACTGGATTTTAAAATGATGTGTGGAAGGAAAAACAGAGCTTAAACATAAAATTTCCTTTTCTTATACCCCGAAAATGTGAAAATGGAGGAAAAAGAATTGATGTACAGGTTGATCATGTGCAACAAAAACCAATAAAAAGTATAATAAGAATGAATATAATGTTATAGGTTTGAAAGAAGTGAAGAGTATGGATTAAGGTAATGAACCAGAATGACGAAACCTGAATTATGGAAGTGACAGAGAATAAAATGATTAAAGACAGAATCATCCATCCAACATTAAGATATTTGAGGGAAACCACATATGCAATAAAATAATGCATTCACTGGTTTATAACTTCATACTCATAGCAACCATCTTGACCAATAAGTTATTGAATCATAGTACTAAGCTGCTGAAAATCTAACTTGTATCAGAGCTCAAATTTGTAAGAGATCTTGGGTTCAAGTCTCTTTATTTGCATTTGCATATTCTCCATTAGCATTTTTGGTATTGATCTACTCTTTTGTCTCCCTTCTATCTCTCCACATGTGAGATGGGGCTGCAAGCAATGAATAATGTTATTGATAGCTTAATATACATTATTGGGTCTGTAACTATAAGTTATAGCTTTTGGTTTCAATGGTCATCTAACATGATATTAGTGGTTCCCAACACTCCTTGAAGGCATCCTATCAATAGAATCAAAGGACTTCAACTTTGAGAACCATATTCCTTGCTTTGTTCTGCCTTTGACAAATTACTTGTGCCTCTCCAATGAAGATGCCAAATCACAAATCTGATTCTGAAAGAATTCTAAGTTTTAACCACTTGTGCAAATCGTTGATGAGTTGTTAGAGAACCAAAGTTGTTCCAGGCTCCTCTAGAAAGAGCCCGCAAAGGAGCAACAAATCAGGAGATATCCACTAATCCCCAGATGATTCACAAAGGATGCAAGTATATGAAGCATATCCAACAACAAAGTTGCATAGTGGTAATGATTATAATAAAGGAAAGCACACTAAAGTGAAGAAAGCAGCTCTACAAAGCCTTTGAGAAGAGTGTAAGCTTTTAGTGTCGTCCAACTTCCATGAACAAAAACATGTGTTAAGTTATATAATTTTAGTCAAGTATGTAACGAACTAAAGCTTGAAGACCAATTTTAAATTTTGAAGGATTAGGTCATTATGTGTTTGATCAAGAGAAGATTAGGTATTTAGGAGCAATTCTATGAGCAGGAGAGAATAGCAATGCAAGACCATAAGGCTTGGTGGATGGTACCATAGGCTTGGTGGAGTGAATATACAAGGAGTCCATGTAGTCCAAGTATGCTTTTCCTCTAGAAGCACCACTAATAAGGAGTCCATGCTCTCCAAATGCAATTAACATCATTCATGAGTGAAATGGCTACAACCTAAAGCCTTGAATATTGAAGGTTTTTAAGCCAACGAGAGAGGACATACACATACCATTTTTCCAAGAGGCTTGAGATATCCTTCTTTCTCCTGGTCATAGTTTCAACAAAAAGTTGCCATTCCACTGGAATGGGGGAACCCCCATTAAGAGCTCCAAGGCATGCCTTCAGTGAAGTCATCTTAGCATCTGATATCTTTATTTCAGAGATGAATTCATGAAAAGGCGGCAATGGCAAGGTATGAAGATTGTGTAATTGTTCTCCCAAAAATGAAGCAAGATTTTGGACATCATCCCATGATAACATATCTCTTCTGAAAATAGTATCAGAAAACAAAATCAGAGTCAAGTTCCTAGACCACCACCAGTGGTAGCTCTGAAAATTAAAACATCAAAACAATCAAATGTTGAGCTTCCCCACATTTAAACTGTACAAGTAAAGATAAACTGATAAAGTAACTCACAATTCAGCAAATATATGCCCCTTGCATCTTTTTGTTATTATATATGGCCATATGCTTGTGCCTCCAACGGAATTGATAGGTTGGTTTATTGGCATGCCAGCTTTCCTACATTTGAATTTTTTCTCGCTCCACACACCAAAAGGAAAACCATCTGCATTGTTCTTCTCTGCAATCAAATTGCAGTTGGCAATTACGCTGGGTATCCCTTTGCCATCCCATGGGACAGTTCGAATAGATCCATTTTCTTGGAAGAGAATTCCACTAGCCAAAACATCAGGAATGTGATCTTTAAGAGGGGAGTTAACTTTCTGAAGAAGACTATAGAACTCAAGCTGTCCAAACGCAGCAGAAAGTTCATTATATTATTGTGGCAAAGAAGAGCAAACTTCATGAAAAAAGATTTGGTATAGGTTCAAAGTATACCTCAGTACCCAAACCATGGATAGAAGATTCCAGTCCTCCTTCAACATAGATCTTTATTACACAGTCAGCAGTCAGATAAACCTACAAGACATTTGGTAAAATATTATATATCAACAATTGTTCATGCTTGGCTATTGGAAACAATGGTTGCTTGAAAATAGAGAAATACACTTTTTTCTTTTGTCGTAGCATAATAGTCTATGAAAATATTCTGTTGCTTACACAACAATCTTTGACTTGGTGAAGTCACAACATGAGTTGAAAGGATCAGCAAACTTAGCAAATTACAGCATCATCTGATCCATGCCAATGTGGATGATCTCTATCTTTCACTGAATAAAGTGCCTCAATTGATGTAATAAGATATATTGCTCCTTTTGGCCAATTATACCAATGCTTGCAAATGTTCCTAAGTTGAGTACTTGAGTGGACTATATCTCCTCATGTAGCTAGCCACTAGCATTAAGCAATCTCTCCATATCGACTATGAAAAAGGAGATTTTCTTCCTTCTTACTTAGGATCGTGCATCCAACTTTCCAACATGACATGGCAACAAGATTGGACTTTCTTTTGGACAATTGTTGCAGCATTTTTTTTGGATAATTCTTTTTAGTTAAGTGTATATTATGCATGGTTATTTTTTGTTAGCATTGTTTTTCTTTTTTTTGAAACGAAACAACTATATGTGTATTCATTAGTATGAATTATTTACAACAATACAACATTGTGCACCATGTACCCGAAGGGCACTTAAGGACAAAATGTATCGACAACCCTCCTCCTAACTAGTGACTAGCGGTGATTACACTCTAGACCAAATCCTTACAGACAATTACCCCAATTAAACAACCAATTGGATAGTGGTAAACCATTCCCCCAAGAAGAAGCAAAAACCCAAGAGCTTGCTAATAATCTAATTCCCTCCCATAGCTGGGCACAATCTTTTTGGGAACCCTTGAAGACTCGTTCGATTCGCTCAATCCATAATGACCACAACGTAGCATAAATGGCTATTAAGCCTGTCTCTTTTTCAATTGGAGACAGATTCACTAAATGGGTCAGAGAGAGCCCTTCTTCGACTGCCTGTGGAGCTAAGTATTTGTTTCCTAAGGTAAATCACCTTTGCCATATACTTTTGGCAAAGGGACAGGAAAAGAACAAATGATCCAAATACTCACCCTCCTGCAAACAAAACATACAGCAATGTGGGGGCATGCACCACCCAAGAGCTCGCCTTTGTAGCATGTCACATGTATTGATTCTCTTATGAGCCACAAGCCAAGCAAATATCCTTACCTTAGTTGGAACCTGAACATGCCAGATAGTGTTTGAGAGTGGAAAGGTAGGATAGGATGGGGAGTCGAAAAGGATGTCGAAATAGGATTTACATGAGAGCAGGCCGTTGGGAGATGGGTGCCAAGTTAGACCATCCACGTAGTTGGAGAGGTTGACAGAGGCCAAGCAATCCAAAAGGGGGATAATCTCACTATGTTCCCGAAGGGTTAAGGGCCTTCGGAAATGAAGATTCCAAGATGGAGAGGTAGTATGGGACGACGAGATAACGGGGTTAGGGGTCAAAAATGAGGTGATGGGTTTATTGTGGAGGGTAGAGAGTCTATAGAGACGAGGGTATGATTCGGCCAAAGTGGTAACTCCCAGCTAATTATCTTCCCAAAATCGGAAGGTGTCGCCATCTCCAAGTCTGAGAGCCGAATGTGAAAAGAATTGTGATCCGAGAGTAAAGATGAATTTCCATGGACACCGTATTTGCTACTCACCACTCTTGCCCACAAAGACTCTCGTTCCTTAAAATAACGCCATATCCATTTGCAACAAAGGGCCTCGTTTCTCCTTTTTATATTGCCAATACCAAGTCCCCCCTTGTTAGAATGTTGTTGATACTAATGATGTAGCTCTTCTACAAACTTTTGATGATGATGATGTTTGACATCACTTGTCATACTTGAAAGTCCTTTTGGATAATGTGGCTTGAATTTATTATTTTTGGACATGAAATTAATTAACATGAATTGTTTTAATTATTTTATAAAATCTGACTTTCATTGTAGAATACAAATAAATATATATAGTTTTGTGTGTGATTGTTTGTAAGTATAATAATTAATTTTCTAGGGACCTATAAATAAAAGTTTTTATCATCTAGACACCTGATGTATAACGTATTTTAGAATGTTTTTTATTTTAGTTTCTTTTTTCAGGAAAGTTTTTATTTTGATATATTTAATTTTTCAATGGTAGTTTTAGATAGTTTTTAAAATTCGTTTTTATTATTTAAGTGTATTAAAAAGTGTTTAGAAATGTCTAAATAGAGTTCTAATAGTACTAGGAAGTTGCTTTTATGTTATAGATAGGTTAAGAAACTTATTTTTAGGTGTTTTAGGTAATTTCTACGATGTTTTAGGGGAGTTATTTATATAAGGAGTTCCAATTACGAAATTTAATAGATGAAGATAAATTATTTTTTTTCTCTTTGAATATTTTATTCAGTAGACTATATATTTGGTTATCATTGTGTATTTTTGTTCTTGCTTCCGCGACAAATTTAATTCAAATTTTTTATCAAAGATAAATTTGATCTTCCTCTTTTTCGTCAATGGAGTCAAAGAGAAGAGGAAGACTCGCAATCAATTCTCGGGTCGATCGACTTGAAGAATTGATCACCAATAATGCCAAAGTCATGAATCAATTGCTAAAAGTTGTTTTACGCTTGACGTTGTTGCAGCTACAACTTCAAGAGTTGGTCGTTGTCCAAGACAGGGAGAAAATTGTGGTTCTCACGGCAATCTTGCAGTTTCACTCCACGATTAGGAGCAGGGGTCTGAATCCGACCAATCTCATGCGATCAATCTAGATCGTAGGGAGAGCTACTACCAAAGGCCCTTGCCTATACCACAACCTCGTCGTGAGGTTTGTTTTACACCAACTGTTATAGATGAATGGATTGAAGAAGCAAATCATTTTGATAATCCACCCATATTTGACGAATATAGTAATGAATCTGGGGAAGAGATCGTTACTGGTGACCAGGGAGGGCTATTAGTGATTCAAAAGTTAACCTTGGCTCCAACAACTAAAGAGGGAGATGAGTGGATAGAGGAAGAACTTGAGAAATTAGTTACTAGTCAAGGGGGTTTTCGTATTCCACAACAAATATGTGATGCACGAAGGTGGGAGTCAAGATTAAAAATTGATATTCTTGAATTTCATGATAATCTCCAACCCAATGAACTGGTGGATCGACTATTTGCAATTGAAGAAAAATCATATTTCAAAGAAGTTTCTGATCAGGAGCTTGTACTACTTGTGGCCACCAAATTTAGATCAAGAGCAACCACTTACAAGATGAAGTTGCCTAGGAATTTTTACACATGTGATATTTTTAATATGCAACATCCTCCGTACTACAATGATTCTTCTGGTGGTGATTCGAATTCGAGGACAAATTCTTTCCAACAAATTCTTTTAGGGAAGTTTTTATTTTGATATATTTAATTTTTTCAGTAGTAGTTTTAGATAGTTTTCAAAATTCGTTTTTATTATTTAATTGTATTAAAAAATGTTTAGAAGTGTCTAAATAGAGCTCTAATAGGACTAGGAAGTTGCTTTTATAGATAGGTTAGGAAACTTATTTTTAAGTGTTTTAGGTAGTCTCTAAGATGTTTTAGGGGAATTATCTATATAAGGAGGCTCCAATTACGAAATTTAATAGATGAAGATAATTTTTTTTTCTCTTTGAATATTTTATTCAATAGAATATATATTTGGTTATCTTTGTGCATTTTTGTTCTTGCTTCCACGACGAATATACATCAGCACCACCTACACTAGGGCAGGCAAATAGCCTTGGCATCTTGAGAACTCTATTCTCAATCTCTTCCACATTTTTATCATACTGCTCATCAATTGATACAGTAATTATTCACATAACTCTAAATCTCTAAATATCCTTAATTTATATAGTTATTAAAATACTTTTCCTCTACTCATCAAACATTATTTCAGTTAATAATTATTAAATAGTTCGTTAACTACAAAATATTATGCACTCTAGCAATATATCTACTTTGAGAAAGTGGCTTATACATAGAAATCAGATTTGATCAGCATTATTCCCTCAAATAGTACCAAGAACCACTTTGTAACAATGAAAACAAGAATACCAGTGTCTCGTTCAAAGTCTCCAGGGACAGGGAGTTCCCATGGCCAAAAACCTCCCAGATTTATATTGATGAATTACTTCGCTTGGATAAAAAAATGAGTCCTTGTCAAAGAAGTAAAATGTAATACCCTCAAGTAGCATTGGTTATTAGTGATAGCTTGATATATATTGTTGGGCCTCTACCTATAAGCTATGACTTTTAGGTCCTAGTGTTTCTAATACAGTGTTAGAGTTTGGTTTTGTGAGAGGTTTTTTTGTCGGCATTTCCATATTCCCAATTTGCATGTTAGCTATATGTCCATTCTTGTGAATGTGTGTGTGTTTATCTCCCTTCTTTCTCTTCATGTGTAAGATGGGTTGCATAGGAAAGGGAATGTTAGTAATACTTTAATACAAATTGTTAGGCCTCTACCTATTGGCTATAGCATTTAGGTCTAGTGGTTTTTTACATTAGAAACCAGTTGATATGCATATGAAATAAAACTAGCAAGCACTACCAACTTAAGCAATCTTTTACAATGATAAAAGCATTCGCAGCTAAGAGAAGTGGAAAAACCAGTTTAATTGCTTAATGACCTTTCCAGAGTGCTAGGATGACAAATAGATGGGAAGAAAAAAAAGAGTTACTTACAGGATTGCTACCAGTGCCCACAGGAAGCTTATCATCATCCGATGGAAAAGGCAAATTATGGGATGCACAAATTTGTTTCATGCATGCTGACCATTTGTCTGCATTTAATGCTAGACAAGCTCCCTATGACATTTTAGAACATTAAAGAAAAAGGTGTATCAAATGAGATTGAAAGAGGTTGTGAATAAATTAGTAACAAAGCATAAAACCCATACCAGATCTTTCATTTCATGCTAGAGAAAATGCAAGATTCCCATTTAGGAGGTTAGATGGAAAGTTTACTATTTACCAGATATAACAGTCTAGCAGTAAGCATGCAAATGGGTTGTCATGATTCCAAAATGGCTATTAATCATCCAACTGCAAGAACTTTTGGAGTGAGATTGATCTGATATGACTGTCCAATTCTCTGACCTACTAATCTAATTTCCACTGCTACTTCATTTTCTTTTTACCTAACAACCACAAGGTATTTCAGACCTTTCAACACATCACATCAGATATGATTATTTCAATTATCAAATGGAGGCAAAATCCTAGTCAAACAATTCTAGGTCCACATGGCCGGTGGACTAGCTCCATTGCCACTCTGTAGTTGGTATACTATCCCTCTAGTGACCGAGGTAGATTCTTTCCTTTTCTCTAAATGGATCTTGTTGTCTTGACTTTTTAATATGAACAGAAAGATGTTAAAGACCAAATAAAACATGGTGGAAGTAAGCATAAAAATACCTTCCATATTAACTCTCTAATCCCTGGTTTTTCAACCCAAAGCTTGTGCAACCACTGTCTCATTTCTCTTTGCCCTATAGAATTACTTGGGCTCCACTCAGCATTATAGTGGTCTCTATCATCTTCAAGAAACATGGATAAAAAATCTATATCATATGAGAACTCTAGAGTCTGCAAGTTGCAATTTTTTAAGGCACCATTAGCAGGATTTTCATCATCAACAGAAGTACGTGGGTCTTTTCCAGATGATGAAACTCTGAGCCTCTTCTCCTTCCTTTCCATATCTGCATAATTAAGCTGACTGTTACCATAGAATGTGCTCTTTTCAGCATTTCCTAAACTGCCACTGTCAACAGCAAGCAATCCAGCACGGCAAACTCCTTTGTGACGATAACCAGGAGTCATGTCCAGGCATGCAAATTCAAAATTTTTTGAATTTACAAAGTTCTGAGTAACAGCAACTGTGGTTTCCAGATTCAGGACACAATGCCACCATCCACTTGGGACAAATATTGTCTCACCAGGTAGTTGAGTACACTCCATTGGCTTGTCCTCATCTGCAAGCAGGGGATATATATCTAGCCACCACTGCAAGTACACAAAAGAGAATGATATATAGAAGGCCAAGTGCCATCCATCAAAATTGGGGAAGAAAAAAAAAAACAGAACAAAAAACTCAAAACAAGTGCTAAGGACATTAAAAAAACAAAAAAGCATACTACAGGGTCTCGTTAGATCAATGCATGGCTAGATTAGAATACCTGCAGAGATGATGGAGTTTCAACATTGACATCGCCATTTTCTTCATTCACATGTACCGTAACAGCTAGAGGTACCCTACCAGGAGGATATAATGCCCACCTATTTCAACATCAAATCACTTGTTTTGAATTATTGGTTTCACTACAGGAATCAAACAATGCTACATACACCAGATAAAAAAAATATATGTATAAATATAAAAATATTCAATACAAGCTGAAAAGAGAGAAGAATTGCAACCAAATGTAATGGATGAAGTGGCAAACAAGAAATTCCAGATTCTTACGGACTTTAAAAAAAAAAAAATGTTCATGATTCATGGAGTCATGAAGAACATTAAATTATTAGAAAGATAATCAGAAAGAAGGCTTCGCCTAGTTGTGATGAATATTCCTCATGAAAAAAAGAAAGAAAGAAAAGCACACAAATGCATGAGGCTTCCCACCATTACAGAGTTTGGATGTGAGTTACTATGTGTCGTATATGCCTGCGCAAACACGCACACACAACACAACACAACTCAACTCAACTCAACTCAACTCAACTAAGCCCTTTCCCAACTACATGGCGACACGCACAAACCGAAAAATAAAAATAAAAATTGTGTCCTTTTTATAATATCCATCCTCTATCTGTGGACCTCTTTTGCCAACTACTTTTCCTCTTTGTATTATATGGGGATCTCATCCCCCATTCCCCCTGGGTTTCTTTGTGATTACCGTTTTGAGGCCCGTGAGAGAATGTCAACCATCTCTTTCCAATTGTTTCTTCTTGTGAGAAACACTTCTCTCTTTCATTGGTTTGGTTCGCAGGTCTTAGGCACTCATGCATCTCAAAAGAGTTGGAGTCTCGTGGCTTTGGTTTCTTAGATATGGGAAGTTTGAAGGTAAACAAACGCATCTTTGAGGGGGAAGAGAAGAATCTTCAAAAAGTCACTTGAAAAGTAGCAGCTCAGATCTACTAATGGCTTGATGTGTTTGGAGCTTTCCTTGGAGTGGATTGTTTTCCAGACAAGTGGATTTTTTTATTTATTTTTAAAAATTCTGAGAATGTTTACATGTATTTTCTTGTTGCAGTTCCATTGTTTTCTCTCAGTATAGTTTGTTGGCCATCTCAGCCATATTTTCCTATTCCAGAATAAATTATCTATATAAGGAAAGAAGAATTAAGTATTAGGCATTGCACAATAAGAAGTAAATGAATGAAAAGAAAACTAACACATATTCAAAATTTCAAATCTATTGCAACTCCATGGGTAGAAGATATGCATTAAATATTTTATAGTCCATTTAGGTAATAGTGCAGTATAAAAATGAATAGGTACTACTTTATCTAATAATGCAGAATCACTGCATGAAAAAGTAACTTCGGATGCATATTGTTTAAAACTTTACCTTTTTCGACCACAAAGTAGAGTGTTCCAGGCACTAGTAAGTGCAGGATCAACATGCCAAGATGCACCAGATCTCTCTGGCCCAATAATTAGCCATCTAAAAGGTGGTCGTTGATCTCTATCCAAGACATCAAAAAAATCTTCTCTGAATATAAGGGGCACAGTGTAATCTTTTAATAAATCTGGTGCAACTTCCCCAAACTGTAAAAATAGTGAGTCAGTCAGTTCGTGTCACTGAAGATGTGCGGGACTTCAAAAATTAGCTTAATAAGCCAAGAAACTAGAAGCACCTTGTCATCAAAAACGTAAAGAGGGTCTTCATCATGCTGTTGTTTCATGTATGAAACATAATCCTTAAGTTTCATTGTGATTTTCTTCGAACTCCTCTGAGAGATCTTGAACTTGAAGTCTCCATAATTATACGACAATTGGTCAATCGTCCAATTATTCCTTGCAGGCCAAGTTTCTGCCAATCTAGTAAGCAGAACCTATATTCGGCAAGAAGTACATGTTGGTCAACCCACACCCTAAAGATGAGACAAACTTGGGTATAATTTGACAAAATAATAAATTTCCAGCAATTACAACAAAAAGTTCAATGAAAGTTTAATAAGTAAAATGATAAATTAATACACACTAGATTGGTTACCAATCACAAATCAAGAAAACTTTTCTCAAATATATGGGCCTCTATAGAAATCCACTTCCTCCACTCCATGCTAGTAAGGGCTAAGTTTGTAATTACATCCTAGTCCTTTATGTTAACTGATTAAGTAGATTCATGCTCATAAAACATTTGAGGAAGTTTACACTGGCTATTAGCTATCACATACACCCTCTTCCCTTACTCGAGCTCAAGAGTTTGAACCAGCTATGTAAAGAGGTAATGAAAATAATACTCGATAAAGGCAGAGTTAGGTTGGTTTTGAAGTTGATATCCGAACATTATTTTTCTCTTATGTTGTATTTGTAGATTTATGGAAATATTGCACATATTGAAAAATAATGAAAATACTAATGGTAATATCATAAAGAGTGGCAAAACTGTGTCACTTTAAGAATTCCGCTTTAGAATGATAAAATAAAAACACAAAAATGAGACGTTACCGGTTTCTGCACATCATATTTATTATGGAAATCCTCAAGAGTGAGATCTTTTTCCCTCTCCACAACAGTTTTGTCCAAAGAGAAGCTGTCCAATGAGGTAAAACACCTGTAAAATCGTTTGTATAGGAATAAGGAGTTGAATCCTGCAAAATAATAATAATATTAGCCACGTTTTAGAATGGTCCATGAAAAAATGGCATATTAAAATATTGACAAAAGTCATCAACATTGAGAATGCTCTAGATGATGGTTTCAAGACATATTTGCAGAAGGAAAATAATTAATCATAGTGAAGAACCCATAAAGTGAAAAATAAATTACCATCAAATTGCAAAGGTTTTGTGTAAGCCTCCAAAAATTTATCAGGAACATCTAATCTAGCAAGAAAAGAATAGATATACATTATTTTATTTTATTTCTCTTTTTATCTTTATGAGGAATAAGAGATGAATAAATTTAAAACACAAGAAAGCATGAGAAACATGGCTAAATTTGTGTATGAAACATGAATCATTGACACATACTGGTACAAAGTTGTCCTTTTCCACGAGTCTTTGTATTCAAGTTGACCACCAACACTCTTTAAGCAAAGAGTCATCCATAATGGTTCTTCATTGCATAATATGTACATCACACTGCACATTGATATGGGTTATTTTTATTTTATTTTTTAAAAAAACTATATTTTTAAAGGAAACAGCGAATATATTAACAAGAAAGGAAGAAATGCAGAAGTGGAATTGGAGGATCATTGGTTTCCCTAAATAGCCTAAATTCTAAAGGAGATATTACAAAGCATACCCCCTTAACCATTCTTACAAGTTGTACCCCTAAGATAATTTACTAGAAGCAATCCACAGAGACACTTTGAGCATGGATGGTTCCCACACAGCTACGTTGTCATTGTGATAAACTTTTGAAATTTATGATCACAATCATCCAAACTGACCAAGCGACAGCAAAGATGACAACTCTCCTAACATCACAATGCCACTTAGATTAGCTAGAACCCACACTATTCAACCGACCATTACCCCAGTTTTCATTCAGCACAATTCATTGCTATAACCTCAGTTCTCAATGAGCCCCGCAAAACAAATTCTCAATACAAAAACAACCAATTAGGGTTTACTAGCTAGCTGAACTCAAGTCTAACAAACATTAACAGTTGCAAGAGAATCGAAACTTAATTCATTAACACACTAATATTTTCGAAACTGCTAAGATACTGAAGAATTCACATACTGAAAGATAATAACAAACTCGAATGAGAAACAACAGTGAACCTGCTAACACAAGCGAGACAAGCAACGTCTCTAGGAGAAAGACTCTCCAAGATAGCGCAGATGAGTTCATCTGGGAGCACTCGCAAGTCTCCAAGACCTTCAGGCCTTCGATCCCTCTGCATCGCCTCAGAGCATTCCATCTGTGAAAATAATTCTACGAGAAAGATAACCAAAACAAAAAATTTTAATAAAAAACTCTTCGAAGAAAGGAATTTTCAGATCAACTCGCCCTCGCGCTAACGCGGGCTGCGGAACGCGGACGCAACCGCTCTCGCTAAAACCGCGTCTAAAAACTCCGTCACATTTTAACGGCTGCAAACGGTAACGTCCTCTTCAACTGTTATAACGGCCTCAACTTCGAAGACGTCCTCGAGATGCGCGACGAGGATGACTTTTAAGTTGTTTAATGGTGATGAAGTCAGTTTTAGAGTCAACTCCAGTCCAGTCAGTTCCTTCGTGTAACTTCGCTCCGAGCAGCAGCGGCAGCAGCAGCAGCAGCAGAGGAACTCGAAGCACGAATCAAACTTCGCAGCGATTTCTTGCAGGTTTCTTTCGGAGAAGCTCAAAAGCAGCTTCAGCTTGAACTTTTAGCTTCTTCAAGACAAGATTTCAGTGTTTCAGTTCGTAATTGCTCGTTGTTGCTGCGAAAGATGCCGCCGCGAGCAGTTAAATCGAAGTGCAGTACCATTGCTCTGAAAAAAAGACCGCTTGCGGAAACAATTTGGGAAAGAAAAGGAGAAGAAGCTCGAGAAGATGAGATCGTCGAGCACAAGGGCGCAAAAAATGAAGAATACGAGAAACGCTTGCTTGACTCGAAAGGTAACTTTCGTTCTGTGAAAAAAACTTGAATCTTTGTTATTCTTGTGGTTCTTGATTTGCGAAATGAGTTTCTGATCTGAATTTCAAGAATGGTAGTTTGATTGTGGAACAAAAGAGGGAGAATGAGATAGTTATTGCTGTTTCAGAGACCTTGATAAATCTTTTGAAAGAAATTAAAAAAAAAAAAAAATCTTTTTTCGACCAAGGCATTGTGTAAATTGGATTCCTGGTAAGATTTGTCCATTGAATCATGAAGAAGAAACTTGTCAACTTAGTTTGTGAGTAAAACTAGTTTGAAGAGAACTGAACTCTTTTTCTTTTTCTTTTTCTTTTTCTTTTTTTTCAATTTTAGAATCTGAAGAAAAGGAGAAACATGTTAAGACAGGTTACAACAAGTTTAATCGATTAAAAAGGTTGGACCTTGAGGACGATTATCCCAATTCTGAGGCTGAAGATGATAGTATGATCAATGTAGGAAAGGAAGATCATCAGGAGGGCATGGGATTTGAGGAAGAAGAGAATGATGAGGAGAGGCTTGGAGAAGATGAGATGATGGGAGGTGAGGAAGAGGAGGATCACATGGAGGAATATGGTGGTTATGAAAACAACGAGGAAGTTGATAGGGATGAAGAGGAACACCATGTGGTGAAAGAACGGCGTAAGAGAAAGGAATTTGAGATCTTTGTTGGAGGATTGGATCGTGATGCCATCGAGGACGATCTCGTGGAGGTTTTTAACCAGGTTGGTGAAATTGCTGAAGTTAGACTTATGAAGAACCCTTTAACTCAGAAGAACAAGGGCTTTGCATTCATACGTTTTGCTACCACACAACAGGCTAAGCGTGCAATAAATGAACTTAAGCATCCAATGGTAACTATAACTTGAATTGAAATTTAATCTTTTGTCTTCCTTTTATTCACATATTTCTGATAAGACTATATGTGACCCTCACATCTTATCTGCAGATTAATGGAAAGCAGTGTGGGGTGGCTCCTAGCCAGGATAGTGATACGCTGTTTGTTGGCAACATATGCAAGACATGGACTAAGGAAGTTGTAAGTATGGCTGTGTACTCAAGGGGTAGAACATGCAATTCAGTTCAATGATTATCTTGGTTGTGATCTTTTTTCGTTGGTTCAATATTGAGCCATTTTTTTTCTTGAACAGTTCAAAGAAAAGCTTGCACAGTATGGTGTTGATAACTTCGAGGATTTGACACTAGTTGAAGATATTAAGAATGTAGGGATGAATAGGGGATTTGCATTTCTTGATTTCTCTTCCCGAACAGATGCATCGGATGCGTGTAAGCACTTGCAGAGGATGGAAGTTGTATTTGGAACAGACAGGATTGCTAAGGTTTCTTTTGCAGATACTTTTATAGAACCAGATGATGAGATCATGGCTCAGGTGCATGGTTTGATCTTTGCATCAACTTTCATTTTTGTTCAATTGTGTTGATGCATATACTTATCATGTTCCATAGGTAAATGATATGGTTACAGCCTGTTGGTAAGAACAATCTTAAGTTCAAACCCTCCATGTCACACTTACCTTTTGCTAATTAGTGTTTCTGATCCAGAAACAGGATATGGTTATTTTATTTGAATTTATCATGTTTGTGTCCCTTCCGATTTAATTTTTCCTTGTTCCTTTGAATATGATATCAATCAATACTAGGATCTTCAAAGCGGATAGACATTCTCTTGTTTCTGTGTCCTCAGGTTAAGAAAGTATTCATTGATGGCCTTCATGCTGCTTGGGATGAGGACAATGTAAGGCAGCATCTCGAGAAGTTTGGAAAGATTGAAATGGTTGAACTTGCTCGGAATATGCCAGCTGCTAAAAGAATAGATTTTGGTTTCGTGACATTTGATACACATGATGCAGCAGTGACTTGTGTTGAAGGTATAAATAATGCTGAACTTTGTGATGGTGATAATAAGGTTCGTTGAAATTCCATGTACAACTTGTAATAGACTACATGAGTAATTTTTTTATGACATTGTTTGATGTCATCTTACTTTACTTTATTGTCACACTGTAATCACATATTTACAGGTTAAGGTCAGGGCAAGGTTGACAAGACCACGTCAAAGAGTTAAGCCAGGAAATCGTGCTAGAGGAGGTTATTTAGTTGGGCGTGGAAGGGGGAGAGGTCCTAGGGCTTCCAGGAGCTCTGGTATGCCTGTCATGAACTCTTGGAGATTCTCGGGCCATGATGGAAAAGACAGAAAATATGGTGGTGGTATTAAGCGGCTGCTTAGTCCCAGGCGTAGACACACATCTATAAATCAGGCTTATGATGGAGTTGAAAGTAGACGGAGGATGCCTTCTCTAGAAAGACCCTTTGATCGGAGATCTCCAGGTATAACTGATATAGTCCTAATATCACAAGATCAGTCTTAAAATGGAAGGTTGGATCTCTAGGTTAGAATCTGCTGTTTCTTAAAATGGAAGAACTGGTTCTGAACTCTGCACCTCAAGATCTCAATGCAAACAGTGGATGGACATAAACTCAATCCCCGTATCTCATTATCAATATTATTAATTGCAATAGTTTGTTGATCCTATTATTCTTCTTTTAGCTCCCTTTTTTTTTTTTTTGGGGGGGGGGGGGGGGGGGGGGGGGTTTGGAGATGAAGTAGTATGGTACTGTCCTCTTAGATTTTTGGTTATTTTTTGGTCAGGTCCATCTTATAGAAAAGGCATATCAAAGAGGGAACACATTCATCCTGATGAACATTTCGCTAGGCCCCCTGATTTTGTTGATAGGGCTCCTGCTGATAGGCACTTGTCTTATAGAGATGCTTACCCGTCTCGTGGGCCAGGGGGGTACATGGATGGTCCTTCACAGAGTAGTTTTCGTGGTGCTGCTCATCGAACACGTGCTCTTTATGCCAAAGAGAGCTATGGAAGACGTATGGAACCGTCCTCAAGCTATCATGACAGTCACAGTCATGACTACAGCTTTGGCTCAAAGAGACATCATTCTTCTGTGGTTAGTGAATTCATTATCATTTTGGGAACTATCATTGGTTCATCTCAATATGAGCTCCTACCATTTTGTTTTTTGTTTTTTGATGGGAAGGAACTAATTTCATTCCGACTATCTTGCCAAGTAAAGTTGCTTCAATGTTTGCAGGAGGAATTTCATTCTCACCATCCTGAATCTATACATAGACAGCCAAGAGCTCGTATTGACTACAGAGAGGTTAATGATGATATGGCTTTGGGTGTCAGTGCTTATGGAAGCGAGTCTGCAAGGTTTGTTTATTGCATTTTCTTTCTTATGGTCCCATCAATTGATTTTGCATGGTTTATTTATGTTGTTCCTATGTTAGGCGGGGACGGGGCTCTCGTCTAGAATACAATGTAGCTAGTAGGAGTTCTGCAGGACATTCTCGTGGATATAATGCGCGCACATCAAGTATAGGTTATACTCAAGGTACGGAAATGTAATTTTCTGATAACATGGTTGATAAAGGATACTTTGAACCTGGCTTCCCAATTCCAATTTTTGCAGATGAGATGACCAGAGGTGATGCAGGAAGATCATACTCAAGCTATGAACGGGATTACATTTCCAGGGATTATACTTCTTCTGGAACATATGTGCGATCCTCAGTTTCTTTGCTTTCTTTCTCTGAACTTGTTCTACCACATACCCAATATACTTGTTTAGAAGCCAACTCATTTTCTTTTTATCTTTTTTTTACCCATCTTTTGTTCAGGGTGGTGAAGCTTCATACTCATCTGTCTACTCTAGTCGTCACATGAATGATGGTTACTCAAATGACAGAGGATCACATGCATATTATTAGGTGAGATTTGCTTGTGTTAGGCCAAAGTTCTTATCTTTGGATGTGGCTTGAGAATATGTCTGAACTTAGTTACAGGTCCTTCGACCTTTGAACTATTCCATTGGAAATTGACCTAGTGAACAAATTTGCTGGAGATCTGTTGAAATTTTCCCCAACAATTCCTTCATAAAATAAGAGGAGCTTTACAATCTAGACTCTAGAGCATAGATGCAATGTTCTAATCATTTTACAATGTTTCAGAGTCTGGGCTCAAACATTTGGTCCTGTGCCCTGAAGATTTTAGTGCTTCCAAAAGATGCTCTGAGGTGACAATAAGGTCTAGCTTCTTAGGACAACCAGATAAAATTGCTTTAGAAATTCTGGTCTAAATGGTTTTTGAAAAGAGGACGCCCTTGAGCTTGTACAATACGAATTATCAATGCTATGACGGATTTCTCGGTCCTATTAGATATATAGAGAAACTGAAGTTTACTAAGTGATTCATAAATCCAGGCTGCATATTTAATTTCCATTGGAATGCTTCAAAGTGGTCTTACTGATTATACACAATTCAGAAGTCCATTTACTGTTCTTATCTCCATTGGAGTGTGATGTGATTACAATGGTCATATAAATGAGATATATCTATAATTTTGTATTTTCTGTGATTGGAATTGATCCTTTTGGTTTCCAAGAGTTACTTCCGTCATCATAGATTCATTTCTGTGCAATGCACTACAGTTTTCTTATTTTGGATTGAGGAGGCACTCATTTCTTATTTCAGGTTTTCCTTATAATTTGTCTTGATAGTAGGGCATGCATCATTCAAGATTTTCCTGCAGTGGAGTTGGCCCTTCATTGGAGGTGGAGAGATGTATCATATGACCTAGCATTCTTGACTCCTTCGGCCATCATAAAATAAAGGTTTTAGAAGAAAAGTTGATCAGAGAGCTAAAACAGTGGTAAATTTACATTTGCGGCAGATATGTTTGAAATTTTGAATGACCATGTTGGCTGTTAGTGAAAATTGAGACCTTGTCCCTTGATAGTCACTGGTCCTGAACAGATTTAAAGTGAAAATGCAATCTGATTGTTATTGCTTTATATCCGTATCCTGTTCTACTAATTTTACCCTATATCAACAACTCTGCACTTTTTCCATTATCTTCCCTGGCATACACCAGACTCAGAGCTCTTATGATTGTGATGGAAAAGTATAAATTTGTCTAGCAATATAGATAAAAAAAAATGTATCAACTTTTAGTTGGATTCCTTGCAATTTTTATTAGTATGGTATCAATCACCTTTGTTCAAGAGTGACATAAGTTATGTCAAAGAAAAAATCCATAGAGACAGAAAAACATTCTTGCTCTTTTTTATTATAAAAACAAAAAAGAAAAAAACTCTTGCAATTCTTTAGTGAATTGATTGCTTGCTTTGTGGTTTTGGCAAAATCCTGTATAGGATCTTCTTTATCTTGTTCTTTACTGAAAAAGGAATCTCTGAGTACCCATTTGCTGTTTCTTTGTAAGGAGGCAAGCAAGAAAGCAACTGTACCACTAGTTTATTCCATCATAGAACTTTAATTACTAGCTCACATGCCAATGGTGGTGGTGTTTTGCTTGCTGTTTCTCCAACAAAAGATGCATATCCCAAACACGCGCAGATGGCAGGTAACCCCAAGACAAATTTTGAGAGAACCCATTGAACATTCCAAACCATAAGCTGGTAAGTGGGCCTAAAAGGGCTCATAAGAGATCCAAGTGGGAGTCGAGGCCCAACAATAGGACGCGAGGCTCACAACTAACCTTGGGCACTAAGGCCCACCAATCATATCTTTAGGACTCACTCTAAAGATAACCTCATTCTATTGCCATTAAGTAAGGCTAACGCGGGCAAGTTTGGAGTACCAACCAAGTCCAACAGTATTTGGTGAGCTTAATAACAATGTTGGACGAGTAATGTTTGACTAACATTTTTTAAATATATTTTGTTAATATTGTTTTATAGAGTTATTGAATTGCCTTAAATAATGTATTGACGTATGATTTGAGGCATTATATATTTCTTGCCACTTATAGAAAAAACTTCCAAATTTATGTGGTAATAACTTCTAATATTTTTCACCATGTTTTTCTTTTCTTTTATATCACTAAATAATGAGTTTAAGTAGTGTTGTCAATTTTTTACATAAATTGAGAATTATCCGATCAGTCAAAATAATTAAAAGAGGAGCATAGACGGCATTTTACACGTTAAGAGCTAAGGGGTGTTAATTTGGGCTACAGCTTATGGGCTTGGTCTGAATCAGTCCGTCAAGCCCAATTTAAGCTCAGACACGACTTAAATGTTGGCTAGTCCAACCCTCCCGTTATGATAGAGCAGGCAGGTTGGGATAACCCTTTGAAGTCTGGCCCACCCGAACGGTCCAGTTCAATAACTCAATATAATGTTGTTTGGCTAGGTCCACACCCGATCTAAATAGTTGATTTTTTAACTTGTATATATCTTTCATTAAATAAAAATTTTAAATTGTAATTTTTATTTATGAATAATACTTACTTATACAATTATAAATCCTCATTATAAAAAAAAAATTGCACACGTTTTAAGAAATATTTTAAATCTTTTTTATTAAATTATTAAATAATTTAGAAACAAAGTCCTCATTACTATAAAAAGAATCTATACATATCAAACTCATAAATTAACTAAAATTCGTTAGCTGATTTTTTATATTATTTTTTTTATTTTTTAATAAAGTTTTTGAAATCTTCTATTATTTAAATTAAGTAGTTTTAAACTTAGAAATTAGAAAGAAAAAAAATCTTTTCTCATTTTCTAAAATATTTCCGTACTTATTCTAAGGAATTTTAGAAATCTTAATTAAAAAAAAATTCTAATATATATATATATATCTAAAATATTTTTAATATATATCTTTTTTGTTTGGCTACTTCAATGGATCATCGTTATAAGTTAACAATTTTAGAAGAGGTTTTAAAAATGATGTATTGTGATATATCTCGTATTGACATAAAAGATATTAAATTTTTTTTGGTTCATATGTTTCAAAAATATATACAAAAGTTAGGAAATAATCAAACCTTTAATACAATGCCCTCTAGTTTAATGCCAACAAAATTAAATAAAGTCTTAAGTTTATTATCTAAAAATAATATAAATTTTAAACAATCATCTGAATTACAACATTATTTAGATAATTTCAACATTGATGTTGATATTTTTGATAATTTTAACATATTAGATTGGTGGAGTTCTCATAAACATATATATCCAATACTTTCTATTATAGCTGGAGATTTATTGATAATTTCTATTTTTACAATTGCTTTAGAATCAACATTTAGTTAAGGAAGAAGGGCAATTGATTATTACAGGACAAGATTAAAGAAAGACATAGTTGAAACATCGATATTGTCACGCCCTGGGCTGCACAGCGTGCCCCCTACCCAGACGCGGGCGCACTCCCACCGCAGCGGGAGCGAACGCCTAGCCATAGTACCACATAATATTGTCTTATCGCCATGTAGCAACCCAACCGCAGCTGGTCTACATCGAAACGATTATTTGTCTCTACTATTCATGATGGCTCAGTGGTTACTCAGAATGCGAAATTAGACTCCTTAAGGGAGGTCTCGAGTTCGATTCTGGGAGAGGCCCTTTACTATTCATGAGTGAATAGTAGGGACAAATAATCGTTTCGATGTAAACGAGCTGCGGTTGGGTTGCTACATGGCGATAGGACAATATTATGTGGTACTATGGCTAGGCGTTCGCTCCCGCTGCGGTGGGAGTGCGCCCGCGTTTGGGTAGGGGGCACGCTGTGCAACTCAGGGCGTGACAGATATGTTCGAGGAATTGATATTTGAGAGATAAAAAAAATTAATTTCATACTTTTACATTATTACCTTCAGATTATATAATGAAGACGTTGATGAAGAAGAAGAGGGGTAACTGTCTTAATATTTTGTTTTTTTATAATTAACAATTGACTTGCACTTAATATATTTTAGAAACTACATTTTTTTAGCAATTTGTACACTTCTAGTAATTCTTTTAAGCCATTGTAACGAAGAAAATTTGTTTATTTTAATTCTTTTGTTTTAATTTCTTTGTAATCTTTTTCTTTTTAATCCCTTTGAAATTTTTTCTATGTTACTTAAAATTAAATAAATATAAATAATAATCAATTTTGTCATATCAAATTTTGTTCAATTTAATAAGCCAATCTTTTAGCCCACTTGGCCCATAGTTCTAACCCATTCGGCTCATTTATTTGGCCCATAGGTAAAGCCCAACCTAACCCATTTTAAATTTTTCACGGAATATGGGTAGGGTTGAGCTAGTGATTTAACAAACAAACTGGCTCAGCCCCAGCCTAACTCGATTTAATAATGGGTCAAGCTAATCCATTCCAATTTTTTTGTCGGGCTTATTAGGTTAGGGTTGGTTCGGGACCGGCGGCCCATATTGACACCCCTATTAATAGCGGACATATAAAATGTAATTTTTATTGCTTAAACGTTGTTTCATTTACAACTACAGTTTTACACTATCATATTGCTTATAAAATTTTATTTACATTCTCGTATTTGAGGATACGTGTCACACCCCGATTTTTTCAACCTGGCCACGTGCGCTATGGAGTTACTGACTAGAGTAACCTAACCGGGGCGTGAGTGTCTATCATTTCCTTGCAATGCCCTTATAATTAATATGAAAATTTTAAAATTAATAAGATTACGTGCCTAGGGACATTGTTTAACCTTAGTCTTATTGTGTCTGCAATTTCAATCACTTGAGACTGGATGTCTCAATATTTACCTTAGTCATATCATGGACTATATCCAAGTCATGAGATTAAATCATCCTAGAATACCAAATATTTTGGTATTCTCAATCTTGCAGACATCACAAGACTAGAACCATTTTTTAGAATAATGTAGTGTGTCGTATCAAAAATAAATTAAATGACACTACAATCACAATTTACGGATAAATGTAATAAGTTTACTATTATAATGACTTATTCAAATAACCAATAATCATTATCACCAAATAGAGGTTTCACCTCTTATAACAACCAATTAAATAATCAAACATACTACTAAGACATTATTAGAATCTACTCATTTGTCTGGTTCTATCGCTATCAACTCCTCAGATGGAATCCGACTCATAATGCATTATTAATTCTTGCAAGAGATATGGGGATGAGCTAATGCCTAGTGGATCACCTTAAACAATATTCCTGAACTCTTATTTATTAATAGCATAATACATCAAATCTAACTAGATATTTAAATAAGTGCATACATTACGTTGTAACCTTAATTCGTTTTAAATGTCGTCACTAACCATTCATTTGGGTTATAGACCACCTAGGCAAAATCACTTTTTCCCTTGGAACTCCTCTCGAATAAAGTCCAAAATTTACTGGTCATTGTGGCACATGACCTTAGTCTTTCGAAACACCTTAAGCTAGGCCAATATACCTTTCAATGTATTATTTTCTTTTTAGTGTGTCTTTAGTGAGACAAATAATATAACTAACATACCAACATGATCAATATAATGTATTAACATATTATGTCATTATAAAACTAATTACTGAACAACACGCAACAACTCATATCATATCATTCCATATGATTATCATAATTAAGAGAGCATGTCAATGTTCCTTTAATTTAAACTTTCAATCAACAATAAAAACGCGCAAGGCATATTGATCATAAAATGTTCTATAGCAAGCATAACATGTCCATATAAAATACAATAATAACTAGCATGCAAATGATTTAAGAGAGAAATCACATACACACACATCTAATTAAACATGACATAACATGCTAGAAACAGATAAGAATAAAGGAAAAAGTCAAGGATCACTTCCACGGGTGACGCGTCTCATTTTGTCGATCAATCAGATTCGTCAACACGTGATGCTTTCAACCTATATACACCCGTATTATATTCACGTTAGTCGCGTGTGCCTACATATATATGATCTTACATAAGGTATAGATAATATATTACAATATCTTACAATACATATATCTTTATATATGAGATATACATAATATAAAACAATATATTTATATGTACTTGTAAGTGCCGCAACTTATGAAAGTTGCAGAGAGTATGTTAGTGATGATAGAGGCGTCACTGCCACCACCATATAACATACGTAAATATATAAGATACATATATACATTATGATGTATACATATTAGTGGGTATTATGTATATATAATGTAGTGTACACATGTATAATATATATATATATATATATATATATATATATATATATATATTATATAATATCTGTGTATACACGGTATAATATAATACAACCAAACCCATATATAATATTATATAACATAATTTGTATAACCAAATATAATATATCATCTTGTCTATAATAATCCACACATATACAATAGTATATGCATAATAATATAATATTATATACCATCTCATCTTCTCATATGTTTTGTTCACTAGGACTTGCAGGGGAGAAAACAGAGAGAAGAAGGAGAGAGGAGGGAAGAAAGAGAAAGAAAGGAGGAGGAAAAATTAGAGGGGAGGAGCTATGAGGTATTCATCTTCCCCAAAGCATGTGAACAAGTTTCTGAAAATGGAGTTCATCTTCTCCAAAAATGAGAACAAGTTTTTAAAAGTGGAAACATGGTATCATGATTGTCAAGTTATTGCTACTTATTACATCGTTTGGATTGCCGGTTTTAATGTGATTTTATGTAAAGGTTAATGGCCTATATTTCCAAGTTGAAAAGGGGAGAAAAGAGGGAAGTTAAGAAAAATAAGTAATGGACAACTCTACTTGCTATCACCATTAACAACAAAAACAGAACAAGAGTAAAGTAATGAAAGAAAAAGAAAAAGATGAACTCACCGTGGATGCTCTCGCGGTTTTTTGGCGGCATCGCTTGCTTTTGTTACTGGATCGTGAGAGAACAATGAAGTTCGAGAGGAGGGGACAGAAGGAAAGAGAATGGAGGAGAGGTAAAAAGTCTACTTTATTTAATGAAGTAGAGTGGTGGGTGCATAATATATAAACTATGTAAGACTATAAGTGGTTTGGGCACCACCACCACTATAATGATTAGATAATGTATAAAGCATGACTACATATAAATTATATAATAACTAGGTGGGTGCCGCCATTATAGGGTGGTGCGTTCGTTACCCACACCACATGGGGTGGTGGTGGGTGCTGCCATTGTTATTTTTATTTGTTTTGTTTATATATACATATTTAATGTGCACTACTCTATCAGTCCAAACATATCATATAATACAAACATGTGAAAAATAGACTATCAACTATTCTCTATAACTTTTCTTCCCAAGTTTCCTTTTGAATACAACTCAATTCAAAAAATATATATATATTAATTAATTAAAAAAATAATTGGTTAATGGGATTTGGGGACCCAAGTGATCTTACACACCACCAATCACAATAATTGGTTTATTTAATAATATATTTTTATTATAAAATAATTTATGTGGAATCTTGAAGTTTGAATAAAGTGTGATTTTTTTTTTTTAAGGTATTACAATATGATTACTATTTTAGAATGTTTACGAAGACATCATGAAAAAACTATTTATCCTTGAAAAATAAAAGATAAAAACTGTTTATATTGTAAAACAACACAAAAACTTTTATGGAAAATAATGAGAGGGACGGAACATAAATTGCAGTTTTTATGGAAAATAATGAGAGGGACTGAACATAAATTGCACTGAACGACATTTATGGATCAACATATATTTAACTTAGGATAGAATTGACCATGCAAGAAATACAAACAACCTTTTAAACAAACATTATATCAATGATTGGAAACGGATGTAACTTATGTAAATAGACCTTACCATGCGTATGTGTAAAAACCCCTTTCATCAAGCATCCTAACCCGCTTAAAACATAATCATGGTTTACCTCTTCAAATACTTATATCAACAAACCTCGAGATTTGAGAATGACATCAGCTTAGTGATACCGAGCTTATCCCCTTGCTAATATGCCTACCAAGAGGGAACAACAAAACATGAACTAGGAGACTCGTGAGCTAGGAATATTAAGGAGGATTGATAAGTTAAGAGTGACTATTAGAAACGGATCTTGCGGAACCCACCGTGCCATATATACAATACTAAGCGAATGGCATGATGTCACGTGTTGCTGCAACCACCACATGACCCCACTATTATAAATACATCATTAGCCTCGTGAGCTAAGTCATTGATAATGTTTATTTTGATATTAAATTATTATTTTATAATAGAGTATTATCTTATATTTAAGGCTCCTAATTTAATAATTAATTATAAAATATGTTTGACTTTATAAATAAATATATTTTTAAAAAAATAAATATATTAATTTTCAAACTACGTGTCACACTCTGCCCAGACACGTCTAAATCGACGGAATACTCATGGACGGGGCGCTAATACATTATAACAATAGCCGAGTGCTCAAGAATACAACTATGTACAAGTTTAATTTCATTAATTTTAGAATATATTTTTGTACATGAAATAGTAAAGGGAACATCTTCCCAAAATCTTCAATGAATAAACAAAGGGTTACAAAATATGAGCCTAAAAAACCTGCACCGAGTCCACCTTAATTTTCTGAGAAATATTTGATAACAACGAGGTGGGCTACTTGCCCAGTGGGTAAAATAGTTCATGAATATAATAATTAATAAAGGAAACTTTATAATCAAATATCACATAAACACATCATAGCATCATAATCAATATAATATGTATGTATGCATGACACCGTATCGTAATGGTTTCATGATTGTACGTTGCCTGAGTTCACGTACAAATGTTCATCGCCAGGTGTAACCGGATTCTTATTGTACGTCCCTCCACAGGAACGACGCCCTGGATTCACGTACAGATGTCCCTCCCCAGGTAAACCCTGGTTCTCATTATACATCCCTCTCCAGATAAATATCAATAATAGTGAACATTGCTTCTAACTATTTTGTGGATCATAAACCACTTACGTACCTAGGTGGTGTTTATGTATGATGTTAATGCATGAGCATGTCTGATCTTTACTAACATTAGACAAGATTTGACTACGTCTGGTGATTCTTATCAGGTCGGTATCATCACGTGTAAAGTTAAGATGTTCAGTATCACTTGTACAAGCTGATAACTTTCAAATAAGACCAACCAGATCAATCTCCAGTTTGAGAGGTAAGACACGAGGTTTACTTAAGTACCAATCGTCTAGAGCAGCACGCTGCCTTCTGTTTATTATTTAAAGTTACTGAGGACAAGATAATGTCTGGTTAAGTCAGATTGACCACTAATCTAGCATAGTAACAGTGTAATACATGAACTCCAAATATACATGCATAAGTATGACAAGTATGAACGTTATACGCAATAATGCAGTGTAAATGAATAATAAACATAATGATAAATGAATGTAAACTTTAATAAAAGTTATAAGACATGCAAACCTACGTAACGTTCCCCACCTTCAGATAATAACTCCTTCTTGAACTGGCGCCCTCCCCCGAGCAGAACTGCGTTGCACCGCGAAGAGAGTCTCAAAGAGATAAGAGAAAAACTCAAGGAGATTGAGAGATAAAGAGAGTGAAATTGTTGTCACACCCCGCCCGGACGCGCCTAAACCCGTGGAACACTCACGGATGTGGCGCGAATGCATTATAACAATAACTGAGTGCACAGAAACACAATTATGTACAAGTCTGATTTTATTAATTTTATAATATATTTTTGTACATGAAATAGTAAAGGGAGCATCCTCCCAAAATCCCCAATGAATAAACAAAGGTTACAAAATGTAGACCCAAAAACCTGCACCTAGTCCACCCTAATCTCCTGAGAAAAATTTGATAACAACGGGGTGAGCTACTTGCCCAGTGGGTAAAGTAGTTCGTGAATATAACAATTAATAAAGAAAACTTCATAATCAAATATCACATAAACACATCATAACATCATAATCAATACAACATGTATGTATGCATGACACCGTCTCGTAATGGTTTCATGATTGTACGTGTCACGACGCCCCTGACGTAGGCTGACGTCCTGACCGGCACAGCGTACTATACACTGTACAAACCCATATACAATATATAATACACTGTCAGCCTTCACGTACTCTCACAAACCTTCCCAAAATGTAGGGAATATTTTTTTTTTCTATACCACACATCAAATCACCTCCCATATATATAGATGATCATTCCATTCACATTGATTCCATTCATTCCACAAATTAAATTCTCACCAACTAAATATCTATGATCATCTCATTTCATCATCCCAAGCATTATATAATCTTACCACACAACTAGGTGATATTACATATATGTAGTGTGTGATAATTATACTTATCAAAATAACGTAAATAGAATTTATTTCCTCCAAGCATACATACACATACCAGACAAGTTCATTTTCCCTTCGACTCAATACCTGAAAGATTGGAGGAAATGAGGTGAGCAAACAACAGCTCAGTGAATATAGTTCTTGAGTTGGCAATTATATACATTTAGAGAAATATGACATTTAAAAGCATTTCAAACACTTATGCAACACATGCATCATTCAACGAATATATTGTACATGTCAATATCATAAATTTCATGATTTTCAATAATACAATGCACAATTTCCCTCCTCCGCAAGGCAAGAGAGCGGGTCTAACCTTGTATGGTCGTACAAGGTAGACACAGCCTCTCATTACCCAATTTCAAAACACAATGCACAATCTCCCTCCTCCGCAAGGCAAGAGAGCGGATCTAACCCTTGTATGGTCGTACAAGGTAGACACAACTTCTCAGTACCCAAGTCAATAACACCATGCACAATCTCCCTCCTCCGCAAGGCACGAGAGCGGGTCTAACCCTTGTATGACCGTTACAAGGTAGCCACAACATCTCATTACCCAATTACCAATCATTTCAAGGATCGCAACCCTTGTTAGGATAAACCTAACGAAATGATAATGAGGAATCGCAAAGCCTCATCATTACAAACTCCAATGCTAAAATCAGTTTGCATGATCCATAAAACTCAATGCCTTATATATAATATCACATGCGTACAATCAAACAGTTTATATGCGTACAATGTCATACAAGAACCAAATCAAGAAAACTATACTCACAGTACAACACGTTCCACGAAAACTCAATCAGCGTCGCTTTCGAGTCCAGCTCCAAGTTAAATCCAACTAATTTAACCTGTCACAATCACTCCATAATTCAATGTCATGTCTTCATATTTATATTTCTCAACTCACTTCAAATCACGAATAATAACTTCATTTAGGACTCAAAAGCAGTTATCTCGTTTCTATAAACTCAAACCGGGGTTTCATTAGGTTCACATCACTGTGCACAGTACGATTCACATCACTGATCAATGTCACTATACACTATTCACTGTGACTATTCACTGTGCACTATTTGCTGTACACTATTCACTATTTACTGTGCACTATTCACTATTCACTGTGCACTATTCGTCACTATTCATTACTATTCATCCCGAAAGATGTATATTGTATTAAAATTGTCAAACTGTCTCCAAAACGCATGAAATCTAATCTAACCACAGATTCGAAGTCCCGACAGTCCAGGGAGCGTTTTTCTACCTTCCTAGCGGGTTTTCCATTCACGTTGGGGTCAAAACCCCAATTTGTAAAAACGCCGTAAAACGGCTCCCACAGTCAAAATTAGTCCGCTAGAACGGTTACCTCTAGCTTAGATAGTAATTTCACGAAGAAAGGGAGTGAAAATCACTTACCGTAAGTCCGAATTTCACCCGAATCCCGCTTTCTCCCTTTTCTCTCTTCTCCTTCTTCTCTCGGTTCTTCTGGACGTTTCTCTCTGTTTTTCATTCAGCAATCGGTTTTGTTTTATTTTATTTTTTATTTTTATTTTTTTTATTCATGAACAGTAACTTACTATTTACTACTATTCGTGATACTATTTGATGAACAGTATCTTACTATGCAAGTACTGTTCATTATATCTTTTTATTCGTTTTTCGTCGTACCCTCAATCACACACACGTATATTTGGCTTCTACGTATAACATACGTATATTTCAAAGCGTATATTTAGCTCTTACGTCTAAAATACGTGTATTATAACGCGTATATTTAGCTCATACGTATAAAATACGTATATTATACATCTCGATATACGTATATTTTAACGTATATATTTAAGTAAAACTGCGGGGTGTTACAGTACGTCGCCTGAGTTTACGTACAGATGTCATCCCCAGGTGTAACCGAGTTCTTATTGTACGTCCCTCCTCAGGAACGACACCTTGGATTTACTTATAGATGTCCCTTCCCAAGTAAATGCGGATTCTCATTGTACGTCCATCTCTAGAGAAATATCAATAATAGTAAGCATTGCTTCTAACTATTTTGTGGATCATAAACCACTTACGTACCTAGGTGGTGTTTATGTATGATGTCAATGCATGAGCAGGTCCGATCTTTACTAACATTAGACAAAATTTGGTAACATCTGGTGATTCTTATCAGGTCAGTATCACCACGTGTAAAGTTAAGATGTTCACTATCACTTGTATAAGCATCTCCAATTTGAGAGGTGAGATACGAGGTCTACTTAAGTATCAATCGTCTAGAGCAGCACGCTGTTTCCTCTTCACTATTTAAAGTTACTGAAGACAATACAATGTCTGGTTGAGTCAGATTACCACTAATTCGACATAATAACAGTGTAATACATGAACTTCAAATATACAAGCATAAGTATGACAGGTATGAACGTTATACGCAATAATGTAGTGTAAATGAATAGTAGACATAATGATAAATGAATGAAACTTTAATAAGTTATAAGACACGCAAACATATGTTTCGTTCTCCACCTTCAAATAAAAACTTCTTTTGGAACTGACACTTTCTTCCGAGCAGAATCGCATTGCACTGTGAAGAGAGTTTCTTAGAAAGAGTCTAAAAAAGAGAAGAGAGAAATCACAAAGAGAGCAAGAGAGAGAAGAAAGTGATTTGGTGTGAAAATAACCAACGGGGGGGAGGGGGTTTATAGCCAAAAGGGTGCTCGAAGTTCAATTTTTTTTTTGTGTGCAAACCTGGGGTATTACACTCTACCCCCCCTTAAAGGAATTTCACCCCGAAATTCAGTTTGTGTAGTGATGGTTGCTATCTGCGTGAGATTCACATTCGTCGCCATCAATTGTAAGATCAGGGTAGTGCCTGTAAGGCCCCTGAATAGTATTGTGGCCGGTGGAATCCTCACTACCATCAAACAATGGAGAGCAAATGGAGTTGGATTCATCCTTAGAAGGTTCCGATATTTGTCTCCCAGATGGTGGTGTAGGGCTTTGCAAGATGCAGCTTTTTAGGGGAGGTAGGTTGAGCGACGGAATGCTTTTTCGTGTAGTTGCCCGAATTTGTCCCTGACAATTTTGGTAGGAGATCTTGCCAGGATGAGGGCACAGGTTTGTTTCGGGCAATATTGTTACAGTAAAGCCATACGCGCTCTGGCGATAAGGATCGCTACCACAGAGGCGAGGGAGTTGGTGATGCAAAGAAGTTGTGGTTTGCATCAGAGTCCGAAAGAGTCTCCATTAGTTGCCAAGCAGGCCGTGGAGTACATGACTCATTACTCATGTTTGTGTTGTTTTCAGACATTTGCATAGTTAATTAAATAAATTAAGATATTGTAAACAAAGTTCCACATTTTATTGATAAGTGAAATAGTACAATGTATCACATCATCAATTATTACTAGAAAACAATTCAAGGTATTTCAGTTTAATTATTTATTCTAGTTCTCAAGTTGCTTCATCTACTCCGTCGTGATCCCAGAGCACCTTCACAAGTGGTATGCTACGTAGCCTTAGTTCTTGAGTTTTTCTCTCCAGAATTTGTATCGTTCTCTCCTGATACTTATTTCCTTCTTCAACCCGAACCTCGACTAGAGGGATGATATGCGAAGGATTAGGACGATACTTTCGAAGCATGGATACGTGAGAAATGTCATGAACCTTAGACATGGACGATGGAAGGGATAGACAATAGGCTAGTTTGCCAATACGTTCAATGATATGAAATGGAACGATATACCATGGGGAGACCTTTCCTTTGATCCCAAAGTGATTGACACCTCTTGTAGGCTGAACTTTCAGAAAAACCAAGTCCCCCTTATCAAATTTTAGTAGTTGTCTCCTCTTGTCAGCATAGCTCTTCTGTCAACTTTGTGGTACACGAAGTCGTTTCTTTACTAGTGTGATCTTCTCATAAGTCTCTTGAACTAGTTCAGGCCCCAACTGCAGTCGATCTCCCATATCTAACCAACATACCGGAGATCTGCAAGGGCGACCATAAAGACCCTCGTATGGTGCCACGCCGATATTGGTTTGGTAGCTGTTGTTGTATGCAAACTCAGCCAAATGTAAGTGTTTTGCCCATCCGTCATGAAAGTCCAAAATGCAGAATCGCAACATATTCTCTAAAATCTGGATCAACCGTTCTGATTGCCCGTCAGTCTAAGGGTGAAAGGTTGTGCTCATGGTGATCCTGGAGCCCATTCTACTCTAGAAGCTTTGCCAAAACTTTGATGTGAAACGAGGGTCTCGATCAGAGATGATCGTGAGTGGTATGCCATGGAGGCGTACGATCTCTTTTTTATACAATTCGACAAACTTGGCGAGGTTATCTGTGAACTTTATTTGCAAAAAGTGTGCAGACTTTGTAAGTCTGTCAATAATAACCCAGATAGCATCCTGCCCTTTATTATTTCGAGGCAAGGCCATAATAACATCCATTGCGATGTTCTCCCATTTCCATTCTCTAATAGGTAAAGGTTGGAGAAGTCTAGAGGAAAGTTTGCATTCTGCATTTACTTGTTTGCACACGAGACATCGAGCAACGAAGTCTGCAATACCCTTCTTCATTCCAGAAAACCAGAATTGTTGCTTGACATCCTTGTACATCTTGTCTCTATTAGGATGCATAGTGAACCTCAAACAATGCATTTCAGTTAGTACTTCTTTCCGAACTTTAGGATTGTTCGGTAGACAGATACGTTTTTTTTGTAGAAAACGGCCCCGTAATCAGAGACCGACCAGTAAGGAAGTTCCTGTCCGCTGAGTAGAAGTTCTCGTTTCTCCATTAACATAGGGTCGTTGGCTTGAGCTGCTGAAATCTTTCGAATAATCTCAGAGTTGGCTGACAATTGAGAGAGTTGTGATCTTCTTCCCTCCACGATGAGCTGCAGGTTAAAATTCTCCAACTCTATAGCCAACTTCCCCATCTCGAAATTAAGGGCACAAACAACAACATAAGTTTTTCTACTCAAGGCATCAGCCACAACATTGGCCTTACCCGGATGGTATTGGAGTTGAAAGTCATAATCTTTTAAGAATTCCAACCATCGCCTGTGGCAGAGGTTTAGGTTTCTCTGAGTGTAGATGTACTTGAGACTCTTGTGATTCAAGAAGACCTCAAATCGTGCACCGTATAGGTAGTGACGCCGCCATCAAG
This sequence comes from Paratinospora sagittata, assembly GCA_035771175.1. Lineage (NCBI taxonomy): Eukaryota > Viridiplantae > Streptophyta > Magnoliopsida > Ranunculales > Menispermaceae > Paratinospora > Paratinospora sagittata. The sequence goes on along the minus strand of CM069590.1, from coordinate 41,399,781 downwards.
AATAGATACTCATTACACAGGATCAATGACTTGTTCGACCAACTTAGAGATGTCAAATACTTCTCTAAGATTGATTTACGATCCGGTTATCATCAACTCCTGATCAGAGAGTAGAACATTAATAAAACAGCTTTCAGAACTCGGTACGGTCATTACGAGTTCTTGGTTATGTCGTTTGGTCTAACAAATGCACCTGCAACGTTCATGGATTTACTGAATTGCATATTTAGGTTATACTTAGACCGATTCATGGTGGTCTTTGTGGATGATATCTTGATATATTCTTCAACTGAGGAAGACCGCAAGATACATTTGAGGATTGTTCTCCAGGCCTTGAGAAGTCACCAGTTGTATGCAAAGTTGAGTAAGTGCGAGTTTCCGTGCATAATACAAGTTCATTATAATTTTATTTTTAATTACGCGATATTTGTGTTAATTATAGGAAAAGTATATGTCATGAGAAGTTGATCATATTGGAGCATGTGAGCTTAGGAACCTTAAGATCATCAATTTTGAGAAGTCATCACCCTACTTGGTTTTATGACACATGGCATCATCCCATTTATTTATCATATGAGTGAAAAAATTGTGAATCCCGAGGAGCATCTACAGTTAAGAAGGAAGATGGAGGAATCTCAAGTCAAGAATGACACATGACACACATGGAGACATCTTCATCATACATCATCTTGTAGCGGATCCAGAAAAAAATACAAGGGATGAGTTTGAATTTATGAAAGAACCAAGGTTGATATTGACTTGTCAAGTAGTCTTCACAAGAACCCCACATTCTTCATTTTCCCTTTAAGCTTAGCCTTAACCCCTTTTATTTCTCTTTTTTCTAATAATCACCATTAGAGAAAGTCTCTTTTACACACCACATTATCCTTCATTCATGTTGGCCACCCTTCCCCGTGCTCCTTACTATGCATAGGTATCGATCACCCTTAATTTGAATTTTCTACCATCTTATACAAGAAGGGTAAATAGAGCATGAGTCATTTGAACCATGAGCATGAGTCATTTGAACCATTCATTCACATCACCCATAGACCATCTTCCATTGGTTCATCATATCCCTTGATCTGTTGGAATTGAAAACAAAATACAGAGATATAAATAAATCTCAAGGACCCATTACTTGTAAATTCATCAACACATGCCTTATGTATAAAAGATTCACATACCTTTGAGTGAAAGAGATGGAAGACCTTTGACATACGTGAAATTCTTGATAGAATTATAAATGACAAGAACACAATTACGTTAGATTCTTAATAACAAGAATGAAGGGAGAATACATGAATCCATGGCGATGAAATTAAAGGGTTAGCGTCTTCCAACACCAAATCACTGTATTGCTCAATAAGTTCTCTCTCTAAGATGGGAAAAGAGGAGAAGAGCTAAAATGAGATAATGATTTGGCTTGGGGACCATAACCCTAAGGTTCCTTATATACTAAATTAATTAGAATCTCATCAACCCTAATTAATTAGTATTAGGTTTTTACACATTACAAAGTCCATACCAAATAGATATTAGATAGCCAATAATATAATTGTTAATGTACATGTTGTACCACATTATTGTTGTTTGAGGACCATAAGCAAGAAACTATGGTAATATGTAGAAGAAGCCACAAGTTACTTTTTGATCAAACAACATTCTCCTTGGCTCAACAACAACCATATTAATGTAAATGTGAGCCCACATGAATAGGATATTAATTAAATTAAAATCTCAACATGATCATCTATTTAAGCCCCTCAAATCCACACTTGAGAGGTGCCCTTTATTTCATTTTTCTCCCTTAATCACTTAAGAGCTTTTCGTACCTCTCCTATTTTCATTTTTCACTTCTTTTATTTTTGTTCTTTTATGGCCTTCAAATCCATGAAAGGCTAAGTCTTTTGTTAGGGTTGAGAGGAAGCCTTCTCCGCTCTCTTCTTGGGAATTCTTGGGTAATACTTATATTTTAATTTACTTGGCATATGTGTTCTCTCGTGCTTTTGCTGGATATTGTATTAAGCTTTATACATTATAACATGTATTTTGTATAGTTGATTTTGTAAAATCTAATGAAAGATTGAGATATTTCATTTTCATCTTATAGTGTGACTTTTTGTAGTTTTCTTTGTTGTGTCATATCATGTATTTCACATCTTGCCTTTACACACATTAGAACACTAGTTCTATTTTATATTTTCACGATAAATTCCTCTTGTGGGTGAACACTATTTTTTAATATTTTTGAGCTTAAAGATTTATCTTTGTTGGTGGGAAACTCTTTAGTTATTTTCACCACTAATCATTTTACTCAAGAAAGACTAAGAGAGAAAATGATTGGGCCTACTCTAATGCCATAATTTTTCATCTTATTATTGTTCCTTACATTATCATTCATCATTCACAAGTATTCTGACTTAACTCATATTTTATCTTTTTCTCATTTTCCATGTTTAATCACTTGTAGCAAACCTTAATTTTAGGACCTCATCTCAATCTTTGTGGTTCGACCTTGAGACTCTTGTATTTACTACATCATTTGCCCTAGTTTACACTCACAATTTGTTGCATTATCTATTTTATGTCTAGGGTACATTTATGTTGCATTTCATTGATTTTTAATTTAATGAGTGCATTTTTGCATTTCTTTCTTCACTTAAAAGTGTGCACATAAAATAAACAATCGTCATTAATCGCTCCAATTAATGCAAGATTAGCCGTGTCATGACCCGCAATCTGTAACGTCATGACCGACATGGAACGTTGTGCATATCCCCCCTCGACATACATGGCATCTCGATAAGCCTTGTAAAATACACCATAATCTCAAATACACAATAATAAACACATGAACATAATATAAGATCATCATATTAAACAAATTCAAAATGACAACCAGAAAATTTTTCTCCAAGTCCATAGTGTTCAAAAGTTCAAAATATACATAACCATAAGTACAAACCCATCTAAATGTTAAGTATAATCATTAAGTGTTACATAGTATAATTTATCAAAATAAATTGTGGAAAAGTACTAAACACCTACGTCAACAACACTACGGGAACGCTTCGTAGCTAAGCTTTCCCTTTCCCCTTCCTATCAAATCCTGAAAAGATAAGGATGAGGGGTGAGCTACAATAAGCTCAGTGAATATTCTATACAAGTGGCAACATATATGTGCATTTAAGTAAAACATTGCAATAATCATTAAAACCATTTAAATAATCATGAGTGTAAGCAAGATTATATATAAGCCAATTTAATGTATTATGTCATAACAAGACAATGCATACCATTTATAAATATGCATATGCAATCTAACACCTCCTGAGTAAGAATCAATACAATGGCCATGTGTGCGCGAAACTCATGCCCGATCGACTTTTTACCCATATCTATCAGAATTTCTATGGATTGTATGAATCATAGGATTCACCCACCAAGACAAGTACCATGTCTAGGCGAATCCTAACATACACAACCCATAGACATCCTCTGCAAGGTCTACAATTGAGGATTCCCGGTCGGCCTAATAGGATTCTATAAGAAATCTCAAGCTTAGGGAATGCACATAACTCAACTGCTTTCCCAACCGACTATGCTCAAATACAGTTCATGAATTCAATAAATCATGCATATTACATTATACAAGCATTTAAAACATTTTATACTACAATGCCACATAAAGAATTTACAAGTAAAAGAGACACTCACACTTGATTGGCTAGACCTAGCCAATCCAATTCCAATTCCAATTCCAAGAAGAACTAAGAAGCACTAAGAAGCCACAAATCACCCCAAGTACTTCAATCTCTAATTGGACTATTCGGGTTACTAAGATCAACCACAAATCCTAAAATGTACATGGTTTATGCAAAACTGAAAATCAGTCCAAGTATTCTAATCAACCATGTTTAAACTCAAATCAAATGCCAATTAAGTTTCTAAAATGGTCCTACACATAGGCCAATCTCAAATTGCCTAATTTAACCATTTACTACCCAATTAACCCACATTTAACCAAATTGAATGCAATAGGTTGATCTAACCACTATAATACATGACATTCAATCATAAATAGGGTTAATTAGACTAATTGCAAGTCAATTTCATCAACTGAAATCAATTAGGTCAAAATCTTCAAATTTGGGTAAATCTCCAAATCACATGCAATTTCCCAAATTACAAGGCATAGGCCAAAATTGAACTACACCTAGGGTTTCCAGCCATCAAGATCAGTAAATTGGACCACCATAACTCCACATTTACCCACCTATTCATCATACATCACATGCAAATCCAATGGCAAACCCTAAGTCCAAAAATCTAGGGTTTAGATCAATACACATAACCACTTCAATTTCTTGCTAGAAATTGGAGGGTTTTACCTTCAATAGGTTCCCGATGGCATCTAATTATACATATATGACATGCAAACCCTAACTCCAAGATGTGTTTTTCCTACACCCTCCACAAATTTTGGGATTTTGGGTGGAAACACATCATTACGGGTTTTTCTAGGTTAGGGAAGGCCATTAGCATCATAAACAAGCATAAGTGCTACACATGCTAGGTCAAGAACCCACAAAATCCGAAATTCCTACAAACCTTAGGTTGAACTAAAACTTGCAAACACATGCTAAAAAGATAGAAACTGTCTTGAATAAGTGCATGGAGCGAGCTCCTTCAACTATGGAGCGAGCTCCTTGGTTCAAAAACTCATTTTTGACATTTTTGATGCCGAATGGTCTCCGATAGTTTCAAAACTTTATGCGCATATCAAAATGACATAAAAACATGCAAAGACACCCGAACTTATGTACGTCGAGCATCAAATACACATAGACATACGTATATGAATACGTGTAAGGATATTCTACTTGTCAAAATGACGTCATCTAAAGGTACGAGTGCTACAATCCGATACTACACCGATGCTCCTTATGATAGCCTATTTTTTGTCCATATCTCTTGCAAGTTTAAGGTACTTAGTTGGCGAGGAGACAACTTAAAGTGGTTCCAGCTCAGTTCATTCCTTCCATGTCATCATTCTCTAGTGCTGGTCAAAACTTGCACCAACACATCTCATTCATTATTTTTATAGCTTCAATTTATAAGACAAACAAATTGATCTTAGAATCAATCAACCTAAGACCCTTTCCAACTAAAATTAACCATTCCTAACCCTTAGCCATTTCCGCAACATAAGGGCTAGTAGCAATCATATATAATAGAACATTTATATTTAATTTTTCCACAAATTTGAACATCTTTACATCATCTAATCATCTACGAAACTACAACTCAATTTATAAAACCCTTTAACTTGGACAAATTTCCAGATTTCAAAACATCGCGTGAATTAATTGAATCTCATATATATTGCATAATTCAAAGGGAGAAACAAGAATCTATAAATTTCAAATGCAAAATCACTTACCTTAAAAATCCAACCCTGACTTGGTTTCCTTCTTTCCCTATTTCTCTCTTTCATTTTCCTTGAGAAACCAACTCAAAATGAGCAAAATATAAAGCAACTTTTGATTTTTAACTTTGGTCCACCACCCCTATCGACCATTTTAAAAAATAAAAATTTGCCCCCCCCCTCCTCCCCTCCCCTCCCCTCCCCTCCCCTCCTCCTCTTTTTTTCCACTTAGACAAGTTCTTGTATATATATACCGCCTAATTCTCACATTGGCATATATATACCAAAGCTCCTCATATGGGTATAATTACTCGGTATATACATATAAATGATACATTCATATATAATCTTATCATTATGACTAATCAAGGAAGAAATAATGAGTTTTAAAAATCAAAACTACAAGAAGTGTTACACTAGGAGTCTTCATTGGTTGAGGGTATTAGACTTTTCCATAGAAAAACAAGTTACAAATCTTTGGTTAATTTTTTTTTTTTGAAGCATTTGGTTTAAACATTAGAGGTAGAAATGACACAATAACACAATCAGTCCTCCCTTCCCCTCTCATATCTCTACTGGGAAAGCTAAGGTTCCGTCAAAAGTTAAATTCTTGAAGTGGGTAGCTTCTCATAGGAAGTGGAACACGGGTGATATGCTACACAGACGATTTTCATACATGTGTCTATCTCCACATTGGTGTTTTTTGTATGGCCAGGATCTTGAGTCTGTAAGGCACATTTGTTGGCGGTGTCCGTTAACTAGGGAGGTGTGGGCTTGATGGTGTCATCATTTCTCGGTCATGAGTAGAGATCACTTTTATGAACTTTATGGAGGAGGAGTTCATCGATATTTTTCCTTTTAAGAACTCTATTTACCCCCGTGGCAAGATCACTGGAGGGTGACATGTTTGACGATTCTTTGGAAGGGGAGAAACAATAGTCTTTCATGATGAGTCTTGCTTCGTAGCTGGAGTATGAGAGAAATCACAAATGCTAGTGTCTTTTTGAATTACTAATAGTCAGTTGTGTAGGGTTATACTCTAGGAGATTGACTTGGAGGATAGAGTAATATTGTATCCAGACTGATGTCTTTACTATTTTATCTTTGTACAAATTTTACAATTATACCATAAATACATATATACTTTCTTTTAAAATAAAATAAAATTAAAGGTAGAAATGTGTAATTTTACCATAAACATCTAACAATTAGAGGTTACACAGACTATGTGACCATATAACTGATAATTCTCTATCAAATAAAAAGTAGAAGTATCCATTTATTTTTGTCATACAAAAAGTTAAAATCATAGTGGCTCATATTATTTTATTTTTTAATTAAAAAAAAAGCTTCAATCTCTGTCACTATTCAGTATAATTAGAGGAGTTATCAATAGTGAAACTCATTTGTATCTATTTTCAGATTGGTAGCAAAAGTGGAGAACGTAAAAGACGCCCTAGCTCCACATTTAAAAAACTAAAACCTCGATTGTTTCTGTAGCTGAGAATCGAAAAACCCCAAACTCGCCCGCCTCCACTTCTCTTACGCGACTTTCTTACGCAGCAGCATGGGCGGGGGAAGAGGAGGAGGAGGACAGAAGCGAGGCCGCACGCAGCGACGCCACTTCAGACACAACCGCGAAAACGTTTGGAAGAAGAACAAAACCCAAAACACTCCTTCTTCCTCCGACAACAACTCTAACTCCACTACCTGGCAGCCCTTCGCTACGCAAAACCTCGCTTTCGAAGATTACTACAAAGTACTAATCCCCCTTCTTCTTCTTCTCTACAATGTTCTTAAAAATCGCAACTTTCTCTGTTGAATTGTAAATCGATCTAATGTTTTGTGTAGGAGCAAAGCATAGTATCAGAAGATGAGTGGGATGCGTTTCTTGATATGCTCCGAAAGCCTTTGCCTGCGGCTTTCAGAATCAATTCTAGGTATTTCTACTTGTAATTTGTATTGTGAAATATTTATTTCTTGAGTTTCGGATCTGTTGTTGCTATCAATTCACTCCTTTTATGGTTCCATTGTTGTTGTTGTTGTTGAATTTGTGTTACAGTGCGCAGTTCTTTGAAGACATCCGATCTCAGCTGGAAAACGACTTTATGAAAACACTCAATGCAGAGGTTCATTGATTGTTTCACTGAATTTTTTGTAATAGTTGTTAATCTTGTGTTGTTGGTTGTTGCTTGTGCTGATTTTGTTTGTATTTATTGGCAGGTTACCGACAGTGGTGAACTGGAGGCTATTAGGCCTTTGCCTTGGTATCCTGACAATCTTGCTTGGCATTCTAATTTTTCGCGCATGCAGCTAAGGAAGAACCAAACACTTGAGAGGTAAGGTAATGCATTGATTGAATGATGTTTTGTATGGTCAGGTCAATCCACTTTGGAATTACAATGACAATAGAGGATTAAGTGTAGTCAGGATTTTGAGATAATTCTAGCTTTCACTATTTTCTTAGCTAACAAATGATATTAGGTTTTCGTTTTTGTAGTGGAATAATTCAGATGGATCTGTTGGTTTGGTGTTCAACTGGTTCAAGATAGTGGATTAGTATGCACCAAACTCACAGCATTTCGATGTCTAAGGAGTTGTCAAAATAGGAAGCCTTAGTCACACAATAATATATCTATATAAGTCTTTGCCTATAGTGCTATCAAATATTTTGAGGCACTCCTCCACTTAATCTAACTTACTTGATTTTATGATTGACATCATCTCTTATTTACCTCCTTTGATGAATAATTGAACTTTAACATATAAAGCTTTTACTCCTTGATAGATCTTTACTGTCAATCTTCATGGCCTCTCCACTTGTATTTTTACATCTACTAAAATTATAGTTTTGGTATTCAGTCCTGTTAATCCTAAGCCTGCAGGATTATAATTTTTTTTCCAAACTTTTAGTTGGCACTAACTTAAATTTAGGTTATCAATCAACATAATATCATTGGCAAGCATTACACCATGGAATACATTCTTAAGATGATTAGTCATTTCGTCCATAACAAGTGTGAAAATTTTAGTTCTCATCCTCCCAAGGCCTCTTGTTTCTGTTTCATCTTTCTTTTCTTATCAAATTATAATTCCCAATAAATAAAGTGTTAAAAGTTTAGGCCTTAAGGTTGGTTTCTAATGTAAACCTACTGTAATTGAGAATTCAATAACTTTTGTAGCCGTGTTTTTCATTATAGTTATTGCTCTATCATAGATCTCCTCTATAGAGTTAGTTTGCTGATTTGTAACTTTAATTTTTTTCTAAAACTCATTGTCGTATATGCCAGTCTATCATAGTCTTTATCTAAAGCAATCAAAATCCCATGGGGTATTTCATTCTCTCCTTGTAACACTATTGTCAAAAGTAAATAAATTATTGGTATGGTTGATCTTTTAGGTATAAATCCAAATTGATATTTTGATACTTTATTTATCTTTTACTCAATTGTAAATTACTCTCTCCCATAATTTAATCAACACTGAATATCTGTTTTATTTTTGTATATAGGTATAAGAATCTCTCATGCATTCTCTTAATTAATAAATTTTGTTAAGCAACTTTGTTAACCATAAAACTCTAGCTTCTCGAAAGCCTGATTGCCTTTTAATTTTGTTGCGGTCTGTGGGGCTGGTTGTTAACAGGTATAGGCATCAAAACTCTGCATTTGAACATATTCAGAGCTTGCTTGCTGAATACTTGCATGGCATGTTGAATGCTACAAGGGCATAGATTGTGTTAAATGTGTTCAAAGACTCTTCGAATCCAGTATTTGTATTTCCCATGTTTGCTTACCATAGTAAATAGGGCAGATTTTCTTTGCACATTTGAGTTCCACATAGTTGTATTACTATGCAATAGTCATTCTGGACTTGTAGCAAGTGTATTATTGAGAATTTTTTGCTCTTTTGGTCTTCACCAATATTGTGGGCTTTGCATTGGGAGCTCTTTTTTTTTTTTTCTTTTTTTTTCTCAACAGGTATTATTTCAGTGGTGATTGAGGTTGAGTCATTCTCCTTGTGTCTATTTTACATTTTTTTTGGGTAAATAATAAGAAATGAATTTTCTGGCAAAAATAAAATTGCGCTGGCTATGAAATTATAGAGATATCAAATTGATGAGTTTTATGATGAAATGTGGAAGAAAATAATAGAGAATTGAGTTAAACCTGAAATTTTGATGTCAAAAATTCAATCTGGATTTATGCTTGGGGGATCGACTATAAAAGCTATTTACTTATTAATGCGATCGATTAGGAAGTATAAGAAGTAGAAAAACCTGTACATGGTTTTTCTTGATCTAGATAAAGCCTATGATAGAATACCTAGAGGTATAATATGGTTGATTTTAAGGAAAAAAAGGAGTTAATAATAAGTACATTGACTTGATAAAGGATATGCATGATAAAACAATAACCCTTGTAAAAACTATAGTAGGATAAACTACCGATTATTCAATTACAATAGATTTGCACCAAGGATCAACCTTAAACCCTTATCTTTTTCACACTAGTTATGGATTAGTTATCTTAATAAAGAAGATATTCCATGGCGTATGCCATTTGTTGATGAGGCAATGCTAAATAATGAAACTAAATTGGGAGCAAATGCTAAATTAGTGGTTTGGAAATGGAGAAAGACTTAAAAATCTACACGGTTCAAGATTGGTATGACTAGGACAAACTACTTTAAAAATAATTTTAGCTAAAATAGAAATACAGATGGAGAAAGGTCCAAGATGGAAAGCTATGAAATACAAATGAGTGAAAACTTAAGATATTTGGACTCAATTATTCATCATGAGGGAGTAATAGGAAATAAGCGAACCATAGAACTAAAGCAGGGTGTTAAATGGAAGAGTGATTTTGTAGAATTATATGATTGATGCAACCGCCTATTGGAGTTGAAAGAAAAATTTTATAAGATTGATGTTGGGCCAGTTATGCGTTATGGAACAAAATGTTGGACAATGAAGAAAAAACATATTAACAAACTAAGTGTGATGGATATAGGAATGTTAAAATGATGGTAAAAGTAAAACATTGAAAGCTGAAATTAGAAATAAACGTATTTGAGAAATGGCAAGAATCGCCCTAATTATGAAATGATTAAAATGGTTTGGGCACATGCCACAAAGACCATTAGATGCATAGGTTCGAAAGAGTGACCTATTAATAATTAACATTAATGATAAAGATAGAGGAAGACCAAAATAACATAGATAGGGATAATTAAGAAAGATATACTTATTTATAATACTCGAACTGTTAATTTAGCCCCTGTAAGAGTGGAATAGAGGAAACAAGTTCATGTAGTTGACCCCAAGTAGTTAGGAGAAGGCTTTGTTGATGTAGTTGAGTATGATTATTGTTGGAGATATTTCTTTGATCTTGGCGAAATCTTTTAGTTGGCAATATAAGATCCAAAGGGTTTGTAATGTCTTTGAGAGATGGATTGACTGTTTGATCTTTTCAACATGGTTAGAAAAGTATAAATATATAGCCTTTAGAAGAAGACTATTGGTGAGAAGTTTGAATCAAGGACTAGGAAATTACTTGTTTGTTGTAATGCAGATTCAGTTATTTTATGAATAACTTAAATCATTAGTCTTGTATGTAACCTTCAAAAGAAGACTACATTTGAGAAGTGTGAATCAAGGGCTAGGATATGAATTGCTTGTTGTAAAACAAATTCAGTTATTCTAAGAATAACTTAAATAATTAGTTGTGTACATTATTTCATTCTTTTTTACTTAAAAAATATAAGTATCATTTTACTTTTTGATCCTTGAAAGCACCAATTTTTTCTCTTCAAATAATGAACCTTAGAATCCTACTTTTTAGTCCTTATCTTTCTAGAAGTGAAACCTTTCAACTTCTATCTTACAGCTGGTAGATTGATGCAGGGATGCATGTGTGGCACTTTCTATTATTGTAGTTAGTTTCCTATTCAGTTTACGACTCATGTTTTAGTATACATAAAGCCACAGACCATTAGTTAAGGCAACTAATTTTGATTTGGAGAATTCTTTCTTGAAGGAAGTTAATCTTTTGTTTGTTTGATTATTTCTGTTCTTGCTTCCATAAACGAATTCATGGTTCGAAAATTCTCCAAAATTCGGCGAACTTCCACGAATTATTTCCCTTTTTTTACCATCGAAGTGCGAAGTGGATGTAAAATAAAAAATACAAAAATTCGACAAGAAATTCGATAAAATTCAACAAAGTTCGATGAAATTCGATGAAGAAGTAAAAAAATGTTATTTCATTAATAAAAACAAAAAAAATATCAATAATTATGTATTATTTTCAACTTCATCAACCAACATAGCAATATAAATTTTAAAAAATAATTTAATAAGCTAACAAATTATTTAGTTTATGGGATATGCTTTACCAAAAAGAGAAGAAAAGAAGCAAAAAAATAAAAATAAATAAAGTTGAAATAAGATAAAAATTTAAAAATAAATTAAAAGAGTTCCCAAAGCCATCTTCTTTTAGTTAACTCTTATAAAACAAGATTAAAAAATAATACATTTAAATAATAAACTAATAAATTAAGCATGGTGGAATTCAAACTAGCAAAGTTTATGGTTGAGAAGCAAGCCACCAAAAAATTAAATATCAAAACAAAAAAAATGAAGTAAGACCAAAAGCCACCATTTCAAATTCATCAACCCACTTAGTAAGATTGATTTTGTTAGGTCACTTATTGGTATTTTTATGAATTAAAGTATATTAGTTTTTTAGCTTATACTATAATAAATCTAGATATTCAAGCACACATAAAAAAATTCTTTGAACTTCTCTAATTTAGCGAATTTTTACAATAATTCTCCATGACAAATTAAACTTCTCCGAATTAATTCCAATTTTCAAGTGACCGAAGTCAAGTTGAAATCGAATTTTCGATCCTTGGATGTGCGTTAAACAATGTTAATGTAAAAACACATGTTTCAAACCATTATATTTATACTTTTATATGTGAAAAGTATCTATTTATGCTTGTTTTCATCATTTCTAATAGTAATTATGCATATTTTAACATCTATATAGAAATTCTTTAAACTTCTCTAAGTTGGCGAATTTTTACAATAATTCTCCAAGACTTCTCGAACTTCCCCGAATTAATTCCAATTTTTAAAGGTCAAAGTGTCGGGCGAAGTCAAAGTTTCGAACCTTGAACAAATTTACATCACAGATTGTGTTTGATGTTTTTTATTTGATGTGTTTCAGGTTCCATGAGTTCTTAAAACGAGAAAATGAAACCGGAAACATAACTAGACAAGAGGCTGTTAGCATGGTGCGCAATTTTATCTCATGTCAGTAGCTTTGATGGTGCACTTTTAAATTAGTATTCGCTTATACTTTAGACATTCGTGATGATTGTGTGGTGTCAACTTTCACCTTTTATTCTTTTTATGTTACTGGTAATTGATGTCCTGGCATTGTTGGTGACACAGGTACCTCCATTATTCCTGGATGTACATGCAGAACATTTTGTACTCGATAGTAAGTTTTTGTATATTTTGGTAATTCATGATGTTAAACATTCTTCATGTTCAAAGTTTCTGAATCAACTGTCAATAAAGAGCAAGAGCTGGAATGTTTTTAATTACCTGCTTATAGAACTTATTCAAAAACGTTTCTTCATTATCAAAAGGATCTTGAACTTTCATTAGAGCTCTTGAACTTGTTTGTAACTTTCTTATGCCTCTTTTAAATGTTTTAAATAATCTATTAAGTTATCTGACATTTTCTTGGGATTCTGTGCAGTGTGCGCTGCACCTGGTTCCAAAACGTTCCAGTTACTTGAGATTATACACCAGTTAACAGAGTCTGGATTGCTACCTGCTGGAATGGTTCTGGCTTGCTTTTCCTTTTTAACGTCTTAATGGAAATTCAACTCTTAGTTTCTGTTTCCTTCATCTGGTTAATTTTATTGGAAGTCAGCAGTTTAGAAGAGAATCTTGAAGTTCTTTATTTGGCTCCCTTCTACCTTCTTGTTTATTCTTATGCGTCACTTTTCCCTTTTGGTTGGTTTAGGTTATAGCAAATGATCTTGATGTCCAAAGATGTAATCTTCTCATCCACCAGACCAAAAGAATGTGCAGTGCTAACTTGATAGTAACGAACCATGAAGCTCAACATTTCCCTAGCTGCCATGTAAAAGAAGATCAATTAGTTGCCTCTAAACTGGGAAATGCAGAAGTTAGGATGAATCAGCTTCTGTTTGATCGTGTCTTGTGTGACGTTCCCTGCAGTGGAGATGGCACTCTCCGTAAGGCACCTGATATCTGGAGGAAATGGTAGGTACTTCGCAACTGCTGGTGTGTCCTTGAACGTAACCTTCCTCTTTTATATTCCATCACAATTAAGGCATATCTCTTTTCATACTCAGGAACGCAGGTATGGGCAATGGGCTTCATCGCCTCCAAGTGCAGATCGCCATGCGTGGTATGTTTCACGGAAGCCGTGGTGCTATCCCATAGCCTTGTGTTCCCTATTGCATTAATCTTTTGGGCTTCATGTCTTGTTATGTTTATATGGGTTTTCCATTTTTTTTTATTTATTAAATTCTTAGATACAAAACTTTGATTGGAGATTTTTAAGGGTCAACCTGGCATTCTGATGTATTTTTCTCTTTAAACATACCACACAAATGAGCCGATTTCTTTCTGATGCGAATAGCACATCCTTTCCGATTTTCTAGCTGTGTAACCTGCCATACTGAAACTAAGAATTGGTTTATATTGCTCAGATACACAATTTTTCAAGAATTACCCCTCTAATAAACTTGAACTACTTCATCTTCTTAGAGCTCTTAAATGGTCTGACATGATACATATCTTGTTTCTGTTTTTCTTTGTAAAGTATTTAAAGCACTGAAGCTTGTTTTGGTGCAAGTTTTTAAGTTATCTTACATTGCTTATTGCAGGTTTAGCTCTGCTTAAAGTAGGTGGAAGAATGGTTTACTCAACATGTTCGATGAATCCTGTCGAGAATGAGGCTGTGGTTGCTGAGGTAGTTTTTATGGCTGGTGGAGAGGCGCATAGTTAATACTGGCAAACTTCTTTAACTTTATTGGACATTTTGGTCTACACTGTGACCTCATAAAAAATTCTTGATGATTATTCCAGCATCTATTTTTTGCTCTTATTGGCTAGAAACACAGACAAGAACCACAAACAGAATATATATATATATATGAACAATTCTGTTGGCTTCTGTAGCCCATCTCATCCTTCAGTTGGTTGATAGTAATAGGTAACCAACATTGTGGTAGAGATTGCTTGATTTTGTAGGTGGTTAGCCATAATTGGCAACCAGTATTGGCGGTTGCCTACCAACTGTTCCTGCTGCCAACTACCTTAGTTGGACGCGACCAATTGTTGGCTGATAACTGCCAATTACAAATGCCCATCTGTACCCCTCATCAGCAGATCACTACCTCTAATCAATTGGCAACCCTTGCTAACCAACCAACTCTGCTAGTCATTGGTCTATCACTGCTGCGGTGACTGATAAGCATCTCTGCCAGTTGATAGATCGCCCCTTATCCCTTGAGATTCTGGACCCAATCCTGGCTTTTATTGATAACGATGCTGATCATTGTACGACACTTTCCAAGCACTTGTCTGATGGAATTAAAGAAAATGAAATCTTGATCCCTTTCCTGATGAAAACTAGAGGCAATTTCTTGAATCTTGAATCTGAGTTTGTATATTGTTTTACATCAAAGAAAGGTTACTTTTCTATATTTGTTTTGAGGAACTTTGACATGACATCTTGCTCTAGAAGAATGGTAGCTTCAAGGGACTTATCCTTGCTATTAATAATGTTGCTATTAGTCTATCAAATAAAATTGTCTTGATTGGTAGACTCCCCCAATTATGCTCCAAATCCATTTCTTACTGTGATACATTTATTTGCCACACACAGAACTCAAACTTGTTTTTTATTTTTTCATATTGTTATTTCTGGAGGCAAACCTCTGTGCTTCGGAGTTGCCACTAGAAGTTTCATGCTTAAGATCAAGTTTCATTTATGTATTCTGATTCTAGGCACTGATCTACTTTGAACCTTTTACGCTCTGTATAGTGTCCCTTCTGTCTATTAAACTCTTGTGTTTGGTTTTATTTCTTCTACTAGCTTCATATACAATTTTTATGCACACGAATCTTAAGATCCATAATGATTGTAATCTCGATTTGATTTGTCAAGCTCTCAAATGATTCAGCATTGCTTCAAGATTTCTGGCACCATGCTTTGGGGTCTCTATACTGAGATGAAAGACTGAAAGTTTTATGATTAAGATTGGGTCTAATTATATATTTTGAAACTGGGCACTGATACATTTCTTACCCTCTATTTGCTGCACGGTGTCCCTTCTGTCTTCTGAGCTATTTTGTTTGGTTTTGTTTCTACTTCTCATTTGGAGTTAGTTTTAACAATACATTTTTACCTTGAATAGTACATCTAATTTCATCTGTCATTTTCTTCAGATTCTTCGGAGGAGTGGGGGGTCTGTTGAACTTCTGGATGTTTCTACTGAGCTCCCTCAGTTGGTCCGTCGACCAGGTCTTAAACAATGGAAGGTTGGTTTTTAGGTCAATGTACGTGTAATTATGTTAAAATAACCAGGTGTATATGAAGTTTCCATTTTACCCGATACAAAAATGTGTTGATTTATGTTTTTGCATGGATAATGATTTATATGGTAACACTGATTGAAGATACTTGAAGATGTTGGTTCCTGATTAAGAGAGAGTTTTGCCGTTTTCACCCAGGAAACAAATGTCTTTTATATATGTTTGCAGTTTCTTGCATATTACTAAACCAACTTTTGTTCACTAGAAGAAAAGAGTAGAAGAAGTGGAGGGGGATAAATTATGAAATTCATTGTATCATCTTTTTTGAACTTATGAAATAGGATATACCAGCCATTCTCTCTGTTTGTTGTGCACGTGCAAGGCAAGGTCTGTTGATATCTTGGAAAATTATTGATTTATAACTTATGAAATCAAACACAACTGTCCACATATCTGAAAAAGAAAAAAAAAAGTACTATTAGAAACAAAAAAAAAGTTTATTAAAAAAACTTGAGATCTACAATGTTCTTCTGGATAGAAGTTCATGGATTTTGAGTAGAAGTTTCAAGTCAAAATTTGATCCCTGATCTTGCTAATGGGTCATGTCTATATCACATGCGCTACAGTTTGTTTGTTTATTTATTTTTATATTATATTATATTATTTTATTTTATTTTTTGTCCTTCCAAGCCAACACACATTCTACCCAGTGTTATGCTGAATGGACAATGCAAGAAACAACAATCGAAGTATATGAATATCCAGTATAAACTTTTCTGGTTCCTACCTTTGCAGTATTGAGTGAACTATCTGACAATCATTTTACCCTGCAAATTGCCTCTCAGGTTCGAGATAGGGGCCTGTGGTTAGCTTCTTACAAAGATGTCCCAAAGTATCGACGAGCTGCAATCGTGTCAAGCATGTTTCCTTCAGGTAGAAGCTATGACATCAAAACAACCCCTGATAGTTTGGAAGATGTGAATCCACCTGATAATAACCATGAAAAAGCTCTGAGCAGCTTGGTGAACACAACTGAGAATGGGAGTAATGTAGATTCTGAACGTGGTTTTGAGCAGTTGGAGAAAGTTGACAATCCTGCTGATGCTTCAGAGTCGGAAATTTCTGATCTCCCTCTAGAGCGTTGCATGAGGATACTGCCTCATGATCAAAACACTGGAGCATTTTTCATTGCCGTTTTTCAGAAGCTATCTGCTTCCTCAGGTAACCTTACACCATTGTTATGTTACGCATGGGAAATTTAGTATGCTATACTACATAGGGTATACCGAGCTTGATTGACTGTCCCTGAAGTTAAACTGAGAATTTATATGAGAATGTCATCCTCATTCAGTGTTTCCAACTGAATAATCAACTCTGCCAAAACTGATGATCAAACGATAGAGGATCCAGGATGTTCATAGAGGTTTTGTCTCTCATCAAACTAGAGTGTGGGTCGGTTTGGGTTCGGTTTGAAGAACAATCAATCAGTTCAATTTGGTTTACGGGACTTTAAAAACTGATTTAAATTGAACCAAATCGACTTCAAAGGTAAAATTGTTAATATTATAATTTTTAATATTTAAGATTTTTTGATGTACGTATTGCCATAAATATTTTCATTATCATCTTATATAGTTAGAACTATTTTTAAAAAGAAAACTATTAGATGTGCTCTATTTACTTCATATACACAGACATAGTTCGTTAATTCAATTATTTGATAAATGTATATTTTAAATTTCAAACTGATCAACCCAAACCAAACCGAACTAATTACATTCTGTTTGGTTCAGTTTGGTTTGCTAAGGTTGGTAGGATCAGTTTAGTTTAACAAAATACCAACCTAACTACTTTTAGTATGGGCTCTGTTTGGTCATGAAACTGGACACTGCTACTTGTAATGCTGCATCCCTTCCAAGACCTTTTATCATGACATCTGCTTGTTGCATACCCTGATCAACCTCTGTACGAGTAGGCTTTGCATTTCCAATTGTGGTTTTGGGCCTTTTGGCAATGGAGGGTGTCTGTCTTCTTGTTCTCCTAAGCCCACAAGTACAGCTGAAGAGTTCCAAAAAGTAGATGGAACCTATTTGCATTTCATGGAATTATCAAAAATATCCCAATGGTCCATAAAAGAAAGGTTTATGACGAATGTTGCCGGTTTGTCACTTTTCTATTATTCTCACAATGCACTTTTGCAGTGCCTTCAGTATGATCTACTTTTGATAAACTCCGCATCATAATGTATGTATATGTGGTGCTGCAAAATGATTTACTTTTGTTAAACACTGCATCATAATGTATGTATTAGTTTTCCCCTTTTATACAATGGTTGAGCATAATTTTGATTATATATAAACATTTTCCGCCAATTCAGAAGATGCTAGCCATTTGTGTGGACATTCTACTGGTGATCACCATGAGTTACCTGGCAAGTTATCCGATGAGATAATTGAAGATGCCAATATGAATGAAATAAATCCATCAGAAGCTGAAACAGATCACCAGCCATCCACTTTATCTGCAGCTGCTTCTGATGCTGATTTAGTGGACAAACATTCAGATGAAGGTGCTTTGCCACTTGATTCTAGTGGGATATATGAAGAAAATGAGCCGGATGGAACAGAAATGAATGGGGAAAGTGTAAATGGCTCTGAGATAGTTAAAGGAGGAAAGCAACAGTTACAGATCCAAGGCAGGTGGAGAGGGGTGGATCCTGTTATTCTCTTCAAGGATGAGACTGCAATTAGTAGCATTAGGGCATTTTATGGCATTAGTGAATCGTTTCCATTTGAGGATCACCTTGTGACAAGAAGCAGTGATGCTCACCATGTGAAGAGGATTTACTATATATCAGAGTCAGTTCAGAATGCTCTCAAACTCAATTTACAAGCAAGGCAGCAACTTAAGATAACTTCGATAGGCTTGAAGACCTTTGTAAGTACCAAGTCTAGCATTTTTTTTTTGTAAGCCCAGTCTTGGCTCCCCCGTACACATATCTAAGAAATGGCTGTATTTGTTATCATTTATTTACGAGGAGTCCATGCTCATGTTGGTGCAAATGCCATATTGTGAATAAGAAAAAAAGTTCAGATAATTACTTTAGCTTTTCTCAACTTCATTGCACCGGGAACATTTGTTTAGGATAAATATCCGTTCGTAGGCTGCATTTAATCACCCCCGGAATGAGATGTTTTTTCTGAGTTATTTTATTTTATTTTTCAGGAGCGGCAAACATCAAAAGAAGGACCTGCCTCACTATGTGGATATCGGATATCATCCGAGGGCTTACTATTGCTTCTTCCATATATCACCAAACAAATCTTATATGCATCCTTAGCCGATTTCAAGCACCTCTTGCAATACAGGACAATAAAGTTTGCAGATTTTGTTGATTCCAAGTTTGGCGAGAAGGCCTCGCAACTAACATTAGGATGCTGTGTGTTTGTGTTGAACCAAGGTAGGAATTTGAGATTGCTCAATGATGTTTTAGAATTTGCTTGCCCCTGTATTCTTTTTTTTTTTTTTTAATGACCGGGGTATCTGGGCCAGCTTTTGCCTATCTGACTAATCCCCGGGAAGGCAATGTACGCACCCCACAGGCGATGCCTTCACTAAAGTCCAGGCCAAAGCCTGTATAGGGCTGCCCCTGTATTTTTACCATAGTTTCACTAATGATTTTTTCAGGAGACCAAGCTTCACAGGATCCTCTTAAAATTGATGCCTCAACAATAGCTATTGGATGCTGGAGAGGTAAGACCAATGTAAGTGTGATGGTCTCACCGACAGACTGTCAGGAACTGCTTGAGAGGGTTTGTGTACGCTTGGGAGACAAAAATCACTCTTTGGCACAGGAAAAGAACCAATGTGATCATCAGGCTGAGGCAGAAGAGATGGCAAATGATGTTGGTGACGCTGTTGCTAATGTGGTATGAACCAGTTTTGCATTATTGAAATTCTTGTTGGTTAGTTAATTGTACTTTTAGTAAACCGAGAGTGCATTTGTCAGTAAAAAAAAACTGACTGGTCATTGTCTAGATCATTAGAGACACCTGAGCTTGGGTATGGTTAAAATTAAACAGCATGGTTTAAGCAATACCAAGTCTGAAGCATAATTTAAGCAATACTTTTTGGTCCTTTGGCAACTGATTCCTGTGTTTGTAGACTTTATGAAAGGTTAAATTTGCTTTTTGTCATGAAGCAGGAGCTTGATGATAAAAAATATATTATTAGTTGATATAGTTGGTCGAAAAATAATTGGATAAGGTTTCAATTGATGATGATATCTAGAGCTCACTACATGATTATCAAAAGTTGTTTCCTGAATGCTACATGGCGACAATGTGATTTCCCTTGCAGGAGTTTACTAAGATGAATTCAGTATCTGTAGAATCCAGAACTTCCAAATTTAAAAGAAAAAATGTCGAATTGAGTTATTGATAACCAAAAGAAATGTCCTCGAGGGAAATTTTTATGATGAGAAAAGCTTCTTCAGAGCGCAAAAATAGTATAATTTTCTCGATTTCCAAACTGATCTTGAGACAAGGTTACCAAACCAAAAACCAAAAACCAAAAACCAAAAGCCAAAAGGTGAGAGGCCTTGGGTTTAAAGATGTACACTCATTCAACCTTGCTGTTCAATTTCCTAAAGGCAAAGTACTTTAAAAACACCTCTTTTTATGCCTGTGGTCTTGATAAAGTCATTTGGCATCATTCAAAATTAGGGGGATATACTCTGTAAAATTAGTTTATAGACTTGCCTTATTTCTTGAATCATCAGGCCTCCTTTCCCAACAAAATTAAACTGTTTCTTTGGAGGTGCTCCAATGGTTTTCTATCTTTTAAAGCAAACTTAAGGCACAAGAAGTTGGCTGATTATGACACACATGCCCTTGCGCAATGAAGAATCATAATCAAGCTCTCATTTCTCTTTTTCGATGCGAGTTTGCTAAAGCTTTTACCCTTTGAACACTCAATCAGAGAATCTACAAGGGGCCTCCCCAGAAATCTGGTATAACATGTCTGTTCTCTCTAAGGAAGTTGATGGCATGGTTCTCTAGCAATTCAATGGGTTGCCTTTGGTCTGTGAAGGCTATGGACAAGAAGATACCATCTTGTATTTCAAGGCAAAGACTTCTCTTACAAACATTCATTCATCAAAGAAGATTTCCTGTCGGCTCAAGTTGTTTCTTCGCAACAAGATCAGCACTCTCCCTCAACAACACCCTCAAAACCATCTTCCGTTGCTTATGGATGGGCTCTCCTCTCAAAAGACGGTTGTGTTCTTCAGGTTGGCTACCATTTCGCAGGTCCCTCGCCCCAGTTGGGGTGGCTTAAGCTGCTGCAATTCTGCATGCAATCCTATCTCTTCAGTGGTTATGTCAGATTCCCTGATCGCTGTAGAAGAGTTATCAGATTTGGATAGTAAGGGTCCTCAAGCTGCTCCTTTACTTTAGACATCACAGCGCTGCTGGATCCTTCTAATCATGTCTATCTCCAGCATGTCTTCTGAGAAGGGAATTCAGTTGCTCATGCTTCAGCTAGATATGCATTTTTGTGAATTGCGTTTCTGCTCACGGGTCTCATTGTATCCCCTTGTGGTTAAAAACTTAAACCCGCATGTCCTTCCTGGATCAATGACCATACTATTCTCTTGACCAGAAAAAAAAAAAAAAAATTATCTTGCCTTCACTACCATGCGTTGTTTGTGAAGTCAAATCCCTTCCAAAAATGATCAAATGATATTCCAATAATAGAAATTTGCAGAATTTTGAGAACAGCATGTACGGGGCAAATTTGGATGGCATTCAATTTTGAGACCAATGAAATAAAGCGAAAAGAAAAGAAAAAGGAGACCCCCGGCCTAAAGTTCCCTCTTTTCTCATTTCTCACGTGTGAACTGTAATACTGAAAATATACAAGAAACATACAGAAAAAAAATGCTAAAAACACACTCTTAGAAAATGGAATAACCAAAATATAAAAATATCACGCACAACGTTACAGACTACAGAGAGTGAAATGATCAAGATCTACAACACATATTGCTCTTGGGAGGAATCTCTTGTGCAGGACCCGGAATGACAATCTTCTTTCCAGACAAGGATGCTGGGTTCCCATTACTTTGTTCCTCACCTGCAACCAGGTTCTTCTTGTTCACAATGTTGAAGATCTCTGTCAAAACAGTCAAGAAGGCAGTCTCCACATTCATTGATTCCAAGGCCGATGTCTCCAGGAAGAACAGCCCTTCCTTCTGGGCAAATTCTTTGGCATCCTCAGTGGGCACTGCTCTCTGGTCCTCAAGATCACTCTTGTTCCCTAGAAGTATTATTACAATGTTCTTGTCAGCATGGCCGCGCAGTTCTTCTAGCCATCTTGGTATGTGATCAAAACTCTGGCGTTTTGTTATGTCATAAACCAGCATTGCCCCAACAGCACCCCTGTAGTAGGCGCTTGTGACTGCTCTATATCTGCTCTTCATTGAAAAAACGAGGGGCATTAGAGGATGAAGTATTTATAACACACAATTCACTTGAAGATTAAGAAATGATACTTGTCCCTCTGCATCTTAATTTAACTAATGCACAGCGTTGTGCTCTTTTCTTCTGCTCTAACAGTTTTCCAGATTGATTGTTCAAACAGAACAATGATTTCCGCAGAACATATATTTCCCACATTTTCTGAATGCAGGAAAAAATTGAAAAATAAATATTTATTTTCCCCCAAAACCTATGTTAAAAACCTATTTATTAATTTTTCATGTCAAGTTGTGTGAAAATGGGAAAAAAAAAATTTCCTTGTCCATAAAAACTTTTGATAGGTTGAGTAGGATTTCATAGCACATTCAAGAGAACAAAAAAATCCAATGTTCCAATAGCTCGGTGGAAATGACTGCCAAATACTCAAAAGTATGAAAAAATATCCATTTTTTGGGCAGGCAGCTCATTTCATGTAAGGAACATGTTCAGCAAGTTTTTTGTCCAAAGCAAGGGTATCTGTAAATTACAAGTGACTAAGGCTGCGGTTCGTGATCCGAAAAGTAGAATACAACTCAAAAGTGAAAACTCTAAAAACAATATTTTGTCATTTCCTAAAAACAACATGTTTTCTTTGTAAATTTTGAAAAACTATTTTCGGATTTTAACCAGCCAAACGAGTTTTTCGTGTTTCCAAAATTTTGGATACAGAAAATTGTATCCGAATCATAAACCAAATGCAACCTAAATATTTTAAAAAAAATGACACAAATGACTCCAACAAACTAATAATTCAGTCAAAATGCAAATCACATGCCCATGATTCAATTTGAATTAGAATTCAACTTGTTGTATCAACTCAGAATAGACTTACGATTATGGATAAAAAAATATGCAAAAATGATGCGTAATATTAGAACTATTCTTTAAGTTATATAAGTTAAAAATGAAAATCATAAAATAATTTTGCCACATGCTTACTACGAGTGAAAAATTATTGAGATTCCATCCTAAGATTTTATAATTATATATGATATGAATGCATAATCATTTTTAGCATTTTTAAAGAACATGCATTTCCCTAAATATTAAGGTAAAAGTACTTTATAAGTTAACAAACTTTTACAAAAAATAGTCTCTAATTTTTAGTTAGGTGATAAGAAATTAAATTGAAATGAAAAAAAAGTTATTGAGGAATTTTCTTTGGTAAGGGGCTGAAGGAAGATCATAATCTCCATTTAGTGGCTTGGTAGAGTCTGTGCTACCCAAAAGAGTATAGGAATTGGAATTGCAACATTGAAATGAGGAATATATCTCTTGTAAGTGTCTATGGAGATTCACTCATGAAAGAGGCGGGTTGCGGACACGTTGTAAGAAGCATTTATAGGCTGCAAATAATAAGTGGGATGGGTTGCAACTAGATCTACCTATAGGAATCCCTAGAAATTTATCTCTTCTCTGCACAAATGTCAATTCTCAAGTAAAAGTGAAGGTGGGTAATAGCCATAGCACTCACATTTGCGAAGATTTGTGGTGTGGTGAGACCTCTAAAGTTCTGGAAATTTCTCTCTTCGTTGTACCCAGATTTCTATTTCAAACTCTCAAGTAAAAGTAAAGATGGGAGTGGCCATAATACTCAGTTTTGGGAAGATACGTGGTGTTGTGAGGCCTCTTTCAAATGCTTCTTTCCTTCTTTATTTTCAATTTAATCTCTTCAATATGGTCTTTGTTCCGGAATTCATTTCTTCTAATGAGAATTTACTTTCTCGCATGGAATTTTCACTTTTCAAGAACCTCGAGGACCATTAAAACCCAGGAGAGGCGATCTTCTTGTTAAGTTGGAGGGAGTTAGAAAATTGAGAAGACCATGGACAACAAGGTGTGGAGCCTCAGTACATCAGATTTACTCATACAAATCTTACTTTGCCTATTAAGAGCTTATTTTGCAGCCCTTTCCCATACTTCATATCCATATGCAATTGGCAAGCTTGTGTTTCCTCAAAATTCGTGTTTTTGGGTGATTGCTTGTGTTGCATAAGGTTAACTCCTTCAATATTTCGCAGAAGAGATTGTTATTTTCATGCCTATCTCCACATTGGTGAATTCTAGACAAAAAGACGCCAAGTCTATTGACCATCTATTTCTTCATTATTCATTCTCTTATGAAGTGTGGCATCGGCTGCTTGAGGAGCTAGAGCTTATTAGGTTCCCTCCAAGAAAGTGTTTGGGCATGATGCTAATGGTGGTTGAAACAGCTCACATGAAAGGAAGAATATGGACAGCTCACATGAAAGGAAGAATATGGAGAACAATAGTCCTTGTTTTATGTTGGTCTTTATAGATGGAAAAGGAACAATAGATCAATTCTTAAGGAATCTTGTAGTGATGTTGAGGAAGTGTAGGAAAATAAAAAAATAGGACTTCATTATGGATGTCACCTGATGAAAAGTTAGGATATATTGGCCTTCCAAATAGATGAAGGGATTGGAGCATCTTTTTCAAGCAATAGTTAGAAACTCGTCTACTGAGGACGTCTTGTCCTCTTTGTACTTGTCAATTTATTTAAGACAATCATATTGTTTCTTATCGAAGAAAAAGATGACCCATGATCCTATTCGTGATCAAGCTAGCATTATAACTTCCATAACCACTCCTCCGTGATGATTCACTACTGAGATCACCATAATTCCATCACATACACCAATGCCACCATCTATTCGCGATAACACCACCTACCCAATTTTGATCAGTACCTAACCTCAAGCCAAATTACTTGATGCATGCAGAAATATGGTTGAAGGCGCAGATGCTTTAAGGCGATTCCTCATTGAGATGGTGATTTAATCTTTTTAGCTAATTGTGCGCGCGCACACACACGCACCAACTTTTCTGAGCATACGCGACCAACTCCACCATTTATCTTTCAGTTTTCTAACAGGCTCCACTTTTCTGAGCATACGCGACCAACTCCATCAAATTACCAATGCCAAACGATACAGAAGAAGTCCAAACTCCGCCAAATGGAAATTTGATTAAGACAGTCACATCATTGTACTAATTAATCGCAAGAACAAGATCCAATTTTGTTTATTGATATCATGATCTAATAGTAGTACCATCACGGCGCTAGATCTTGGATAGGCCTAAAATCTAAAAATCACAGGAGATATATACTTCAAAAACCGCGAATTCATCATCAAAACCAATAAACAAATCAACAATCCAGACCAGAAAAAAGTTCTACTGCACAACATGTATAAAAAAAAAAAAAAGTGTGAAAAAAGAGTAAGAACAACAAGATCTTTCGTCATGATTATTACCGTTCTTGCCCCGCCGTGTCCCAGATCTGAGCTTTGACACTCTTGTGCTGGATAACAACGGTTCGAGTCTGAAACTCAACACCGATCGTGGCCTTAGAATCTATGCTGAACTCGTTTCGAGAGAAGCGAGCCAGAATCTGAGATTTGCCTACCGCAGAGTCTCCAATCAGAACGATCTTGAAGACGTAGTCAATCTTCTGACTCGCATCTCCGAAGCCTCCGCTCGCCATTAATTAATACGTACTCAGTCTTCCGATCACACAAACCTCTCGCTCTCAGCGATCGATTTTTATCGGAAATCGCCACAAAGAAAGATAACAAAAGAAACGGAGTTGCAGAGCAGAGGAAGAGTAGCCGATTTGACTCCCAAGGAGCGATTATTATGTAAATCGGTCGATCGTTCGTACAGAGGAGACGCGTGAAGAAGAAGACGACACAGAAGGAACATAGAAGGAAACCGTCCAAAAATCCCTTTTATATGTCGGTATAAATACCCGTGTTTTGTTAATCTAAAAAAAATTACATTTACATATTACATCTTCAAGTTGAATAGATTATATATTATAGACACATTAAGAAATGTGAGTGGTGAATGGAATGAGAATGCTAACATGAATATGTTGTAAACTTTAAGATAGACCTCGAGATGAGCATATGTAAAACAAATTGGTAAAAGTAGTCCTAAAAAAAGATAAAATAAGAAAGAATTAATTAAGATAGTTAGAACATATACAATGCGGGCTTTTGGATGTATTAATTAGAAAATGTGACATATTTACCTTTATAGAATAGCAATAGAATTAGAGGAAGTACAAAAGGAACATAGATATAAATAATTAAAAAGATTTAACTTATTTCAATTTTTAAATGTTAATTTTGACTTTTATAAAGCTGTGTGAAAGATGCAAATTCGTGTAATCAATATCAAATAGTTATAAAAAAAATTAATTTAATATCTAATATAGAGCAACACAGATGGTCGAAAGTCTATGCTAAATGTGATTGAGAGGTAAATATCTCAAAATAAAATATCGTGCCCTACCTTTGTCGTGCCTACTTAAAAAAAGTTGCCTAATACTCTTATAATGTTTAAACGTAGATTAATCTGTCCGAAGGCGTAGATACGAAACCTTAAAAAAACGAAAAAAAAGAAAAGAAAAAAAGAAGCTTGATTGAAAACATGTTATTCCTTTGTTTTTTTTGTGTCGATTCACCGGGCTCCACGTTTTCTCCACGGCCCGTGTATCTCTTGTGCTGCTTTCGTCGTGTAATATGAATGTGGTCAGATTTATGTAGCCAGAAAAAGGTTGTAGTAAATTGCGTTAAGACAAACGGATATAATTCTATTATAACGAAAGGGTTTAACCTTTTCCACCGTTGTAATATTAAAACCGTAAAGTTGAAGGCAATGAGGCTGAGATAATGGCATCCATGAAGTGTTCATGTTAAGATTAAAGAATTCAAGGACAATGAAAATGGTTAATATCATATTTATATCAATTTAAAAATTAAGTAATTTTAACTACTTAACTACTCGATCTCTTTATGTTTAAATTATATTTTCTCTATTTTTATTTTTATTTTCACAATTTACGCTATTTTAGCATTATTCTATATTTAACTTACAATGACATTCTTGCCATTTATTTTAGTTTATACTAGTTTATGAGCACTTCTTTGGACATGGATAAAAAAAAAACTAAAATTTACCAAAAAAGAAAAATAAAAAGATGTTGAAAATTACAATCTTTTTTTTTTAAATAAGTCGTATATTTATTAAAAAAAGAGACTGAAAATTACTTAAAAAAAGGGATTGAAAATGACAAAAAATTAATTTTTAAAATAAGTTTTATATTTATTAAGGGTGGGACTGCCGCTAACGGCACCAACAATATTAAACTTTAATTGATGGGAAATTCTTATTTTAAGAATTAATTTTTTTGCCATTCTCTTATTGGTAAATTAAATATTTGTAATGTTTCTTATCAAACTTTATCTATATTATTTATGTCATCTAATGCCCGTTTTAGCATTGTAAATTCAAAGTAAGTCTGTGAGGAATTCAATAAGCTCTTGAGAGCAAACTATTAGGTAAATAAATTAAAAAAAAACTCATATCACCTAGTACATGTGCTCAGTTTGCTCTAATCTTAAATATATACACTGCATGTTAGTATCTATACTTAATGAATATGATACATTAATTATTTTTATTATTTATATACTTTCTATTAATTTAAAGAAGAAATACAAGTTAATTAGAACCATATGTCTAGTAAAAAGGATAAAAGTTTGACACCAGATAAAGAAATTCTTCACCTTTTTTATTTTAAGTTGAGAAATGAATGTCTAATTTGTTGGAGTTTATACTTTAATAATAAATCTAAAATTTTGTCTTTTTATTTTTTTGATATTACGCCTCTATATTTGTGAAAGGTAGAAGTAGATTTTTTTTTTGAGAATAGAAGTAGAGATATTTAATATTTATAAAAGAAAAGGTTTGGAAAAAATATTTATAAAAAAGGAAATGTTATTAACTTTTAATTTTGTATTGGTTACAAACATGATAATTAAATATTGTTTATAATCTATCTTAATCTCCATCTTATTTAATGTTTAGCCTCAACACTTTTTCATATGCTGCATATGTCCATATATATATATCTATGCTTCATAATATATATATATATATATATGCTGCATAATCTAATGTGTTGATTCAAATTTTGCATGCCCTCTTGAGAAAATCATACCTTATTAAGAAAGACACTATGGTTAGTTAATATAGTTAGTACTGTACATAGTTATGTTGTCACTCTATTATCAATAGTTAGTTAGACGTCTATTAGTTTGTTATACAGAGTTTCTAGACTACAAGAAAAAGGGTTTTTGGCGACAAAGGTTTTCCTTGCCAAAGACAAACATTTTTGTCGTCATTATTATTCAGCAACAAAAAGTGTTGTCCCTATTCTGTCGCCGTATACCCGTCATTGAAAATCAATGACGACGAATAAATTTTTTCATCACCAACTAAATTTTTTTGCAACAAATGTTATATATCTTAAGCGACGACATCCAAATCATCACTGAAGAGTTGACGACACTTTATCACTTGTCATTATTTTCTATTTGCGACTATTAGTTAGTTAGTCTATACATATATTTGACAACAAATTACATTCATCGGAGATTGTAAGTAATCAATGACGAATCGTTTTGTCATTAAAACCATTTAGCCACCAAAAATAAGACCAATAGCTCTAATAAGAAATCGTCACTAATGACATTTACTAACAAATTTTCGGTGTGAATTTTATTTAAAAACGAAAAGTTTTGTTGCCGTAAATATTTAAAGACAAAACTTTTGTCGTTATTTCCTATTAACCACCAAAAAACCTCTTAATCTAAAAATGTCACTTGTGACATAATAAATTTGCTGGTAAATTGTAATTTTAGCGACAAAAAATTTTGTTGCCAAATGTTATCATCAACGAAAATCCTATATTGATAATCATTACATTCTTCTTATTTAATCACAACCTGTATAGATATGAATATGTCAAACATAATATCAAAACATGTAAATCATCAATCACAAATCTTATAACAATATACATAAAGAAAAAAAAAAATATAATAAAGTTGATACCATAAATTTTATCACAAATCCTATAATAAAATTATCTGTCACAGGTCCAACTATTTAATAGTAAATACCAAATAATAAATATTACTACCATGTTCAACAAGTATCATAACATCTCAAATAAAATTAACAAAATATCACGTTCACATTTCAAAATGAATCATCATCTTCTAAATAAGAACCCCATTAAATAAACTAAACCTCCAACAAAAAGATAAACATTTATAGAGTCTTGGCTTCTTGCTTCCCGAAAAAAAAAAAAAAAAGAGAATACAAAACAAACATTTTAGTTTGCATTATCATACAATTTAAATAACAAATGTTTCAAATTATAAGAGATGAAAAAAATGAGACTAAACACTTAAATGATCAATTTTCAAAAAAAAAAAAATTATTATCCTAATCAAATAAACTAAAGTTACACTCAAATTAGCAAGTTGGACATAATAAATTATAATACTAAGAATTTTTATTAAATTAATAATGCATATGATAATTATAACATATATCTGTCAATATTTCCAACTCATTCTCTTAAGCTTTAAGAACTTGACTTTAAGAAATAAAAAAACATTATATGCCAATAAAACTTATATCTATAATAAACAATACTCAAATATCTTTCTGATTAAAAGAGAAATAGGATCCAACAAGTAATTAGATATATAACAAAAATTATTTAAAGTTAGAAGGAAAAACCTTTTAACAATAATCATTATTGGTCATAAAAAAGTTCACATTCATTAAGAATATTTTGAGTTAATAGGATACCTTTAATCTCACAATTCTAAGGCCCTAAAATAAAATTTGTGTCAACCAAGTGAAGTTGATGAATTTAATGTATGAAATGCATTTATTTAATTATATATGTAATGCAACAACCACTACCCATCACCCACCACCCGAAATATTTATATGAGATGTTACTATGTTGTGACATATCATAAAAGTAAAGTAAACTAATCACAAATATTAAAACCAATTATAATAACATAAAGTTCTTTGCAATTAAAATTAAATTATATTTATCACTAGTGATCAAGTCTCATAATCAGGTGATTGAGTCATGTCCATGTCTGGTGGCATCGATATTGCATTAATCCATACTACGGTCTCTTCAAACTCCTTGTAGAGACTTTTTAAGAAAGTATTCTTCGTGACCAGCTCCTTGTTGTAAACAATCAATTCGCCCATCTTTTTCTGGGAGTCTTGGTACATTTGCCTTATATCATCTACTGGTGGTACATATGATGGGGCTACTTATGGAGAAGCACGTGCAATTGGCTTTGGCCCATGTCATAGACCCTTAATATAACCTGATTTTGGCCCCAAGATCTGTCATTAACGCTAAATTAGGACTATAAACATTACATTAAATTAAGTAGCAAAAGATTACATGAGTATGAAAATTACATCTTCTGCAATGACATCCTCATTAATAAGGTTAAAGCTCGCTCCAATTTCTACTTGTGCTTGTAGTTCTTCCCTTTTTTCCAACATTTTTTTCTATTGAAAAATGTAAACAAGAACCAAAAATATGTTGGTCTAATAATTTATGATTTTCAACACATAAACAAAGAAAGAAAATAAGAAGAAGGGACTACACATGTAAGTAACAACTGTTAAAATTATCGTATTTACACGCAAACCTCATAGTATCATGCACAATTCAATAAAACATAACACATCAAACAAATTGTAACACTCCGTAAATTTAATTAATTACATACGTTGAAGTACATGTATATCGAAATATATAATACACGTATTTTATACGTAAGAGCTAAATATATGCTTGAAAATACACGTCTGTTATACGTAGAAGCCAAATATACGTGTGTATGATTAGTAAAGAAAGAAGATGATTAATTTATGGGGTTGGTTAAGTACATATGTGGATTGAGTGTATGAAGAAGAAGAACGAATAAATAAAACAAAATAATGAACAATACATAAATAATAAGTTACTGTTCATGAGGGTAGTGTTCATCAAATAGTGTCGTAAGTGTTTGAAATAATTTTAAATGTCATATTTCTCTAAATGTATATAATTGTCATCTCAAGAACTATATTCACTGAGCTGTTGTTTGCTCACCCTATTTCCTCTAATATTTCAGGTATTGACTCGAAGAGAAAAAGAACTTGTCTGGTATGTGTATGTATGCTTGAAGGAAATAAATTATATTTTTGTTATTTTGATATGTATACTTATTACACATTATATATATATGTATATCACCTAGATGGGTTGTGTGGTAAGATTATATAATGCTTGGGATGATGGAATGAGATGATCATAGAGATTTATCAGGTAAGAATTTAATTTGTGGAATGAATGGAATAAATGTGAGTGAAATGATCATCTATATATATTTGATTTGATTTGATGTGTGGTATATTAATGAAATTTTTTTTTTGTATATTTTTGGGAGTTTTGTGAGAGTACGTGAAGGCTGACAGTGTAGTATATACTGTATATGGGTATGTACGGTGTATGGTACACTGTGCCGGTCATGACGTCAGCCTACGTCAGGGGCGTCGTGACACAAATCTAAAATTGACTACTAATTTATTGAATTGCAATTTGATAATAGAACATAAAACCTCACTGCAGAGCAAATATTAGAACAAAATCACATTCAACTTAAACTTAACAAGATCAAAGACAATAAATCCTTCAAAAAATGGTATAACATATTACTTAACAAAGGCAAACAAACTTTAACCAAGTTCTTACTAATCTTAAGGTTATAACTAAGTTTTCTTGCATAGTTTTCCTCAGCCTTCTTTGACATCAAAGTCTTCTTCTTCTTTCTTCTATAACATTCTTCATAAAAATCAATACGAGATTGTTCATTTTCGGTCTCAAAGTTGCGCTAATTAAAAAAAAAATCACATGTTATACATTGGATGAGATCATCCTAACTCTAAACAAAATAAAACACAACTTGCACACTAACATTGCACTCTTTAAGCCGCAAAAAAAATCTCGATCATGTAAAATGTGGGGTGTCTGCCTTGGCTTTGCTCTACGCATTTGTTTCACACTTTTTCTGCAAATCAAGATATTTAGTATTACAACAATGTTTTATTGACGTATTTATGTTTCTAAATGATTATAAACACATACATTGTAAGATTCTTCACTGACAAAATTGTAAAATACCACTTCCAATCTTCAACACTAATATGAGGCATTTGATCTTCACCATATTTTTCTGCATCTTCCAACGAATCAAATGACCAAAGTAAATGTCGAAGGTTATAACGATAACTTTTGTACCTAGTCACCATGTTATCGTCAACGCATTTTAGCACGCAAGGAATTGATAAGTCAATATCAAACTTTTTCTATACAACATATTATTAATTTTGATTAGTTCCATTTAAAAGATGAAATAACTGAATTCATAACACTAAAAAAATGTAAAATAGGGAGCAATGATCAATACTACAAGTGAGAAGGTGATAGGTTGCAATTCATACCACTATGTGATGATAAATTGGAGCTTTGTCAACATTTGAGATTTGTCTCCATTTCTTATATTTTAGTGGAGCAGATGTTAAGATTTATGCAGCGAAACAAACACAAACACGCACACGCACACGCACACACATAAATGCAAATCAAAGCAACAAGAAGAACACACAGATTTATATGGTTTGGTGAAGATTCGCCTACGTCAATGGGAGATGAAGATTTTACTATTTTAGGAGGATCCAGTACAGTACTGACAATGTTTCTCTATTTTCACTCTTACTTCTCAATTCCCAATACTAGGTATATATAGAGAGCTATAAACTTAGTTTCCAATTCAGACTAGGAAAGTTTCTTCCTCAGTCTAGGAAACCAATATAGTCAAGGAAACTAATAAAATAGAAACTCATAAAATAGGAAGTCCTCGAGCCCACAAAGTGGCCGAGCCACACACCATACATAACAATCTTCACCTTGGCGAGGACCACCACAAGCCACTAGCCAATCAACCAATCAAAATCTCCAAATGCACCCCTCGAGGCACTCAACACTGTAGGATATTGATCAAGTTCAAGCAAAACTCAAACTTGACCGCTGGGACTATTTTTGTCAGCATATGTATAGGATTATCATTGGTACTGATCTTCTGTAAAAAATTCACACCATCTTCGATAATCTTATGAACAAAATGGAAACGAACATCAATATGCTTGGTCCTGGCATGATGCACTTGGTTCTTAGCCAAGTAAATGGCACTCTGACTGTCGCAATGAACTGGTACGTTGCCAGGGTAATCCCCAAGTCACCAATCAAACCTCAGAGCCATAAAGCCTCCTTCACAACCTCTGTCACTGCCATATACTCTGCCTCAGTAGTAGACAAAGCAACTATAGTCTGCAACATACACCTCCAACTGATAGGACCACATGCCAAAGTGAACACGTACCCTGTAGTGGAACGTCGCTTGTCTAAATCACCAGCATAATCAGAATCTACATATCCACTGATAAGTAAACTTGTACCACTGTCCCACTTTAAAACCAATCCTACATCCAATGTACCTTGAAGATACCACAACAATCATTTTTCTACCTGCCAATGCTGCTTTCCAGGATTTGCCATATATCTACTGACAACACTCACTGCATGTGAAATGTCTAGCCTCGTGCACACTATAGCATTCATCAAGCTACCCACTGCACTAGCATATGGAGCATGACTCATGTACTCACGCTCCTCATCGGTGCTCAGAGACATATCTGCTGAAAGTCGAAAATGAGCTGCCAATGGAGTACTCACTGCGTAGAGTTCTCCATTTCAAACCTTGAAAGAACTTTCTCCAAATACTTTCTCTGTGACAGATATAACTTGCCCTTTTTCCTTTCTCTATGTATCTCTATATCAAGAATCTTCTTAGCTGCACCCAAATCTTTCATCTCAAACTCTTGACTCAGTTGAGATTTTAAAATGTTGATCTCTTTCATGCTCTTAGCAGCAATTAGCATGTCATCAACATACAAGAGTAAATAAACATAAGAGTCATCTGGAAGCTTCAGAAAGTAGACACAACTGTCATACTTGCTCCTCATGTATCCCTGCCTGATCATGAAAGTGTCAAACTTCTTATACCACTGTTTGGGTGATTACTCAAGCCCATATAAAGACTTTTTTAGTTTGCACACATGATCACTCTTACCTGCAACCTCAAAGCCTTCAGGCTGCTTCATGTAAATTGTCTCATCCAAGTTCCCATGCAAGAAAGCTTTCTTGACATCTAATTGCTCCAACTCCAAGTCAAATAATGCAACCATTGCCAACAATAATCTAATAGAAGTGTGCTTCACAACAGGAGAAAACATCTCATTGTAATCAACGCCTTCTCTCTGAGCATACTCTTTGGCAACCAATCTTGCCTTATATCTCACACTGTTAGATATTGGATGACCATCTTTCCTGGAATACACCCATTTGTACTCAATAGTCGGCTGATCCTTAGGTAACTCTACAAGTTCCTAAGTTTGGTTATTCATCAATGAGTCCATCTCATCCTCCATGGCTTCTTTCCATCTTTCAGAGCAACTGTCACTCTTGCCTCCCTAAAAGTGGAAGGATTATGTCCATACGTTGTCAATGCATATGCCACCATGTCTTCGAACCCATAACGAATTGGTGCTTTAATTGCCTTCTTAGCTTTGCCACTAGCTAAGGACTGCTGCTGCTGCTGTTGCTGGTGCTCACTGGCTCCACCTGCTGTCTCCTCCACATTACTTTTTGATATTTCTCCTGGAGTACTGAATTCCACTTGCACATAATCACCCTTATCCTCCTTCTGAAAATCCATATGCTTGCTAGATATCAAAACAGACTCATCGAATGTCACATTCTTGCTAATTACAATCTTATGCAAATCAGGACACCATAACCTATATCTTTTCACTCCATCTACATAACCCACTCATGAAAGTTAGAAAAACTCACTTAAATAAATGGAACAGTTTTTTTTTTCTGCTGCAATTACTTGCACTTAGATAATACGTTTCATGCAAACAACTCTTCAATTTAACATCTTAGCCGTTCTGGATTTTTAAGAGTCATTAAAAATCTTCTGGTAAAATTTTAGCTCAATCCAACGGTGGGCTTGTGAGATCGAACCGTTTGATTAAAACTTTGCAAGAAAATCTGTAAATCCATGAAACATTGTTTGGAGTCTTATATCTCATAGTAGAAAACTCTGATTAAGATCTTAACCGTTCATAATGAAGATCTATTTGAAAAGAATAATATGATAAAATTTCAGCTCAATCGGACCACAGATCTTGGCGATCAAGCCATTGATGTAATCAGTGACAGAAATTTCTTCCTCCATTGAGCGAGCTCCACTGATCCAAAACACCATTTTCGACATGTTTCAAAGTTGAACGGGTCTTCGATCATTCCAAAACTTTACTTACACATTAAACAACTTAAAAACATGCAAATACACTCGAACCAACACGCTTCGAGCATCAAATACATATACGCATAGGTATACGGGTACTTTACCGGTCAAAATGACGTCATCCTACGGTACGGGCGTTACACAATGGTCAGGTAGAAGCCGTGAACAAGATTATCAAACACACATTGAAGGCCAGGCTCGAGGAAAAGAAGAGAATGTGGGCTGAAAATATGCCTCAAGTCATCTGGTCATACCGCACCACCTCCCGAATAACGACAGGAGAAACACCATTCTCCCTAGCATTTGGAATGGAGGTCGTCATACCAGTGGAAATCCGTATACCGACCTTGAGGACCTCCTTCTTCGAAGAAGACAAAAACAGGGAGGCCCAGCATACCGACATGGATCTACTTGAAGAAAGAAGAAAATAGGCACAGCTCAAGCTAACGACATACCAACAGAAAATCTCGAAGTACTACAACGCCAAGGTGAAACATAGAAGCTTCAAAGTTGGTGACCTAGTGTTGAGGAAGGTCATGTTGAACACGTGAACCTGGAGCAGGCGCCCTCGATCCCATTTGGGAAGGGCCTTACAAGATCTCTGCATTACTTCGCATGGCGGTGTACGAGCTCGAGGATCTGACTAGAAGAAGAATTCCTAAGCCTTAGAATGCAGAGCACCTCAAGAAGTATTACCAGTAGGTATTAACAGTAGTAGTAGAAACTCAATAGTTATGTTCTAGTATTTTGTCGAGGAACGAGCTCGAGGATTTGACTGGAAGAAGAATTCCTAAGCCCTGGACTGCAGTGCACCTCAAGAAGTGTTACCAGTAAGCATTAGCAGTAGTAGTAACAACTCAGTAGTTATGTTTTAGTATTTTGCCGAGGAGTTGTTACCTTTAGTTTTATTTTTAGATTTCAAGATTTTTTTTACAATAAGCAAGAAGTTTTGTTCTACAAATCTACATCTACGATCTACAAATAAAAATGCCTTGGGACTGCAGACTAGATCGGAAGCTACCGAGAAGAAGGGTCCCGACCCTAGAATGCCTTGGGAGTACCAAGCTTTAGCTACATACCTACGGAGAAGATGACTACGGTCAAGAGTGCCTTTGGGTTCTGCCCCAGAAGGACAGATACTACTGAGAAGATGGGTTACTGATCCTTGAAGTGCCTTGAAGCGACGATCAAACCACTACCGAGAAGAGAACCTAAAGGTTCAGAGTGTAGTATTACCGACCCTATAATATGACAAACACTTGAAAAAATTAAGTAAAGAGATCAGTACAAATCTACGATTCACCGACCTCATGAATTAGCAAAAACTTAGAGAAAACTAAGTAAAGAGATCGACACAAAACCGTAACTCACCGACTTCATTACGTGACAAACTCTTTGGAAAAAAGGTAAGTAAAAATTTAGAGTGCAAGAAGATTAGGTCTGAACAAAACAAAACATTTTATTAAGATAGAAGCAGAATACAAGGAGGAGCAGAGAAGGTAAAATCATTAAGGCACGCAGGCCTATTACAAAAGACATAGACGAGATTAAAGCAACCCTCTACGATTCTGGATCGGTGGAACGACGCACGATCTCAGTTAGATTGACTAGCTCATCGTCGTCGTTAGCTCGACAAGTTTCCTCCTCGGAGTCTACAATTTGAGGCTGCTTAGACGATGTTCCTGGAGTCGCAGGGGTAGTACTAGTCTGTGGCTGCTCGGATGATGTCCCCGAAGCCTTGAGTGCAACACCCTGGTCGGCAGAAATGTCATTGGCCCCGACCTCCTCCACTATTACTCCCTCTCTAGTTGTCGAGCTGGCCCACTTGTTGAAACCCTGCCAGTCTATCGAGTTGCCAAAAAACTCCTCCTAATTTGCTGGGTAGACAGTTACTGCATCGACGCAAGCCTCATCCACTCGGGCTTGGCAGATTTGTACAGCCTGGGTCTCGACAGTGACCCGGAACTGAGCCTGATACCTAGTCAGCTCATCCTGGACTGACTCCACTTCGATCTCTTTGAGCTTCAGTTGTCGGCTTCTTGATCTCGGCATCCCGAGCT
The DNA here is from genome assembly GCA_035771175.1 of Paratinospora sagittata. Taxonomy (NCBI): domain Eukaryota; kingdom Viridiplantae; phylum Streptophyta; class Magnoliopsida; order Ranunculales; family Menispermaceae; genus Paratinospora; species Paratinospora sagittata. The sequence goes on along the minus strand of CM069590.1, from coordinate 41,361,841 downwards.
ACAACCTTCGACTCCCAGATTACCGAGGTTGTCTGGGCATCCTTCACTGCCTCTTTAAATTTGGCATAGTGACTCTTGATGCCGCGGAGGTTGTACACATTCTGTGCAACAGCCTGCAGAGCCAAGAAGAACCAAGTCAGAAATTACAGAGGAAGATCACATAGGCAACATAGCGGATTAATAAGTAAACTCACCTTTACAGACTTCATGAAGGCATCAGCCATGCTCTCAAATATGTCCTCATCCTTCATCGTAATCGAGAAAGCATTGGGAACACCGACTTGATAGTTGTTTATGTTCAGGCTGATATCCCCAATCTTAGTGGTAAGACGCTAGGCCTTGCCAAACCGCGCCTTCTTGGCAGCTCTCTAGTCGATAGGAGTAGAAGACTTCGATTTGGCTACTACAGACCTCGTTTGCCAGGCAAGTAAGGCTTCCTACTTGAAGGAAGCTGCCAGAGTTTTCCCCATGAAAGCCAAAGTCTTCTTCGGGGCGCTGCTCGGAGACCTCGTTGCCGACCCTTGAGCAGCAGCTGCTCATTCAGCAGAGAGGTTCCTCAGCAAGGATGGGTCAATAGTGTATCGACCAGCAACAACTCTCTTTATCTTTATGTGGCGACCCCACACCCCGGGCCACCAACCCGCAAGGAATGGTGTGTGGAATGCCGGGGCAGGACGCCCGGCGTAAGCATCTCCAACCACTTGTCAACCTCTATGAGGTGGTTGAGACCTTACGAGCCTTATCCCAAACAACGACATAATATAAAAAGGTTCAAAACAAAACTACCAACCGTATTAATCATCCAAGACAAGAGATACTCCATAAAAATGAACCATAAATAAAATCATAATCCCTACAGTCCATTAAAATTGACATACACATAAAGTCCAAAATTGTGGGTACAAATAAAAATCGTCATATGCCCACATGGTCTATCTAACAAGTTCCAACTCACCCATACTACAATGTGGTAAGTGTTATAATTACATAATCCAAAATATAATACTTCATAATTTAAAACACAGTTCAATCAAAATGTCTCTTAACTCACATCGAGGCCTTGGATTCTCTCGCAGGCAAGACCCTCAAGATGTGACTATTCCTTTGCCCTTACTTGGGACAGAAGGACCTGAAAGAGGAAAATGAGGGTGAGCCAACGGTGCCCAGTGAATAGAATTCAAATATGCTATCAATACTCATCAATAAATATCATGTATGCATGTCAATGTGCAACATGATTAAAGCTCATAATCATATAGATATCAAGCATTTATAATAAGTTCGATGCAAGTAAAAGCTTATCAATTTTGATCCACATTCCACATGCATTGGGGTTACTAGTACACGTCCATTTCACCGTACCGTTGACCCCAATCATGTTTATTTGGGGTTACTAGTGCACGTCTATTTCACCGTACCGTTGACCCCAATCATTTCCTTTCCTGAAATCCTCCTATCACAAGGTTAAGTCTCCCTATTAGCCAGATAGATGGGCCCAACCAAAGTCATAAGGTTTTCTCAAATCAATCAATGCATCATTCAAAACATTAGAACACATTCATGCTTTCAACATACAATATATATAAGTGATATGATGACATAAAAGATATAATCATAAATGAAGTCTACTCACAACCAAGCCTCGCGAGAGTATTTAACCACACACGACCACCAAACCGAATCAACCCAATCAAGATCCTGAAACATTCATCAATATCTTATCATACATCAATTTCTATGCTCAATCACATAGACATTACACATCAACCCTAAATCAGCCCACATATAGACAATAGACCTAAATCCCATCTAATCCCATCATTCAACTCAAATCATGTGACTTAGGCCTCTAATGCATAGTTCTCATTCATAAACCATTCTAGTAATAAAAAATACTGATTTTCAATTCCTTAGGCATAAACATGCCCAAATTGGGTCACTTGATCACAAGTAGGACTAACCCATGATATGGTCACAACCACCAAATCAGTAGCATAATCAACTCTAATCATGCTTAATTAAACATAAGTTGCATCAATTCAATGATTCTAGGCCAAAAGCATCAAAAGCACTAAAATATAAAATTTTCCATACTTAGGCCATATTGCCGATTTACACTAGGTCACCATGTTCAGCCATGTATATCACTGATTTTGCATCATGGGTTCATCAACAATGACAACTAGGTCAACATAGTTGATATGCAAGCTATTTGGAAAGGTCTAAGGTCATATTCTAAATTTAGGTCTAATACAAGCAACCCTACCAATTCTTCATTTAATATTCTGTTCAGATGTATCAATCTACCAACAGAATTATGTAATCACAAAATAAACTGTACAGATTGAAGTATGTGAAGAAACAAACCTTCTGTCCAAATATCATCCCAATCCAACGGTGATCGAAAAGATAAGTATCTCTGATGAACAAGTCTCTAATCAGACAATTTCTCCTTTCCTGCTGCAAATACTCGAACTCAGATGACTATATCACAAAACATACTTAACCCATAAACATCTCCACCGTTCATAATGTAGAAATATCAGTTTTAAACTATATAAAAAAATTTTATATCCATCCAACGGTAGATTGAGGAGATCTATAAGTTTGACCAAAACGGCGCGAGAAATCCAGACTTTCCGACCAGCTTTGTTTGAGAGGTTAGATCGCTTAGACGAAAACTCTAATCCAGATCTCCACCGTTCAGAATGTAGAACCATAAGCTACAAACTTGCTGAAAAAATGTGAGCTCAATATGACCATATATCCCGAAGATCCATCACTTTGATGAAAATGTTGCAGAAATTTTCCTCAAGCAACTCCTTCTTTCTTTCTCTTCTTCTTTCCTTTCTCTTCTTTTATTTTATTTTTTTTCCTTTCTCTCCACTCACCTCACTTTCTAGCACTTCCTTGATTCCCTCCACTCACCTCACTTTCTAGCACTTCCTTGATTCCCTCCACTCACCTCACTTTCTTGGAGAAGAGAAGTGGGCATGGGACACTTGTCCACTTTCATGCACCAACCTTCACATGTGTTGGTCTCATACTACCCATACCAGCCACATGTACTTTAACCAATCTCATGTTTCCATATATTTTAAATGTCCAATCCATTTAATACACCAAATTTTCATTCTCATTTATCCTGTTATTCAATCAATCCTAACCCATATCAATTCATGGTTTAATGGGCCCATGCATAAATAATAACATATGCATTATACTTTAATTTAACATGACCCATATACAATTTATAATGCACATATTTATATACATTATCAAGCATCAACTATACAAACATTAAACAACCATCAAACAAACACCAAACATATCAAGGCAACACATAGAGTTTGGGCAAAATGCAATTGGGTTATGGGCTAGATGAAATAATTTTTCGGGGCGTCACACTTTTGGCTTATCTGTTTTCTTCTTCGTCCCTTTCTCGACGGAAGATCCAAAAGCAGAAAAACCTACATCACAGGCATAACATTTTAGCTCGGAACTTTAGAAATTGATCGGTAAAAAAGCTCTAAACATTCCAAGGTAGACTTACGTCCTGAGAAGACTTTCTTCTCTTTGATAATACTAGCTCGGTATAACCTCTCGGGAGTAAGAATTACTTTGTACCGCTGATCCACGAAGGGGAGCCGATAGATTTCGTCAACACAAGGGAAGTTAAATCCTTCTTCCCTGCTCGATTTTTCCCAAGTACCTGTTAGGAGCGGCAAAAAATATGAGTCTTTACCGACCAAGAAAAAGATAAGAAATAAATATAAGGGATGGAGGGAAGCTCGGTACCTGATTTCTCGAAAGTGGCCGGTATGCAAGCTTCCTTCACCAAGGCCCCGAAGTAAAAAACCACATGTCTTTTCATGATTTATTGGAAGTGGGGTTCTAGGTGATTAGGGGTTGGCCTTCCTCGGCACTCTGATAAGCCAATGCATAATACCACCCGCTACATCTCGGGTGGGACTTTAGTCGATATACGAGGGAAAAGTCTTGAAAATCAAATTCTGGCAACTTTCTCTCCTTCCAGAGCACAAGGCACCTCAGAATGGCCCTCCACACATTGGGATTAAGCTGAGCAGGGTAACCTTGATATGACCGAGCAGGTGACATAGGGGTAACTGGAGGGGCAGGGTCAATCCATCCTCAAATAGGTTGGTGTATAGAGCAACCTCTCCTTTCTTAGGGTGGCTAGCTTGGTCCCCGAGAGCAGGTGCCCTCAACCCTATATGGTTGGGTATACCGACCTCCCTCCTCAACTGAGCAAGATGGTGCTCCATTATTTTAGAACATTTCTCCTACACTAGCGTCTCCAGGCTCAGAAGATACGGGAGCACGACCTGATGTGCTAGGCTCGGTAGTGCAAAGCCTACTCTGCTACCTATCAACTAAGAGGGGCGCTGTCACGCCCTGGGTTGCACAGCGTGCCCCCTACCCAGAAGGGCGCACCACCACGACCGCAGCCGTGTGGCGAACGCCTAGCCATAGTACCACATAATATTGTCTCCTGGCCACCCGGCGCACGGATCGCAACCACCCTTTGTCCCTACTATTCACTCATGAATAGTAAAGGGTCTCCCCTAGAATCGAACTCGAGACCTCCCTTAAGGAGTCTAATTTCGCATTCTGAGTAACCACTGATACCCAGGTGCGGGCGCACCCCCTCGGGGCGAACGCCTAGCCATTATATATCCACAGTATTGTCTTCATTGGGGTCCACAGAACACTGCACGCACCCAACGACCTTTGTCCTTTCCCTATGCAGAACACTGCACAGTCCAGGGGCCTCCCCCAAGTTCGAACTCGCAACCTCTTCCTCATAAGGTTAGATTTCGCAACTTGAGTACCCATTGAGCCATTCTACATTCTAAACGGTGGAGATCTTAATTAGAGGCTTTTTCTAAGATATATAACCTCTCAAACAAAGCTGGTCGGAATTTCTGGGTTTCTCATTCCATTTCGGTTAAACTTGTAGATCTCCTCAATCTACCGTTGGATGGATATCAAATTTGGGTATGTAGTTTAAAACTGATATTTCTACATTCTAAACGGTGGAGATCTTAATTAGAGGCTTTTTCTAAGATATATAACCTCTCAAACAAAGCTGGTCGGAATTTCTGGGTTTCTCATTTCGTTTCGGTTAAACTTGTAGATCTCCTCAATCTACCGTTGGATGGATATAAAATTTGGGTATGTAGTTTATAACTGATATTTATGTATTATGAACGGTTGAGATGTTTATACGTTTAGTAGTTTGTGTGATATAGCCATCTGAGTTTGGGTAATTGCAGCAGGAAAGGAGAAACTGTCTGATTAGATACTTGTTCATCAAAGATACATATCTTTGCGGTCCACCGTTGGATTGGGCTGATATTTGGACAGAAGGATTGTTTCTTAACATACTTCAATCTGTACGGTTGATTTTGTGATTACATATTTCTGTCGGCAGATTGATACATCTGAACAGAATAATACATGTGAAGAATTGGTAGGATTGTTTGTATTAGACCTACATTTGGAATATGAACTTAGACTTTTCCAAATAGCTTGCATGTCAACTATGTTGACCTAGTTGCCATTGTTGATGAACCCATGATGCAAAATCAGTGATATACATGGCTGAACATGGTGACCTAGTGTAAATCGACAATATGACCTAAGTATACAAAATTTCATATTTTAGGGCTTTTGATGCTTTTGGCCTAGAATCATTGAATTGATGCAACTTATGTTTAATTAAGCATGATTAGGGTTGATTATGCTACTGATTTGGTGGTTGTGACCATATCATGGGTTAGGCCTACTTGTGATCAAGTGACCCAATTTGGGCATGTTTATGCCTAAGGAATTGAAAATCAGTATTTTTGATTAATAGAATGGTTTGTGTAAGAAAACTATGCATTAGAGGCCTAAGTCATGTGATTTGAGTTGAATGATGGGATTATATGGGATTTAGGCCTATTGTCTATATGTGGGTTGATTTTAGGGTTGATGTGTAATGTCTATGTGATTGAGCATAGAAATTGATGTATGGTAGGATATTGATGAATGTTTCAGGATCTTGATTGGATTGATTCGGTTTGGTGGTAGTATATGGTTAAATACTCTCGCGAGGCTTGGTTGTGGGTAGACTTCATTTATGATTATATCTTTTATGTCATCATATCACTTATATATATTGTATGTTGAAAGCATAAATGTGTTCTAATGTTTTGAATGATGCATTGATTTGAGAAAACCTTATGACTTTGGTTGGACCCATCTATCTGGCTAATAGGGGGACTTAACCTTGTCATAGGAGGGTTTTAGGAAAGGAAATGATTGGGGTCAACGGTACGGTGAAATAGACGTGCACTAGTAACCCCAAATAAAACATGATTAGGATCAACGGTACGGTGAAATAGACGTGCACTAGTAACCAAATGCATGTGAAATGTGGATCCAAATTGATAAGCTTTTACTTGCATCGAACTTATTATAAATGTTTGATATCTATATGTTATGAGCTTTTAAATCATGCTACACATTGATATGCATACATGATATTTATTGATGAGTATTGATAGCATATCTGAATTCTATTCACTGGGCACCGTTGGCTCACCCTCATTTTCCTCTTTCAGGTCCTTCTGTCCCGAATAAGGGCAAAGAAGTAGTTATATCTTGAGGGCCTTGCCTGCGAGAGAATCCAAAGCCTCGATGTGAGTTGAGAGGCATTTTGATTGAATTGTGTTTTAAATTATGAAGTACTATATTTTGGATTATGTAATTATAATACTTACCACATTGTAGTATGGGTGAGTTGGGACTTGTTGGATAGTCCATGTGGGCATATGACGTTTTTATTTGTACCCACAATTTTGGACTTTATGTGTATGTCAATTTTAATGAACTGTAGGGATTATAATTTTATTTACGGTTCATTTTTATGGATTATCTCTTGTCTTTGATGATTATTACGGTGGGTAGTTTTGTTTAGTACCTTTTGATATTATGTCGTTGTTGAGATAAGGCTCGTAGGGTCTCAACCACCTCACGGGAGTTGAGGAGTGGTCGGAGATGCCTACGCCGGGCGTCCCGCCCCGGCATTCCGCATGCCATTCCCTGCGAGGTTGGTGGTCCGGGGCGCGAGGTCGCCACAGGCGCTACATTAAGCACCTCCTTGTCCTCCTCGGTAGACTCAAAGTCCTCGGAGGAGGATAAAACTACAGCATCCCCTCTGACCTGAGGATCAACCTTAACTTCCTCTTTTTCTTCTGGAAAGAGGTCCTCGTATGAGACTTTTAGAGAAGAATGAGAAGGAACTCTCTCGTCGGTGGGTGGATCTACGCTAGAGGAAGCCATCTGAATAACCTAAGGATTGTACCTACAGACTACCTAGTAGAAAGACAAAAGAAAAAGCTTGTAGTAAAGAGTTACAGCGCAAGAATAAAAGACCAGAAAAGCCGAGCAAGCGATTACCAATCTCTTGGAGCACAGTTGATGAGTTGAGAGCAAATGACCAATTCTATATTTATAGGCAAACGATCTGTAAGGCGTAATGGCGAGTATGAATCTTGAGGAAAAATCAACGGGCAACAGTCAAAAGACGTGCAAGGGCGGTCGTGCCCGCCTCCTGAGGTACTATCTGAGGCGACTGTCGAGCAACAACCTCGACCTGCTGCACTATTGTCTGTATTTGTGCAGTCTGGGCTGCCATCAAGCGGCCCTCTGCCTGAATGATCTCCTCCATCCTCCTCATTCGGTCATCATCGGATGGCTCTGTGTGTGGCTGGCTCAACCTCTCGCTTCACCTCATGTCACTGAGAAGTAGAAATACGAGCAACCGTCACACATTCGAGAATTTAAAACATTAACAAAGCCTCATAACTACCCATATCATATAATACACATAGAAAATATGATAGTAAGACTTTTAAGTTAATTCCTTTAAGCTTTTTAATCACCTAAAGCTCTCACCCAATCCCAAGGTCAAAGTCATCTAAGTCTAATACCTAGATCAAACCTAGTAAAACATGGGCTATACCAACTGTGGAAACCCCACACCTCGGGCTACCAATCCCACAATGATGGCTAGCGGAAACGCTGGAGTGGGACTCCCAGCGTAGACATCTCCAACCACTCCTCAATCAACTTGACGTGATTGAGACCCTACAAGCCTCAACCAGGACTCTCCATAGAGTCCCATTTTTTATTTTTTATTTTTCAACCATAACCTGATAGACTTAGCATTTCTAAAATCCATCAAATACGTCCATAACATTATCCAAGATAATTAATAAGTCCACAAATGAAATTCGATAAGCCCCACAGTCCAACAGAAGAACAGTGTACATAAAAGTCCCAAAACCATGGGAACAAAACCGTCATATGCCCACATGACCTATCTACTAAGACCCAAAACCCAACTCACCAACACTACAAAATGTGGCAAGTGTTACAATTACATAGTTCAAAATATAAATACATCATAATTTAGCAATAAGTTCAACCAAAGATGCCTCCTAACTAGCGTTGAGGCCTTAACTCTAACGCCGACAAGGTCCTCAAGCTATAACTACTCCCTTGCCCTTGTCCTGAATAGAAGGGCCTAAAAAAGGAAAATGAGAGTGAGCCAATGGTGCCCAGTGAATAAAATTCAGATATGCTATCAATACTCATCAATAAAGTAGTATGTATGCATGTCCATGTCTATGAATGAGTAAAGCTCATAACATATAAATATCAAACATTTATAATAGGGTTCAATGCAAGTAAAAACCTATCATTTGGATTCCATATTCCATACTCATTGGGGTTACTAGTCCATGTCTATTTCATCATGTCGTTCCCATCCCCAATCCACATTTGGGATTATTAGTCTACGTCTATTTCACCGTGCTGTTCCTCCCCAATTCACATTTATAAAGCCCTCCTATGATAAGGTTAAGTCTCCCTATTAGTTAGATAGGTGAGGCAAACCAAGATCATAAGGTTTTCCAAATCAATGCATCATTCAAATCATTTGATCATATTTTATGCTTTCAAAACATACAAGATATAATCAATATGATGACATAAAATATTTAAACATAAATGAAGTCTACTCACAACCAAGCCTCGTTAGAGTATCTAACCACACACACAACAACCAAATTGATCAACCAATATAAGATCGTGAAATAATTATCAAGTCCCATACACATCAATTTATGATCATTCCCAAACGTAAACACTAATCATGAGTTTCATTTCTCATGATCAACCTGAACATCCATACAAGACTCATAAACAATTCAAATATAAGTCGAACCATCCTAATCCACTATTTTAATTCAATATGGGTTCAATTAGACAAGTCCAATATCAATTTAATTAATTGACTTAACTTAGGTCAAAAGTCTCAATTTTGGGCAAAGTCCCAAAATTGTGACCTTAGTCAATTCCATACAACTCATGGGGTTTTCAACATGTATAATCAATTCTATGATCAACACATAAACCATATCACCATACATCACACTTAAACAAGCCACATATAAACAATAGGCCATACCCCATTAAATCATGTCATAAAACATAAATCACATGCCATAGGCCTCCCAATTCCTAATTCCTAATCACAAATCATCAATTCATCCATTAATACCCACATTTAATCCCTAGGCACAAGTATGCCCAATTTGGGGATTTCATCCACATATAGGCCTAACTCATATAATACACAACATAGGCCAATTTGAACATGAATCAATTCAATTAATGCTTAATTAGATATAAATTACCTCAATTCATAATTAAGGGTCAATTGCATAAAAGCCCCAAAATTTGGGAACTTTCAAATCATTAGGCTTCGCCCATAGCATAATCATAATAGATTGATTACTATATGAATCAAGCTAATACCAACTAAATCAACATAGTTAACATGCAAGTTATTTGGGATGGTCTAAGTTCATGAAGCAAAAATACAAGTAGCTCCACCAAATCTAAGCTAGAAATTGGAAAAAATGCTACTATTGTCTTCCAAATCACCTTAAGAACCCAAATCCATGACATTCACCTCGGTTCTTAGGGTTTCTATGGAAACCCTAATCTCATATAACATCAAAATCGAGTCCAAGAGTGTGGAAATCACTCCTTGGGCCTGGGTTTAGGTCTAGGATGCCTTAATCCACCATTGACAAGTTCATACAAACACATACAAGCTCAAAACCATTCTAGGTCATCCCCAAAACGTGAACCATTCAACAATTTATACCATTCAATAGTTAGAGAATACATTAGAGAAGAGATTTATGGAAGAAAACTATATTTTCTTACCTTAGATGTAGAGATTCAAACCCAATCTCCCCTGGGGTTTCTTCTTATTCTTCCTCCTTTCTCTTATTCTTTCCCTTCTCTTTTATTTTTGTTTTTCTTTTTTTCTCTTTTGGACGTCCAAGATGGGCGAAATGTATTTTCAATTTAGCAAGTCATAAGTCTTGCTCCCATGCTCCCATGGTTTATTAATAACTAGCACTCCCCATTGTACACCACACATTCTAATATATTTCTCATATTCATCATATAATGAAATACAACTTTCTCATATTTCAAAAAAGTGTTTTAAATGAGGACATTTAATATGGTCCTTTCAACAAGCCACCCTTAAAATAGAATTAATATGGCTAATGATATTAATATAAATAGCCCACCAATAATAATAGTAACACCACCAATAATAATATGGCCAAAGATAATAATAACACTAATGATAATACTTTCTATAAGTAATAATCACATACAACTCATTAAACAATTAAAAATCATACAAAAAAACTTGAACTAACACATACCAAGCATCAAACATACAATCATACACATCAAGGCAACATGTAGAGTTTGGGCAAGATGCAATTGGGTCATGGGCTAGATGAAATGATTTTTGGGGCGTTACATCGGAGCTTGGGGGGTAACTGTTGGATCATATACCGATCACATTACATGTCAGCCATGTTAGCCTTGCCTAGTAAGACATTACACGTACCAGGTATACGTACCGACCTGTTCTGGACAGTTGATACGGATCGACCCAATCAGGAACACAGTCCGAGCCCATGGTCGGTCCTACCGACTAAGTGAGTGTCACAGTCACAATGAATGATAAGTCAGCAACAATAGGCCTACAAAGCCAGGTTGACATATCATACCAATGATTACTGACCACGGCATTACCGATCTTATTACAGACCATATCTTCAGTATCAAGCCGATAGGATGAGAAACTACAGATCGGTATACTGACTTCTATGGATCTCCAACTCCGGAACGGATGACAATGGAACCCCCGATCAGATAGGTATAGGGCGCGATCCACTGCGACAAGTTCGGGACTTACTCCTAATCCGACTTTGATATGGCCTGAAGCTCTACTAGTTCGACTAGGAGACTAATAAGTCATCTTAATCCTACAAAGACCGTACCAGATATTCCTAGTTCGACCAGGGATCAAACATCCTCTCCCAATAGGATTTGGATCCCTGATTCTACAACGACACTACTACAAGGCCAAAGACCTCAAATCCTCTCTATAAAAGGACCACAACCCCTAAGGGGGAGGTAAGCAACTCTAAGCCATTCTCGACTCAGTTTAGTACTACTAAGCTCTGAACTAACTTAGGCATCAGAGGGTCTTTGGCCGACACCACATCGGTGTTCCTCACGATAGCCTATATTCTCTTATTTCCCTTTCTCAGATAATCAACCTCCAGCGATTTCTCCAGCACTCCAACGAGTTCCAGATCAGCATCTAAGCTCCACCTTCTCGTCCGCAGGTGTTGGTCAAATCTTGCACCAACAACGTTTATTTAAGATCTTTTAAAAAACTATTTGAAGCCTATTTGTTAAAATATATTAAAACATTGCTTTTTGCAAAAGTATTTATATTCAACGATGACTCTTTACCCTTTGACAATAAAAAATAGATATACTTACATATAATCCAACTTCGCCGCGGTTGGTCCCAAGCACAGATAAAGGAGATTGTGTTAGATAGTTGAAAGTCGTCACAAAACTTCGTCAAATTAACTATGAATATAAATCCGAATCTAACTACATAAAGGGCTAGGACGTCCCTACATAAGCCTTTAGATGCACTCAGTAGAAAGAGTGACATATTGACACTAGACGATAACAATAATAGTAGATGTAGACTTAAAATAACATAGACAGAGATAATTAAAAAATCTCACTTTTTATAATTTGATTGTTGATTTAGCTCTGGATAGAAGGGAGTAAAGAAAGTGGATTCATGTAGTTGATCCCATGTACTTGGAAAAAATCTTAGTTGAATCAAGTTGAGATGAATAAATATATATATATATATATATATCAGAATAAAGATATAAGTAATTTACAATGATAAATAATCTTAACTTGCACATATATTTATATATCAATATATGAAAGAGTTCATGCAAATCAATACAAAGATATTTCAACAAAAAATTGTAAACAAATAATGTTGGCATGGTTAAGTATGGTTAAGTATGGACAAATATACTTGGTTAATACAAAAATACTAAAACAAATGGCCTTAATTGGTCTGGAGCCATTTGTCCGCATTTGTCTTTCCCATTATAAAACATGCCAGTATATACAAACATAATATGTTACAAAAGAGGGTTGTGTATGGACAACTTTCAGGGTATTTTAAACGCGGGTTGGGTATGGACATTGTCAAAAGAACAAATGGATATCCAATTTATCAATATGATTAATAAAAATATAAATATAATTTTTTAATAGCTTTTACTATTATATAATTACTAGTTTAAAGTTTTATTTTTCTTACAAAATTTTTCTCAAACATATAGTGGGCATGCACCATGTTGCATATAATTTTTGCCATTTACAATTTATATATCAAAATAAATATCCATTTATTTTTAGTATTTATTTATAAAAATCGTCAATAAATGAAAGGTCATATAGTTTGAAATAAGATAATTTAAAAATATATTATTTATTTATTTTTACAATAAACTTATTAGTAATATATATTAGTATTACTTGAAATTTATAAAAATCAAGATTTAAATTAGTAAGCTTAATATTACATATTATAATTTTATATAGCTTATAGCTTATAGTATTTTATTTCTATTATATTTAAGCATTTATACAATTATTTTATCTTTAACTATATATATGATTAAATTAAAAATATACATTTATTGACCAATGATAAAATGATTTTATATAGTTGGTTCAATTTTAAAATAAGTTTTTTTTTATGTTTTCATGAGTTATTTATGTTATTTAAAGTTTTTTTTAAATATATTTAAAAAATAAAAGTATGAAATCTAGACAAAAGCGAGTAGCCCGCTTCTTAAAATATATAGTTATGAAGGAGAAAATCAAGTATGGAAAGGTGGTAAGTTCATTATTGATAGTTTTTATATCCATTTGTATCTCCACGGCCCTACCTATAACGCATACAATTGTGTTTGAGACTAATATTTTTCCAAAAAAGAAAAAAAGATAGAAAATAGCACGAAATACAAATTTACTTTCCATTTGGTTGAAACAAAAACATGTAACATTTTACTAGGATAATACAAAGGTGTCCCCAAGCCTGCCCTAGGAGGCAGTAGTAATAGTAGTAGTTTCATGTAATGGTGTCCCGAAAGGGTTTCCCATGACTTGTTTCCTTTGCTTGCGATGAGTGAGAGCTCGAAGGGTATTAATAGTCGGTTTAGCCCTTTCTATACTCTTGATAGCAAAGAAGAACGTGACCCGATACAAAACCACCATCCCTAACAAAATACCAAGATCAACCCATTTTGAGTAGCTCGTCTCCATTTCCCAATTTCCTCTCAAAATTGCTTCACCATTAATAATGTTGGGTGGTCCTTGATCAACTTGATTAATGTTACCATTAGGAAATGCAAGGCCCAAGTACTCATTCTTGTAAAACCCTTCAAAAGCGTACCTATGGAAAGCAATGTAGTAAGTTGGGTACTTCCATATAGGATTAGGAAGATCATTTGGCAATTGAAAGAAGCCACCACTTAACATCAGCAAGCCTTGGATTCCAGCTCCTGCGATGATGCCCATGAGGTAATCTGGAACTATACTTGCTACCAGCATCATCAGGCTTTCGACCACCATCATGCAAGTGAAGAGTAGTAGAATGAAGTAGGTGAAATGTCCGAATCCTTTTTGAAGGCCCACTAGGTAATAAGCTATGGAGCCCGGGATAAAAGAGACTAGAAGCAAGTAGGGAATGGCCGAGAGTGTGTTGCCCATGACAAATGCGAAAACACCGTAGTGCCCATTTAATCTTTCTCGTCCAAATATCTGAATTTAAAGAATACCGATGAAAAAATACAAAAGAAAAAAAAAAAGTCAGCAAGTCAATGTTGTAAACAGCGTAGGAAGGCTCACATCGCACCTGATCAAGGTACTAAAAATGTGTAGTGGCCTGTTCTATTCAAGATGTACGTATGGTGTAGATCTTTGCAATGTTTTTTTATTACAAAAATGTTTTTCCGATCTAAAATATATACTCAAAATCATACTCATGCTAATGTGATGTATTTTGGATGGTGGTATTTTATTTCTCTCTTATATGTGGTGAACTCGTGATAGGGGTAACAATATAGGTCATGATACGATAATACGACTTGAAATCAACACAAAATAAATAGATTTGAGTTTTGCATAAACATGTGAGAATCAAAATGGGTTAGACCCAATTAGACACAATTAAATTTTAGGTCAAAAGTAGGTCGACCTGCTAAATTCAAAATTTACCCGTTTAACACAATTATATTTTGTGTTGAGACTTATGTTATGTGTAAAGACTTTTTAATATTTTATGTCATGTATTGAGACTCAAACTTTATAATATTTTATTTGGTATTTATTATACGGTTGTATAACTATGATTTTAAATTTTTGATTTATATGTTAATTTAGAATTTATATATGATAAATAAGTTAGAATGAATGTGTTTAAGCTTTAAGGGTTATAAACAAGTTAACTTGTTTAACCCGTTTATTAAGCGTGTCGGATTTGAATTTACATATAATGACACGTTATTTAAACGTGTCGCGTTTGGATTTATAATATATTTTATTATACACGATTACAACACGACCAATTACGACACGACAACACAAATTGCCACCCCCTAATTGGTGATATAATGTATTGTCACGTAAGCGTGGATATATTTTTGGACATATATTTTAAGTCATTTTAACACTTTCTTTTAATAAAAGGACGGTGCAAGGAACCCATGAAATTTCTTTTTAAATCAACAAATTATGTTGTAAATAACGTACATGAAGGTTCACAAACACTACAAAGTACTAAAAATGTGTAGTGGTGTTGTTCTACTCAAGTGGATCATCCTAAAACCACTTAATACCTACTGGATGATTTAATAGACTTGGTGTGGAGAGTACACTAATTGAGTTTTCGAACTGAGTACCCCATATTAAATAGTTATTTTCATCAATATTTAGTAAGATAAAATAATAATTTTACTTTCAAATAATTTCTACTTTTTCACATCATGTCCTACGTATTAGGATTCTTTTAATTTAAGTTTTTCTTATTTTATCTATATATACAATTTTCAAACTTTTGCTTTTACCTATCTTTTTTTTTTTTTTTTTTTTCATTTTTAACAAATGAGATAGTTTTATCACTCAAATCAAAACATATATAAATACTTGTACCTTTTCTTATAAAATATTTATCTTATTTTGATTACTAAAAAAAGTAAATCAGTTGCACTTGCAACCCCACTAGTGTGAACACACACCTAGATTAACACTTTCAGATTGTATACACACGAAATTTATAATCGGTTCGATCTAGTAGTGTTAAGGTGACATATTTACAATATATAGCTAGCCTTACCGAAGAAATATATTGGAAACATATTGATGTTTATTAAAGTATACCTTCATTTCCTCAACAAAGGAGGGGAATCCACCAATTGTCATGATCGTCATGAATGAGACAATATACATGAGAACGGAAGACCTTGCCTGTAAAACCACAGCAAACATGACTCGACCATGTTATAATTATTAGAGGATACATACATACAAACATATATATAAATATGTCTTCATATATTACCTTAATTGAGCTGAAGCTACGACCAATGTCATAAAAGAGAGTGCCTACACACAAGGAGATTGCAATGTAAATTACAAGGCGAAGCCAGTAGTAGCCCGGATCACGGTACATATTAACAAATGATCTTCTAGTTAGAACGATGGCCGAGGTAAGGAAGCTAGCATGGCTTCCCTTCTTCTCTAGAGGTACTTCCTGCCAAATTAGAAAGCTTCTTTAGGGATTAATAATTGTATATATACATTTTTCTAATAATAATATTAATTCCATGTAGAAGAAGATGATTTAATTGCTATCATACCGCTGTTGATATTTGGGCTATACGGCTTCTAACTCGCTGACAAGTTTCAGATGAATTATAGGACTCTATAAGACTGTCAATCACCTTCTCAGTAGCTCCCTTGTCACCCAAGCCTTGTTCTATGTCCTAATTAATTAATTAGAGACATTAATGGGGAAGTAAGTATCAAAGCAAACATATAATAATAAAGATGTCATGATCAGAAGATATATAAAAGATGGATATTTGATAATTAAATTACTACCTTACAAAAGTCTTTGTTGATTGTTCTAAGGAAGTGATCAGATGGGTTCCTCATATCAGGGCATGGAAATCCATTTTGCGCAAAGAACTGAAATTTTAATTTCAAATTAGTAATCAATTAATTAATAAAAAAATCTTATTAGAAGTAATTAATTTAATTAATTACCTGGTTTGCAGCATAAGCAGGACCAAAGTAAACTGTTCTACCAGAGGAAAGAAGGCAAAGATTGTTGAATAGCTCAAAGACTTCAGCACAAGGTTGATGGATCGATGAGACAACGGTCAAGCCATGCCGTTGCGTAAGGCTAACGATTCGACTCATGACATGGTATGATGCTGCACTATCGAGACCGCTCGTGGGCTCGTCTAAGAAGAGAAGCTTTGGGCGAGTTAGTATCTCCATGCAAATGGAGACTCTCCTCTTTTGCCCACCACTTATCCCTTTAGTTCCACGCCCTCCAATTCGTGTGTTCATGGCTCCTTTCAAGCCCATCTCACGTATTGTCATCTCTGCTATCTCCATCTTTGTGGATTTAGGCATGGAGTTAGGAAGTTGGAGCTGAGCAGAGTAATATACTGCTTCTTTAACCGTTAGAGTTGTCATCAAGTAATCATCTTGAGTCACATAAGCCTAAATTTAACAAGAAAATTACCAAAATTAAACAAGTAACATGACTAGGGATACTATTTTATTTGTTCATACGCTTGCATTAGCATCTTAAAGTGACTCTTAACATATAACTTCTATAATGTAAATCTCTTAAAAGTGTGTTTATTATGTAGGTTTCTTTTAAGTAAATCACGGTCGTCATGTAACGCAAATGAGAAATGTTTTTACGACCTAAAAATTATACCCAGAATTATATCAATGTTGATGTGGTGTACGATGAGTAGAGAGTATTTTCTTTTTCTTTTTTCTCCCTGATAATGTGGTGATTTATCAATATTATCACGTCAACTCGGATATAGATTTGGGTGCATATCTTGGATCGTTTTAGCACTCTTAAATGCAAATTATATTATATGTCATTACTTTAGAGTCATTATAACATTTTTTATTTTATTTTTCAATTACCGAAGTGCCAAAAGCGAGGTTTTCTCGTCGACCATTGACTAGAACATGTCCTGATTGTGTTACATTTGAGTTCAATCTCCCTGCAATATTAGACAGACCCATTTCAATTCATCAATAGAAAACCATACATATTCCTTTCATAAGACCAAATTAACAAGCCATACACCTAGCTAGCTAGTAAACACAAGTAATTAATTATGAAGTTAGTTCTTGTTAATTTTACCTGCTAACGCATCAAGAAGAGTGGACTTGCCACAACCAGAAGGACCCATGATGGCCAGGACCTCACCAGGTTGGGCATACCCAGTGAGCCCTTGAAGAATTGCTTGATTCCCACGTTTCCCGTTGGCCGCTATCACCCACAAGTCCTCCCATGTCAAGCAAACTCCATTGTTCTTTTCGGAAGCCATTACAGTTACAATTTCGTCTCTTCTAGTTGATGATGGTAAGACATAGCTTGATTCAGGGGCAACAGCAAAATTAGCAATCTCACTAATTGAGGAGGGCTCATGACGTAATGAGCTTCTTGGGCTCAAAGTAGTATTTGAGGAGATACTAGGACCATGTTTGTTAGGAAAATCCATGTGTAACATAGATATGGTAGCAACTAAAGTTGGGAAGATAGAGAAGAGCAGGTATAGGAGACGCGAGAAACTAACCTAACTAGGCTTGAGAGTAACACTAATTTATAGCTTTGTGGTTGCAAGGTTGATGTAACTGTTTTTTGATGCCAACATGAATCTCCCAAGTTGAGTGGCTGATATTGAATCATATATATAGGTGGCTATTAATATGGCTATGTATCATCAACATCACGAAGAAAATTAAGGTCAGGCAATATTATTACTGCGTTTGGTTGGTGATCGTTGCATGTACTTAATTAAGGTTAAGACCCTGTTTAGTTAGAAATTTAATAATAGTTTTTTTGTTTTTGAAAACAAAGATTCCCAACACAAAGCGCATGTTTGGTTAGGTTAGTCTTCAAAAATTTTAAAATTTATTTTTAATTCAATTTTAAAATTTATAAAGAAAACAAGAAAATATTCTTTTGTTGTTTTCTTTACTTTTTGAAAACGGTATTTTAAAAAACTGCTTTTAAAATCTATTTGAACGGGATTCATTTCATCAAAGTAAGTAGCGTAGACAGCACATGTGCATCTCATGGGTACGTATGTACCTACTGGCTAGATATTTTATGAACATATCGTATGATGTGATCATCTAGTGGTTTACAATGCTTTGTCTTTCAAATTGTCTGAAATTTTTTAGTGCACAAGTATTTAGATTTACGATAAATTAGCTTATGAGAGTATTTATTTTTTTAGAAGTGTGAAAATGATTTAAGATATATGTAACTAAATTTATATTCAATGTGGCAATACAATACATTACCACATCATCAGGAAGAAAAAAGAAAAAAAAATTCTTCAATCATTATATACTACATCAACATAGATATAATTTTGGGTATAATTTCTCATTATTTTTTTATCTAAATGAGGTCATGTATATATAAAGAAGGAAATTTATATATATTTTCTTCCATCCTGAGCGTAATTAATCAAACTAATTAAATCTCATTTAGATAAAGTTATATATTTTCTTCCCTCATGAGGAAGGATAAGAATAATAAACTAAACGGGAAAAAATAAGCAAACGTGTGTAAAATGAACCTTATAATTAATGGGTTATTTGAAAAGTTTTTTTATGTTTTTAATAACATTGTATTATATATAAAAAAGGGTCTTCGGCCGTCGCAGTCGGTTCCATGAAATTAACTCTACGTCTGGAAAATTAGGTGGGAACTCTCAGGTGGAATTAATGGTCAATTAATATTAAATGCCATGGTCTAATCAGTATACTATTCAATAAGTGAAAAAGCATTTATACTGTGTTTGAATTTTGATTCTAGCTTTCAGAGCTTTTTCTATGATCATGTCACTGTTCTTCTGAAACTCGCCTATCATATATGACAATTTCATTTTGTTGATTAATGTTATTAACTAAGATTTTTAAACTCTAATTTCAGTGATTTCGTAAGAAAAACGTTTAAATCAGAACTCTAATTAATTATTTTACGTGTAACACGTTGTGCCCAAGTGGTCAACGCATGCATGGCAACATCATGCACTTATCGCTTTAACTTTCAGCCACATAATGAGGCAATTACGTGCTACCTTTTTCTTTTCGGGTCTAGTGGAAAAATGGCCACAAAAGCCTACAAAAACACAATACAGAGTAAATGCATTGTCGTTTCCATACATTTTTTTACAAAGTTAGGAGGTAATTGTATAATTATATTCATTACTAAACCGTATTCTAGAAGAGTTATCAAACTTATTCCAATAATTAAATCTAAATTTTTAAAATTTTAAAGTTACATCTTTAATAACTGCACCAACTTCATATATTGGTTTCCAAACATAAAAATTTAAGAAAAAGATAAAATATATAGGAACAACATGCTCATTTACTTTGGTATAGATTTTTTTTTTCCGTAAAGGACTAACAATAATGGTCATATGCCTAGAAAAAGCACCTTCTTAAAAAATTATTGAAAGATGGAAAAATATGGCATTAATATTTATCTAATTATTTTTAAAATAAATATTAATGAAACTTGAGCCTATATTTAATATTTTTAAAAAAAAGAATTAGAATATATAAATATGAAAGAATGGTTATGTGACGCCCAAAAAATTATTTCATCTAGCCCATAACCCAATTGCATTTTGCCCAAACTCTATGTGTTGCTTTGATATGTTTGGTGTTTGTTTGATGGTTGTTTAATATTTGTATAGTTGATGCTTGATAATGTATATAAATATGTGTATTATAAATTGTAAATGGGTCATGTTAAATTAAAGTATAATGCATATGTTATTATTTATGCATGAGCCCATTAATCCATGAATTGATATGAGTTAAGATTGATTGAATAAAACGATAAATGAAAATGAAAATTTGGTGTATTTAATGGATTGGACATTTAAAATACATGGAAGCATGAGATTGGTTAAAGTACATGTGGTTGGTATTGGTAGTATGAGACCAACACATGTGAAGGTTGGTGCATGAAAGTGGACAAGTGTCCCATACCCACTTCTCTTTTTCAAGAATGTGCTAGAAAGTGAGATGAGTGGAAGGAATCTTAGAATGTGCTAAAAAGTGAGGTGAGTGGAGGGAATCCAAGAATGTGCTAAAAAGTGAGGTGAGTGGAGAGAAAGGAAAAAAATAAAAGAAAAGAAGAGAAAGGAAAGAAAAAGAGAAAGAAAGAGTGAGTTGCAGGAGGAAAATCTCTGCGACTTTTTCATCAAAGAGCTATATGGTCAGATTAAGCTCACATTTAGTCAGCAAGTTCGTGGCTTATGGTTCTGCGTTCTGAACGGTGGAGATCTTGATTTGATGTTTCTTCTAAGAGATCTAACCTCTCAAACCAAGCTAGTCGGAAAGTCTAGATTTCTCGCGCCATTTCGCTCAAACATATAGATCTCCTCAATCTATCGTTGGATGGATATAAAATTTGGGTATGTAGTTTAAAACTGATAATTCTGCATTCTGAACGGTGGAGATCTTAATTAGAGGTTTCGTCTAAGAGATCGAACCTCTCAATCAAAGCTAGTTGAAAAGTCTGGATTTCTCGCGCCGTTTCGGTTAAACTTATAGATCTCCTCAATCTACCGTTGGATGGATATAAAATTTGGGTATGTAGTTTAAAACGGATATTTCTGCATTCAGAACGGTGGAGATTTCTATGGATTAAGTATGTTGTGTGATATAGTCATATGAGTTTGAGTATTTGCAGTAGAAAAGGAGAAATTGTCTGATTAGAGACTTGTTCATCAAAGATACCTATCTTTTCGGTCCACCGTTGGATTGGGCTGATATTTGGACAGAAGGTTTGTTTCTTCAAATAATTCAATCTGTACGGTTGATTTTGTGATTACATATTTCTGTTGGTAGATTGATACATCTGAACAGAATATTAAATGAAGAATTGGTAGGGTTGCTTGTATTAGACCCAAATTTAGAATATGAACTTAGACCTTTCCAAATAGCTTGCATGTCAATTATGTTGACCTAGTTGCCATTGTTGATGAACCCATGATGCAAAATCAGTGATATACATGGCTGAACATGGTGACCTAGTGTAAATCGACAATATGACCTAAGTATAAAAAATTTCATATTTTAGGGCTTTTGATGCTTTTGGCCTAGAATCATTGAATTGATGCAACTTATGTTTAATTAAGCATGATTAGGGTTGATTATGCTACTGATTTGGTGGTTGTGACCATATCATGGGTTAGGCCTACTTGTGATCAAGTGACCCAATTTGGGCATGTTTATGCCTAAGGAATTGAAAATCAGTATTTTTGATTAATAGAATGGTTTGTGTAAGAAAACTATGCATTAGAGGCCTAAGTCATGTGATTTGAGTTGAATGATGGGATTAGATGGGATTTAGGCCTATTGTCTATATGTGGGTTGATTTTAGGGTTGATGTGTAATGTCTATGTGATTGAGCATAGAAATTGATGTATGGTAGGATATTGATGAATGTTTCAGGATCTTGATTGGATTGATTCGGTTTGGTGGTAGTATATGGTTAAATACTCTCGCGAGGCTTGGTTGTGGGTAGACTTCATTTATGATTATATCTTTTATGTCATCATATCACTTATATATATTGTATGTTGAAAGCATAAATGTGTTCTAATGTTTTGAATGATGCATTGATTTGAGAAAACCTTATGACTTTGGTTGGACCCATCTATCTGGCTAATAGGGGGACTTAACCTTGTCATAGGAGGGTTTTAGGAAAGGAAATGATTGGGGTCAACGGTACGGTGAAATAGACGTGCACTAGTAACCCCAAATAAAACATGATTAGGATCAACGGTACGGTGAAATAGACGTGCACTAGTAACCAAATGCATGTGAAATGTGGATCCAAATTGATAAGCTTTTACTTGCATTGAACTTATTATAAATGTTTGATATTTGTATGTTATGAGCTTTTAATCATGCTACACATTGACATGCATACATGATATTTATTGATGAGTATTGATAGCATATTTGAATTCTATTCACTGAGCACCGATGGCTCACCCTCATTTTCCTCTTTCAGGTCCTTCTGTCCCGAATAAGGGCAAAAGAGTAGTCATGTCTTGAGGGCCTTGCCTGCGAGAGAATCCAAGGCCTCGATGTGAGTTGAGAAGAATTTTGATTGAACTGTGTTTTAAATTATGAAGTATTATATTTTGGATTATGTAATTATAACACTTACCAAATTGTAGTATGGGTGAGTTGGGACTTGTTAGATAGACCATGTGGGCATATGACGGTTTTTATTTGTACCCACAATTTTGGACTTTATGTGTATGTCAATTTTAATCGACTGTAGGGACTATGATTTTATTTATGGTTCATTTTTATGGATTATCTCATGTCTTTGATGATTAAGACGGTGGGTAGTTTTGTTTAGTACCTTTTGATATTATGTCGTTGTTTGAGATAAGGCTCGTAGGGTCTCAACCACCTCACGGGAGTTGAGGAGTGGTCGGAGATGCCTACGCCGGGCGTCCCGCCCCAGCATTCCGCACGCCATTCCCTGCGGGGTTGGTGGTCCGGGGTGTGGGGTCGCCACAGGTTATCTGACAAATGTAGCAAACTCTTTTTAAAGAAATAATACACCAATTTTATATCTCCATCCATTATATGTATGTCATTTCAAATAAATTTAAAACTTGTGTATCATTTTTCATTATATTGATCCTTGATGGTGGCTGAACCTCAGTAAAAAAGATAAATAATTTGATCAATAATTGAACAAGTGCCTTTAAGGAGTCACAAACTTTGTGTAATAATCTCTTAAAAACATACCCAGTAGGGGTGGGCTCGGGTCAGGTTCGGGTCGGGTTTGGGGCCAACCTTCACCCGACCCGTGCACGCCTAAGTCCGGTGATAGGAAATGGCACCCGCTGTCACCCGACAAGGCCTTTTGGGGTGGGCAAACCCAACAGGTCGGTCAGGTCACTCGAGGCCTCCTTTTTTCTTTTTCTTTGTGGGTCAACAGCCTAATTTGTTGTTGATTAGGCTTATGTATTAAATTTTTGAACTCATAAAATAGGGTCAATTTGCTTTTACTAATTTGGAAGAAAAACCTTTTTTATCAACCGGATAACAAATTTATGTACGTTGGGTGGAGAAGAAATATATTAGAGTAATACTAAATTGTACGTTGGGTGCTAACGTTATTTTTTGACATTGGCACCCAACCTTCCAGGAATGTTGGGATGATGTGCAATACATGTGCATCATCAAAACATCTAAGGGCGTTGGGTGCCAGCATCGAAAAACAACGTTGGTAACCAATGTACTTAAAACATTTTTCAAATAAAAGAATAAGAAAAAGAGTTAGTATGAATGCATATTCAAGTATGTTAAGATAACAGAGAATTCAAGAAAGAAGAAGAAAAAGGAAGAAAGAGAGGATTTGCCCAAATTTGAGAATTTTGATGAAATTGATGAAATTGACCTGCAATTAGTCTAAGTAACCCTATTTATGATTGAATGTCATGTATTATAGTACTTGGATCAACCTATTGCATTCAATTTAGTTAAATGTGGGTTAATTGGGTAGCAAATGGGTGAATTGGGCAATTTGAGATTAGCCCATGTGTAGGACCATTTTAGAAACTTAATTGACATTTGATTTGGGTTTAAACATGGTTGATTAACATATTTGGACTGATTTTCAGTTTTGCATAAACCATGTCGTTTTTAGGATTTGTGATTTGATCTAAGTGACCCAAATAGTCCAATTGGAGATTGTGGCGCATTGGGGTAATTGTGGCATCCTAGTGTTCTGTCTTGGAATTGGAAGTTAGATTGGCTCGGTCTAGGCAATTAAGGGTGAGTGTTCCTTTTACTTGTGATTTATATATCTGGCATTGTAGTATAAAATGTTTTAAATGCTTATCTAATGTAGTGTGCATGATTTATTGAATTCATGAACTGTATTTGATCATAGTCAGTTGGGAAAGCAGTTGAGTTATGTTGTATTCTCTAAGCTTGAGATTCATGTGGAATCCCATTGGGCTGACCGAGAATCCTCAATTGTGGACCTTGCAGAGGATTTCTATAGGTTGTGTATGTTAGGATTCGCCTAGGCATGGTACTTGTCCTTGTGGGCAGATCTTATGGTTCATATAATCCTAGGAATCCTAATAGATACGGGTAAGAAGTCGATCGGACATGGGTTTCGCGCACACATGACCCTTGTATTGATTCTTACTCATGAGGTGTTTAGGTTGCATATGCATGTTTATAAAATGGCATGCATTGTCTTATTTATGACATGATACATTATATTGGCATGTATGTAATCTTGTTTATACCCATGTTATTTAAATGGTTTTAATGATCTTGCAATGTCTTAATTAAATACATATATATGTTGCCACTTGTATAGAACATTCAATGAGGTTGTTGTAGCTCACCCTCATCCTTATCTTTTCATGACTTGATAGGAAGGGGAAGGGGAAAACTTAGTTGCAAAGCGTTCCCGTACGTTTGTTGACGTAGGTGTTAATACTTTTTCACATTTATTTGGGATGAATTGTACTATGTAACACCTAATGTTTAAACTTAACATTTAGATGGGTTTGTACTTATGGTTAAGTATATTTTTTGTACTTTTGAACACTGTGGACTTGAAAAAAAAAATTTATAGTTGTCATTTTGGGTATGTTTTATAATGATGATCTTATTTATGTCTATGTGTTTATTGTTGTGTATTTGAGATTATGGTGTGTATTAGAAGGCTTATCGGGATGTCGTGTATGTCGAAGGAGGATATACACGGGGTTTCGTGCGGGTCATGACTTCACAGATCGTGGGTCATGACAACTGGCTTGAGGGTCGGTTGGAGTAGAAAGGAAGTGTCGAATACTGAGGTCCTCACAAAATGACCGAAACCTTGTGTTGTCGAATTGTTTGCCGTTATAAGAGATGATGGCGTACGGGGCTCCAAAATGACACACAATCCACTGTCAGATGAAGCGCGTAGTCTTCTGCTCAGTAATCTTTGCCAATGGTTCGACCTTTGTCCACTTGGTGAAGTAGTCAACAACAACAATTGCAAACTTGACCTGACCCTTACAGGTCGGTAGAGGTCCTATAAGATCTACCCCCTACTAAGCAAAAGGCCATGGACCCTAGATTGGAGAAAGATTTTTCGCCGGAGCTCAGATGTTTGTTTCATGTTTTTGACAACTGTCGCATTTCCGAGCTATCCTTATAGCGTTTTTGTGGATTGTTGACCAATAATAGCCTCGTTGAAGAACCTTGTATGCGAGAATCCTTCCACTAGAATGGTTACTACATACGCCTACGTGAATTTCCTCCAGAACTAGTCGTGTTTGCTCTTCCCGTAGGCATCTTAAATAAGGCATAAAGAAGTTGATCGTCTATTATGAAATATCTAGCGGCTTGTCTGTGCACTTTTCTTACTTTGATTTTGTCCTCAGGGAGGTTGCCATTTCGTATGAAATCTTCAATCGGGTCTATCCATGATGGGTTCTAGCTGAGGCTGCCAACCTGTTGGTTGGTACCTATTCTTCCAATACTCATTTCAAGTAAGGTATTTTCTATTCTCGGCACCTGCATCAACTCATACTCATTGAACCTTCTTAGCAGGGCCAGTGCTTCTTCAGATATGGTTGCATTCTGTCGTCCTTGGCTTGATACTCTAATGTGACCTGCCCTGCGAAGAGCTGAGAGTCGTAGTGGACGAGTAGTTTGTTCACCCCAAACTAAGAGCAAGTCGCAAGCCAACCATAAGTGTTTTGTACTATGCTTTGTTATTCGATGCTGGAAAACCAGAGCGAAGAGCACACAGATGTTTCTCACCTCCGGAGGAGATGAGCACTATTCTGGCTCCACACACCTGCTTGCAGGAAAAGCAGTCGACGAATAGCTTCCAGGCTTCTTCAGGGCACTGGTTGGTAGTCGGATATATTTGAGGCAACTCAGACAAAAAATCTGTTAATGTCTGACCCTTCATAGTTGTACGAGGTCGGTACTCAAAAGCACTTGTCTCAGTGGGTGCTTGGTGAGAACGACTATAGTGTGGGACTGGAAGTAGGGTCTCTCTTTCGAGCTGAAGTTAAGAGTGCCAGTGCCAGCTTTTCAATCTCAGGATATCTCGTGTCTGCGACGAGCAAAGACTTGTTGGTGTAGTATACCGCCTTCTGGCTTCCTAGCTCTTCTCTAACTAGGGCAGAGCTAACAGTCACTTCCGAAACTACTAGGTATAAGAAGAGTTGTTCTCTATGAAAGGGTTTTGAGAGCAAAGGAGCCTGACCTAGGTAATCCTTTAGCTCTTGAATATAAATACTTTTACAAAAAGTAGTGTTTTAATATATTTTAACAAATAGGTTTCAAATAGTTTTTTAAAAGATCTTAAATAAATATGTTTTCTAGAAGCACTTATGCAAAAAAATATTTTTACAAAAGCTTTACCAATTGAAAACCAAAAATTGTTTTTCTACCATAGTTTGATCCAAAAGTAGATACAGGCAAATCACCTTAACAACTGATAACCACTGTGTCAAATAGGGTGCACAAGAGATCCATCTATACAGTGAATGTTTTCAAAGGGCTCGTCACAAGAAGCTATTAGGAGCAAACAATCTCAATCGAGAATTAATCTAGAACCGTAAAGAAACTTGACGCAAATGATACATGCCCTTACGTCATATCTCCGTCTATCAATGATCTCTTTGTTAAGGTATATATTACAAGAATGATGAAATGATGGTGATTAATTACAATGATTGACTGCTTCTATTATTGTTCTTAAAAAGAAGTTATCATTAAGCTTTGAATCTCTTTATTGATTTACTTCGTCTAATTGTTTGGTTAGGAATATTTTCCAAGGGGAACATCTAATGATCATGCTTTAGTTGATTTAATAGGTGCCTTGCTGGATTTTTTGTTTCTTTACTGATCTTCTCCATATTCAGCTAGATATTGTTCTTTGTCTATTAGTTAGGATATATAAAGGGAAAATATTCATTTCAATAGTTGATTTTAAAAATATATCTTCCCCAACTCCTGATGTATTTAATTGCATTCTTATTTATATATATGTAACAATAATAGGAATATTGCAACATACACATGAAGCTTTACCTTTATCATTCTTTAAAGGTAAGATGCAAATACTAAAATTACTACCAGCTGATATTAAATGATCTATCATAATTGAATTTAATGCAATTATTTGCATAATATATATAGTCTTTAATAATATGATCATAAATTGACAAATATTTATACTGCTATGCATGAAGAAAACAATTTTTTGTTTTTACCTTTTAAATTAATTAACACTTAAGTCTAACTTATATATACCTCATATATATAAGGCTTACAAAATAATTATGACTCTCAAATACCATTTCTATACATTTTTTCACAAATAGTTGTGAATGCGGATTGTAGGTATATAACAATTAATGTAAAAATAAATATATAAACCTTAACGAAGCTCACATTTTAATATGTTAAATCTCTTGCAAGACAATTTTATTTAAGAAATTATCATTATAATTTGAAGATGTGCATGAGTATTTAAGTTCCTTAAAAAATTGTACCCTCCATAATTTATATGTGTACAAATATTTCTCATTAATTTTATAGCATTATAGTTCAATAATTGAAAAATCAGAATGATAACATACAATAGAACAACACTTCAAAAATTATGTCTAGCTCAATATTGTTTTTGTTCTTACCATCCCCATTCAACACCACTTCATCAAGATATTTTTTTTACGTGGTACTTCCAATCAACTTCTCCTTTTCAGATTTGGGACATAATTTCTTAGAACCATGGCCGAACATGTAACACCCTATCTTTCAGTGTGAATGTGGAAGCCAGTGCTCAAACCTCAATTCAGCAAATTCTGGAGGTTCTCATAGTGGATTGCCATGTCAAATATCTAGGGATGTCGTCCTTAGTATCTAGGAATAAATGGGAATTTTTTGAATGCGTTAAGGAGAGGGTTTGGAACAAGCTAAAAGGATGGAAGCCAAATCTTTTTTCCATGGGTGGGCATGAAATAATGCTCAAGGCCGTAATTCAAGCAATTCCAACATATCTTATGTCATGTTTTAAATTGTCTAGACGCATGTGACATTACATTGAAAGTTTGATGGCTCGGTTTTGATGGGGTGGGTCTTCTCTCTAAAATAAAATTCATTGAAAAAAACGGAACGACTTGTGCAAATCTAAATTTCATGGTGGTATGGGATTTTGAAGCATGGAATTATTCAATAAAGCTTCGATGGAAAAACAAGGTTGGCACTTACTGACGATGGAGAAATCATTACTTGCAAGAGTTTTGAAAGCCAGGTACTACCCGAAGAAATCTTTCCATGAAGCTATTCCTGGTTACAAAACTTTGTATCTTTAGCAAAGTATATTATGAGGTCGGGAGTTACTTCAAAAAAGGCTTCGTTGGAGAGTTGGAAATGGCAATCACATACAGATCTTTAAGGATAATTGGATCCCAAGGAAAATGACTTTTAAACCAATTTATCCATCATCACTCCCTTAGGATACTAAGGTTCCATCAATCATTACCCATGGGAGAACATGGGAAGCTAACATGTTACATCATCACTTTCACCACGGTGATGCTTCTGCCATTCTATCCATACCGATAAGCTCCATGGAGATGTAGGACTCATTACTTTGGCACTATGAGAAATCTGGTGAGTATTCTGTTAGAAGTCGATACAAAATGGCGTTAACCAACCTCCATGGATCTTCCTTATCATCGTCAGTTTCAATAGTAGTATGTTGGAAGAAAGTTTGGAACCTGAATGTTCCCAATAAGGTGAAAATATTTTATTGGAAAACAGTTCACTTGTGTCCCAACGGGAGAGAATCTGACAATTAGGAAGATCACAACCCATGTCCAATGTGCGATATATGTGCTCCTCATCCACAGCCTCAATGCAACATGTCTTATTCTCTTGTAGATTAGTGAAAGAAGCCTGGAAACATATGTTATCCACCTTAGAGAAGCACGAAACCCCTCTATATTTGATTCAAGCTTGTTTTTTAGATCCCACTTCAAATAAATCAGAAGCAGATTGGGAGTTATCCATAACTTTCATGTGGTTATTATGGGAAAACTATAATCAAATAGCTCACGATGCCAATGGTCATTCAAGTATAGCAATAACGCAGTGGACACATGATTACATTCGTCTGTACCAGGTAGCTCAAGCCATGAAATATATATACTAGCCCCACACCAGTTCGCCTATTGAGAGACAAAAGCAAGAGAATTTTTTATCACATGGCAGTGAAGTTGGACATGAACAAGGCTTATGACAGGGTGGAATGGGTATTCCTTGAACACAAGATGTTTGCATTAGGCTTTGGCCTGGAATGGATAAATCTCACCCTAAGATGTGTCACTTCAATCACATACTCTATCCTCATCAACGGAGAAGTGCATTGAAACATCATCCCACGGAGAGGTCTTCAACAGGGCGACCCGTTTTCACCCTATTTGTTCCTCATCTGTGCAGAAAGGCCTATCAGCACTACTATATAATGCGGTCAATATGAATGCCTTATCTGGATTATATATGTCGAGAAGGGGTCCTTGCGTCTCCCACCTCTTCTTTGCAAACGATAGTCTGATTTTCCTTAAGGCAACCACACAGAAAGCCAATATTTAAAGAATATCTTGGATGAGTATGCAGCTGCCTCAAGACAAGTCATCAACTATGATAAATTTACCCTATCCTTCAGTGTGAACGTGGATGCCAGTGCTCAAACCTCAATTCAGCAAATCCCGGAGATTCCCATAGTAGATTACCATGCCAAATATCTAGGGATGTCGTCCTTAGTATCCTAGATAAATTGAAACTTGTTGAATGCGTTAAGGAGAGGGTTTGGAACAAGCTAAAATGATGGAAGCCAAATCTTTTTTTTCCATGGGTGGGGGTGAAATAATGCTCAAGGCTGTAATTCAAGCAATTCTGACATATCTTATGTCATGTTTTAAACTGCCTAGACACATATGACATTACACTGAAAGTTTGATGGCTCGGTTTTGGTGGGGTGGGCCTGCTCTCTCTAATAAAATTTATTAATTAGAAAAAATGGAATGACTTATGAAAATCTAAATTTCATGGTGGTATTGAATTTCAAAGCATGAAATTATTCAATAAAGCTTTTGTGGCAAAGCAAGGTTGGCGCTTACTGATGATGAAAAATTCATTACTTGTAAGAGTTTTGAAAGTCAGGTACTACCAGAAGAAATCTTTCCATGAAGCTACTCTTGGTTACAGACCTTTGTATCTTTAGCAAAGTATATTATGGGGTCGAGAGTTACTTCAAAAAGGGTTTCGTTGGAGAGTTAGAAATGGCAATCACATACAAATCTTTAAGGATAATTGGATCTCTAGGGAAATGACTTTTAAACCAATTTATCAATCGCTCCCTCAGAATACTAAGGCTGCATCACTTATTAACCATGGAATAACATGGGACGCTAACATCTTACATCATCAGTTTCACCACGATGATGTTTTGTCATTCTATTCATACCAATCAACTCCATGGAGATGTAGGACTCGTTACTTTGGCACTATGAGAAATCTGGCGAGTAATCTGTTAGAAGTGGATACAAAATGGCGTTAACCAACCTCTATGGATCTTCCTCATCATCGTCAATTTTAATAACAACTGGTTCAAAGAAAGTCTGGAACTTGAATGTTCCCAATAAGGTGAAAATATTCTATTGGAAAGCAGTTCACAATTGTTTCCCAACGAGAGAAAATCTAGCAATTAGGAAGATCACGACCCATGTTTGATGTGCGGTATTGCTTCTCAGCCAAAGCTTCAATGCAACATGTCTTATTCTCTTGCAGATTAGCGAAAGAGGCTTGAAAAATATGTTACCCACCTTAGAGAAGCACGACACCCCTCTGCATTTGATTCAAGCTTGGTTTTCAGATCCCACTTCCAATAAATCAGCAGTAGATTGGGAGGTATCCATAGCTCTCATGTGGTCAGTATGGGGAAACTATAATCAAATAGCTCACGGTGCCAATGGTCATTCGGGTATAGCAGTAGCGCAGTGGACATATTAACGTAATTAAAGGGATTCTTGCGTTATTATATCCTCAATCATAGTGATTCTCCTTAATCATAGTGATTGTACAGATGTTATATTTTCCTTTTATAGTGTTCTCTGTATTGTATAAAAGGTCACTCATTTGTACCATTAAAACATGATTTGAATATACAATTTCCAATTCATAATATGGTATCAGAGCCTATCTAAGTTTTTTTTTTTGTCTCTCAGTTTCCTTTGTTTGTCTCTTTGTTCAAAACAATACCTTTGTTTTGTCTGTCTCTGTTTCTGCAAAAATACTTTGCCATAACATGGAGAAAATTGACGGTTCCAAGCCAATTACCACTGTTTTGACCGGATCAACCTACAACTTTTGGGTTCAAGGTATGAAGAGTTTTTTAATTGGGCGTAAACTCTGGCGTGTTATTACTGGAGATATTATTAAACCAGTGCAAGAGAAAGATGAAACTAACACTAAGTTTGCAGAACGACTTAAAGATTGGGATAGCAAAAATCACCAGATTATCACTTCTATTCATATTCAATTTGCTGATTTTGATACTGCAAAGGAGATTTGGGAATTTCTAGCATATCGGTTTAAATCTACTGGACTTGCGCACTATTATCAATTGTGGACCACTTTACATAATCTCAAACAGGAACCAGGACAGTCAGCAAATGATTTTCTTGCCCAAGTACATCTTATTTGGAATCAATTGGCTCAGGCTAAAATTAGTGAGGATCATCTCCATCTCATTTAGGTTCTCATGGCTCTGCGTCCAAAATATGAGGCAGTTAGAGCTTCTCTGTTACATCGACATCCCCTTCCAACTCTAGACACTGTTGTTCAGGAGATTATCTTTGAAGAGACACGTCTTGGCTTAGATAAATCTCCACAAACTGAAGTTATTCTTGCAACTACACATTTCAAGTCATCTTACCAAAACTTAGGAGCAAAATTTTGTAAGAATTGTCGCCAACCTGGTCATATTTTTTCTGATTGCCCAACTGTTGAATGCAGATATTGTCATGAGATTGGGCATATTCTTGAGAATTGCCTCACTCGGCCACAAAAACCCAAAGGGGGATCATTTAACCCCAAGAATTTCTATAAGTCTAGACCTTCTGCTATTGTTGCTGCTACCTCTGAGGGATCTACTGCTATCACCATGCGTGATCTTGAGGCTCTTCTAAAACAGGTTATCTCTTCCAATTCTCCTTCCTCTGCTGCCTTATCTATCACTACAGGTAAAT
Source organism: Paratinospora sagittata (assembly GCA_035771175.1). Classification (NCBI taxonomy): domain Eukaryota; kingdom Viridiplantae; phylum Streptophyta; class Magnoliopsida; order Ranunculales; family Menispermaceae; genus Paratinospora; species Paratinospora sagittata. The sequence goes on along the minus strand of CM069590.1, from coordinate 41,328,671 downwards.
CTCTTTGGCTCTTTGACTCAGCTTGTTGCAATCATATGACCTCTAATTTCTCTGTTTTGACAAATAAAACACCCATTTCCTCTCTTTCACCTATTCACACTGCAAATGGAACAAAAATGTTTGTCACCCATATTGGGCATGCATCTGCTCCTAATCTTGATTTACCTGATACATACTTTGTTCCCAATCTAGCTTTGAATCTTATCTCGACTGGACAATTATGTGAATTAGGTCTCACTATAACCTTCTCTTCTTCTGGTTGTTAGGTACAGGATCCACAGATAGGTCAAACTCTTGGGATGGGTCGCAAAGTGGGAAGATTATTTGAGCTTACCTCTCTTTGTCTTCCTCAAAAACGTGTGTCTGCTGCTACGACAACTATCTCTCCTCTACACCAGTGGCACCTTCGCTTGGGTCATGCTTCAACTAGTAAACTTCGTCCTTTAGTATCTCGTGGTTTGTTAGGATTTACAAAATTTGAGTCATTTAATTGTTTAAACTGTCAACTTGCAAAACAACCAGATTTATATTTTAATAATAATAATTTTATTTCAGATGTTCTTTTTGGGCTTGTTCACTTGGACATTTGAGGTTCTTCCCCTACTTCATCTGTTAATGGTTATCGGTATTTTGTTTTATTCATTGATGATTACTCTCGCTTTACTTGGATTTATTTTTTATAGCAAAGGTCTGAACTATCACAAATCTATGTTAACTTTGCCAAAATGATCAAAACTCAATTTTCTCACACTATCAAAATACTTCAAACTGATAATGCTATGGAATATTGAGATTCTTCTTTTCTTAAGTTTCTTTCTCAGCAAGGTATTGTTGTTCAACGTTCTTGTCCTCACACCTCCCAGCAAAATGGAAGGGTTGAACGTAAACATCGTCACATTCTTGATTCTATTCGTGCCATCCTCCTCTCTACTATATGTCCTGAAAAATCTTGGGAAGAGGCAGCTCTGACTGCAGTTTATACAATTAATCGTGTTCCTACTCATGTCCTTAATAATCTGTCTCCTTTTGAACGTTTATTTGGTAAGCCTCCAGATTACTCTATTCTTAAACCTTTTGGATGTGCATGTTTTGTTTTATTACAACCTCATGAACATACAAAATTATATCCACGGGCTCGTGTGTGTTGTTTTCTTTGCTATGGCATAGAACACAAAGGCTTTCGTTGTTGGGATCCTATTTCCAATAGATTACGTATCTCTCGACATGTCACCTTTTAGGAACATACAATGTTTTCCTCTTTGTCAAAATTCCATCCAACTATCACTTCATCTTCTTTATATTTTACAGATTCATCTGTTGAACTTTTTCCTAGCCCTGATATAGTTGTTTCTAAATAGCTCAATAATACTACTACTTCTGCATCTATTCCTGAAGAGATTGTTCAAGCTATTGATACTATGCTTGATTCCACTTTTCCTCGCTCCAATCGGGTAAGAAAAACTCCAGTTCACCTCAATGATTATCATTGTTATTTTGTTATTGCCACCTTACATGAACCTCACTCTTATCGAGAGGCTAGTACTGACCCTCTTTGGCAGCAGGCTATGGTAGAAAAGCTTCAGGCTCTAGAGAAAACTTGTACTTGCGATTTGGTTGATCTCCCCCTTGGTAAAACCTTGATTTGGTGCAAATGGATTTATAAAATTAAAACTCGTTCAGATGGGTCTATCGAGCGCTACAAGGCACGCTTAGGAGCCAAAGGATATACTCGAGAATATGGCATTGACTATGAAGAGACTTTTGCTCCCGTGGCTCGATTAACCTTTGTTCGAAGTCTCTTAGCCATTGTTGTTGTTAAACAATGGCATCTTCTTCAGATGGACGTCAAAAATGCATTCCTTAATGGTGACATACAAGAAGAGGTTTACATGCATCCTCCACCTGGTTATTCTCATCCTCCTCATAAGGTTTGTCGACTTCAACGGGCCTTATATGGTTTGAAACAAGCACCAAGGGCTTGGTTTGCAAAGTTCAGTTCTACTATTGCCCAATTTGGTTTCATCTCCAGTCCTCATGATTCTTCTTGGTTCATTCGTCATACTGATCACAGTGTTGTTCTTCTTTTATTCTATGTTGATGATATGATCATCACTGAAGATGATGCAACTTGTATTTCTGAACTACAACAGTATGTCAATCAACATTTTGAGATGAAAAACCTTGGTCCTCTCAGTTATTTCTTAGGACTTGAGGTAACTTCTACGCTTGATGGATATTATCTTTCTCAGGCTAAATATGCTTCATATGTCCTATCTCAGGCAGGTACCACTAACAACAAAATTGTATCCACTCCTTTGGAGTTTAATGTCAAACTTACTCCTATGGATGGCACTCCCCTTACTGATCCTACATTGTATCGTCAACTTGTTGGCAGTCTAGTATATCTCACAGTCACACGGCCTGATATTACATATGCAGTTCACTTAGTTAGCCAATTTATGGTTGCTTCCCGCTCATCTCACTTTTCAGTTGTTCTCCAAATTCTTCGTTATGTCAAAGGAACTCTTTTTCATGGTCTTCATTTTTCTGCTTATTCTTCTCTTGTATTATCAGGATATTCCGATGCCGATTAGGCAGGTGATCCTACTGATCGTCTCTCTACCATTGGTTACTGTTTCTTTTTGGCAGATTCTCTCATTTCTTGGCGAAGTAAAAAGCAAACTGTTGTCGCCCGTTCCAGTACAGAATCAAAGTATTGTGCCCTTGCAGATGCCACATCAGAATTACTGTGGCTCCGCTGGTTATTGGAAGACATGGGTGTCAAACACCATTATGCTACTATTCTTCACTATGATAATCGGATGCTATTCAAATTTCTCACAATGATGTCTTTCATGAACGCACTAAACATATTAAAATTGATTGTCATCTTGTGCGTTATCACATCTCTCGAGGTACTATCAATCTTAATTTTGTATCCTCAGCAAATCAGACAGCAGATATCTTCACCAAATCTCATCTTCCTGGTCGCTTTCAAGAACTCGTCACCAAACTCAAAATGGCATCAACTATGCCATCTTGAGTTTGAGGGGGGGGTATTAACGTATTTAAAGGGATTCTTTCATTATTATAGGACTCTGATCCTAATTAAAGGGATTCTTGCATTATTATATCCTCAATCATAGTGATTCTCCTTAATCATAGTGATTGCACAGATGTTATATTTTCCTTTTATAGTGTTCTCTGTATTGTATAAAAGGTCACTCCTTTGTACCATTAAAACATGATTTGAATATACAATTTCCAATTCATAATAGGATACATGACTACATTCGTTTGTACCAGGAGACTCAAGCCATGAAATATACCAGCCCTCACCAGTTCGCCTACCAGAACCGGTTCTAGCAAAGTAGCAAACACCGGACCAAGGTATTTTAAATTATATACTAATGCAGTAATTGATGTGGATCAACATTTAATCAGCATAGGAGCTATTATCTGCAATGATCGGGGTGAAATTATACTAGCCGGAGCCATGAAGAAGTTAAAAGCTAAGATCTCAGTGGATATAGCATAATGTTGGGCTTTGAAGATTGGATTACAATGGGCAAAAGAGGTGATGTGTTTCCTTATGCAAGCAAAAGTTGATGCGGCCTCAATTGTAGCAATAATAAAGGAGAGAAGGCACCCTCATTCAGAACTAAAACCAATATTACAAGACATATACCAGCTGATCGATGTTGTTCTAATTGTTAACATACAATTTTCCCCTAGAAGTTGTAACAATGTCGCCCATTATAAGTTGGCAAAGGTTGGTTTATCTCTAGAAGATGAGTTAGTGTGGATGGAAGAAGCTCCTGCAGATTGGCTTCTGCAAGTAGTTCACAAAGATCTTGTTCTCAGTTAATTTTCCAATAAATACCATATTTCCTTCAAAAAAAAAAAAAAAAACTCCTTTCCTAATAAATGGGACAATTTAGTAATTTGAAAAATTAAGACTTCACTCGCAATGTAAATACGTGCAGGTAAAAACAAATACTTGAATAAATAAACAGAGGATATGTTTGGTAAATGGGCAAAAATTATTGGCGAGGGTGAGAGGGCTTCAACTATTTTTATTATTAGTAGTATAGATATATATTGTAGTAATTAGAACCACACTTCTTATTATCGAATATGAATTACTGTAATTTTTAATACTTAAAATAAGTAGACTATGGATAAGACGGAGATATAGGGTTGTAAATTATACAGATATAATCATCTATAAACTCAATATAGATTTTTTGTTTGAAAAAGAAAAAGAAAAAGAAAGAAAGAATTGTAGCCATGCACGTAACACCCTACCCTAGCCATCAGTTCAGATTTTTGCCACTCTTTCTTTTTGGCCCTTTGCTTGATGTCATGTACCATAAATCGACAAGTTTGTCCACATGTGATTAGCCAAAAATAAATAAAATGAAAAGACATTATTTATATACATGATATGAATCATGATTTTAGATATATAGTGTGTGTACGCGTGACTCACCTAATAGATTGTCGGATCCATATTAATTATTCAATTAATTATAACCTTATATTTTCCAACGTTTTCTTCAATTAGCTAATTGTATCTTAGTTTGGTAAGTGATCCGTCAAGGTCACGCGTGCAACATTTTCAAGCCATGAGAGCCATTCAATTTAATTAGTCCGCGAGACCTTCAACTTTTCAAAAATCATGAAAACTAATAAACTACCATGACGTTGAAAGATACACCCAATATAGTTTAAATAAATGCAAGTCTACGACTTATGTACAATTTAGCATCGTCGTCAACGTGGACATCAACATCATAAGGTCACGTAGTATAAACCCTAAAACTATGTATGTTAAAGTCAATTTTGGCATGTTTTACACGTTGCAAGATATTATTTTTTTACGAACCTTTAAGTTGAGCCATCAGGCTTGCGGACGCACACGTAGAATTTGTCATAAAAATAAGTCCCGAAATGTTTTTTTTTCTCTTTAAAAAAGGTCTATTGCTAGTACGAGGGATGAGACTTATTATGTATCTTAACTTGATAGAACACATAGTCAATATGAGATTATTTTCTAAGTTGAACTCACCAACAAATAAAACAATAAAAAATAAATTTAATTATAAACCTACTTTATATATATATATATATTTGCATGGGGTAGGGCATTTTGGGAAAATTTACAGAGATGTGGGTTACTTATGTACGTAGTTATAAATTGGTTGTTTAGGTAGTTAATATAGAAAGACATTTTTTATAGTTTCACTGTCTAAGGCTTTACTGTCAATTGCTAAATATCCTATTATAAATCTATAATAGAATAGATTAATTATCATTTAATATATATATATATGCTAATATGCGCATGAGTATTCATTTTAATTTCCTTTTGTTTTAAATAATTATTTTTAATAATAAAATTAGAAAATTATGATATAAGGTCCTTTTGTTTTAAATAAATACGTTATTACTTTTAATTTAAGATGCAATTTTTTTAAAAAACAAGGATAATAAGGACAGAGTAAATAATTTTTTTATTAAGTACCATTTTCATACAGTTGTGACACTACAAGTAGCAAATATTGTGTTTCAGGTTAGATGTCAATCTCCATACCATTTTTCTATATGTATATATATATATACAGGTCACCTGTAGCTGTGATGTGATTCAAGTTTATGTCACAGCGCGTACCTTGAACTTTCCTATCTCACATAAATACAGTATAATGTTGTCACATTTATATATTTGTAATTTCTTTTGGCAAGCTCCATCTTGGCGTGAGCTTTCAAAAATCTCATTTTATCTTCAATTATTTTTTAAGAAATCTATATTTAACAATTTTAGTCCATCTAATGGTAAAAACAATAAAAACTCTTATCATGTTGAGTTGAGTTTATTTAGGCTGCATTTGACATCCGATTTAAATACAGTTTTCTGTATTTAAAAACAAAAATTAAAAAAAAAAAGAGGTTATAAAAAACTTGTTTGGTTTGATAAGAACTGTTTTTTTTTTTTTTAAGTTAAGAAAATAACTTATATTTTGAAAACATATAAATATTTTTTGAGTTTTTCTTGTATTTGATGGGATCCACGTAAACATTTTTTCACTTGATTAGTGTAAAATTTTGAACAAACTAAATAAGTTTTCTTTGTTTTTAAATTTTTAATATAATTCTTGAATATGATACCAAGTAAAAATTTAAAAACTATAAAAAAAAAACTAAAAATGAGATTATATTCTAATTTTTGTAAAAACTATTTTTAAATTAGATGTCAAACGCAACCTATTCTTTTTTTTTTTTTTTGAAATAATTTTCTTGATTAGTCATATTGGCTAGAACATTTGAAATATTCCAAAGAATCTTCCCATTTCAATATCAATGTAATGTAATAAAATAAAATAAAAATTTAATGATTTGACATAGATACCTAATCTTTGGTGCCAAGGGCTCAAATTCTTTTTAGGTAAAAGGAATCCTGGTAAATTAGTTTCACCGTAAAGCGGAGGAGGATACTACCTGAGTGATGCTCAATGATAAAATAAAAAAAAAATTAAAAAATAAAACAAAATAAGAAAGTTCAAGATATTTATAACCCGTAACAATCACATATAGTGTTTCAAACAGAAATGGGAACGCCCTTCGGCTGGTCGCAACTAGGAGTTATTAAAAAGTTATCAATAAATGAAGGGTCATGTACTGGGGAGCGAAGAGGAAAGAGACATAAATCGAGATTCATTTTTTAATTCATTAAATGATAATTTTTAAAATTATCATCCTAAAATATTTATTGACAAATATGAGTTCTAACTACTCTCTCATTTTCAGTCTCCCTCTTTTAAATTTTTTTTGCTTTCTCTTAGATGATTAGATAGTAGAATAAATACATATATATTATACATACTAGTAGACGTGCATGAATCATTTTTTATTTTCTTGAATTAAAAGTGCCAATGAAAAAAGAAAAGAAAAGAATTATGCACTTCTTAGGGCCTCGTCCATGATAGTTCTTTAAAAAAAGTATTGTTGAGTGGGTTAAAAAGAGTAAGATTTAAAACTTTTGTGTCTCCTAAAGTAAGTTTGATGTGCAAAATAGAATAAAATTATTTTTATGATATTAAATTGAATTGAATAAGATAGGATAAGATTGGACTAATTTAATGTTATTATATATCTGGTGCAATATACGATATAATTAAAAATTATCAACCCATTAATTCTATTGTTGCAAATTTCAACCATAATCAACATTTGAAAAATACCATAAAATACCAAATCTATTATAAAAAAATACCCAAAAATCAACTTGTAATTACCTTAAAAAAAAACGCAAAACTTGGTTTCCAGGTTTTAAATTATTTTTTTTTTTTAAAGAGAAAACGAAGAAGTGTACCTGTGGACGAAAAAGAAAAGCAAAGAGTACCTATGAATACACAAGGAGACGAAAAAGATTACTCTCAGGGTTGTGACTATTTTATTTCGTTAGAACAAGATAAAAAAGTTAAATGAGATTATTTTTTATTTTATCCGCCTAATAGCCAAATATAAGAATTTGACTAAAAATAATTTTATCTTATACTATCTCATGCGCCAAAGTGTATTAGGAAGAATGAAAATAAATAAATAATAAAATATCCATTAAAAGCGTAATTTTCGAAATTTATAGCAGGAAAGGGGAGGACAAGGCCAATTTGATTTTACTGTATGTAAGGAAAGAAATTGACTATTACAAATTAGACAACTCTTGATCAATTAGAAAAGAGTAATATATGTAATAATCAAGGATTGATTTGCTAGTAATGAGAGCGAGCCTTAAAGGTAGATTGAGGGACTCATCACGAGTTCGAGCCCTACTTTGAATATATTCTAGTTGACAGAGGAAAATTCGCTAAATGTCCACCAATATCTTTGAGTCCAGGAGAAATAGTTTCGCCACAAAGTAGAGGAGGACATCTCTTGAATGTCAGAAAAACTTGTCAAAAAAAAAAAAAAAGTAATGTATATATGAATAATATGAATATGAATGTCCTTTTAAAAAACAGAGTAATGCGATCCAAAAATTCTTCATTCTTAATTAATATGAATGTCCTTTTAAAGAAAAAATTAATATGAATGTGAATCACGTTGAAATCAAGTCTAATGTTTTTTATACGTCTAATAAATTCAATGAGCAGATGAAAGGAACAGGTCATTCCAGCAGATGTCAAATCCTTAACATGCAACACGCTGTATATGTTTGGTGATATTTAATGTTGAGTCTTGTTATGGTTACAACGCCACACTGGGCTCCAGCGAATGTGTAAAGCATTTTTCATTAACGTTATGAAATGGCTGGCGTCTCGTAGCCACAATTTTAAGTTGTCTATCAGCCACTCAACTTAAGTAACAATGACGTAGCCCTCTTGCTCGATGGCCGGTGCACTGTTATATAACAAAGAATTTAAGGTTTCGGTCCTTGTCAAAATTTTACGAAAAATTGACAAGTTTACTTTTATATGCACATTTAACACTTTTAACAGCCACCCGAACGACAACGGATGATTGGAAAGTGGTCATATGCAAATAGTTATTTAACAATTTTTTGATGCACATGATTAAATGACAGCCACTGAATCAGTTAAAACACATTAATTTTAAAAATATTTTTTTTAATTTCTTTTGAATCACTGGAGTTCAGATAAAAAAAAATTATGATTATTTAAAGTTAAATAATTATTTACTTAATTAATTGACTAATATGTTTGAAACGATTATAATTTTTTCGTTTTAACTCTTATTTGAATGATTCTAAATACCTTAGAAAGAGGTTGAAAAAATCTACAAAACTATATACATCTGGCTACTTTTCGATCATTAGTTGCCAATCCGGTGGCTATTTAAATGTAAAATGTGTATAAAAAGATAAACTTGTCATTTTTAAGTAAAAATTTGAATCTAGGACCCAAACGTTAAAATCCAAAACTTAAGGACCACGACACTAGATAGATAGAGACCGTAACTCTAAAAATCTCTATAACATATCATACCAAGCAATTTCATATTCAATTCAATTTAACTAAAAGTTTTTACTTCAAATTAGTGTTGTATTCTAGGTGCTCAAATCAGGTAAAGTCTGTAAATTTTCAAAAAATAATTTTTTTCAACTATAAATATTTTTAGGACCTAGGTAAATTTGATACTTCCCTGCTTGCGCATAGATTAAGGTTAATGGAAATATTTTTAGTACCAAAATTATTGTGTTTTTCAATCTACTTAGTTTCGGACATAATACGATTGAATTATCATCAATCTAATTACAAATTTTGTGATTGTATATGTAATTAAACATGCATTTCTATCGAATATTAATGTTTTACACATCTTGAGATGTATAGTAAATAATTCAATAAATATACATATATAGTTATATATATAATTATAATATTTTAAAATTGGATTAACTTTTCCTATTTTATTATATGTCTAACAAATGAAATTAATGAACCGGCCATCCAAGCATATATATGTCAAATCCTTTTCATGCAACGCGCTATATATATGCGGTGATATTTAATGCTGAGTCCTGTTATGGCTATGGGTATGCTGTAACCGAATTGGTAGCCTCAAATTAGGGCCTCTATGTACTATCATATAACATATGATACCAAGCAATTTAATTAATATTCAACTAAATTTTCACTACAAATTAGTCATGGCTGTATTTTATGTACTCATATTTATATTCAAAATCATACCCATATATGTTTAAGTTATAAATTAATAGTCATATATTTTTTTAATTTATTTATGTTCATACTCCTTTAATTCTTCTAACTTTACCCTCACTGTGGATTAACGAGGCAATCTCATGATAGCAATAAATAAATTAATTATAGAATTATAGAATACGTACTGATAGATAAAATCAAACATAAATAATATGACTACATACTAATCAGCGCGCCATCCTGTGCCACGTGTGTCAATTTATGGCTACAAATTAAGTAGTAGTCATATTTTATGGCTGATTGAATTTTCAAAGATTGATGCATTATTGTACATATAATTACCGAATTCAGAGCTTATATAAACACTAGCTATTCATGCCCTTCTTGCCCGTCTCACATGTATCACCGAGCCTACAAGCATTAGTATGGCTTTTCCTAATAGCAACAACATTTCCAGCTCCTCATCACCCACTTTAACAGATCAGTACTCTGCGAGGAAAAGAGAAGAAAAGAATCATGTAGAGGTGGAGATAGTAAGTTGTATAGTTGATGATGCTAAAGTTGAAGGAGCAGTACTATCTGGAAGATCTGAAGCAGTAGCAGTAGCAGTTCTAGATGATAATAATAATAATCAGAAGGGATTAATGGTAGGGCAGTCGAATTTTGATAATAATAATAATAATGATAATATTAGAGGAGTGTTCTTGAGTTGGGAGGATCTGTGGGTGATGGCATCGAATGGGAAACGAGGGAATCGAGCGATTCTTCGAGGGCTCACCGGGTACGCCCAACCGGGTGAGGTTCTGGCCATCATGGGTCCTTCTGGTTGCGGCAAGTCCACCCTTCTTGATTCATTGGCTGGTAATCTCAGTTTTTTCTTCTTCTCTTTTTAACCAACTGATAAATGTTTTTACTACCCAAAAATTATATTTTGCGGGGGTGTATGGTGAACGGTGAATGTTTATTTTTTCTTCTTTCTCTCTTAATGACGTGATGTATTGTCACATCTGCTTCTTGAATATAGTTTTAAGTACATCTTAAGGCGTTTTAGCCCTCTTCCTAATATATATACCTAAAACCAAACCCCAGATAATATGATAAATGATGAGCGATTTGTTTCTTTCTTTGATTTTCTCTCGTAATGAAGTTACGCGATAAATCACCACATCAGCTTAGAATGAATTTGGGTAATATATTGTAGGTTGTTTTAACGTTTATTTTTTGTTGGAGAGGATCAGCTAGCAATTTCAAATTAATTTATTGATTTGATTCAGTTTCTGTTTTAATTTATTATACTGTAATTAATTGAAGAATATATATGATTAAGTGACTACTGTAAAAGAAAAGTGATTGGAGTGGTATTTCAACCTCTGAGTCATTTCAGCATCTCTGTTTTTTTATTTAATTTTATTTATTTATTTATTTCATTGTTTAGTGATAGTATTAAAAGTTAAAAGAATATATTGAAAAGTATATATGTATAATTGGGGCTTAATTAATATTTGCAGGGAGATTGCAATCAAACACAATGCAATCAGGAGACATTCTTATCAATGGTCGACAAGAAGCACTTGCATTCGGGACCTCGGTATCTATCTTTATGCAAAATATGTCATAATTATGTTTTTTTTCTTTTTAAATATGAAGTAGAAATGAATATATGAATGATAAATGAAAAATACAAGAGAACAAGGCAACGTATGTCCAACAATAGAGCACCTAAGCTAGCACATGAAAGAAGACTTTAATCCCCTCCTGACCTACAATTAAATGGCCTATACCGCTTAATTAGTTATCAGCAAGAGACATCCCCACACACTCACACACACACATATATAATGACATAGTAAAGAACATGGAACGGCCAATATAAAAATTGGCCAATGCTAAATAAACTTTTAAAAAAAAAATCAAAATTCAAATGATGCGGCATCATATACACCATTGAAGCTTTTATTATTTAGACCTAAAAATTATATGTGAAATCATACCTATGCTGATGTGGTATATGGTCACATTAATTTGAATATATTTGAGTATATATCGTGGATCGTTTTAGCACTTCTCTCTTATTTAAAGCTTTAATTAAAAAAAAATTAAGTAGAAACAAACTTTGATAGAACCTAATATATATGTAGTTATTATGAGTTCAATACATCAAATATAAATAAAGTAAATTTAACTATACTATATCTATATCTATAGTATTTATAAAGTCAAATTAAACTTTTTAACTTACGGAGTATTATTTTTATCATAAATTCTTAAATTACTCACTACTTTTAATATAAAATTATTAAATAAATTTGTATAAAAATATATATTTATGAGTAACTTGGTAAAAATTCACTAAAAGATTTCTTTTGTAATTTTGGTAAATGTAAGATTTACTTTAAGAATTATTCATTTTTACCATTTTGATCAACTACCTTTTATTTTATTTTTTTGATAATCTTCAGCCCCTTTTATTTATTTATTTTGTTGGTAACTTTCCGCCTCTTTTATTTATTTATTTTTTGATAACTTTTAACCCTCTTTTACTTTTTTTTTTTTTTGTTAACTTTCACGCTCCCTTTAATTCATGATGTGCAACACACGTGCCTCTAGACTAGTGTGTATATATATATATATATATATATATATATATATCTATGTATGTATGTATGTATGTATGTATATATATACAAAGTAAAACTGCAGTCTTAGGTAAGCTTGCTTAATTACCACATATTAAATCTATTAATTAATTAAGCAATGCTTATAACTATGACTTTCTGATCATTATCTAAGTTGTAAATCCATATAATCAGTTATTTGTAATTTCTTTTGATAAATCAATTAATAATATTTGCCTTAAAAATGAACTTCTTCCAACTTTTGTAAGGACAGAAAATTTAACGTGCCTGTTATTTCTTGTGATGATAATTGTTATCAATTAATATATGGTTGCAGAGAGATAATTCATATATTTAACTGTGTGCCGAAATTAATGGAAATGTTCATGCCTAAGCTTTTAATATATATTCACTACTTTAGCTTTGTTGAAAATTTGTGAGGGTTATATATACAGTACTTTTTTCCTCTTTGTTTAATGTTGTTGTGTTTAATTTTCAGGCTTATGTGACACAAGATGATTACCTGATGACAACACTAACTGTTAGAGAAGCAGTATACTACTCAGCACAGCTCCAACTGCCAAATTCCATGCCTAAATCGAAGAAGATGGAGATAGCAGAGATGATAATACGTGATATGGGTTTGCAAGACGCCATTGACACCAGAATTGGAGGAAGAAGCACCAAAGGAATCAGTGGTGGGCAAAAGAGGAGAGTCACCATTTGCGTAGAGATACTAACTCGCCCAAAACTTCTCTTCTTAGATGAGCCCACAAGTGGGCTTGATAGTGCTGCTTCTTACCATGTTATGAACCAAATTGTTAGTCTTGCTCAGCAACATGGCCTTACTATTGTTCTTTCAATCCATCAACCCTGTGCTGAAGTCTTTGAGTTATTTCACAATCTTTGTCTTCTTTCTTATGGTAGAACAGTTTATTTTGGTCCTACTTATGCTGCAAACCAGGTAATTTAATTACAATTAAATTAATCAATTACTTTTTAAGATGAGTAATGTTAAACATATGCTCGGTGTCAAAGCTATTTTTCGATGTTGGCACCTAATATTCGTTGGATGTTAGGATGCTACACAATACATACGCATCCTTAAAATATCCAAAAGAGCTAAGTGCCAACGTCGGGAAATTACGTTGGCATATAGAGTACATAAAACATTTTCTTTTTAAGATTTTTGATTAATTAAGTTATTACTAATTTGAAATTAAAATTATAGTTCTTTGCACAAAATGGATTTTCATGCCCAGCTATGAGGAACCCATCTGATCACTACCTCAGAACAATCAACAAAGACTTTGATGATGTAAGTGATATTTTTTTAGTCTTATTATCTAATTAAAATTCCCTGATTTCTCATGATTTAATGAAAGCCTATTTTGATCTTTTTTTATTATTCTAGAACAGTACGTATATTATAAAGTTCTTGATTAACATTATTGAATCTGATTTTTTTAGGACGTGGAAGAAGGCTGTGGTCACAAATCAACCACAGAGGAGGCTGTTGATGTTCTCATAAAGTCATATAAATCGTCTGAGATTTATCAGCTAGTCAAAAGTCGAGTGGCTGCTCAATGTATCACGGTACTACTACTTTGCAATTTAATTTCCACTGAGTGTATAACGGTACTATTTTGCCATTTAATTTTTACCATCATTGAGCGAATTTTTTTTATTGAAAAATGTTTGATGCACGCAACGTTATTTTTTACTGACACCCAGCTTCTATAAGTGTTTTGGGGATATATGAATATGATGTAACATCCCTAATATTTAATAAAAATTAGGTGTCAATGTGCATTGACACCTAATAAAGTTTTATTATTACTCTTATTTATTTATTTATTTATTTTTATTAAAGAGTGTTATTCAACACATATTTATGACATTTATTCTTAGCACACAGCTCACTAAATACACTAAACGTCTTCAAATCATATATCAATAAATGATTCAAGAACATCAAACATACATTAGATGTATACAAAAATTATATGTAAAAATCATGAAATTATCATTTTCTTTTTCTTTTTCTTTTGTCAAAAGTTGCGTTGATTCTTTATTTTTAGGGTGCATCCTTCAAGAAGTGTTTGAAATTAGTTTTACTATTAACTTAATTTACTTGAACAGATCGAATACTCACAATGACTACTTGTTTCGCAGGAAGCACCATTGGAGAAAAAGGGAAGCCAAGCTAGCTTCCTGACCCAGTCCATCGTTCTCACAAGAAGATCCTTTGTGAATATGTATCGTGACCTAGGCTACTACTGGTTTCGATTCGGAGTTTACATTGCACTTTGCCTATGCTTGGGCACTATCTTTTATAATGTTGGTCACGGCGTCAACTCAATTCAGGTTAGATATCTAACAACATTAACTCATATAGGTAAATTATAAAGAAGATCAATCAACTTGCAATATCAAGATATATTATATTCTTAAGTTATATATTTACTATTTCTAATTAACTAGAACTAATTCTTGATTTCTCAGGCAAGAGGTAACATGCTCATGTTTGTTGTTTCATTCATGACTTTCATGGCAATTGGTGGATTCCCCTCTTTCGTAGAGGACTTGAAGGTATTTAGCTAACTCCATTAAAAATCAAAATTTGACCACATCACTTATTGCCTCCGGCTAACTAGAATGAGTAAAGTTAAGAGTAACACCTTTCGATCAAAGGAACGCCAATGCTCATAAATAGCTAAGAGCAAACCATAATATTAAGTGACCATTCATGGCTAGGGGTGTAAGCTAACTCGATTAATCCAACTGAACTGAACACAACCCGATGGTTTGAGTTGGATTCAAAAATTTTAACCCAAACAATTTGGGTTGGGTCACAGGTTGACATCCTTGGAAGTCAACCCAACCTGAACCAAACCTAACATTAACTCCAAAACCCTTTATCCCTTAAAGCCACCAAATCACGAAACTAACAAAACCCCCAAAGTCTCGAATGGCCTTCTATGTAAAACCTCTCAACCCTCCTTTGTTTCTTTTTCTTCTTTGTTTGTGTTTCTTTTTCCTCTTAGGTTTTATTTATTTATTTATTTATTTATTTCTTCTAAGGTTCAAGTCATCTTCTTGAAAAAAAAAAAAAAAAAAAAAAACTCAAATGACCAACCTAACCTAAACTGAATTACTTCGGGTTAGGTTGGGTTGGATTAAGGAGCTAGTTTGTTTTGGATTGAGTTTCATTTTTCCAACCCGAACTGTGGGTTTTGGCTTGAACCTGATCCAACCCAACCTATTACACCCTTCTCATGGCACAACTCCCTTAAGGGAAAATCAAACTGTCAACCTCATAGTTGAGGGGAGGATGCCTTTATTACCAAGTGAAGTGGTGATTAGCCGCAATTCATCTTCTTTGAATTATGTTATAATGCATGATTCGAAGAAAATCACTTGGGTACAAGCATCTAATAGGTGTTTCTGAAAGTGCAACTCTAACGCCATTTTTTTAAAATTATATTTGCTAACTCATCTTTGATATTGTCTTTACTCCCCTTGTATATACTCAGATATTCAGACGAGAAAGACTAAATGGACACTATGGGGTATTCGCTTTCATTGTGGGCAACACACTCTCTTCTATTCCTTACTTGTTTCTAGTCTCTTTGGTTCCTGGTGCCATAGCTTACTACCTTGTGGGCCTTCAAAGAGGAATTGAACACTTTGGCTTCTTCACCCTAATGCTTTTCATCTGCATGATGTTAGTAGAAAGCCTAATGATGCTAGTTGCAAGCTTAGTGCCAGATTATCTCATGGGCATAATAGCAGGAGCTGGAATCCAAGGCGTGATGATACTGAGTGGCGGGTTCTTTCGATTGCAAAACGAGATGCCTAAGCCTTTCTGGAAATACCCAATGTACTACATTGCATTCCACAAGTATGGTTATGAAGGGTTCTACAAGAATGAGTTCGAAGGTCTACATTTTCCTAATATTAATTATAACCAATCACAAGGACGAGCACCAGCTGTTATAAATGGTGAAGATATTTTGAAAGAAAACTGGCAAATGTCTATGGGGTATTCTAAATGGATCGATCTTCTTGTTTTGGTGGGGATGGTGGTTTTATATAGGGTATTGTTCTTCTGTGTCATTAAGATTACAGAAAAGGCTAAACCTGTTGTGAGAAGTCTTCTAGCTATTAGTTCCAGCCAAAGGAAACAAGTCATGGAGAGTACTACTGACATAAATATTTCTTGAAGCTGCTCCTACGTGCGTGATCTTCTCATGTAGCTAGCAGTCACAATGAATTAAAGTACTTAGTTTTTGTTTTTCTTCCTTTCTAGCTACCCATATGTATCTTTAATTAATTGGACTTATCAGACTAGTCGTATAGGAAATTTATATTATGTACACTTATGGCCTCCTTGTACAATCTCTTAATGCAACTACAAGCTTTTATAAAAGTTTTATGTTGGTGTATGTTATTTTGTATATCCTGGTGGTGGATAATCATTGGATGCTTGTAGAAAATCGCCAATTTCACGTGCATTGAGTAAATTGATAGGCGTGTGTTGTTCTTCAAAAATCTCAGAACTATCGCACAAAATCAAATTAAAACCCCTAACTATGAACTAGTTATGGGGACAAGCTAATCCAATCCGTGTGGTAATATGGCATCCAATAACCTCTTCTAATCAATGGCTTTAATTTTCTTGTAAATAATAAAGGAACACTAAAAAGAAAAAAATTATAATTTTTTTGGTTTAATTCTTTGTATAGTGCTCTATTTTGGAGAGCTTTTCAAACAACGCTTTTAGGAAAAACTGGTCTCACCCAACTTCTTCTAAAAATAAAAAAATATTTTTTCCACCGTAGTTTGGCTAGAAACATGTATTGTCAAACACTTCCAAAAGTGTTTTGCTACCAAAAGTGCTTTGAAAAAGCTTTCCAAAGGGCATTCTTCTTTTTAAGTTCATGTGCAGATTTTTTTTGTCACTCCAACCTTTTCTCAAGTTATCAACCGAGCCCCTTCCCCCTTCCCCCTTCCCCATTCCCCAATTGATAAGGGTTAAAAATATCTAACAAATCAAATCATATTGAGGCTATAGTAAGCTTGGATTATAACTTAGGCCTTATTTGATCAAGTTATATCTAACTTGGTCTCAATTTATTAGCCCAGCAGCCCTCAGAATAATCTAGATTGATCAATCTAAGAAATCGAAACGATTTTGTATGCAATCAAAACAATAAAGAAACAATAACACAAGACACCAAGATTTTAACGTGGTTCAGCTATGCCTACATTCATGAGTGATAGATCACCACTTGAAAGTGCACTATGATAATGGAGGAATACAAGTGAAGCCTAACTCTTCCTTTTTGGTTCTCTCTCTTGAAGAATAAGATGAACAATTAGAAACCCTAATTAAACCTTTATATACGCACCAATAATGGGCCCCACAAATTAATCCATGATATATATAGGTTCTAACAAGTAATCGGCTTAGTAGGTCGGGGTGGACACAAATTGTAAGCCATAATACATGTAACAAATCTCCACCTTGGCAAGTAATCCATGCAAGCCACCTTCGTTCCTATATCATCAATCATCAACTCATGTATTTCCAGCAATTGGCTTCAAAGAGCCTCATAAAGCACCTCAAGATAAACCTATCATTATATTAGCACCCCGAAAGTACTTACTCCTGTCAAAAATGCGACAAGTTTAAGCAATGCTTGAACTTCTCCACAGTGACAACCTTCGTCAACATATCAACTGCATTATCATCGGTGCGAACCTTCTCAAAGAGAATTTCACCCAAAGTAATCAACTCCCGTAACTTGTGAAACCTCACATTAATGTGTTTTGTCCAAGCACAATACATCTGATTCTTGGCCAAATAAATGGCATTTTGATTATCACAATCCAACTGAATAGAGTTGGTCTATAGTAGATAATGCTACTAAAGGGTGTAGCATCGATCTCCAACTAATAGGACCTCCGGCAACTGTAAACACATAACCTGTTGTAGACTTTTTAGCATCAAGATCTCTTGCATAATCAGAATCTACATATCCCATGACTGAACAAACACTAGCAATCTTCTAAAATTGGATCCTCAAATTAATTGTACCCTGCAAATACCGTAACAACCATTTGACTGCCTTCTAATTCTCTTTCCCTAGTTTAGACATGTATTTTTTCATTGTGCTCATTGCACAAGTTCCATCTGGCCTTATACAAACAATGACATACATCAAGAATCCAAACAACATTGGCATATGAAATATGAGACATTTCTTCCACATCTTGCTTGGTAGTGGGTCTTTATTGTGTAGACAACTTGAAATGACTTGCGAGAGGTGTCAACGTCGGTATGGCATACTCCATGTTAAACCTCTCTATCTGTAACGCTCGTACCTTAGGATGATGTCATTTTGACCCGTAGAATACTCGTATACATATACATATGCGATGCTCGAAGTGCGTAGGTTCGAGTGTTTTTGTATGCTTTTATGTATTTTAGAGTGCACATGAAGTTTCAGAATCATCAGAGACCCGTTCGATGTCAAAAAATGTAGAAAACGATGTTTTGGATCAGTGGAGCTCATTCCATGGAGGAAGAAATTTCTATCACCGATTACATCAATACTTAATCTCCTAGATCCGTGGTCCGATTAAGCTAAAATTTTGTCAGAGTATTCTTCTTTGATAGATATTCATTATGAACGGTGAAGATCTTGATCGGAGTATTCTACTGTGAGATATAAGACTCCAAACATTGTTTCTAGGATTTGCGAATTTTCTTGTGCAGTTTTGATCAAACGGTTAGATCGCACAATCTCACCGTTGGATTGAGCTGAAATATTACCAGAAGGTTTGTAATTGACTCATAAACGATTAAGATGTTAAGTTGGTGAGTCGTTTGCAAGAAATTGATTATCTAAGTGCACGCAATTGCAGCAGAAAAATCTATTTTTTGGCAGTTTTTCATGTGGGCCCAAACTAGTCTATTTAAGCAACTAGCACCTAATTTTTGGCTCATTCGCTCATTTTTCACTTAGAAAAGAGGGAAAAGTGCTGGAGAAGAGATAAAGAGAGGAAAGCTAGGGTTTTGGTAATGTTTGCTCAAAAATCCCTAAGGTTTGCATATTTTCCTGGTTTTCTTCCTTTAATCTCTTTAGTTTAAGCATGTGAGCTGTATTTTGACCTAAGCAATGTCGTGGGTTTTCAGTTGAGGGTTTGTTTCAGACCTAGGGTTCCTTTGCATGTATGTTTTTATGAACCCTAGTGTTGAATGGAGGCCATTGATACCATTTTCCCCAATTTCTCACTTGGATTTGATGAAACCCTTTGTAAATGGACCTACACTTGGTTCATGGCCTTAGACTTTTCCAAATGGCTTGCATGTCATCTATGTTAGGCTTATAAACACTAGAAACTGATCCATGTATTTTGTTAGAAATTTTCATGGTGAAATCATTGGGTTTAGTACAAATGGCCCTTGCTTGGTTCATTGACCTAGGGTTGAGAACAAGCCTTGTATGTCAACTATGTTGACCTAGTGGGCATTGTTGATGAACCCATGATGCTAGATCAGTATTTTACATAGCTGAACATGGTGACTTAGTGTAATTTTGGCCTAGGCCATGTGATTTGGGAAATTTTAATGAATTTGGGGATTTGCCCAATTTTGGAAATTTTGACCTAGACTTGGTCAATTGATGAAATTGACTTGGCAAATAGTCTAATTAACCCTATTTATGATTGAATGCCTTGTATTACAATGGTTGGATCAACCTATTGCATTCAATTGTATTAAATGTGGGTTAATTTGGTATAAAATGGTTGAATTGAGCAATATGGGATTAGCTAATGGGTATGACCATTTTAGAATCTTAATTGGCTATGTAGTTGGGTTTAAACATGGTTGTTTGGCACACTTTGGACTGATTTTCAGTTTTGTTTAAACCATATCGTTTGCAGGGATTTGTGAATGATCTAAGTAACCCAAATAGGCCAATTGGGGATTGAGGTGCATTGGGGTGATTGTGGCATTCTAGTGTTTTCTTGTGGTTGGAATTGGATTGGCTACGTCTAGCTAATCAAGTTGTGAGTATTTCTTTACTTGTGATTTCTATATGTGGCATTGTAGTATAAATGAGTCTTTAAATGTTTATCTAATGTAGTATGCATGATTTAATGGTTCATGAAATGTATTTGAGCATAGTTAGTTGGGAAAGTAATGTGGGTTGGATCTCCTAGCATGGGATTCTCTTTTAGGAAATTCCATTGAGGCTGGATGGTGATCCCCAGTTGTGGACCTTACAGAGGGTTTTATGGCTTGTGTAGATAAGATCGCCAAGACATAGTATATGTCTTGGTGGGGTGATCTTATTAGCTACAAGACCCCAGAAATCCTATTAGATTACGGGTAAGAGGTCGATCGGGCAAAGGGTGTCGCGCACTCCGGCCTTTGAATTGACACTTACTCAGGAGGTGTCTGGGATTGCATGTGCATGTTTATAAAATGATATGCATTATCTTGGTTATGACATGATGCATTATATTTGGCATGTATGTAATCTTGTGTATCACCATACTATTTAAATTGTTTTTAATGATCTTGCAATGTTTTATTTAAATGCATATATATGTTGCCACTTGTAGAGGACATTCATTGAGCTTGTTGTAGCTCACTCCTCATCCCTATCTTTTCAAGATCGGATAGGAAGGGGAAAGGGAAAGCTTAGTTGCGGAGCGTTTCACGTACCTTTGTGATGTAGGTGTTAATACATTTATTTGTATTTTGATAAATTGTACTAAATAACACATAATGTTTATACTTAACATTTAGATGGGTTTGTATTTGTGGTTAGGTATAATTTTGTACTTTTGAAAATTATGGACTTTGAGGAATTTTCTAGTTGTCATTTTGGGTATGTATTATATTGATGATCTTATTTATGTCCATGTGTTTGATGTTATTTTTGGGATTGTGGTATGTGGTTAGAAGGCTTATCGGGACGCCATGTATATCAAATGAGGATATACCCAGGGGTCCGTGCCGGTCATGGCGTCACAGATAGTGAGTCGTGAGACTATCACTATTTCTAGATATCTCCTCTGTGAAAAACAAACCTTGCCTTCATTCCAGTTCCTGTGTATTTCTATCCCTAGGATCTTCTTTGCAGAGCCATGATTCTTCATATCAAACTCCTTGTTCAACAAGCATTTCAATCCCTCTATTTCAGACTTTTTCTTAGAAACACTCAACTTATCATCCACATAAAACATCAACAATATAAAAGAGACCTCATCAAGGAATCAAATATAAACACCACAATCATACTCACATCGAGTATAGCTAACCCTCAACATGAAAACATCAAATCGTTTGTACCACTGCCTAGGAGATTTCTTTAACTCATACAATGATTTCTTCAACCTGCAGACATGGTTTTCCTTTCCAAACTCCTTGAATCCTTTTGGTTGCTTCATGTAAATAGTTTCTTCTAAGTCACCACGGAGGAAAGTTGTCTCTACATCTAATTACTCAAGCTCCAAATTGAACTCAGCTACCATGGCTAACAAGACTTGAATGGAAGTGTGCTTCACAACTAGAGAGAATTTTCATTGTAGTCATTGCCTTCTCTTTGTGAGCACCCCTTAGCTACTAGTCTTGCCTTGAATCTTTCACCTTATTTCTCATTCGGTGCTTCTTTACTTGTGCAAACCCATCTACACCTATTGTCTGCTTCTTATCCTTAGGTAGTGTCACAAACTCCCATCTACCATTCTTATGTAATGATTTCATCTCGTCCACCATAGCCTTCATCCATCTATGTCCCTCTTTATGTGAGATAACATCTTTGTATGTAATAGTATCTCATGTACCAGAAATGGGAGAAAAAGTTGTTTCATCCCCATCTCTATATCGAGCTGGTAATCTAATAGTTTTTAATGCTCTAGAAGTGGCATATTTTATGTTTGTTGGTGGTGTACCTGCTGACGTAAAGTAGGTGAAGCCTTTTGTGTGGTATGCCAAGTGCTTTGTATACTATTTAGCTCCTCCTCAACCACCTGTTTCTAACTGCTAATATTATCCTGATATATGCACTCAAACTCACTATCTAGCTTCAGCATAGACTTCTTATCAAAGATAACATCTCTGCTGATAATTTTCTTTTTGTTTACTAGATCACATAACTTGAAGCCTTTCACCCCTTTTTATAGCCAAGAAAAATACACTTCAAGGATTTAGAATCCCATTTAGACCTATGCAAGGCTCTCCAAGAAGTTTTAGGCAGAAGCAGTTAATATGGCTTCTTATGTGGTGAATGGGTCTCCTTTTAAAGCTTTAGAAAACAAAGTTGTTGAGGAGGTTTAGATAGGTAAACATGTTGATTATTTAGACTTGAGAATTTTTGGCTGTCCGGCTTATGTGCAAGTTCCCACATCTTCCCAATTTGTTTTTCTACTTTAGCTTTCCATTCCTTGAATTTTGAGAAAGTTCCATTCTTGGTCTTCACGAAGTAAACCAAAACCTTTCTGGAAAATTCATCTGTGAAGCTAACAAAATAGTTAGCTCCCCCCTTAGATTTGACCTCGGCTGGTCCTTAGACATCTGAATGTATATAGTCAAGCACTTTTGCATTCTTATGTGTATTGATCTAAAACCATGCCCTGCACTGTTTATCAAACACCCTCTCACTCATATGCCTAATGCCAAAGCTGCATATGTGATAAATTCTATACCTCTCTCCCTTTTTCCATTCACAACCATCAAATATATATCTATTACAAAAACTAAAGTAAGGGTAATATCGTAATTACAAAAACTAAAGTAAGGGTAATATCGTAATACCCCTCTCAAGTTGGAGCGTGAAGATCTCGAACGCCCAACTTGCAGAGTAGAAACTCAAATTTCGCTTTCCCCAACGCTTTTCTAAAGATGTCGGCCAATTGAACACTAGTGGAAACATATGACGGACAAATCATCCCGTCAGTTACCGCATCTCGAACAAAATGGCAGTCAGCCTCTATATGCTTTGTTCTTTCGTGAAAAATCGGATTTTGAGCAATGTACAACGCCGACCGACTATCACAAAATAACTTCATACCCTGCGGATGTCGCACACCCAAGTCGCTTAAAAGTTGGTGAAGTCACTTTAACTCACACACTGTTGCCGCCATTGATCTATACTCAGCCTCCGCAGACGATCTAGACACTGTTTGTTGTTTCTTGGTCTTCCACGACACAGGAGAACAACCAAGTAACACGAACCATCCTGTCAAGGAACGCCGCTTAAGTGGACCACTAGCCCAATCCGAATCACACCACCCTTCTAGACGTAGGTTGTCACGACGCCCCTGACGTAAGCTGACGTCATGACCGGCACAGTGTACTATACACTGTACATACCCATATACAGTATATAATACACTGTCAGCCTTCACGTAGTCTCACAATCAATCCCAAAATTTACAGTAATTTTTTTTTCTAATATACCACAAATCACATCCAATATAGATCTCTATAATCATTCCCTTCCTTCACACATCACATTTTCATTTCATCATCCAATATATTAAGCTATATATATGCCCACACATCCTATCTAGATGATAATACATATATATTATATATATATATATATATATATATATATATATATATATATATATATATATATAATGTGTGATAAGTATACATATCAAAATAACAAAAATATAATCTATTTCCTCCAAGCATACATACACATACCAGACAAGTTCTTTTTCCCTTCGAGTCAATACCTGAAATATTGGAGGAAATAGGGTGAGCAAACAACAGCTCAGTGAATATAGTTCTTGAGATGACAATTATATATATTTAGAGAAATATGACATTTAAAATCATTTCAAACACTTATTCAACACATGCATCATTCAACAAATATATCATACATGTCAACAAAATAAATTGCATGAGTTTTCAATAACACAATGCACAATCTCCCTCCTCCGCAAGGCAAGAGAGCGGGTCTAACCCTTGTATGGCCGTTACAAGGTAGCCACAACCTCTCATTACCCAATTCACAGTCATTTCAAGGATCTCAACCCTTGTTAGGACAGACCTACTGACAATGAGGACTCGCAAAACCTCATCTGGGTCTAATTCATAACGAAATGACAATGAGGATTCGCAAAACCTCATCATTACAAACTCCAATTGCTAAAACTCAATTTGCATGATCCATAAAACTCAATGCATTATATATAAATATAACATGCATACAATCAAACATTTTATATACGTACAATGCCATAAAAGAACCAACGCAAGAAAACTATACTCACAGTACAACATGTTCCACTTAAACCCAATCATCGTCGCTTTCGAGTCCAGCTCCAAGTTAAATCCAACTAATTTAACCTGTCACAATCACTCCATAATTCAATTTCATGTATTCATATCTATGTACATCTTTAATTTCTCAACTCACTTCAAATCACGAATAATAAACACATTTAGGACTCATAAGCAGTTGAAGAAAATTATTAAATCGTTTCTGTGGTCAATCTAGATATTTCCACAAGAAAGAACAGTGAAAATAGATGTCCAAATCATATTTTCACGACACCATATACTTAGTTACTAAAACGATCAAAGCATATCCAAATATCATGTTCTAACGTCCAGAATTCAGTTCTTCACGATTCTATGATCTCAAACCGGGGTTTCATTGAGTTCACATCACTGGTCACATCACTGTGCACAATACTATTCACATCACTGGTCAATGTTCACTGTGCACTGTGCACTATTCACTATGCACTGTACACTATTCATCCTTTACTATTCATCCGAAAGATGTAAATTGTATTAAAATTGTTAAACGGTCTCCAAAAATCATGAAATTGAATCTAACCACATATTCGGGGTCCCGACCGTCTAAGGAGTGTTTTTCTACCTTTCTAACGAATTTTCATTCACATTGGGTCAAAACCCCCAATTGGTGAAAATGCCGTAAAACGGCTCCTATAGCTAAAATTAGTCCGCTAGAAAGGTTACATCTAGCTTAGATAGTAATTTTACGACGAAAAATAGCAAAAATAACTTACCGACACGTCGAATTTGACCGTAAATCCGGCGATTCTTTTTTTTCTCTTCTCCTTCTTCTCTCTACTTCTTCTCTTCTTTTTTCGTTGCATTCTAGCAACTTCTTTCCTTTTCTTTTTTTTTTCTTTTCTTTTTTTTTTCTTTCGTTTGTTTTTTTTATTATTTAATAAATACGAGTGTTGTTCACGGTACTATTCCGTGAACAGTGCCTGCAAATGAACAGTATTATTTTATTATTTCTTCCTTTATTCCTCTTCTATACACTCAATTCACATATTTAAGTAACCAACCCCATAAATTAATCTTCTTTCTTTACTAATCATATACACGTATATTTGGCTCCTACGTATACACTACGTGTATTATATATCTCGATATACGTGTACTTCAACGTATGTATGTAATTAAATTTACGGGGTGTTACAATCTCCCCAACTTAAGGAATTTCGTCTTCGAAATTTAGAATCAATGACTTCCTCAAGTGATACTCAATCCCAGAAAACTGCTCCCGCATTTTATATTTCAGCTCCCATGTTTGCTCTTCTTGATACGTGGTATCCTCCCCAACTTAGAGGTGAGTTATATCCATAACATATATGGAATCTGAATGACATGTCCTCAACATCAATATATATACACTATTCCGAACACTTATCAACTGTGACAGTAGAGCAAATCAGTAAGCCAATGGACCTATCCTATCAAGGATTTTTAATGGTCCAACAAATCGCGGTGCGCGCTTTCCTTTCATCCCAAATCTCATTTGAGCTTTCTGTGGTAAGACCCTTAGCAAAACTAAGTCAGCCACAATAAATCTCAAGACCTATATACCAACCCTGTGTATTTAATAATATCCCGTGACTAACTCCATACTTTCAAATCAACAAGTTGGAGATCTATAAGGCATGCTAACAAACCTTTAAAGTGTCATCATTATGCTATTATAATAGCTATTTATACACATACGTTTACACACATAAAATATTCCTTCCAACTTCCACCAAAATTCAAGTATATCAGACCCAAGCATGCTCGCAAGCATCAAAGTCACTCTCTCAGTCTGTCAGCCAGTCTGAGAATAAAATATCACACTGAGAAGGAGATGAGTACCAAATCGAATCTGCATCATATATCAGATCTCGACAAAATCTTCAGATCTTAATCCGACATGAAAAATATCTAAGTACTCTCATAAAATCTCCCTATCTCACACATATACAATCTGCTCAGTCTATCAATAGAATTTTGGTGTTCATTGGAAGAATACATAGATTTCTCAGTCCACTAATGGGTATCCAAATGATATCATTTCTACCCATAACCCATAAGATATCATTTGAATCCCATCTTTAATTAATACACTCCATATTACCAATTCCATAATCTTTCATACTGATATCATACTCGTCTCATCATAAATTTACTCTCTGAATATGAGTATCAATCAGCTGAACATGCATCCGAGCACAAATATCAACACATGAAGTAATAGAGAGTACACTCATAACTGTAACTCTCACTCACAAACAATCTCCATTTATGGCTAACTGATAGTTACTACTCCAGTTTCAGCCTGTTTCCTGCTCAATGCCTCAGCAACAAATGGGCCTTTCCCAGGATAATACTTCAATATAAAATCAAATCCTTCGGGAATTCTTGCCACATTTATTTCCTCATATTCAATTTCTTTTCGTTCAAATACTTACATCAGACTCTTAAAATCTGAAGAGAATGTGACATTTTTATTATAGAGGCAATGCTCTCATTAGGTCAAAATAACTACCAACTAATTTCTATTCACTCTAACGATAGTTATTCTCGTGCACTACCACATATCTGAAGGCGCAAGTAATTAACTTATCCTTTTCTATCAATGCACAACCTAGATCTGGAGGTGATATTCATCAATCACAATTACTTCCAGGTTCGAGAAATAGTAACAACATTTATAACTGTGAGAGCTTCCCCATGCACAACGGTCCACACATTTTATAGCATTCATCTGGCTTAGTTTCGTGAGTGGAACAGATAGTTTCAAGGATCTTTCCACGCACGTTCTATAACCTACAACTACTACCAGAAACTTCTGATTTCCATCATTAAAATCAGTTTTAACAGTACTATGATCACGTTGATCTGCCCAGCATCCTTAAGGATACTATTTAAACTAGTCATGTGATTAAAAAATTCTCATATTCATTATATTCAAAACTTATATTCACCACGCTTGGCACTCAATTGGTGCTCTCCTAGTGACTACAAGATAATTTCGCGGTGCTATTCATGCTCCTCTCATTTTCTTGGGGCAATTTCATATATCATCATCGAAGCCTATGTAATAATCAAGATATGGTTCATATACCCACTGCATCAATCCTATAAACGTGATTGACACATTAAGCAAGGTTACCAAACTTTCATAATATTCATATCTTGTCTTAAAACAGTTTGCATTACATCCTTTTCTGGAATTCTTAATTGGTGGTGCCTAGATCTCAAAATGATCTTAAAAAAAAATTGGCTCCATTTAGTTAATCGAATTCGACCATCTATCCATGGTAAAGGATATTCATTCGTTGTTGTTACCTTGCTCAGTTAACAGTAATTCATACTTAAACATATTTCACTATACCTTATTTCCATCTTATCACAAATGCTCTCCAAGGTGGCATATCAAGGATAATAAATCTTTTGCTCATTAGCACATTTACGTACACCTTAAATTCTCACAATTTCTCATGAAGGAATGGAGATACATATTATACTGGCATCAGTTTTATATGTTATCAATCTCTTGTCCATGTGGCAATTTTAATAATTCATCAGAGAATACTCCAATATACCAACTCACCACAGGAATTTTAATCAACTGCATGCCTTATTACATTACTCTAAATGGCTTTGTACTAGCCATATTCTCCATGTCCTCGTCAATAACTAGCTTATCTTAGATAGAAGATTTTGAAGGTATAAATTCCTCGAGATTCAAAATGAAGATTTTCCACTTATTCAGAATATTACTTCTTGTCGGAGAGACGCTCCACCTGGCATGAGAGGTAACCAGCCAATCATACCCAACTAAGCATCCAATTCCAAACATTTAGATTCTAAAGTCCATACTTACTTGATGACCCTCATATTACACATAATCTTTGCTAACCATAGCAATGTAGATTCTTTCTCCTGTAGGCATACTCACAATAACAGAAGATAACACAATCTGTCTACCATATCACCAGAATATACACCATAACCAAATATTGATCATACATGTTATCAACGTCTTACTCATCTTTGGATCTGGTCTTATATTTACTTTAATTTATTCTCTAAAATCTGGTGGAGTCACATTGATAAAATTTACTGGAGCATTCCATATCGACTAACTGGACATTAACACATCCCGTGTTTGTTTGTTTTTTTTTATATTGATAATAAACAATTATAGGTTGAGATACAATTTACTCAGTCTGTGACTCCTGCTCAAGCAATGGAAACCACTTTTGGTTTTCATTATTCGTTAACATCACTTCCCTTTTTCCCATTATTATTGGGTTAGTACCTGACCCAATACTGCCAACATCTCAACCTTACTCAATGTTTCACTTATCTTCAATTTCATATTATTGATGGGGTTAACAATTTCACCACAGTATTGGCTAACCTGAAATTTATAGGCTGCCTCACAACCTGCGCATATAGTTATAACCCACCAAGTATCAAACCTGCCGTATAGGATCCCAAACTTTATTCTAGATCCTAAACTATCTATAGTAATCATTCCCAAAAAGAAACTATACTGATCTATTGAATTCATGTTTGTATTTATGGTTAGGCATGTCACTATATTGTAACAAGATAAACTTTCTCATGCCTTAAATCAATTTTAGCATGATGATAGAAGCCCTCATAAAATAGCTTCTTTAATTAATCTCATGCCTTAATCATCTCAGGAGTCCTTAACCAAAGTTTCCATCATCTCTTATCATCAGTTAGCTGAAACTTAGCTAACGTGCTTTATCATTTGCAGAGACTTAATCATTCTCTAAGATGGTCTCCAAGCAGAGTAACAAATTCTTTACTACGTCTACTATCAGACTGCCAGTTAAGATAGGAAAGTTTCTTTTCCTGAAAGTTTTCATAACTTTCACATCTTTTCATTCCATCTGGCTTATCATTGAGACCTTCTATTTATTTTAATTTGACTTCAGTCTGTTTTTACAGAAATATTCACACCATTGGCACCCACATCTGGAGCTATCAATGATTCAAGCCTCTGTCTTTCTCACATTACAACTTTGCCACAAGCTCATAAGCTGTGCTTTTCGTTGTTGTTGGGTAGTTACTAGCCATAGATAAGCTATAAAATTTATTATCACTGGATTCCATCCAGTTCTTTTTCTTTCAGCCTTTTGATCCTTTCGTGATCAGCAATTTCCATTGTTAATCTTGACTATTCGTTTCTAAATCTGAAATTCACCGACACAGATGATTCTCAGTCAAGATAACATATTGGCTTAGGCTCAACATAATAGTACTACCCATATGTATACCCATACAAACAATCATAATCTCATAAAGCTTTTATCTTTTTACGAATTTTAAATTTAGGCTCTGATACCAATATTGTCACGACGCCCCTGACGTCATGACCGGCAGTGTACTATACACTGTACATACCCATATACAGTATATAATACACTGTCAGCCTTCACGTAGTCTCACAATCAATCCCAAAATTTACAGTAATTTTTTTTTCTAATATACCACAAATCACATCCAATATAGATCTCTATAATCATTCCCTTCCTTCACA
This sequence comes from Paratinospora sagittata, assembly GCA_035771175.1. Taxonomy (NCBI): domain Eukaryota; kingdom Viridiplantae; phylum Streptophyta; class Magnoliopsida; order Ranunculales; family Menispermaceae; genus Paratinospora; species Paratinospora sagittata. Next base: position 41,298,476 of record CM069590.1, on the reverse strand, counting down.
CATCACATTTTCATTTCATCATCCAATATATTAAGCTATATATATGCCCACACATCCTATCTAGATGATAATACATATATATATATAATGTGTGATAAGTATACATATCAAAATAACAAAAATATAATCTATTTCCTCCAAGCATACATACACATACCAGACAAGTTCTTTTCCATTCGAGTCAATACCTGAAATATTGGAGGAAATAGGGTGAGCAAACAACAGCTCAGTGAATATAGTTCTTGAGATGACAATTATATATATTTAGAGAAATATGACATTTAAAATCATTTCAAACACTTATTCAACACATGCATCATTCAACAAATATATCATACATGTCAACAACATAAATTGCATGAGTTTTCAATAACACAATGCACAATCTCCCTCCTCCGCAAGGCAAGAGAGCGGGTCTAACCCTTGTATGGCCGTTACAAGGTAGCCACAACCTCTCATTACCCAATTCACAGTCATTTCAAGGATCTCAACCCTTGTTAGGACAGACCTACTGACAATGAGGACTCGCAAAACCTCATCTGAGTCTAATTCCTAACGAAATGACAATGAGGATTCGCAAAACCTCATCATTACAAACTCCAATTGCTAAAACTCAATTTGCATGATCCATAAAACTCAATGCATTATATATAAATATAACATGCATACAATCAAACATTTTATATACGTACAATGCCATACAAGAACCAACGCAAGAAAACTATACTCACAGTACAACATGTTCCACTTAAACCCAATCATCGTCGCTTTCGAGTCCAGCTCCAAGTTAAATCCAACTAATTTAACCTGTCACAATCACTCCATAATTCAATTTCATGTATTCATATCTATGTACATCTTTAATTTCTCAACTCACTTCAAATCACGAATAATAAATCCATTTAGGACCCATAAGCAGTTGAAGAAACTACTAAATCGTTTCTGTGGTCAATCTAGGTATTTCCACAAGAAAGGACAGTGAAAATAGATGTCCAAATCATATTTTCACGACACCATATACTTAGTTACTAAAACGATCAAAGCATATCCAAATATCATGTTCTAACGTCCGGAACTCAGTTCTTCACGATTTTATGATTTCAAACTGGGGTTTCATTGGGTTCACATCACTGGTCACATCACTGTGCATAGTACTATTCATATCACTGGTCAATGTTCACTGTGCACTGTGCACTATTAACTATGTACTGTGCACTGTTTACTATGCACTGTTCACTATTCACTGTACACTATTCACTATTCAATGTGCGATATTCACTATTCAGTATTCATCCGAAAGATGTAAATTGTATTAAAATTGTCAAACGGTCTCCAAAAATCATGAAATTGAATCTAACTACATATTCGGGGTCCCGACCGTCTAAGGAAAGCATATCCAAATTGAAATTGTATTCATCCGAAAGATGTAAATTGGATTTTCATTCACATTGGATCAAAACCCCCAATTGGTGAAAACGCTGTAAAACGGCTCCTATAGCTAAAATTAGTCCACTAGAAAGGTTACATCTAGCTTAGATAGTAATTTTACGACGAAAAATAGCAAAAATAACTTACCGACACGTCGAATTTGGCCGCAAATCCGGCGATTCCTTTTTCTCTCTTCTCCTTCTTCTCTCTGCTTCTTCTCTTCTTTTTTCGTTGCATTCTAGCAACTTCTTTCCTTTTCTTTTTCTTTTCTTTTCTTTTTTTTTTTATTTCGTTTGTTTTTTTTTATTTAATAAATACGAGTATTGTTCACGGTACTATTCCGTGAACAGTGCCTGCAAATGAACAGTATTATTTTATTATTTCTTCCTTTATTCCTCTTCTATACACTCAATTCACATATTTAAGTAACCAACCCCATAAATTAATCTTCTTTCTTTACTAATCATATACACGTATATTTGGCTCCTACGTATAACATATGTTTACGCGTATATTTAGCTCATACGTATACGTTACGTGTATTATATATCTCGATCTAAGTGTACTTCAACGTATGTATGTAATTAAATTTACGGGGTGTTACATAGTGCTCCAAGAAAGATTAGGTTATTCTTCAATTCAGGAAAATGTCTCACATCTCTCAATGTCCTTACAACTTCGTCATGCATTTTGATATTGATAGTGCCAATACCCACAAACTTGCATGTTGCATCAGTTCTCATCAAGATTGTACCTCCATTGCAAGGTATACATGTACTAAACCATTCTTTATTTGGGCATCTTATGATAACTACAACCAGAATCATGAATCCAAACATCAACATATAATGTGTTACCTGGAGAAACTAATGGGATAGTTCCATTCTGTTTTGCTTCCTTTTCTTCTGCTTTTCTTCTAAGTTCTTGAGTCACTTCTTGCAAAACCCTTTTGTAGTGTCCTTATTGTTGCAGTAAAAACACTACAAGTCGGAGTCGAAGTCTAGACATACATATGGACAAACCTGATTTTCAGAAACTCATATCTTTGCACTTGCTTCGTCCAAGGTAAACTTGCTATATATGTAGTGTTTAAGGTCTGACATATAGTATCATTTTTTCATCTTTTAGAGATCATTTTCTGGCTTCTTTTGCACCAGATTTGGCTTTTATTGGGGTTTATTACAAGATCTCATCAGTTGATCAGAATAATACATAATAACGCGCCTGGAGAATAGAGAAATGCTTTGCTGGCTTTTGAAATGGTTGATATATATATCCTCCCTAATTTTCTGGGCCATGGAATATGTCAACAAAATACCAATTTATGCATGTTTCCTTATCACTTTCTGCATAGTAACCCAGTTTGATTTAAATTTTATAAAAGAAAAACCAATTAATCCAAACTAACAGAAATTGTTGCTTTGTAACTTGTCATAGCTAAATTACATAAAACTCATAATAAAACATTATTTGATTTAAAATTAATTTGAGATAAAGATTTATAATCTATATATTAGTTGACCAACTTAATCAAAACCAACCGAAAGTAATTGAATTGGATTGGGTCGAGTTCTAAGTTAGTTTAAGATTATTTTCAACCCACTTGATTGAGTTAGATTGATATTTGCTCAAACTACCAACTAACACAATTCATGAACACCTTATTTAATACCAATATTGGACCAAATAAAAAGTCATCAAAGTTTGAGCAAAAATCCCAACGTAAATAGTCTTATACCAGTCCAATCAATATGAACCACGCAGTATCTTTTTTTTTTTTTAAGAAGAAACAATGTTAGTTGTATAACCTGCTCAATCACCATACAATACTCTCAAAAAATGTATCAAACTCATTCCTGACCCATTAATCCCCCTCACCCTCTTGGGTAAGACAGTGGCAAGAGTTGAACTTAGAACTAACCAGCTCTATCACCATACAACACTTTTGGGAAAGGTCTACAACTCCAATCCTGACCCATTAATCTCCTCACCCTAGGAGCTGAGGCAGTAGCAAAAATTGAACCTACAATCTTTGAGTTTCAAAATCACCTCTTTACCAACTGCACCAACTCAGTGTTGGCAAACCATGGAGTATCATACTGCACATTGCATATAGCTTGGACACTATATTCTGGATCATGGATTTTTTTCCTGGCACCTTGGTACATACCATAATGCCAACCTTAACATTTCAATTTTTCATTCACTATGGTTTAATTGCAAAATCCGAACCCCAAGTTGTCCAGATGAGGCCGCACAACCATCAAATACTCCATCAATCACTTTTATGATAAATTCTTGCAACTTTTTAACATTTCCATTCTTACCATAAGCTTTAACAATGCAAGAGCACAACATGCAGTGTTTTGTAGACTGCAATTTCAAAGAAGCAAATTTAGGAGAATGCAAATAAAATGCAATCCAAACAATCAATTTTTAGGATTTAAACAGTAATAAGCGTAAAATTTAGAAACAGATATCTGATTGAAGATTCTTAACGCAAAAACATTACACATCTGCATCAATATAATTTACATGTGTCGCGATCCTTTTCTGGGTTACATCACGACTAACACAGTACCTCAGATAATGCCACAACATAACAAAACATGAGGCACTGATAAGTCTCTACTCAAAAAGTACTTCAAAAATTACTAAAATTTTCGGCAGAACCTCCTCATAAATCTGAGGTTTCACATACCTGATAAACTTATCCAATCACACAAAACAAATTGCAACATCACATGGGAATCAAATACATTCATTCCATATTATCCCACATACATCTAATAATATGTGACCATTCATTTTGTTTTCTTGTTCACAAGACTTATACACATCTAAGCCTCCAAAACATATACATCATCATGTATATTATCATTGTACATTTCACTAACCATTAAACATTGTTTGGTGTTATATATATACATATACCAAAAATAGAAGTGTATACCTGTCACGACCCACTCTACGTGACGTCATGACCGGCACGGGAACCTTCGAGTATACCCTCCGTCGGTACACCCGACGTCCCGTCAGCTCTCGAATACATATACGAATCCCAAAAAGAAATAAAAGTACATCCTTAACAACCAACTAACATGATCATAGTGAAATAAAATATTACTTCTCCAAATTTTTATAAATATAAAATTCCAAAGTCTTCAAAATGATACAAAACCCAACACATCCCAACTATGTGTTAAATACACAATTACTAGGTGTTATCATGTACATAATTATCAAATACAAAACTAAATGTACAACACCTACATGAAACAAAAACAAGGGACGCTCCGCAGTCAAGCCTTCCCTTTTCCTTTTTCTATCAGATCCTGAGGGAAAATGGTGAGGTATGAGCTACAGCCAGCTCAGTGAATGTTATTTACAAGTGGCATATACGTGCATTTATAAAACATGGTAAGATCATAAAACAGTTGAAATATCATGATGATGAAATAGATTACATACATGCTAACATAATGGATCAAGTCATACATAAGACGATGCATAACATTTGTAGTCATGCTCATGCAATCCTAACACCTCCTGAGTACGGGGGTTCAAGGCTGGTGCGTTACACACAGTACCTGAACACTCACACAATTCTCGTTTCATAATAGGATTTATGGGGTTGTGCAGCACTTAAGATTAGCCTAAACTAACCTACCCATACACAAGCCATAAAACCCTCTGCCAGGTACACAACTGGGATGGCCGCTAGACTTACGAGAATTTTCAAAAAAAGAAAATTCCAACTAGGAGTCTCAACCCAAATTGTCATCCCAATGAATTATGCTCAAATGAATTTCATGGAATATTAAAACATGCATACAATCATACATAAGCATTTAAAACATTTTTATACTACAATGCCACATAAATAATCCAAAAGTAAAAGAACACTCACTCTCGATTGGTTAAGTCTAGCCAATCCAATCACCAAAACTCTCCAATTGACTAAACGGGTTCAAGATCAATCACAAGACTTGGAAATAACATGGTTCACACAACTAAAAATCAGTCATAAAGTGTGTCAAAACCCCATGTTCAAACCTAATCTAAAGTCAATTAGATTCTAAATTGATTATCCCCTTGAGCCAATTTTCATAGTGCCCAACTTGATCATTTAGACTCAATTAAACTAAGATTGACCTAAATTGAATGTAATAGGGTGATCCCATGATCCAACCACTAATATACATGACATTCAATTATAATTAGGGTCAATTAGACTATACATCAAGTCAATTTCATCAATTGACTAAGTCTTGATCAAAATCTCCAATTAGGCCAATATAAAACATAAGATCAAAATGAACTAAGTCATATCAATTTAACATAGGTTCTAACATTTTAAACCCATGATTCTCCTCGATTTGGGTCCAATTAAACAATCCCCAAGTCAATTTCATAAATTGACTTGCTTTGGGTGAAAAGTCCCAATTTGGGAAAAATCCCCAAATTACATGCAAAATTGCCAAAGTACATGAAAAATGTCAAATCCTTAGCCTAGATCAAAATTAGTCAACCTTAGGGTGTCCATTATGAGAACCCACTGAATTCAATCATCAAACAACCCTAATCATGTCCAATTAGACCTACATTGCATAATTTTCCAGATTTTATATCAAGAGCATCAAAAGCCCTGAATCTGGAAATTTTCATACATAGGCCATATTGTCAATTTTACACTAGGCCACCATGTTCAGCCATGAATTTTACTGACCTTACAACATGGAATCATCCACAATGGCCACTAGGTCAACATAGTTGACATGCAAAGATTTTGAAAAAGTCTAAGGTCATAAACTAAGTATAGGTCATTTGAACTAACCCTTCTAATTTCTTGCTAGAAATTGAGGGTTTCACCATTAGTGTACTCCTAACACTCTCTAATCACACATATGTGACATGCAAGACTCAACTCCAACTTTGGTCATCCAAGGTTCATTACAATGCATACATTAAAATAAAACCCTCATGCTCAAAATAAAGCTATCATGCAACTAATAGAGAGATTCAAGGAAGAAATGGAGGAAAAATGCAAACCTTAGGTGTTCTTGAGCAAGAAACCACCAAACCCTAATTTTCCTCTCATTTTCTCCTCTCCAGCTCCTTTCTCTCTTTTCTGGCTAAGAAATGAGCAAATGAGCCTAAAATTACGTTTTGGTTGCTTAAATAGACAAGATTGGACCCACAACTAAAAGTTGCCAAAAACTATCAAAAAATCAGTTTTTCTGTTACAATACTTGCATTTAGATAGTCAATTTCTTGCAAAATACACACCAATTTAACATCTTAATCGTTCCAAAGTTGCATGAGTCAGTTACCAACATACTAGTAAACTTTCAACTCAATCCAACGGTGGGATTGAGAGATTTAACTGTTTGATCAAAACTGCGTAAGAAAATTCGAAAATCCGTGAAACAGTGTTTGGAGTCTTATAACTCATAGTAGGTAACTCCGATCAAGATCTTCACCGTATATAAAGAAGATATATCATATAAAAATGAGCTGAAATAATTTCAGCTCAATCGGACCACGGATCTAGGAGATCAAACTATTGATGTAATTTGTGACAGAAATCTCTTCCTCCATGGAGAGAGCTCCACTGGATCCAAAACACCGTTCTCGACATGTTTTGACGTCGAACGGGTCTCCGATGGTTCCGAAGCTTCATGCGCACTATTTATGACCTAAAATCATGCAAAGACACTCGAACTTACATGCTTCGAGCATCAAAATATATATACATACGTATACGAATACGTATACAGGTACTCTGCGGGTACACTATGGGTCAAAATGACGTCACCTAAAGGCACGGGTGCTACAGTACCCATCTCCCTGAACACACAACAACTCACATAGCAATAAGACAGGCGCAATCAACCCACTAGAGCCTTGCCCTTGCCCTTGCCCTTGTGATCTATACCTAAAAAAGTAAGGGAAAATGGGGTGAGCTCAACTAGCTCAATAAATATTTTTCACAGTATCCTCCACATATGCATTTATACAAGACATGTATGATGCTTGAAATATCATTCATAAACCAAATGCATCAAGAAAAAATCATAATTTTCATGATTCAAAACTAAACATATGATTCATACATCATTTTCATAAAATTATGCCAACGCCTCTATGAGGTAACAACTAAATAACATTGCCTCATATCCCCCATTGCGCTATGGGTTCAGACGCACATGTTATCCAACACTAATCTTTCTACTCTTACATTCCTCAATGATTCGAAAAGTCCATTTCACGGAGTACCAATCCAAGTATTTCGGCGGCACATTTCATTGAAGAACAAGTAAATAGAAAGACAACTATGTCAATGCATAAATTTCATGCTCATGTTCTTAAACACAATGCACATATATATACTAGGATGCATATCATTCAACAATTCAATTTCATATAAATACAATGCTATAAATGGAGAAATAAGGTGAGAAATACTCATAACACATAATTTGCCTAGGTCCACAATCCACTATATTTAGCCAAATCACCAACTTTTACAGCACAACACCAACACCTCTCTTGTGTTCATTTCCAATATTCAATTCACATCAATACTCTGCAGAATTCATATTGCAACTCACAATAATTGAATTCCAGCTGCATAATTTGAATCAATTGATCATCAAATTAATCACAATACATCATTAAGCAATTTACCTATGCATTCCAAACACTCCAATTTTTCAGCACAGGTAGCACATTTGTGATCATCACCAAACCCAGAATTTCATAAATTTTGTATCTTAAATTCTGTAATTTACAATTACCAATTATTCAAGATCAATTTTTAACTATTAAACACAACAATTTACAGCAATTCAATACTGAAAATGGGTTCCGAAAACCCTTACCCAGCAAGGTCTGGAACACTCATTTCAACCATGAAAATCAGTGAATTTAACATCAAAATACTCACCAATTAACAAGGAATTGTTCCCCAATGGGTTTGGCAAGAAACTGATACAATTCCAGCACAAAACCCCTCTTTCCAAACTTCAATTATAGCCATGGAAAACCCTTGCATGTTATATATGTTGTACAAATGGAAGAGAGGAGTTCAGATATGCAATTTTAACCCAAAATCCTTGGTTCTCACCAGGATTTTGATTTTCAAGCTCTCCTTCTTCTTCCCAACTTTTCCTCTGATTTACTCTTCAATTTGCAAGCTCACTTCGAAGTAAGATGGCTGAAATTGGTCATGCCACCAAGTTTAAGACGTGTTAAACTAGTTCTAAGTGGTTGCAAAAGGGTGAGACAGGTGGCTTGCAACATGCAACCACCTCACCAACTCAACTTGTTTTAAAAAAAAAAAAAAAAAACATTGCAAGCCCACAAAGAAGCGCGCTTCTTTGCACTTCACAAAAATGGTGCTTTCAGGTTTGCCATAGAAGCGCGCTTCTTCCCTTAGGAAGTGCGCTTCTTACACCCAAATCTGAAATTTTTCTAAGTGTTGGGCATTTTATGATACAACTAGCCTCCTAGGGTACCAATAGCCCTATAATACATAAAAATATTTCTTATACACACAAAAATACAAGTATTATACATATATAATACGTACACAAGACCTAGAGTCGGGCATTCGACGTCATCATGACATCATATAATGAAAAGTGGGTCGTTACAACATGAAAGAATCAAAGACAAGCCAAATTCACGACTTCCAAACTATTAAAAATCAGATGAAGCAACTAAAGAGAAAAAAAAAAAAGAAAAAAAAAGGCAGAAAATTTCCCAAACCTTCTCCAAAAATTACAATTCCACAACCTTTTGAGCAAATATCACTTGAACCTAGCTATAAAAGTAAATGTTCCCTAGCCATTTCCAGAAGTCTCAACTATATCTTTGTTGTCTTTTGGTTTTTGTTTTTTCAATTTATTTACATGCTCTACTATTCCTCAGAAATAAAATGGTGATTGTTTTTTTCTTCTGGATATTAACATTAAGAAAAAAGAAAAACAAAAAAAGGAACACAATGAAAGAAAGCAATCTTCAAGTAAACCTTCTAAGGAGACTTATAACAAAGATCCTTAAGAGAATATATTAGAAATCTTCAAATAAAAGGAAACAACATAGATTAAGAGAAATGTAACACCTTTCACTTTTTCTACTGTAAAACTAATTTAACTGCCTGAGAACCCTATAGATGTAATTTCAACAGGTGAAATAACCTTAAAAGACTCTCCCAGAGAAAGTATAAACCCCCATAGTGGGACGATCCCAAGGAAAAGACCGTCTCCATGGGGGGCCAGCCCTCACCCTCATTCTCCTTGCCGGCCCCCCTCATTTTTTTCTCTTTCCCTCGACCTTTTGCACACTCCTGCATCCCTGCACACTTCAAGAAGTTAGAAGAAAACGCTACGCTACTACAAGTGTGTTAAGGTGGGTAATGAAGGCTAGGTTTGTATTTCTTACTTGTTTAATAATGAATTACATAGCATCATGTATCATATTTGTTACCATGTTTTACTTCATGCATGAGGATATTTATCATAAAATGTTAAATTCATAACCATGGGTGCTATGCGGTTACGTTGGACCATGGATTATCATATATATATATATATATATATATATATATTATTGGGTGTTATGCTATTACGGTGGACCCGGAGATGACACTGTCACTTGTTAGCAGTGGAACTCATGAGACCTCTTAGTTGCTGGATATTGTATCGGTGTCTCGGGTCACAGGTTGCGAGTGCATGGTGCCTGGCCTGTAATGCCGTGTGATCACATTTTATTCATATCATTGCTTGATTGTATTGTTGTGGCATAACTTTCTGATAATTGTTGTTTTGTTCTTATTATTATACATGTAAGACTTGTTTACCTTGCTTGATCTCACTGAGTTGTTGAGTTCATCCCGTTGCTAATCTTTCTAGGGAATTAAGATGGGTCAAGTTGGAATTATTGCGGGGGATATGGCCAAACCCGGTCCATGTAAGGACTTTTGTGTATATACTTTCCCCAGGTCCTGTCAGATGGGTCTAGCTATGGTGGTGGTGGTTCCAGGCTTCTAAACGCCTCTCTTTTGATTACTCCTCTTTTGTTATTTTGGTACTTTTGTAAGGGGTTCGCCCTTGTTATCTTTCTTCTGTCTTTTTGTTATAAAGGAATGTAATAATTAACAAACTCTATGTTTTCAATATAATAGTATTTTCCTTAATAGTTTTCGTTGTATTATTATTGATGTGGGTTGTTATGCTTATGTATGTGCAACTATGACCGAGTGGTTTGAGCACTTGACAACTTAACTGTCGCATCTCGTGCTAAATCAAGGAGGTGGGGTGTGACAGTTATTATGGTATCAGAGTATGGTTTTGGAGATTGTCCACTCTTATTTTTAAATAATACAAATTTTAATTTTAAAAAAAAATTCTACCCGGACCAATTGCCGGCCAGGTGGAGCCGGGTCGGCCCCCTTGTTTTTTTTTATAAACCCTCCCCCTTATATTTTCTATAAATAGAAATGAGAAGGGGAGTTCCTTCACTCACCCTCCTCACCTTCTTTGTTTTCTTTCTTTCCTAGATCTACACCTCTTTTCTACTTCATACTTTATATTTCTCTCCAAATTTCATCTTTAAAAAACTTGATGGAGCGAAGACCAAAGAAGATGCTGGCAACCGAGGAGCGAATGATGAAAAATATGAGAGACCAGTTTGAAGAATACAATCACAGCCTCAGAGAAAATAAAGAGCCTATCGACTCACTGCTCAAGTGGCGCGAGGAATGTCACTCTGCAGTACCCAGGATCGCTCCTCCATTTTCAAGTGAGGGAGAATCTGGACAGTCATCCCAACAAGCACAGGATTCGTCAGTGAATCTGAATCTCAACCTTGGGGCCTCTCAGTTTCCTGACCCAACATTTGTTGGGCAAGTCATGGAAACTCCTATATACTCTCTCAGCATGGAACAGTCAGTATCTCAATTCTCCTCTGAACATTTTGATTTCGTACCTCCCCAATAGTTTTTCCTCGATAAATCTGAAGTTTTAAATTTCGTATTTAGTTGTTGAAGTTGTCTTGCAATAGTTAAATTAGCTTCGTAGTAGGTTGAAGTATTTTGAAGAAATTTTAGACATCCTTGTAACGGTTTGAATAGTTTGTAAAACTTTATAAAAATTAAAAAATAAAAACTTCAAGTTAAATTCTCGGCTCATGATATGCTAAAAGTTATGTGATGTTGTGTGCTAGACTATCTGTGGTAGGCCCACTCGTCCGGTGGATTTCTTCGCTATTAATGGGTTTAACATGGTATGGGACACAACAAACTCACACAAATACTGACGAAAAACTTGAGATGAGGAAACCTACAGACCTGTTGTGTAGCAGTTCATTGCGGAAGACCGACTTACCATCAGTATCGTCAAGTTCATATGGAATGGGACGTGAGAACTCGAAGGATAATAGTGGTAAACGGCTTTCCACAAGAATCTGCAAAAAGACCGCACACAAATCCCCTTGAATGGACCACGTCCCTTATCATCAAATTCATGCGAAATGGGACGTATGAATTTGGAGGATAAAAGGAATTGTCGAGTCTTGGTGATAGGTGAGCATAGTATACACAAGTGTAAAAGATTTGCGACATATAGATGTAGGTGACAATACGAGGAAAAGGTCGAGAAGTATCTGTGGCATAAACTGATGTTCAAACACATAAATATTTTGACAAATACACAAGAAATTTTCAAAGTGTTTTGAAAACTCAAATACTACGATAATAGTCTTTGAAAAAATTAAAATCACACTTTTGGTTTTGTTTTAGACTCACCTAAAAGTGTGATGCCACAATGCTCTAAGGCTCCTCATCTTACCTATTACCTAACCTAGAAAACTAGGAGGTTAACACCTATGAAATGTCACTCAAGAACCATGCATGTGCACTGCATCACGAATCAATCTTCCCTTCATCCTCAGAACTTATATCGCAAATCTTGTGCTAACATCAAGCCAATTTGCAGATAATGCCAGTACAAACAAGAAGTCAGCACGACCCTAGCTCCTCTCGACAAGTGTTTGTGTTTATGCAACAGCAAGAGGACGCTGGATCGGAACCTACTCCCCTTACCTCAGAAAAAGTGACGGATGACAACACTAATGCCCCGGCAGCCGAACAAACTGCTGCAACTCCTTCAAATGGAGTAGTCGTACCATTTAGCATGGAACAATTTTTCTAAGGCTTTACTAAATACATGAAGGCTTCAATGAGAAGTTCAGTCCAAAGTGTTGTTGATCATCAAGCTGCGGCCCCCCAGCCACAATTGGAACCTGTTAAGCAAAAAATGGATCAGATGACCAGTCAAATTACAAAGTACAAATGTCTACAGCCCATTACTTTTGATGGAAAGCCCGACTCCAACGAAGCTTACAAGTGGCTAGAAGAAACTCGAAAGGTGCTCGAGGCAATGTGAGCGTTTGAAAAAAGAAAGATTCCCCTTGCTGTTTACCAGTTGATTGGAAACGCCAACCAACTACCGACCTCACCCTCCTTGCTACCATGCATTATGTACATGGGCTAAGAATATGAGATCGGTACGTACTACTTAGGCCTACCGACCTCACCATCTACAAGAATAGAGCAGTTTATACTTAGACAAGTTTCAAGCAAACAACAGTGAGAAACAATAAAACAAGTCTGAAGGCAAAAAGAAGTTGTATTAATATTTTGAAAAAAAAATGGTACGAAGCTGAAAAGTAAAACGAAAAGAAATAACAAGTCTTTAAGAAGCAGGCCTAGGGTTAGCAGCCAGATCCACCATCATATCCAAGTCAATTGGCTCATCGTCATCATCAATCTAGTGAAGTTGTTGATTAGTACCGAGGTCAGCAGGGTCGGATGAAACACCCACGTCTGCAACTGTAGGTTGCCCCACGTCTGTTGGAGTTTGCTCGGTCTGAACCTCCTCCTCCTCGCCATCAACGGACCTATGCCATGCATCGAATGATGTGAAGTCCACCGAGCCAGCAAAAAATGACTCCATGTCTGCTCGGTAGGAGGTCACTGCATCAATGCAGGCCCGGTCAACCTTGGCCTGACATGCCTCATCGGCCCGCACATCAAATTCTGCCAAAGCCTTGAATTCTTCCACCGCATTAGCCTTGGAGCGAGTAAGCTCGTCCTTCAGAGAATCTACCTCGACATTCTTTATCTTCATCTGCTCGGCTGCTCTTTTCAGTTCGGCCTCCCAAGCTACAGCACTCGACTCCATAATAATCAAATTGGTACGAACCTCTTTAAGGCCTTCCTCGAAATACTCATAGTCCTTCTGAATACGTCGGAGGGAATAAATGGACTGAGCTGCAACCTGCAATGCATGCAACTATAAGAATCAGTTCCATCCAATTTTACCGAGCAATAAAAAATGAACAACACGACTTGTTATCTCGGTAGCCTTCATAAAAGCATTCTGAGGTTTTCGTAAACGTGCTCATCCTTCATCAAGGATGAGATGTTCTCAGGGATACCGACCTCAAACTCGGCAAGCTTAAGGTTAATATCCCCGATTTGGTGAGTCATCTTTATTGCCTCTTTCCTCAGCCTTTTGGCCAGAACTTGGTCGGCAGTAGCAAGAGCCTTAGCCTTCCCCCGAGCAGTTGTTGTCCCTTCTACAAGGGTGTTGGGTCCGGCACCACTGCTCGATAAGGACCGAGCAGCAGAAGACCTTTTTGAAGTAAGTGTTTTCTTCATATTGTTGCTCGGTGTCTTCGCAGCAGCACCCTGGTCAGTACTCGACCTTTTCGGCTATTTTACTCTTCAAAGCAGCCGGATCAGCCATATACTTGCACGTCTTCTTTGGCACCATTTCGAAAGTGCCTTGTTTCTTTCTTTTCTTGATCCCCTGATTGGAGCTTCTCCCGAGTTTCTCAAAACCTACATACGAAGGCGAATTGTAACACCCCGTAGATTTAATTAAATACATACGTTGAATTACGCATATATCAAGATGTATAATATGCGTATTTTATACGTATGAGGCAAATATATGCTTATATGAAAATACATGCTATATTTAAGGGGTATTAGTAAATAAATAAAATTATTAAATGAATAATATAAGTTAATAAGGTGAATGAGGTTGATTAATTAAATATGTGAATTGAGTTGATGATAAATGACTTAATGAATTAACTAATAACCATGGGGAGTTGCTTTATTAAATTGCATGAGGAAGCATAAAATCAATGTTTTTTTATACTGATCTTTCAATCTCTCACTTTTAAACTCTCTTTCTCCGACATTGTAAAAGAAAAAAAAAAAAAAGAACGAAGAGGAAAAAGAGGAAAACGGGGTGGAAATGCCGGATTTACGCTAAATTGGGACCTACGGTAAGTAATTTTCACTTTAAATCTTCGTAAAATTGATATTTAAGCTAGATGTAACGAGTCTTTCAAAGTAATTTTTGCTATGGGAGCTGTTTTACGGTATTTTCGAAATCAGAGTTTTGACCCAACTTGAATGAAATTTTTTTCGAAAGGTTGAAAAACACTCCCTAGACTATAGAAGCCCCGAATATGTGGTTAGATTTCATTTATTTGTTCATTTGAAATTTTTATGGCTGTTGAAAGTTAGATTTGATATTTGAGACCTTTCGAATCACATTAAAACCCGATGAAACTCTAGTTTAAGGTTATAGAATGGTAGAATGAACTTTTGTGAGTCCATCAATGCTAATTTCATGATTTTTGGAGACCGTTTGACAATTTTAGTAAAAATTATACATGTTTCCAATAAACAGTGACATGAACAGTATCATAAACAGTACTGTGATTATTTCCAGTGAATAAAATAGAATTGGAATCTAGTGAAACTCAGGTTTGAGATCATAAAATCGTAGAGAACTGAATTCCGGACGTTTCGATACTAAGATTGTAATTTTTGGATATGATTTGATATTTTTAGTAACTAAATATATGGTTTTGGTGAGTAAAATTTACTTTCGTGACTTTCGCGAACGTGTAAAACCTTAGTAAAATACCTGTTGAAGGTAGTAAAATGGTAGTATGACTGATTTTACACGTGTCGATGTGGATAGAATAATTTTAGGAATGTATTATATTTTTAATAAAATTGATATATGTTTCAGAAGAAAAATAAAACTAAGAACTAGTGGAAATATGAATTGGAAATATGAATTGGAAATCTATTTTCACTGTTCTTTCTTGTGAAAATATCTAAAATGACCACAGAAATGAGATTGTAGTTTCTTCAACTGTTTATGAGTCATAGAATGTGTATAATATTTTTCAGGTTGATCTTTGTTATTGGTAATTTGAAGTGAGTTGAGAAATTAAATACGTAAATAAATATGAATAAATGAAATTGAATTATGGAGTGGTTGTGACAGGTTGAGTTAGTACTATGAGTATATTTTCTTGATTTGGTTCTTGTATGGCATTATATATATATATATATATGAAATGTTTGAATGTAAATATGTTATGTATACATTGTTGCATTGTGTTTTAATGTAAATGATTTTTTTAGCATTGGAGCATGTGAGACTTGCAAGGCAAATTGATGTCATTTCGTTAGGAGTTAAACCCGGATGAGTGTTATGCGTAACGTCATTGTCAGTAGGTCTGTCCTAACAAGGATTGGATATCCTTAAAATAACTGTGAATTGAGTAATGTGAGGTCCGAGCGTAGGCTCCTTATCGGTGCATAATAAGAAGTTCATACCCGCTCCATTATGAGAAGGAGAGATATTGTGGTTTTAGTTTAAAAGGATGCATTGTTTTCTTGAAAAATCATGAAATTTATGTTGTTGACATGTATGATATATTCGTTGAATGATGCATATGGTTAATAATTGTTTGAAATGATTTTAAATGTCATGTTTCCCTAAATGCATATAATTGTCATATCAAGATATATATTCACTGAACTGTTGTTTGCTCATTCCATTTCCTTCAATATTTCAAGTACAGAGTTAAAAGGAAAAGCACGAGAGTAGATACGTGATTTAGATTCTTACTTTGTTGATGTATGTGTATGCGAAGGAAATGAATTATATTTTCTTTATTTTCATATGAATATATATATCACATCCTACGTATATATATTATCACATAGTTGGGTTGAATGGGAATATGGGTTTTGTTATTTGGATTATGAAATGTTTAATGATGATATATTTAATCATATGATTATGGTGGATGAAATGGCTTGAGAAATGAATAGTATTTGAACATTTTGGGTTATGAAGTGCTTGTGATATTGGAGGATTATTTATTGTGGAATGAATGACACGAATGGATATTGTGAATGAGTATATATTTATATATGATTTGATTTGTGGTATATCAAGGGAAAGTGTGAAATGTCCATTTTATGAGGAGATGCTGTCAAAATTTTTAAAAATTTTGAGAATTATTGTGAATGTCCGTTGAGGCTGACAATGTATTGGATACTGTATATGGGTATGTACAGTGTACAGTATATTGTGCTGGTCATGACATCAGCCTACGTTAGGGGGGTCGTAACACGAATGACATAAGCTCGGTATAGTAAGAAATGAGTTTAAAAAAAAAAAGAACTCACGCTCAGGAAGAACTTTTGAGTTGGGAATCGAACCAACTCGCTGAAGGCGCTCTGGAGTCAGAATAACCTTATAATGTCGATCTTCGTATGGCAGTTTGAAAATTTCGTCAACACGAGAAAAATCATACTCTTCTCTATTCGGAGAATCCCAAGAACCTAAAATGAACGAAAACAAGACGTTACAGAATAAGTTCAAATAATACCGATCAAGGAAAATATTGAACAAGGGATGGAGGGAAGCTCGGTACCTAGAGTCCCGAATCTGGTCGGTACACCGGCCTTCTCCGCCCACTCCCCTGATATAAGGAACCACTTGTTTTTTCAAGTTTTGTTTGAGGTTGGATTCTCTGTGATTATGGCTCCCTGGTGAGTGGAAGCATAATACCAGCCTCGACTCTTGGGATGGGACTTAAGTCGGTACACTAAACCAAAGTCATCTAAATCGAATTCGTTCCACTCCTTCTCTTTCCAGAGAGCCACACAGCTCAGAGTTGCTCGCCATACGTTTGGATTAAACTGAGCTGGTGTTACTCTGATGGTGGCAAGCAGACGACATAGAAAGGCTTTAAGGGGCAGGCGCATCCCATCTTGGAAGTAATTGGTATGGAATGTCACCTCACCTTTCGGGAGACAACTAGGTCGTTCCCCAGGCCTCGGTACCCTCAATTTCACTTTGTCGGATATACTGAGCACTTCCTGAAGTTGATCCAAATGGTGCTACTTAATCTTGGACGGGATAAGGTCAATGAAATACGTGGGGTCAGAAGAACCTCCAGAGGTGCTCAGCTGGGTAGTACTGAGCACCGATTGCGACCTATAAACCTCAAGGGGAGGCACGTCAAGAACCTCTATTTCCTAGTCGGTGGCTTTCGAATCTTTCTCAGAGCCATCCCCCTTACTAGAGCCATTCTGCTCATCAAACGGCTCTTGATCGGTTCTACCGACCTCAGGATCAATGTTTTCTCCTGGGAAGATATCATTGTAGGAAATTTCGTGCTCCTCTGTAAGAAGAACAGTCTGCTCGTGCTCAGTACTAGTCATCTAACCTCCTAGGGGTCTGACAGAAATAAAAGATAAAAACAAAAATAACCAACTACCGAATGAAAAAAAAAAAGAGCAGGAAGTACTGACCAAGAACTGCCGATCTCAAATGTCGAGTTAGCTGGAGCAAAGAACAAATGGGAGTCCCGCTATTTATAGGCAAACGACCCATGTGAAGTACAATTAGCACGAATCTCAAGGCATGATCAAGAGACGGCCACGAAAGTACGTGTGCCAACTGTCACGACTGACAGGGTGGCACACATCTTCACGACTTCTGAGGTGTAACGGTTTGAAGATTAAATTCTTCTGTTTTCTGGCCTATACTAAACCTCCGACCAAGTAAACTTCCTCAGAGCTTGGGGGGTAGATGTTGGACCCAATCCTCGGGGGACCGAGCCGAAGCCACATCAAAAATTGTATCGTATCGACCCCTTTATAAAGCCATCTTGGTCTGGTGGTATTGATCTACCGACCTGGACAACAGGTCGGTAACCATAAGACGACAAACTTCAGCACGGGAAATGTGTTACGGAGTACCGATCTGGAGGTACCGACCTCATCAATTGACCATCCCTGTGTTTAGGTAAGTCCACTTTGCTCTTCCTGCTCGGCATACAAATCTGACAAGGCCTACAACTCCGATACGGATAACGACTAAACACAGGGCCGGATAGGGATAGGGCATGATTCACTGCGATAAGTTCAGAATTTACTCCTTATCCAATTGTGATAACGCCTGAAACTCTACTAGTTCAACTAGGAGGCTACTAAGTCATCCTAATCCAGTAAAAATCACACCAGATCTTCCTAATTCTACTAGGAATCAAATGTGCTCTTCCAGCACAAGATTGATTCTTGATTCTAAAACAACTTTACTACAAGGCCAAAGACCTCCAGCCCTTTCTATAAAAATACCATAACCCCTAAAGGGGAGGTAAGCAACTCTTTTCGACTCAATTCAATATTATTGACTCTACGGAGCTCTGAACTAACTTAGGCATCGGAGGGTCTTTGGCCGACACTGCACCGGTGTTCCTCATGATAGTCTATTTTCTCTTGTTTTTCTCTCTCAGATTAGCAACCTCCGATGATCTCTCCAACACTCTGACGAGTTCCAGATCAGAATCTTGCATCCACCTCATCGTATACTGGTGTTGGTCAAATCTTGCACCAACAAGTTTATTTCAGGATGTTGATACTCTATCAGGAAGTTGATACTCTATCAGGACGCTGATGGAACATTGTCAGAAAATTGAAAAAGAAACTGTCACTTGACCACTGACATTTCAGTTGCATGATCAAAGGATTTCGGACTATTTTTATTCTCATGCAAATTGAATTCAACCAGAACACTTTCACAAAAACTGAACTTACCATTTTTATGAAAGATTTTGACTGTTTTGACTCAACGTTTCAAATTCTTTTTGAATTTGAACACAACGGTCTTGGCGCACAATCTGCTCTATAAAAAAGAGAAATTTAGATTTGAAGAAGAGAATTTTGTTTTTATCTAAGCTAAACGTTTTGAATGTTAGTCAATCTTTCAATTTCAAATTCTGTAAGTTTGTAAAATCTAATTTTCTTTTACAAAAAAATTTTTCATTGAGCGTTTATCTCATATATCTTATCTTTGAAAAACTTAGTGAAAGAGAAAGACATTTACTCGACTTTTCAGCTGATTCAAACTTATATTTTCCACTGCTAAAAGAAGTGTTTATCGAGTAAAAGGTTCATAGGATACAGTGTACTAAATTGTATATCTTTCATCTGAATCAAGTTGTAACTGCAATTGTAAAAGTTGCAGAAAGATATCCTTGTAAGTTAGGAAAGTTAGTGGTTTTTCTCACACCCTTGTAATTTGAGAGTATAGGTAGTCTTGCACCTATGAAGCCAAGAGTATAAGTAGTCTTGCACCTGTGAAGTCAAGAGTGTAAGTAGATCTCAAGCCTGTAAGTTGAGAGTGTAACGGTTGTTCTCAAGTGTCCATTTGTTATTTCACTGCATGTTTTTCTTAAAGTTTTTAACTGGCTATAGTGTTCAATTCACCCCTCCTCTTGGACATTCCTAGGCCAACACTTTCATCAACACCATAGCTCCCTTTGTAATCTTCAAAACACCCCTTGTGGCTGTAAAAGTGCACCCATTGCTATCTAGTGCTCCAAGTGAGATTAGATTATTCTTCAATTCACGAATATGTCTCACATCTCTCAATGTCCTTACAACTTCGTCATGCATTTTGATATTGATAGTGTCAATACCCACAAACTTGCATGTTGCATCAGTTCTCATCAAGATTGTACCTCTATTGAAAGGGCGTAGTCAGGAATTTTATTTAGGGTGGGCTAAAAAAAAATTTAGACAAACCTCAATGGTACAAGAAAAATTCATTCATTAAGATATGTAAATCACTAATATTCAAAGGATAGGCATGTATAGTCACATATGTAGTTGCAATTTTTACAGTTAGATGATCATTTCTCTTTCAATAAGAAAAATATTAATCTAACTAAAAAATTTGTAACTACATATGCAACTATACATGTGTATCTATTGGATCATTTATTGCACACTTTAATATATGTTAATCGCTAATATTTAAAGAATATGCATGTGTAGTTATTTTGAATCCAACTAAGCATTACTATACAAAAAGGGTCCGGCTAAACTTTTCAAAAATCATTTGACAGTCTTATCTTTACCGCTATAAATTGACGCTTGAATGGCAAATTCAAAGGCGTGTATTTTCAAGTGTTTATATGTAAATTTTTTATTTGATTGTGATTATAATTTATTGGATATTAGTTTTTTAATAAATTAATATTTCTAATAATTTTTTTTATTTAATTAAATTATTTTAAATTATTTTAATTTCTTATATAATTTGATAAATTAATATTTAACTCAGTTAAGGGTAGAGATGTATTGCATTACATTTAATAAAATATTAATTATACTTTATATTTAATAATTATATATTTCAAGGGGCCTGCGCTACCGGTAAAGTGGCGGGGGTGGGGGGCGCCTTCGTTGCCGCTTCCGGTGATGTGGCTCCTCCCCTGCTCCATTGCAACATGTACTGAACCATCCTATGATAACTACAACCAGAATCATGAATCCAAACATCAACATATAGCGTGTTACCTGGAGAAACTGATAGGATAGTTCCATCACCTAAGGTTTCTGTCACCAAACTCGCCGAGTCTTTTTACTTCCTTTTCTTCTAGGTTCTTGAGCCACTTCTTGCAAATCCCTTTTGTAGTGTCCTTATTGTTGCAGTAAAAACACTACATGTCAGAGTCAAAGTCTAGACATACATATGGACAAACCATTTTCAGAAACTCAGATCTTTACACTTGCTTCTTCGAAGGTAAACTTGCTATATATGTATAGTGTTTAAGGTCTGACATATAGTATCATTTTGTCATCTTTTAGACATCATTTTCTGGCTTCTTTTGCACCAGATTTGGCTTATATTGGGGTTTATTGCAGGATCTCATCAGTTGATCAGAATAATACATAATAATGTGCCTGGAGAATAGAGAAATGCTTTGCTGGCTTTTGAAATGGTTGATATATATATATATATATATCCTCCCTAATTTTCTGGGTCATGGAATATGTCCACAAAATACCAATTTATGCGTGTTTTCTTGTCTCGCTTTCTGCTTAGTAACCCAGTAAAGTTTTTTATTTAAATTTTATAAAAGAAAAACCAATTAATTCAAACTAACAGAAATTGTTGCTTTGTACCTTGTCATAACTGAATTACATAAAACTCGTAATAAAACATTATTTGATTTAAAATTAATTTGAGATAAAAATTTAGAATCTATATATTAGTTGACCAACTTATAATCAAAACCAACTCCAGGTAAAGTAATGGAATTGAATTAGGTCGAGTTCAGAAGTTAGCTACCTGCCTAACCCTTTAAATTTCAAAGTCACCTTTTTATCAACTTCTATCATCCTACTACACGTATAGCTTGGATGCTATATGCTGGATCATGGATTTTTTTCCTGGCACCTTGGTACATGCCATAATGCCAACCTTAACATCTCAATTTTTCATTCACTGTGGTTTAATTGCAAAATCCGAACCCCAAGTCGTCCAGATGAGGCTGCAAAACCAACAAATATTCCACCAGTAACTTTTATGATAAATTCCTTCTCTTGCAGCTTTTTAACATTTCCATTCTTACCATAAGCTTTGACAATGCAAGAGCACAACATGCAGTGTTTTATAGACTGCAATTTCAAAGAAATAAATTTAGGAGAATGCAAATAAAATGCAATCCAAACAATCATTTTTTTATGATTCAAACAGTAATAAGCGTAAAATTCAGAAACAGATCTCGGATTGAAGATTTTTAACGCAGAAACATTACACATCTCCATCAGTATAATTTACATGAAAGAATCAAAGACGAACCAAATTCACAACTTCCAAACAGTTAAACATCAGATGAAGCAACTAAAAAGAAGAAAAAAAAAAGAACGCAGAAAAAACTTCTCTCCCAAACCTTCTCCAAAAATTACAATCCCACAACCTTTTGAGCGCCCCCCCCCAAAAAAAAAGAAATAAATAAATAAAAATAAGAACTGGTCACTATGAAGTTCTTGTTGGGGTGAATAGACCGCCATTCTCATGTATTTCACAATGCTTTGCTAAATAAAACTTTTGAAAGCGGCAAAAGAACTTCTAAGCATTTGAAGTGTTGCCATGAAAACATAATTTGCGTGAGATCAACAGGTATAACCTACCACATTACTGGTTGTTGCTTCTGTTTTGTGCAGCTTCAGCATTTACACCAAGAATATCCGGTGAGATTTCCCAGCTCCCACTTCTCCTTCCCCAACTTGAGTGGCGCGCTTCCGGTCTGACAGTGGGAGCTTGCTGATCTGAACCTAAGGCAAATTCAGCGTCAGAGTAGTCATGATGAGTACCATTGCTCCCTCTGCTCCTTATGTCTATATCCTCATTAGCTTCATCAAAGTTACGACGCCGGGAGATCTTCAATAGATCTCCTCCAATATCTAGGTCATCTTTGACTTTGGAACGTGGGTCTTCGCCAAAGTGACCCATTTCTGGTTCCTTGGCACATGTCATTGGGGGAGGCTTTTGCGCTTCTTCTTGTACATAGGCTCGGAAGTTGTTTTTTGAAGGCTTCGTCTTCGTGCAAAACACTTCAAGAAAATTATTCAAGCAGCCACGATTGTAGGGACTAAACCTGTTGTCAGCTCTGTACCGGAAATTCTCATAGGTGGTCTGAAACAAATTAGAGAAACAATAATTGATATCAAACAAACAGGATAGAAATACGCGAAACTAAAAAATTTTAAAAAATGAAAATACATAATATACATTGTTGGCGGAGAAATAGGATTTTAAGAGAAGGTTGAAAAAAATAATAATAATAAAGTGAGATTTTATGGGGGAGTTAGATTGGTTCACTTTTTTTTAGAAGAAACAAGATATGATTTATTAATCCAAACTACAAGGCCAAAACAAAAGAGTACAAGCAGTATCCAAAGACACATTCAGTACACCCTGCATCCAGAAACAAATAGCACAAACCGTTACAAACACCTAGACCAACGACTATTCCAATCCGTAATAGGGGTTGGTCTAGATGTTTGTTATGGTTTGTGCTATTTGTTTGTGGATGAAGGGTGTACTGAATGTCTTTTGAGTACTGCTAGTAATCCCCTTTTTGTTTTTGGCTCACTTGAACCTAGCTATAAGAGCAAATGTTCCCTAGCCATTTCCAGAAGTCTCAACTATATCTTTGCTGTCTTTTGGTTTTTGTTTTTTCAATTTATTTACATGCTCTACTCTTCCTCAGAAATAAAATGGTGATTGTTTTTTTCTTCTGGATATTAACATTAAAAAAAATAAAAATAAAAATAGGAACACAATGAAAGAAAGCAATCTTCAAGTAAACCTTCTAAGGAGATTTATAACAAAGATCCTTAAGAGAATATATAAGCAATCTTCAAATAAAAGGAAACAACATAGACTAAGAGAATATTACAATAAAACTAAACTGACCTGGTTTGTGCCTATGAGGTACAAATGGAACCCAGTGAGGCCACCAACAAACCAGAGCGAAATGAAACAGTAAGCAATTAGTATCACTGATGCAGGAGATTCTTTAATTGCTTTCCAAACTGTTCCACGTCCATTATCCATGATAATTTTAATGTACAATGCTGACATCGCAAATATGTAGATGCAAAGAATAGTTGAAGAAGAAATGAACAGAAAGAAGTAACGGTAATTCCGCTGCACAAGATAGAAAGTAGTTAACAATTAGAAGAAACTAACCTGATCAACATTTAAAATATAGAAAACAAAAATCATGAACTTCATGTTGAATATAGCATACCTGTCCAATGCACTGGCCCACCCAAGGGCAATGATGATCAAATCTCTCTACACAATTATTGCAGATGGAGCAATGTGAGCAACGGGGAGGACGATAGAGCATGCATGTATCACAATACTTGATCCTCACAGTTACACCATTCACTGCAACATCTTTGGTTCGAGCGAATTGTATACTTGGAGTATGTCTTCCACCACCAGCCTCACCTGTTACTGAAGAATCATAAGTGAACTCCTCCTCTGGTGGATGTGAAGCCCGTGGAATAATACCTGGGTCCTGAGTCGATG
Organism: Paratinospora sagittata; assembly: GCA_035771175.1. Taxonomy (NCBI): domain Eukaryota; kingdom Viridiplantae; phylum Streptophyta; class Magnoliopsida; order Ranunculales; family Menispermaceae; genus Paratinospora; species Paratinospora sagittata. Next base: position 41,273,751 of record CM069590.1, on the reverse strand, counting down.
TAACCAGAAGAAGCACCAACACCTAGATAGACCATCTTAGAGTTTAAAGCAAGCACTTAGAAAAAAGAATGAAGGGCATATCCATCTCATATTGCTTGACTGGAAATAATAATAAAAATGGACAAAAAATGACAGAACCAAAAGACACCCAAAAAAAAAAAAAATTCTAATGTATTTGATAGGAGGAAATCAGAGCAAATTAATCTACAGGTAGTCAGCAGGTAGTCTATGAAGAATAATTTATATCACTGGACAAAATCACAACGACCAGAATAGTCAGTAGGTAGTCTATGAAGAATAATTTAAACAAGTGGCAAGTGACAAACAAAGACGGGTTCAGAGGACTAACATAGACGGTAAAGACAATTGCTACCACCAGAATTGCATATCCTGCATTGTATGCAGGAAATTCATGTCGAAGATGCCGCGCGACTAGTGTACAAAAGAGAATAACCGGAACAATAATAAGTGATACAGTGACAATTAGTGACCTAGCATCTGGGCCAAATATCAACCTCCCACCAAAGAAGAATTTCTGCAAGAAACAGACATAAAACAAAATTACAACATAGACAAAGGAAAGGAACTCAAAAAATCATATATGTTGGGATACAGATAGCCAAAGTTTTTTTTTTTTTTTTCAAAATGCTTACAAGAATACCCAACAGTCTAATAGATATGCAAATGTCACCAACAAACTTAGACATACCCTTATTGGGCAATAACATAGACATATTTGAATGACCTTTTTATAACTAAATAAACAAAAAATATGTAAGTATTTATGTTAAAGTATTTATGTTATATGCATGCTGCTACCCGCTTCCGTAACTCACATGTTATGATGCAAGCATAAAGGGAGGCTTATTTTGTCCAGAAACACAGACATTGGCTTATGTATTGAGAAGAAACATAATATATTAAAGGTAAGAAAAGACAAGATGGGGCCAGGGGCTCAACCAGGAGATGAGTACCACAAGACCCCAACAGAGCAAGTAGAGTAGACAGAAAAAGAAACTAAGTTATTAAAGAATTCTAAGATTCTCCCAAACCCTCAACCCCTCCCCAAAAGTAAAACCCCTTGACAGCTTAGGAGTTGCCATCCACAACCACAAAGAAGCTGAGACCACCAAATCCTCCCAAACTGAAAATTCATCCGTCTTCACCTTGACGATTCTGTTGTTCCTTTCCTGCCAATCCTCCACACCATTGCTAAGAATATTATAGGGCAATCTCACGGACTTTCCTGTGTAAGAATGAACCATCTAAAGGGAAAAATGTCGCTACATTTTGCGGGAGGTTAATGTCAGTATGAGCGATCATGTCATGCCATCTTCTCCAAATGCTTCTCACAAAGATGCAACAAAGGAAAATATGATCAATGGACACATCACCCTACCTACACAGACAACACTAACTAGGAGAGAGACACAAGTAAGAAGAACACCGCTATAAAAACCTGTTGTGGTAATCTTAGCAAGAGAGATGAGCCATCTTAACATGTTAACCTTAGAGGGCACATGTGTTTTCCAAATATGAGTGAAGGTACATGGACCAGAGTAGGGAAAGTCGATCAGCTAAGAGAAAAAAGAGTGAGTGGAGAAAACACCTGGCGACTCAAGAAAACAAGCATAAAGATCCTCCCTATTAGACGATCTAACATTCTAAAGAATAGAAATGAGGGAAACTGCCTCTACCTCCTAGTTTATTGGGAAGGTTTGAAGCGAGATGTGATCTGGGGTCAATGACAAAGTGGGAAAATGGCTGTGCTTTGGCTAGAGAAATTCAAAAAAGATTAGGAAAGCGAATTTTGAAGGAAGACTCTCTACACCAAGGGTCCTCTCAAAAACAGAAGCAACTAACATTACCAACTTTGAGATTGATGAATGATCGAAGATGTGATGAATGGAATGAATGAATCTCCATGGACTTCTATGGGTGGAGCAAGGGGCTAGACTAGCCATTCTACCATTAACCAGTTGACCATGCCTACTTCAAGTAATCTTTCAACCTCCATAACCATTTTCCCAGTAGAGCCACATTTCACCAACTCCACCCTAGTCAATTCCTTTATTCACCACCTCCAAACAGACTAGATGGGCGTTCGAAGTCAAGTCCTCACCTTCCCAAAGAAATCTCTCATCAAGCATTTGATTTCAAGCACCACTATGTTAGGCATTTTAAACAAGGACGTGAAATATGTGGGAAGGGCTACAAAGAATGATTTTAGTAGAATAAGACGCCCTCCTACAGGAAGATAAGTTTTCCTCCGACCCTAAAGCCTCTTGCTAACCCAAAAGTCCCGCTTGAGGGATTACCTCCGAGTAGCCATCCTAGATATTTCATAGGCCGCATACACACCATACAACCAAACCTAGAGGCAAAAAGGTGGGAGTTTTCCCAAACCCCAATCATTTCGAGCCACCCCCTTGAAAATCCTTGAATTCCTTTCATTCCAAACAATCAACAAAACCGCAAAGATAATCACCCTCCAATAGTCTCTCAACTTGGAGGAAACAAGAACTCCCCAAGGAATTTGTGGACTGAAGATAATCCTTCCACCAATCCCAAACTTATCGTGTCAATGCACACCGAACAAACAAGGGATTAGTTGTCTGTCCTACTTGCCTACATAACAGCACCATAACAATTTATTTTGTTTAAAATAGTTCAATCCATACTCAAGGTCATCCAATTATCTTTATTTCTTCTCCAAGGAATATAGAGTGCAATTGAAGTCAGCATTAGTAAATTGTGAACTCCTAGGTCCCCAAGCAAATCTTTAACTTTATTTTTCTTTGACAACTAAGAAAATAAGTATGTATCCTAGTTGGAATAGAAAACTCCTTTTTTAAAAGGAATAATCCTCTCAAAACCCCTTCATCCTCGCTAAAAGGTACATAGCTACTAAATTATGTTTTAGAGCAATTATGTAAAGAATGGGCAAGTAAATTTGCACTCTTAACCATGGAGCTTGGATATATTGCCTACAACACATGCCCATGCTAAGAACATTAAAGAGAAAGAATCAATCAAATCAAATCAATTATATGCCAGAGTTGACTACATGAACCATATGGGAAAAGGCATTCCTAGAGTTAGATAAATCCCTTTCAAAACATAAACAAGATTTCTAATGGCAATTCAGATTTGTTGAAGAGTCAAGAACATAAAGGCTTTCTCAAGTAGAGCAGGATAAACTAAAGACTTTAACGACAATCACAATCTACTCCTCTATTATTCTTAGTTTCCACCCAATCAAAGTATCAAACATCTCATATAGGTGATCTTGACTATTCAAAAGTCTTCTATTAGTTCTACCACCTAACAAAAACAGGATTATGATTCCTCCACTATTAGTTGCATCCTTCAACTGAATCTCCTCATGGTTTTCGTTGGAAACTTAACTCAACTACCTTTTCCCAACAACATGGGGGTAGGCTACATGAATTTGCTTCCTTTAGTCCGCTCTATCAAGGGCTAAGTCAATATTTAAATTACAAGTAATTATATCTTTCTTAATTATTTTTATCCATATTATTTTAGGTCTTCCTCCACCTCTATCATTATTGTGGATTGTTAATAGGTCATTCTTCTTAATTGAAGCATCTAAAGGTCTTTGCTATGTGTCCAAACTAGCTTAATCAATTTTCTCTTATCTTATCTTCAATTGGGGCTACTCTATTGTTTCTCGAATATGTTCGTTTCTAATTCTATCTTTTTTGTTTTACCACATATCCATCTTAACATATGTATTTTTGTTACACTTAAAGTTTGTTTATATGTTGTTTCTTACTTTCATTAATGCCCAACAGTCAATTCCATATAGCATAACTAGCCTACTAGCGATTTAATAAAATTTTCCTTTCAACTTCAATGGGATGCGTTGATCATATAATACCCTAGAAACACTCCTCCATTTAACCCAACCTACTTAAACTCTCACAACTTTCACCTTCTTAATGAATAATGAATCTTAAAAACCTAAAATTGTTACTCATTGGTATCTATTGGCTCTCAATCTTCACTGTCTCTCCATCTATATTTCTACTTCCACTAAAATTGCATCAAATGCATCAGTTGCAGTCCTACTAATCTTGAACCCTTTAAATTTTAGAGCCTCTCTAAACCTCTAAGCTTAGCATTTACTCTTTAGTCTCATTAATCAGCACCATATCATTAGCAAATAACATACACCCTAGAACATCTTCTTGAATATGTTTAACTAATTCACCCATAACTGGCACAAAAAGATACGGGGTTAAGGTAGATCCTTGGTGTAAACCAACGGTACTCAGGAATTTACTACTTTATCCTATTGTTGTGTTTTTCTTTTTCTTTTTTTTTTTTTGAGAAGATACAATGTTAGTTGTATAACTAGCTTCGTTACCAGTCTGCACTCGTGGGGAGGCATCAAGTTTGTTCCTACTGTTGTTTTTACAATATTTATTGCTTTATTGTACATATCTTTTACCAAGTCTATTTACCTATTAGTAACTCCTTTTTTCACTACAACCCATTATATTATTTTTCTAGGTACTCTATTATATGCTTTCACTAAATCAATAAAGACAAAGTAAAGGTCTTTCTTCAACACCTTTCCATCAATCTCCTTAATAAATATATAACTTCCATGGTCGATCTCTCAGGCATAATCTAAATAGATTGTTCGACACCAAGGTTTCAGCTCTTACTGGATTTTCTATTAATCTCTCCCACAAATTCATTGTATGACTCATCAATTTAATCCCTCTATAATTTACACATTTTAAGTATCTCCTTTATTTTCATATACAGGTGGTAAGATACTTTGCCTCCAATCATCAGGCATTCTTTTAGTTGCTATGATTTTATTAAATAATTCAACTAACCACGAGACTTCAATTTCCCCTAGGGCTTTCCAAACCTCGATAGGAATAACATTTGGTTTAAATCCTTCGCATTTTTTCATCTTCCTTAAAGCATTTTTTACATCAAGCATGTTAATTCTATGAAAGGATTTATTTTCAATACTTACCCCTAAGCTATCCCTACTAAAATTTTCCAAATGATTTTTATTTAATCATTTTTCAAAATAAGTTTTTCATCTTTTTCTGATCCCCTCGTCTTTTACTAAAACTATTTGATCTTCTCCTTTAATATGTATAATATAATTAAAAACGGTGACGCCATAAAATCCTTATGTTTGCACACTTTTTCTAGATTAATCTTTTGTTATTACCTACACAATATTTTGTCCAGGTACTCACATGGTCAAAGTAACAATAGGATCCCCAACTCTTTTGTAAAATCAAAGGTAAACTGAAACTCTTGGAACATAGACATCATTTAGCCCCATCGTATTCAGACCTGAAAAAGGTAAACTGAAACTCTTCTTGATCCACTGGTCCACTGGAAAGAGTTTCCTCAAACAAACAATGTGAGATTAAATATCCACAATCTCATAATCACTTTTAAGACCCCTCCTATCCGTGGCCCAAATAAAGCCTCTCAAAGATTACCAAAATGCATTGACAAAAATGCTCAGGCAATAACCAACCTAAACTAGTGGTGAATAAAATTAATAATACACATTAATAATTTTTCTTTCCATGCCCATATGCCTAACCAACCTACACTAGTGGTGGATAAAACTAATAATCCATGTCAAGAATTAGTTTTTTCATGGCCATATGCCAAAACCAATACTAAACATCCACAACTTACAATCACTTGTACTTCAATACTACATTGCCACTTGTCCCAAAAAATTGGCCTGGATTACACTATGCTCTCAGTCAAAATTCAAAGGAACAATGTTCTGAAAAAAATTCAAAAGAAAAATGGTTAAATAACCATCTTGTGATCCACACCAAATAGCTACCATGCCCAACAACCTAACTTGGTAGTCTCATCAACAATTCATTTATATTTAGATCACGTCTAACATGAAATTGCTTGATCCATCAAAGAACCCCTTTATTTTACAAAACATACCACCATCTTAGGCAACAAAAACATAGACTCCCATTGCCAAGAGTAAACAAGTTTAAGATCCATTCCCATTTGCTGGTGTCGTTATCCTCTCCTTCTTAACTCCATGCCTTCCTTGGGAAATTCTCCAAGCTCACCAAGAATAATTCAGTCGAATCAGAAACTCCAATTTAAGGCCCAAAAAAGTTGCCAGATGCCTTAACTTACAAACTGACACTAAATTAGCAAGAGATGTTTAGAACTTTCCCATCGGATGACGATCCCCTAGAGGATTTCTAAGATTTAGAATATATTATGGTTCTAACTTCTGTGGGTGCAAAGGCAACCCTCTTTAAGCTCCAAAGCATGCACCATTTTCTAGGTAAGTCATTTTAGCTTCTTGATTTCCTCATAATCTTAGTGTCGTCTCTTCACAAGATAAATAAATAAATAAAAAGGTAAGAGGGAACAAATAAGACAAAGTGAACATTAGTTGAAGGGTTAAATGGGCAAACAACAATAAAATAAATGCTAAATCTCATCAAACACAAATTCTATTGATAACACTACTTACCCTATTCAACAAAAACCACTTTGACTTTCTCATACAAATAAAGATGAAGTCAACAGCATTGCATTTCCTCTCAACTTCCCATTTCCTCTCTTTCCTTTTACTTTTGATTAGTTGATCACACTCCTATTACTTTACTTCAATTATCCCCATGATGTTCAAGAGAAGCCTCCAGAGCCGCCAGCTCATAGGCAAAAAGATTCAGCACCAACCAAAAATGACATCTCTCACATAATTAAACAAGAAAATGAAAATGCCGAATTGATAACAAGTGAGGATATCACCTTCCCTTGATAAGGTTGTAGTAAAGTAAGAATCATTAACTTATATCATTATTATCCTCACAAAAGTTGCATTAAATAGTCAATTTATTGTGAGCAACTAATGATTCACAATCAAGGAACCGTTTTGCTTACGTGCAGGCTATTGCCATTAATTAATTACAGTTGTGGAGCAACAATAGTAAGACCTCTCTATAGTGATAATCTATATAGGAATACCCTCCATGTAGTGATAAAAAATTATGGTCCTAACTTGGACCAGTTATAAATAAGAATAAACTCCACCAATGTTGTCAAGGCGTCGCCTAGGCCATTTTGGGGGATAACCACCTAGGCGGTTTGCTAGGCAGTTAGAAGGGGGTCTAAGAAATTTTTGAAGAGTTAAAGTTGTCCATAGATGAAGATAGAAAACTATAAGGGCTTATCTGTAAATATGTTTTTTATTTAATATAAAAGGATTTGATAGGAAACCCTCGAGCCCTAACCCATTGTTGAGTTGTCTGAGGGTTCTCCAACGATTCTCCGACGACGTTGTCTACTCCGACCATCTCCGGCGACATCGGTGACGGCATTTCCAGCTTCTCGTGATCTCTCCGACACCGAAAAAATCTTCTTTCCTTCTCTTTTTTTTTTCTTTTTTTCTTTTTTTTTTTATCGTTCTTCCAATCGCATTTGAAGTTCTGACAAAGATTTGAATACTTCTTGTCGTTGCTTAAAGACTCCAACAAAGTTGAATAACTTTTCCAAAGCTAGGGACGACAACTCTAGTGAAGCTTTCATTGCCCTCGGTGATTTGGAGTTTTGTCGATTAGGTTTTTTTTTGTTTTTTCTCCACTGTAGCTTTAATTTTTTTATTTTTTACCTTCCAATTTTGAGTTTCCAACACTCTGCCCCTGTCGATTGGTTATGGTAAAGTGTTCTTTTTTTTAATCTTCTTTTTATCTTTTTATTTGCATTGCTTGTCTTTACTTTTCATTGAGTTAAATAATTTATTGTATATCAATTCTTGAGCATATGAATTGGAGCCTCTTTGTTAATTTGGTGTTGGCTAAAGGGGTTGTATGCAATTGAGGTATATTTCATTTTTTTTTTTCTTTTTGCAAGTAATTTCAATTACTTAATTTTCATTAGCTAAGTTAGAAAAAAGTTTTTTTGTTATACAATTTTAAATAAAATGTCAAATATAAATATATAAATAAAGAAATATATTTAATTATATATATATATATAGTGTGTGTGTGTGTGTTTGTTATGTGGCCTAGGCCACGCCTAGGGTATATCGCCTACCATCACCTTGCCGCCTTGACAACATTGAACTCCACATTGTAATAAGTTATAATTTTTCTAGGTTATGTCTCAAGGAACTTGCCTCCACATAGTAATAATTATATGTATACTGCAAAAAATATATGTTATATTACATTAAAGGTTTAAGATGAAATAAAATATTTATCTAAAGTTGGTCGAGGATTACATGGGTTGTGTTAGACAATGTATTTATAGAATTACATTGAGAGAAAAACATAAAAGAGAATGCAAAATTTTAGACTTTTAAGATGACTTTGCATATTCCCAACACTACATAGATACATGTACTAGTTTTTGAAACTTTGTCCAACTCTTTTTTCAATGGTTATACCTTGGATTTGACATGCTCCGTTAATTAATTATTAATGTAGTGCATACTTTACCTCTATACCACTTGCACTACGGATAACTAAGTCAAAAAACTATTTTTTGTAGCTACACCTCTATTAAGTTATAACCTCCTCATAGTAAAAAATTAGTTTGGTCCCAACATTACGACAATAGAGAGGTTTTACTGAATCTAACAAATAAAAGAGAGAAAAAATCATTAACCATAAGGAGAACCAATGATATAAAGTGCCTCTTAGACTCTTAGTTGTAATAGGGTAATACTAGAGAGACTAAGGACCCATTTGATATAAGATTTAGAAACAGTTTTCTGTTTTTAAATAAAAGATTCCTAGAAAACTTATTTGGTTGAACTGTTTTCAGAATATTCAAAAATTGTTTTTAAATTTAACTTTAAAAATTGTGGAGAAAACACGAATACAATAAAATGTTATTTTCATTGTTTTCTAAAAATGAACTCGAAAAACAACTTTTTGTAAATTTGTTTTTAAAAACTGTTGTGGAGGAGCAAAATTTGTGAGATTTATTTCCTTTAAGATTTGTTTCCTGTAAAGATTTATTTCCTTTAACGAAAGATGATAATTTTAGTAGTCATTTTATTTAGCAGTTACTAAAATTTTAATTATAGCTATATGTGTACATAGCCATGTATGTCTATGTATATGGTGTCCCTCCATTAAGACATTACACAAGAATAAGAAAATATTCTTTCTCTTCTCCCATGGATGTAGGCCATAGAGCCGAACCACGTTACATCTTTGTGTCTTTCATTATTTTATTTTCTCAACATGGTATTAGAGTCTTAGTTTCTATTACTGGGAAATCTGTTTCGGCCTTCATCGTCGAAATCATCGTTGTCGACCTTCATCGCCGGAATCCTCTTAGGTAGCCTTCATTGTTGTCACTGTCGGAACCTTCATCACTGTCACCGCCTTCATCACTAGCGTGGAAACACCGTCGCAGGTTCATCGTCACAGATCTGAGACCAAATCTGGATCGTACATCGTCGTCGTCTTCTTCTTCGTCGTCGTCTGCAACCACATCGTCGTCGTCTTCTTCTTCGTTGCAGTTTGCAACTGCATCGCCGTCGACATCTGGCTTCTTCGTCGCCGTCTGCAACTGCATCGTCGCCGCCATCTACAACTAACCTTAACTGCGTCATCTGTGTCGCCATCTTCAACGCACGTCGTCGTCGTCTTCTTCTTTGTCGCCGTCTGCAACTACATCATCGTCGTCATCTGGTTGATCTTCTGTGTCGCCATCTTCATCGCACAACGCCTGCAATACCAGACTTTCGTTCGACTAGTACCCGAATTCTTCCTCCGATTTCTTCAGAAGCGACACGAAGATCGGCTAGTTGAGGAACCGCGTCGGAATCACAAACAGCCGACGCTGCGGTCCGACGTAAACCGCGAAGAATCCGGACGGAGTGCGCCAACTTGTTGAGCCGGAAGACGAGCCGGAGTCAGAGTCGGAATCTGAGTCGTCGGATTTCGAGACGACGAATCGACGGCCGAGGTTCATCGATTTCCAGGGCTCCATTACTTGTTTCAGATGCACTACTGGACGCATCTTGTAGACCCTGTTAATGGTGCTCGCCATTAAAGGTATTTTTGTTGTTGCAAAGAAGAAAGAGAAAAACAATAAGAAGTTGAAGTAGTATTAACGAGAGACAAAAAAAAAAAAATTTGTCGGTTACTTCCAAAATAGTGCAGACAGAAGAAGCAGTTGACAAAACGGAGAAAAGAGAACTACCAAACATTCAGGCAGCATACAGACTTGATAGAAAAATTATTTGAAGTGGTGTCAGCTGGTGCGTACTTTTCTGAAGGGCAAAGGGAAATTAAGTCATCTTTTGGGCACTGGACCTACACCTGGAGATCCTAAGTTTATAGCGTGGGATAACGAAGATGCTTCTATAATGGCGTGGCTATGGAATTCAATGACGCCCAACATTAGTGATGCATGCATGTTTCTAACTACCGCCAAAGACATTTGGGACGTCGTTCATCAGACATACTGTAAGGCCCATGATGCATCCCAAGTGTATGAGATCAAAGTGAAAGTTGGAACAACAAAACAAGGCAACATGACGGTCACCGAATATACAAATGTATTGAAAAATCTCTGGCAGGAACTTGACCATTATAAGTGTATTGAGACTAAATGCCTACAGATGCTGTAATTTTAATGATCGAGTTTATGACTTCTTGGCTGGACTCAATGCAGAGTTTGATCAAGTGAGAGTTCAAACTCTCAGCAAAGAGTTGCCAACTCTTAATGAGACTATCTCCGCTATCCGGACTGAAAAAAGCAGAAGAAGTGTTATGCTCACACCTCAGAAGATGGAAGGCTCAGCTATGGTTTCCAATCGGGGAAATGATCAGAAGACACACTCCGCACGTCGAATCATCAAAGGTCCCAAATCGAGACAATCTATGGTGTTCTTATTGTCAAAAGACTAGACATACCAGGGAGAAGTGTTGGAAGCTTCATGGCAAGCCATCAACTTCCAGTAAAGAATGGGGCTACAAAGGAGGACAGCAGAAGACCAGTGAACAAGCACATCTGTCTACTGAACAAACAGTTGCAGACTCCCCGGTGCCAGAAGGATTCAGCCAAGACGACATTGAAAGATTGAAATCTTTGCTTGGCACACTGGACAAACCCTCAGGTACTTGTTCATTGGCCCATTTAGGTAACTTTCCTATTTCTATTGGATTTAACGTCTCGGATAAGTCTTTTGCTAACTCTTGGGTTATAGATTCTAGTGCTACTGATCACATGACTAATTCCCCCAATATATTTCATACCTACAACCCATGTCCTAGTAGTCGGAAAATAGCCACAGCTGATGGATCCTTAACCACAGTTGCTGGTATAGGTAATGTTCACATCAGCCACACCCTTAAACTCAGAAATGTTCTTCATGTTCCTAAACTATCTACTAACCTTATCTCTATTAAGAAACTGACCCATGATCTAAGTTGTAATGTAACCTTCTTCCCTACTTACTGTGCATTTCAAGACCAGGTCTTGGGGACGATGATTGGACATGCTAAGGAACAAGACGGGTTGTATTACCTTGAGACACCAGTACATCCTATCCAGAGTACCACTTCATTTCTCTCTGAGCACAAATTTTCCAATAAAGAAAAGTTATGGCCCCATCATCGCCGCCTTGGCCATCCTTCTTTTCGATCTCTTAAAATCATGTTTCCTTTTTTGTTTAAATCTCTGAATGTTGAAGATTTTTATTGTGAAGTGTGTGAACTTGCGAAACACAAGCGTATATCTTTTCCACTTAGTAATGGCAAAAGTTCAGAACCTTTTGATCTCATTCATAGTGATATTTGGGGTCCTTCTCCAATACCTAAGGTTTCTGGAGCGCGATGGTTTGTGTCCTTCATTGATGATTGTACTAGAGTCTCGTGGATATTCTTATTGAAACTAAAATCCGATGTGAGCTTTGTTCTTCCTACCTTCCATAACATGATACACACCCAGTTTGGTGCTAAAATCAAGAGATTTCGATCTGACAATGCTAGAGACTATTTTAATCAAACATTGACCAATTACTTCCAAAACGAGGGGATCCTTCATGAATCATCCTGTGTTGACACCCCACAACAAAATGAAGTTGCTAAAAGAAAAAACGGTCACCTGCTTGATACAACCCAAGCCTTTTTATTTCAGAATACTATGCTTAAGTCCTATTGGGGGGAAGCTATCCTTACTGCAACACACCTTATTAACCGCCTACCATCCCGGACCCTTGGTTTCAAAAGTCCTATGGAAAAGCTATGTCAATTTTACCCTAAGCTCAAAATCTCCAATAATCTTATACCTAAGATATTTGGGTGTGTATCATTTGTCCATGTTCACCAACCCAACAGGGGGAAGTTGGACCCCAGAGCTCTCAAGTGTGTTTTTGTCGAATACTCTTCTACTCAAAAGGGATATAAATGCTATCATCCGCCATCAAAGAAATTCTTTGTCTCTGCCGATGTCACTTTCTGGGAACCTGAGCCCTATTTTTCCACTCCTCCTCTTTCGGGGGAGAGTGTCATCATGGAAGATAAAGATTGGAACTCCCTTGATAACCCTTTTGATCTTTTTGGCCCCTTTAACCTCTAACAAACCAAACCCGAATCTCCTACACCCTCTGTACCCAATTACGAACCTAAGGATCGTATGACTGGACAAATGTACTCAAGGAAGAAAGTTGCAGCTCCTGAACCGATGCAAGTTCAAGAATCTGAACCAATCCCTGAAAATGAGGTAACAAATCATGAACCCTCCTTACAAATTTCATTCATTCCTGAAACTAACAATAATCTTTTAACCTCTGAACCTGACAGTGACCTTCCCATTGCCATTAAAAAGGGAACAAGGGAATGCACTAAACATCCCTTGTATACACTATCTCATGTTGTATCCTTTGAGAAGTTCTCACCAACCCATAAGAGTTTCCTTACCAGCTTGAACAATATCCAGACCAAGGTTCGAAACTTCGATTTCACCTGACACTTCGACCTTTAAAAATCAGAATTAATTCGGGAAAGTTTGAGAAGTCTTGGAGAATTATTGCAAAAATTCGTCAATTTAGAGAAGTTTAAAGAATTTCTATATAGATGTTAAAATATGCATAATTACTATTAGAAATTATGAAAACAAACATAAATAGATACTTTTCACATATAAAAGTATAAATATAATCGGTTGAAACATGTGTTTTACATTAACATTGTTTAACGCACATCCAAGGGTCGAAAATTCGATTTCAACTCGACTTCGGTCACTTGAAAATTAGAATTAATTTGGAGAAGTTTAATTTAATATGGAGAATTTTTGTAAAAATTTCCTAATTAGAGAAGTTCAGAGAATTTTTTTATATATGCTTAAATATATAGATTTATTGTAGTATAAGCTAAAAAACTAATATAAATAAACACTTTTAATTCATAAAGACCTAACAAAATCAATCTTATTAAGTGGGTTGATGAATTTGAAATGGTGGCTTTTGGTCTTAATTTATTTTCTTTGGTTTGATATTTAGTTTTTTGGTGGCTTGCTTCTCAACCATATACTTTGCTAGTTTGAATCCCACCGTGCTTAATTTATTAGTTTATTATTTACATGTATTGTTTTTTAATCTTGTTTTATAAGAATTAACTAAAAGAAGATGGCTTTGAAAACTTTTTTAATTATTTTTAAGTTTTTATCTTCTTTTCAACTTTTTTTTTTTTTTTGCTTCTTTTCTTCTCTTTTTGGTAAAGCATATCCCATAAACTACATAATTTGTTAGCTTATTAAATTATTTTTTAAAATTTATATTGCTATGTTGGTTGATGAAGTTGAAAATAATACATAATTATTGATATTTTTTTTGTTTTTATTAATGAAATAACATTTTTTTACTTCTTTGTCTAATTTCATCGAACTTTGTTGAATTTTATCGAATTTTGTCGAATTTTATCGAATTTCTTGTCGAATTTTTGCATTTTTGAATTGAAAAATAGAACTTTTATTGAAGTTTATCGAACTATTTCGGCGAATTTTTGTATTTTTTATTTTACATCCACTTCGCACTTCGATGGTAAAAAAAGAGAAATAATTCGTAGAAGTTCGCCGAATTTCGGAGAATTTTCGAACCATGATCCAAACTCCTACATCATTATCCAAGGCTTTATCTAATACAAATTGGAAACAAGCTATGAATGTGGAAATGGAAGCCCTGGAGAAAAATACAACATGGGAGTTAGTAGACTTACCTCCAGAAAAGAAACTTGTGGGATGCAAATGGGTTTATACAGTAAAATACAAAGCAGATGGGTCCCTAGAGCGCTACAAGGAAAGATTGGTAGCCAAAGGATATACTCAGACATATGGTGTGGACTATCAAGAGACATTTGCTCCAGTTGCAAAAATGAATACTGTGAGACTTCTTTTGTCATTGGCAGCCAATTATGACTGGGATCTGCAACAATTTGATGTAAAGAATGCATTTTTACATGGGGATTTAGAAGAAGAAATCTATATGGAAGTGCCTCCAGGATTTGGCACCACTGATAAAGTGTGAAAATTAAAAAAGGCCTTTTATGGACTTAAACAATCTCCGAGGGCATGGTTTGGTAGGTTTGCCAAAGTAATGTCAAATATGGGATATAGACAAAGCCAAGGAGATCACACTTTGTTTATTAAGCACTCGACTTCAGGGGGGGTTACAGCTCTGTTAGTGTATGTTGATGACATCATCATGACAAGAAACAAAGAGAACGAGAGACAAAATTTGAAGCGGTGTTTGACCGAGGAATTTGAGATCAACGAACTAGGGAGATTGAAATACTTCCTAGGGATTGAAGTGGCACACTCTAAACAGGGAATCTTTATCTCTCAACAGAAGTACATTACAGACCTTCTTAAAAAAACAGGGAAGCTAGCATTCAAACCAATGAATACTCCTATTGATCTTAATCACAAGCTTGGAGATGTTGAAGAAGCACTAACTGTTGATAAGGAGATGTATCAAAGACTAGTAGGAAAACTCATCTGTCTCTCTCACACAAGACCTGATATTGCATATGCAGTAAGTGTAAGAAGTTAGTTCAAGCACAACCCTAAAGATATTCATTTGCAAGCAGCTAATCGCGTTTTACAGTATCTTAAAGGGACTCCAGGACAGGGCATCTTATTTAAACGACACACAGGAATGGTTCTTGAGGCATATACTGATTCAGACTATGTTGGTTCAGTAGTTGACAGAAGATCAACTACTGGATATTGTACGTTTCTTGGTGGGAATTTGGTGACATGGCGAAGTAAAAAGCAAAATGTAGTGGCCAGATCTAGTGCTGAAGCAGAATTCCGAGCAATGGCACAAGGGGTTTGTGAGTTATTATGGTTGCAGATAATTTTGACAGATTTGAAGATACACTGGGATGGCCCTATGAGACTCTATTGTGACAATAAATCTGCAATTAGCATTGCCCATAACCCAGTTCAACATGATCGAACCAAGCATATAGAGAATGATAGACACTTTATTAAAGAGAAGCTTGATAGTGGGTTGATCTGTACTCCATATGTGTTTACCAATAATCAGCTCGCCGATGTGCTCACTAAAGGGTTAAACCATACTGCATTTCAAGCAAATGTGTCCAAGCTGGGAATGGTAAATCTTTATTCACCAGCTTGAGGGGGAGTGTTGTGGAGAAGAGCAAAATCTATGGGATTTATTTCCTTTAAGGATTTATTTCCTTTAAGGAAAGATGATAATTATGTGGGATTTATTTCCTTTAAGGTTTATTTCCTTTAAGGAAATATGATAATTTTAGTAGTCGTTTTATTTAGTAGTTACTAAAATTGTTTTATTTAGCAGCTACTAAAATTGTAATTATAGCTATATGTGTGCATAGCCCTGTATGTCTATATATACGGTGTCCCTCCATTAAGACATCATCAAGAATAAGAAAATATTTCCTCTCTTCTCACGTGGACGTAGGCCTTGGAGCCGAACCACGTTACATCTTTGTGTCTTTTATTAGTATTTAACAAATAATAATAATAATTAGGTCAAACAAGGACAATTTTGGTAATGTTTCTCCAAGTTGAACCATGTTGAGACTCTTAATCTAATCATGTCACATGCCATCTAAACATCTAACTAGCAAGTTTTTAATATCTTTTTTGTTTCTTTTGAGCAACACAATAACAGCAGCATGTCGATATTCTTAATCTTGTAGCACTTAGCTCCCATCCTGAGCATGATATTTGCCATAAGGACCTCCACACACCTCCTTGGTTGCACCCAATTGTAACCAACCTACTTTAGCAATCTATGTCAAAAGGAGATCATGAACAACAATGAAGGGCATGTCCATAATCTCTCTTTCCCTCTTACACAAAGTAAGATGCACCAGCTCGTGGAAATAGCCTTGAATGGTTTCCTCCTTTGGAGCACATTTGTAACATTAACCCTATCCAAAAATGATAAAAGCCCTAACCTTTGTTTGAAAGCTTGTGTTGTCCATACAAATGAGAAGGAAACAAAAGGAGGGACCAATGGGATATTAATTATCGAATCAAGATAGGACTTACGTGAAAAAACCCTTGAACTATCACCCTACCAAGTTCTCCTATCTGGTATGTATGCCTATATTTTTATCTCTTCCAATCTATCCAAGAGCCCAACCATCTCTACAGCCTCAAAATCATTAAGATTCCATTGAAAGTGAAAATAACAAATCATCTAATCACTGTTTGAATCTATGGGGCACCAGGAATGATGAGATTGGTTTGTTATGGATAATTCAAATGGGGTAGAAAAAAAAAAAAAAAGCTATCTTGAAAGAGTTTTTGTCGCATCACACATCTTTCCATAATCTAAAAATATCTTCATCACACGCCTCTAGTTGAAAAGAAATCAAAAAAATAGGGCACGATAAAGAGATAACTTCGACAAACTTTTGAATGCATCCCTAGTGCCCAAGCCAACATCCAATAATTGTTGGAAATGCCATGTCTGCTACCAATAATTGACACATAAGAGCCCATGTTCCAATGTAGATCTCCATCACCACTTTGCAACCAACGCCTTATTCTTAAGGCTAAGGTCACCAGTCCTCAAACCACCTTTCTTCTAGGGTTGAATCGTTATTTCCCAAGCGACTAGATGATCACAGCTCTCTACATCAATGCTTTCCCTCAAAAAGTTTCTCATCATATCCTTAAAGAGTTTGGCTATCCCATCCGAAAGCCAAAACAAAGATACAAAAGTGAATCAAAATCATTGAAAGGAGGATTGAACCATACTAAACTTTCCACCTTTAGACCAAAAAACACTTTTGCAACCACCAAGCCTTTTTAACACCTTCCTTATAATTGGACTGAAATTTCCTATTTCAAAGGATTACCACCCACGACAAGCCTAAATATCTCATAGGCCAAGTCCCTACTAAGCAACCAGGTTGGAGAAAGACTTTGCCCAAATCTTCCTAGTCAATATTGACACTTACCATTGCACTTTGGGGTGTAAGCAACCCGACCAACCCGACCTGACCCAAGGTCGGGTTAGACGGGTCACTTTTTTATAAACCCAACCTGATCGGGTCGGGTCACATTGAAACCCAATCAGGTAGACCCAATTCCACACCCTTTGATTGTGAGTGAAGAGTTGGCTCTTGAATGAGTGAAGTTGAGAGTGAAGAGGATGCATATATAGAGGGGGAGTAGCTTCTTTCCTTCTCTTTTTCCAATATGGGACTAAAAGAGAAGACTTATTCATCCAACTCTAGCAATTTATAATTTATGATATGCATAGATTGACAATTGTGGTTTTATGATATGCATTTATCATAACATATATAGTGTAATTTGCTATTTATTTTAGTTTTTTTTTTTTTTTTTTTTAAAGAAACTAAAAGATAGTGTATATATATATGCAAAGAAAAAAACATTTACAAACACTGTACCCAAGTACAAAAGCACCCAACTATACTTCTAGCCTTTAAACAAATTTGCCACCCTCGAAGCCAATCTCCTAAAGAATACCCATTTGGAAGTTACAATTGGCCACCCAAAAAGATGCAAAAAAATGAGAGTTTTCCCAAACTTTAATTGCTGAACAGAACTCATCATGGAATAGGCGTCTATTCCTCTCCTTCCACAAAGACCATAGTACTGCTAAACAAACCACCTTCTAGTGTTCTCTCCACAATACTTGAACACTATCCAATAAAAGGAAATATATTCATACTGCCACCTCTTATATCCACCTCACCCATTACTGGGAAGTGATAACACCATCTACTCCAAACTTCCTTAGTAAAGGGACATTGCCAACAGACATGTGTCACAGACTTCAACTCCTGTCTGCAAAGGTAGCACCAATACGGAGAGAGACTCATATTTGGGAACCTTTTTTATACCATATCACCTGTATTTATCTTCCCATGACAAGCCACCCAACCCAGGAATTTAACCTCTGATGGTACCCATGCTTTCCAAACTAAGTTATTATAAATGAATGGAGAATCAGTGAACCCATTAAGGATAGATGCATGAAAATATTTAGTGGAAAATAAGCCCGAAGACTCCTATGGCCATATTTTAGCTTTTGGGTAACCTAGCTATGTTTTCCAATTAAATGTAAACCATAGTTGGTGCATTTGAGAAAATATTAAATTATTGTAAGTTTGTAACTTACACCTAATTACAAGATGGGTAATATTTGTAGTTTTCCTAAGAAAATGTATTTAAATAATTTTGTAGTTTAAAAACATTGACTATTAATTACTTTATTAATAATGTATTTAATTATAAGGGGCGAATATTTGGTTTTCCACTTATATTTAGTTATTTACCAAAGAAGGTTTACTTGAATATTGAACAGTCAATCGTGAACACTTTATTATAAACTAATTAAAAATAAAAGTCAAACTAATAAAAAAGAAGAAATGCACAAATCTTTGAGATGATATTACATTAAAAGTTAGATTCCATATTCTCAGAAGTTATATTCATTTTTACCTATTACCAGTTATATAACTCTAAAAATAAGGTAATGAATTAAAACATTGTTACATTAATATATATATACTTGATAGGGTTTGAATCCAAACATGAAAATAAATCCTCCATTGGCGATGGGGAGTTTATCACCCATAAATTCCTCTTATTTTTCATCTCTTAATTATTATATCATTGAAAATGATCACATTTGAAATTATTATATTATCTCTAGTTATATTTTTGTTATTATATCATACTAGCATGTATATAAGTTAGATTCTATATTCTTAGAAATTACTTTTAATTTTAACCATTACTAATTACATAAACCCAAAATTAAGGTAATGAATTAAAGTGTTATATTGTTACATTAATATATATACTTGATACATTTTGACTTCAAATGTGAAAATAAATCCTCTAATTAGTGATGGGGAACTTACAACCTGGAAATTTCTCTCATTTCTCATATCTTAATTATTATATTTGATAATTGTTTTATATATACTTATATAAAATAATAATTAACAATTTATTTCAAAGGGCTAATTTTAACAAAATAGCACTTCTGGATACTTGTTTCTCAAGTAAGTTCAAAGGGACTACTCATTTCATAGAGCATGACTATAGAAGGACTTGAGATTGGGTGGAAAGAAAGAGTTGTTGGGTTTATATAGTGGGAGAGGGCTTTGAGTGATTTAATAATTGGCAAGTATGTTAAAAAAAGGGTGATTTTAATATTGTGAACTTATATATTATATTAATCAATGGGCCTCAATTCCTCTTTCTTTATGATCTCATTCGTTGAACCTTGGGGATAACCATTAGCATTGTGATCAATCACCACACCACCTCTATCATACATACGACATTACACGACGCGAGAGTGCAGGGTCAACACACACCTAAAGCGTTAAAGAAAGGCAGAAATAAGAAAGAGATTATTCCCTAAGAGCTTGTCCAGTATCATTGGTACCTGAAATGCGGCCAGTGCAAGAGGACATCCTTGCCGAACAGACTGAGAAATTGAAAAGGACGGTAGCACGGCTCCTAAAAATGTCTTAGAATGGTGTGTGACATCAGTCCGTAGAACCTAAAAAAATGAGATGGTTGTGGCGCGAAGTACTCTTGTGAACCTACGTCCCGGGTACACTCGCTCGACGCAATTTGAACTTTGATGTTTGAGATTTTTTTTATTATTATTTCACTTAAATCACCTATGTTATGTAGATGAAAAGATATTGATTGTTGGTGGCTAAGGAAAAATGTGTGGAGAAGAAGAAAAAGATAGTGGAGAGCTCTATAGATAAATATTAAGTAATGAGGTTCATGGATTACTAAACAAATGTCTCAAATATCCTCTTCATATGAATAAAAAATAATTAAATTGATATTTTATAAAAATTAATAGAATTGTCATAACTTATATATGGTACACCACTACTAGCTTTACCCACATGTAGTTGAAGATTTGATACTTGTGAGTGTATACACACTCACTTGGTCAATTAATTGGCACATCATGTTGTGACATTTATAAACAATCAATATGTTACAACATGTAATCCTCTATGAACAATAGTATTACAAGAAATGATATTATGTCCTTGCCAACTTCTAATCAAATATATACTAAAAAGGCCTTGAAAACATGTATATTAAGTAAGTAAAAGGATGGATGTATTATATACAATTTGATTTGGGCCTTGAAAAAATATTTACTAATGATGCCAAAGTATATAATGTAGTATTTAGTTAACAACAAATCTTTTAGCAATTTTTGTATTTATATTATTATGAATTTTTGTATATTTCATAGTTATATATAAGAAGTATTATGAGATGAGAGTTAACACTCAGTAGTTAGTAGTTATGTATTTGTATGTGAGATTTACTCAAAATAGAAAAAGGAATGGAAGTTATACACTTGTATGTGTGATTTATTTAAAATAAAAAAAAGGAATGAGAGGGTACAATCTTACATATGTTATACAAACAAACTATTGTTTAGCGTATCAATCATACATGTTCATAATATACATGTGTATAAATATTTACATTTATGTACATCCTATAGTAATATATCATATCATAATATAAAAATTATTTCCAATTTTTCCTTCTACAAGGATACTCTGTCTTATCACTTCATTTATAGAGTCAAAGGAATTATTTCCAATTTTTCTTTCTACAAGGACACTTTGTCTTATCACTTCACTTAAAGAGTCAAAGATGGTAGGTTGAAAATGAGGTGGGAAGGGGCATTTTATAAGGGAAGAGCTCACCCCCTCCCCTCTTACGTTGTGTGACTAGAGATGGGGAGGGGCTTCTCCCCCTCTTTTTGTCCCACATCAGAAATAACAGGGGAGGGGGTAAGCTCTTCCTCTATAAAAGCCCCCCTCCCACCTCTTTGCATCCTCATCCAAAGTTCCTCATGGGAACAAAGCCGTATGCTATTATGAATGCAAGAAGGCTTTGGGAATTGGGGTTTCTTTGTTTAGCAAAGAAGCTCTGAATTAAAAAATTATAATTAAAAAAAAAAAAACATCCTTTTCTTGTCAATTTTCTTTTCATTTCTTTATATATTTTTTTTATTCTTTTTTATATCTTTGTTTTATTTTTATGTTCATTTTTTTAATATTTATGTTTTTCTTATTTATGTTTTTGACAATTATATTTTTGTGTTATTTATTTATACTTATTTTTCCTTATTTTAGCATTGTTAAATATTTTTATTTTCTTAATTCTTGACTTTTTGACTTTTTATATATTTTTATTTTTGTTGACCCAACCAACCTGCCCGACCCTTCGGGTCAAAGTCAAGTCAAAAAAAATTTCACTCGATAAGGTCGAGTCGGGCTAATTTTTGGGCCACACCCGACCTAGCCTGACCTGCTTACAGCCCTACATTGTACCATTTGAAAAGGAGTTTTAGCCTTGATGACCACGAGTCTCAACATGATACAAAAGCAATCCATTATCTTCAATATTTGTGAAATGTAATGCTTGTTCCTTCCAAAAGGGCCCAATGTCATCTACAAACTGCATACATGATACATCAATCCTCCACCTTCCCACCTCAAACCCTTCAACCAATCCATATTCCTTGGCTCTACCCACCATCCTTCCAATAACAACTGCCACCATGGTAAATAAAAATGGAGAAAATGGATGACCATTGTCTCAATCCTCTAGAGTCCTCACACTTCCCACAAAGCCTCCTATCAGCCATAATTGAGTAAGACACTTACCTCACACAACTTCCTATCCATCAACAACTCCCAAAACTCTTTTTTGTCATAACATAATTAAGGAAGTTGGGTCAATGCAGTCATAAACCTCATCAAATTCAAGCAAAATCAACTCAGTCATAGAACTCTACAAAGTCAAGCTTGAGAACTTACCCTACCTTCCTTCGACTCCTATAATTCTTAACTACCTTGGTTGCTATCACCGCCATATCCAATATCTACGTCCCATGAATGAATGCTCCCTAACTCCATGCTACTGTAGCACCCAGCACCTATGCAAGTCTCAAGGAAAAAACTACGGATATGACTTGGTAAAGGTTAGCAAACAAACAAATTTTGGATCTGATGCAATTGATACCAAAGCAAAACTTCTTCCTTGGATATTTAACAACCTCACATTTCTCCTCATCCAATCTTCTTCTTGTTCCCCCATTGTTTATCTTCTTTCATTCAATAGTTTTACCATTACTTTACTTCTCTCATTTCTTAGCATTGCACAATCATTTTCTTTTAAATCATTTCCAACAATCCTCATTCAAGATGTAAAAGGATTTAAAACAATTTTAGCTTGTTATTAACATGAAGAATGGAGAATTAGATTAATGACAATTGACAAGAACACACATGTGCAATTAGCTTAATAAACTCGAACCAAATTTAACTTTATTTTTGAACAATTCCTTGTCAACAAATAATCATCATTCAATTAACAAACAGACAAGGACTAATTCGATGATTACTACAAGCAATCAAGTATGAGTCCAATCCATTGTATTGTGTCTTAATTCTTAAAACTAGGCTAAGTTTTAAGTTCAACTCTACTAATTATTCAGTTGTCCACATGCATACAAAAGGTGGTAAACAACTACATTGCAACTTCACAACATGCAAAGTAGGTGTGTAAGCGGGTCAAGCAGGTCAGTTTTTTGGGCAAAGTTTAACTTGACTCAACATAATCGGGTGACAGAAAATTATACCCACAACTAACCCAACCCTCAAAAAAAAATTTAATTCACCTGCCCAAGCCAACTCCAGGTCAGGTTGGTCGGGTGGTCAGGTCCGCAGAGAAGCAAACCCACTAATTTTTAGAGAATTTCTTGCCCGGGAAGGGAATTATGAGATATTTAATTTAATATCTCTTACTCTTTATCAAGTCACATGTGTGATTTCATGAGTCAAAGGTTCTCTCCATTGACAAATCCTCTCCTCCTAATTTGTTCAAGGAGAGAATAGAAGATAAGGAAAACATTGGAGGAGGAGGGCTTTTATAAGCTAGCGCTCTCCTCCCTCTTTCTTTACCCCCAATGAGGGATTAAAAAAGATGAGGAAAACTTTGGAGGATGGCTTTTATAAGCTAGCACCCTCCTCCCTCTTCCTTTCTCCCCGATGTGGGATTAAAGAAAAGGGGAGGGAACCCCTCTCTTTTGCCCCTTGTCCAAGCCACATCTATATTCTCCATCCCCATTTCTAGTTTAAATTTAAAATAAATTTAACACAAAAATACATGATTCTCAAGTGTCAACTTACATGTCAATTTTTTTGCGTATCACTTTATTTATCTAACTATGAAAAATACAAAAATTCATGATAATATACATACAAGAATTGCTAAAAAACTCCGCTTTCTGGGATGGAGAAGCTTCCCTTTCTTTGATTCATTCGCCCCACGTGGTCATCTTAAGTCCAAAAGTTGTTAACTAAAGACTACATTATATACTTTGTCATTATTAATCAATAATTTTTTTCTTTATTATCAATATTTTATATTTAATAACCCAAATACAATAGGAAACCAATTAACCAACTCAATGACATGAGTTATTGTGATTTATTGAACATCTTTTACTTTTGCAGTCAACGTAGGGATCCAAATCAAATTAAAGAGTATATACACAATACAGAAGTTGGCAATTTCCACTACCCACATGAGTTTTTAATTTAAAATAAGATATTCAAGTAAAATATAAAAATAATGTAGAATATGTATCAACAACATTATAGAGATTTCAGTTAATTAAGCTAATGACATGAAAGTTGCCCCATGTATAATGCAACTTATAAAATGGGTGATCCTTTTACCAAATTGCCTCCTATAAATCATTATAATTTTATATCTTGCTTTTAAATTATTGAATAGTTAAGTTTAAAGCTAGTTTGGTTTAAATTTTACCACCACTTATCTTTGTAATTTAAATTTTTTTAAAACAAAATCCCTAGCTTCATGTGGGTTAATTTATAGAATTTTCTTCCTTTTTGAAGGGGTCAAGGGTTTTATCATTGGGCTATATGTTCTTTTTTCACATGCTTTCTTTTGAAATGGAGCAAAAACTTGATATCATAACATCCCCAAATTTAACATATATTTTTACTCATGATTCTAATTATCTGTCACCATCAACATATATTTCAATGATATAATAATTAAGAGATGAGAAATAGGAGGAATTTCTAGGTGATAAGTTCCCCATCACCATTGGAGGATTTTTCATGTTTGAATTCAAACTCTATCAAGTATATATATTAATGTAACAATGCAACTTTTGGAGTTATACAACTTTTTTTTTTGCAACCTTTGGAGTTATATAGCTGGTAATAGGAAAAAATGGAAAATATTTTTTTAGAATATGGAATCTAACTTTTAATCTAATATCACCTCAAAGATTTTTGCATTTTTTTTTATTTAGTTTGAATTTTATTCTTAATTAGTTTATAATAAAATGCTCATAGTCGATTGTTCATTACTAAAGTAAACCTTCTTTGGTAAATATAAGTGGTGCATCAAACATTCTCCACTTATTGTTAAATGCATTTAATTAAGAATCAATGTTTTTAAACTACGAAATTATATAAATACATTTTCTTAGGAAATTAACAAATACTACCCATTTTGTAATTAGATGCATTACCCCATGTCATAACAATTTTATATTTTCTCAAATGCACCAACCATGATTTATATGAAATTAGATAACATAGCTACGTTACCCTACAACTAAAATAGATAAGTTACAAATTACAATATATATGTTATGGTTTATACATATCATAAACCATAATTGTCAATCTATGCATGAAGCCTTTTCTTTTTTAGTCTCACGTTGAAAACAAAGAAGAAAAGAAGCAACTCACTTTCTATAAATACATCTTCTTCACCCCTCCAACTCCATTCACTCAAAAGCCAACTCTTCACCCACTATCAAAGGGTGTGAAATGGGGGCATTCTTAACTTAGAAGTCCCCAATGGCAATAATTTTAACTATGTGTACATTAACCATAATTGTCAATCTATGCACAACGCCTTTTCTTTTTAGTCTCACATTGGAAGCAAAGAAGAAAGTAGCCACTCACTCTCTACAAATACATCCTCTTCACCCATCCAACTCCATCCATTCAAAGCCAACTCTTCACCAACTATCAAAGGGTGTGAAATGGGGGCATTCTTAACTTAGAAGTCCCCAGCGGCAGCATGAAGCCTTGTCTGTTTTAGTCTCACATTGGACACAAAGAAGAAAAGAAGTCACTCACTCTCTATAAATACATCATCTTCACCCCTCCAACTCCATTCATTGAAAATCCAACTCTATATTTATATTTATATTAATAAGTTGGATCAGGTCGGGTCCACCTGATTGGGTTTCAATGAAACTCAAGACCCGACCCAACTAGGTTGAGTTTATCAAAAAGAACCAACCCGACCTATAGTGTAAACCTAACCCGGAATGGTCATGTTTGGTCAGGTCGGGTTATCAAGTTTGCTTACACCCCTAATGCAAAGTACAAAGAATATGCATGGTTTTTATTTTTTATTCTTCAGAAAAGATAAAAGGACGCAAGAGTAAACGAGATAGAAACACGGGCGCTCTCATGCCCATCCGATCACAAAATTTATGTGTGTATTGTTCACAGATCTATGATCAAACAGACGTGGTAGCACCAGCATTTCTATCGCATTTACTCTCGCATCCATTGGGCACACAAGCTGCACAACCCTTTTATCATCTACAATATGCAATGGATAATCAGCCCACATGTTCAACCATAGGAAAAGAAAGTAATGCAATGTCTTAAAAGATGATGAAGGACATGAAGCCATGCCATGCATTCATGAGGTGGCAATTCCGCGTGACATCACGTCCAACATCATCTTTAAGGATACAACACGTTATCATTGGATGTGCAAAGTTGCCTCTGTGAAACACATCACAAAGGACTCACACATTTAAATATTTCTTTCACGAAGCGTGCTTGGGAAGGAGGAGTACCTCCAATAAGATCCTCTCAAGAAATGATAGTATGTCCAAATTTCAAATGCATCCAACAAATATCATGCCCTAAGTCTGAAGGGTCAAAAGTCAAAACAAGTCCTAGTAATGGGTACTTTATTTTATTATCTTTTGCGCAAAAATAGGATTTGTGCTCTAACTTTATCATCTTCAATCATCTTGGAAATAGAAACCTTGTTGGTTCCTTTCCATCTAAGTATAATAGAAGGTAGTAGAAATGGTTATATTCTTAATGATATAGCGTACAAAACCTATAGTCTATAGATGTTAAATCAGCTAATCAATCTCTTTACCCCATGGAAAGTCCACCTATGTCTAGGAGAAACCATAACCATGCATACAACAATCATCATCAATCACCTTTAATATAGAAACCTTGATCGATTTCTTCCCATCTGGGGATGAGAATAGGTAGATGAAATGGCTATATTCTTCATGTATGATGCAGGTGCAGCATCCAAAACCTGTAGTCTATAGATGCTAAATCAACAAATCAATCTCTTCATCCCATGGAAAATCCACCTCTATAAAACTGAAGCCAAGTATACAACAAATTCTCTTGGTTGATTATATCCAAGGACACAAATAAAATTCAGCAAATGCCAACAGCATTAAAGACAATATTGGCTCATCCAAAAGTCTTTGACCCACAGCACATTCTAGGTTTTAAGTGCTTCTTCGAGCATTCTTTTTACAATATACCAGGAAAATATATGCCTAAATTATAAAATAAAAAAAATAAAATAAAAATCTAAATGAGGAACAAGGAGACGCCCAAAAGGAAGCAACATTTACAAAAGATCGGCCTACTTGTTTATCAAGTCTCCTAAAGAGAGCCTCAGACACTTATACCCCAACAACCAACATACAAGATATGAATTTAACCCCACACACATGCGTGCAACTCTTATGATTAAATATTCTACCCTTTTCGAACCATATTGGCCAAATCAAGGCCATTGAAACATTATCCACTTAAAAGAGCTTTTGAGACTAGCAAAAGAGTTTCCTACATCATTTGATGTCAATTTTAACTCCTATGAGCTTCAGGGTTTTCCAAAGTAAATGACAATGTCATCTCATCAGTTTTAAGCATTTCATTATGATCAATTTTGCTTCAATACTGAACAAGCTTGCTGGGGGAAGCATATAGCACATTCTTGTTCAATATCTAAAAAGAATCCCAGCATTATAACTATTCAACACTCAACTTTTAAGGTCTGTAAAACAAATCAAACATACAAGATGAATCATTTTCTTGATTACATCACCTTTCCAATAAGAGTTTCCCAACAGATGAATATGAGGTCACTGTGATATCAATATTCAATTAGCAAGTTAGCGTGCTTGGAGATGATGCTTTTTTACAAAAGATCATACTTCATACTGACAGAAATTCTCCCATAGCGTCAACTTTCTTAAAATGCTTCCAATCAGATGGTTGGTTCCTCCCTTGCCACTATGTGAAAGTAGGAGATCAATGAGAGTTATCAACATCTTTATGGGCCCCTTTAAGTTTTTCTTGAACTTGTGTGGAATCCAGAAAGTACTTTTAAACCATCAAAGAATTGTACATGAACTCTCCACCATCCATTCTAATACATCAACTAAAAAGTATTCAATAAAGTAAAGGACGATATGATCCTAACATTGCTGCTACTAGTCACGCCTTATCTGACCTAAACCAAGTACCAAGAACCATATTGACACATTTAGAAAGGATGTACTGCATGGTTGCACGACCAAAATGTGTACGAAAACAGATACGACCTCCTGGGAAGCAAAATTAAATTAATATTGAAGCTGAAATCAAAATCCTATCTTGATAACTGTTGATGGATAATAGTTTGACCTTCTTTTAGCCATAGATAGCATTTGACTAAACAAGTAAAATAGCAACATTTCTTCAATGTCGAGGAATATATTTCCATTCAAAGAAATGGCCACAATAGATCCTAAAGTCACCACAAGATGCCACCTTTCCCAAATCAGAGAGCCTAAACCCAGGAAGCTCTCTAAATAATCAACAAAAACCACCTCCCAGCCCCAGCATTTCACAAACCAATCGAAAATCTACAAGAGTACTACACTTCCAACGTCATGAAATACAACAAAACCAACATCAAATGCTACCTCAAGCACCCAAATCCTCCCACCAAAAACCAACCATTTGCTCACTACCAACACCTACCCAAGTTCTATAGTCAACCAAAAACACCAAAATCCAACACAACCCACTTCAACTATCACCAAACAGAGAAAAACCCATCTCTCTCTCCTCGATCGAAACACGCCCACGAAACAAAATCAACCAAAATCAACACCAACAACACACAAAAATCTCAAAAAAAAAAAAAAATTCCCAAAAAAACTCAAAAAAAAATCTTACATTGCTTCCTTTCCAAACTTGGTACACGCGCTTGGCCATGAGAATCCAACCTCTCCCGCTAATCCCGAACAGAATCGATGTTTTGCAACTTACAGTCGTTCATCTTCCTCAGATCGAATGCCGTGAATGCCGCGAGTTCTTGTTCTGCGTTCCCAAAAGAAGACTGATCGTAATCTTTCAACTAGAGAACAAAGACTACTACTGATCGAGCGAGCTTCTTTTTCTTGTTGTGCTTTTTTCGATCTGAAAAAAGAAAAAGAAATTGAACCCAAAAACGAAAAAGAGAGAGAGAGAACGAAAAGCAGGTTTAAGTATTAAGGAATGTCCTTCAGAAACATTCGATTTCGAGGAATGGCGAGAGAGCCATATAGGTAGGCAGGAGGAGAACCCATCTCTCCCACGTTGTGCCTTCAGTATTAAACCAAAAAAGAGTTAAAATGACTATTTTGCCACTGGTTTTTAGGGATTTTTACGCATCGACGAATTGAGGAATTGGACAATCGTTCGGTCACTTTCGTAAATCGATGTGCAAAAAGGTGCTTCCCTCCCTGTGACTGGCAGCGGCGGCACACAGGGTGGGCCCAGTAATGAGAATTATGTTTAGTGAATGTTATTAGAGATGTAACTTTCATATATAATGTCATGTTTTCTTTAGTTTTTTTATTGGTGATTTTAATAATTAATATAGATTTAATGATTTTATAATCAATATAATAATTGAACAATCTAACATTTTATACTAATCCCACAAGCCCAAAGTCTCTTTCATTTTTTACATGACTTATATTAATATTTTTCAGTTTTAAAGTCTTTAATTATAATATTTTACTTTATTTATAAATAAGGCAGTTTTACCTTTTTATTTAAAGATGGATGTTATTTGAACCCTTGACCATTATTCTTACCCCAAAACCCAAAAAAAATAAAAATTACCTACTTTACCATTTTGTAATTGGACCAAAATGACCATATATTAACGTATTTTCGTATTTTTCTTTCATGCATTTACTAAACTTACCCACTACCATTATCATCTTCCTCTTTTTTCATTTTCAATCTCCTCTTTACACTTTTTTTTCCTTCTAAATATTAATTCAAACCTTGGAGATTCATATTTGATGAATTTAAATCATTTTGAGTGGATTTTAAAGAGTTTTAAACTCTATTTTAGTGTGTTTTTAGTGTGTTACAAACAAAGATTAAGGAATTCACTCTAGGTAGGCATCCCATTCTTGTCGATTATCATTTCAACACATTGCTCAAGGATATAATGATCTAGCGAATACCTTGGCTCGAAAAGCTCTTAAGAAATCTTGTCATAGGTGTTGGCCTTATTTGGACTCTTCACGTGAATCTTTTTAAAAAAAAAAAACCAAGATTAAGGCATTCAAAAACTCTAACTATCAACACATGTTGATAACATTATGGCAAAGAAATCAAGCTTGAGTGACGATGCACATCAATCTAAAGTAAGTTTTTTGTTTTATTTTAGTGATTTTTTTCCAACAAAACGGGGTTCTGGTTCAGCCCCTATGTGACTGTAGTCATTTCTATGTTGTGTCTTTGGGGTTTATTTAATATGGTTTACGATGTTAATAGGTTATAGTTTTGTTTAATTGAATTTTTTTTTTGGTAATTTCATAATGAAGAGTCGAGTCTAGATATGGTTATAGACTACAGGAGTGATATGTTTATAAACTACAGGAGCAATTCACTCCTAACGATTCATTCAATACCAAAGAAGAACTCATTTCATTGGTTCAAGTTGTTTGGAGGAGGAATGATTTGGTAATCATTACTCGAAATTCAAATGCAGGGGAGAATGGTCGATGAGAAAAGTGGTAATCATTACTTGAACCTTTTGCGTTGATTTGGATTAAATTTAGATATTTGTAACCCAACTGATTTGGGTTGGGTCAAGATTTTATAAAAAATAACCAAACTAACCCGAATTAACTCGAACTAATTAAAAGTAATAGTTATTATTTTATATTTATCAATTTTACTATAGTCATTTACTATAATAAAATTATTCAAAATATTATAATAAAAGGAGCATGAAAGAAGTTACCTTAATAAATATTACAATGGTCGCATTTGACTTAAAAATAGTTTTATAAAAAAAATTAAAATTCAAAAATTAAGTAGATCATGTAATTCTATAATTATATATTGAGTAGACTAATCCAATCAACCCAACTCAAACCAACATGAAGTTAATGGGTTGGTTTGTGTTGGATTTAGGAAGTCTATTGAGTTGGGTTGGGTTGATATTTTATCATAATCCGAACCTAGGGGTGACAATTTTACCCAAGGCCCATGGGCTTGACCTGGCCCAAATAGCTCAGTCCAAACCCAGCCCCAACTATTACATGGGCAGGCCTACACCGGTCCCAAAACTTATTAGACGGGTTTGGAATAACGTAGCTAGGCCCGACCCGACCCGCTAACCCGGACCAAAGGTCCGAAGATTGGGCCTGATTATACATACATACATTATATATATATATATATTATATTATATATATTTTAGATTTATTGTAAAATATATGTATGTGTAAATTGTAATATACTCTTAATACAAAGTTACGCGCGTGCGCACACACACACACACACACATATATATATATATATATATATATATATATATTATAATAAATACAAAATATATATGTGCATGTAATTAAAAGTATAAAATGAAAAAATAAAACATAATTAAAATTGTGTTATATAATTAAAATATATATAATATATATAAATATAATACGTACTACATACATAATACATTGTGTCAAAAAAAAATATGTGTGTGTGTAGGTATGTATGTATGTATATGTATATATAACGATAAAAAATATAATCAAGTGTATTATTATGACTAAGAGTGCGTGATATATATTTAATTAAGTCAATGGTGTTATTTAATTAAGGGTTTATATTTGTATTATATATATATTATTAAGAGTATGTTCAATTAGGTATATAATACAAATGATCCACGTACCTAGTCTATTTCTTAATAAGAGTATATATAGTATATAATTATAGTATAACATGGTAAAAAGAAAACATAATTAAGATTCAAGAGTATTTAAAAATAATTAACTATATATATAATTAAGAGTTTAAAAAATGAAAGAAAAAAAACATAATTAAGAGTATTTAAAGCGTGTATAATAAGAAAAACACAATAGTGAAGAGTGTTATATACTTATATATAATTAAGTGTTTATATTTGTATTGTACATACATAATTAAGAACACATCAAATAATAGTTATCGAAGTCTACAAAGATCAAGCTCGAAGAACGAAGACATATCTCATATGAAATGCATTAGTTTGATCTTAAGTGTGTAGGGTAACCCCTCCATCAATCTCAACACTAAAACTCTCAAAATTGCAAAGTTTTCAAAATCACTTCGATTTAGTATTTGATTTTAACAAAATGCTTTCCGAAAGGTTTTAATCATAATTTCAATGAGTTTTGAATGATTTAAAAGTGTTTAATCTTATATCAAAGTGTTTTGATTCAATGAAATCGTTCTTGATTGTCAAAAGATTGATTTTTCCAAAATCAGGAACCTATAACGCTCTATCATTGATGATAGCCCGCTATCCAACCAATTGCCAAAGTTTCCAGAAGGCAATTGCGTGCTATCATTGATGATAGCCCACTATCAATCTATTGCCAATTTTCTTTTTCTGTACAAAGGGCAATAGTGCGTTATCATGGATGATAGAGCGTTGTCAATGAGTTCATAAAATCAGGAGTTCTCAATTTTCAGTATATCAAGCTTCAATAGCCCGCTATAGGCCAATATCGTGCATAATGAACAGGTCGATAGCGCATTATAGGACATGATAGCGTGCTATCATTGCCGGAGACAAAAATCTGACGAGAAAAACGTGAGCACTTTCACTTGCTCGATATTTATATTCCTTGCATAGTTTTGTCAGGTTATTTTAACTGAAATTTTCTCCACTAACACCTGGATGATTCTCATTGTCCCGCATGCCCAAAACAACTTTAGATTAAACAATGTTTTGAATTCAAATCATTCCATATTCTTTTGTTCTTGAACCTGAAACTAGTCATTTTATAAAACACTCATTCTCTGATTTATATTTTATTGTAATTAATTTACCTTAAAAGTATGTATTTGATTACATTAGTTGTCCAAAAGTTAAGTCTAAAGGCCCGACCCAAAAGCCCAGTCCATATATTTTTTGAGTTGGGTCTGGGCCAAGACTTTTTAATGTTGGCCCAACCCAAAATTTTATAAGGCCCGGCCTGGTCCGACCAGATTATTCCTAGGCCTGGTGGGATCGGGCCAGACCGGGCCAAATGACCCGAATTGCCACCCCTACCTGAACCAACCCAACTCATGAACACCCCTAATTGACTCAACCTTGTTTGGCAGAATCGAAGAATTAATGTTTTCCTTGTTTTTTGGGGTTTTCCTACTCCTTTAACTTTAAGACCTTTCTAGTTATTTTTGCATTATTTATAGACATCTCAAACTAATTTAGGTGGTGGAGTACCGTTCTCCACTTGTTCTCATCATTTTGTTAACTTCAAAGTACACCAAATGATTGGAATGGGTGGGAGCGGTACCCCCACCACTCTAATTAGGTTTGAAAATTCAACAAAACACATGAGAATGTCTAGAAATTCAAAAAGAAGTAGAAAATCCAAAAAAAAAAAGGGAAAATAAGTAGTTGAGTTGAAAAGGTCGAAACTAACACAGTCGGTTCGGCTCTGTCTAGCCAAACAAATTGCTTCTATTCGGCCAGACTGGGCCAAACTACTTTTTTTCTTTGTTTTTGGGGTTTTCATCCTCCTTTTAAAATTTCTAGGCATTTTTCACATTTTTATGGACTTTCCAACCTATTTTGAGTTGTGGGACATCATTCTCTGCATGTTCACTTGTTTTAATGATTTTGTTAAATTCACAGTGAATAACTAATACAAAGTTATGTATCCCACAAAATAATGTCTAAATTATATCTGAAATATGAATTGGAATTTAAGATCGGTCCACAATAGTATCGAATTATACAATTCACCAGTACAAATTTAAGAAAGCAATAAAAAAAACAACAACTAAAGCTAATGTCCTTTGCGCTTGTGGGGATTATGATTTTGCCAATTGACCATTGCAACTAATGATGGCTTTGCTTCATCGTGTCTGAGGTTCGATGGCCTAGTTTTTTCGTCCATTGCAAAGGGAGGTCTGGCTTCATCATCATGGATGTTCACACCAAACATAACACTTATTATGGAATCTATGGCGACAATCGAACTACCAATTGTTAGCTTTTGTTCTAGGGTGGATCTTCATTGCATTGCGATGTCCAATGCCCGTGTTTTGTTGTTAACTTGTTATATATAGTACGTACAAATAAATTGTCGCGACCCCTTCCGCAGGGCGACGTCGCGACCGGTACAAAATACCACATACATTGCACATAATCGTATATGACATCATATCAGCCTAACCTATATACAATCTCAACCTGTATAATCATTCAAAAAATAATTCACATACATTGTGTCCCTCTATCAATTCCACATATAATTATTTACAATTCAAAATTTAACTCATATCCACATCAAGGTCCACATCAAGATCAAAAATTTCATATCTATGTACCATATCCAACTACAAAACCCATCTAGATGATAATGTATACAATATGATGTTATAAATTTATAAATCCATTGAAAATAATTATCTCCATGTTCTCCAAAAACATACATCAAGAAATGAAGGTATAGAAGTCAACTACTCCTCGCGTGCCTTGCCTTTTCCTTTAAAACCTGAAATACTGGAGAAGAAAGAGTGAACAACCACAGGCTTAGTGAATATTTATAACAATGACATCATATGTGCATTCATAAAGAACATGCTTATTTAAAACAATTTAATCAATCATATGGAAAGATTAAACAATATAATACATGCTCAACATATCACCATTCAATGCATTTTTATTCAAATCATACAATATCATTTGAAAAACCATATACATCCTCCTCTTTCTAAGTAATAAAGCGGGACTTAACCTCTCATTAGGCATCTATGAGAGTTATCCGCGAGGACTCTGTCACACCCCGCCCGGAGATGCGCCTAAATCGGCAGAACACTCACGGACGGGGCGCGAATGCAATATAATAATAATCGAGTGAGTAAGAACACAATAGTGCATAAGTCTGATTTTATTAATTTCAGAATATTGTTTTGTACATGAAATAGAAAAGGGAACATCCTCCCAAAATCCCCAATGAATAAAGAAAGGGTTACAAAATGTGGGCCCAAAAACCTCCACCCAGTCCACCCTAATCTCCTCAGAAAAATTGGATAACAACGGGATGAGCTACATGCCCAGTAGGTAAAATAATTCGTGAATATGACAATTAATAAAGCAAACTTCATAATCAAATATCATAAATACACATCAGAGCATTATAATCAATACAACATGTATGTATGCATGACACCGTCTCGTATTGGTTCCATGATTGTACGTCGCCTGAGTTCACGTACAGATGTCCCTCACCAGGAGTAGCCGAGTTCATTGTACGTCCCTCCTCAGGAACGACGCCCTGGATTCACATACAGATGTCCCTCCCCAGGTAAACCCAAGTTCTCATTGTAATCCCTCTCCAGAGAAATATCAATAATAGTGAGCATTGCTTCTAACTATTCTATGGATCACAAACCACATACGTCCCTAGGTGGTGCTTATGTATGATGCTAATGCATGAACATGTCCGGTCTTTACCAACATTAGACAGGATTTGAAAACGTCTGGTGATCCTTATCAGGGTCTGTATCACTACGTGCACAATTAGGACATTCAATATCACTTGTACAAGCTGATAGCTTTCAAATAAGACCAACCAGATCAGTCTCCAGCTTGAGAGGTGAGACACGAGGTCTACTTAAATACCAATCGTCTAGAGAAGCATGCTACTTCTCGTTCACTATTTAAAGTTACTGAGGAAAAGACTGAGTCTGATTGAGCCAGATTGACCACTAATCCAGCATCGCAACAATATAATACATTAATTTCAAATATACAAGCATAAATATGACATATATAAACATTATAGGCAATAATGTTGTGTAAATGAATAGTAGACATAATAATAAATGAATGTAAACTTTAATAAAAGTCATAAGACACGCAAACTTATGTTTGTTCCCTACCTTTAGATAATAACTCCTTTTTAAACTAGCGCCCTCCCATGGGCAGAACGGCGTTGCACCGCAAAGAGAGTCTCGAGAGAGAGAGAGAGAGAAATTTTCCAACAAGGGGAGAAAGTTGGATTGGTGTGAAAATGAGGGGGGGAACCCTCTTTTTGTAGAAAAAAGGATGCCTGAACCTTCAGGCGGGCTGCCCGATCATTCAATTTTTTTTTTGTGTGCAATCCTAGAGTATTACACTCTTATTACTCATATCATACTAATCATTTTTGGGTCTTTATCCTTAACTAGGACAACACCTGGTTCATGAGTACAATCAACAGTCACTCATGCGGGTCTAATTCTTAGAAGTTATCCAATAGAAATGTTGTCATGTTTTAACTTGCTTTAGCAAGTCTAAAACACGCTCCATATTTCCAAAACATTTCATGAATTCAAAAAAAATGTAAATACTATAGCATGTTTATCATTTCATATAATACAATGTCATATAAGA
This sequence comes from Paratinospora sagittata, assembly GCA_035771175.1. NCBI lineage: Eukaryota > Viridiplantae > Streptophyta > Magnoliopsida > Ranunculales > Menispermaceae > Paratinospora > Paratinospora sagittata. The sequence goes on along the minus strand of CM069590.1, from coordinate 41,237,148 downwards.
AAACCAAAGTACATAAATACTCACAATACAGGATACCAACTCTAAGTCCTAACACCAACACCACAGAGCCAGATCAAATATTAGTGTTTCCAACTTGTCCAATTCATTCCACGCATTCCAATTTATCAATTCCATGCACATAGATTCAATTTACAACATATTATTAACTTCTCATCCCATCGATCCACTTTTCTAGCTCAATCTAGATCTCAAGCTGTAACGCCTGTACCTTAGGATGACGTTATTTTGACCCGTAGAGTACCTGTATACGTGTACTTATACGTATATGATGCTCGACGCACGTTCGTTCGAGTGCCTTTGCATGAAGTTTCGTGATAATCGGAGACCCGTTCGATGTCTAAACGTGTCAAAAACGATATTTTAGATCAGTGGAGCTTGCTCCATGGTAGAAGAAATTTTTGTCACCAATTACGTACATATCTTCATCTCCTAGATCCGTGGTCCGATTGAGCTGAAATTTTGTCAAATTATTCTTCTATGATAGGTCTTCATTGTGAACAGTGAAGATCTTGATTGGAGTTGTCTACCGTAAGTTATAAAGCTCCAAACACTATTTTCGGATTTGCGGATTTTCTTACGCAGTTTTGATCAAACTGTTAGATCTCGCAATCCCACTGTTGGATTGAGCTGAAATTTTACCAGAATGTTGGTAACTGACACATAAAACCTTGGAACGGTTAAAATGTTACATTGGTGAGTCATTTGAAAGAAATTAATTATCTAAGTGAAAGTAATTGTAGCAGGAAACTGTTCCTTCTATTTATTAAGTGTATGTTTAAGTTGTGGGCCTAAAATATTTCTATAAATACAACCAAAACAAGATTTTTGCTCATTTGCTTGTTTTTGGACTTAGAGAAAAGGGGAGAAGGGTGGAGAGGAGGAAAAGAGGAGAAAAACCTAGGGTTCTTGGTGTTCTTGGTGATTTCTACTCAAATCTCACCTAAGGTAATGAAATTTCTCATTTTTCTTCCTTGAATCTCTTTGTGGATGTATGAACAAGCTTGGTTTTGACCTAGGAAAGGATATGAAACCCAGATTTGGAGTGACCCTAGCCTTGAATGGACTGATTTTCATCTCTTTTAGCTTGTTCTTAGTGAAATCAACCCTCTGAGACTTAGATATACCCTTGAGAAGCATTTCCCAACAATTCCAACTCATTTTTGAAGGGGTTTGGAATTAGGGTTTTGTGTGAAACTCATAGGGGGAACTAGTAGGCCATTGATTTGGGTTCCTTAAGTGATTTGGAACCCAATGACATCATTTTCCCCAATTTCTAGCAAAAAATTAGTAGATCTAGAGATTTTGATCTTTGCTCGATTCATCGACTTAGAGTTAGAATCGAGTCTTGCCCTTCAACTATGTTGACCTAGGGATCATTGTTGAGGAAACCATGTTGCAAGATCAGTGTTTGACATTGCCGAACATGGTGGTGTAGCGTAAAATTAGTCTAGGGTTCAATTTCGAGATTTTTGCCCAAATTTGGGCTTTTGCCCCAAATCAAGTCAAATGATAAAATTGACTTGGGGATTGTTTAATTGGACCTAAATGAAGTAGAACCATGGGTTTAGAATGTTTGGACCTATGATAATTTAGCATGTCTTAGTTCAATTTGGCCTTATGTCATGTATTGCCAAATTGGGGATTTTCACCAAGATATAATCAATTGATGAAATTGACTTGATAAATAGTCAACTTAACCCTTAATATGATTGAATGTTTTGCATTATAGTGGTTGTGATCAAGGGGATCCACCTATGGCATTCAATTTGGGTTATGTGTAGTTTGATTTGATGTTAATTGGTCAAATTGAACAATGAGAATTAGGCTCATGGGTTAGCCATTCTAGAATCATTAGTTAACTTTGAAATTGGGATTTAACATGGTTATTAGCATACTTTGGCTGATTTTAATATTGTATGAACCATGTATATATTGTAGGGATTCTAATTGATTCGAGTAACCCACGTGGGCTAGTTGGAAGTCTATGTACGTGAGGTGATTGGTGATCGTACTAGTACTTGATTTTGGATTAGAAATTGGATTGGCTAGACTTAGCCAATCGAGAGTGAGTGTTCTTTTATTTGTTGGTTTTCATATACGTGCATTGTATTATATAACTTGTTTCAAATTGATATATATAAATATGGCATATGCATGTTTTAATTTATTCATGAAATGAAATTTGAGCATATTCCATTGGGTTACAGTTGGGTAGAGTCTCCTAACTTGATTTTCTTTTGGAAGTCTTGTAAGTCTAGAGAGATCCCCAGTGTGGACCTGACAGAGAGTTTCATGGGTAGGCACAACCATTTTTCGGTTAGGCCTGATATAGGGTTTCTAAAGAATTGTAAATCCGTGACGTGCTCTTGGAATTCCTATTAGAATACGGGTAAGAGGTCGTTCGGGCACGGGTTTCGCACACTTGTGTTCTCGAATTTGATTCTTACCTAGGAGGTGTTAGGATTACATTGCATGTTGTCTAAATAGTATGCATTGTCTTAATTATGACATGATGCATTATATTAAAATGTATGTAATCTTGGTTTCATTTCAATGTTATCTCATGCTATTTCAAATGTTTTAACGATCTTGACATGTTTTACATAAATGCATGCATATTGCCACTTGTAGAAGACATTCACTGAGCTTGTTGTAGCTCACACCTCATCCTTATCTTTTCAGGTTCTGATAGGAAGGGAAAAGGGAAGGCTTGACTGCAGAGCATTTCTTCTAGTATTTTGTTGATGTACGGGTTGTACAGTTTAGTATTTTGATATTATGTACATGATAACACCTAGTATTTGTATTATTAACACATAGATGAGTTGTGTATGTTTTATATTATTTGAATTTTCAAAATTTTATACTTGGTATTTTTGGAGATGTAATCTTTAATTGTTGTTGATCATGATTAGATGATGTTATAGGATTAATTGTATTTGGGATTTGTGTTTATGTTAGGCTGACAGGACGCCGGGTGTATCGCCAGAGGGTATACCCGGGGGTTTCGTGCCGGTCATGACGTCACGTATAGTGGGTCGTGAGACAAGCACAGGTGAGAATCCTTCCACTCTAATTATATGGTCTCTCGAGGCGTTTCCGAGGTGAAGAACAATAGAAATAGGCTCTCCAGCCACATTCCCACTAGTTCCCACGTCCATTTCAACCATTGGAAACTTATGTTCGATTACTAAAAATATTAATCTATATTCTAAAATTATTCCGTTAACACCAAAATGCTCAATGTCAAATCACATTACTATTCTACAGTCTAAAACAGGTGTTGCACCAGGATTTTACATGTTTTTGGAGGTTTCCAATGTTAAATCACCTTACTGGCAACTGTACTTGTGCCAATACAACCAACTCAGACAATCTAACCATAGATTTTAGGTTTTTACAACATAGGAAATGTTATTCAACATTCTCAACTAGTTTCCAGTCAAATTGGTTCAAAACCCTATTTTTGAAAAAATCGAAAACAACTCCAATAGCAAAAACTACTTCGAGGGACAGCTTATATGTCACACCCTGCCCCATCGACCCGGAGCGAGGTGCAACAGATTACGAGGGAAAATAACGAGTGCTCACTCCACTCGATCAAAGTCGCACATACAGAAGCATAGTGGCCCACAGTAACAGTACTACAATACACCATATTAAGGAAAATACTATTATATTAAACATATAAAGTTTGTTAATTATTACATTACTGATACCAAAAAGTCGTCAAAAAGTTAACAACAAGGGCGAACCCCTACAAAAGTGACAAAATAACAAAAGAGTAGTTAAAAGAGGCATCTAAAAGCCTGAAACCATCGCCATCACCATCAAACCGGTCTAACGGGACCTGGGGAGAGTACATATAGAAAAGTCCCTACATAGATCGGGTTTAGCCAGAACCCCCTGAATAAGTCCATTCAAACCCATCTTAATTCCCTGGAAAGATTAGCAACGGGGTGAGCTCAACAGGATCAAGCAGGGTAAACAAATCTTACATGTATAATAAATACAGAACAACAGTCATCAAACAGTTATGCCACAACAATACAATCAAACAATGATATGAATGAAACTTGGTCACACGGCATCACAGGCCAGACAACATGCACTCGAAACCTGTGATCCGAGGCACTAGTAATAAATCCAGCAACTGAGAGATCTCATGAGTTCCAGTGCTAATCCGGGTCCAGCAAAGTGGCATGGTACCCAATAATAAATCCAGTGACATCGTTACTATTTCTGGCCAGTGTTGCACCCAATAATATCCAATAATACATTATTTTTTGTAGATAACCTCATGCATGAAGTAAAACATGGTAACATATATGATGCATGATGCTATGTAATTCAGTATTAAACAGGTAAGAAAGCCAAACCTAGCATTCATTCCCCACCTTACATACTTGTAGTGGCGTATCGCTTTCTTCTAACTTCTTGAAGTGTGAAGGGACGCAAGATGTTGCAAAAAGTCGAAGGAGGGCGAGAAGAGCTCGGGAGTTCGACATATTGAAACTGAAGGACCGTCTCTATTTATAGAATGGGCCCGCCCCCTCGAGGGATCGGCCCCTCATGGGGATGACCTTTTCCTTGGGACCGTCCCACTATGGGGGTCTACATCTCTCTCTTGGGGCTTTTACCACTTATTGAAATTACACGTGGAGAGTTTTCAAGTAGTTACATTAGTTTCTATAGTAGAAAAAATGGGGGGTATTACATTATACATAGCCTAAACATCAATTTCATGTAGAAATACCATGAAAAACACTCATCAGAGTATTGATTTGGCTTAGAAATGGTGTTTCCCCCTTTTGTTTTTCCTCTCTTTGTTTTTTATTTATTTGAGAGAAAATGAAATGAAACATGAGAAAAAAATGGGTTAAAAACAATTCTCCACCGCCACATCAACAAGTGGGCCCATTGAAATCTAGTCGACTGGTTTCAATCCAGTCAACTAGATTGCATCCAGTCGACTAGTTTCAATCCAGTCAATTGGTTCGATTGTTGTTCTTATTCTTTCTTATCTTCACTCTTTCATGCACACACCACTCAACACACTTGACATACATGCATACACACACGTAACCATGACTTCTATGTACTTATATGCATATTATATGCTTCGATATTCATATAAGTCAACATAGAGCTTTGACTAAAAGTACGGGGTGTTACATAAACAATTACATGAAACATATATAACATGAAGTTAACATGTAAACTTCGTTTTTTTTTTTTCATAAAGGCATTCTAATTACCTAGGTAGGTTCATCATCAAGAATACTTCCTTGAGAGTTGTTGTTGTTCCAGTGTTCCAGGTTCTCATTAATTATATGAGATATAAAGAGATATCACTCGAGATAGTTAGGAACCGTATCTCATGGATGGGTCAGACACTTACTGCGTGCTCAAGTAGACAAAACATAACTATCCCACCTCTCCCATGTTTGTGTTATTCCAATAACCCTCGTGTCTCGTATATCAGAGAAGATATGTTGATGATCAACAAACCACATTCCTATGCATATTGAATACATGATGATGCATGAATGTTTTACTTAAAGCATGATGGAAAGGAAGTCAAGCTCATGGTGGAGATGAAGACCATATATTCAGAAATTTGATTTCATGTTCTAGAATGATTTAGGCTTGTAGAATGTCAACCATCATCTGATTCAGCAAATCATTCACTTCATGAATTTCTCATAGGTTTTCAAACGATTTTCTATTTTGTAGAAAATGAGTTTAATCTATCCAATTCGAAGGTTTTTTTTATTTATCTCTTAACCAATTGCATAATTTCAGAGTGTTTAATTTAATCCAAAAAGCTTAAGTATCAATTTGATTTGATCAAGTTTTGAAAAAATCAATTTGAAAGAAAACTATTTTTCAGTGTCTATCAGGACGATGATGGGACATCGGGACGCTAATGCAGAGACTAGTCACTTAATATTAAGCCAATACTGCAGGAAACTGATGGACCATCAGGGCGCTGATGGTTTATGGGTTTGAATGTTCATCATTCAAAGTAGGACGTTGATCGAGTATGAGTGCCCTCATCGAACCAACCTAGAAAAACCAACAGTTGCCATTAAGACGCTGATCGAGTATTAGCGCCCTCCCCGATCTTCTGGGTTTTTGAAATATTAACCCATCAAGACACTAATGTAGTATTAGAGCCCTCTCAGAAGAAGTTGACAGAAAGTCTATTTTTCATAACAGTGTAACTCAGGACTTTGACGCTCCTTCAAGATGCTGATATGATACTGACAAAAATTTGAAAAGACTGTCAACCTGTGTTGTTTCTAATACTTGTTATTCTTGTGAGTGCACAAATGTTTTAGTTTTTCTCGAACATTTTGAACATGCACATTTTTATAAAACAATTTGAGTGTTTGATTTGAAATTCAAAATGAGTGCCAAAACAATTTGTGAGAATCAAAATCTGAGCAAGTTTTATAAATAGTTATTTGAACAGTTGAATCATACACAAAATTTTGTTTTGAGCAAAAACTATTGAAAATTAGTCGTTTCTTCTCGCTGCAAACTCTTTGATAATATTGCGATTATACTCTGATTTTGTTCACCTTCTGGATTGATCGAACTTCATTCATATCATTCAAACCCCATGAAGGAAAGAGGAGCAAACAACCTCTTACTTTTTCAGGTGAGCTCAATACTCAATCATTGTTGAAATCAATTTTGGTCTGAGGTTCAATATTTGCTCTGTAAGTATTTCTTTGATTCTTGGTAAAAAGATCGTACTCAAACTTATATTTGTTTTGTAGAAGTGACTGGGCTTGTCACTGTGACTGAGCAAGTGTTGCTCAAGTGTAACAACTATTCTCATGTCCGTTAAGTTGAGAAAGGTGTAACGGTTTGATCCTCACCCGTAAGAGAATTCGATAGTGGAGTTTGAATAAATCATAACTGAGGAGGTTAGGTAGTGGATGTAGGCAAGGGCCGAACCACTATAAACTTGATAAATACGGTTAAAATGTCGATAATTTTGGATTAAATCAAACATAAAAAATTCAATGAAAATGATCGAAAATCAATTCGACTAAATCATGCAGTCATGCATATTGCTGAACCATATGATAATGAAGATTCTACAACCTAAACACAATCTAATCATACAATTATATATATCTTCAAGTGATCATGGTCTTCAAATAGATCTAGATAATACGTCTACCATGTATCATTGATTCTTTGAAACCTTCAAGCATGATTAGATATGCCATGTATGTAGTATTATCATAAACAAAATGTGATTTGTAATCATCAAAATATCTTTCACATTAGGGACATACTCTTGTAAGGGACATGAGGATAATTGGTTCAACAATCTCCAATTTTTTGATGATTTCAAACACATTACTATAGGCTTTGAAGTAAGCTAAGATAATGATGTGAATATGCATGAAATGTAGTAAATAAGTATTACTAATACTCCTTGTTTCATATACTATGAGTGTAGTTCCAAGGAATATACTAAAGCTCCCTCTTAATGTTAATCTCCCCCTGAATTTATGATGCTTCAATGATATTACTTTTCCCCCCTTTTGAAAACATAAAAAGAATAAAGTATTATGAAATATTTATCCCCCTAGATAGTGGTAAGCATCAAAATATCACAGATCAGTCTTAGAAAACATGCCAAACTCTCTTCGAATGTGAACAAACTGATCTTTTAGTAAAGCTTTAGTAAATATATCAGCCAGTTGTTCTTTGGTGCCAATGTGAGACAATATAACTTCTCTATTTTGCACATGATCCCATAAGAAGTGATGTTTCATTTGAATATGTTTAATTCAGGAGTGCAATACATGATTTTTAGATATGTTAATAGCACTTGTATTGTCACACAAAATTTTTACACATTGAACAAATATTTGATAATCCTGAAATTGTTGTTTCATGTATAGAACCTAGGAATAACAACTTCCAACTGCAACATATTTTGCTTCAGCCGTGGATAATGCCACTGAGTGTTGCATCTTGCAAAACCAAGAAATTGAAGAATTTTCAAGAAAGTGACAAAATCCAAATGTACTTTTCCTATCAATTAGACTACCCGCATAGTCATAGTCTACATAACTTTTCATATCAAAGGTAGTACCTTTGGAATACCAAATTCCTAAGTGTGTTGTGCCATTGATGTATCTGAATATTTGTTTGACACATTTTAAGTGAGATTCTTTGGGTTCTGATTGAAATCTTGCACAAAGACAGACACTGAACATAATGTCAAGTCTACTTGTTGTTAAGTACAACAAACTTCCAATTATACTTCTATAAAGTTTAGAATCAATCGCTTTGCCTTTTTCAACTTTATCTAATTTAATTGCAGAGTTACAGGGAGTATCAATTGATTTCAAATTATTCATTTGAAACTTTTTAACCATTTCCTTAGTATACTTTGATTGGCTTATGAAAGTGTCTTTTGGCATTTGCTTAATTTGCAAGCTGAGAAAGTATGTAAGTTCCCCCATCATACTCATTTCAAATTCCTTTTACATTAATTTTGAAAACTTATCATACAACTCTTCGTTTGATGCACCGAAAATGATATCGTCCACATATATTTGAACAATAAGCATATTATCATTATGGTGTTTGATAAACAAAGTTGGATTAAGCTTTCCTTTTTGAAACTTATGATCTAAAAGAAATGAACTCAGTCGATCATACCAAGCTCTTGGAGCTTGTCTTAATCCATATAAGGTTTTGTGGAGTTTGAACACATAATCTGAGCCTTGAGCATCCTCAAACCCTGAAGGTTGTTCCACATATACCTCTTCATTGATGTATCCATTTAGAAAAACACTCTTTACATCCATTTGGTATAAGGAAAAATCCTTGTAACAAGCATAGGCAAGTAGCATCCTTATTGCCTCTAATCTTGTTACCGGGGCAAAGGCTTCTTCGAAGTCGATGCCTTCTTCTTGGTTGTACCCTTGTGCAACCAATCTAGCCTTATTTCAGACAATAATACCTTGTTCATTCTTTTTGTTTCTAACGATTCATTTGGTTCCCATAACAGATTGATGAAATGGTCTAGGAACTAATTCCTATACTTTATTTTGCACAAAGTGTCATAGTTCTTCTTGTATAGCAAGAATTCAGTTTTCATTTTTAAGTGCATCTTCCACTTTAATTCGTTCAGATTGCGATACAAAAGCAACAAGCTCTTGATCTTTTTGAATTGACGCTCTACTGGATACACCCTTTTGTGGATCTCCTAATATTTGATCTTTGGAAAGACCTTGAAGCAGTTTAGAGTTTTTAGATGATTCTAAAGGTATTTCAGTCTCAAAATCTATGATTTTGGTTGCCTTGGGTTCTTCATCATCAAAGTTTAATTGTTTAAATTCATCCTTAAGACTTTTCTTACTTTCACTTTCATCAAAATTTACAAAAATTGATTCTTCTACAGTTTGATTAGATTTGTTGAAAACTTTACAGGCTCTACTATGAGAAAAATATCCTAAGAATATTCCTATATTTGATTTAGGTTCAAACTTGTCTAGATTTTCTATATCGTTTAGGATAAAACATTTACATTCGAATACTCGAAAGTAACTGATGTTGAGTGTTCTACCCTTCCATAGTTCATATGGAGTTTTATTTAAATATTTTCCAATTAGGATTATGTTCATTACATAGCAGGCTGTGTTTATAGCCTCTCCCCAAAAATGTTTTGCAGTGTTATACTCATTAAACATTGTTCTACACATTTCTTGCAACGTTCTATTCTTTCTTTCAACTACACCATTTTGTTGTGGTGTCCTAGGGGCTGATAGATGGTGAGTGTAACCTTGATTATTACAAAATTCTTCGAGATTTTTATTAACAAATTCACCTCCTCCATCACTCATAATTATGTTGATTTTATAACCTTTTTCATTTTCAACTCTTTTACAGAATTTTATAAACATTCACATGCATCAAATTTATGAGCTAATAGAAATATTCAAGTGAATCGAGTAAAGTCATCAACAATCACAAATACATAAGATTTACCACCTAAGCTTTCGGTTTTGGTTGGTCCAAAAATATTCATGTGAATCAGTTCGAGAGTTCTAGAGGTAGATTGATGCCTCTTGCTCTTAAATGATGATCGAGTATGCTTACCCAGTTGACCTAGTTCTCACACCTTGTCGTTTGAGTAAGTTCCTTTTGGAATACCCTTGGCAAGATCACATTTAACAATTCTAGATATGTTATCCATACTAACATCAGCTAATCTCCAATGTCAGATTCATGCATCATTACAAGAAATAACACTTAAACATGTTACATTTGGTTACTTCATGTCATTAAGATTTGTGCAATACACATTTTTAAGTCTAGAATCCATGAATGCAACAGTTTTATCTACATGCTTGACAATGCACCTATTTGCTTCAAATGAAATGTCATAACCCTTATCACATAATTGACTTATGTTCAAGAGATTATGCTTCAGCTTTTTAACATAAAGTACATCAGATATGGATAGAAAATCGTTATCAATGGTTCTGAGGCCTTCAATATCACCTTTGTTGTCATTTACGAAGGTGACCTTTCCTCCTTTCTTCTTTTCAAGGCTCAAAAATTTAGATTTATCTCCAGTCATATGCCTTGAGCAGCCGCTGTCGAGATACCATATGTCACGACACCTCTGACGTAGGCTAACGTCATGACCGGCACAGTGTACTATACACTGTACATACCCATATACAATATATAATACACTGTCAGCCTTCACGTAGTCTCACAATCCTTCCCAACATTTACAAATTTTTTTTTCCTAATATACCACAAATCAAATCCAATATAGATCTCTATAATCATTCCATTCATTCACACATCACATTTTCATTTCATCATCCAATATATTAAGCTATATATATGCTCACACATCCCATCTAGATGATAATACATATATATATATATATAATGTGTGATAAGTATACATATCAAACTAACAATATAAGCTATTTCCTCCAAGCGTACATACACATACCAGACGAAGGCTTACGTGATTATCACTCACGGAGTTTCCTTTTCCCTTCGACTCAATACCTGAAATATTTGAGGAAATGGGGTGAGCAAACAACATCTCAGTGAATATAGTTCTTGAGATGACAATTATATACATTTAGAGAAATATGACATTTAAAATCATTTCAAACACTTATTCAACACATGCATCATTCAACGAATATATTATACTGTTAACAACATAAATTGCATGAGTTTTCAATAACACAATGCACAATCTCCCTCCTCCTCAAGGCAAAAGAGCGAGTCTAACCCTTGTATGGCCGTTACAAGATAGCCACAACCTCTTATTACCCAATTCACAGTCATTTCAAATATCGCAACCCTTGTTAGGACAGACCTACTGACAATGAGGACTCGTAAAACCTCATCCGGGTCTAATTCCTAACGAAATGACATCATTACAAACTCTAATTGCTAAAATCAGTTTGCATGATCCATAAAACGCAATGCATTATATATACATACAACATGCATACAATCAAACATTTTATATGCGTACAATGTCATACAAGAACCAAATCAAGGAAACTATACTCACAGTACAACACGTTCAACTTAAACCCAATCAAGCGTATATTTAGCTCCTACGTATAAAATACGTGTATGATATATCTCGATATACGTGTATTTTAACGTATTTATTTAATTAAAATTACGGGGTGTTACAATCTCCCCAAATTAAGGAATCTCGTCCTTGAAATTTAAATCAAGGACTTCATCAAGTGAGACTTAATCCCAGAAAACTGCTCCCGCATTTTATATGTCCGCTCCCATGTTTGCTCTTCTTGATCCGTGGTATCCTCCCCAACTTAGAGTTGAGTTATATCCATAACATATATGGAATCCGAATGATATTTCCTCAACCTCAATATATAGAAAATATCTATGAACTGTGACGGTAGAGCAAATCGGTAAGCCAATGGACCTATCCTATCAAGGATCTCTACTGGTCCAACAAATCGCGGTGCGAGCTTTCCTTTCATCCTAAATCTCATTTGGCTTTTCTGTGGTAAGACTCTTAGCAAAACTGAGTCAGCTACAATACAATATATCAAGGCCTATATACCAACCCTGTGCAATTAATAATATCCTCTGGCACCAATAACAATAACTCTATACTTTCAAATCAACAAGTTGGAGATCTATAAGGCTTACTATCAAACCTTTAGAGTGCCATCATTATGCTATTATAATAGTTATTTATACACACAGGTTTACACAAATAACGTATTCCTTCCAACTTCCACCACAATTCAAGTATGTCAGACCCGAGCATGCTCGCAAGCATCAAAGTCACTCTCTCAGTCTGTCAGCCAGTCTGAGAATACAAGATCACACTGAGAAGGAGATGAGTACCAAATCGAGTCTGCATCATATATCAGATCTCGACACAATCTTCGGATCTTGATCCGACATGACAAATATCTGAGTAGTCCCATAAAATCTCCCTATCTCACACATATACAATAGAATTCTGGTGTTCATTGGCAGAATACAGAGACTTATCAGTCCATCAATGGTCATCCAGATGGTATCATATCTACCCATAACCCATAAGATACCATTTGAATCCCATCTTATTTTACACAATCCATATTATCAATTTCATAATCTTTCATACTGATATCATACTCGTCTCATCATAACTCTTACTCTCTGAATATGAGTATCAATTAGCTGAACATGCATCCGAGCACAAATATCAACACATGGAGTAATAGAGAGTACCCTCATAACTGTAACTCTCACTCACAAACAATCTCCATTTATGGCCTCACTGATAGTTACTACTCCAGTTTCAGCCTGTTCCCTGCTCAATGCCTCAACAACATATTGGCCTTTCCCAGGATAATAATTCAATGTACAATCAAATCCTTTGGGAATTCTTGCCACATTGATTACCTCATATTCAGTTTCTTTCCGTTCAAATAATTACTTCAGACTCTTAAAATATGAAGATAATGTGACATTTTATTATAGAGGCAATGCTCTCATTATTTCAAAATACCTACCAACAAATTTTTATTCACTCTCAGGATAGTTATTCTTGTGCACTACCAAATATGTGGAGACACAAGTAATTAACCTATCCTTTTGTATCAATGTACAACCCAGATCTAGATGTGATATTCATCAATCACAATTGCTTCCAGGTTCTGAAAATCGTAATACCATTTAATCTTGTGAGAGCTTTCCCATGCACAACGGTTCACACATTATATAGCATTCATTTGGTTTAGTTTCGTGAGTGGAACAGATAGCTTCAAGGATCTGTCCACGCACTTTCTATAGCATACTACAAATACCAGAGAACTTCTGATTTCCATCAGTGAAATCAGTTTTAACAGTACTATGATCACTTTGACTTGCCCAGCATCCTTAAAGATATTATTTAACCTAGTCACGTGATCCAACAATTCTCATCTTAATTATCAAAACTCACATTCACCGAGCTTGGCACTCAATCGGTGCTCTCCCAGTGGCTACAAGATAATTCCGAGGTGCTATTCATGCTCCTCTCATTTTCTTGGGACAATTTCATATATCATCATCGAAGACTATGTAATACTCAAGATATGGTTCATATACCCATTGCATCAATCCTATAAACGTGATTGACACATTAATCAAGGTTATCAAAATTTCATAATATCCATATCTTGTCTTAAAATAGTTTGCATTACATCCTTTTCTCGAATTCTTAACTCATGGTGCCTAGATCTCAAAATGATCTTAACGAAACTTTGGCTCCATTTAGTTAATCAAATTCGACCATTTATCCATGGTAAAGGATATTCATTATTTATTGTGACCCTGCTCAGTTAACAGTAATTCATACTTAAACATTTTTCACTATGAAGGAATGGAGATACATGTTATACTAGCATCAGTTTTATATGCTATCAATCTCCTGTCTAGGTGGCCATTTTAATACTTCATCAGAGAATACTCCAATATACCAGCTCACCACAGGAATTTTAATCAATTGCATGCCTTATTACGTTACTCTAAATGACTTTGTATTAGCCATATTCTCCATTTCCTCATCAATAACTGTCTTCTCTTAGATAGAAGATTTTGAGGGTATAAATTCCTCGAGATTCAAAATGAGGATTTTTCACTTCTTCAAAATATTACTTCTTTTCGGAGAGATGCTCCACCTGACATGAGAGGTAGCCAGCCAATCATTCCCAACAAAGCATCTAATTCCAAACAATTTCATATTTTAAAGTCCATAATTACTTGATGACCCTCATTTTTATTCCACATATTATTTGCTAAACATATCATGGTAGCTTCTTTCTCCTGTAGGCATACTCACAATCAATGATGCATTATTATAACAGAAGATAATACAATTTGTCTACCATATCATGAGAGATAAAAGACCAGGTAGATCCAACAATATATCAGAATATACACAATAACAAAATGTTGATCATACCTATTATCAACGTCTTTCTAATCTTTGGATCTGGTCTTGTATTTACTTTAAGTTATTCTCTAAAATCTGGTGGAGTCACATTGATAAAAATATTGGGGCATTTCATATCGACTAACTGGAGATTAACACATCCCGTGTCTGTATTTTTTTTTTTTAGATTGATAATAGACAATCATTGGTCGAGATACAATATACACAGTCTGTGACTCATGCTCAGGCAATGGAAACCACTTCTGGTTTTCCTAATTCGTTAACATCACTTCCCTTTTTCCCATTATTATTGGGTCAGGTACTAACAAAATTAGAGTCACGACTATTGTCAAAATCTCAACCTTATTCAATGTTTCACTTATCTTGAATTTCATATTATTGTCCCAAACATATCCTTACATTACTTAGTTCACCTTTTACCTAAAACTGGTGTTGATGACTCGGTTTCTAACGACAGTGCAAGCTATCTCACTAATATTGTTGGTGTTAACAATTTCACCACAGCTTTGGCTAACCCAAAAGGTATAGGCTGCCTCACAACTTGCGTATATATTTATAACCCAACAATTAGCAAACCTGCCGTATAAGATCCTAAAATTTATTCGAAATCCTTCTCAATTCTCAGAGTATCCATAGTGATCATGCCAAAAATAAACTATAGCAGTCTATTTAATTCATGTTTGTATGTATGGTTAGGCATGTCACTACATTTTAACAAGATAAACTTTTTCATGCCTTAAATCAATTTCAGCATAATTATAGAAGCCCTGATAAAATAGCTTCTGTAATTAATCTCATGCCTTAATCATCTTCGGAGTCCTTAACCCAATTTTCTATCATCTCTTATCATCAGTTAGCTTAAACTTAGCTAACTTGCTTTATCATTTTCAGAGACTTAAATCATTCTTTAAGATGGTCTCCACTCAGAGTAGCAAATTCTTTTACTCCGTCTACTATCAGACTGCCAGTTAAGATAGGAGAGTCTCTTCTCCTGAAAGTTTCCATAACTTTCACATATCTTTTCATTTCATCTGGCTTATCATTGAGACCTTCGATTTATTTTACTTCAGTCTCAACTATATATGGTTTTTACAGAAGTACTCACACCATTAGCATCCACATTTGGAGCTATTAATGGTTCAAGCCTCTGTCTTTCTCACATTACAACTTTGCCACAAGCTCATAACCTGTGCATTTCATTGTTGTTGGGTATTTACTAGTCATATATAAGCTATATAATTTATTATCACTGGATTACATCCAGTTTATTTTCTTTCAGCCTTCTGATCCTTTCGTGATCAGCAATTTCCATTGTTAATCTTGACTGGTCTTTTCCAAATCTGGAATTCATCGACACATGTGATTCTCAGTCAAGATAACATATTGGATTAGGCTCAACATAATAGGACTACCCATATGTATACCCATACAAACAATCATAATATCATAAAGCTTCTAATCTTTTAGGCTTTTAATCCTAAACTTGACTCTGATACCAATATTGTCACGATGCCCCTGACGTAGGCTGACGTCATGACCGGCACAGTGTACTATACACTGTACATACTCATATACAGTATATAATACACTGTCAGCCTTCACGTAGTCTCACAATCCTTCCCAACATTTACATAAATTTTTTTCCTAATATACCACAAATCAAATCCAATATAGATCTCTATAATCATTCCATTCATTCACACATCACATTTTCATTTCATCATCCAATATATTAAGCTATATATATGCTCACACATCCCATCTAGATGATAATACATATATATATATATATAATGTGTGATAAGTATACATATCAAACTAACAATATAAGCTATTTCCTCCAAGCGTACATACACATACCAGACGAAGGCTCACGTGATTATCACTCACGGAGTTTCCTTTTCCCTTCGACTCAATACCTGAAATATTTTAGGAAATGGGGTGAGCAAACAACAGCTCAGTGAATATAGTTCTTGAGATGACAATTATATACATTTAGAGAAATATGACATTTAAAATCATTTCAAACACTTATTCAACACATGCATCATTCAACGAATATATTATACTATTAACAACATAAATTGCATGAGTTTTCAATAACACAATGCACAATCTCCCTCCTCCTCAAGGCAAGAGAGCGAGTCTAACCCTTGTATGGCCGTTACAAGGTAGCCACAGCCTCTCATTACCCAATTCACAGTCATTTAAAAGATCGCAACCCTTGTTAGGACAGGCCTACTGACAATGAGGACTCGCAAAACCTCATCCGGGTCTAATTCTTAACGAAATGACATCATTACAAACTCCAATTGCTAAAATCAGTTTGCATGATCCATAAAACGTAATGCATTATATATACATATAACATGCATATAATCAAACATTTTATATGCGTACAATGTCATACAAGAACCAAATCAAGAAAACTATACTCACAGTGGTTACACGGGGTTTCTACGTCAAATCGAGCAACAATAAACGTCATTGCTTCCGCAAGAGTATTTTTCCATGCACTTGAGCTCTTAATTTAAACACTAAAATGAACCATAGACTATCATGAGAATCACCATCTATCATATCTTTAGCTACTACAATATCAAATCGTATCCAAAAATCACGATCTTAGTATCGAAACGTCCGGAATTCAGTTCTCTACGATTCTATGATCTCAAACCGGAGTTTCATTTGATTCACATCACTGTTCACATCACTGTTTACATCATAGTGCACATCACTGTTTATAGTACTATTTACATCACTGTTCATAGTACTATTTATGTCACTGTTTACATCACTGTTCATAATACTATTTATATCACTGTTCACATCATCACTATTCATTCAAAAGATGTAAATTGTACTAAAATTGTCAAACGGTCTCCAAAAATCATGAAATTAGTATCGATACACTCGCGACAATGCATTCTACCATTCTATAGCCTTAAACTGGCGTTTCATCGGGTATAAGTTAAAAGGTCCCCAATAGACATTCTAACTTCCAACAGCCATACAAATTTCAAATGAACACATAAATAGAATCTAACCACATATTCGGGGTCCTGACAGTCCAGGGAGTGTTTTTCTACCTTCCTAGCGGATTTTCATTCACGTTGGGTCAAAACCCCAATTTGTCAAAACGCCGTAAAACGACTCCCATAGTTAAAATTAGTCCGCTAGAATCGTTACATCTAGCTTAGATAGTAATTTCACGAAGAAATAAAGTGAAAATCACTTACCGCGAGGCCCGATTGAACGCGAATCCCGCGTTCTTTCCTTTTTCCTCTCTTCCTTCTTCTCGGTCCTTCCTCTTCTGTTTCTCTCTTTCCAGCAACTTCCTTCGTTTTTTTCATTTTTTTTTTATTATGACATATGAGTACTGTTCCGTGAACAGCGCCCGCAAATGAACAGTAATTCATTGTTATTTTATTTCCTCTTTTTCTTCTTCTATACACTCAATTCACATATTGAATTAACCAACCCCATAAATTAATCAATTTAAATCAACTCCAATGTTTAACTTGTAAGCACCCATATAAGATGATCTCATAGGTATCATCTTCTTTCTTTACTCATCATACACACATATATTTGGCTCCTACGTATAAAATACGTGTATTCTCAAGCATATATTTAGCTCATACCTATAAAATACGTGTAGAATATATCTCGATATACGTGTATTTTAACATATGTATTTAATTAAAATTACGGGGTGTTACACCATATATCTTTATTTTTGCTCATTTACACAACATAAAATACTTTTGATTTTGACACCCATGCTACTTGGGGTCCATGCATGTTAGCATAAGTAAGGTCAGATTTTTCAATCCATGCATATTTCTTTTTCTTTCCATTTAAAACAGTACATCTAAGCATGGTATGACCTTCCCTATGACACTTGTGGCATGTTGGTCTTTTGGCCAGTAAGATGTTATATACCTTTTGCTTTGACCCATGTGTATAACCTAAGCCAGCTTTGTCAAATGCACATTTTTGTAATCGTAACACTATGTCAAATAACTTTTGACCATTTGTAAACTTGATCACAATGCAATTCAGGTCTTCATTTTCCTAAGTATTTCATTTTCATTTTTCAATTTCTCAACAACTTTCTTAAGCTATTCATGATCTAGGGACAATCCATCTAGCTCTTCTTGCTGGAAATTTATTTCCTCAAGAGCTTTTTCAAGACTATGCTTGAGCTTTTCATTCTTCCTCATTTCTTTACTAAGTTTTGTCTTAAGATCATGTATATGAATATCAAAAGCATTAAGCTTGTCAACAGGTTCAGATTTTACCTCTGTACTTGCCATTAAGCACAGTGCAACAGTGCAACAGTGTGATCTGAATCTGGTTCATCCTCACTTGAACTTGAATCATCCCACGTAGCTTTGAGAACTTTATTGTCATTTCTTTTTGAACTGGTGTTCTTCTTATATCTATTAGGACATTCACTCTTTACATGACCTGGTTTGTTACAACCGTAATAGATTAACTCTATAGGTTTTGACTCGGGTTTCTTTCCTTTGTGAAACTTTGAGTAAGAGCCGCTCTTACCCTTTCTCCTAAGTAACTTGTTGAATTTTCTAGATAACATAGTCATGTCATCTTCTGAGTCTGAATCATCTTCAGAATCAGTTTCAACATTGAGGGCAATAGATTTCTTTTCTTTTTCCTCAACCTTGACCGAGCATATCTTATCAAAGGTGTATTCAGCCAGATTTTTGGCTTCTTCAATAGCTGTGGCCTTAGGGTTCCCAAGCTCTAGGTAGACCCCTTAGAAACTTTCTAACAGTTTCTTCTTGGTCATAGCTTTTTCCTAGATTCTTCATCTCATTGATGTTTGTTGTAAACCAAGCAATAACCTCGGCTATCGAATCAGTTTCCTCCATCCTATAGGTCTCATATTTTTCAATTAGCATTTGGAGCTTTGCCTTTTTAATTTGCAAAGTTCCTTTGTGGATGACCTTTAACTTATCCCAGATTTCCTTAGCAGTTTCACTCATGCTAACTCTATTGAACTCTTCAACAGATAAACTGCAAAACAAAATGTTTACAGCTTGGTTATTTAATAACTCTTTTTTCTTTTCTTTGGGACTCCATTCATTTAACTCTTTAGGGATATTGGCACCCTCTACTATTTTAGTAGGTGTTGAACAACTGTTTGTCACAACATCCGACATTTCTAAGTTTTGGGCTTTTAGGTAATACCTAATCTTTGTTTTTCAATGAGAATAACTATCTCCCTTGAATAATGGTGGTCGGTTGGTGGAGTTTCTTTCACCTGAAAGATAAACACTTCTTGCATTTTGTCCTACCATACTTAATCAAAGATGGTTAGATACTTTGACGGTTAACCTGCTCTGATACCAACTGTTGGCCTAGATATGTCCAAGAGGGGGATGAATTGCACACTTAGCAGATTTTAACCTTTCTTTTAAATGTATGAAGTATTGAAAGCAGATTAAATAGAGTATAACAAATAAACACAATGAAAGTAAAAGGGACAGTGCACACAAAATTTTTAGTGGTTCGACCTCGCCTACACCCACTAACTAACCTCCTCAGTTAGGATTTGTCCAAACTCCACTAAGGATCTTTTTATGGGCGAAGACCAAACTGATACACTTTCTCAACTTATGGGTGTGAGAATAACTTTTTATCAACTTACGGGTGTGTGAAGAACCTTTTCTCAACTTTCGGGTGTGAGAAGAACTGTTACAACTTTGAGCAACACTTGCTCTAGCCTAATGACTAACTAGTTACTAATATTTGAATACAAGATGAGATATGATTCTTTTTACTTATAATCAAAGTAATACTTACAAAGCTTTGGATTGAACCTTTTGTTACCACAGATTTAGCAAAATATGTATGATGAGACCTTTTGTTACCACAGATTTAGCAAAATATGTATGATGAGGTGCAACTGAAAACTGGTTCAAAAAGCTTTTGTCTTCTTTAATGGATTTTTGAAAATGATATAGATGAAGATTAACTAATCCAGAAGACTTAATGTATTTCAAAAGATCGTGAGTTTAAAAGCAGAGAGTAGAAGACTAACTTTCAAAAGTTTTTGCACAAGTGAAAATTGTTAATACGTTTTGAATGAATTTCAGTTTTTGTATTGATTAATCGAATTTTTTGATCTGCACTGAGGCAACATATATATAGAAATAAAAATGACGCAATGGACTTGGTGATTTTGACGCACAAAGTCATTTCAAAAACAACGAATGCATTCTTTCCCGAAACATATCGATTCAACTATGTGCATATTACGGCGATAGCACCCGAATCTTCTGATCTTTCACGAAAGAGGAATGTTTTGATAAAGTATTAGAACGTTCTGAATAGATTAAAATTTTTTGAAAAGTTTTGTATAGTTCTGAAAAAGTTTAAGTGTCAGAACAGTGATAGTGTTGAATTAGCGTCCTAATTGGGTCCTGAAGCGTAACAACAACTTTGTCGTTTTGTTCCTTGAGGGCGCTCATGAACCATAAGCGTCATGTTGAACTGTGAAGTGGGGGCACTACTTAATCGTAAGCGTCCTAACTTACTTTGACAATTAAAATGATTAAACTTCGTGAGGGCGTTAATCCACAATTAGCGTCCTACCTTGTTTTAAACTATTTAAAGTCATGAGGGCACTACTAAAGAGTAAGCGTCTTGATATTAAAAACAATCTAAAAACTATGAAAACAATCAGCGAGCTGTTACTAAATCAGCGTCCTGACAATTTCACAGGTTGACTTAAATGAGACCGCTATTGATAAAATGAGGTCCTGATGAATAAGTACAATTCAACCTTGATCGTTATCAGTTTCCTGACTCATCAAGTCTAGGAAGGCACTGCTAAGACATTAGCGTCCTGATAAGACATATTAGCATCCCGATGGACACTTAAAAACAATTTTGATTTCTCATTTAAACTCGATAAATACGATTAAAATCTCAATAATTTTGGATTAAATCAAACATAGAAAATTCAATGCAAATGATCGAAAATTAACTCGACTAAATCATGCAGTCATGCATATTGCTAAATCATATGATAATGAAGATTCTACAACCTAAACACAATCTAATCATACAATTATACATATCTTCAAGTGATCATGGTCTTCAAATAGATCTAGATAATACGTCCACCATGCATCATTGATTCTTTGAAACCTTCAAGCAGGATTAGATATGCTATGTATGCATTATTATCATAAACAAAATGTGGTTTGTAATCATCAAAATATTTTTCACATCAGGGACATACTCTTGCAAGGGACATGAGGATAATTGGTTCAAAATGTATAACTTGCTAAATCGTCCAAATCACCCCCCCCTCTTGAACATATCTGGGCCAACAGTTTGATCATAAAACAGATACATGACATGATATTATTTCACCGATGAATCCCTAGTTTCTCATACAGGATGAAGAGGTCTGGAAGAATTATCTGGATATGACATAATTGACGAAGAACCCTATCAAAATGGTAGGGTTCCACAACATCCAAACATTTAATACATCCAGTATATATAAAATGTGAACTCAGAGATTAGATATTTTTCTCTCAAATCTCGGTAAGGATCCCAATAAACCTGAACACATATTACAATAAAACTTGTTACACAAACAATGTAGGTTATTAAAAATCCTAACTACAATTGCAATGTTACAAAAGATCGTAATAATCATATAATTTTGACTGACCTCCTAAAGGTGTAACATGTCAAGTGTCATACGCAGTGTGCGCATGTAATAATGATCTAATCTCATCTCCTTTCTTGGGATCCACATTTGCACATGTGGTAGATTGTTGTAGTAAGAAGGGTTGACACGTGGATGAATTGATGGAAAATGATCATACAACCAACCCTATCAAGCACATTTTATATTAAATTCATGAATTAAACATTTTAATAATAATTGATATCTATTAAAGTCCAATAAAAAAAATGCATACCGTGGGCAAGGAGAGTTATTTGCGATCTGACACGCTGAGTTCCTCGTTGCAAGTCTGAGATGACGACACAAAAAAACAAGACATGTAACACTCCATGAGTATGTACCGATTATGTTCGCGTGCATTACTAATCAGAGATAAGCCACAAGGACTTGTGTTCCAATCTTATCACAGAACAATGAGCAACACAACAACAATAATAAAAATATCATTGTCGTGCACTCCACTAGGAGGTAGGGGTGTCATCATCCTTAGTTGTACCAAATTGCTCTTTTAACTAACGCTTGTTCACAGATTGCCCTTTCGCAGAAAGGATCTCAGTTATTGCATCAGTCTGTGAAACTCCCAACCCTTGGATGAGTAATTTAATTGCATCTGGGTTGCTCGTTGGTATGATCGAGACGACTCTGCTTGTGATAGGAATGTTGAGAAATAGCTCAACATGATTGAACGTAATTGTCATTTCACCAAAAGGAAGATGAAATATGTTCATTTCTAGTTGTCATTGCTCCACGAAAGTAAATATCAAAGTTTTGTGGCGAAGGCATACGGACAACTAATGAGGAGACTCAACCCAGATGCTTGTATAATTTCTTGGAGTCTTTCTTGATTGGGATGACAATTTTGATCCCAATCAGTCACATATGCTCCATGATTTATACACTTAATTGGGGATTGATGTTGTCAACAAAAAAGACAAATATGAATCATCAATAAACAACATTATTATAAAAGGGGGCGACAACTTATATTGTTTTCCCATATAGCCGCACCAATATGATTCTTAAAACTCGTAAGGATTGAGAGATTAATAAGGCCTCCAGAAATGAGACTGAGCACTTTCATATGTTGTTTCTTTAGTGTCACACCCCAATACACAGCACACCGCAATGTCTAGTACCCCGGAATGTGATGGGTACCTCATACCCAGCGTACCCCAGTCGTTATATACCACATAATATTGTCACATCCCAGTACACAGCCCACCGCAGCGTTTAGTACCCCCGAGATCATTTGTCCATACTATTCATGAGTGAATAGTATAGGGCCTTACTCAGATTACGAAATCAAACCTTAAGAGGTTGTGAGTTCAAATCTGGGGGAGGCCCTGTACTATTCACTCATGAATAGTGTGGACAAATGATCCCGGGAGTACTAGACGCTGGGGTGGGCTGTGTACTGGGATGTGATAATATTATGTGGTATATAACGGCTGAGGTACGCTCGGTATGAGGTACCCATCACATTCCGGGGTACTAGATACTGCGGTGTGACATTTAATATGTATACTCTCTTGACCAACGTTCTGCGTGCTTGTCTTGTCTACTTGTCTACTTGTTCTTCTTCTACATTGTTCGTCATGGAAGATAAATTAGATTGAGAAAACTGTTGTCTCCTTGTTGTTGTTGTAAGTCGTGTACATGAGACACTTTGCTCACTAAAAAGTGGTATTACGTGTCCTTGCTATATCTACATACAATAAAATGGTTATTGATTTATTAACAAAAAAATTAAAGCTTTTGGGTCGGTTCAACTCCGATCGACTGAATCGATTGTGTCGATTCATTTGACATTAGTCAAACCAATTGTTGATTCGCTTGGTTTGGCCATGTTCAGCCAAATTGACCACCGGTAGTTGATCACGATGGCGAGCTTTCGATAGTTTTTTTTTTAAAAAACAAAAACACACAAAAAAAATAGATCAAAATGCGTGAAAAATAAAAAAAATGAAAATATGTATTTTCTTACCGAATTAATAGATCGAACAATGCTAAAAATCTTTCCAAAAGAAGAAGAAGAAGTGGCGTTGGAAGGTTTGGGTTTTGTAGAGAGGAAAAAACAGTGGGAGAGTGGTGGCCGATGTTGGGAGTTAGGATTTTGGATAGAGGAAGAAGATGGTGGGAACTTAAGGTAATTTTGAAATCAGGGGGTTAGGGTTTTGGTAGAAGAAGCCTGTGGGAGGGCTAGGGGTGGCGGTGAGGGTAGTTTAGGTGTTTTGGAGTTTTTTTTGGTGGATGATATTAGATTTTGGGATAGGGTAATTTTAACAAGGGAGTAAAGATAGAGGATGAGTGAGGTGTATCTAGAGAGAGAGAGATCCGTCAAAACGGTAGAAAATCATTTTGACCTAAAATTTATGGGAAAGTCTAATAATGTCTATCATCATTATGTACTTTTTTTTTTCACACTCACAGTCCCTCTTTTTGCGTGGTATGGACAAAAAGTATTTGGGTATCGATGGAGAAGTTCAAAATCAGTGGAAGGTGTTTCTCGAGCATAAGTTCCCTATATTAATAAGAAATCAAGTAATTCTTAAATATTTTCATCATATTTTCTCGATGTTTACACGCGGAATTTCCTTAAATTGATCTCCACTCCAATTGTTTTCAGCAATAAATCTGCAGCAGGGCTTTTGAGTTAGATATCCCATTTTCTGGGTTTTACACAGCCCGTACTTGTAATCGCAAACAAGCTTCCTCGTTGGTAAGTTTTTCCAATTTCATTAATAAATTTTTAAAACAGTTCTTCAATGTTTCAATTACGAATTTGTTCTGGTCTAATGAAGCAGACTCTTGTCTCTCTCCAATGTAATTTACTTTCTTTGCTTTGATGTTATACTAGGTTAATCTGATTCATAGCTTGAATGAGAATTCAAGGAGAAGTAAACATTCTTGGCCTCGTTCACGGACTCAGGCATGGACTTGAGACAATTTCTTCATCTAATTGGCTTTCGCTCTCTCGATTACGGATTGTAGCTGTTGTATTGGGGGCAACTGGTTTGATACTGACTTTGAGAGATGGAAAGACCCGATATTTACCTGGTTTACGATCGGAATCTGAGACAGTTCATTCATCGGAGAGGTTGTACTTCCTAGCTGGTTTGGAAAATCTTGGGAACAATTGCTTTTTGAATGTAATTTTACAGGTGAGATGGTCCATTCCAGCAATTGGGTTTAGGAAAATGCTAAAAAGTGTCTTTTTTTGGGATAGAAACATTTTCATCAATGCGCCGTTGGATTGTATTGAATCCCGTACCTACACATGATTTAAGGGAATTTAATGGTGTCTTGAAGGAGATGTTTCTACCAATATTAGCAACAAATGTTATTGTGGCACTACTCTAGGGTATATATCAACAAATTCTTAAATGTAGGCTTCTATGTGACGTTTAGTAACTCTTTTATAAACATTTAACAAAGCAGAGGTCATGCAAATTAGACTTACTTTAATTTTCAATAAGATTAGCGGTATAATCTCTAAAGAAAATAAGCAAATGAATTTTGGGTTTTTTATTTTAGAGTGTAAACCTCTGCAGAGTAGCATCCGTTGGAGATAAAATGAGAGAAAACCGACTAAGGTGGTTTGGCAACACATGCCTTTAGATGCACTAGTTAGGAAGAGTGACCTAGTAACACTAGACCGTAACAATAAAGGTAGGGGTAGGCCTAAAATAACTTGGATAGATAATTAGATATAATTAAGAAAGATCTAACTTCTTGTAATTTGAATGCGGACTTGGCCTTCGATAGAGCGTAGTGGAAGAAGCAGATTCATGTAGCCGACCCCATGAAGTTGGGAAAAAGGTTTAGTTGAGTGGAGTTGAGTTGAGTGTCAACCTCTTCAAAGTTTGGTTTAGAACACTTTTAGAGCTTAGGTAGAGGTACCAAACATGCCCTTATTCTCAGGAAGAGATTATTTAATGTTTTTTTTTAATTGGTAAACTTCTTCAGGCACTGGCCAGTTGTGGTTGTTTCCATCAGTTTGTCTGGGATATTATTGGGAAAGATGGATTATCGGCTAAGGAACAAATTGAAAGCATGCCCTTTACGGTTGCTTTGTGCTCTTTATTAAGAGGTAATATTTTGTGGTTTGAATTACTTTGATGTTTAAATGACTTTTATGTTGATTTCTAGTGGATTCTTATTGTTTCTTTTCTAGTATGCCATATGCTTTTGTTTGCATGGATGCGTCCAATTTTAGATGCTAGAATAAGGAGAGGTTTGCTTTTCTTTTACATTCTCATTTTCATGTAGATTGTCACCGCACGGATAGCTTTTTGTCAACACTAATTATCTAATGAATAAGTTGTCAATGATCTTATGTTAGCTCTCAATCTTGTAGGCGATTAGGGGGCTTGTTAGAGAAGAATTGGTTTCGTTATAAGCTTACTAGCATGCAATTTCGTGTAGGCCAATGAAGATAGCCTGTGAGGATAGCGTTAGACACCAAGAATTTTATTTTGCAATGTAAGAGTTTTAGGGACTTGAGACAAAGACATGAAGTTATGAGCAATGAAAAGGAGTATAGCTAGGTTAGGCCAAGCAGACCTGATATGAGAATCCTAAAAAGGTCAAGGTGATCTCTCCTTTATTTTGACAGTTAGGTTAGGGCCCCACCCACATTTTTTTAATTAATTTTTTTGGTGGTAATAATGCCTTTAATATATACATATATATGACTTAAGTGTTTTTTTTTTTCCTTTACAGATGTCTCAAGTTATTTCTTGTGGGCTAGAGATACCGTGCAGTTTTCATTTTCTGGTTACTACTTTCATATTTTGTACTCCTGAATCCTGTCACATTTCCTATTTCTGTTTTTTAATCTGTTTATAATTTATGATCTTGTGGGCCATCTTTTCCAATTAACTAATAATTATGCGTTCAAGTATTTTCATCTAATTGTATGGGAATCTAAAAATATTATACTTACGCCAATGTATGTATCTAATGAATTGTTATAAGTAATCTTTTAAGTTTGAAAAAGGCTGTATGGTTCAATATTTTTGGTGGTATATAAATGTAGGGAATTATATACACAACATCAAGGAAAAAGATGTGTATTTACACGCATTACTCAATCCACAATCCATTCCAAAGTCTAAGAGAAAAGTTAAATTAAGATAGAAATTTTTGCTATTTTAGCACATGCAATGCATCTAATTGTTACTTGTTACCGGCAGTGTTATCAAGGCGGTGCCTTGGTTAGCTTGACCACCGTCTAGGCGATCTAGGGAGGTCTAAACAAATATTTTTTTTAAAGGGTTTTTCTGAAATTTTTTTTTTTTTTGTTAGAACTTACAAAATTCTCTCCTTCCTTCCACTTCCACTTCTGCAAACCCTAAATACATTTATGTATATAATTATTAATTTATATTATATAAATTAATAATTATTTAATATATAAATTAAATTAATAATTACATATATATATATATGGAGTGAGGGACCAATGAATAAATAAATAAATTTTTCAGGGACCTTTAAATAAATATTTTACATCTCGCCTTAATCCCGCCTAGGCCCCACCTCTCCTAATTAAGGTTTACTGCCTACGTGTACTTGGTTTTGAGGGCTGTGTTGGGCCAGGTCGTAAAAGAGCCTATCGTATCAATAGGTCTTAATAAATTTGGCCCTGTGCATCTTGCAGGCCTTTTGTTGATAGTTTTTAATCTCTCATTAAGTAGTCTTTAGAGGTTATATTGGGGACCATACTTGGCATCTTTTTTGAGTATTATGGGTTGCCGGTCAAATGGGCATGCTCAATTCTTTTGCCATGGGGATTTTCTCATTTTGGACATCAAAGACGATATTGCATGAGCAGGTAGAGTGGGCTTCCTAGGGAAATTATACCCCCATCCAAGCATATTACGTCAGAAAGACGTGGAAAGAATAAAAGATGCTTAGGCCGCGTTTGGTTCGTGACTCTAAAACTGTTCTCCATTCTCAAATATAAAGAAAACAGAAACAGTTTGAAATATGTGTTTGGTTATCTTAGATCTAAAAATTGACTTTTGAATTTTTCTCTCACAAACAATAGATTTTGAAAAATGATTAAACCTCATTTTTCAAGTTTTCTCTTTTTTATTTTCTGGGTTCTGAAAATGAAAACAGGATTTTGTTTTCAGATCCAAACACAACCTTAATTTTTTTGGGCATCTTTGGGGCATATTGATCGGGTGAAGATCTCCATGTTATTTGGTTCACTTATCTATACTATTGTATTGAATCCCTTTCTTAAAGGATGAATCAACATTCTAGAATCTCTACCAAACTTGTAGGAATGTGTTTATTACCCTTGGGTGCATTTTTGCTATTTTATCCTAAATTTCTTCCATTCTTAGTCAAGATGATTATGAAGTTTCGTACTGGTCTTATGCTTGTTATAGTAAATACTAACTGTTTGGCTTTTATAGGAAGAATGTCACAATCCTCTTTTCTCTCTCTTGTTTTTTCAAGTCATAGGTCAATAAAAATCTAATAACAAAAAACTCTATGCTCCAAAATTGAAGGACTTTCTATTGAATTTAATACAGTTCCTCATAGATAGGTAATACGAAAGAAAGAAAATGATTACGTACCTCTTCACTTCTTTTAAATATTAATTGAAATTGTGATCTTGTGTGAGAAGTATGGTATAGCCACAAGTCATTACTCTGAAAACACCCTCACACAGTCACACTATCGATGGAATCGATCCCACCCATGATCACATGGTGTTGTTTCCTTCTTATTTGTGTAGTCATTTAATTTTTCATTTAAACATGTAGCTAGTTTCCAAGAAACTACTGAAACAAACTTGGTTGAAACTTAATTAACAATACACAGTGCTTCCTTGTATTTGTACTTGTCATTTTTCTGTTGATTCTCTTATTCATAATATATATGATGGATGCCTGCAGAGTTACGTGTTCTTCAAAATGAAAAGATGGTGCTGAATCCTCGTAAAGTGATGATTGCAATGGATGATTATATCCTCAATTTCAATTTGACAAGGCAGCAGGTGGGTGGTTGCAATCTTTGATTTGATCTATATATACTTTGTTTCACAATAGTCAATACAATCATCCATTATTTATCAAAAGATGATGAGAAAAAGATAAAGGGAAAGATGATTCCATCTAATTCCTGATTCGTAATTTTTTTTCTCATATAGGATGCAGCAGAAGCGTTGCTTCACCTTTTGGCTTGTTTGAAAGAGGAATTTTTGGATTCTTATATTGGAGACTGCAGTTCTTTTGCAGACATCTGTGACGTTCTGCCACATAGGATTGCCAATCTAAAGAGGAATGGCCCTAGTGAATGGGAAAGATGGCAGAAATACTTTCTTGGGCCATTTGATGGCATTCTTTGCAGCATTTTATCATGTAAAAGTTGTTCATCTCAGGTTGAGTTGCCTCTTCAAGATCACTTTTGACTTTGGTATGGTTGCATGGAGTTTCTTTCTTTCATTAGTTCATTTGTATCTTAATTGGTATATGGGTCTAAGATACTTTGTTAATCAAATTTACTTTACATTCCATTAGAGAGAAAACATTATACATGATACAAAGGCTTGGGGAATTTAGATTGGGCCTGTGGGTGGCTTTGATCTGAACTAGTACGGCAATACCCATATTCTCCCTATGTAACAATTTTTAGGTCTAAGTGTTGGGTTTTCCTCCAAGAGGCCTTGGTACCGTTAAGGGAGATATCCAAACATATATCTTATATTACGAGCTCATTCATATCTGGTGTATTATGTTGGTTCACATATATCCAACTGGCCTTTGGGAGTGGATTTGATGTAATTTGATGGATTTCAAATTTATGAGCTGATGACATTAACCTTTCCATCTTATCAGTTGCACTTTTTGAATTGGTGAGAAAAAATGTATTATATATGGCACATATTACTAGAGTATGATAGATTCATTTGAATCAAGTTGAATATTGGTCCAATTGTTTTTCTGGTATGAATAGTGTTTTATCCTCTTGCCTAGTCACCGCATATACGATATATGCATTTGCAATGTTGGCGTGCTTTTGTATTTCTCTTATTCTTGTTTCCTTTTTTTGTCCAATTGCAGCTATCAATGGATTTTGAGTTTTTCCACACCTTGTCTCTGCCTTTATTGTTGGATAGCAATGAAACCACTGTATGCAGTCTTCTTTAATGATTTTGTACGTTTATTCATCATTTCACACTTCCTTTTGTTCACACAATCATAGTTTCCTCGAGTAACCTTTTTCTATTTGCCTGTTTTGCATATAATACTAGATGCACGGATGCTCTATTGTGGATTGTCTAAAGCAGTTTACTGCTATTGAGCTCATTGAGAATTACCGCTGCAGTAGGTGTTGGCATGTCAAAGCAATGAAGTATCTATCTACTGTAGGAGGAGATGAGGTATTTTATCTAGTTAGGGAGTTTTTATTTTTATTTACTTATTTTTTCAAAGGAAATATAAGGTATTGATTTTCTAGACATGTAGTGATTGATTGACATAGTTATGAATGTGTGGCACGTATAGGGGGACACAGGGCGTTGGACTGTGACTATGCAATGTCGCTACCTAATTTGTCTTTGCTAGGAATTGACCTGATTGGATGATCTGACAGTTCATCAATTGTTTTATGTCTCTAGATCCTTTGGAAGAATAGAGTAGACTAATAGTGGATCATCCGATGAGTAAATCTGCCCATGGAGTTCCCACTTGGCACACGTGCATACTTGAGCTTGTGTAGTCTTCAATTTGCATATATGTTTTTCTTTTCTTTTTTAATTACAAAATTATTCTGTAGATTAGCAATGACTTTTTCAACTATCGGGATATTGACATGTGATAGACGGTTCTTTTGAGTTTGGCCCAGACAATGGAGTTGAGCAAATAGATGACAATGGCATAGTGAGATCAATATGTTATATTGACATCATGACCTGTTGGATGGCATGCATGTGTCAGTTGGTTTGATTGATTTGAAGATCACATTAATTAGAGAGAGGACAGAAAAATTACAAGTTAAATGGAATCAAGAGACAAGTAAGCAGGGTCCTCTCAAAAGTTATGGCCCTTCTAAAACTGACTATCTACCAATTGTATCTTTCATTTAAAATGGGGCAAGGAACATGCTCAAAATGACTACTTTAAAGGAATCTCGTTATTCTTAATAATTACATTGTCTAGGTTGGAGTTCTTTGCCATGAATGCTATTTTGTGCTTTCTATTTGAAGGCACCAATAAACCTCTTAAAGAAGTTAACTAAAGAAAGCATCAATAACTGGAGCCAGAGCCAACCCTGGTCGAAGCAGAAGAAACTTCTGTGTGTTTTTAGATGTAGGGCTGTTAGTGGTTGATCAATTCTTCTTTGACTTGCAAAGTTCATAACTGATGACCATGTAAGTTTGTAACCTAGATAAAATCTTTAGAATGAACTGATATTTTATGAGGATGAGTTCTTCAACAAGAAAATATTCAACTCAACAAAGTCTTTTCCCATCTATTAAGTTAGCTACATAAATCCACTTCCCCTTGTCCATTCAATTGAAGGTTAAGTCAACTTTTATGTTTCAAATAATTATATCTATCTTAATTATCTCTATCTATGTTTTTTTATGTCTTTCTTGCCTCTATTATTATTGTGAATTGTGAATTGTGAATTGTTCATCCTAACTGGCACATGTAATGTTCTTCGTTGTATTCATGTTGTAGTTGATCTAACAAAGTTTGATGCTGGCTCAGGTTAGCTTTCCCGTCATCATCCCCTTTCCACCAAAAAATTCTCATTTTCTTCTCAACCATGTTGGCCACCTTTTTAGGAACTTTGAAAAGAGACATGACGTAAGTAGGGATGGCACCTAGCACGGAGTGAAGGAGGGTAAGTAATATGAAAGAGGTATAGATACATGTTTTAAAGTTGAGTTCAAAAACTAGGAATAGGACAATGGCCTAAGCCACATTTATACTCATTGCCTTCTAAGCTTCATATTGAATTGGTGTCAAGCCCTAGGATGCATTGCAAATTTGCAATTGCATGTGGAAATTTGGTGGCCTGATGGATTGTGTTACAAAGTTGACTTGGTTACTTACTACATTTTTGGCTTGGACTTACTCTATAGCTTCCAAGTTGAACACAAACTATACCTTTTATTTGGTTTACACATCCTCACTATAAAAGAGAATTGTTCTAGTATCTCTAATGAACTCTATTAGAGTGAGAGCCATGGTGTGTTGTAGGCGGCATTGTGTGAGAAGAGGGAAAATGGTGACTGGTGAGAGTAGGAAAGCATGTTAAAATCTTGGATTCATGTGTGCTGCGAGAAAGATTACATCTTCTTAGTTTGTAATTCTTGTAGTTGTAGTCTCAATATCATCGCTTATGGACGTATGCATGATGTAAAATCATGTAATCTTCTTTGCTCATTGTACATTTGATCTTGTGATTTTGTGTGCATAGTTTTTCGCTTAGTGCAACACATTACTAAAACAATGCTTCATGAAAAAACTAGAAACATTTGAGGTGTTTTATCACTTTGATCATAAGATGGTTAAGAGGTGGCATGCTAAAATCTTCTTGTGCAATGGCAGAATAATCTGGCAGATATGTTCATAAAATATGCCAGTTGTAAACTTGTAATTATCTAGATTTTACTTCTTCCAAGGTTGTTTGTATATTAAAGTTATGAATCTACTTTAGAGTTGTGGAGAGAGATGCATTTATCCATTACACATTTATGAATTGATATGCCTAGTCATGTTTTGACAATGAAGGTTAATTCTGCAATTACAATTTTGATGTAAGTAGACTTAATATGAGAGCTCTAATACTTTCTTTAGTCAGTCTCTCATCTTTCCTCTTTTCTCTACTTTCGTTCTCTCACATTCTAGATATGCTACATTGTGAAATCCCTTTACGCATATGACAAGACCTGCCATAAACCATCAGCATTACTAGAATGCGCTTTAAATAATTGATTTCTAATCCATCTTTTCCATCTATCACCATAGCCAACCTGATCATCATATCCTTGAAAAAAACTCCAAATTGGTACATGATCATGTGCGTTTTCAATTTGACTAATATGCACGCTTTACTTTTAAATAAATCTATTCTTTTAACTGTTGTTTCAATTGGTACATAACCTGATCATTATATCCTTGAAAAGGTTGAATTACCTTTTTAAACAATTTTTTTTCCATCTAATAAACTGATCAGTGCCTTCTCTAGTACTCCTATCATAAGTTCATACCTAAACTTAAATCCTCTGTTTGAAACATCTTAGATAACAGATTATATCTTCTATACAAAAGGGACACTCTATTGTCTAGTAAATTGTTATGTTGGACACTGGATAAGAGTGACATGTTCCTGTATAACTTGTTAAACTTCAACGTAACTCAAATTAACCAAGCCTTTCCCCAACTATTGAGGTCGGCTACATAAATCTGCTTCTTCCACTCCACTCTATCAAGGGCTAAATCGACCGACATCTAAATTACAAGTAGTTATATCTTTCTTAATTATTTCAGTCCATGTTATTATTGGTTTTCCTCGATCTCTATCATTCCCACGGATTGGTAAGAGGTCACTTTTCCTAATTGGGGCATTTGAAGGTCTTCATTGTACATGTCCAAACCAACTTAATCAGTTTTTTCTCATTTTATCTTCATTTGGGGCCATTCGTAGTATTTCTCGAATATGTTTGTTTCTAATTCTATCTTTTAATATTTTACCACATATCCTCTTAACATGTGTATTTTTGTTACACTTAGTTTATTCTCACGTTGTTTCCGTATTGCTCGACATTTTGTTCCATGTAACATAGCTGACCAATAACGATTTTATTTTTATAAAATTTTCCTTTGAACTTCAATGGGATGTGTCAATCATATAATACTCTAGAAGCACTCGTCCATTTTACCCATCCTGCTTTAACTCTATGATTCACATCCTCTCCTATTTCACTTTCTTAATGAATAATGAATCCCAAATACCTAAGGCTGCGTTTGGTTTATGATTCGGATATAGTTTTCTGTATCTGAAATCTTGAAAACACGAAAAATGCGTTTGGTTGGTTGAAACTCGAAAATAGTTTATCAAAATTTACAAAGAAAACATGTTTTCGGAAAATGACAAAATGTAGTTTTCTGAGTTTCACTTTTTGAGTTGTATTCTAGTTTTGGATCGTGAACCAAACATAGCCTAAAATTTTCACTCCTTGGTATTTATTGTTCAAATTTGGAAATTGGAATAGACTTAGTTGTTTTGGGTTGGCATAATTGTATTGGGGTTATAAATGGGTAGACGAGCCTGTTCAAGAAGCTCTGCATGGATTGGACATGTGCATTTTGTTTGACATGTTTAGTTATAGTTACAAACAATGCAAATTATGCAACCAAAACATGGTATTTAGTTTCAGTTAAAAGCGGCATATTCATTAACATGAACCCTATACAATGCCAGCAAGTGATTGTGGGCTTTAAATGGGTCAAGTCTCAAGTCAATGATGATTTGATACAAGTAACCTATGAAATTAATGGGTTGGGTTCGTGTTGAGACTTTTTCCCTTATTTGCTACTCTCAGCATGACATGAACACCACCAATTGATCCATTGCCACCCTAGAACAATGTCATTTTCATGTCTTAGCATGTTCATAAGAAATGAATTGACCGACTTGGTTTTAAAGGAAAAAGAATCCAAGTTCATGTGACGGTTTCTTTTTACAACTGTGAACTATTTTTTTAATATTTATTAACTGTGCATTACTGTATCTAAATAGCCTGTAATATGTTTGTCCAAGTTGAAAGTGGTGTAGAAATTTCTCTCTCAATATGTGCTTACGTGAAACAAACGTTTATAGCAATTTTTTGTGAAAGTATTACAGAAATTTCTCTCTCAACATTGTATGTGAAAGTGAAATAAAGTGTTTGGTTTTAGAACTCATGTTTTCATTTTTATTTTTTCACATAAATCTCTATAAATCTATGAGTAATATGGTTCATTTACTTTGCTTTGTAGTCAGGTATTGACAAACTGAAGCGCTGTGTTGGGGAAGATTCTTGTGACTGCAGAAATCTTATTCCTGATGGGGGGAGACTCTGGTCAGATGATTTTTCATTCACACTTAAGCAATTATGCATTGGTCGTTGTCCGAAGGTATATGAGGAAACCAGTAGGATGTACAGCTGGAAATTGGAATTCTGTACTGTAGATGAGATGCTTTGACAGGACAGTACAAGTCCAAACTTGATTCGATAGGTTGTCTATGTTCATCTTCTGTGAACATTCATTATTTGCCAATATAATCTTAGTTTTGAAGGCCTTATTTGCCTTGTTATTCAGATACAATTTTTTTATTTTTAAATTTTTTTAATATCAGAAAACAAAAAACAAGGAATAAATGTTTGGTTTGTCAAATTTAATAATATTTTTTTCAGGTTTTAGTTAGAAAATAGACTTTTTTTTAAAAAAAAAACAATAAAATGTTGTTTTTAAAAATACTCTTTTTATTTTTGTATCCCAAGATTTAAATCATGAACCAAAGGGAGCCTAAATGACAGTGATAAACTAACTCATGAATATCTTCTATGCAGACCACTTTTGGTATAAGATCTTCTAGGTGGTGTTATTTATTTATTTTTCATTTTTTTGGAAGGAAATCCTAGGTGGTCTTTTTCAATCAGTTGAAGTGTCAGCCTTCTGCATGTACATCAATGCACATTTGTTCTGTCAGTTGGGAATTGTTTGGGTCTGGGTGCCAGAATTTGACATCATTTTGCTGATTACCTGAATACATTGATTTGAACTTTTAGTTGAGAGTGCCTTGGTAGATGCTTTTGCCTAATATGCTAATGAGCTGTGAACATATAGTTTAACTATCCACATGTACCAATCATTTGACCATTTACTTCCAGATACTCTGCATTCATCTTCAACGAGCATCAGTGAATGGGCTTGGAGAATTTGTCAAAGTTCAGGTATTTTCATTTTCATTTTTTAACTTTACAGATTATCTGATTCTCTCAAGATGGCGTGCTACTTTTGAATTCTGAGAATATAAAGGTTATAAATATCAACTTTTTGTGTAAAATGTTAAACATGCTACAATTTTCATTTTGCTGGTAATTTTCTGCAGTTCTTTTGCTTAATTCTCTTGAAAATATATCAGTTATTTTATTCTATTTATTTTCACAGGATTTGGAAATTAATGTAATCTTTTTAACCTATAAGAATAATGCAAACTACTTCATAAGCTATTGACAGGCGGCAGGCACTCCACTTTACGTCCTTTCTTTTGGACCAGTTTTTTCTTTCTAATTTTCTATTCTCAATTTATTTTATCATTCTTTCCCATTAAAAATCTTTTACCTTTGGATCAGCTTTTGTCTTATTTTATTTTATTTTGTCATATTGTTATTGTTCATTTTAAACCATTTTTTGTAAATCTATGATTACGTGTAATACACATATAAGGCTAATAAATACATGTAACATAAGAAAATCATGTGTATAATTGTTTTACAACTGTAAAATATTAATAGTTAATAACATATTAAGTAAATTAAGTATTAATAAAATTTTATTAAATGTTATGTTTTGTTTTGTTTTTTTTTTTTCCTTATTATTGTTCATCGTAATTTTTTTTTTTTAGCAAATCTATGCTCATGTGTAATACACATATAAGGCCAACAAATACATGTAACATAATATAATTATATTTTTATGATTATTTTATAACTGAAAAATATTTAAATTAATAAAATATTTAGTAAGTTATATATTAATAAAATTTTACTAAATGTCGGCACATCACTCGGAGTTGCAAACTTTCTTTTTTAAAATATTTTACCATGTATGTTAGCATATCTATACACTATTTTTTGTCTCTTCAGTGTGACAAAAGCAAACAGTTTTTTTTTTAAATCATTGAAAAGTACGCAAGAGAAGAAAATTATTTAATAAATTATGCTCATGGTTTAAAAATTCGGAAATTCGGAAATTTTTTTCGATTTTTTAACCATCGAAGTGCAAAGTGGATGTAAAATAAAAAATGCAAAAATTCACCGAATTAATTCGATAAACTTCGACAAAAGTTTAGTTTTTCAATCAAAAAATGCAAAAAATGGACAAAATTTGATGAAATTCGATAAAATTCAACAAAATTCGATGAAATTGGACAGAGAAGTAAAAAAAATGTTACTTCATCAATAGAAAACACAAAAAACACCAATAATTATGTATTATTTTCAACTTCATCAACCAACATAGCAATATAAATTTTAAAAAATAATTTAACAAGCTAACAAATTATGTAGTTTATGGGATATGCTTTACCAAAAAATAAAAAAAAGCAAAATAAATAAATAATTAAAGTTGAAATAAGATAAAAACTTAAAAATAAATTAAAAGATTTCCTAAAGTCATCTTATTTTAATTAACTCTTATAAAACAAGATTAATAAACAACACATTCAAATAATAAACAACACATTCAAATAATAAACTAATAAATTAAGCATGATAGAATTTAAACTAGTAAGTATATGGTCGAGAAGCAAGCCACCACAAAATTAAATATCAAAATAAAGAAAACAAATTAAGGCCAAAAGCCGTCATTCAAATTCTTCAACTCACTTAACAAGATTGATTTTGTTAGGTCGCTTATTGGTATTTTTATGTATTAAAAGTGTCTATTTATATTAGTTTTTAGCTTATACTACAATAAATTTAGATATTTAAGCATATATGCGAAAATTCTCTAAACTTCTCTAATTTAGCGAATTTTTACAAAAATTCTCCACGTCGAATTAAACTTCTCCGAATTAATTCTGATTTTTGAAGGTTGAAGTTTAGGGAAAAATCGAAGTTTCGAACCTTGATTATGCTAATTGTCCTGCTGAATGTTTACAATCATGATTTAAAAGTCAATAAAAGTCGCTATTGATGATTCTAGGGTCATATTTCATTTCCTATGATTTTAGACCTCTTTCCATTCACAAGAGATGCAATAGGAATTGGAACAGAAAGCTTCAATGAGAATGTGAAAAGAAAGAAAGTGAAGCAGAATCAACAATCAATTTCTCCCCTCAACCCTTTCTATAAGCAATTTGGTACACATACGCTTCAACAAATGTATGGAGTAGCAGGAGAAAGCACCTATCCAGAAGCATTAGTTAAAGATGTATTGAAAAGTTCAAACTGTGAATCATCACATAATAGATGCTCTCAGGATTTTGAAGGAAAATCTGGTCTTAATCAATTTGAAGGCAGCTCTGATCCAGAGTTTACAGGAATGCCTCTGCAATCTGATAATAAGGTTGGTTGAGCAATTTGTTATGTAAACATACTTGTCCCCTATTTTTTTTTATCCTATTATTTTCTGCTAAGTATATTTAACATGCATCTAATGAATGCCATAGAATCCATATTCGATCCTTTCCGAATTTAGCTAGTTAAAGATGTATTGAAAAGTTCAAACTGTGAATCATCACATAATAGATGCTCTCAGGATTTTGAAGGAAAATCTGGTCTTAATCAATTTGAAGGCAGCTCTGATCCAGAGTTTACAGGAATGCCTCTGCAATCTGATAATAAGGTTGGTTGAGCAATTTGTTATGTAAACATACTTGTCCCCTATTTTTTTTTATCCTATTATTTTCTGCTAAGTATATTTAACATGCATCTAATGAATGCCATAGAATCCATATTCGATCCTTTCCGAATTTAGCTAGGAATCATTCCCCCCCCCTTTTTTTTTCTCTCTTTTTGAAGTATTCTTTTGCTTCTGCTTATGCTGTATTATCATCTTGATATTTTCCCCTCCCACAACTTGTTCTTAGCACATTTTAACTTTTGGTTTGTGTAGCTCAATAAGATTCCTAATTTGGTGCCTCTAAAGAGTTCTGTGTACCGCCTTGTTTCTGTTGTGGAGCACTTTGGAAGGGTAGGAAGTGGGCATTATGCAGTTTATAGATGGGCAAGGGATGAGTCAGTTTCTGGAGACTCTGTTGGGAAATTTGAGCCAGGGCACTGGTATTGTATCTCAGATTCTGACGTGGCAAGAGGTTCAGAGCCAGAGGTTCTTTCTGCAGAAGCAAGCTTGCTCTTTTATGAGAGAATTGAAGAACCAATATAGGTATCAACTTTCTCTGATAAATTAAGTGTGTTGTCTATTGCGGTATTGCCATGAAATGTTGTTATTATTTATAGTTAATGCATTCTTATCATATTATTACTAGGAAAATGAACTTGAGTTAGATGTATTCTTAATTGAAGTTTTAAGTTTCTGTCCCACTTCCCCGAAAAGAAAGCTTCCTACAATAGAATTTTCAAACTATAGTATTTTTTGGACTCAATGATTCCAATGTTTACTAGAAAACACTGCGGTTTTGTAACTAAGTTGCTTCTATATATACCTTTCTTAGTGACAAGAATACAAGGCTTTTAAATTGACTTAAGTTTAACGATGAAATTTCATTTTAAACATCCCTTCAAGACTCAGGTTGTGCCAGTTGTTCAAATTCAATTATAACACAGTTCACATTGTGAAGATTTCAGCAAATGCTTCACTTTGTAAAAGGTGAAGGGGTGATGTGTAATAACTATAATGATGGTGACGGCAGTTATCATCATATTGGGTTGATTTCATTTTAATAAAATAATGGAGCAGATAGAACATGAGAAGATATGTTACTTAATTACTGTACTAGGTCTGCGGTATTGTGGTGCAAGTTTATCAACTAACAGTTGCAGGTACCAAATTTCCAGTGCAATATCAACAAACATAGGTTGTTAAAACAATTAATATAAAATGAAAAGAAAGAAGTCACAAAACAATATATAGCAATAGCCGCAATTAGGGCTGCTACGGAAGTAGAAATAGAACAGTTGCACAGTTTGAGCACCTGCAGCTCCAAAAATGGGCAAATAAATATGTATTTAAATAAATAGAAAAAGATGAGGACGATTGGAGCTGCATTAATCTGTCAGTCTGTTGCTGTGGCAAAAACATGATTTGAAATTTTAATGGACGAGAAGAAATGAACATCGAGTTTTCATGCTTTTGATTAGGGGTCAATCATAGAAACAATTATATGAAGAAAATAAAGAAAAAAAGAGGGAAGTTGTTGAATAATGCATATATTTGCACTTTCTCCTTGTCCATGTAATGTCTGAAATTTTGCAATTTTGTCCTCTATATGGTGAAACTATTGTGCATAAATTTCTTGAATGTGTAGTGTTTTCTTTTAACTTTATGTGAGGTTATATTCTCTCTCAGATTGAGGGCTTGATTGCATTCCGTATATTCTGTTTTAGTCTAGCTTAGTCTGAAGCATCTTGATTCTAAATAATTTCTTCAATATTCCGTTCCCATTGCTTCTTTATCGTTTCATTAATTTACACAATAACGCAGTATCATCTATGGCAACATACACCATGGCAACTTCATCTGCATATGCCTAGTCAATTTATTATACTTGGACTACATTAGTGTTGTCAAGGCCATGCCTAGGCAATGACTAGTCTGTCACCTAGGCCATTTGCAACTAAGTCACCTAGCCATACTTTAGGCAGACATAGGGTTCTTGAACATTTTTAAAGTTTGAGGGAGTTTAGTGTAAAGATATGGGTGGATCCAATAAATGATAAAATGCATAACTTGCTATTATTATTGTCATATGTTATGTGGCAACTAAACTGTTCTACCTTTTTCTGAAAGTTATTGGATTGTCAAAATTATTTGATCTTCTTATCCTTTTACATTGCAGGTCTGGGCGGAAACTGTTGAATAGCGAGTCTCCCGTATTATACCTTTGCATATGCTGGGATAAAGACAAGTGGCTGCCCTTCAGAGTCCGCTGACTGGTAATGATGGCGCTTTAAGATTCATTAAAATCTAAATTCCCGAAAGTGAAACCATCAGTAAATGAAGGTGAACTATCGGATCCAGTTTTTTGTTCTTTCTTTCTAAGTGTCTAAATGAAATACTAATTTATTTAGGAGAAGCTTTGTTCAACAGAGAAAACTAGGAGGACACTTGGTAGGAAATGTTTAGAAATCTACATTGATCCTCATGGAATTTGCTATATACTTTATATCAGTTGCTCTAGAGCAACTTGGTCAAAGGAGAATAAGAGACCTAGAACTGTACACAGCTGGTTTAGGTCTGAAGGCCCATCACTGATGAGTTCCAAGGAACTATTTAATTAGTTAATTTCATGACTTTGATGCTGTACAATAGTCTATAGTTTCGGCAATTTTAAAAGCCTTAATTTAAAGCAATTTTTGGTGTTGAATATGAGTTGGATGTTGAGGTCACAGAAAAAAAGTAATAGGATGTGTTTTCAAACACGAATTCTATAACCCCAAATACATTGTAGCTCAGGGATTATAAGAAAAAAAAAAGGTGGTTGGTGAAGGAATAATACGTTATATGTCTTAAAAAATGCGCGTAAAATGTAGGTTTTGTTTGGCATGTAATTCAAATACAATTTATAGTTTTTGACATCAAACAATTCATTGGTTAACTGTATGGTTAGTTTGATCCAAAATTTATTTTTCTAGAAATTGTTTGATGGATAAAATTCAAGTTTTTGAACGAAATTTGAGAATGATAAAAATTAGTTTTCTTGCTATTTAATGGAGTTGAACCAATAAATGAGGTAAAAGAAATTCTTTTCTAAAAATGTAGTTCTACAAATCTTATCTTAAGGATTTTGTGCTATTTTTAGAAATGAGTTTTGAATACACTTGTTAAACCACAGTCCCTCCAGAAGATGGCTTTGGCCCGTTTGGAAGAGTTTTTTCAAAGTATTTTTGGAATTGTTTGACAACATCTGTTTTTAGTTAAATTGTGATAGAGAAAAATAGTTTTTAGCTTTTAGAAGAAGTTGGGAGAGACCAGTTTTTCTCATAAGCACTTCTCAGGGAAATGCTTTTGGATCCAAAAGCTCTCAAAAACAGGGCCTGTATCCCTTATTTTCTTTTGAGCATTACGAATTGATAGTTATGTGATAGAAATGTTTCAGTAGGGAGGTAGCTTCCATTGAAAATGATGAATTTACCTTCTTATCATCAACATTGAGTATTTTCATATTCTATTTTGTTTTGTTTATTTTTATTTGTCCATGAACATTTCACTGGACGATAGGATACAATGCCCTAGATTCTGAGAAAAAAATAAAAATTCTGTTCATTTATTTATTTTGCTTATAAAGGTTAGTGTCTACTTTAAAAATAAATGGAGTCTTACATACATGTTTGACTTTTTATTTTTTATTTTTTTGTGAGATATCAACTTCTCTATGCATTGACTCTTCAAACCCTACAACTCTATCCAAAATCTGCATGATTGTAAGGTTAATTAATGTGTTTCCATCCGTTGATTGGTGCTTAGGTCTCAAGTGTCCTTAATTTATTTTGTCCAAAGAGTTAGCATCAGAACGTCGATCTAAACGTAGGCTTTTTTCTTTATTTTTTTTCATTCAAGTTGGATGATCATATATATATAGCATATTTTTTATATTTATTAATTTTTGTTTTTTATTTTTTATTTTTATGTATTTTTTTGTTTCCTATTGTAACAAATCTGATCACTTTTTGACCCAAAAAAAAAAAAACAAAAAATCAAAAACGAGAATAATAACAAATAGCAAGTCGGATCAGTCCATCTTAAAAAAAAATTTATAAAAAGATATAATGTTAGTAGTTATTTGGATAATTAATTTTATTATTAGACAACATATTTAGGAAGGTATCAGGTTGGTTC
The DNA here is from genome assembly GCA_035771175.1 of Paratinospora sagittata. NCBI lineage: Eukaryota > Viridiplantae > Streptophyta > Magnoliopsida > Ranunculales > Menispermaceae > Paratinospora > Paratinospora sagittata. The sequence continues at coordinate 41,194,139 of CM069590.1, read as the reverse complement.
TTGACCCATTAATTTTCTTCATCCGGTAAGACAATGATAAGTTAACTTCATTACTAGACCGCATACTTGAAAAGGTATTAGGTTGGCTCTTGGCCCATTAATTTTTTCCATCTTTAGAATGAGATAGTAATAAGAGTTAAACTTAAAATTTTTAGATTTTAAAGCTATTTTTTACTAATTGCATCAATTTCATGATGGCATTGGTGCACATGTTTCCCATACGTGAATATACATTTAATCTCTCGTCCATACTAATTATAAGGGCCAAAAAATAAAATAAAAAATTCCATGTGATACATAGATTTAGAGATAAAGAATATTTTGAGTAATTGAAAAGAATAATAGTAGTAGGCAAACATGGGACCTAATGTTAGGATCACGTGGAAACTAATGTGCTTTACTCAAATGCACGTGATCCATTTAACGTGTGACCTCATACTGGCTCCCCTAACCCAATAATATCATTTGGGAGCTTTTATTTATACTCTATGCATAATTTTTTTTTCTATTTATTTTTGAACTATTTACTAACCTTACTCACCATTATTCTCACATTTATCTTCTTTCCAAAACCGTAACCTTTCTTCCCATTTCATCTTCTTTTTTCTACTACAAATTTTCTTTCTTCCAAATACTCTTTGAAATCTTTAAGAATCATTTTGAAAGGTTTAACATCTTTTTTAAACCCCATTTCTTGGTCTTTTAGTGTGACAGGAACTAACTAAAGGGCATTCAAAAAACACATTTGATAACATTACGAGAGATGATTCAAATTGCAAAGACGACGTACATGAGTCTATCATATGTTGTTTGTGTTTTTGGGGTTGACAACTACTTAAAAAAAATTCTCTCTGGTTTAGTCTTGCATGATCGAACTCAAGACTTATGGTTTGGTTACACAGGACCAAATTGGAGCTCTTAGTCCAGTCTTGTCTAACTGAATATGTGTTCTCGGTTTGGTCAGATAGGATCGAATCGAGAGTGTTAAGTTCAGTTGGATCAACCAAAGCTCTTGGTTCGGTTTTGTCTGACCGAACATGTGCTCTCGGCTCAATCAAACAGGACTAAATCAATAGTGTCAAGTTCGGTTTGATTGAACTGACAATATTAGGTTCAGTCATTTCCTACCGAACTTATTAATTTTAGTGCTTTTTCATAGATTTGCCCCATCAATCTATATTTTACTAGTTGTATTTTGTAGGGTTTATTATGTTATTTGAATGACAGTGTATTTTGTATTTTTCCACACTTTAAGAACCTAATAATATTTTAGGTGGGTTAAAGGTAGCAAGTGGGTAAGGATAGTATTTCAGTGGGGTAATCTAGTTGCTTCCATTGACTAAACTTACTAATACGTCTACTTAAAATTGTTTTTTTATTTTTATTTTTATTTTTATTTTTTTGAGAAATGATACAATATAGCAAACCTCACCACAAAATATACAATGATACAATATATGTACATATATTGTAAAATATCACTCAAAAACAAAATTACATGGATACCCGCTAGCATTTTAATCATTAGTTTACTTCTACAAAAGTCTGAACAAAAAAAAAAATAAAAATAAAAATATTAGGTTGCGTTTGCTACGAAATTCAAATTCAATTTTCTGGATCTAAAAACAAAAACTCAAAAAAGTTACAAAAAAAATAAAAATAAAAATTGTTTGATTTAATATGATTCTAAAACTTTTTTTAGAAATAAGTTAGAAAAATACTTATTTTTAAAAAATATACAAAAAAATAAAAAAATTGGTTGATTTATATTTGACTGAAACCACATAAGCTTTACTTTTACTTGATTTACGGGAAATCTTAAAATAAATTAATCAAAATTTTCTTATTTTTAAATTTTAAAAAACATTTTTTAAATATGATACTAAACATATTTGAAAAATTATAAATTAATAAAAAATGAGATCGTATTTTTTTTTAAAACTATTTCTAAATTATATAGCAAACGAATCCTTAATTCTTCTTCCTTTATATATATATTTATTTATTTTTTATCAAAACAAAAAATAAAAACTCGACCCTGCATCTCGCCGTCCAAGCTTGGCTCCACCATGTGGGCCGGCCTACGGAGTCCGTCTCCTCGTTTCCTTAATAACATTTAAAAAACCACACCAACCGTTGACCCGCTTAACTCCTCCAATTATCTTATCTCTACCCTAAATTATTCCACATTCCACCACGTAGCAACTTGACCACCCAATAATAAAACCCCCCATTAGACACGTCATCACCAAAACCCACCGCGTAGACGGAAACAGCGTATAATCGAACACCCTGAAGCAACAAGTGAAACCCGTTGACTCGCCCGAGTCGAACCGACGACCTCCCGCCAAACCCGTTAATGGCGGCTCTTATTCTCTTCCTTTCAGAGTCAGTCAAAAACCAACCCTCAAAACACCTTTCTTCAACCTTCCTCACAACTAGTCAATCCCACCCAAAACTCTAACGCTAAGCCTAAAATTCTCAATTTCCTCCCCAAATTTCTTCTTCTTCTTCTCTCAATCTCTCTGTACCATGAATTCGCCGCTTCAGGCCGTTCTCGCCGCTGCTGCGAGCTTCTTCGTCGTAACCCTCTTTCTTGCCCTAGTTCTTCTCCTCTGCAAAGGCAACGAAAACCGGCGAACCCGAACCGCACCAAACCCTAATAACAACAACAATCTCAGATCCATCACCATAAGCGAGAGCGCATCGTTCGATCCTTCTCTGCACGAAATCTCGATGCCCGAGCTCATCGTCGCCACCAAGAACTTCTCCTCCGACGGCGTCATCGGAGACGGCAGCTTCGGCCTCGTCTACAAAGCTCGGTTATCTAACGGCGTCACCGTCGCCGTCAAGAAACTCAGCAAAGACGCGTTTCAAGGTCTTCGCGAGTTTCGGGCCGAAATGGAAACTTTGGGTAAGAAAACGATCCGACACCCGAATCTGGTTAAAATCCTCGGGTACTGTGTTTCTGGGGATGATCGGATCTTAATCTACGAGTTTGTGCAGAAAGGGTGTCTCGACCAATGGATACACGACACGTCATCCGAAGAAAACGTGTCGGGTTCCTGTTCGTCATCGGCCAGTTTCAGGCCTCCTCTGGCTTGGAACACTAGAGTCAAGATTGTGAAAGGTGTCGCTAAGGGACTCTCGTTTTTACACACTTTGGAAACACCAATTATTCATAGGGATATTAAGGCTAGTAATGTGTTATTGGACTCTAATTTTGAGGCCCACATTGCGGATTTTGGGCTGGCCCGGAGGGTCGAGGCCTGGCATTCCCACGTTTCGACCCAAGTGGCGGGTACCATGGGGTACATGCCGCCGGAGTACAAGGACGGGGTCACGGCGGCGACGGTTAATGCAGATGTTTATAGCTTTGGAATACTTATGATAGAGGTGGCTACCGCGAGGCGGCCGAATTGGCCGATTAAGATGGAGGACATTGGAAGAGAGGTCGGGTTGGCCGAGTGGACTCAGAGAATGGTCGAGGTTGGCCGGCATATGGATATGATTGATCCGACGGTGGCGAGGGAAGGGTTGAGAGAGGAGGAGGTTAAGGAGTTCTTGAGGATTGCTTGTTGTTGTACCAAGGAGAGGTCAAGGGAGAGACCTTCTATGATAGAGGTTGTGGCATTGTTGAATCAAATCTCATTTGTGATATAGGAGTTTAATTAGAGTGTATTTTTGAAGTGTAAAGTTGTGTTTTTGGGGTTATGGTTGGTCTTTAGGAGTAAGTCATGAAGCCCATTAATTTATGGAAGGTATTGTTAATCGATTGTAATTACAAGCGTATGTGGTTTTATTGCAAGGGAGGCTTTGTTGTTTTGGTGGTGAGATGTTCATACTATTTGGGTATCTTAAGAAAGTCACAAAGCACGAAGATCTGATGAACCAAATAAGAGATTAATCTTAAGTTATATACAGTTTATTGTTGTTATTATTATTAGAAATCCAATAGGGTTGCTTGTAATAGAGTATTAGGCATGTAAAGAGTAACATGAATTTTAGCAAATTTGCAGATTTTGTTGCATTCTTACATGCTTATGCAACTGTTGCTAATTCTAGGCACTTGCTGCTTTAAACATGCTGAAGGTAGAATTTGCTGTTTTTTAAGGATTATTTCTTCAATATATGATCTCCGCACTTTATACAATTGTCAATGGTATTATAAAATATAATTGAAATGAGTGTGATGCAAACCAAGGAGCAAATGATGCAAACCAAGGAGCTGGACAAGTTGATCATACACTTGGGAATGAAGTTGAATATTCACAAGACCCATTGTCACTTCCAAGTGGTCCAATTACAAGACTTAGAGCCAAACGTTTCAAGGAAGCGCTAAATGGGCTAATCCAAGAGAATTGAGTTGATTCTAAAAAGACCAAGACGGGCTCAAATAATAATCAAGGCTTAGTCCATGTTATCAAAGCAATTGAAGAAGCTAATTAGCACACAAAACGTGACCAGCATGGACTGACCATAAAAGGGCGTGCATTTGTTGAGTTTCAAAGATATTAAATATGGAAATAAATTTGGTCATGGCTGGTTATGTTAAACACAAACTTAGTCAATTAGCTATTTATGGTTACCTTGAGAAGTCCAAGAGGCTTAAAAAACGTGGGGACTTATTTATGTTGATATTTGTGTTGTTTTAAATGTAGTTATGATTTTTCCTATTCTTGGAGGGTTATTCCAAGTATATAGTTTGGTAGCTCGAATTTGATGGTAGATTATGTTTTCAGAATTTATCATCCTTGTGAGGTCTTGTGTCCTTTTTGTTCTTAAAAGAACTCTTTGAACTTATCAAGTTAATCTTGTGGCGTTCAAACAACCAAACTTATCACCTTGATTGTTGAATCTTGGTGTGGCGTTTTCAATCCTTCGTAGTCTTAGTTTTCATCTGGTTAGGTGACGGGTCAAGGCTCAATCAATCTTGTCTACACGATCTTGGGGTTCTAATCCATCATTGTTATTGGGTTTCATCACAATTGTTGGTGGAGTTCATATCATTTGGTATCAGAGCTTTGGTTCTAAGATAAGTTTGACTATCTTTTATTTTCATTTTTTTTATTTCATGTTCCCTGCTGTAGGAAAAAAAAAAGTGATTCCAGTAAGAAAATTTCTTCTTTTCAATCTTGTTTCTCACCTTATTCATGTTCTTGATCCTGCTGTAAAAAATAAAAATAATAAAAATAATAAAAATAATAAAAAATCGTCTAAAAAAAAGAGAAGAAAAGTGATTCCCGTAAGAAAATTTCATCTTTTCAATTTTGTTTCTCACCTTATTCATGTTCTTGATCTTTTGATGAGTTTTGGTTGTTTCTCATTTTTGAATTGCTGCTAGATTATTTTGAATTAGTTTCTTGAAGTTTGATTAAGAACTAAAGAAGACACAAAAGAGTGAAAAAAAAGTCAAGAGTGTGTGAGACCATAAGAGGGTAAAAGCCGTTTAGAGTGAAAACACGAGTGCAAGTGTATCAAATTCTTGAGTGAAACACGTGAGGGAGTGCTTGTGAGGATTCTAACCTTGTTTTGCAGATTTTAAATATGTCCAATAATCAAGAAGAAGATACAACCGAAGAAGTTCGACAACATGCAGTTCTGAACCTCCAAATGCAAGCGTTGTTAGGGGAGATGAGGCGTATGTTGAGGGATGAATTAGAACCTATTCACGAGAGGATGGCCAGGGTAGAAGCGGGAACTCCTAGGGAACAACAACAAGACATCCACAATAGGCAGCAAGGTGGGCATGTTCCGTGGCGGAATGTTGAGGAAGAGGCAGAGTCGGAGCAGTTTGATGAGCCATATTTGAACCGGGGCAGGTTTGAGCATGGGAATGGGAATCGAGAAGCTTGGATGGGTAGGCCTATGAGAGATAATGATTTAGGAAATATAAAGATTAAAATCCCATCTTTTCAAGGTAAAAGTGATCCTGAAGTTTATTTGGAGTGGGAAACTAAAATGGAGATGGCGTTTGATTCTCACAAGTACTCGGAGATAAAGAAGGTTAAGTTGGCTGCAATTGAATTCACCGAATATGCCATTGTTTGGTGGGATCAATTACTGATTAATAGGAGAAGGAATAGAGAGCCACCAGTGGACACTTGGGAGGAGATGAAAATGCTTATGAGGAAGCGTTTTGTACCCAACCACTATTATAGGGGATTATATCAAAAGTTGCAGAGGTTAAATCAAGGTTCCAAGAGTGTGGAAGAATATTATAAGGAGATGGAAGTAGCTATGATCCGGGCTAATGTAGAAGAGGACCGGGAAGCCACCATGGCTAGGTTTTTGCACGGTTTAAATCGTGAGATTGCGAATATAGTCGAGATGCAGCACTATGTTGAGTTGACAGATATGGTGCATCAAGCCATAGAGGTGGAGGAACAGTTCAAATGAAAAGGATTGGCTAGGAGGGGACAACCTATGGCTACCACCAGCCCGTGGAAGACAGTTCAAAAAAGGGACGAGCAGCTACAAAATAAGCCAAAATTTGAACCCTCTAAGAATGCCAAACCAACGACCGCCGCTACTTTGGGTAACACTGAAACTTCAAGTTCTAAAACACGTGATATTAAGTGTTTTAAATGTCAGGGGCGGGGACACATAGCCAACCAGTGTGTAAACAAAAAGGGTGATGGTGATAAACGCCCAAGGAGAGCTTGAGTCGGAGAATGAGGAAGAAGTAGATGATGCTGACATGCCACCTTTGGAGGATGCCGATGATGAGCAAAGTGCTGTGGTTGGAGATTTATTGGTAGCAAGGCGAGTTCTCAATGTGCAGGTTAAGGAGGAAGAAAGTAACCAAAGGGAGAACTTGTTTCATACTCGGTGTGTAATACCCTATATTTCACAAAAAAGGCTGCCTGGACTTCCAGGCATGTGCTTTATCCTAAAAAAATTATTATTATTATTTTTTATTTTATTTTATTTTTTTTGTGAAATACAGGGTATTACACGGTACTTTGTAAACAACAAAGTTTACAGTATCATTATCGATGGAGGGAGTTGCACAAGCGTAGCTAGCACTTATTTGGTGGAGAAATTGGCCTTAACTACCTTGAAACATCCTCACCCTTATCGGCTTCAGTGGCTGAATGAATGTGGCGAAATCAAGGTGACAAGGCAAGTGTTGGTGGCATTATCCATTGGTAAATATGAGGATGAGGTGCTTTGTGATGTGGTTCCTATGCATGCATGCCATTTATTGTTGGGAAGACCATGACAGTATGATGAGAGGGCTAAGCATGATGGATTCACAAAATAGGTCTTCTTTCACTCATAAAGGGCAGCCTATTATTCTTGTGCCATTGACTCCAAAACAAGTCAGGGAGGACCAATTAAAGTTACAAAGCTCAAATGAAAAAAAGAAAGAAAAAGAAATGAAGGCTGAAATTGAGAAAAAAAAAAAGAGAGAAAAACATTGATCAGAGAGAAAAAGAAAGAGAGGGGATTTCAGCCATAGTGAGAGCAAGAGAGGAAAAATTTAATTACATTGCAAAAAAAAATGAGATCAAGAGAACATTATTTTCACACCAGCTCCTTATTGTACTCATGTACAAGGAGGCTCTTTTATGTACTAATGATCTCGTCGGTGCTTTGCCGAGCGTTATTGTTTCTCTTTTGCAGGAGTTTGAAGATGTCCTTCCCGAAGAAGTACCTTATGGATTACCTCCAATCCTAGGGATTGAACATCAAATTGATTTCATACCAGGTGCATCAATTCCAAACCGACCTGCTTATAGGAGTAATCCCGAGGAGACCAAGGAACTCCAAAGGCAAGTAGGTGAATTATTGGAGAAGGGGTATGTGCGTGAAAGCATGAGTCCTTATGCAGTTCCGGTGCTGTTAGTTCCTAAGAAGGATGGAACATGGAGGATGTGTGTTGACTGCAGAGCTATCAACAACATCACGGTAAAGTATCGTCATCCCATTCCTAGATTAGACGATATGCTGGATGAATTGCATGGTTCTTGTGTCTTTACAAAAATTGATCTTAAGAGTGGATATCATCAGATTAGGATGAAGGAAGGTGATGAATGAAAAATTGCTTTTAAGACTAAATATGGTTTGTATGAGTGGTTAGTGATGCCTTTCGGTTTAACTAATGCTCCGAGCACATTTATGCGTTTAATGAACCATGTTTTGCGTGCATTTATTGGCAGATTTGTCGTTGTGTATTTTGATGATATCCTAATGTATAGCAAAAACTTCATTACATGTCATAAAACTGATGATGCATCACATATAGCTGATTTGTTCTTCAAAGAAATTGTTAGGTTACATGGCATGCCTAGGACCATTGTTTCTGATAGGGATGCAAGGTTTTTGAGTTACTTTTGGAAGACTTTGTGGGAAAAGTTGGGAACCAAGTTATTGTTTTCTACTACTTGTCATCCACAAACGGATGGTCAAACTGAAGTAGTAAATAGAACTTTGTCTTCTTTGTTACGTGCTATCATTAAAAAGAACTTGAAAACATGAGAAGATTGTTTGCCACATGTTGAATTTGCTTATAATCGAAGTATTCATTCTGCAACTAATTTTTCACCATTTGAAATGGTTTATGGTTTTAACCCATTGTCACCTTTGGATTTAACTTCTTTACCTTTGAGTGAACGTGTAAACTTAGATGGCAAAAAGAATGCAGAATTTGTAAAGATGATTCATGAAAAGGCACGGCTGAACATTGAAAGGAGGACTAAACAATATGTCCAACAAGCCAACAAGGGACGCAAGAAGGTAGTGTTTGAACCCGGAGATTGGGTTTGGTTGCACTTAAGGAATGACCGTTTTCCGAAGAAACGGCATTCAAAACTCCTACCTCGGGGTGACGGACCTTTTCAAATAATGGAACGCATCAATGATAATGCCTACAAGCTTGACTTACCAGGTGAGTATGCTGTCAGTGCAAGCTTTAATGTTGCTGATTTGTCTCCTTTTGATGTAGGTGATGATTTGAGGACAAATCTTTCTCAAGAGGGGGAGAATGATGCAAACCAAGGAGTTGGACAAGTTGATCATACACTTGGGAATGAAGCTGAATATGCACAAGACTCATTCCAAGTGGTCCAATTACAAGACTTAGAGCCAAACGTTTCAAAGAAGCGCTAAATGGGCTAATCCAAGAGAATTGGGCTGATTCTAAAAAGACCAAGATGGGCTCAAATAATAATCAAGGTTTATTCCATGTCATCAAAGCAATTGAAGAAGCTAATTAGCACACAAAACGTGACCAGCATGGACTGACCATCAAAGGGCGCGCATTTGTTGAGTTTCAAGGATATTAAATAGGGGAATAAATTTGGTCCTGGCTGGTTATGTTAAATACATTGAACTTAGTCAATTAGCTATTCATGGTTACCTTGAGAAGTCCAAGAGGCTTAAAAAACGTGGGGATTTACTTATGTTGATATTTGTGTTGTTTTAAATGTAGTTATGACTTTTCCTATTCTTAGAGAGTTGTTCCAAGTATATAGTTTGGTAGCTCAAATTTGAATGGTAGATTATGTTTTCAGAACTTATCATCCTTGTGAGGTCTTGTGTCCTCTTTGTCCTTAAAAGAACTCTTTGAACTTATCAAGTTAATTTTGTGCGTTCAAACAATCAAACTTATCACTTTGATTGTTGAATCTTGGTGTGACGTTTCTAATCCTTCGTAGTCTTGGTTTTCATCTGGTTAGGTGACGGGTCAAGGCTCAACCAATCTTGTCTACACGATCTTGGGGTTTTAATCCATCATTGTTATTGGATTTCATCACAATTGTTGGTGGAGTTCATATCAGAGTGTGATGGAGATGATGATGTTGAGACTTGAAATAAATAATTGACAGGAAATCATAAGTATATATATATATATAGTGGATTAATTAGTTTTTCTTCCTCAATTTGGTGAATTGAGAAGAACTTTGTACTGCATGTAATGATACTATTTATCCTGAATATTTGTCATAGTCCAAATATCATACCCACTAAAGTTAAGATAATTCATCAAAAGAGACATGACATTCAGTGGTTGAATTAATCAGTGAGTGATATGGTTTGAGTACATATATATATGGTAACGGATTTTATTTTTGTCCTTTTTTCTTTAGGTCAAAGATAGGAACATTGTGAGACAACTAAAGCTGATTATCAATTTCTTGAATTAATTAGTTATAAACAAGTTAATTTTATAATAGATGATTGTGTGATTACAAATTAAAAGATGTTGAATTAAATTGGATAATTACGTTCAAAATATAATACTGCTCTTAATTAAGACATACCACACTCTTGACCTACGAGCTACGAGCACCAATAGGTAGGTGGGGGGCTAGGCTGCCTTTTTAATCAATCTCCGGCCGCTCAATGCCATGAAACAAAAACAAAAAAAATGATAATTAAGAAATAATATGATAATAAATCAACATATCTAGGAAGTTCAAATGTTATGATAATTATATGTTATATTTGAAAAATTGTAAGAGTAGCTCTAACTAGATATTTCAAAGAAAAGAAAACTAATTAAGCTGGTTTTATCTTCTTTACCATCTTATCCTATGCTTATTCAACCCTTTATTTCAAATGCTCCATTAATCTCCCCCTTGCTTACAACAATCACCTCTCTCATGCATACAGTACAAAAAGAAAGAAGAAGCATATTATTTGATAAAAAAAACTTATTAAAATAGCACTTTGAAAGTATCACTTTATAAGAATAACACGTTCTTCAAAATTATATCTTTAAAAATATTCAAGGAAACAAAGGGATTCATAAATGATGATATATATGAAAATCCTTAAAGGATTTAAAATGTTATCGCCGAAAGGTTCGAAATTGCTTAAGAAAAATTATATAACAAGTTTAAATTTTTTTCAATGTTAATGTCGGTTATACATTTAAATAGTGTTTGTCCCTTCAACGAATTACACAATTTTGAAATTCAATTTTTATTTTCTCTTTAAATTCTTTTTCACTCATTTTTTTACTACATTTGAGAGAGTAGCATTGTTGTTTGTCAATGTGAAGTTCGAGTTCACACTACAATAGAAGTACCCTTTGTTTGCTCCAAATTAGTTCAGATCTAACAGGTTTGTATAATTTGAAAGATGGCCCAATGCATTTTTTAATAAGTTAGTTTTGAACCAAAATCCACCTCGATATAATGTCTAGACTCGTTTTAACCCTAATCTAGTGGTCTAATTAGGACAATGATTAGTAGCACATTTGATTAGACATCTACTTTTTTTATTTAAAAATAGAAGGTTTAAATTTGTCCAGCCGATGAGTTATTATGTCCGAGGGCTTCTTTGAGTCTTAGTATGAGCATTTATTTTTTATATTAATTAGAAAAAATAATAATAGTCCAATTTTTTAAAAAAAAAAGACATTAAAAATCTTAGTATTATAATTTTGTATTTAACTTCCAAAATTATTAAAAATCAAATGTTTGTCTATCCCATAGCAATTACTTAATTTTAGTTTTAGTTGAGATTTTTTTTTTTTTTTTTAATCTTTTTGAGTTGGAGTGAGTGAGATCTTATTTTAGGTCGACAGGCAGAGTGCGTGGGACACACGGGACCCCACGTTTCAACTTGGTTGGGTATGGATAGCTAAATTGCTAGAACTCAAGAGACAAATTTCGAGAGATCGGGATTACTCTTCGGCTTTAAATGCTACGCTATGCATGTCAACCCATTCTCGAACCGAGCCACGCGCGCAATTAATCATTGTCTGGCATAGCAAACAAGGCATGAATACCTCATCCATTTTCACACACATCCCCTTAATTACTATCACACGAAACGGGTTACTTTCATGATTTCCTTAAACTCAACTCAATCAAGCTAAATTTTTTTTAATTACACGTGATTAACTAAATAAATTTACTTTAGCCACTCCGTTTTATTAAAAGTTAAGTCGATATTTAAATTATAGATAGTTATATTTTTTTTAATAATTTTTTTTTATTATTATCATGAATTGTTAAAAGATTATTATTTTAACTTTTAACATCTATTTGTATGTATGCTCGCGGGTGCATGGGTTCAGTTTTTTTTTTTTTTTTTTTAACTTTATAGGCCAGAGGAAAACCTCTCGCGAGAAAGAAAGATTGAATCGTCCATATAGACTATAGTAGCACCCTCCAATTTATGAAGGTTTAGATAAAGTGAGCTCAAAGACTAATAGAAAGCTATAATATATAGAGCTGAAAGGTGACTAGAATTAAGCCATGAGTATTAAACAACAAAACATTTCTTCAACCTCATGATTGACACGTTTTCATCAAGCTTTGTTGTTAAGCAAAATACGACAGCCAATTAGAGATACAAGACCGGATGGAGGATTCGAATTTCTTAATAAAGAAAGAGATTGGACATGTTGGAGAGACTCAAAACTACTGATGCAATTATTAACCACTAGCTCTACACGAAGAAGATGTGAAAAAGATGGACTTGGTTGACGGAAACCACTAGCCCCCACAACATTGAATACACCCGGGCTCACCACCATGTGCACACACATACGAATCTTGTGCTTATCCCACTTCTCATCTCAACCGTACGTCCCCTTCCAAAACACACACGAGAAACTTCCCTCCAATCCAATGGTCACCACATTCACCAAATACACAATTTCCTACAACACGGTGTCCTAGCTGATCCAAAAGCCAACTAATTCTTCTCTTCTCATAAATTCAAGTGGGCATGAATATATATACATAGATGTATATGGCGTTGCAAGAAGTAATAGCAGTAGCAGAGAGGATGGAGAAGAGCAGATCGTTCCCATCTTGCAGTAGCACCAGCAGCAGTTCTGCCTCTAGATTCGTGGGCTTTGATGAAAAGACGACTAAAGCGTATAGCTTCAATGGACCAAGCAACAAGGCCCATATAAAGTTCAGGTGTTCCAGCAACCCTGAAATTAGAAGGAAGAAGCGCGTTGCTTCTTACAACACATTCGTGATGGAAGCTAAGCTAAAGTCATCAGTTCGGAACAGCTTCAGGTGGATTAAAACTAAGTTGATTGGAATTTGGTAATTAATTGGTTAATATATATATAACTTGGTAGTAATTAATAGCTAGTAATCTCTTCTTTAGTGGGCAGTACTTGACTATCTTTGAAGAACTAGATCAGTATATTCTGCTTCTTGTATTATCAAAGTTGTGAGAATGAGAACTGATGATTTTAAGTAGATGTTGTTGGGAATCATGTAACCATTTTCCTAAAAAAAATTATCAAACATGTTATTAACAAGGTTGGAAAATATTGGAAAGAGTTCAGTGTAAAGTGTGATGATTTTGATGAGATGGAGTTTGACATAGATGTTTTTGGTCATGGTTGTTTTTGTTTCAACAAAAGCAAGATTTCTTTATTAATCAGTTCTTTTCTTTTTCTTTTTTCTAATTTTCTTTTCTTTTTCTTGTATAAGCTGCAATTGTTTAATCTTGATAAAGCCCAAGGCCTAAATCATCCTTGGAAACCGACTTATAAGAAGAGGGTCGCCCACAACTTATACATTACACATTCTAATTATACCGGGGGTATGCTAATACTCTCCTCTCAGCACCAGGGTTGGAGTCACTCAGCACTATCCCTCTCGTAGGGGTAGAGATATGAACCCTATTCATCCCCAGTGCATACCCTGACACCATGATAAAGCCCATGGGCATAACTCATCCTTGACAACTAGCTTGCAAGGTAGGGTTGCCCACGACTTATACTTTACACGCCATAATTGTTCTAAGGTGATGAGGGACTATGCTAACAAATCTAAGGTTTATTGTGTCAATTTTTAATTGTTCTAGTATAGGAAGGTACTAACAACTAACAAGGAGACGTATGATTTTACACTTTTTTTTTTTTGTTTTTTTTGTGAGAATGTGATTTTACACTTTCACTTAGAAGTAAGGCATCTATTTCTTTCTTTAGAATTCACACATGATCTTCAGAATAAATTGTTCTTAACTATACCCTATCAAGAGACAAACTTCATTACTGCTCTGTAGTTGAAGTGGAGATTGCTTTTATTTATTTGGTTACTTCCTTCACTGTGGGATCCAAGTTTTGAATTATGTATACACATCTTCTTATTCATTGAACATTAATACTAGTAATGGGAGAGTTGAGTCCACCTATATTCATTTCTGACAAGAAGTTTTAATCTATACTTTTTTCGGTTCTTCGGAGATGAAATTACAATCCTCTATCCTCAATTTCTATAATTTTCTCACATAATTCTCATTCCATTAATTTGCTCTGTTTCAAAAAAAAAAAAAAAACTGGTTAAATTAAACTATCTAGATAGATGATTATAGAGTTAAGGTGAGGCTGTAGAACTTGGCCATAGATCCTCCAGGCTCTAAAATCAGCCTGTAGCTTGGCCTATATAGTTATATAGGCAGAGCCCTTGAGCCCACATAATCGCTTGATTTTATTTAAAATACATATAAAAAGAAAGATGTCAAGAAATGTAAACACAGCATACCTTAATCTCCTTCTCTCTTTATTAACTAAATAAACATCATATCTTATTCATCCCAAAAGATAACAAAATTCCTACTTAATCGCGATGATACCTAAGGTATTCACTCAATAATAATAAATCAAACAAAAAAAAAATGATGATTGATAATTCATTCCATAACAGGATCATAACTAAGTTGTTCTTTGTTAAGTGGTCTAATCATCCATAGCGTATCTTCTAGGCGTCCTTTCTCTATCCAAATGCCCGAAATCTCTGGTGGACATTGACCTCCTCTCCAGCTTTAACCTGATGCCTTCATTGTAGTTTTTATTGCTTGTTTTGTTGCTAAGTATAGGAGGAAGGTTTTTAATGTTCTTGGTAGCATTTGGATGGCAATCTGTTCTTGGTGTATCCTTTCGAGAAGATGGTACAACATGGTACAATGCTGGAGGGGAACGATCTTCGTTCCTGCTTGGTTTTGCACTGGAGGAGGCACTAGCTGTGCTGCTTCCTTGGCCAGAAGAGTTTGGTTCTGCGTTCTTTTCCTGTGCCTGACATATAAAACAAAGCATAAATATCATTTCATATTCTCCAATTCTTGTTGGTACTTTCTTCTTAAACAACGCTTTAGAATTGCCAGATAAAGCCGATGACATTTACATGTAAGTGGATTTGTGGTAATGATCTTTGCCTTGTGGAGATTAAGATCCTAATCCATATTTTGAGTTATTATCCTTCATCGTCACTGTTGTGAAGATAATTAAGCTACTGCTTTCTCAACAAATCTTTGCAGTATTTGATTTGACTATAAATTTTGAAGAGAGAGACGCTTTGGATAAAGAGAAAATCTCTAAGTTTCTAGTCTAAATTAGTATTGATTTCTAAGTTTCTTGTCTCTTTTGGAAACATGTTTTTAGTGATAATGAAACTAACCTCTTTGGAGGATCCTGTATCTCCTTTGGACCTTTCAGTAGATGTATCCTTTGCCCTTGAACGTTCACGGTGCACTCGAGACTTATGTTTCATTTTCAAGGTCCTATTCCTATCATGGAGAAGAAATAGATACATACAAGAGAAACAAAAGTGCCATAATTTACATTGATTATTATTACCATCATCAGAGGTACTTACTTTTTCTTGTCATTGGTGTGAACTGGATCTTCTTCCTCCTGATAAAATTTTGGTAGATCCGAGGGGCTGCATGGCAATGGGTTTGTAGTAAAGAACTGCAAATATGGAGTATGTCTTAGTTTACACAGTAATATCATCAATTCTAACATAAATCTTTTGATATATGAAAAGTATTTTCAGTTCAAATTAGTTTCCACATATCAGATTGGTATATAAAGAAAGATATCAGAGGAGCTAATGTTACCAAAAATGAGTTAGCAATTTAGCTGTGTTCAACTGAAAATCAAAATTCTCAGGACTTAAAGCGAATCCCTGTTCATGAATCTTGTTGAAGTTATCAGAACAAGATCAATTGTTAAAAAAAAAAAAGAAAAATAAATATATAAAAGAAAGAAGGAAAGAACAGAAAAGAAAAAGGAGAATTCCAGGTTCTTTTTTTGGTTCAAATTATACTTTGGAAGTTCCTCTATTGCAAGAGCTCATTTTATCTGTTTTACCTTATATCATTTGAAATTAAAGTGAAAATCAGGTGGGCAAAACTCTGTAACAAAACAATTATACTGCACTTGCTTTTAGTGTCTAAATGTGTTTGATTGCTAGACTAAGTTCTAATGATTCATTGTGCTGGTAATCTAACTTTTCTCACAACAACGTAAATCCTACGACTCAGAATTCGTGGTTTTACTCAAATAGAAATTCTCTTCTCTCTTTGTGAGTTTGTGTTTATGTTATGCAATGATTCCAATAACTTCATATTTAAGAAGCAATATTAAAATTTCATGCAATACAGAGCAAAACATACTTCGCTTTGTAGATCAGAAGCAGCGCTGCCACGATATGAAGGATCTAGCGCTAAAAGGGTGGTCAACAGACCCAAAGAGGACACAGGAAAATCCCGAAAGGCCTCTACAAGATTAGGCTTATACAGCTGTGGCGGCCTAAAGCTCGTGGGCAGCTTCAATTTTTTCCAGTAATCCTCTGATGGTGATCCACACAGCTTGAAAATTCTATGAAGTTGCTCAACCTGAATCATCAAAAGCTTGAGTAATGAAACACAATTCGAGACAAACTTGTGAACAATACAAAAGAGAGAAGAAGAATGCTAGTGTTTCATAACTGACAAAAACAAAAAAAAATACAAAAGAAAAGCAGCACAGTTTATATTGCTAAACAATACATAAAGTACTAAAATAAAAACGAGTGAGCAGTCTACCTCCGTTCGTCCAGGCAAAATCGGCCTTCCCACAAACATTTCTGCCATAAGACACCCACAACTCCAAAGATCAATTCCAACTCCATAATCTGTGGCTCCTAACAAAAGCTCGGGAGCTCTATACCAGAGCGTCACAACCCGATTCGTAAGTGACTGCTTTTCGTTAGGATTGAAATATTTCGCGAGCCCGAAATCTGCAATTTTTAGGACTCCATCTCGATCAATCAACAAGTTTGAGGCCTTAATATCTCGATGCAAAATTCCCTGTTCGTGACAGTGCTGAAGACCTGAGAGCAATTGCTGCATATAGCACTTGACCTGTGGTTCAGTGAACCTTACTTCGGGGCGAGATATGATTCTCGCTAAATCTGATTGCATGAAATCAAAAACAAGGTAGAGACTATATTGCATTCTTGATGTTGCTAGCCCTTCTAGTTTTAGGACGTTAGGATGATCTAACTTCTGTAGAATCGTAATCTCTCGTGCCATAAATCTCACGCTCTCGGGTTCTGAGGTGTCAAACTTCACCTTCTTCAGGGCTACAATTTTACCAGTTTCCCTGTCTCTAGCTTTATATACATTGCTATAGGTTCCCTGGCCTATCTGTAATAACAAAAACTCGCAACAAAATTCAGATATTTCAGCTACCATCTTCAACAAATGTGTTTGTCAGACCAAACACAAAATTAAGTTCCAAAAATTACAGGAATTTCAATCACAAAATGAGAATCTGAATTATGTATATCCTTGTGTAATCGTCTGAAATTTGTGAGGATAATGAGGCACCAAGTTTTCCTAGTTTTGCCTATTTGGCAAAAGAACAAGTTGAACAGTGTACCCAAGTAGCATCCATTCTAAATGCATTAAAAAGAAGAAAAAAAAATCTAAATATGAGAAAGGAGATGTTTTCTTTATCTATCTAAGAGTTAAAATTAAAGCAGTAAAAGAATGCTTCAATCTTCTAAATATTGTGAAAAAAGGGTAATCTTCCAGAGCTTTGAATAAATCTGAAAAGATATTAAATTTGTAGAACTTCTAGAAATTATAGTTCTGAAAAA
This sequence comes from Paratinospora sagittata, assembly GCA_035771175.1. Classification (NCBI taxonomy): domain Eukaryota; kingdom Viridiplantae; phylum Streptophyta; class Magnoliopsida; order Ranunculales; family Menispermaceae; genus Paratinospora; species Paratinospora sagittata. The sequence goes on along the minus strand of CM069590.1, from coordinate 41,176,287 downwards.
TAATCTATCTTCCATTCTGACAAAAGGAATGCTGGGAAAAAATACACAAGTAAAAAGTTCTTTATAACTCACCTTGTCAAGCTTATGATAAGAATCCACACTCTTTGGAGCCAAACCTGCAAGGACTTCACTAGAAATATTATCTATCAGCCACTTTGGCCATCCATCAACAAGATCATCTCCTATAACTTGTCTCTTCGATGGAATCCGCCCCGACACGTTGCTGCTGCCACCACCCTCTCTCTCTTCTTCTCTAACCATGACTCGTTGTTTTCCTTCATCATCACCACCCATCACTTCCACCTTCTTATAATTCTCATCACCACCACCTACATGCCTATGATGCCGCCCATTTGACGACTTGGCCAGCAGCATAGCCTTCTCAGCCACCAGTCTCCGGTCCCTACTTCCGCTGTTGCCACTGCTGCCACCTCTCCTTCTTGTGGCGTACCCCTTATCCAACTTCATCGTCTCTAGCTGGTGATTGACTTTTCCATGCTCCGGAGACGTGGTAGATGGCTTGCCCTGAGCACAGCCCATGGCATGGTAGTGTTAGTTAAGACAGTTATTTCAAGATCTCTTAAAATTAATAAACATGGAGAGGAGAATTGGTTGTAGTAGCAGGTGGTGTTGTGATCATAAAAGAGAGAAGTGGAGATTGGGGGCATTGGACTGAAAAGCCTGCACTGTACAAGTTAGGAATAAGGTGATCAGAGAAGACTCCAAAGTTGCCGTCTTTGGCCGGCTCTTTTTTGGAAGTTAAAAAAGCTTAGGATGCCTCATATATAGCTTTCTCCGCTTACTGTAGGGATTTTTAGAGTGATAGAGAAGCTGTTGTAGTTGTTCCAAATGTTTTCAATTCATTAAAATGTGTTGATGCCAACAGACTTAACTGCCGTGTCATGTTAATAAGACAAGGGTGTTTAAGTTTTCTAGGGGGATAATTGGGGAATCAGAATTATACTATTTGAGAATTAAAACATATGCAAGTTGCAGGTATATAAAAGCTGAGGATTAATGGATTAGGAACGAGTCTGATACCTTTCTGTCTGAGAGTGCGGTATGGACCGTATAGTGATGAAACTAGTTATATAATTAACTACTAACATTTTTTTTTTAAAGAGCTCCCTTTCAAAATAGTAATTAAAACAAATACAAATCTTTGATAATTATAAATATTAAAAGAAGTCTTGTACGAATTTAGTTAAGTCTCAAGTCGTTCATCTTTTGTATATTATGTTATTTTTGCATGTTTGAAGCCTTTAAATAGAAATTATGAAATAGTAACAAATATAAACTTCACAAAGTGAACCAAATGACCAGTGGAGGTTGATTTTTAAACCAAATCCAAAAGGTAATATCCATTTTTAAAAGCAGGTTGGGGGACAATCATGATATAGACTTACCACATAAAAGATGTCCTCTTTACCCACTTTTTAGCACACCTCTTTCCTTTATCCAAGAAAACTTAATAATAATAACTGCTTTTTTTGTTATAATAATAACTAGCTTTTGTCATTTCACATCAAAAGATATAATAATTTAAGTCAAAATGAAACAAATTTTGAAGACAAATTGTTCAATACCTTTTGACCTTTTTTCATAATTTTTTGTGACTTTTTTCAACTTTTTAGAGAGAAAAAGAAAAAAGAAAAAAAACAAACACTTCACACAATAGCAAACAAAATAGTAAAAAGAAACAGCGGAAATATAAGCATAAATTCATATTTTACTTCAAATATAATAATTAAGAACCAAAAGAAGAAAAACTTGGCATACAACTACGTGAATCCAGCAAGATAATTTGCCTCCCAATCATCTTTGATGAGCATCCAAATGCAGCAAATTCACTTTTCATGATCCGGATTGGTTGCCCAGATTTATGAATGATAATAAAGGGCAAAAAAGCAAGCCTTTTGTTGTGGTAAGTGGTAACTCAAAAATTCCTCCTTGTTTCTCCACTTCAATCAAGATCATAAGTTCGGGAATATAACCCTTCTCCCCTATTTACCCGTTCAGTCTTTTTTTTTTTTTTTTTTTTGTCTAAAAGATTATAATAATTCTTCATTTTTAGAGTACATCATGTCAATTGCATCATATCATTTTGAAAAACATGCAGAGACGGTGGCTCCTCATGAAAGGAGGTAGAGGCCTAAGGACAAGAAGGTAAAACCTTTACAACTAAGGGTATATAGGGCCCATAAACAATAATTCTCCATTCCTGTTCAGTTCCAGTTAACTTTGAGTAAAATCATGTTCACATCTGGATGCCCAATTCATATTCTCCAACTACAAAGACATCAACATCGACTCATTAGATAATGTACTTACTGGTTCTTAGCTATCTCTAACGATGAACCAACAATTCAAAGTGCTTTTCTTGCATATTCCTGATAAACCAGCGTTTATGTGTAGGTGTTAGGAGGATTTGTTTGAGAAATAAGAAGCTCCTTTGACATCTCCTGATCTGCAAAGAATTCTTGATGTGAAAACATAGAGAAAAAAGGGCTAATTACAACACCCTGCTATTGATGAAGCCCTCTATCTTATGATCAAGTTCACATGCCCAATTCAGCAAAGTGGTTTTAGCTCTCAATTGACCAAAATCACCAATAATCCCCGCAAGAACACCTTCCATCAGCAAAATGGTGAAACCTATTAGAATCCCTTAAGATTATTTGCCTCCCAACTATCTTCGAAATGTATCCAAATGCTACGTGACAATCCCCACAAACTCGAAGATTTTTCATGATCCGAATTGGCAGAGAAGATGTACGAATAATAGCAAATGTAATCGCTAGCTTTTCACTATGGTAACTCAAGAGTTCCTCCTTGTTCTCCACTTCAAGATCATACAATGCATATTTTGTTTGGGGAATATAGCCCATCTCCCTCATTTTCCTATTAAGCTCCTTCAATTTTTCATAAATCATGTCTGCTTCAGGATGTGACTTATCTCCGGCTACAAAAACATGAACACCGTCCCTCATGGTGACCCAACTACACCCTGCTTCCTTCTTCACTGCCGCTTCCTTCATTGTTGCACGAGCCTTTGCTACATCTCCCCACCTTCCTCCCGAGGCATAAAAATTAGAAATAAGCACATGGTTCACAGCGTTTTGTGGCTCTAACTCCAAAAGCATCTCTGCTGCTTGCCTCCCTAGTTCTTCATTACAACCACGTGCTCTACAGCAAGCTCCTAGAACCGTCCTCCACATTAGTACGTTAGGTTTCATGGGCAACCTTTTGATGAAGTCTTCTACCTTATCAAGCTCACCGGCTCGCCCAAGAAGATCTACCATGCATGAAAAATGCTCTAGTCGAGGAATCAATCCAAATTTCTTGCTCATAGATTCAAAATGTTCTACACCTTGCTTTACCAACCCAACATGGCTACAAGCTGATAAGACTCCAACAAATGTGACACAATCGGGTCGTGGACCTTCCTTGCACATCTTTGAAAAAAGTTCTATTGCCTTTTCTCCATGCCCGTGTCTTGCGTAGCCTGAGATCATTGAATTCCAAGAGAACTCATTTTTGAAAGGCATCAAATTAAAAACTCTAATAGCATAGTCTACTTTTCCTGATTTGGAGTACATGTCAACAAGTGTGCTTCCAACAACAATATCAGATTCCAAGCAAGCTCTTATTCCACGAGCATGAATTTCCATTCCACGCTCTAATGCTGCAATGGAAGCACAAGCACTGAGGACAGTGGCAAATGCAAAGCAATCGAGTTTCTGCTCCTTTTGCATCATAAACCAGATTAAATCCATGGCCTTTGAGAAGAGACCGTTATGGATATACCCAGCTATCATAGAGTTCCAAGATACTGCATCCCTCCTTTCAGCCATTTTAGCAAAGATTTGTTCACAGTGATCCATCTCTCCACACTTTCCATAGAGAGAGAGAAGTGCATTCTCAATAGCAATGTCATCTGCAACACTATACTTAAGCATTAGAGCATGAATTTGGCGGCCAAGTTCAAGAAAGGAGAGTGAAGATACAGCTGCAAGAACATTTATAAAAGTTACTCTGTTCAGGGACCATCCATCTTGCATCATTTCTAGGAAATATTCTATAGCTTCATGGATTGATTCCTCTGAATCAGCTAATAATCCTATCATAGAATTCCAGGAAATTAGATCATACTCTGGCATCAACACAAAAGCTTTCTTACAGTTAGTGAGGCATCCGGATTCTGCGTACAACATAAGAAGTGAGTTTGAAACAGAAACATCCAAATGAAGACCCAATTTGATTCCTTCACAGTGTACTTGTGACCCCATTCTAATGAATGATAAGCTTGCACAGGAGCTTAGAGTGCTAATTATCGCAAATTTTGATGGCACAAATCCACTTCTCCTCATTCTCTGGTAGTTCATTAATGTCTCTTCAAAGCGTCCATTTTGGTCGAGACCAGAGATCATGGAGTTCCAAGAAACCAAATCTTTAAGATTCATTAGATTAAAAACTCTTAAAGCATCTTCAATAGCTCCACACTTAGCATACATGTTAACAAGCCCGTTCTGAATTGCAACCTTGGCGGCATTTAGACCTTTCCTAAGAACAAAACCATGAACCTCCTTACCCTTCTTGACCCCTTCTTCATGTGATGCAAACTCGGGAAAAGCACTTAAAAGAACCACATAAGAATCACAATTTACCCCAACCAAATGCCGTGTCTCTCTAAATGTCTCTACAGCTTCTACACCTCTTTTCTGCTTAATTAAGCCAACCATCAACCCATTCATGGAAACAGCATTTTTCTCTCCCATCTCTTCAAAAATACTCTTAGCATTGTCAAGCAACCCAAACCTAGCAAATCCACTAACCAATGCGCTGCCTACATACAAATCATTTAAGAATCCTAACTTTGCAATTTGACTAAGAATCTGCTCGAGCAAACATACACCTGAACAATAGGAAGAAGAAGAAGAATAAGTAGCTGTTATTAAACTACCAAATGTATACTCATTCGGACCAACATTGAACAACCCGGAATAAGTTTCTCGTTGCATTCCGCAGAAAAGATCAAAAGCAGAAAAAACATCACCATGTTGAGAATAAACAGAAATAATCGAATTCCAAGATATCAAATTTTTTACCACTATTTCATCAAACACCCGACGAGCCCACACAGTAGACTCTACAGCACAGTTCCCATACATCGATACCAGCGCATTCAACACTACAACATCAAACGCATACTGGGTCTTAGAAATTAACCCATGAATTTGCATCCCAAAGCTCAACCCACTATAACCAGACCCCTGACAAGCCCGAAGCGCACTACCAAGCGTATAATGAGTAGGAAAAAAGCCTCCATGAATCATACAACGGAAAAGCGAGCACGCTTTATCAGGCATGTTCTGTTGGGTATAACCAGATATCAAGGAGGACCATGTAACTGCATTTCTCTCAGGAATTTCTTCAAACAAATTCTGGGCATACTCCAAATCGCCCGCTCTAATAAATACATTAAGAAGCGTATTACAAAGGAAGAGATTTCCATCAAATCCGTTCTTGATGATATGTAGATGGAACCTTTTAGCTTCTTCTGAAGTACAAGACCCTTCATACCGCCTCAGAAGAATATCATAGGTTTCGAAATTTGGGTATACTTCAGGAAGATTTGAAGAGATTTCTTTCAGATTAACTGAACCAAAGCTGAAGTTTTTATGATTCGCTCTGAGCTTCTGCACCTTAAAAATGAACAAATTAATAAGGAAGGTGAAGGTTGGAGATTGAAAAGATGAAATTTTGAGTGCTTCAATTAGCGAATTAGTAGAAATGCCGAACTGGGTAGGTTTATTATGTGGTTAAATGCAGAATTTCATGATAGAACGAACCTGTGACTCAGTGCAAGCGAGAGAAGAAAAGGAGGAGGAGAAAAGTGGTGGTAGTGCTCGGCGTGAAGTTCTGGTGAGAAGCATCGAGAGCTCCGGCGAGATGGAAGGTTAAACAGCGGCGATAAAGACCGAAGACGAGAGACGAGAGACGCGACGAGCATTTCTGCGCTATGATTAAAAGAGCTTCGACTTAGAAGAGAGGAGGAGAAAATGGCAGTGAGAGAAACAGAGATAGTGGGATTTCATTTGAACTCATGCCAGTTGCTGTAGGAGTATTGCTGTTAGAGTGGTTTCTTAGGCATTGGATCTTTGACGTTTGACAATTTTGTAATTGTGAAGGATCTAATCTACCAGATTTCAAACAATTTTAATGATATTGCTCTTTGGGAATAAGCTTTGTGTTTATTTTCATGACATTTAAGATCATCAATAACATAATATTATTGGCTGTTTGGGTTGAAAAAAAATAGAACCTAACTTCAACCAATTTAGTTTCTTAACCCAATTAAACCCAACCCAACCCAACCCAAACCGAGCTAGTTAGGGTTAGATTGGGTTGGTCATTGAAGTTTGGATGGCTTGAATTTTATTTATAAGTATTACACGTAAATTCTACAATAATAAACATCAAGTATATTATACTTCAAATACAACCAAATCAACTTACAAATTCGACAACAATAAACATAAAAAATGTTTCAAATACCATTAACATTAACTAACCAACCAACCAAGCATTAACCAAAAATAGTTAGTTAGTTAGTTACATTTTATACTTGTTTCTACTCAAAAAAAAAAAATTACATTTATTTGGTGACTTTAGATCAACCGGACAAGGGATATTAGGGCTATGCTTAGGTTCGGTTAAGCTGAATTGTGTTGGGTTTCAAGGTTGTTAATCCAAGACTCAAACCAAATTATTTGAGTTAAAATTTTCAAATCTAACCCAATCCAAATATCTAGATCAACACAATCCAACCCAAGTCATCGGGTTTTGTTTGATTTGGTCATATTTGTTAGGTTCACTTACATCCATAGTCAATTGGATGAATACCCTTATTACTTTTCACTCTTTGCCCTCAACTCTCCCTTAGCTTAATTTATCAAAATTCTTCATTTCTTTGAAAAATGAGTCTAAAAATTGGTTTTTCCTTTTTTTTTATCACATTGATCACCCAGGATATAAGCACCTAAAGACAATTGTTTTGTTCATGAATTATTATACAGTTTTCCATATCCAAAAATTCCAAAAACAAGAAAAACACATTTGATAAGTTGAGTTCAAAACAGTTTTTAAAGATTTTATTTAGAAAACATTGTATTTTTAGAAGAAGATAAATAAAAAAAGTTATTTTTTGAGTTTTTTTATCCCTGTTTTTTAAATTACAAGCCAAACACAATAAGATGACATGAGCAAAAGATGCCCAAGCCAAGGGATTACATAGCCCACAACAAAGCCATTATAAATGACATAAGTTCGCTCTCGTGAAAACTTGAAATCGCCATCTCATAAATGAAGAAGAATGAACTTGGGAATGGCAAAAATTCGAGTCAAGACAAAATTTGCTTTGGAAAACATCTTACTATAAGATGAAGAGCACTGGTATTGTAGGAAGAATTTGAGTCAAGACAAAATTATGTTTTCTTCTTAGAGAAGATGAGTAGGAAGAATACTGAGAAAGGAAGAAACAAAAACATAAAAGTAGAGCCATAGTGCCTTGAAATAATGTTATATAAGACTAAGGAAGTGAAATTTTCATGGTGAAATGAAGAGAACTGGGTCTTTCCATCCCATTTCTCTCAAACATTTGATATCAAGTCATAATTCAAATTAAAGGGTTAACATTTACATAAGTCTCTTCCATTTTCCATATTCCCATTTCTGCTTTGCACCTAAAGGACCAATTGCCTTCATTTTGTTAGGTGGCATACCACCATTTCATCTGCAAATCATGTTCCTTGTTAACAGAACTTTTTCTGCACTAGTTACCGCACATAGATATATGTCTGCTTGTTACTTCAGAATGTGCCCTCTTCACTTAAACTTCTTTGCTAACAGCAGCTTAATTAATTTTGTAGGTGCTCTTTTGGGTAGTCTAGGTGTGTTCTTTTTGGCAAGAAATGTTATTCCAACTACAAAACATATAACTATATAAGTAATTATATTGAGATGCATAATACATTATATCTAATAAATATGATAGTAAAATCGCACATATAGTTACATTTTTTTGTAGTAAAAATAGCATTTTCCCTTTTTTGGCTAATATGAACCATGTTGAAATCCCTTTGTTATTTTCTCAAGACTTCTCGATTCTGTAGTCTCAATGATCAGGAGATAAATTGGCATAGATCATTAATGGCTTCACCATATCCACCTGCCCCCCTCCCCTACCACCACCACCACCCACCCCCCCCACCCCCCTATATTAGTTCAACAATCATTTACAAGGACAAGCATGATAAAAAAAAATTGATCATACCTTTATTGTTATTATTATTTTCCTTTTCTGCATTCAAGGAATAACTTCTCCATCCCTACCAAAAAGGGAGCAATTTTGAAATGCATCCAGACTGCTTGTCAACAAACCACCAATGCTAATGCTGTCTCCACTGATAAATTGCCGACAAGATGATAGACCAAGATCTAAAGGCCCCAAAGAATCAGACTGCTACAAATGATATGAAACAGTGGGCTTAGGCACAAGTCCAACAAAAAAAAATTGAATAATAACTAAGAAAATTTGGCAAGTACCCAGTTAATGTCAGACGTCCCAAGGTTGCTTGAAGCGCCTGTTTCATGTGTACAAGGTGGAAAATCTGCTTTCTGTTCTTGAGATTCATCATCCTGTGGGATCCCAGTGTGATTGTTCACCTGCAAGATCCACCTTGTGCCGTATCAGTTCTAATAATTGTACAATTGCAGATTTTCCAGAATCAATATTGGTAATTAAAAATGTGTAACCAAAATATTGGTAATTAAAACGAAACTGGGAAGGCAAGCCCGCCAAATATTAATAGCATTCCATATTCCAAAAAAAATTTAGTCAATCATATCGCTGATCCTATGAAATGGTAAGGATCCTCCAACTTTTCCAAAACAGTTGATAACATATGAAATGGGAACTCCAGTCATTATCATGCCAGTTCCACTAGAACTGAGTGAACTCAACCATATTCCTTGATCAAATCCAAATTTCGATATCAACCAAACCTCATCCCACTTCTGTTTCATTTCTTGTTCAGAAATCTAGATTACGTTGTTATATAGCAAGAAAAAAAAAAAGGAAATCTTTTTTATACAAACATTTTTATTCATTTTACTACTTTTTTAAGAATGCTCTACACAATGCAGGGAATGTTACATTAAAAAACAATGGATAAACGGTTCCAGAGATGCAGGGACCTATGTAACCACTTTCTGTAGTGAATTGATGAAATTGGGCAATTCCTAGTTGCAATGATAGAAATCAAAACTAATTGACCAAGAAAGCAAACCTCAACCAAATTGGGGAATTTGAATGATGTAGAACTAACATCTTGACTAGATGTGCTAACAGCACTTTTGCTTGAAGCCAGAACATCTTGGCGTGAAAGGCATGACTTCTGGAAGGGAAATGGATGGCATGTTTCCTCAGCATCCAAAAGGGAACAGATTGAGTTTTGAGAAGGTTGCTGTAAGCCTCGACAACCATATATATGTGCAGCAATTGCAGCATCAAATGAATCACAGCTGAATGGAAATTGGGATTCATTTCGTGTAGGCCCATCAGCACAACCAGAAGCAGCATTTAAGGATGCTTCTGGAAGTAGACCCCCAATGCATATATTTGTTAAACCATCAGTCCACAAGGATGATGACAGTGAGAGGCCATCACCTATTCTCAAAGTGTTCTGAGCCAAAAACATGCAGAATTGCAGATTAGTATTTAATACAAGTTAAAACAAAATAATAAAATAATTTGGTGGAAATAATACCTGAGGTTCATCTACAGTATTTGGCGCATCTCCAAGTAAGATGGGTGTGTGATGTTGACCATCAAGCTCACATGGTTGCTTTTCACCATGTTTGACCTCCACATTCATCCTGCAATCCTTCTTAAGATTTTCATATTCAGAACAATCCTCCTCAAGGCAGGAAGATGCAAGAGGTGTACAGGACTTGAACTCCATATTAGATAACCATCCATACCTTGCCACCAACATTCAAGTCAGCAAGTTGATTTTAAGTAATTTTCAACGTCTCAAGACAACAAAGAAACTACCTTAAGCGGAATATAGAAGGCCTTCCAATGGCTGCATATACATCAGCTGCACAGGTAACACCATCCTCCAGGGTCCATTTCATGCATCCACCAAGGTTCTCCGGCCTAATGTTATATGGTAAAAGCATCAGCTCACCCACTGCAACGCTTGAACCACCCCACTTGCTCTGAAGATGCTTCAGCACAGAGGCTATCTTTTTTCGATCACTTAGAATCAGTTCCAAGTGTGGATTATGTCCATCCTATATTACATGATAAGAATAAAAAGACTATTTTTGTTAAGATTTATTTTCTATTCATCTCTAACCTAAGTCAAATTAGAAAATTGATCGAATGCCCTCAAGTTGTTTACCTTCTCCAATCCATTTCGAGTGACTTCATCTATTGGGAAAAACTGAATCTTGATCTTTGGAGTTTGTCTTAATGTCTCTTTAAGCTCCAACTTAGGTGTAAGATCTTCTGATTGCGGAGGGCATGCTCCTTCAATTGGTAGCTGCTTGGAAATTGTTTGACCCAAGGCAGACTGTAAAGTTTTCCCATCTTTTCCAACAAGACTAGTACAACTTTGGCCTAAAAAGAGAGTAGACAGTGTTAGGAAGTGTACACAGAAGTAGGACATCACTAAGTCTATGGATCATTTCTCTCTTCTGATATAAAAATAATAATAAAAAAAGACAACCCAGTGAGAGATGGGATGTAATGACTTTTTAAATTAAATTTAATTGGAAGGAGAAAACTTTGAACATTAAAAAAAGAAATTTCAAACTCAACAGAGCAAAAAAGAACAGCAGGGTTCCTGCATCTTACCTTTTGATTTGCCTAGGCACCCACCAGTTTTCTTTGTAGGTGCTTTGGCTCTGGCACAACCAATGTTTGTACTTATTTTGCTTCGTGAAGAAGTCTCACCCATTATTTGCCCATGATGCTTAGAAGTTTTCATTGCATACCTCAACTTTGATATAATTTACTTGTATAAGCTGGTGTTGCTGCACAAGCTGTGGATAAGGAAGACCAAAAATATTTGCATAAATGAGTTAAGTTAAACATTGCTACCACGCTATAATTCATTAAACTAATGTTAAAATGAGCTGCAATTTATGTAGTTCAACTCTAAACATCATAACCTTCAAAGTTTAAAAAAACCATCTATAATAGGCATAAATTTTAAAACATAAGGTTCATAACTTGAGCTGTGTTGTTCAAGGCTAGACAACCAAAACACACATTTGAGGCTTCCTCTTGTGAAACATACGCCTCACCTACATAAGGCCCAGTCTAAATTTTTTCCTCAAGTTTTCCTATGTTTTTCCAAAAGTATATTAACTAATAAGTAATAACATGTTGGAACAGAAATGCTCGTTTCTTTTCTTTCTCAAAGTTTTAATCTCATTCATATAGGAAAGATCCAAATTTTCAAACTTCAAGCCTAGGCTTCTCTTGTTGGAGATTACATGCACATTTCTTATCAAAATATGTTACAAATCATATGTAAATATGTTGGTACATGTCTATCTGAATGACTACTTCCTTCAAGGTAGATAATTAAATTTATAGACTAGTAGAATTTAACTCGTACATTTATGATTATTTGGTCCAAGTTAAATTTTAAATGAAATGTATTAATATGGATGATCATTTCACCAAAAGAATGTCTTCACAAAAAAATGCAACCAATTATGATTGCTACCTGATCAAATTGTCACCTAGATTAACAACAAAATCAGATAACACACAATTACTCATCTCAAACACCACCTTTTGTTTGGCTTTTTTTTGTTTGGCTATGAATATTGAAACTAACTTGTTGGACCCTAAGCTCGGCATGATGAGCTGGACAGCTATAGGATAAGTTGGACAGCTCATGATTTGGAAAAAACAGTTGCTCGGCCTACTGAGCAACTAGCAAGGAACCAACCTCAAGCTACTAGTGATTCAAAAAAGACAATTGCTCGACATATCGAGCATATTATGAGCTCAGACTTCAACTATGGTTTTGTTTATTCACAAAGGACGTCATCTCGGCCAGGATGACCTGGTATGGTCTGAGCTAACTTATTATCCTTCAGGCAAAAGCGCTACTTTTGGGAAGATGTCAACAATGGGTTGAGCTCTAGATACCAAGCTCACTTCCCAATATTAGCATAATAGCCAGAAACAACTAGCATGGAACCCACCTCATTGGTCCCACCCTCAGTGTATGGCAAGGTGCCACGTATCACTGCCAGCCTTGTCATTGGACCCTCAACTATAAATATCCCACTAATCCCCACTAAGTCATTAATTACTCCAATTAATGCAAAAGTTAACCCTGACTTAGTCATCAAAGGGTCTTTGGCCAGCACCACATCAGTGCTCCTTACGATAGTTTGTTTTCCTTTCTTGCTTGCAAGTTTGAGGTGCCTAGGTCGTGGTGAAGTGGTAAGTCCATAGTTCCAGCTCAATTGAATTCTTACCTATTATGTTGTTAGTCAAATCTTGCACCAACATAACTAGTTTTCTGCAAAAACAAATTTGCGGTGTAATCGACGCAAGTTCAAGTGTGCGCCTAAGGCACGCCTTGAGGTAAGGCGCACTTGACATGCAAGGCGCACCAACTCAAGCATGTGTCTCAGGTGCATCCTAATGAGCCTCACTTTCTTGATTTTCATTTAACAAAAAAAAATCTATTAATCATTAAATAAGAACTACATTACTTTTTTTGCTTTTACCTTTAAATAAAAATATACATAATACACAATATAAAACATAGAAAACATTAAAGGAAACTTGTGTTACGCTTATATAACAACGACAAGAAGTTGTTACATCACAGTTGCTACTTGTTCTTCTTTGCTTTTTTTTATCTTTCTTCAATTCAATTTTAAATATAAAAGAAATAAACATAATATTAATACCAACTATGAAATAGAAATATTAGTGCTACTATGAACATTAGGATGTACGATGAGAAAATTTTAAAAACTTTTGTTTATTTTAATCGTTTTTAAATTCTTGTATCAAAATTGGGGTAATAGTATTAATTGATGTATAACTAAGTAGTCAAAGTTTTTAAGAATTTTGCGCCTTGCTTTACTCAGGTGTGTGCCTTGCGTCTCAGGCGCTAGGGATAAGTGTACCTTACGCCTTTAACTACCTTCTTTTTTGTTAAAACACTTGTATTCAAATTGGGCAAAAAAGGCTCAATCCGAACTTCTATCTAGGCCAAATGGTTACAATCACAATCATGCCCAAAAAGCAAGTACGCCCAAAAGTTCTAATTGATAACTACACTGCTCTAGATTGACATATCAAGATATGGAAAAGACAACTTGTTTGGAATTGGAGATTGAAGACACTATGTTTGACACTATCGTAAAAAACCTTTTTTTTTTTCATTTTCTATAAGAATCATGTGAATTGCTATAATTGTAAGACTTCAACTACTAACAATAAGCTTTGTGATTTTTAAAATTCACTAGAGATGCAAAAAAGATTTCGGATTCCAGTTAAGAATCCAAATTCTTTAAATCTAAATTAATTCATAAACTCTAACATCCACATATTCAAATTGAGATTCTTAAAACCATAACTATAAAACTGTAATAAACTACCCTCCTACTACTCTACTAGGACCAAATTGTTCACTTTAGGTAGTCCATCCTCATAAATTTGTTCTCACATACACAAGACCATCTGAACACCCTGCCTAAAGCCTACCTATAAAAGCTTGTTAGCCCACAATCAAATGGTCCGCATTCTTGAACCACCCTCAAGATTTTCCCTAAAATGGGTATTCACAAGTTGGAGCAAGATCCCCATTCATTAACTAACCAAGGAACTCCCTCGTTTCCAACCTGGGACTATCATGGTAAGCTTCAAAACCTTTAAGGTGAGGAAATTTTTAAAACTACCTTGGTCACGTAGATGCTATTGGATAAAATCATCAAACCAGAACATTTGGTGAATAAGTCCGTGGTTATCCTGAATAGATGTGTGATTTGTCAAGGCTGACAAAAGTTGGGGACTTGTTTTCCACCAAGATTTAGGTTTTTTTCTCTTTTCCTTCGCCATTATGATGTGAGACCAGGTTTTCCGAAGCGTTCATGAAAGCTTGCAAGCCTATAAAATGCAACCATTTAAAATCTAACGACAAGATCAGCTATGAGTAGCAAACACCAGCCTTTGATGAGCGGGTTTTATGAATTTAGGGCCATGATGGTCTTGAAGATTATACCAATTTCATTCAAGCGTTTCCCCACTCCTCCCACCGCCAGCCTCACCCTGCTTCAACTATGAGTTTAGGGCTATTATACTTGAAGAATCTGAGATCAAATTAGGGTAAAGCAGTAAGGGGATTTGGACTGAGGCGCATCGCGCTTACAGGCCAACCAATTTTCTCATTTTTTTGTTAGTAGCTTGATGAAGAATCCATGGACAATCAAAATGAAAGAAATCAATCTATAAGACATACCAGACTGATTAAAATCGGAAATAATCAGATCCAATTCGAATCAAGAGAATTTATGGAATTTAAATGTACCCCTTTCGATTGAATCGAGCGGAATGTTAAACAAACCAATCTTCCACGACCTGACGAAGAATTGCAGAAACTATGTGTGACTTGATCTTGATTACGAAGCTGAGTGACTTTTTTCTAGATGTAGAAAAAAAAAAGTAAAAATAAAATATCTTAGCATTTATAAGAATTTGTTTTCGCTTTTGGGCAAAATGAAGAGGCGGTTTCTTCAAAATAAAAATTTGCCGCCACTTTCGTAAAATTTTCGTTAACGCGCGCTTTAGGTTCCAAACTGCATTTTTATTTTTATTTTTTTAAAATGTTTTTGGCCTTTTTGGTAATTTTACTTCAAAAAAATTGAATTTTGTGTAAAATAAAACGAAAACCATTACAAATAAATAAATAAAAAGGAAACATGCTTGAAAAAAAACAAATTTGGGAGATATTTAATTCTCATAATATTTTAGAGTTGTATAAGTCTCTTGTGTATTATTTACAACTCAAACACTCATTTATATAGGCTCATGGTCATAACAAGAATGTTAATTATATTTACAACATATAAATAAAATATTGGTTACAAAGTCAATATAATGAATATAAAGAGGTTACAAAGTTATTTTTGGGTTATATAATATTAAGTAGTGGTATTCAAATATAATTACAACAAATTCTTATTTATTTCAAATAAAAAAAATAAAAACATAGCAAACGTTTGGATTGCGATTCTTAATTATAGATATAAAATATAGATTTGCCTTTTTTTCTATAGGTTATTCTCTTTATAATAATTTTTAAAAGTTATTTCATGTTTTTAGATTTTTAAATAGGTAATTTTGTGCTTTTAGAAAAAATTGAGGACCAATTTTTTTCAGAAGCGTTTCTCAGAAAAATATTTTTCGAAAAGCTCTTTTAAACAGGACATAGGTCCCAAAAACAAGTAGGCAAATATAAGAGGACTCTTGTCGCAACTCCATTTATAATGTGACATCACGACCAACACATAGTATCACACATGTCATATCCTGACACATTTGACATCCGGTCTGCCTTAACTTATCAACATGACATGAATAATCCACAAATCACAATATATAAAACTATTCTATCTCATCACATTCTCATTTATCAAACTAGTAAATTATCATTATATACATGTCTACTCATCTAAGTTATAACATACATAAACAGTGTTATACATGTATATTCATACAAAATATAAAAGTCTGTCAAAACTCTTCAATACACACATACGTCTAAACAAAGCATAATTCACTTCTCCTGAGCCCTGCCCTTGCTTTTGATGTCTTTACCTAAAAAGATTGAGAGTTTGGATGATCTACAACAAGTTCAGATAATATTCTCCCTATGGCATCGCGTAAGTATCAATAACCAAAATATGACATTTAAAACAGTATAAACATCATAATGCAAGCAAGTTTATCAAGTATGAATACATGACCAATATACATTTCATCACATCCATCCATCCATTTGCAAAATGATGCAAAACCTAGTGAAAAACCATGCAATCATCGCCCATCATCCATGTGTTAGAGTGAGACTTCATCACCCATCATTATGCATCCATGAGGGGTAGCCCTAAGCTCTTAATACTCATCATCAAGTAACCATTATTGGGGAATCCATTCCTAACTAGGACAGCACCAATGTCCATAAGTGTTGATAAGCCACTCATGTGAGTCTAATTCCTAGTAGTGTCCCCCAATATGAATGTTACCCATGCCTATGGCCAACTTAAGCCAAATCCAAGACATGTGCCAATTTAAAACATTTTATGCATTTAAAACACAATGTAATAACAATAACATGCTTATATTTCACAATTACTATTTATACTTATAATGTCATACATAAAACCAAAGGTAAGAAATATTCACGATGGGTATTGGTTCTATCACAAAATATAACTCTACAGCTAGTCCTACACAAACTGCTCACACCACGATAGATGATTCACCGTAGACTGCCCTATTTTTGTAAATAGCAAAATTGAATTATAATTCAATCACAATCCCCATTTAAATCTCACAAAATTATCCTGAAAAATTGTAACACCCCGTAATTTTAATTAAATACATACGTTGACTTACGCGTATATCAAAGTACATAATATGCATATATATACGTAAGAGTCAAATGTATGTATGTATGAGAATAAGTGCTAAACACATAACGTGAAGGGTATAAATTAAATATGTGACTTACATTATGTGAATTAAATATGTGAATTGGAGTTAGATAAGGGTATGATTAAATTAACTTAAATAAATATGGTAGTATTAATTGGTAAATTATTAAATGAAGGTGATAATGAAGTAATTTAATGAATAAATAATTGTTATAGTTGAATAGTAAAATAAATAAAATTTAAATGATTTAATAAAATTTGATGGGGGAGTTGTTTTACTAAATGACATTAGGAGCATGTGATCCAATAAAATGATATGCTCGTGTGGTTGTTTTAATTACGATGCATGAGATAAAAGACAAAAAAAAAAAGAGAATTGAAAGAAGAAAAAGACAGAGAGAAAAGGCAGTTTCGCGGCCATATTTGATATGCCGGTAAGTTATTTTTACTGTTTTTTGTTGTAAAATTATAATTTAAGCTACGTGTGACATTTATATCAGTATAATTTTTGCTATAGGAAGTGTTTTATTATATTTTTAAAAATGGGGTTCGAACCCACTTTAAGTGAAAACACATATAAATGATATATTATCACTCGTATAAATGTGTAGATACTAAATATGTGGTTTGTTTGTGTCCAAATATAATATTGGTGCTAGTGCAGCTATCGAAAGTTAAATTTGACATTTAGGGCCTTTGGAACCATGTTAAACTTTGGTAAAATTTCGGTTTGAAACCATAGAATTATAGAGAATTGAATTCTGGACATTTCGATTCTAAAATTATGATTTTTGGGTATCAATTGATATTTTTAATAGCTGCCTGACTGAATTCGGTACGTACTACAAACTTGGATATTAGTGGAAATGTGGTTGAAAGGTTTGTTTCTACTGTTCATTGCCTTAAAAATAATCGCAAGGGCCGTGTAAAATAATTGAGACGCCTCACATGAATTTTAGACTGAAATAGAATTATGAGAATTAATTAGAGAGTTAGATTTTAATGAATAATTGAAAAACAAAAAGATATAATGAGTTGATAATTGATTATGGATTATCTGGAAATAAATATATGACAATATTATATTGTTGATTGTATACAAATAGTATAGTGGTCGTAGAGAGTAGGTCTACACAATACCACTGTGAGTATCTCTTGACTTTGGTTCCTTGCATATGACATTGTATGATATAGATTGTGTTTTAAATTATGAATATATATATATATATATATATGTATATATATATATATATGTATTGCATTGTTTTAAATGAAAATGTTTGACTTTGGAACATGTTTTGGACTTGCTATAGCAAGTTAAAATATGAGATCATTTTCAAAATACAGTTCCGCACGAGGATTAAATAATCTCGTGGTCCGAGTGATAGTTTCTTAATGAAATTGGGATTAAGTCTTAATTTAAAATGATTCATAGCAGAAAATTAAGTAATGAGGGGTCCGAACGTAGATTCCTTATAAATACATAATAAATAGTGCATACCCGCTCTATTACTAGCAGAAGTGAGATTGTTTGATTTTATTGTAACCGTGCATGTTTTGGAATTACTTACAAACATTTATATATTATGAAATGTTTCATGCATGTTTGAATGAGATTTGAATGTACTGATTCATATAATTTTTATTAAATGCATATATAATGTTATTGTAACACCCCGTAAATTTAATTAAATAAATACGTTAAAGTACGCGTATATCGAGATGTATAATATACGTATTTTATACGTATAAGCTAAATATACACGTGATACTACACGTATTTGATACGTATGCGTTAAATATATGCGTGTATGAAATACATGCTATAATTAGGAATGTGAGCAAATAAATAAAATTATTAAATAAAGAATATAAGTTGTATTAGTTGAATGGATTGATTAATGATATGTGGATTGAGTTGAATTAAATTGATTAATTTATGAGGTTAGTTAATTAAAAATGTGGATTGGAGTATGATTTAAGTGACTTATTAAATGGTGTAGATTGAAATTGAATTATTAAATGACTTATATGAATGAGATGAGTTGAATTGAATGGAATTTGATGGAGGAGTTGGTTATTAAGGGGAGCCTAGGTGTATTGAATCACTTGTATATATTATATATAAATATCAACTATCATGTTCTTAACCAATCACTCAACGTGGAATGAATAAGAAAAACAAAAAAAAACAAAAGAATAAAATAAAGAGTAGTTGGTTCCAACGTGTACACCAAGGGAAGAAATGAATGGTTGAATGGAAGAAAAGAAAAACTTAATAAAAAAAAAAAAAAAAAAAGGGCTCTCTTTCTTGTTCTTTCTCACACGTATGAGGAAGAAAGAAAAAGAAAGGGAAAGATAACAGAAGGGGCGAGGTGCAGAACGACGAAGGAAAGGAAGAGAAAAAAAATGGAAAACGCGGGATTCGCGTCTAATCGGGCCTCGCGGTAAGTGATTTTCACGCTATTTCTTCGTGAAATTACTATATAAGCTAGATATAACGATTCTAGCGGACTAATTTTAGCTGTGGGAGCCGTTTTACGGTGTTTTGACAAATTGGGGTTTTGACCCCAACGTGAATGAAAACCCGCTATGAAGCTAGAAAAATACTTCCTGGACTGTTAGAAACCCGAATATGTGGTTAGATTCAATTTTATGATTTTTGGAGCTGTTGGACAATTTTAATACAATATACATCTTTCGGATGAATAGTAAAAATAAATGGTAATAGTAAATAGTGAATAGTAAATGTAAATAGTAAATAGTAATAGTGAATAGTGAATAGTGAATAGTGAATAGTGAATAGTAAATAGTGAAAATGAATAGTAATAGTGAATAGTGAAAGTGAATAGTGAAAGTGAATAGTATTGTGAACAGTGATGTGCATCCAATGAAACTCCGGGTTGAGATCACAGAATCATAGAGAACTGAATTCCGGACGTTTCGATGCTAAAATTGTGATTTTTGGATATGAGGTGATAGTTTTAGTAACTAAGTATATGGTGTCGTGAAAATCTATTTTCACTGTTCTTTCTTTTGAAAATATCTAGATTGACCACAAAAACGAGATAGTAGTTTCTTCAACTGCTTATGAGTCCTAAATGGATTTATTATTCGTGATTTGAAGTGAGTTGAAAAATGAAAGATGTAAATAGATATGAATACAAGGAATTGAATTATGGAGTGATTATGACAGGTTAAATTCGTTGGATTTAACTTGGAGCTGGACTCGAAGCGACGATGATTGGGTTTAAGTTGAACGTGTTGTACTGTGAGTATAGTTTTCTTGATTTGGTTCTTGTATGGCATTGTACGCATATAAACTGTTTGATTGTACGCATGTGATATTATATATAAGGCATTGAGTTTTATGGATCATGCAAACTAATTTTAGCATTGGAGTTTGTAATGATGAGGCTTTGCGATTCCTCATTGTCATTTCGTTAGGTCTGTCCTAACAAGGGTTGCGATCCTTGAAATGACTGTTACTTGGGTAATGAGATGTTGTGGCTACCTTGTAACGGCCATACAAGGGTTAGACCCGCTCTCGTGCCTTGCGGAGGAGGGAGATTGTGTGAATTGGGTCATGAGAAGTTGTGTCTACCTTGTACGACCATACAAGGGTTAGACCCGCTCTCTTGCCTTGCGGAGGAGGGAGATTGTGCATTATGATATTGAAAATCATGCAATTTATGTTGTTGGCATGTATAATATATTTGTTGAATGATGCATATGTTGAATAAGTGTTTGAAATGATTTTAAATGTCATATTTCTCTAAATGCATATAATTGTCATCTCAAGAACTATATTCACTGAGCTGTTGTTTGCTCACCCCATTTCCTCCAATCTTTCAGGTATTGAGTCGAAGGGAAAAGAAACTTGTCTGGTATGTGTATGTATGCTTGGAGGAAATAAATATTATTTACGTTATTTTGATATGTATAATTATCACACACGATATATATGTAATATCACCTAGATGGGTTGTGTGGTAAGATTATATAATGCTTGGGATGATGAAATGAGATGATCATAGATATTTAGTTGGTGAGAATTTCATTTGTGGAATGAATGGAATCAATGTGAATGGAATGATCATCTTTATATATATGGAATTTGATTTGATGTGTGGTATAAAAAAAAAAAATATTCTGTACATTTTGGGAATGTTTGTGAGAGTACGTGAAGGCTGACAGTGTATTATATACTGTATATGGGTTTGTACAGTGTATAGTACGCTGTGCCGGTCATGACGTCAGCCTACGTCAGGGGCGTCGTGACAGTTATAGTTAGGAATATTCAGTTGTGATTGCTCACCCAATTCTCAAACATTTCAGGTTCGAATACTACTTTATGACCATCTATATATGTATATGCATATAAATACGCTTGACAATATGTATAAATCAACATAAAAATTTGACTATGAATATGAGATGGTACAACGCTTTCCCCTACAACACTCAAAATTGTTACCTTATTTAGTAAATCTTATTAGTACAAGGAGTTGAATCACGAGTCAAATGAGTTTTGTTTTGTGGGCCAACTTAGAGAAGCATCTTTTGAAGTTTGAACTACTCTTAAAAAGAGCAATGAAACCTCTACTTGAAATGTTGTGAGATTAATCCTCTTGGCATGCCAAGTAAAACCTTTACGTGCCTGTTTGGGATATTAGCTTCTACTTATAACTTTTAATAAAAGTGTTAATGGAAATATAGTCAATAACTTATTTGACAACTATGTTTTAAAAATATTTCTATTGTTAGATTATTGTTTGTTTAATTAATGAAAAAAAATATTTTGAAATTGAAAATATAGTATCATTTAGTTTCATGTTTTTAATAAGACCCTCGGACCCTTTTAAATTTAAAAAATTATAAAAAAAAATAGTGAGAGATAAAATAGAAGAACACAAAGGTTTTCTTTTCCAAAGTTGGTAGGGTCAACTTTTCTAAATCACAATATAACTGTTATATATATAAGATAAGGTGGAAACAACAAACAAACTACAAAGAGCTTTTGTGATAGTAATTGTCAAAAAGTCATTGTAATTGTTATGCTAAACGAGCTTTATATTGAGTTAGCTTCACTAAATTTGTTGTTGAGCCTTATAATTGCCTCATCTTGATTTTGAAGGATTCCACAATTGAGATTACTGTAGAAGGGTCATAGGAGGCATTTGTACATAGATTTTTCATGGGCTAGATGACTTTAGAATTCTTTGTTCAATATCTTGAAATTAATCTTGAATTTAAAAAATACCTTAGAAAATATCAAGTGAGGCATTAAACTATATTTCACATTTTTTAAAACAAATGCCCAATGCTCCTTAAAATAAAAATAAAAATGAGGACCTTTGAAATATTGAGTTTTTTTTTTCAACTCTCTCTCAAAAAAAAAAAAGTCAACAATTTTTAATAAACCTTGCGAAAATGTGACTTTTTTTTTCGTAGTGATCTAAAAGCATTAAAATGTGCCTTGATGAAATTTATATTATTTTTTAATTTTCTAGCCTAAAAATAGTATAAATAACAGTAAAAATATACAAAATTGTGATTTTATCACAAATCGATACTTCAACATCTCTAATTTTTGTCACACTTTAATGAATCAATAAACTTAGATTAAAGTACAACTCAAACCATGGTTATGCGATACCATTTGTTAGAAAAAAATACCTAAAATCCTCTAATCTCACATATTCAATAACAAAAATAACAACAAAGATCAACATATATATATACAACTCAAGGATATACGTAAAAATCCCTAAAATCATGAAAAGAAATCACAGGCAAAAACAATAATTCCACTATCAATTGATAAATACTTATAAGAAATTAAACACTTTAAATACAAAAAAAAAGAGAAAATACCCGAGATAAAATTAGACTCAAACTTTGCACAAGCTCTAAACTATACTCTTTCCATAAAGTTTTTAAAAGATAATATTCACCTTCTTCTAGATCTTATTCACTAGTTTAGATTGATGAATAAATAATGAGGAACCTCCTTTATATAAATTTTCCAGCTACAATATTAGAAATCGTAATCAACAAAGATTCTTCATTCTCATATAACTACATCAACACAATTTCTGTATTCTAATACAACTAATGGATAATATCACCAACAATATTTAGTAAGTCCAAATAACTTTCTAAATATAATTATTAATGTTCTAATACAATCTGTTTGAAACAAATTCAACACTATTTATATAAGCCTTGTTTGAAAAAGTTTTTTCAAAGTGTGTGGAGAGCAAAAAATACTTTTAAAGGCGTTTGAGTACAACACTTGCTGCTATTTAAATTGTAGTAAAAAATATAGTTTTTAATTTTCAGAAAAAGTTAGGAACATAATCAAGATTCCTACGTAACCAAATGCAGTTTGAAATGCATGCTACGTCAATGAATCGTTGGAATTATTGTACAGATAATAGTCAATGCATCCTTTCCTTTTGCATTCATTTTCTCGATTATAAAATCATAAATTTGCTTTCATGTCACTGCAAGGCACCGCTGAGACAACTGCCCACTTCCAAAGTTCCTGAAGCTTTTTGGAAAACGAAAAATGCATGAAGCCATGGGGACAAACCAAACAAAAGCAACCTTTCTCTTATTTATCCAAAAAAAAGTAAATAAAAGCAAGCAAACTCTGTTTCTATAGTTTAAGAAAAAAAAAAAAAAAAGAAAAGAAAAAGAGAGAAAGAGAGAAGGAATTGAGAAATTTGAAATGAAGGGGGCCCGTGTCTATCATGCGCCGTCGAGTCATGATGGCGCCCCCACTGGCCACTGCCTTCTCTTTATAGAAGAACCACAGCTCAGCTCAGCTCGCTGGGCACACAGATATTGCAACTCAAATCGCAGCCTCTCCTCGTCTTCAATTCCTCGCCGATCGGAT
The DNA here is from genome assembly GCA_035771175.1 of Paratinospora sagittata. Lineage (NCBI taxonomy): Eukaryota > Viridiplantae > Streptophyta > Magnoliopsida > Ranunculales > Menispermaceae > Paratinospora > Paratinospora sagittata. The sequence continues at coordinate 41,152,619 of CM069590.1, read as the reverse complement.
TGTTCCGATCTGTTAAATAAAATTCTCAAATTCTCTTATTGTCTCTCTCCGACAGACGACGGAAATGCCGGATTCTCCGGTTCTTCAGGCCAATACGTGATTCAATTTCCAATAGATCCGACAGACAAAATCTCTTTCCTTTTTTTCTCACTGGTTTTCAGGTATGATTTTTTTTTTATTATTTTTTTTAAATTTTAATAGTAGGGTTGTTTGGTCGCCATTATCTACGACATACATAGATTTTTTTTTTTTGGTGAGTTAATGCTGTGTTTTTGGAGGTTGAAAATTTGGATCCGAACAGATAATTTTTTATTTCGTTGTTTTATTTTCTAGCTAATTTGCTAAGTCTAGTGGATCGTATTATTAGTATGAAGTTTTATTGTTTTTTTTTAGTAAAGAGAATATTCCATTTAGTGCTATTCATTTTAACGGGTTTTAAGATTAGTTGGATTTTATATATTCGGCAACATTTTTATTTTTATTTTGTTGGGAATTTTTGTTAGCTACATTCGTTTGAATGAATTGATTTCTTTTAGAAAAAAATTATCCTTATAAGCATAATCTAGGATTTATTGCACAAGGGAAGTTTAAGGGGTTTTCCTTTATCTCCTTCCAATTACAAATTCTAATATCATTCCATCTGTGTTCCCATCATAAGATGGGGCCTTAATTTTCTAAATGCCATGAAAATGCATGATCTGTTGGCAATTCTTCCTAAGTCATTCCATAACAATTTAATCTTGATTTTAAAATGAATTGTACCTTCACTTATGTTGGCCAAAACAGCCTTGACGTTAACAATTTTTTTTTGACAACTAAGTGGTATCTGGGCTTCGCCCGACTAATCCACTTAGGCCCTTGGTTGCTCGAGCGGGAGACGCCCTCAGTGGTCAACGCGGGAATCAAACTCGGGATCCCATGCTTTTGCCGAAACCCCGAGCCATTAGCCCAACCACGCGTTGGTTGCCTTGATGTTAACAAATTGATGACCCCAACCCAAATGAACAAGTCCTTGCCCAACCTACCTAGAGTGATATATTCTAGTTTGTACAAAGTCACTTTATGCTTAAGATTTTAATGAATAATAACATGTCATAATGATAAAAGGTGTTGTTAGACTAGGAACCCACCCTTAAATATCTAATTATTCTCTTCATAAAAGAGAGAGTTTAGATAGTTGGACTCAACAATGACTATGCCAAATTCCACTTAGTTTTTTAAGTTGCCCAAAATGGGGTTTAACTTCCACAACTACTACCCATGATAACTTAACAATCTCTAATCATCAATGTGTAAAAGGATTTTTGGTTGGTTGAGTGGCTCAGGGCGCTCGTCTTAGGAAACAAGGTCACAAGTTCAACTCTCCACGAACATTGGCCACTGGGGGTGTCTCCCGCTCGGGCAACCAGGGGCCCAAGGGATTAGTCGAGACCAGATACCCGGATACCTTTGGTTATCAAAAAAATGTGTAAAAGGATTTTAGTACTTCATTTTAATCCTAGATTCTCAAACGAAAGAGCTGTTCATTTTGTCACAATGCATAAAGCAATAAAAGGATTTTAGTACTTGGTAACAGGTCTTAATATCTGTTCAAGGAGGTGCATCAAACTAGTAATGTTGTTCTTGAAGGTATTTTGGGATCTCAAATTGTTCGGGTTGGGAATTGCGATCTAGAGGGGAATAACATAATTAGGAAAATTTGAAGGGTTGATAGAAAGTTGAATAAAAGGAAAACTTTGCACAGATTGTTGTAATCTTAAAGAGTTTGAAATTACTAAACCCTTCCATCATTGAAGTGGCTGAATCAGTATCTCAGTCGTTTCACCCAAACGCAAAGTAGGCATCCATTTACTTTGCAAAAAGCACCACCAGTTCATTTGTAAATTATATGCCTTGTTAACCTTTATTAGATATTTATTTTAAGTTGTAACGTGAAGAACATGTTTAGTTTGTCAAATCTGAAAACAGTTTGCCAACATTGTACCCAGAAAACAAACTGTTTTTTGAAAACAATAAAAAAATTGTTCTCTAAATTTTCATTTTTGAATTGTATCCATGTTTTGGATCACAAACCAAGTGCAGCTATCTTCTCAAAACTTCTAATTCTGTGTCTAAGCTAGAAGATGGTGTCAATGATTGAGTTACTCGGTGTAAATCCTTACTGGTTTCATCACATCTTTCCTACTTTTTTTATCAATCCTTTTCTGTCTTTATTATTTTCTTTTTCCCTTTGTTTCATGGCATGGCTTCCAAGTGCTGATGGTTGGTCAAACTTCAGTTTTTTAATATGTAGGTTTATTGCTATGATGTTCTCTTTTCCTCCTTTGATTTCAAGAACAATAAGATAGCTTCATTAACCTTAACATCTAAAATTCCTCATGTTGTCTATGCTAAATATCTTCTTAAGTCTTACCAACCTTTATCTTCCATAGAAACTTTTTTGGTTCTGTTTTTCTCTAAAGTTCCTTTTAATCCCATGTCCCTACTTGCATCATATTGATGTCTTTAAAAATAACATTGATATTTTTTCTTTGATTTCTTATTTTGTGCCATGACTCACTCATCTTCATCCTTGAACACATATGGATGATCTAAGTATGCACTTCTCATTTTCTGCAGACATACATATATATGTAGGCATCTATGTGTGTAGCCTCATGGCCCCTAAACCCCTTTTCTATCTATTTTCAAAATTGTCAAGTGGCAACTTATCCTTTTTTTCTTCTTCAAATTATCTATTTATCATGTCCTCTTTTTGTGGCTTCCTTATCTGTGTAAAAAATCTTCTAAGAGAACTTTCTTTAATCCTTCTCAATTTGCTAAAACATAGTCCCTGATTCCTTGTTATGTAGTTTAATCTTGTTCTTTATACTGTGACGCCTCAGCTTGAAAGCAAGATAGGAGAGAGGATTTCCAGCCAGTGTTGTCAAGGCGGAAAGGCTGCGGTAGGCGGTAAACCTTAATGAGGCGAGGCGGGACCTAGGCGGGATTAAGGCAGGATATAAAATATTTATTTAGAGGTCCCTGAAAAATTTATTTATTTATTCATTGATCCCTCACTCCATATATATATATATGTAATTATTAATTTAATTTATATATTAAATAATTATTAATTTCTATAATATAAATTAATAATTATATACAAAAATGTATTTAGGGTTTGCAGAAGTCGAAGTGGAAGGAGAGAGAGAATTTCGCAGGTTTTAACAATTTTTTTTTTTTTCAAAAAAACCTTTTAAAAAAATTGTTTAGACCTCCCCAGACCGCCTAGACGATGGTCTAGGCGGTGCCGCCTTGACAACACTGTTTCAAGCATAAACTAGAAAGGCTTTGGTCTAAGATTGATCTTGCCAATTTCCACTAGGTTAGATGATGGCCCAATTTATTTGGGTGATTGAAAGTGCTTTTGGTTTACTTTCTGTGCAGAAGTTGTTTTAATACCTATTTGGCAACTACAACTTTTGCTTAAAAAATGAGCTAAAGTCACTTTTTTTTTGATAATCTGGTTTTTGCCAGATTAGTTGAGTTGGGAAAAGGCTTCATTGAGTTGGTTTTTGCCAACCTTCTTAGCTTCTGCCTATGAGATATTATGTACCAGTATACCCTCATTCAAATTATTACATTTAAGTGTTATTAGTAATAGAAAGGATAATATTCCAATTAAGTTAAAAAACACTTTTAAAATACTTTACTTAACACTTTATTCTTACAAAATACATTTTTTTTTTATTATAAAAACATTACAAAATGAGTCTTCATGAATTTCTCAATAAGTACTTATTTCACAATCACTTCTACAAAAGCTATAAGTTACAAGTGGAAACTAGATCAAACAGGGTCGATGTAGCTTTATCTTTGTTGTTTAACTTAAGATCCATGAGGTAGCTCTTGTTGATGAAATCCCTAAAGCTGAAGGCCATTTCTTTGTTCTCTTTGGTTTATTATAAATTTACATATTATACAAAAGCCTAATGACTTCAAACCTTCACTTGAACGTCACAGCCATGAAACTAAAATTTGCTAAACTTTGCTGAACTTCATTATTTTTTAATAATTGATTTATATATTAAATATAAATGAAAAATGATGGAAGTTGGGTAAAAGACTGAAATGATTTGCAGAATTCAAAAAGTCATAGAGATTTATTTATTTGTTTTGCTTTAAATGAAAAATAAAAAAAGGAGTACAAACTTTGATTATTGTTTGAAGACAAGAATATTTTATTTAGTTTACTAGTATGAATGGGTTTGGTTTGGTTTCAAAATTTTTAAAATCGATTACCTCGATTTTAATTTTAAGTTTTGTCACTAATCAGAACCAAATCAACCCATGCACTTCCCTACTTATAGCTCCATCTTGTTTGTAAAGACTAAAGATCTAAAAGGGAGATAAAAGAATTGACAAATACCGAATATGCAAATGGGAAACTACAAATGCTAACAAAGAGACTTGAACCCAAGACCTCCTATCAACCTATGCATTGATACCATGTTAGGTAACCATTTGACCTAAGAATATAGTTGATAGGTGGCGGCCAACAATGCATATCAAGCTATCATTAACAAAAAGAAGTAATAAAATATCTTATCACGCATGTAATATGCGCAAATGAAGGGGATCCTTGGCGCAATGGTAAGAATTGTTGCTGTGTGACTTGGTAGTCACGAGTTTGAGTCGTAGAAACTAGAAATAGCTTCATGCAATGCAGGGTAAGGCTTCATACTATAGACCCAAAGTGGTCCTACCCTTCCCCACAACCTTGCGTAGGCGGGAACTTCAAGCATTGGGCGGCCCTTTTTTTCTTTTATTTAGTATGCGTATATCAAGTTTATAAATTTTACTCTTAATCATTTTAATATGTTTGATTTTAATTTGTAATACTACTTGTTTTGAAATATCTTGGAAGATTGTGGATTTCTTAGATAATTAGGTGAAAACTATCTAAGCTTTCCTAAGATGACGATTTTTCTTCAAAAATTCCCTATATTGAATCAAACTTCCTTGAATTAATTGCGAACTTTAAGTGACTGAAATTTAGGGTAAAGTCAACGTTTTCAATTCGCAACAGCTACTTCTTAAATAAGTCTCTCCACTTATCTCATTTTACCAGAGGGGATCATATGAGACCAGCCAATGCTTGTCTAATCAGAAAATTCTTAAAATTTTTCTTGTGCACTTAGTCTAGTGTTTTGCAACATCACCCGATTTCCTTTTTCAGATGATATCCTTGACTATTGCACTTTCTTTTTCTTTATATTTGTAGTTAAAACACTAGTGTCTTTTCTTTATATTTAGCTCATAAGAAGTATAACATGAATAACTTGGTTTTTATTTCCTCGAAAATTTTTGAAAAATTTGGGTCCACTACTTGGACAGAAAAATGCTTGATATCTTTGGACTCATTTAACAATTATTAATGCTTGATCATTTCCTTTTCATTGATGGTATTTCTCATGACATGCCTGCCTAAGTTGTGGGTGCATGAAGGACTTGTAATGTAGGTGGAATAAAGGGGAGTTATAGAATTTCTTCTTTGTTTTGCAGATGAGCAGCACTGATGTTATTGGCAGTGGAAGGAGGAGGCTTCTTCTCATCCTCAGCTACTGGGTATAGCAAAGGCCTGGCCCTTCTTCTTTTGGGTAGGAGGAATGAAGAGAAACCCATGAGAGTTTCTCCGTGGAACCATTACCAGTTGGTGGAGCAAGAAACCGATCCCGACCTCCAACTGGCTTCTGGAAAGAGCCCAATTTCCTGCGGTTGTGCAGCCTTTATCTGCTTTGGTCGTGCTTCTGCAGGAATTGAAGGCCCCTCTTCTCCTAAAGTGGGTGTGGGTCCCATCAAACAGCATGATTCCTTACCAGAGCCTCCTATTTCTGACAACTGTGAGGACTATATTGCCAATTGTGGGGCTGATGAGCTAGGGAGAAATGCCTATCTCAAGAGTAGCTTGAAAAAGGCTTCAGATTGTCCTCCAACGGTCCATGGTGATGACCTGCAACAGACATTTGTTGATAATGAAATTGATATCCCTGGCTATACGGGAAGAAGGAAAGTACAGTGGACTGATGCTTGTGGAAAAGAGCTTTACGAGGTCAGGGAGTTCGAACTCAGGTAAGGCTCTGAGAATGTGTTAGAATTTCTTTTCACCACTTTATGCACTTTATTATGATTTCAACAGCCACATACTGTATATTGTAGACATGCCAAAATGAGTGTACTAAATACTCTGGAGAAGTTTTTTCACGTTACATGTTCATTTTAATGCCTGCAGATTGTTAAGCTTAAACAAGCCTGGATTTTTATCATGTATCATGGTCTAAAGATCTGTAGCACAATAGCTGGTTTAGTTATGCATAAGAAGAGATTTTTGTAGCATCCACCTCAAATCAACTCATGCTTGTCTAGAACCTACTGTGCATCTGGGTGTTCAAGTGTTTGTTGCAATTTTATCTTCTTCTTATGCTGCTACATGTGTCTCTCTTGATTTCCTATATAGAATTATTATTGGTAATGTCTTTGAAAGTTTTAGTTGAACAGCATCTGCTGCAACCTGCAAAGACATCCTCCATAGCTGGATGTTCCTCAATTACCTTCCACGTGTTCCTGCATTGTATTGTAATGTTTTGGTGAAGTTCCTTCTTTTGTTTCTCATAGATTACACTACCAAATGCTACCGAAGGCACAGTTTTCATGGATGACTTGATTGGGTTTATTTTCATTGTGGTGCATTTTACCAGTGGGATGAACCCATTAATGCTTTTGGCCTTGTGCTATGTTACCCAGACTCTTTACTTTAGCTCGACGCACCTGTGCCCAACACTTTAGATTTTAGAATGTTAATATGTAGATTCTCCAATGGAAAGAAGAGAAAGCATTAATGACTAATAGGTGAAAGTCACTTAAATGGACAATAAATGAGTGAAAAAAAGAAAAAAAACAAAAGAACAACAATAATATAGCCGAGTCCCCGTATCTTAAAATTTGAAAATGAATAAGTCCGACCTCTAGATATGTACCCGTGTCCGACACCCATACCCAAGTCTAGGTAACATAGGCCTTGTGTGGATAGATTCTTATGCAGCACATTCGTCAAGTAATTCTGGCTTTCTCATTTATTTGTTCTTTTTTATTTTTTTATTTTTACTTTATTGAAAATCTTGATCAAAGAATTAGCTGCTTCAGTTCATGGTCAGAGTAGCTTTCATTTGAGATCATTGAATGTGTGGGTAAAGAGTAGGATGATACGATTCTGATCTGGGGCATCTAGCACATCATGTGAATATCATATAGCCCAATTGGCTTCTCCTTTTTGTACAAATTGGCAAGGTTGTCAAACCTTATATGCTCTTGTAGAAATTCTGGTCATAACCAAAAAAAGAAAAAAAAAAAGATTTGTATAGTTAATCCTGAATATTAGGAAAAAGGATTTGTGTTGTTCTTGTTGTAGATTTCAACAAAATGATTAGGGAAAAAGATGAAACCTCACCTTATGAAGTGTGAGAAGACTAGTGTATTATATATATATATTATTATTTACAGTGTTTTTCAGATTTATTATTTGTAGCAATTCACAAACATAATGTTCATGGTAAAGCGATGCTTTTCTATTATTGTTAATTTACGAGGTTCTTGATTATAGCTTATATATATATAACATTTAATTAAGTCCAAATTTTGTTTTTAGGTACTTCCTAAATTATTTGAATTTGAGAAAGGCAAGTCTTAGTCTTTAAGTACATTCAATCTCAACTAGGTTAAGCAACGTACAACCGAAAAATGAAGCAGAATAAAACTTTAGGTTTTTAGGGCCTGTTGGGTATCAAATTTGAAAATTGTTTTCGTAAATAAGTTGTTAAAATATATTTTTAGAGTCTACTTTTTAGAAAACAATGAAACAACTTTTTGTTGTATTCTTTTTCCTTCACGAATGTTTAAGTTAAAATAAACACAATTTCTAATTTTTTTTTGAAAGTCTAACCAAACACATTTTCAAGGAATCTTCAATTTAAAAACAGAAAACTGTTTTTAAATGTGTACCAAACGGGCCCTTAGATTTTCTTCTCTCATTTAGATTAATGGAAATTTTCTTTTCTAGTTTAGCTCTCAAAAATTGGTGGTGTGATTCCATTAGGACTAGGTATAAATAACCATTCTTCTCATTAAGAACATTTGCTGCTGCATGAGAAAAAGTAGAGGGAAGTAGCAGTAGAGAGAAAACAAATTAGACCATCAGAGGAGATAGGAGAGATGGGCGAGAGAACCACATATGGTTGAAAGTGAAACATCATATTCTTGTCATTATGAAAATCTCCCCTCTTCAAGTTTCTCTTTACAGTGGCATTCAGCTTCCATATATTCTGTCATTTTTGTTGTAGGTTGTCTTATTGTTGAGGTAATGCATTGACATCCAGAGCAAGCAAAGAAGTTATTTAGCATATTACATTCTTTTTAAAAAAAAAAAAATTTTGGTCATCAAATTGAAGCAACTAAGTCCGTTTATTAAATGCAACTATTATGTACAAATATCTTAAAATTTAGTTGGCTTTGAGGCTTTTAATTAAAAGCAAAAAATAGTATAGCAGCTGTAGAATCTATATTGCAATTTAGGCTCATTACATGTGGGTGTTCTGTAGGAATCATTGTTATTTTACTTTTCTTTAGTCATAAGTGAAAAATCATCAAAACCAATTTCAACATCTTAGTCTTATCCCAATTACTTGAAATTGAATATATAAATTTTGTTTGTCTCTTTAAAGGACCATATTTTTGTTAGGTAGTTAAATGTCTTTGATTACTAGTCCATCATGAGAAAGTTTGGTTGGCTTTTCCCTTTTACCACTTTCAACTTATACCATTCACTCCTTAGTAGCGTAGTTTTTGGTCTTCATCTCACATGACCCACCATTATTGACTTTTTCTTATTTTATTAGAAACTATTGCTATTCCTAGCCCCTTGAGAATTGTTCACAATTTGTTTTTTTATTCATATGAACATTTTCATCTCAGTTAAATCCACTTTATATATGTCTTCCTTACACGCCTTTGATTCCTAGCCCCTTGGGAATTGTTCACTATTTGTTTTTTAATTCATATGAACATTTTCATCTCAGTTAAGTCTACTTTATATGTCTTCCTTATATGCCTTTGATTCTTGCTTAATATGACAGGCACTTTCTCATGAACCACTTCTATCATCTTGCTCTAATTCTATAACATTTTCTTCATCATATTCTCCTTAAGGATAATTGAGCCAAAATAGCAATGCTGTGTCTAGTTTGCGGTATACATTAGCTATCCCCTAAGGCTATATTTATATTTTTCTTGTGGTTAAATTGCTTTTTATATATTTTATTTCAGTTCCGCTTGAATATATATTTATATTTATGTTTCATTAAGATGCTCTCCTCTGAAGCATTGTGCAATTCAACTTCAGATATCTTCCAATTGTATGCCTGGCTGTATCCTTATTTTGTTATTACAATTGTGAATCCTTCTATTTTCTTACTGCTTTTGTTTTTCTTCGTCATGATGTACCCAACAATGATACTACGTATAGCTCTTTCTTTCTCTTTAACATATATATTTTTCTGCATTTTATCACCTGTGCACCATACATGTATGGCACTTTTTAAAATTGATTCGACTACTTGCACTTTCACCTTTTGGGAATTTTTACAATGCTGATGTTCAACACCTTGTTCCCATGTCTGGCAGTGACACTCTTGTTTTTTTATTTCCAGATGCGGATTTTTGTGTACCTTACTTCCATTCAACTGAAAATACACCTCAAGCCTTTGATTTTGCTTGCATTTCATATTTTCATGTAGGTTTGTAAGGTGGTGCACAACTTGAAACACCCAACCAAAACAATCGCTGTAGATGACATTCACTTGATGCAGGGGTCATGAATGAGGAGCTGATCGCAAATATGATATTTAATCTCACTTTGATTTGCTTAATTTCCAGTTAGGCTAGAGTATGCTGGCTAAAGAAAGCATTAGGGTTCGTGATTGACATGCTTTCTATGGAATTGTTTGCCTTGGTTAATCTGTTCTTGTCCCGCTTGACCTTCAATGCTAGAGTGATATTTAAAGGAAAATACTGTTATATCATTACTTTATTTGCTTAAACTGTCAAATGCTACTATTTTCATATAAATTTGACTCATAGAATGATGTTCTAGTATCGTGAAAACTGAATCTGATGATGAGCATGTTTGATGACAGTGAAATGGGTGGCTCTGACGATGAATGTCAAGGCCGAAATGAACGGAGATGTGCATGCACAATTATGTAATCTAAGATTCCTTTGGAGCGCATCAGGGTCTGAAAGCCGCAATTCGTTCAGATGAAAGACTTGGTACAGAGCCCTTACTTCTCAAATTTGTAACTGACACAACTCAAATTGATTTCGAGAAGGAAATGATCTCTCTATTATTCTCCAAATCTGGGTTATAGATTGAATGGAAGTGTCTTCCTCAGCCTGGGTATTTCAATTTTGTTGTTTTGGATTAGCTATTTGTTTGTTGATTTATTGGCTTGTTGATTTATGTGACTGATATAACAACTGCTTCTTCCTTCACTTGGTTTTTCCAGGCCTCTTTTATACATGTTCTGCCCCAGTTTTAAGATAGAATTGTGATTCCAATTGACAAATCATATGTTTTGCTATAATTTGGTATTTGAACAGCTTTTTAAGCTAATGAATTATTAGCTACACTGATGAGTACTATCCAAATTGTGCATCTTTTCCTAATTATTTTTGTTTAAGACAAGGGCTCTTTTATGTTCATGTATGTATTGTCCAGTCTTACCAATAGAAATTAATTTTTCACTTGGTTGTCACTGGGAGATTGGGTTTTGAATCCTTGAGGCTGTGTTTGGTTAGTGATTGGAAAATTAGAATACAACCCAAAAAATGAAAATTCGGAAAACGACATTTTATCAGAAAACAACATGTTTTCTTTAAAAATTTCTGAAAATTATTTTCAGGTTTCAACCATCCAAACTCGTTTCTCTCATTTTCAAAATTTCAGAAAACTGTATTCGAAGTACAAGCTAAATGCAGCCAAAATTTTTGGAATCAAAGAAAAAGAGGGATTTGGAGGCGGGAAAAAAAATGCCACTTGTTGACACAGGAGCTGAAATTGAAAAATTAAAAGTTTAACATTGGAGTTGAAGAAGTGTAATCGTACATCAATAACTAGGAATTTTTTTAAAAAAGAAAATTGTATATTATGCAGTTATGATATACATTGATAATTGTATGATCAACCACCAAGGCGTATGTGAAGGAAGAAGTAAAGCAATTCTTATGGTCATGTGAAAGGGGAAGAGAGCATGTGAGCTTGTATTGAGTGATTGTCTTTGTTTTGCTTGAATAAAGTAAGAAAGGTAGAGCGAGGGGATTCTTTGTTTTTTTATAGTTGAAAAGTGTAATTCTTTGTACACGAATTCTTGATTCTTGGAAATAATACAATTCTTCAATCGTTCTTTCAAGAAACTTTTTCCTTCCAAAAATCAATTCCTATCATCTTGGTATCAGTGTTCGATCCAATGGCCCAAAAGAAGAATGATGGGACAGTTGAATCTTTGGAGAAGGAGGTGGAAGAGAGGAGAGGCAAGCTTCAACGATTGCCAGAAATGGAACAATCCGTGGTGGATCTTGCACAAAATATGGCCCGTGTAATACCCTGTATATCACAAAAAAAAAAAATTACTATTTGGGCAACACCCAATCGTTCAGGCGCGGCACTGTGTGCAACCCAAGCGTGACAGCCCGTGTTTTGCAATCATTAGAGGAAACACAAAGGGCAATTGTAGCCCTAAACCCTGTTAATGCGCAAGGTCTGTCATTAGGAGATAACGGAGCAGATCGCAATACCCCTATGTCTAGACATCGTGATTAGGGTCATGGTTCGGAGGGAAAGAAAAAAAAAGTGGTTTTGATAGGGGTGCGATTAGTGGGGATTGGGTTGCTGTGGAAGTAGGCTCGCGAGGTGAATGGTGAGGTGGCTAGAAGTTAGAAATGTCAATTTTTACTAGAGAAAATTCTAATGGGTGGGTTTATCGTGCGGAAAGATATTTCACCATTTATGATCTCATCAATGAGGAAAAACTCGCGGCTGCTAGTTTTAGTTTGGATGGAGACGGGTTGTCGTGGTTTCAATGGACATCTCGGTCTTCTTTTAGAGGGTGGTACGATTTCAGAGATCGGCTCCTTCTTCGCTTACGTCCATCACAGGTGGGGAGTTTGTGTGAACAATTTTTAGCAGTGAAGCAAACAAGATCTATAGTAGAGTATCGACGCACCTTTGAGGTCCTTGCTGCTCCGTTAACTGATGTGTCTGAAGAAGTTCTTGAAAACACGTCCATTAATGGCTTATTACCGAAAATTAGGGCGGAGACTCGTTTGTTGGAGCCTAGGGGATTGTCATAGTTAATGCTTATGGCGCAACGAGTGGAGGATCGCAATTCGATCTTGCGCTTGTCGGCATTATTGGGAGGTCCAAAACCTTAGAGATTTTCTTCAATTCTAAATAGGGGAGAATTGTTCCAAATAAAGGCAGTGGCTTTGAATGATCAACCGTCCGTTATTCGGAAGGATGTGTCGACAAAACTTTTGACAGAATCCGAGTTGCAGGCGAGACGTGAAAAGAGACTTTGTTTTTGGTGTGATGAAATGTTCTCAATTGGCCATCGATGTAAAAAAGAGTTGCGAATAATGCTTGTTCATGAAGATGAAATTGATGATAGTGATCATGGGGGTTTTACTACCCCACTTGAATCCAATCCTGTGGAATTAACAGAACTATTGGAGTTGTCCTTAAATTCGGAGGTCGGATTGACTATACCAGGAATTATGAAGTTTCGAGGAATGATCGGGTCATTGGAGGTTATAATTTTGATTGATTGTGGTGCTACCCATAACTTTTTATCTTCTAAGATTATGCGGCGCCTAGCTATCCCTTCTACAAAAACTACCAGTTATGGGGTTGTTTTCAGGGAACGGGGTGTCAGAACAAGGGAAGGATATTTGTTGTGGCGTTTGTATTATCATGCAAGACATCACGACTGTGCAAGATTTTCTTCCCCTTGAGTTGAAGGGCACTGACGTGGTGTTAGGGATGCAATGGTTAGGTACTCTAGGTAACATGGAAGTTAATTGGAAGATGCTAACAATGAAGATTAAAGTAGGGAACTCTACCATCATGTTGCATGGTGACCCGAGCTTTAGTAAAACAGGGGTCTCGCTCAAGGCGATGTATTGGGCCTTGCAACACTGTGGTCAAGAAGTGTGGGTGGAGTTGCAACAACTTTCCTCCACTGTGGCAACAACGGATGAGGGGCTGCAAGTGTCGGAATCAGTGCAACGTGTACTTGATCAACATCAACAGGTTTTTGCTTTTATTACATCTTTACCACTAGAGAGACACATTGATCATGCGATTCCATTGGTGGTGGATGCAACACGAGTCAATGTTCGCCCGTATCGCTACCCACATATTAAAAAAAATGAGATTGAGCGTCTTGTTTAAGAAATGTTGGAAGCCAACATTATTCAACCTAACTCAAGTCCCTTATCTAGCCTGATTTTGTTGGTAAAAAAAAAGGATGGTAGTTGGAGATTTTGCATTGATTATTGTGCTTTGAACAAAGTAACTATTCTTGATCATTTTCCTATTCTTGTCATTGATGAGTTGCTTGATGAATTGTATGGTGCGACTATTTTCTTCAAGTTGGATCCCAAGTCCGGTTATCACCAAATTCGGGTTCATCACGAAGATATTCCTAAGACAACTTTTCGAATACATGAAGGCCACTACGAATTTTTAGTGATGTCGTTTGGACTCACTAATGCAACGACAACTTTTCAATCGTTGATAAATCGGATATTCTGACTTTATCTTTGTAAGTTTGTATTATTTTTCTTTATGATATTTTGGTGTATAATACAGATTTAGAGGAACATTGCAATCACTTGTATTGTGTTCTATCTATTTGCTTGTCAACGCCAAGAAGTGCCTTTTTGCACAGTCCTAATTGAAGAATTTGGGTCATCATGTATCAACCGAAGGTGTTGTTGCTGACTCTAGTAAAGTTTTAGCCATGCTTGATTGGCCTCATCCCAAGTCTATTAAAGAGCTACGAGGTTTTTTAGGATTGACAGGGTACTATCGGCGGTTTGTGGCGGGATACAGTGCTCTTGTCACGACGCCTCTGACGTAGGCTGACGTCATGACCGGCACAGTGTACTATACACTGTACATACCCGTATACAGTATACAATACACTGTCATCCTTCACGTACTCTCACAATCCATCCCAAACTTACATAATTTTGTTTTTCTATTCCACAAATCAAATCCAATCAACTAGCTATATAGATGATCATTCCACTCACATTCATTTCATTCATTCCACAAATTAAATTCCCAACTGATAAATACATTTCATCATCCCAAGCATTATATAAGATTACCACACAACCCATCTAGGTGATAGTATATTTATAGTATGTGATAATTATACATATCAAAATAACAAACATATAACCTATTTCCTCCAAGCATACATACACATACCAGACGAAGGCTCCCGTGATTATCACTTACGGATGTTTTCCTTTTCCCTTCGACTCAATACCTGAAATATTGGAGGAAATGGAGTGAGCAAACAACAGCTCAGTGACTATAGTTCTTGAGATGACAATTATATACATTTAGAGAAATATGACATTTAAAATCAGTTCAAACACTTATTCAACACATGCATCATTCAACCAATATATTGTACATGTCAACAATATAAATTGCATGATTTTCAATAACACAATGCACAATCTCCCTCCTCCGCAAGGCAAGAGAGCGAGTCTAACCCTTGTATGGCAGTTACAAGGTAGCCACAACCTCTCATTACCCAATTCACAGTCATTTCAAGGATCCCAACCCTTGTTAGGACAGACCTACTGACAATTAGGACTCGCAAAACCTCATCCGGGTCTAATGCCTAACGAAATGACAATGAGGACTCGCAAAACCTCATCATTACAAACTCCAATTGCTAAAATCAGTTTGCACGATCCATAAAACTCAATGCATTAGATATAAATATAACATGCATACAATCAAACATTTTATATGCGTACAATGTCATACAAGAACCAAATCAAGAAAACTATACTCACAGTGGTTACACGGGTTTTCTAAGCCAACCTCTAAAATCGAGCAACAATATTGCTTCCTCAAGAGCGTTTATCCATGCCCTTAAGCTCTCAATTTAAACACTGAAATTAACCATAGATTATCATGAGAATCATCATATCGGTAGCTACTAAAAATATCAAATCATATATAAAAATCACGATCTTCGTATCGAAACGTCTGGAATTCAGTTCTCTACGAATCTATGATTTCAAATCACTGTTCACAGATTTCAAATCACTGTTCACAATACTATTCACTATTCACTATTCACTATTCATCCGAAAGATGTAAATTGTATTAAAATTGTCAAATGGTCTCCAAAAATCATGAAATTGAATCTAACCACATATTCGGGGTCCCAACAGTCCAGGGAACGTTTTTCTACCTTTCTAGCGGATTTTCATTCGTTGGGTCAAAACCCCAATTTTTTGAAAACACCGTAAAACGGCTCCCACAGTCAAAATTACTCCGCTAGAAAGTTTACATCTAGCTTAGATATCAATTTTACGAAGAAAAAGAGTGAAAATCACTTACCGCGAGTCCGGATTTCGCGTAAATCTCGCTTTTCTTTCCTCCGTTTCTCCGTTTCTCGATACTAAATGATCCCATACTCTTCCTCTAATTTAATAAAACAACTAGGAAGAGATAGAGAAATTTATTTGTTATTTATCTTTATATATACAAATGATTCCATGCTCCTTATCTCAATAGTTAACCAACTGCCCATCTTAATATTTCACTATTTAATCATACTCCAATCCACATTTTTAATTAACCAACCCCATAAATTAATCAATTTCATAATTTTATTTATTTACTAATCATACACGCGTATATTTAGCGCGTACGTATCAAAGACGTGTATTATCACGTGTATATTTAGCTCATACATATAAAATACGTGTATTATACATTTTGATATACGCGTACTTCAACGTATGTATTTCATTAAAATCACGGGATGTTACAGCTCTTTTGTGGCCATTTACCCAATAGCTCAAGAAAAATGCTTTCAATTGGAATGAGGATGCGGAGGACACCTTCAATAATTTGAAGATAGCCATGACGTCAGTACCGGTGTTTGCTCTTCTCCATTTTACTAAGTCATTCGCGTCCAGGTATGGATTAGGGGCTGTTTTGATGCAAGGGTAACGACCAATTGCATATTTCAGCCAAGCTCTTTTGTGGCGACCCCGGGCCCCAGACCACCAACCCCGCAAGGAATGGCATGCGGAATGCCGGGACGGGACGCCCGGCGTAGGCATCTCCGACCACTCCTCAACTCCCGTGAGGTAGTTGAGACCCTATGAGCCTTATCTCAAACAACGACATAATATCAAAAGGTACTAAACAAAACTACCCACCGTATTAATCATCCAAGACAAGAGATAGTCCATAAAAATGAACCATAAATAAAATTATAATCCCTACAGTCCATTAAAATTGACATACACATAAAGTCCAAAATTGTGGGTACAAATAAAAACTGTCATATGCCCACACGGTCTATCCAACAAGTCTCAACTCACCCATACTACAATGTGGTAAGTATTATAATTACATAATCCAAAATATAATACTTCATAATTTAAAACACAATTCAATCAAAATGCCTCTCAACTCACATCGAGGCTTTGGATTCTCTCGCAGGCAAGACCCTCAAGATATAACTACTCCTTTGCCCTTATTCGGGACAAAAAGACCTGAAAGAGAAAAATGAGGGTGAGCCAACGGTGCCCAGTGAATAGAATTCAAATATGCTATCAATACTCATCAATAAATATCATGTATGCATGTCAATGTGTAACATGATTAAAAACTCATAACATATAGATATCAAGCATTTATAATAAGTTCGTTGCAAGTAAAAGCTTATCAATTTGGATCCACATTCCACATGCATTGGGTTACTAGTGCACGTCTATTTCACCGTACCGTTGACCCCAATCATTTCCTTTCCTAAAACCCTTCTATGACAATGTTAAGTCCACCTATTTGCCAGATAGACGGGCCCAACCAAAGTCAAAAGGTTTTCTCAAATCAATGCATCATTCAAAACATTAGAACACATTCATGCTTTCAACATACAATATATAAGTGATATGATGACATAAAAGATATAATCATAAATGAAGTCTACCCACAACCAAGCGTCGCGAGAGTATTTAACCACACACGACCACCAAACCGAATCAACCCAATCAAGATCCTGAAACATACATCAATATCCTACCATACATCAATTTCTATGCTCAATCACATAAACATTACACATCAACCCTAAATCAGCCCATATATAAACAATAGGCCTAAATCCCATCTAATCCCATCATTCAACTCAAATCACATGACTTAGGCCTCTAATGCATAGTTCTCATTCATAAACCATTCTATTAATAAAAAATATCGATTTTCAATTCCTTAGGCATAAACATGCCCAAATTAGGTCACTTGATCACAAGTAGGCCTAACCCATGATATGGTCACAACCACCAAATCAGTAGCATAATCAACCCTAATCATGCATAATTAAACATAAGTTGCATCAATTCAATGATTCTAGGCCAAAAGCATCAAAAACCCTAAAATATGAAATTTTCCATACTTAGGCCATATTGTCGATTTACACTAGGTCACCATGTTCAGCCATGTATATCACTGATTTTGCATCATGGGTTCATCAACAATGACAACTAGGTCAACATAGTTTACATGCAAGCTATTTGGAAAGGTCTAAGTTCATATTGTAAATTTAGGTATAATACAAGCAACCCTACCAATTCTTCATTTACTATTCTGTTCAGATGTATCAATATACCAACAGAAATATGTAATCACAAAATCAACCGTACAGATTGAAGTATATGAAGAGACAAACCTTCTGTCCAAATATCAGCCCAATCCAACGGTGGACCGAAAAGATAAGTATATTTGATGAATAAGTCTCTAATCAGACAATTTCTCCTTTCCTGCTGCAAATACTCAACCTCAGATGACTATATCACACAAAATACTAAACTCATAAACATCTCCACCGTTCAGAATACAGAAGTATCAGTTATAAACTACATAACCAAATTGATATCCATCCAACGGTAGATTGAGGAGATCTACAAGTTTGAGCGAAACGGTGCGAGAAATCCAGACTTTCCGACCAGCTTTGTTTGAGAGGTTAGATCTCTTAGACGAAACCTCTGATCAAGATCTCCACCGACAGAATGAATAACCATAAGCTACGAACTTGCTGACAAATCTTGAGCTCAATCTGACCATATATCCCAAATATCCAGCGCTTTGATGAAAATGTCGCAGAGATCTTCCTCCTTGCAACTCCCTCCTTCTTTCTCTTCTTCTTTCCTTTCTCTTCTTTTTTCCTTTCTCTCCACTCACCTCTTTCTAGCACTTCCTTGATTCTCTCCTTGATTCTCTACTTGATTCCCTCCTTGATTCCCTCCACTCATTCTAGCACTTCCTTGAGGGCATGAGACACTTGTCCACTTTCATACACCAACCTTCACATGTGTTGGTCTCATACTACCCATACCAACCACATGTACTTTAACCAATTTCATGCTTGCATGTATTTTAGATGTCCAATCCATTTAATACACCAAATTTTCATTCTCATTTATCTTTTTATTCAATCAATCCTAACTCATATCAATTCATGGTTTAATGGGTCCATACATAAATAATAACATATGCATTATAATTTAATTTAACATGACCCATATACAATTTATGATACACATATTTATATACATTATCAAGCATCAACTATACAAACAATAAACAACCATCAAACAAACACCAAACATAACAAGGCAACGCATAGAGTTTGGGTAAAGTGCAATTGGGTTATGGGCTAGATGAAATAATTTTCGGGGAGTCACATCTTTCCTCTTCGACACAACGCAAATCTGTATATGAGAGAGAACTAATGGCGATTGTGCTTGCAATCCAAAAATGGTGACATTATTTGATTGGTCATCATTTCGTTGTATGCATGGATCAGAGTAGCTTGAAGTTTCTCTTGGATCAGAGGGTCATTAACGAGGCATATCAACGGGGGTAACTAAGTTGTTGGGGTTTGACTTTGAGATACAATATCGGCCTGGCTTAGATAATAAAGTTGTAGATGCTCTGTCGAGGATTACACTAGCAGCAAGTTTGCATACAAGAGCTGCCCTTTTGAGCTTGGACACATCTCTAGTGCAGTCACCGGTGCTAGTGGACCCTCAATTGTCTCAGATTCGACAGGCATTAATAAAGGATTCGACAGGCATTAATAGAGGATCCAGATTCTTTTCCAAAGTATTCATTGCATCATGGGTTGTTGTTGTACAAAGGTCGTTTGGTAATTCCTAAGTCTTCTTTGTTGATTCCTTCTCTCTTGCAAGAGGGTCATGCTAGTGTAATAGGTGGGGTGCGGTGGGGTGGGGGGGGTGCATTTCGAGTTTTTACAGACTTATAAGCGTTTTACTTGGGATGTTTTTTTGGAAAGGGATGAAGAGTGACATAAAAAAAATTGTGGAGTGTGCGATTTGCCAACATAACAAAATGATGGCATTGTTACCGGCGGGTTTGCTGTAGCCTTTGCCTATTCCTGATAGGATTTGGGATGATGTGTTGATGGATTTCATCGAAGGCTTGCCTAAATTAGAGGGCTATGATTCGATTTTAGTGGCCGTGGACAGGTTGAGTAAGTATGCCCATTCTCCCCCCTTCGATATCCTTTCACAACTTTGTCCATGGTAGTTCTATTTGTTCGTGACATTGTCCATTTGCATGGGATACCCCATTCTATTATGTCGGATTGTGATAAGGTATTCCTTAGCAGTGTTTGGTCGGAATTGTTTCGATTGCAAGACACTTTTCTTTGTCGAAGTACGACTTACCATCCTCAAATGGGTGGGCAAACCGAGGTAGTTAATCGGTGTTTCTCTTATGATAAGCCACAAAAATGGGCAACATGGTTGCCATGGGCGGAGTATTGGTTTAACACCTTTTTCCATAGCTCCACAAATACAACACCATTCCGGGCTATGTATGGTAGGGATCTTCCATCGCCGCTGTGTTATGGTTTGGAGTCTACCTCAGTTTTGGCCATGGATCAGATGTTGTAGGAGCGTGATCAAGTTGTGGGGGATCTTAAGAACCACTTGCATCGTGCACAGGTTAAGATGAAGCAGTATGCTGATGCTCATCGGCGAGATGTTCAATTTGAGGTGGGTGACATGGTATACATCAAGCTTCGACCTTATAAACTGCGTTCCTTAGCAAAACGTGTCAATGAGAACTTGTCTTCGCGCTACTTTGGACCCTACAAGGTCTTGCAACGCATAGACCATGTTGCTTATAAACTGGAGTTGCCTTCCTCTTCATCAATTCACCCGATCTTTCATGTTTCTCAGCTCCGTCGTGTCCTTAATTATCCGGATTTATGTCAACCACTTCCCTCAACTTTGGATGTTGAATTGGAGTGGTGTGGCTAACTAGAGGAGATATTGGGCGTGTGCCAATCTCTCCATCTTAATCCTTCGGTGACTGAGGTCTTAGTGCAGTGGCGTGGACTTCCAACTTTTGAGGCATCGTGAGAATTGACAGATTCCATAGCGCATCACTTCCCTCACTTCCACCTTGAGGACAAGTTGTCTCTCCTGCGGGTGCAATGATAAACCACCAATTCGACAGGTGTATGTGCAAAGGAAGAAGTGAAACAATTCTTATGGTCACGTGACGGGGAGAGAACATGTGAGCTTGTATTGAGTGATTGTCTTTGTTTTGCTTAATAGAGTAAGAGAGGTAGAGAGGGGATTCTTTGCTTTTTGTTGAGAAGTGTAATTCTTTGTACATGAATTCTTGATTCTTGAAAATAATACAATTCTTTGATCGTTCTTTTAAGAAACCTTTTCCCTCAAAAAATTAGTTCCGATCATTGTATAAATGTATTTTATATTTTATTCAATTTTATAAATTATCAATTATCTCAAATCCTCAAGCTATTAAATATTGATTCATATAACTATTCGCAACTTATGGATATATATTTATCACAACAACATAAGTTGATCATCATCTGTAATAAAATGTCATACCCTAAAGTTTCACACATGAAAAGAAAAGAATGCATTGCAAATTGTACAATTTCTTTTAATATGTTTTTCAAGTTTAAATTTTAGTTATTTGTAATATAAATGTCAACTTAAATAGAACAAAATGGAGGAAGTGAACTTATATAACCCAACTTATCTAATGAAAAAAGAAGAAGAAGATTTTGTTGAATTAAATTGAGTTGAATTATAGTAGGGCACAATCTAATACTTAGCTCACACCATGAAAAATGTGAATGGTGTGGTGTGAAGTTGATGCAGCAGTGCACATCTACTGCCAGCTATTTTTCAACCTCACTTCTTGGCCTGTCTCGACCAACTAGAGATTTGAGCACTAAGCAAGGTTGCCACAAAATATGGGGCCCTTTAACTAAAATTGAAAAAAATGGTTATAAAAAAATATGAATCCAAGCAATTATAATTTTTTTCATAAAAAGATTTGCACTATACTTTGTACTTTTTAAAAAAATAATGAATAAAAGAAAAGATGAGTATAAGGAGGTATTGACCTTACACTTAATAAGAATATTGTGCTTGCTCATACATGTCTGATGACGAATGCTCCCATAATATTTTAGTGTCGAATTCTATGATACTTTTGTAAGTGAGATTCACTTTGCGGATGAGACTCGGGATGTAGATATGTCATCTCGCTAAAAGCCACCAGTGTGACTCAATCTCTAGTAATTGCCACAGGGCACTGATTGAACCCATCTATTGGGCCACTATACTTGTATTTATATCACATTTGATACTATACATATATCCTGTTATCAAACTTCTATATAATAACTTTAACTTGAAATAAATAAAAATAAAATCTAAACAATCAAAATGGAATACATCATAATAGATTAATTAAAAATTTACATTTTTGAACCTATTTTTAAATATATAAATAAATTTTAAATTATAAAATAAACTTTTGTACTAAGCCTATAGTTCCAGTTACGTTTGAGCCTATAACCCAAACTTTAAAGGCTGAGTCAAGCCAAACTTTAAAGGCTGAGTCGAGTTTTAATAGGTTGACACTTGCTCAATTAACATATTAGATAGAGACAAGTTGGCCCATGAATTAATCGAACTTGAGTTGGTCCAACTAAACTAAGCGGCTCGAGCCAAGTCGTGCTAAGGCCAAATTGCCACCTCTATGCATTTTCAATATAAATGTGATTTAATTAAAACTTAAATCACATTATAAAACAATATTAAAGGTACTTTTAAATTAGTCAAACAAAAGCAGTTTCACGTATACAAAAATGAACACAAAAAAAAAAGGAAAAAAAAGATTGACCTCTATTTTCTTGAGTATTCTTTGAAAAACTTGGCTGTATATTATCCACAGCTTCTTGGCCATCTAATGATAAGACAACAAAACTCTATAGTTCTTTCTCTCTCTTCCTCTGCTCAGAATCAGAACAGATAAAGAAAGGTGAAGAGAAGATGTCTATAGCATCTTCAATCCCCTGTATCAAACTCACCCCATCTTCTTCAACCTCTGCTTCTTCTTCTTCTTCCTCTTCTTCTTCTTCATCTTCATCATATTGTTCTTCCTTCAAATTCTCTGTAACAACCAAATGCTCTGTTACTATACGCAATTCGAAAGCCGAAGGGCCTCTTCGAAGACCCGTGGTAAGAGAACCAAATCCTCCTCCTCTCAGCCCTTCTCTGTCTCCAGGGCCGGCGAAGCCTCCGGTTCCGACTGCGCCGGGAGTGTCTCAGGTGTCGTCCAGTGAGAACGTGGTCACGTTGGAATTTCAGAGGAAAATGGCCAAGGAACTTCAAGATTACTTTAGGCAGAAGAAGCTGGAAGAAGCTGATCAAGGGCCTTTCTTTGGGTTCATTGGGAAGAACGAAATTTCCAATGGAAGGTACATCAAATTGTTTTGATACTGGTTTGGATTTATGGGTTTGTCTCAAAAATCGAAATTTTTAACCTTTTGAATTATTGAATTTTGATTCTGATTTTGGGGTATTACTGTTACTTCCTTCAATTTGTCTATTTAGTATATCGGGGATTATAATTTAGTTTTGGAAGATAAGTGGTTTTCTGTATTGAGAATTATTGTGCTAATTGAGGATTCTTATTTAATCATAGCTTACTCTTGATTTCCACATTTTTTTTTTTGTTTTTCCCGTAATTCAATAGTCAGGATTTAGTAAGGTATGGATTTTCATTCAATGAGTATCAACTCAATTCACTAAACTAAGCTTCATCCCAACTACATGGTGGGTTACATAAATCTATTCCTTCCCTCCGCTCTATCATTACAAATAGTTATATCTTTCCTAATTATCTCTGTTTATGTTATTTAGATCGACCTCTCCCTTAGTCATTTTCGTGGATGTCGTTCTTTCTAATTGACACATCCAAAGGTCTTCTTTGTTCTTGTTTTCTCTCATTGTCAATTCGTACTATTTCTCAAATGGGTAATGCTACATTGATTTTTGATAAAAACTGCAATGCAAACTACATCACTCCAACACCTATTGAATTTTTATTGAATCATGTGTCAATACATGTTTCAATACATTCGAGACTTTAGAGGTGATAGGATGTTGCAGGTTGCATTGTAGTACAATGAGTATGCAGTGCAGTATTTACCAGGATGCTTAACGGTTAAGGGTTCAGTTACACATTGTCTCTTTTTTATTTAATTAACTTGCTTTGTTGCAAAAGGCAAAAAAAAGAAGAAAAGAAAAAAAAAAAGAGCTGTTTGTTCATGTTATCTTTCATTTCATATATTTGTTGTGTAATGGTTTGGTCATCTGAGTCAATGTTTTGGAGAGATCTCTATGGTTGTGTTTTCCATGTTGATAATGCAGATGGGCAATGTTTGGGTTTGCTGTTGGGCTGCTAACAGAGTATGCAACTGGCTCTAGTTTTGTTGATCAGCTAAAGATCCTGCTCTCCAATTTTGGGATAGTAGACCTTGATTGATTCTTCTGTGTTTGGCTTCTGCTACAAATGTCGTCATATCCGCAGGTTTGGCGCTCAAAACGGTTTGGCTTTGCTGCAACAATGATTGTAACCGATGTTTCTTCTTTGATCTATCGAGTGATTTTTCCTTTATTTCTGTTACTTTAATTCAGTGTTTTATCATACATTGTATCATCTTTACAACTCACTTGAGCTACAAGAATGAGAAATTTCTTTCCTTTGTTTTTCCTCTGTTGATCTAGAGGTCTTGCTTTGGGTTTTCTTTTCATGGCTTTTCTCTTATCTTTTACTTGCCTTGAATGTATGAAAGCAGTTCCTTTCACAAGATATCAAATACATATGTGCACTTGCTTTCCTTTAGAAGAAAATTTTATTATGACTATGGTATGTTATGCCAATTGATCCGAAGGTATGGTATGCCTATTATGCATCATATAATGCTCTCAAGAACACTTTGAAGTTTTGAGTATTCGTTTCCCCAAAGGTGTTGGGGCAATAAGCTAGAGTCACAAAAGAAAGCCAACATGTGAAGGACAAAAAAAGAAACTTTTAACTTAAAAGATTGGAAGCATGATGTAAGGTTATGTGAGAATGTGACAAGTTGAGTATATAAGGAGAGGTCGTTTTCCCCCTTTTATTCTTTAAGATGGGCATTGAAAAGCCTTGTGCTTTTATGAATTGTGCATCAGGTGGGCAATTCATGGGGATGCATGCATTATATGCTAAGTTACTTCTTGTTGAGGTATTATATAACCTTCCTTTTTTCCTATTGCTCTCAGTAGCATTGGATAATGGACGTATTACAATTGAATTTTACCCATATTAAGACACGTATAATGCATAAAGAACTATCATTAGTGGTCATTAAGGCGCTTCGAGGAGTTAAGATAAACAGGAAAGACGAGGAAAAGAGGCAGCCAAACTAAGATCGCCACATCAATGATGTTCCCAAAAGCCGACGTCTGACCATTTCCAATTGAACTCGGTGAGCAAAGAAAAGACAAACTTCCATGGATTCCTATAAAAAGTTCTCGGTGAGCAAAGAAAATATAAACTTCCATGGACTCCTATAAAAAGTTCTAGGGGCGCCTAACCCAGTTTCCCTACTTGACATAGAAAAGCCCTTTTCACAACCACTTAGCAACAGAGCCTTATTCCTCTTGACAATATTTTCAATGCCTAAACTACCCTTGGCCACTGAAAACTGCACTATCTTCCAATTAGCATAATGCACCTTGCCCCTATTGTCCACCCCTTACCAGAAGAAATTGTGAAAGAGCTTCTCAATTGTGCAAGCAACCTAATCGGAAACTTTGAACAGAGATAGATAGTAAGTAGGGATAGCCGTAAGAACTGATCTTAGAAGAGCAAGCCTTCTACCCTTAGCAAGAAAACCTTTGTTTGCCCCCGAGAGGCTAATCCAAGGTATCTCCTATGCTTGGTCCATTCTTACACTTCAGTTCTTTTAATCCTGTTATCTTCTTCCTTCGGTTGCATTGGTGTAGGGTTAAAAGTTTCTAATTTACAAGTACGACGTTATGGCTGATTAACATAATTTGATTTTATAAGCTTAGAATTCCAATTTTTGGCAATAAACTTTTAATACATATTAATTGTGAAGGTGGTTGTGAATTTATCATTATGTTTTCTTTTAGTTATTATTTTCTTGATATTATCTTTATTCTATGGTTCCTAATTCTCTTAACATTGCTAAGGTTGTTTTTATTTTTATTTTTATTTTTTCATCATATTTTAGATATTGCACAAATGTTTAGAAACATCATTAGTTAAGGCAATTCCCGCCTCACAGTAATCATGATTAATTTTAATAAAGAAATATATTAAAAAAGATAAGCTTATGGTACACTAGAATTTCTGAATGGTAATGAGAACCAAATTTTTGGATAAGTGATTTATGAGAATTTTAAGTTGGAAATGTTATATTATTATGTTTAGTTACGTATTAGAATCTTATAAAACTTTTTTGGAAATATCACTTTACGAAGTTTGGTAGCATACCGAAATCTTAGATAAATAAATTATTTTTATTAAAAATAATAAAATTAAGTTTTCATTAACATATTAATTTTTATTAAAATAATAAACTTATTTTTTAATAAAAATAATAAAATTGTTTTTTTTTGTTTGTAAAAACTAATAAAATTAGATTGTGATAACAAATAAAATTATTTTTATTAAAATAATAAAATAAACATTCCATTAAATTAAAAAAAACTGTTTTATTATTTTAAAGTTAATGTTAAATTATATAAATTATTAATATTAAATTAAAAAAATCAATATGCTTTATTAAAATATTATTTTTATTATCTAACAAGATCAAATCAAATAAGAGTTAAGAATTACATCTTAAACTATAAAAAATGCCCCAAATATATCAAATTCAAATAAAAGTTTCTTAATACATGAATTAAGAAAGTCTTAATCACGGTTTCTTTTTCTTCTTTTTTCTCTTCTTTTTTTGACTTTTATAAAAAGAAAATAAAAAATTTCTCATCATAAACACTTTTTTGAAAAAGTGAATACCACCGATCTCAATGAAAATTACTTTGTCATTGTAGCAAAGAATTTTTTCTGAAAATCAATTTCTCACACCCTAAAAAATGCAGAGTAAAACAAATATGAAAATCTTTAAGATTCTCATTTCCATCCTTCGCATTACCTCATATCAAACGCCCCCTATGAGCATCTCCAACGCAATTATCAATTGTGAAAAAATCAATTGCCATGTAGGATAAATAGATGTTGAATTAAAATTGATTTTTCTAATGCAACTATCACTATTCACTATCAAGCTGAGGTGGCAAAAAAAAAATACAGGCTGTCAATATGACTGTCTACTTTCAGACGGTCTGGTGGACAACAATTCTATTGTCACATAAGATAGATAAATATTGATTAGATTTAATTAAAAGAAAAAACATTTAACACTTCATCAAAATGTGTATTTTAAATAGAAGGATTGGAAAACATTTTTTAACTTAAATGCCTATCAAGTAATAATTTATGTTGTGTATGAAGCAAGTCCCTTGACATTAATGACATGATACTTTTTTTTTAAAAACAATTCATAAAACCATTGGAGATACTAAGAGTTTATTGAAAAAGAATACTAATGTAATTATAAAAAAAATACAACTACAATACAATTATACATTTATGTTTATTAAATTATTTTTTACACACCTTAAAATATGTATAACATGCATATCCAATAAACATAAATGTATAATTATATTATAATTATATTTTTTTATAGTTAGATTAACATTTTCCTTTATCAAAAATATATAGCCGACCAAGTGTAATTAGGTATGATGCTAAATTTTAATTAATTATTGAAGGAGAATGTACCAACTATACCATTAAATATTTTGATAAAAAACCATGAACTACACCAAAGCAAACTAGAATTTTGCCTGGGAAATGAGGTGTATATAAAAACATTTTTTAAAAGTTAAAGGCCCCATTCTAAAATTTTTCAAAATTTAACCCCTTTTTTCATAAGAAACAAATCAATTTATCGATCAAAAGAATCAGAAGAGTCAATCACAACATCACATTGGATTATTACATTTTTCAAACACATCCCAACGGGAAAATGCATATAAAATAAGCAAAATAAAAAAAGAAAAAAGAAAATGGCTCCATAAACTTAAATCTATAGTCTCACAAAAAAAAGCAATCAAAATGAAGATTGTAGAAATACGACACAATTTTTTATTTTTGGAGGGAATAAACCAATTCTAAAAATATTTTGACAATAAATGATAGTAATTGAACTTATTATATGATGAACCCACACCAATTTATGATGATGACAAGGTAATCCAAAATTTCCAGAGGGGAAAACAGAAGTTTTTTCTTTTTTAACAAAATACACAAAAAGAAATGAGATGAGAGCTCCAAGGGAACCCAAGCAAAGCAAGGAAGATAAACAACATACAAATTGAGATAGAGATCCCCAAGAGTGAAAGTATAGACTCCCTCATCAGCTCAATGCAAAATATGAAGCTCCTTCATTTCAGTATTGACAATCAAATAATGCAAAAGTAAACAATAAAATTGAAAGAGAGGGGAAGAGAGAAATTATAAATCATAAATCATATATATGAACTATATTGATATAAACCTAGAAGTTTTAATTGAACTAAGAATCATTGCGATTTTTGGTGATGATTGGGGGGGTAGATAAGGCCTACAATGAAATGCTGAGAACCCATGTCTTGGAAATTTAGGAAATCTAATTACACTTACATGCAAAAGCACTTGAAAGAACTGGAGAGAACTTGCCACTTATATTGAATTGCTGTTCCAAGATCTTCTATGCTCCATCAAAAGCACAACTGTTCGGCTAAATTTCACATTCCCTTTTGGCATTGTTGAAAGAGAGAAGGTTCATCTCATTCATCGTTCTCACAGCATTTGCTTTCTTTTATCCGGTAGTTGCAGCAAATAATAGGAAATAAATCAAAGCACAGCTGCAAGACTTACAAAAGGTCTATGGCAGCAGCAATCCTCTGGAAGACTCAGTAGTAGGTATTGTGATGAGGAGTATCTGCATTCATATCCATGGAAGAATCATTGAAGGCAACAGAACTGGATTCCCTGCTTTGGTGATGAGAATAGTTGACTTCATTATTCCTTCCTCCATTTCCACAGGACATATCATTGTTAGTATAAGCTGAGTGATACTGCTGAAGATTTCGATGAAATGGGCTGGATAAAGCATTGGAGAAGGCCAAGCTCTTAGGCTGATGAGGGCCATGTCCAATGGTGGCTTGGCCTAATGAACCAGCAGAGACTTGGGCAGCTGTGGTCGGAAATTGCATCATCGGTTGAGGGTTTTGATGAGGGAATGGTAGCCTGGGTGACACGGGAGGCTCATCTCCGCTATGGTCAAGCTCATTCTGCTCAAAATCAGAGGTTTTTACATCAGTTGTAAATCATTGAATTCCGCATACACAGGCAATTAATCAAAATTGGTAGTATTAGATAAGCAGTTTAGCAGAAGATCCAAACAAGGCATTAAAGAACATCTTGCCTCCCAACATTTTACAGAAAAGAGGAAAGGCTAGTTGCAAGTTGCAAAATAATTAACCACCCTCATAAATTTTGAGGAAGGTCATCTGGGTACTCCATACAGCTTGATGGCACGCTTCCACTATGTTCAGAGAACATGTATTGCCAAACAATTAAAAAGACCAGACACTTCAACCACCTGCTCTTCCAACCTTTTGTGGATCTTTCACCTGTTTTCTCAAACAATCTAAAAAGAAAATGTTGGTGAAAACCGTGGAATCATATGAATTTTCCGGCCAATGATATTATCATTAACCTTTATTTTGAGAACTAAGTGGTATCCGACCTTCGCTCTAATACACTTCTGCAACTGGTTGCTCGAGTGGGAGACCCCCCTAGTGGTCAACGCTGATACAGTGGAGAGTTAAACTTGTAACCTCGCTTCACAAATCCCCAGACCCGAGCCACTCAACCAACCAAGCATTGGTTTTTTATACTTATCATAGCCAACCAATAGAATAGGAGATACCCGTCATGGTGGATTGCTTTGTTTTGGTAACACTTTCAAGTAAAGCAAAGCATTGAACAGCTAGTTCACATTGTAAGCTCCTTAATGAATTAATATTGAAACTGTCAGATCTACAGTCAAAAGAGCAAAAATTTTCTATTTATTTATTCTCTATTGAAGAGCATAGAGAACTTCTAAAGGTTTCGGTATTCAAAATGGAGGTTACTATAACATTCTAGAATCTTCTACTTTGCATATTTTTGGAACCATGCTAGGTTTCCTCATGGTGATGGTTGGTGCTAGCCTTTTCCTTCTTATATATATGTTCTTTTGTAATGGACTTGGGACCAAGTCCTTCGTATAAAATAACCTACAGAAATAGACCAATCACTGCTTGAGAACTTCCATCAATGTTAAGGACTATCTCAGGGTCAGTGACCCATGCACACACATTCTGGCCATGGAAGCAACCTGCTCAAGTTCCACATAGAGATTGAACCCATGTAACAAGGACATGCATGTACAGCAGCAGACACAGGCTAAGGTCCGTGAGCGAGCGTGACACAACTTTCTGAGACCTAGAAACACTATACATGCATTACATGCTTTATGGCATCACATTAGGTACGTTTAGTTTAACTGAAATGAGTACAGCAGGCAAGGAAAATAAAATAAGATATTTTATAAACTATACTCCTAAATGAACTTTTAATATCACACAAAGATAAGAGTTTGAAAGCTTAATACAACAATGAAGAAGATCTAACATCAATCTTCAGTTGTAATTGCAGTCCAATAGAGGTCACTTTTTTTTTTCACAAGAGCAGTCCAATAGTGGTCACTAAAACGAAGTATACTGCCAATTTGCCACCTACCTATCCCAAAATACTCTTTTGAAAAATATATATGCCACCTTATATATATAAAGTATAGACGTGCACATGGCTGTATCTGGATGTACAGGGAGTTAGCATGTCTGTCATTGGTAGAATTCAAAACATGTTCTCATATAGACATTTACATAGGGGAAGTGTTGACGATAAATAAAAACTGAAAGTACTAAATCTAAAATTCATACGAAGTTCAGCAGCAGTGTTTCTAGATTGAGGCATATATTCACAGGGAAATTATGAAATCTTGAATTTCAACTCGATGTTTGAATGCTGGTTTTAACCTAACAGAGTGTACAAATCCAAATCTTGTAAGTTATTAATAAACATGCAAGTTTGTTAGTCCAGAGGATGATGAGAGGCTGACCACTGGTTAAAAACATCATGAAGTTGAAATCCCCTGAAATATGAAACCGAACTCAGTAAGAGGAAGACTTATAAATTATTGAACTTGCTAAAATATTGTTTATTGCTATCCTTAAATTGAAACGTTGATGCAGGAGCAGGAGGTTGTTTTGTTTTATTGAAGCAGTTCACCACCTTAATGTCCCTCACCCCTTTCCCAATGTTATCCACCATTGAAATTTAATCAGTTATTGAACAGTTAATATGTGTATACGAAACACAGTAAGAACAAAAAAAGAAACACAGTAAAAAGCAAGCCAATAAAACCTGAAGATAAGCAGCTATATCAGCATTTGACACTTTTGTTCCATGCCCTTCTTGTTGAATCATCCATTCATAAAGTTTTTCCTGCAAGAAGTTGGAGGATTAGAATGGAGTATATCCAATCTAAACAAAACAAACGAAAAAGATAGATTTAGAAAAATGCTTTACGTATGCTGGGTGCCAATGCCATTTCCTGACGCTAGCACCCAGCTCTCTTGGATGTTTTGGAGATGCGCGTGTATTGCGCAACATCCTCAAATACTCACACATCCCTAGAACATCCAAGGGAGGCTGGGGGCCAGCGTTGGAAAATAGCGTTGGCACCTAGTGTACATTTAGCATTACTCATAAATTTAATGCTCTAACTCAAAAGATGCAAGTGGACAAGGCCAAATGCATCAAAAAGATAAAATGTAAAACATGGAATCACATAACACAAATATTTTTTTATTAGATAAAACCTCAAAATGAGGAAACATCTATGGAACTTTTTCAAAGGGCTCAAGGCAAGCAATTCACTATTAAAGTAATTTAGTACAAAATAAAAATCACTTTATACTTCACTTTTCTAGAATCTACCATGACACTTTAGTAAATCACATAAAGTTTGAAGAGCTTTGATCCCAACACTTGATATCTTCCGGAACTTGTTGAAGAAGAATGCTTAGATGATCAGATTTGATCGCAAAGAAATTGCCATTCAAACATAAGCAGATTTAAATCATCAATCGCATTTATACCAAGCAACCAAAGCAAAACCAAAATAATTTAAAATCAATCTCTCTAAAAAAAAATTGGAAATCAATTACCCAAATTCATACATTTTTCACCTTTTGTGTCACCTATTCCACTAACATTTACTATCTTCTTCATGGTACTTCTTCATACAACAAATTCAAATACAAATAGCAAATATATTATGCCTTTGGAATTGACAGTAACCTAACACTTACTAACTTCCACAATATCTTTACCTTTTTTTTTTATATATTTTCACAAGTACACAACATATAGTAAAAGCAAGTACTTGTACAAGTGAGCCAAGATGACGGTTAAAAGGAAGGAAAAAATGAAACTTAAAGTGCAAATGGGATTAGGTGGCTATATTTATAAGAGTTTTCTATTAAGGTGAGATACAAAACTCAATATATGTATTTGTTTGCAAAATCAAATTGGTTAGAAAACTTATTAATGAGAGTTTGACCGATTAGCTTGATTAATTGTTGTGATCATAATCATACTGACATACCAAGTTTGTTATACCTCACCAACAACTGATCATTTTGCCATGGTTTTGGATTTTGGGCTTTTCTTAGGCTACAATCAGTCACGCTTATCATGGGTGGGCTTTAACTATGGTGTTTGGCTCAAGTACAAGATCTCTACATATATTTAGTTCCACATAAGGCTTGTAGAATCACATATAATAAAAAAGCAAGAAGCAAGATTTTCTCCAAGCTACTAGATCAACAACGGTCAAGGTATGTTTTTAAATTGTTTATTACTATATGATCTATGCCTATGAGTGCACATTAACAGTATTTGAGAAGAACTTAAATTTTTTTTCCTATTCGATGTATGTGCTTGACTATTAATAAATAAATTGTGCTTGGTTGGGTGGGGGGTGTTTTGGGGATGGGGGTGGATACACATGCAGCTATGTGAGTGCTGAGTAGGGAAACAAGTTGTGCACATAATTAGACCTGTGATTTTTACCTCAACTTGCGCTAAATGCTGAAGGACAGACAAATAAGCATTCATCCCTGCTAAATGTAATCTCAAATCTATTAATATATGGTATGGTTTTTATGCCTAACATAAATTTGAAAATGTCAGCTTGCATCTATTGGCATAGAACAAATAATGAAAACATATATTTGAATCAGTGTTGATCTTACGACTTGGAGAAAATCTCTTTGATTATCTTTCTTTTTACTAGCCTTATGTAAGACCAAATTGCGTAAGTAGAAATATCAAAAACTAACTGAGAGCAAGGACCAACTGAAGTCCAGACACAAGTCCAAAAGCCAAATCCTTGTCCTACCAAATAAGTGTAACTAAGAAGCCGAAGATGCACCATGCTCAATATGCTACTATGATTGCAACCGTTAATCAAGCTAATTGCTTGACCAACATAAGCCACATATATGCCAAAACCCAAATCCATGTCTTATGTGATTATGTGTAGCTAAGATGTACCAAGCTCAATTTTCCAATATGATTGCAGTTGTTAATTGAGCTACTTGGTCAACTCTAAGCATTTCAGTCAATTCAGTTTTACAAATAAGTACACATACAATGAACTTTTCAACTTACATTACTAAAAACGTTATTAAATTACCTCCAACAAGCATCAATCAGCCCATGGAATTTACCACAATTGTCACAAATATGCCTAGCTCTGTAGCTAGTAATTAAATTATCATTTCTTCAATTATGAATTACCCAATCTATTCTTTGCTAGATCAAATTTTTCAAGACTATGATCATTTACCAATCAGTTTTGGAAGTGGCAAGCAATATAGTCAGAATCACAATGAACAGGTGAATCATACAATTCAGTTATTTGCACTTTCATTCACCATAACAAATCAACTTGAATCTATACCATCAATCCCTATAGCATACAATTGTGAATCTTGCAATTCATTAATTGAAATCCTGATTTGATTCATCGAACCCCCAAAAAGATTCGATTTTGATTCACTATTCTAACAATTATGGTGCCGACCTTATGTAGTTGAGAAAAGACTTTGTTGAGTTGAATTGAGTATTCTAACAAGTAACAACTACAATGAAAATAGTTAGGGTTTAAAAGTTATGCCTATTCTTAATAGACCTTTCTATGTCCTTCTTAAGTAGCAAAAAGACCAAACTGGCAATCTACATCCAATATCTCAACCAAAACTAGAAACTGCACATAACAAATTATGGTCACTTCGAATACCCGTCGAGAATTGAAGCAAAGGCTTCTTCAATTTGATAAAGAAATCAAATCCTTACGTCCCAAATGAGCCATTAAGAGCATCTTTATATGGGTAAATACATCTCACCATTGCAAAGTGCAAACAACGCTTATAGGCCAGGATGTATGCATCCCAATTTGGTACAGGTGGAAACAACAACGCCTTCACAGAGTCATGACCACATTTTTTTGTTTGTCCAACGTTCTTAATGCTGCTTCCTCCTAGTACCAAAACACCATGAAAGTAACCGAATGGTACGTAAAAGAATCAGAAAGCAGATACTCACACTTTAGAAGCTCAAGATAAAGAAGTAACAACATCAAAATTATAACCTAAAATTCTACTTCACAATCTTCAAGATTTAGGCATTTTACTCCACTAGCACACTATAATCTCTTATATTTCAAATGAGACTCGCCATTAACCACTTCAGAAAGCTTAACAAATAAAATCAGCATTCGGCAGAAAACGGGAATGAGACCACATACATCCTATCAAAAAAAAAAAAAAAAAAAACAATAAGCAGCAGCAATCGTTGAATGATGATGACACCAACAAAGATCATAAACCGAAATTTTTAAAAAAAAAACCGCCACAGATGATACTAAGTGACAGATTTCCCATAAAATAATCCAAAAAAAAAAATCAGTCGTCAGAAAATACAGCAGCAACCGAAATCATGTATAAAAAAATCACCTTCTTGCAACGATGAGACTAATAATTCGACCAACAAGACAAAAAACCCCCGTAACACCAGATCAAAACCAAAAACACAAAACACAAGAACGAAGCGAAAAAAAAAAAGAGTATATAAATCGAACCAGTGCATGGCGCTCTCCGGCCTGAAACGCGAGCTTCTGCTGATTCATGGCTTGGGTATAAAGCTGCGACAGAGAATTCGCCGCGCTACAGAAAGTTGAGTACATCGTCCGATCCACCTCGTCCAGACGACTCGCTACAGATTTCCTCTTTTTCCCCATCAAGACAATCGTTTTCTTTTTCTTTTATCTTTTTTCCTTCAAAACCCTACAAATTCCGCTCTGCAATCTCAGCAACCGCAGCCAGAGAGAGAAGAGACGACGGTGCTAGCAGGGTTGAGAGGTTTTCTACTTTTAAGGAAGAGAAAAGGAGAGAGAACAGAGAACAGCAAGTTATACAGAGAGCGGGTGGCGGGTTATTGGATACGGTTATACGTACATGCGTTTGAGAGCGTGTAGCTGTAAGCGTGCGATACGTGTTTCTTTGTAGATGCGCACATACGAGTGGACACGTTGGATCAAAGGTTCACGCACTTCACCGAACTTTCTCTTTCCACGCACCGACGATTAGGAATAGGAGGTTTCCATTTTGACAGCCCAAGGGCCGGTCGGGGCTCCACCGTATCATCCTGAACATAGTTTTCCGAGTACGAGCTTGTTTATAATTCAAGTAATATTATTTTTATTTAATTTAATAATTAAAATGTGATATTGTGTATTATGGTATAAGCATTTGAAGCATTTTTGTTATTGTGCTAATATTATTCCACTGATCCTGTAATTATTATTAGTTTTAAAAAAGTTAGATTTGGTATTTTATTGATAATTGGTGTGTGCATTGCATGTGAATAAAAGGTTTTAACTATCTTTTAATTGGGGATGAAAGATAAGAATGTATATAAATTTAAGAGGGTGGTGTTATGCAGAATCGGAGTAAAGCATGAAAGAAAAAATAAGACAACAAATTTAACGTGGTTCGACAAATTGTCTACGCCACGGGAGGCAGCACTCTTGTATTACTTCACCCTTAGGTGGATCTTACAGATTGGATCTCTAAATAGATCTCTCTGAATAGATCTCACTAAACTTGAATTTAAGAATGAAGTAAGGTCCTATTTATAGGAGTATATAGGGGTATTTGTGTAATTAATAAATATATATAATAATATATTTATCAAACTAATTCAATATTTTCGGCGTGACCAAAAATAAGGTAGGTGGAGTTGGTGGGTTGGTGGCCGCCCTCGTGGGCGGCCACTAATCTTTCTCTTTTGATGTTTCATTAATGGGGTGGACCCCACAAATCTCCACCTCCACCTCATGTGAAACAAGACTCCGTCACACCTGCAATATCTCTACAGATAGCAAGTTTTCTTCAAAAAAAATTGTTGCTACCTCCATTAGTGCCCTTAGGCACTCCGAGCTCGTGAGATGTTGATCAAGTCCAAACAATGTTGGAACTTGATTCCTGTAACCACCTTTGTAAGCATATCTGCGGGGTTATCTGCAGGCTTGATCTTTTGCAGAAGAATACTCCCTTCTTCTAATATTTCTCGAACAAAATGAAAACGAACATCAATATACTTCGTTCGACTGTGATGAACTTGGTTCTTTGCCAAACAAATGGCACTCTGGCTGTCGCAGAAAACTTCAACATTCTTCTACACAATTCCCAAGTCTTTAGTCAATCCATGAAACCAAATTGCTTCCTTGAAAGCTTCCGTTACTGCCATGTACTCTGCCTCTGTAGTAGACAAAGCAGCTGTTGACTGTAGTGTTGATCTCCAACTCACTGGTCCTCCTGCCATAGTGAAAACATAACTAGTAGTAGATCTGCGCTTGTCAAGATCTCCAACATAGTCCGAATCCACATATCCGACTAGATGCTTACAATTTTTCGTATCTCTCTCGAACTTTAAACCAATATCTACAGTACCATGAATATACCGTAGAATCCACTTCACTGCTTGTCAGTGGCCTTTACCGGGGTTGTGCATGTAACGACTTACCATACTTACAGCATGTAAAATGTCAGGTCTGGTACACACCATAGCATACATCAAGACACCAACTGCATTTGCATATGGAATATTCTCCATTTGCTTCTGCTGATCCTCGGAATTTGGTGACATTGACAAACTTAGCTTGAAATGTGGTGCCAATGGTGTGCTCACAGGTTTTGTGTCATTGCCAATGCCAAAAGTTTGAAGAACTTTCTTCAAATACTGAGTCTGAGTCAAACAGATTTTGCCTTTGGCCCTGTCTCGAGTTATCTCCATCCCGAGAATTTTTCTGGCTTCTCCAAGATCCTTCATTTCAAACTCTGAGCTCAATTGAGCCTTCAGTTTGTTGATCTCCACCGTACTTTTAGATGCGATTAACATATCATCTACATATAAAAGCAAGTAGATAAATGTACCATCTTGAAGTTTGCGATAGTAGACACAATGATCAAATTGACTCCGGGTATATTTCTGCCCTTGGATGAAGCTGTTAAAACGCTTGTACCACTGTCTCGGTGACTGCTTCAAGCCATACAATGACTTGCTCAACTTGCAAGCCCAATTCTTTCTTCCTGGTACTTTGAATCCTTCTGGTTGAGACATATATATCTCTTCTTCTAAATTACCATGCAGAAAAGCAATTTTGACATCGAGTTGGGCTAACTCGAGATCAAACTGTGCAACCAAAGCCAATAATATTCGAATTGACGAATGCTTAACAACAGGTGAGAATACCTCATTGTAGTCAATTCCTTCCCTCTGAGCGTAGCCTTTTGCTACCAGTCTGGCTTTGTACCGGATACCGTCTGTGCTGGGAGAGCCTTCCTTCTTTGCGAAAACCCATTTGCAGCCAATTTGTTTCTTTCCTTTCGGAAGTGGAACCAACTTCCAAGTCTGATTCTGATGGAGTGATTTCATCTCCTCATGCATTGCCATTTTCCACTTATCACTTTCCAAACTCTGACTAACGTCTTTGTAATTGTATGGAATATCATCTCCGGTGACTGGTAGTGCATATGCAACCATGTCAGTGTACCGATCAGGTTTGCGGATTTCTCTTCTTGGTCGACTGGTGGCAATTGATTCTGGTTGTTGACTGATGTCTGGTCCTGGAGCCTCCACCTCAACTGAGATTTCCTCCTCGTCTTCTTCAGGATGGTTGGATATCTCTGCTGACTTGTTAGGAGTTACTGGAATATCTAACTCTACCTGCTGAGGCAAATCTGGATCTCGATTTTCTTTATCAGAAACTGTATGCTTTAACATCACAGATTCGTCAAAAGTTACATCTCGACTTTTTACAATCGTTTTTGTCTCAGGGTTCCATAGTCGGAAAGCCTTAACTCCTTCACTAAAGCCCATGAAAATTGATTTCTTGGACCTAGGATCCAGTTTGGATTCCTTCACATGGAAATATGCAGTGCATTCAAAAATGCGTAGAGAATCATAATCTAAAACGGGGTGTCCAGACCATACCTCATTGGGAGTTTTGCCATCTAGTGCTATTGCAGGAAGCCTGTTGATGATATGAGAGGCATATGACAAAGCTTCAGCCCAAAATGCCTTGCTTAGTCCAGAATGAGATAACATGCAGCGAATTTTATCTACCAAAATACGATTCATGCGTTCAGCAACACCGTTTTGTTGTGGCGTGCTTGGGACTGTGAAATGTCTGACAATCCCTTCATTCTCACAAATTTTCTGAAATGGGTCTGACTTGTATTCTCCTCCATTATCAGATCTGAGCCTCTTAATCTTCCTTCCCGTTTGGGTTTCTACCATTTTCTTCCATATAAGAAAGATATCGAGCACTTCATCTTTATGCTTCATGGTATAAACCCAAACATAGCGTGAGAAATCATCAATGAAAGTAACAAACCAACGTTTACCTCCCAATGAAGCATTTTGAGAGGGTCCCCAAACGTCGGTATGAACATAATCCAATGTTCCTTTTGTGCGGTGGATTGCAGTGCCAAACTTTACTCGCGTCTGCTTGCCTAAGATACAGTGCTCGCAGAAGTCAAGTTTCCCGGTCTTTGCACCTTTCAGATAACCTTGCTTTATCAATGTTTGAAGAGCATTCTCTCCAACATGTCCGAGCCGCATGTGCCAAAGTCTGGAAGTGTCTGACGAAACATCATTAGAACGGGTGCAAGCTGATTCACTTTCGATTACTGTGTGTCCGTCAAGGAAATAGAGATTTCCTTTCTGAGTACCCTTCATGGCCAAGAGTGCTCCACGTACAACCTTCAAAACTCCACATTCAATGGTTACCTTGTAACCGCTGGAATCAAGGACTCCAAGGGAGATCAGATTTTTCTTCAGATCTGGGACATATCTGACGTTCGTGAGCCGTCTTGTTGTACTGTCATGCATCTTTAGGCGTATTGTTCCAATACCCTTTGTTTGGCAGGTATTGTTGTTGCCCATGAGCACGACTCATCCATCGAACTCATCCAATTTTGAGAACCAATGTCGATTCGGACACATATGATAGGAACAGCCGGAATCTAATATCCATCTATCAGACTGATTGTCTATAGATGAAACTAAGAATGTAGAAGCTTCTTCAGCCTTTTTCTTCAGGTAGAGTCGGTTTTCTACGCTTTTCGTCATGTTTTTGTCCTCTAGTTTCTTCCAGAGACTTGTTGTCATAGTCTCTTTCATGACAAAGTACTTCTGATCTCTTGCCAAACAGAGTCTGATTGTTCCACAAGCTTGACGATTGACGAAATTTCAATCATCATCGGACATATCCTTGGGCTTGGTTTCCAAGGCGATATGTAAGCCTTCCTGGAATAATAGATCTTGAATTTCGCATTGCCACATGCCAAAGTTGTTGGTGCCGTTGCATTTCTCCACCACGAACTTTGTGTTGGACATCGAACTTCGTTGCCAAGGCCTGCTTGTGCTTGGGATTTCCTCCGCCATTAAGACCGAAGATATGTATGACGCCGAAAAGTGCTTGAAAAATGATAAACAACTCCAACTAAGCTATATCAATAACTTAGGAGCTGAATCTGTAGAAACTGATTGCACGGTTGCGTCCGGAACGGTCGAAAATGGTGGAAACGAGTCTAACTTTGTTGAAATCAGGCGGATGAATAGTATCAAGTCGGGATGAATAGTATCAGGTCGGGATGAATAGTATCGGGTCGGGATAAATAGTATCGGGTCGAGAAATGAACATTATCGAGCCGAATAAAACAGAATCGAGCCGAATAAACAGTATTGGGCCGGATAAAAACAGTATCGGGCCTGGATAAACAGTATCGGGCCGGATAAATAGTATCGGGCCGGATGAACAGTGTCGGGCTGTGATGAACAGTATCAGCCGAACCGGGCTGGGCCGATATGAACAGTTTAGACTGAGTGGGCTGGACCGCAGATGAACACTCCGGATCTGGGTCGGGTTCGGATCGGATGAATAGCATCGCGGATGAACAGTGCCGGGGATGAACAGTGCCGGTAATGAACAGTGTCGGACAAAAAATTGTAAAATACAGAGATCAAACTTTGATCGGCTCTTGCGAACTCGTTTCTTGTCCGTTTTTCTCGCCGTTTGTTGCGTTGGACTCCTGGAAACAAGAGCTACCTCCACGGGTGGTTTTTCTTCCAAAACCTAACCTTGGCTCTGATACTAATTTGTTATGCGGAATCAGAATAAAGCATGAAAGAAAAAATAAGACAACAAATTTAACGTGGTTCGGCAAATTGCCTACGTCCACGGGAGGCAGCACTCTTGTATTACTTCACCCTTAGGTGGATCTTACAGATTGGATCTCTGAATAGATCTCACTGAACATGAATTTAAGAATGAAGTAAGATCCTATTTATAGGAGTATATAAGGGTATTTGTGTAATTAATAAATATATATAATAATATATTTATCAAACTAATTCAATATTTTCGCGCGTGGCCGGCCACCAACCTTTTTTTTTTGATGTTTCATTAATTGGGTGGACCCCACAGGTGGATCGTTATATATAAGGTTTTTCAATATATTAACAAATCCTAGAAGTTTATTTTGGAAATTATTAATTTGTTGCCTGAAAAATAGGAGAAGGGTTATATGATAAATTAGGTAATTTATTTAATAAATATTATCCATTTTTAGTGCTAAAATTAATATTTTGAATTTGGGGTAGATATAAGCTTTAAATAGTGTACCGTTGCAATTACCTTGGCAAAAATTTAGATTACTTTTGAGTTTTTTTTTTTATTCAATTGCTCATGATGGAGCCTTGGGCATACTGGCTCTAAGAGAGCAGAAAAATCAAAAGACTCACCTATCGTGATATTGACTTGAGCAAATTAGGTTTTTAATTTTATTTTTTTTAAAAAAAATTGAAGATGATATCAGTCAGGGGTATAAGTGGAAACAAGAGGGCTGAGCCAACAAGGAAATTTAAGAGCCCAAATTACAAATGCATGATTAACAAAGCTTAAATGTGTCAAAGCACGAGCAACAACGCTGTTGTTATTATTGGGATGTTGGTTCGAGCTCAACATAAAAAATATTTAATTTGAGTATGAATAAAATAAAAAATATACTAATTTGAATAAATTTTTAATTTTTGAGTTTTTAATTATATTAGATGTTTAATTTTAGTGTGTTTGAATTGTATAAGAAGTCTAATTTATTCATTATAAATATAAGATGAATAGTTTAAATTAAAGTATAATAAAATAACTGAGTAACGAGTTATAAATTGAAAGATCATCAGTGAGTAATGTGTAACAAAAAGTAAATGTGAAATGATGACCATCTTCTATAATCTCAGTATAATATATTGATTTCGCGTTGGGTACACGTTGCTTGGGTTACTGCATAGAGATTTATTGTTGCACTATTTAAAGTTTGATAGTTGAGGGTTACGACGTGGGTGCGTGTGAATTATTTTATCTAATTAATAGAAGAGTGTCGCGGTTGTTGTTGCGCGTGTTGGAGGTCTTATTGCTGCCTACTAGGAAACTTGTAAGAAAGTTGATCGCTGAAAGGTTGAGGATTGTTCTTAATTGTCGTTAATTGATGCAATAAAAGAAAAATAATTGAGGAAGCTTCCTTGTGGGTGAAGAAGAGAAAAGGAATTGGTTGATTGTAGTGGCTTAAGTGACATCCTGAAACATTGAATCATGTTTGAAGAGGTATATAAATTTGATTTAGGCAGACCGTGTACTTCATGTGGTTAATATATGTTCGGGGCAGTGGTATTCTTGATCAACGGAACTTGGTTAAGCGTCAAATTCTAGAGCGTTGGATCAGCTTATAATGCGATGATTGATTGCATGTTTTAAATGTTTGTTTGAGGTAGACTTCTGATTGAATGTTTTGTACGTGGTGGAGCAATTGAAAGGAGTAGATGATTAAGTAATTACAGTTTGGAAGAATGATTGGGTGTTTGTCGCATATATTGCAAAGATTGAACGATTAGTTGTTATCTCAAAAGATTGAGATATATTGTTTGATTGGTTGATTGAATGATTGTTTGCGTTATTATGCGAAAACAGATTAATTGATTGTATCTCAAGGGTAGGAGATATTTGTTGGAATGATCACTTGAGATGGTCTTTCGTGATTATGATTGTTCGCTCTGGTGTGAAGATTGAAGATTTGAAAGATTGACTGCTTTGTGAAGTTTTTATCAAGGTAGAGATTGTTGGGATTTTGGTTCGAACTCAAAATAAAAAAAAAAATCTAATTTGAGTATGAATAAAATAAAAGATATGTTAGTTTGAGTAGATTTCTAATTTTTGAGTTTTTAATTATATTAGATGTCTAATCTTAGTGTGTTTGAGTTCTATAAAAATAATTTATTTATATAAATATGGATAAATAGTTCAGATTGAAGTGTGATAAAATGACCCAGTAACAAGTTATAGGCTC
Source organism: Paratinospora sagittata (assembly GCA_035771175.1). Lineage (NCBI taxonomy): Eukaryota > Viridiplantae > Streptophyta > Magnoliopsida > Ranunculales > Menispermaceae > Paratinospora > Paratinospora sagittata. The sequence goes on along the minus strand of CM069590.1, from coordinate 41,109,632 downwards.
GGAGATTGATTATAAGTGACTGAGTGTGTAGCAAGAGGTGAGTGTCAAATAGTGACCTTGTATTGTAATATCTTCAATATAATATATTGATTTCTCCGTCCGTAGACGTAGGTACTAGTTGGCCAAACCACATTAAATTTGTCGTATGATTTCTTAACTTATTATTGGAATGTTTTCTTCATGTTGGATTAATTGATTGGGGTTGAAAAACCCAATAGTTCTGAGGAATATGCTAAAAGTTAACGCTCTCAAATTTCTTAATCATCCTCAGGATGTCATGGAAGATGGGATCACGGTCACCATTGACAGAGAGCACATGAATAATAAATAATGAATCTAAGCAAATCAAGGTGTATAGAGGGAGATAATTCTTACAGAGGTTGGCAAATGGTTGCAACCTCAGTAGCTCCAATGGAGACGAAGGGTTGTGCAAAGTGACAATCAACTCTTTCTAAAAAACCATATGCTGAAACCTGGGAGTTGGGGCACCTAGCGACATTGGTGAAAAGCCTAAAAACTTTGCACTTGCTTTGTTGCAAATGGAGAGAAGCCAGAGAGGTAAAGGCCGAGATAACTTACATCCAAATGCTTATTAGTGAGAAAATTGCTTTTGACAATGGAATATCCGCACCTTGGAAAACTAGTTTGTTACACCTTTTTCATAAAATGCCATAAGCCAGCCAAAGCAATTCCACTAGATTGTAGAAGAAAGCAAATCCTCCATTGATTGTGGAAAAGGTGATAAGGGATGACTAATTTTCAACAGAAGTAGTGCCATGAACAAATTTTGACATAAAGTTCAAAGGGTTGTCTAACCCAAAAACCTTAGTATATTCACAATGAAAGAATATGTGATAGTTTCTGAAATGACATTGCAAGAAGGCATAATGTGTCACACCCTGGGTTGCACAGCGTGCCCCTATCCAGGTGTGGGCGCACCCCCTTGGGGCGAACGCTTAGCCATTATGAATCCATAATATTGTCATATCGCCATGTAGCTATCCAACCGCAGCGGGTCTACATCGAAACGATTATTTGTCTGCCACTATTCATGAATAGTGCAGGGCCTCCCTAGGAATCGAACTCGAGACCTCCCTTAAGGAGTCTAATTTCGCATTCCTAGTAACCACTGAGCCAATCGGTTGGATGGTTACATGGCGATATGACAATATTATGGATCCATAATGGCTAGGCGTTCGCCCCGAGGGGGTGCGCCCACACCTGGGTAGGAGGCACGCTGTGCAACCCAGGGTGTGACAAAAAGGCCTTACGTATACGCAGCTGGTCTACATCGAAACGATTATTTGTCAGCCGCTATTCATGAATAGTGTCAGACAAATGATCTCGGTACAAGAGACGTCCTTATGTGGCGGTGGCTGTACCGGGATGGGATAATATTATGGCTCAGTGGCTACTGCGGTTGCGACGGAGGACTCCTCGAGGGGGAGGTCCGGTGTTCGAACCGTGGGGAGGCCCTGCACTGTGCTATGCACTGTTGTGGACAAAGGGTGGTTGCGATCCGTGCACCGGGTGGCCAGGAGACAATATTGTGTGGTACAGTGAGGGGTAATCCTTCTGTATTCCATGAGGCCTTTTTGTCACACCCTGGGTTGCACAGCGTGCCCCCTACCCAGGTGCGGGCGCACCCCCTCGGGGCGAACGTCTAGCCATTATGGATCCCATAATATTGTCCTATCGCCATGTAGCCATCCAACCGCAGCTGGTCTACATCAAAACGATTATTTGTCTGCCACTATTCCCTCATGAATAGTGCAGGGCCTCCTTAGGAATCGAACTCGAGACCTCCCGTAAGGAGTCTAATTTCGCATTCCTAGTAGCCACTGAACCAAATGGCTTAGTGGCTACTAGGAATGCGAAATTAGACTCCTTAAGGGAGGTCTCGAGTTCGATTCCTAAGGAGGCCCTGCACTACTCATGAGGGAATAGTGGCAGACAAACGGTTCAGTGGCTACTAGGAATGCGAAATTAGACTCCTTAAAGGAGGTCTCGAGTTCGATTCCTAAGGAGGCCCTGCACTATTCATGAGGGAATAGTGGCAGACAAATAATCGTTTCGATGTAGACCAGCTGCGGTTGGATGGCTACATGGCGATAAGACAATATTATGGGATCCATAATGGCTAGACGTTCGCCCCGAGAGGGTGCGCCCACACCTGGGTAGGGGGCACGCTGTGCAACCCAGGGTGTGACATAATGGATCCACTATTAAATGCTATGCTGAAGATTAGCCTTGATAGGAAGGAATTCATTGCGGCATTTCCGATGAAACAGTCTGATCATATTAGGAATATGCATGGACCAAAGTTCCTTCCACTTATCTTGAGGAGGTAAAGGGTCGTTGGTTTCTAGGGGTGTAACAGGTTGGGTTGGGTTGATCATTCAGGTTGAGATGACTTGAATTTTTTTTTTCTTTAAGAAGATGACTTGAACTTTAGAAGAAATAAAATAGGAAAAAAAACCTTTTTCTTCTTCATTGCCTCAAAGGCAATGAAGAAGAAGAGGCAAAATGAAAAATGGAAGAAGAAGCTCAAATAAAGAAGAACCAAAATATTGCGATTTGGGTTTGAGACTTTGGGGGATTTCGAAAATCTCATGATTTGGTGGCTTTAAGGGATAAGAGATTTTAGGGTTAATGTTAGGTTCAATTTAGGTTGGGTTGGGTTCCAAGAGTGTCAACCCATGACCCAATTCAAACTATTCGAGTTGAGATTTTTGAGCTCAACCCAACCCAAACACCCAAATCAACCCAATCCAACCCAACCCATCGGGTTATGTTTAGTTTTGTGGGCTTGGCTTACAAGTTTCTCCTGTACACTTACATAAGAATAAACTTGTAGCACAAAGATTTGATACCAACTTGTAACTAGATTTAACAGTGTATGAGCCATCCTTGGAGTAATTCCAACTAAGCTTTCAGTGCATCCAAGGCTACTACATGGAATCGAGAGTATAGATTGGGCATTTTCTAGATTAAAGGAGACTGTTATGGTTACGTTGTCCACTAATGAGTTTTTATCAAATATGGGATTGAAGTAAAATGAGGGATGTGCGCGTTTGGTCAAGGTATATTCACTCAAGAGGGAGATTGAATTGGGTGTTATGACCAATGATTAATGTGCATAAATATAAAGTGTAGCAATAAATAGAAATGCACAATAATTTTTATGTGGTTTGGAAATCACTTTCCTTCATCCACGCCTAAAGAAATATTATCTAAGATTCCATTATCTCAGATTTACTTCAAGAGTATGAATTAAACATGTACAATGTCTTTTTATAGGTTCAAGATAAACCTTTCCTTTTACGAGCTTATGACAAACCTACAATTTCCTTTTCATGGGATAAGGATGAACTACTAGATCATTTTCAAAGTAAATGATAAACTTATTACTTTTAATTCCAACCTTGGAATCACAAGTGATTTACTATCACTTAACTTGATTAGTGTCGTGACCCCCTTCGCAGAGTGACGTCATGATCGACACTGAATATTACATATGCAATACATAAACATATATAACATCCTGTCAGCCTCTCCTGTACAATCAACCTGTATATAACTTATACACATTTTCTCAATTCGTTAATTATCCTGTATTTTACAACACATAAGAGTTGTGGCGACCCCGCACCCCTGGGCCACCAACCCCCCAAGGAATGGTGTGCGGAATGCCGGGACGGGACGCCCGGCGTAAGCATCTCCAACCACTTCTCAACCTCCGTGTGGTGGTTGAGACCCTACGAGCCTTATCCCAAACAACGACATAATATAAAAATGTTCTAAACAAAACTACCAACCGTATTAATCATCCAAGACAAGAGATTTCCATAAAAATGAACCATAAATAAAACCGTCATAATCCCTACAGTCCATCAATACTGACATACACATAAAGTCCAAAATTGTGGGTACAAATAAAAATCGTCATATGCCCACATGGTCTATCTAACAAGTCCCAACTCACCCATACTACAATGTGGTAAGTGTTATAATTACATAGTCCAAAATATAATACATCATAATTTAAAACACAGTTCAATCAAAATGCCTCTCAACTCACATCGAGGCCTTGGATTCTCTCGCAGGCAAGGCCCTCAAGATATGACTACTCCTTTGCCCTTATTCAGGACAGAAGGACCTGAAAGATGAAAATGAGGGTGAGCCAACGGTGCCCAGTGAATAGAATTCAAATAGGCTATCAATACTCATCAATAAATATCATGTATGCATGTCAATGTGTAGCATGATTAAAAGCGCATAATCATATAGATATCAAGCATTTATAATAAGTTTGATGCAAGTAAAAGCTTATCAATTTGGATCCACATTTCACATGCATTGGGGTTACTAGTGCACACATATTTTACCGTACCGTTGACCCCAATCATGTTTATTTGGGGTTACTAGCGCACGTCTATTTCACCGTACCGTTCTCATCCCCAAATATTTCTTTTCTTAAAACCCTCCTATGACAAGGTTAAGTCCCCCTATTAGTCAGATAGATGGGCCCAACCAAAGTCATAAGGTTTTCTCAAATCAATGCATCATTCAAAATATTAGAACACATTCATGCTTCCAACATACAATATATATAAGTGATATGATGACATAAAAGATATAATCATAAATGAAGTCTACTCACAACCAAGCCTCGCGAGAGTATTTAACCACACACGACCACCAAACCGAATCAACCCAATCAAGATCCTGAAACATTCATCAATATCCTACCATACATCAATTTCTATGCTCAATCACATAGACATTACACATCAACCCTAAATCAGCCCACATATAGACAATAGGCCTAAATCCCATCTAATCCCATCATTCAACTCAAATCACAGGACTTAGGCCTCTAATGCATAGTTCTCATACATAAACCATTCTATTAATAAAAAATACTGATTTTCAATTCCTTAGGCATAAACATGCCCAAATTGGGTCTCTTGATCACAAGTAGGCCTAACCCATGATATGGTCACAACCACCAAATCAGTAGCATAATCAACCCTAATCATGCTTAATTAAACATAAGTTGCATCAATTCAATGATTCTAGGCCAAAAGCATCAAAAGCCCTAAAATATGAAATTTTCCATACTTAGGCCATATTGCCGATTTACACTAGGTCACCATGTTCAGCCATGTACATCACTGATTTTGCACCATGGGTTCATCAACAATGGCAACTAGGTCAACATAGTTGACATGCAAGCTATTTGAAAAGGTCTAAGTTCATATTCTAAATTTAGGTCTAATACAAGCAACCCTACCAATTCTTCATTTAATATTTTGTTCAGATGTATCAATCTACCAACAGAAATGTGTAATCACAAAATCAACTGTAGAAATGGAAGTATGTGAAGAAACAAACCTTCTGTCCAAATATCAGCCCAATCCAACGGTGGACCGAAAAGATAAGTATCTTTGATGAACAAGTCTCTAATCAGACAATTTCTCCTTTCCTGCGGTAAATACTCGAACTCAGATGACTATATCACACAACATACTTAACCCATAAACATCTCCACAGTTCAGAATGCAGGAATATCAGTTGTAAACTACATACCCAAATCTAATATCTATCCAACGGTAGATTGAGGAGATCTATAAGTTTGAGCAAAACGATGCGAGAAATTCAGACTTTCCGACGAGCTTTGTTTGAGAGGTTAGATCTCTTAGACGAAACCTGTAATCAAGATCTCCACCGACCAGAGTGCAGAAATATCAATCATAAACTACATACCCAAATCTAATATCCATCCAATGGTAGATTGAGGTGATCTATAAGTTTGAACGAAATGGCACGAGAAATCCAGACTTTCCGACCAGCTTTGTTTGAGAGGTTAGATCTCTTAGAAGAAACCTCTAATCAAGATCTCCACCGACCAGAATGAATAACCATAAGCTACGAACTTGCTAAAAAATTTTGAGCTCAATCTGACCATATATCCCGAAGATCCAGCTCTTTGATGAAAACATTGTAGAGATTTTCCTTAAGCAACTCTCTCTTTCTTTCTCTTCTTTTTTCCTTTCTCTTCTTTTTTTCTTTTATTTTTTTCCTTTCCTTCCACTCACCTCACTTTCTAGCACTTTCTTGGATTCCCTCCACTCACCTCACTTTCTAGCACTTCCTTGGAGAAGAGAAGTGGCATGGGACATTTGTCCACTTTCATGCACCAACCTTCACATGTGTTGGTTTCATACTACCCATACCAACCACATGTACTTTAACCAATCTCATGCTTCCATATATTTTAAATGTCCAATCTATTTAATACACCAAATTTTCATTCTCATTTATCCTTTTATTCAATCAATCCTAACCCATATCAATTTATGGTTTAATGGGCCCATGCATAAATAATAACATATGCATTATACTTTAATTTAACATGACCCATATACAATTTATAATGCACATATTTATATATATTATCAAGCATCAACTATACAAACATTAAACAATCATCAAACAAACACCAAACATATCAAGGCAACACATAGTGTTTGGGCAAAATGCAATTGGGTTATGGGCTAGATGAAATAATTTTCGGGGCGTCACAAGAGTACTCCTGTTCAAAATCTACATCTACCATTTATACATCATGTTGTATTACCGAAAATCCATGCATCCATACCCATAATATCTACAATAAACAAATCTAGGAGACATCCCTATCTATGTGATATCATATACATACCATAGTCCGTGTTATACCGGGCTATATATATATATATATATATATATATATATATATATATATATATATATATATACTCAAAACATAGAAAAGAGTCCAACTTCTCAAACTCACACATACATCAAGAATTGAAAGAGTGTCACGACCCACGATACGTGATGTCATGATCGACGCAGAACCCCATGTATATCCTTCCACGATAAGCCTTCTAATACACACCATAATCCCCAAATACACAACAATAACACATATAGACATAATCAAATAATATTACATTCCCAAAATGTAGCCGTAAATATATATATATTTTTAAGTCCATAATGATCAAAAGTACAAAATAATACTTAACCATGAATTACAAACCTATCTAAGTATTAAATAAATACTATAGGTGTTATTTAGTACATATTTAACAAAATACAAAAGTACTAAACACCTACATCAAAAAGTGTACTGAAAAGCTCCGCAGCTAAGCTTTTCTCTTCCCTTTCCTATCCAAACCTGAAAGGATAAGAGTGAGAGTGAGCTACAACAAGCTCAGTGAATGTTCTATACAAGTGGCAACATATATATGCATTTAATTAAAACATTGAAAGATCATTAAAACCATTTAAATAATCATGAGAGTAAGCAAGATTACATACATGCCAATTTAATGTATCATGTCATAAAGAAGACAATGCATACCATTTATAAACATGCATATGCAACCTAAACACCTCCTGAGTAAGAATCAGTACAAGGGCTATGTGTGCACGAAACCCATGCTCGACCGATTTCTTACCCGTATTTATTAGGATTCCTAGGGTTGCATGAACCATAGGATTCGTCCACCAAGGCAAACACCATGCCTAGGTGAATCGTAACATACACAGCCCATAGAAACCTTTGCAAGGTCCACAATTGAGGATTCCTGGTCAGCCTAATGAGATTCCATAAGAAATTCTAAGCTTAGGGAATGCACATAACTCAACTACTTTCCCAACTGACTATGCTTAAATACAATTTATGAATTCAATAAATCATGCATACTACATTCGATAAACATTTAAAACATTTTATACTACAATGCCACATATAGAAATCACAAGTAAAAGAAACACTCACAATTTGATTGACTAGACTTAGCCAATCCAATTTTCAACCAAACAAGCACTAGGATGCTCCCAAAGCACTCCTATGCACCACAACTATCAATAGGCCTAATCAGGTCAATCAAAATCTTGCATTATACATGGTTCACATAACTAAAAATCAGTCCATGCTAATCCACCATGTTTAAACCCAAGTCAAGCCAATACTTAGCCTATGCCCCAATTTGGGAAAAATCTATACAATAGGCATAGGGTCAAATTGAACTAGGTCTATCAATTCTAACCCAAGTTCAACCATTCTAAACCCTTAATTTCATTCTATTTGGGTCCAATTAGCCAATTCCCAAGAGGTTAAAAGCCTCAATTTGGGCAAAATTTCCCAAAATCAAGCCCTAAGCCGATTTTACACAGTACTTAGGGTTTCCAGCAAGTGAAACCACTGAATTTCACCATCAATCAACCCTAATCATGCTTTATTAGACTTACATTGCATAAATTTCTAGATTTTATACCAAGAGTATCAAAAGCCCCAAAATCTGAAAATTTATCTACTTAGGTCATATTGCCAATTTACTAGGTCACAATGATCAGCCATGAATTTTACTAATCTTGCAACATGGTATCATCCACAATGGCCACTAGGTCAACATAGTTGACATGCAATGATTTTGAAAAAGTCTAAGGTCATGAACTAAGTATAGGTCATTTGAACTAAACTCCTCTAATTTCTTGCTAGAAATTGGGGGTTTCACCATTAATGTACACTTAACACTCTCTAATCACACATATGTGACATGCAAGACTTAAATCCAACTTTGGTTTTCCACCACCCCTCACAAATCTGGGATTCAATGGTTGGAAAACACTTACTAGATGTTGGTTGAGGTCTAGGAAGGCCATTAATGGTATAAACAAACTAAAAGGGGTACATGCAACTAGAACCTAGGGTTGGAACACCACCCATCCGAGATTCATCACAATGCATGCATCAAAATGAAACCCTCATGCTCAAAATGAAGCTATCATGCAACTAATAGAGAGATTCAAGGAAGAAATGGAGGAAAAATGCAAACCTTAGAAGTTCTTGAGCAAGAAACCACCAAACCCTAATTTTTCCTCTCCTTTTTCTCCTCCAACACTTCTCTCCTATTTCTCAAGTGCAAAATGTGCAAATGGGTTGAAAAAACCGTGTTAATAGCTTAAATAGACAAGCTTGGGCCCACAACTAAAAGTTACCAAAAATGATCAAAAATCAGTTTTCCTGTTGCAATACTTGTACTTAGATAATCAATTTATTGCAAAATACGCACCAAATTAACATCTAAACGGTTAAAATTTTTTATGCGCCCGTTACCAACATTATGGTAAAATTTCAGCTCAATCCATCAGTGGGATTGCGAGGTCCAACAGTTTGATCAAAACTGCGCAAGAAAATGCGCAAATCTGTGAAACAGTGTTTGGGATCTTATAACTCACAGTAGAAAACTCCGATCAAGATCTTCACCATACATAATGAAGATCTATCAGAAATGAATGATATAAAAAATTTCAGCTCAATCGGACCACGAATCTAGGAGATCAATCCATTGATGTAATCTGTGACGGAAATTTCTTCCTTCATGGAGCGAGCTCCACTGGATCCAAAACACCATTTTCAACATGTTTCGACGTCGAACGGGTCTCCAATGGTTCCGAAACTTCATGCGCACTCTCTATGACCTAAAATCATGCAAAAACACTCAAACCTACGCACGTTGAGCATCAAAATACATATACACATGCATATATGTTTTCTTATACGTAAACAGGTACTCTATGGGTACACTACGGGTCAAACTGACGTCATCCTAAGGTACGGGCGTTACAACTCTCCCCAACTTAAGAGATTTTGTCCTCAAAATAAAAGCAAGAGAACTAACCTCAGTCGGTAAAAAGATCGGGGAACTGCTCCCTCATCTGGTCCTCACGCTTCTAAGTTTGCTCTTCATTATTGTGGAATTGCCATTTGACTCGCACCAGCGAGATCTCTTTATTCCTCAATTTTTGAACCTGACGAGCCACAATCTGGATCGAAAACTCCACATAAGTCATATCCTCCCCAACTTGCAGATGACCCACATCAAGCACATGAGCTGGATAAGGATAAGACTCATTCGATGGATCCTCAATATATTTTCTCAGCATCGATACGTGGAATACATCATGAACACCTTCGAGCTGAGAAGGTAGAGCCAACCTGTACGCTACTGGTCCAATCCTCTCCACAATCTGGAATGGTCTAATGATCCTAGGGGCAATCTTCCCTCTGACGCAGAACCTCGTCTGACCCTTCCGTGGCTAGACCTTAAGCAATACTAGATCTCCAACTGCAAACTCTAAAGGCCTATGCCGGTTATCGAAATAACTCTTATGCCTGTCCTGAGCCAACTTCAGCCTCTGTCGAATCAGCTTGAATTTCTCTGTTTGTTCAACAACTGCATCATGGCCCCATAATTGCGTATCACCCACCTCGTACCAACAAGCTGGTGATCTACAGGGTCTTCCATACAAAACCTCATACAGTGCCATACCGATGCTCGCCTGATAACTGTTGTTGTAAGCAAACTCACACAATGGCAAATGCTCACCCCAACCACCACCGAACTCTAAAATGCAAGACCTGAGCATATCCTCTAGCATCTGAATCACTCTCTCGGACTGACCATTCATCTGAGGGTGAAACGCTGTACTGAGTCGGAGACGGGTCCCAAATCGAGTCTACAAAGCCTGCCAAAACCTGGTTGTAAATCGTGGATCTCGATCTGACACGATAGACAAGGGAACTCCACAAAGTCTCATGATCTCTCTCACATATAATATGCTCAATTTAACCACAGAGTCTCTGGCGCTCACAAGAAGGAAGTGTGCATTCTTGGTCAATCTATCGACTACAACCCAAATGACATCGAACCTACCCTGAGACCTCGGCAATCCCATGATGAAATCCATCGTGATGTGCTCCCATTTCCACTCAGATATGGGTAATGGCTACATCTGACCTCCAGGCTTTCGGTGTTCAGCCTTAACCTGCTGGCACAGCTTACATCTTTGCACATACTCAACAATACTCTTCTTCATCCCATGCCACCACACAGATCTCTTCATGTCATGGTACATCTTAGTAGCCCCTAGATGAACAGTATACCGAGACCTGTGAGCTTCTTAAAGTATCTTAGCACGCAACTCAACATCACATGGGATCCATAGTCTCCCTCTACACCGCAAGACATCATCTGAACCAATCTGCCAATCAACAAGGTCAACATTGTTTGTGTATCTACGGTACATGTCATAATCTGAACAATGTTCCTGTAGATCCCTAACCCGAGGAATATGGGCATCAGGAAGCTGCATGTGCATCTGAGCACATATCTTAGTACGTGGTACATTTAAGAGTATACTCATCATAGTCACTCTTTCAAGTAAATGCCACTGCTGGGCCATCTGAAAAGCAACCACCTGAGTCTCTGCTCACCTACGGCTCAAAGCATCAACCACAACATTGGCTTTGCCAGGATGATACTCCAAAGAGAAATCATAATCCTTAAGTAACTCGAGCCATCTCCTCTGCGCATATTCAACTTCTTCTGATAAAAAAGATACCTCAAACTCTTATGATCAAAAAACAAAGTGAACCTCTCACCATAAAGGTAATGCCTCCGTAGCTTCAATGCAAACCCAATAGCGCCCAGCTCCAAATCATGCACAGGGTAGTTGTGCTCATGCACCTTAAGTTGTCTAGATGCATATGCAACCACTCGACCCTCTTGCATCAGTACACATCCTAGACCTAAGAGTGATGCATCCGTATAAATCATCAATTTTTTCCCAGGCTCTAGAAGAATCAACACTGGAGCTGTAGTAAACCTCTGTTTCAACTCACTGAAAGATTTCTCATAGGCATCCGACCACGTGAAGGTCACATTCTTCTGAGTTAGCTTAGTCAATGGTGCGACCATCGTGGAAAAGTCCTTCACGAACTTCCTGTAATAGTCAGCTAAACCTAGAAAGCTATGAATCTCTGTCACTGTGGTAGGTCTTGGCCAACCAATGATTGCCTCAACCTTAGCAGAATCAACTGAAGTACCCTCTGCACTAACCACATGACCCAAGAATTTCACCTCGGTCATCCAAAAATCACACTTGCTCAGTTTGGCATACAACATATGCACCAACAATGTTTGCGAAGTAACTCTGAGATGACGCTCATGATCCTCCTTAGTCTTAGAATATCTAGGATATCATCAATGGAGACTATAATGAACTAGTCGAGATACGGTCTGAATACTTTCTGCATCAAATCCATGAACGTAGCTGGTGCATTAGTCAACCTGAAGGGCATCACCAAGAACTTGTAATCTCCATACCTCGTCCGAAAAGCAGTCTGCGGAACATCCTCATCTTTAATCCTCAACTGATGGTACCCAGACCTCAAGTCAATCTTCAAAAAGAACTTGGCCCCAATCAGTTGGGCAAACAAATCATCAATGCGAAGAAGTGGATACTTGTTTTTCACAGTTACCTTATTCAGCTGACGGTAGTTTATGCATAATCGAAGACTCCCGTCCTTCTTCTTGACGAACAACATAGGTAGGGGAAATAAATCCCTTGCCCATTAGCTCATCAAGCTGGGCTCTGAGTTCATTCAACTCCTTCGGGGCCATACGATACAGTAGGATTGAAATGAGTTTTGTCCCGGGCATCAGCTCAATGATAAAGTCTACCTCTTGCTTAGGCGGCAAGCCATGTAACTCATCAGGAAAAACCTCAGGGTACTCGCAGACTACAAGAATGTCTGCTAACTGAACGCTCTGTCCCACATCAAGCACTGGCCTCAAACTAGCCATCGTAGCAACCTTATCATCAGTGGCTAATCTACCCTGGGTAGGTGGTCTCGATGCAGTCCTGCCTCGATAAACAAATACTGGTTGTCTGGGTATCTGAAAGACAACCTTCTTGCCGAAGCAATCAATGTGATACGCTGCCAACCAATCCATACCCAAAATGGCATCGAAATCGAGGAACTCTAAGACTCTAAGGCCGACAGATATCTCGTGGCCCTCGAATTTCACAATGCATCCCACACATACCATGTTAGGGTAAATCCTCTCACCAGCCGCCGTACTCAAGATCAACAACGTACTAGTCCTAACAGTAGACAACCTCAATCTATCTACCACACTACCAGAAATAAAAGACAAAGGAGAACCAACATCAATCAAGACATACATCAAAGAATCAAAAATGTTGATAGTACCTTCGATCAATTTCTTGCTAGCCTTTGAATCTGCCTGTGTAACAGCTCGGCCCTGCTCCCTGGTAGCAGCTGGCGTAAGACTGAACTGTGTAGCAAATGCTCTACGTGGACACTCATTCCTTTTGTGCCCCAGAACACCGCACTCAAAATAGACAATCAGCCTCGGTGCCGTAGGCGCTAATGATACAGCCTGCGACTCTGCTCTGGCTGTCTGCTGTCCACTGTGCCTAGCCAAACTCTGCTGCTACTGGGGCTTGCCTGACATCTGCACACTCTGGCCTGGAACTGGTGATGCAAATGTCACTGGGGCGGTGGCTACTGATACCTCGAACTCATTGCCACCAAACCTCGACTTCTTATATTTCTGGCTCTTCTTACCATAAAACTGACCCGCTGACCCCGCTGGTTGTGTCTGTCCTGAAGGAATTGTAGGTGCCTGTATTGTGACTGACGTCCTCATCCGAGAGTGAGCCTCTATAGTCTCAAAGTCAGCGGCCTGTAACATCGCCTGGGCGTAACTCTGAATGCCAACAAGTGCTAAACCCTGATGGATACGGTCATGGAACCCATCTCGTATCCTCTGATGCGAAGGTAGTCAGTCGACACCATCTTAGGAGCGAAGAATGCCAAGCGGTTAAACTCCTATTCGTACTCCCTCACTGACCGACCGCCCTGTGTCACGACACCCCTGACGTAGGCTAATGTCATGACCGACACAATGTACTATACACTATACATATCCTGTATAAAATATATAATACACTGTTAGCCTCAACAGAATTACACAAATCTCCAAAAAAAAATTTGACAGCATCTCCCAATAAAATTTGACAGCATCTCCCAATATATATATACTCATCCACAATATCCATTCATTTCATTCATTCCACAATAAATAATCCTCCTAATATCACGAGCACTTCATAACCCAAAGTCTTAAACCAAAATCCATGTTCTCTTACAACCCAACTATGTGATAATATATATATGTAGGATGTGATATATATATATATATACATATGAAAATAAAGAAAATATAATTCATTTCCTTCGCATATACGTACATCAACAAATTAGGAATCTAAGTGACGTATCTACTCTCGTGCTTTTCCTTTCTCCTTTGATTCTGTACCTGAAATATTGAAGGAAATGGAGTGAGCAAACAACAAACTCAGTGAATATATTTCTTGATATGACAATTATATGCATTTAGGGAAACATGACATTTAAAATCATTCAAAACATTTATGAAACACATGCATTATTCAACAAAGATAACATATGTGTCAACAACATAAATTTCATGATTTTTCAAGAAAACAACGCATCATTTTCAACTAAAACCACAATTTCCGTCCTTCTCATAATGGAGCGGGTACGAACTCTTTATTATGCATCGATAAGGAGCTTACTCTCGGACCTCACATTACTCAATTCACAATCATTTCAAGGATTCTAAAATCCTTGTTAGGACAATCCTACTTACAATGAGGTTACGCATAACACTCATCCGAGACTAATTCCTAACGAAATGATATTACATGCGATCTGCCTTCGCACGTCTCGCATACTCTAATGCCAAAATCATTTGTGAATGATCAATAAAATACAATGCATTTATATACATAATATGCTTACATTTAAATATTTTATATAAATACAATGTCATACAAGAACCAAAATCAAGAAATATACTCACAGTGATTAAATGTTATTTCTATGTCAATGAACCCAGTAATATTCAGCACAAGGGATCACCATGACCATCACCAAACTCATTGCATCATCAACCTTTCCAGCATCAATATTCCCTCAAGTTTATTCACCAACACATTCAATTTTCAATTCCTATGCAAATATGAAATTCAAGCCACATTTAATCATTATAAACTATTAAGCACCATTCAATCTCACTAACACACCAATAAACATTTGCAATTCATGTATAATTCAAATCTATTTCACTTAACTATACTTACTTGTATTATTCATTCAAATACATTTCATTTGATCCAAGTCTTGCTCATTCACCACTAATTCTTACTTTAGCAACCTGAAAAATATTATACACATTCCATGAATTTAGGTTCCAGCTCAACTTAGAACTCATAAGTAGTTGAAGACATTATTATCTCGTTTCTGTGGTTAATCTGGATATTTCCACAAGAAAAAATAGTAAAAATAGATTTCCAATTCATATTTCAACTATTTCTCAGTTTTATTTTTCTACTGGAACATATATCAATTTTATTAAAACTATAGAACATTCCTAAAATTATTCTGTCCACATCGACACGTGTAAAATCAGTCCTACTACCATTCTATTACCTTCAACAAGTATTTTACTAAGGTTTTACACGTTCACGGAGGTCACGAAAGTAAATTTTACTCACAAAAATCATATATTGAGTTACTAAAAATATCAAATCATATCCAAAAATCATGATCTTAACATCGAAATGTCCAAAATTTAGTTCTCCATAATTCTATGGTTTCAAATCGGGATTTCACCGGAGTTTGACATGGTTCGAAAGGTCCCCATTATCAAATCTAACTTCCAACAGCCATAAAAATTCCAAATGAACAATTAAATGAAATCTAACCACATATTCGGGGCTTTTACAGTCTAGGAAGTTTTTTAAACCTTTCGAACAAATTTTTATTCAAGTCGGGTCAAAACCCCAATTTCGAAAACACCGTAAAACAGTTCTAATAGCAAAAATTACTCTGAAATAATCGTTACATCTAGCTTAACTAATTTCACGAAGAAATAATGTGAAAATCACTTACCGCGGGTCCCGATTTGGTGCAAATCCCGCATTTTCTCTTCCTCCTTCTCGGCTTCCTTTCTTACGTTTTCTCTTCCTCTTTTTTTTTTCTTTTTGTTGCAAAACGTTGGAGATAAGAGAGAGATTACAAATAAGATAAGTATAACTATTTTGATCCCATGCTCCCCATACAATTTAACAAATCAACTTCCCCATCTTAATTTAATTCATTAAATCATACTACAATCGACATATTTAATTAACCAACCCCATTCACCTTATTGAATATTATTCATTTAATAATTTTATTTATTTACTAACACCCCTTAAATATAACATGTATTTTCATACACGCAAATATTTGTCTCTTACATATAAAATACGCGTATTATATATCTCGATATATGCGTAATTCAACGCATGTATTTAATTAAAACTACGGGGTGTTACACCCTGGGTCAGGTGCATGAACTCGATCCTCCTCTGATCGCACTCTGATCTCGGGTAGAACTCCTCGTAGAAAAGTTCTTTAAACCTGGTTCACGTTTGAATCTCATCGACCATGCGGTCCAGTCTCAGCCACCAATCATCAGCCCTGTCGACGAGCTTGAACTTGGCCAACCTCACTCTGTCAGCCTCAGAAGCCTGCATGTCTTTGAAGATAGTCTCCATCCACCCGAGCCACCTCTCAACTGTATCAATGGAAAGGCCTCTAGTAAACTCCTTCGGGGCCTCTGATCCGGAAGGGCTTCATGACCCTCTTATAACATTATGTCTCAGTCCTCTGCTTGGGAATACCCATAGCCTCAACTGGTACCTCAGCCTGAACCTTAGCCTGGACATCAACATGAACCTCAGCTGGTCCAGCCCTATCCCCCACGGCCATGCCAACACTACTGTGCTCCCACTCAACTGGAACACCTGGCTGCGGCTACCTGTTACCCTAGACCTGAGTAAGCAGTGTGAGAATCTGAGTCTGCTGCTGCTGTATCTGGGTCTGAGCAGCTAGTAAAACGCTCATCCGGATCCATGGTTGGTTCTGAATTTCCTCTCTTGTAAATCTGAAATTCACAAATAAGGAAAAGCCCATCAGGAACACAATCCATGAGAGTTGTTATGTGACGCCGAAAATCATTTCATCTAGCCCATGATCCAATTGCATGTGCCCAAACTCTATGTGTTTGCCTTGACATGTTTGATGTTTACTTGTATGTGTCTGGTGTGTGATTATTGCTTATTACAGAAAGTATTATTGGTGGTGTTATTATTGTTATTAATATCACTTGTCATATTAATACTATTGTGAGTGGCTTGTTGGAGAAGCTTCAAAAAAGTAAGTTGTTGATCAAGTCATCATCTTGACTTGTGACTTGTTGAAAAGACTCCATTAAATGTCCTCATTTAATGCACCTTTGACATATGAAAAGGTTATATCTCAACACATGGTAAATATGACATTTATATTGGAATATGTTGTGTATATGTGTTGATTAGATGATAATTAATTATTGGTGCATCAAATGGACCTGGGGATATTAGAAATAAGTCCGGAATGCATCTTTACATAGAAAACGAGTGGTCGTACGCGATATTCCGATGTATATTGAGCCCGTAGCTGCAAAAACGAAGTTTGAGTGTTTTAGGCGAAGGGAGAACGCTCCTGCGCTGGAGGAGGGCGCTCATGCGCTGGGAGGACACTCCTGCACTGATAAGGAGGGCGTTGATCCATTTTCTGGGCATATTTTTGGTCAAAAATTATGGCGACCCCGCAACCCCGGACCACCAACCCCACAAGGAATGGCGTGCGAAATGTCGGGGCGGGACGCCCGACATAGGCATCTCCAACCACTCCTCAACCCCCGTGAGGTGGTTGAGACCCTACGAGCCTTATCCAAAACAACGACATAATATAAATAGGTACTAAACAAAACTACCAACCATATTAATCATCTAAGACGAGATAATCCATAAAAATGAATCATAAATAAAACCATAATCCCTACGGTCCATCAAGATGGACATACACATAAAGTCCAAAACTATGGATACAAAAAAAACCGTCATATGCCCACATGGTCTATCTAACAAGTCCCAACTCACCCATACTACAATGTGGTAAGTGTTATAATTACATAATCCAAAATATAATACATCATAATTTAAAACACAGTTAAATCAAAATGCCTCTCAACTCACACCGAGTCCTTGGATTCTCTCGCCGGCAAGGCCCTCAAGATATGACTACTCCTTTGCCCTTATTCGGGACAAAAGGATCTCAAAGAGAAAAATGAGGGTGAGCCAACGGTGCCCATTGAATAGGATTCAAATATACTATCAATACTCATCAATAAATATCATGTATGCATGTCAATGTGTAGCATGATTAAAAGCTCATAACATATAGATATCAAGCATTTATAATAAGTTCAATGCAAGTAAAAGCCTATCAATTTGGATCCACATTCCACATGTATTAGGGTTACAAGTACACGTCTATTTCACCGTACCGTTCTCATCCCCAAATATTTCCTTTCTAAAACCCTCCTATGACAATGTTAGGTCTCCCTATTAGCCAGATAGATGGGCCCAACCAAAGTCATAACGTTTTCTCAAATCAATGCATCATTCAAGACATTAGAACACATTCATGCTTTCAACATACAATATATATAAGTGATATGATGACATAAAAGAAATAATCATAAATGAAGTCTACTCACAACCAAGCCTTGCGAGAGTATCTAACCACACACGGACACCAAACCGAATCAACTCAATCAAGGTCCTGAAACATTCATCAATATCCAACCATACATCAATTCCTATGCTCAATCACATAGACATTACACATCAACCTTAATCAGCCCACATATAGACAATAGGCCTAAATCTCATCTAATCCCATCATTCAACTCAAATCACACGACTTAGGCCTCTAATGCATAGTTCTCATTCATAAACCATTCAATTAATCAAAAATACTGATTTTTAATTCCTTAGACATAAACATGCCCAAATTGGGTCATTTGATCACAAGTAGGCCTAACCCATGATATGGTCACAACCACCTAATCAATAGCATAATCAACCCTAATCATGCTTAATTAGACATTAATTGTATCAATTCAATGATTCTAGGCCAAAAACATCAAAAGCCCTAAAATATGAAATTTTTCATACTTAGGCCATATTGCCGATTTACACTAGGTCACCATGTTCAGCCATGTATATCACTGATTTTTCATCATGGGTTCATCAACAATGGCAACTAGATCAACATAGTTGACATGCAACCTATTTGGATAGGTCTAAGTTCATATTCTAAATTTAGGTCTAATACAAAAAACCCTACCAATTTTCCATTTAATATTCTGTTCAAATGTATCAAGCTACCAACAGAAATAATTAATCACAAAATCCGTACCGTACAGATTGAAGTATGTTAAGAAGCAAACCTTCTATCTAAAAATCAACTCAATCCAACGGTAGACCGAAGAAATAAGCCTCTTTGATGAACAAGTCTCTAATAAGACAATTTCTCCTTTCCTAATGCAAATACTTGAACTCAGAGGACTATATTATACAAAATACTTTCCCCTCAACATCTCAACCGTTCATAATCCAGAAATATTAGTTGTGAACCATCTTCGAAAATATCATATCCATCCAACGGTAGGTTTAGGAGATCTATCAGTTTGATCTAAACTGCGAGAGAAACTCAAACTTTCTGACCAACTTTGTTTGGGAGGTTATATCTCTCAGAAGAAAACTAAAATCAAGATCTCCACCAACAGAATGAATAACCATAAGATATGAACTGACTGGCAAAGTTTGAGGTCAATCTGACCATATATCACCAAGAGCCAGCTCTTTGATGAAAACGTTGCTGGGACTTCCCTTAAAGCAATTTTCTCTTTCTTTATCTTCTTTTTTTCCTTTCCCTCTACTCATCTCACTCACTAGGACTTCCTTGGAGAAGAGAAGTGGGGCATGAGACACTTGTCCACTCTCATGCACCAACTTGACATGTGTTGGAGAAGAGAAATGGGGCATGAGACACTTGTCCATTCTCATGCACCAACTTGACATGTGTTGGTCTCATACTACCCATACCAACCACATGTATTTTAACCAACCTCATGCTTCCATGTATTTTAAATGTCCAATCCATCTAATACACCAAATTTTCATTCTCATTTATCCTTTTATTCAATCAATCTTAACCCATATCAATTCATGGTTTAATGGGCCCATGCATAAATAATAACATATGCATTATACTTTAATTTAACATGGCCCATATACAATTTATAATGCACATATTTATATACATTATCAAGCATCAAATATACAAACATTAAACAACCATCAAACAAACACCAAACATATCAAGGCAAACACATAGAGTTTGAGCAAAATGCAATTGGGTAATGGGCTAGATGAAATGATTTTCGGGGCATCACAAAAATGGCCATTTTCAGTGTATAAAATGAGGGGAAAGGTTGCTACTCTTTCCATATGTGCCAAGAACTAATTGGAGAAGGAAGAGGGGATGAAAGCTAGGGTTTTCAAGGGAAATCTTCACTATTTACACCCCAAAGTAAGTGTTTTTCTCCATTTTTCTCCATAAAATCACCATTGAAGGTGAGAGTAAGCTTTTTAATGGTGTAGTTTTCTCCATGGGACCTAAACCAAGTCAATTGAACAAATTGACTTGGGGATTATCTAATTGGACCTAAATTGAGTGGAACCGTGGGTTTAGAATGTTTAAAACTATGTTAGAATTGTATGACTTAGTTCAATTCCACTCTATGCCTATTGTAGAGATTTTCTCTAAATTGAGGCTTTTGATGCTCTTGACTTAGAATCTTGAAATTGATGCAATGTCTGTCTAATTGAGCATGATTAGAGTTGTTTAAGCTATTTAATTTGATAGAAGTGACCATGTCATGGGTTAGGCTATATATGATTGAATTTGGGTATGTTTATGCCTAAGGAATTGAGAAATTAGTATTTGTGATTAATTAAATGATTTATGAATGAGAATTAGGCATTAGAAGCCTAATGTATTTGAATTGAGTTGTATTTTGTGTTTAGATGGGGTATTAGGCCTATTGATCATGTGTAGGCTGATTTAAGGTTGATGTGTATTTCTATGTGATTGAACATAGGAAATTGACGTGTGTATCATATTGATGATTATTTCAGGATCTTGATTTGATTGATTCGGTCTTGGTTATTGTGTGTGGTTAGATACTCTCGCGAGGCTCGGTTGTGAGTAAACTTCAATTATGTTTAAATCTTTTATGTCATCATATTACTTATATCTTATATGTTTGAAAGCATGAAACATATTCTAATGGTTTGAATGATGCATATTTTGGAATAAAACCTTATGACTTTGGTTTGGCTCATCTATCTGGCTAATATGGAGACTTAACCTTGTCATAAAAGGATTTTAGTATGGAAATATTTGATGATGAGAACGGTGCGGTACAATAAACACACACTAGTAAATCCCAAATGAATATGATTGGGCATGGGAAAGGTACTGTCACGACGCCCCTTACGTAGGCTGGCGTCATGATCGGCACAGTGTACTATACACTATACATTCCCGTATACAGTGTACAATACACTGTCAGCCTCAATGTAAATACACGAATTTCAAATTCCTTGATAGATTTCAAATCAAAATCTATATTCATTCATTTTCACACTCATTTACATTCAGATCTTTATCATCATAACAGTATTTCATACCCCAATACGTCAAGTACGGTTCATATTATCACCCCACTCACTCGTCTATGTGATAATATATATATACATGCTAATTATACATATCAAAAGTAATCATGTTGTAACCGTTTCTTCCATACATACATAGCAAGTAAAGTTTCCAGAAGACGGTTTATCTTTTCTTTGCTTTTCCTTTTGCTTTTGGGTCCTTACCTGAAATATTGGAGGTAATGGGGTGAGCTACAACAAGCTCAGTGAGTAAGTTCCATTCTATAGCATTCATATGCATTTAATAAACATGTTGATAAAATCATAATCAAATACATTTAAAGATGCAAGTGCAAAAAGACAATACATATATGCACAAAATAGCTTGGAGCTTCCTGTAATATTTTTCAAAACAATTTCACTTTCCCACTGAAAGTCATATCCATCTCCCACCTTCTAAGTATAGAGCGGGACTCACCCCTCGTTCGGCCCAAACAAGGGTAGCCTAACTGTCCTCTCATACTCAATTTTATCACAATCAATTCCAAGACAGCCACTAAGCCCATGAGATACTCAAGGTACTACTCATGCGGGACTTATTCCTGGAATAACTCATGTTCTAACATGTTCTTACAGGTTAGACATGCTTTGTTTTTGAAATATTTTTCATGTATTCAATCAATGCAATTTTATACCGTGCCATTCATACATGCTTATCATTTCAAACAGTTCATAGTTACAATGCCCTACAAAATAACCAAGAAATGGAAGGATACTCACTTAATGCCAACACAGCCTAGTGTTGACCAAATATCACTACCACTGCGTATTGTCCCCACCTATTCCAAACTTTGCTATAATTTCACCAAACAATAATCAATTATTTTTCATATGATTTTACTCTCAAATATACCCACAAGTACTACGTGTCAGTATATAATCATGAAACTTAATCTTATTTATATATAAACATCTCAATCCCACGTATATATTATTCCATCAATATATTTGCATGCCATCAAATAAGTCTCAAACCTATTCATATATACATATGTTAATATACTTTTCAACCTCATGCATATATGACTATATATATACACATTACTGCATTAATATATACCCATTCATATATTAATATATTCATTCATATATTAATATACTTTTCAACCTCATGCATATATGACTATATATATACACATTACTGCATTAATATATACCCATTCATATATTAATATATGTACATATTAGTATATTAATATAATTCTCAACATCCTTTTGATCACCATGATCTTCACCAACATACTGTACAATTTCAAAATTTCCAGCACATAGGTTTTAGTCATTGAATTGGCTGAATTCACTTTCCTAATTCTAATTTCTATCATCCATAATCACAACATATTCAACATTAATTTCTAGCATTTAGACACATCAAAATCACATAATTCAGTCACTGAAATTAGGCTCCAAGACTCCTACTCAACCATATTTGGAATACCCAAATCAATCATGAAATTCACCATTTCATCATCAAAATCATGTAAGAACATCATGGATTTCCAGCCATTAAACCCACTCTTCCAATCATCCCATCTACCCATTGAAGATCAGCCAAAATCAAGTATGTTGTATAACTCATCAAGAAGATTACAAAATTGGAAAAGTTAGCTCAAAATACGAAGAATTTACCTTGGTTTGAAGCTCCCAAACCCATTGCTCTTCTTCCTCAACGTTTGCTGAAATTTTGTTTTTGTTGCTTAGTTTGGTTCATATATTCATTTATTCAATCCAACAACTCAAGAGTTTCAAACGTTGTATAACAAGTGTCCAACAAGCTTAACACTTGTGGAATGAAGAGTTTCACATGTGTATAACAAGTGTCCAACAAACTAAACACTTGTTGAATGAAGAGTTTCAAACGTGTATAACAAGTGTCTAACAAACTTAACACTTGTTGAATGAAAAAGAAAATAAAATGTGAGCAACCCATTTTCATTTGATTCCATGCTCCCCTCCACTATACTTAATTGATCATAACACATGATTATTTTATGTATTAGACCATTATACACTAATACATATCAAACACACCAATTTATTAAAATACCTCGTACACATCGTATACGGGTATTATACACATCGACTACGTGCACAAGACCTCGTATTGGGCAGTCCACGTCATCATGACGTCAGGTGTGGAAAGTGGGTCGTTACAGGTACAGTGAAATAGACGTGCGCTAGTAACTCCAATGCATATGGAATGAGAACGGAAATGATAGACTTTTACTTGCATCGAACTATTATGAATGCTTGATATTTATATGTTATGAGCTTTTGATCATTCTACACATTGACATGCATACATGATGTTTATTGATGAATATAAATGGCATGTTTGAATTCTATTCACTGGGCATCGTTGGCTCATCCTCATTTACCTCTTTCAGGTCCTTTCGTTCCGGATAAGGGCAAGGGTGTAGTCATATCTTGAGGACCTTGCTGGCGAGAGGGTTAAGGACCTCAACGTGAGTTAGGAGGCAAAATTTTGGTGAATTTGGTTTTAATTATGATGTAATTATATTTTGTAGTATGTAATTATATCACTTGTAGTATGTGGTGAGATGGGTTTTGTTAGATAGATGATGAGGGTATATGGAAATTTTTGTACCCTTGATCTTTGGACTTATATGTGTATGTCCATTTGGATGAACGGTTGGGACTATAAATTTATTGTGGATTATCTTTTGTTTATGAGGATTGTCTTGAATAAATATAGAATTGCACAGGTTATGTTTATTAGGTAGTGTAAGGCTCGTAGGGTCTCAATCACCTCACGCGGGTTGAAGGTGGTTGGGGATGCCTACGCTTGGCGTCCCGCCCCGAAATTCCGCACGCCCTCCAGAAGGGATGGTGGTCCGGGGTCTGGGGGTCGCCACAATTATCCCTAAGATAACTACCCATAAAAGAAATCATAATATCTTATAAGTTTTTTATTCTTTTTAAGGATTTTAAACCTAAAACACACACTCTCTGATACCAAAGTTATCGCGACCTATGTACATGACGTCATAATCAAAAGTACAAAATAATACTTAACCATAAATTAGAAATCCATCTAAGTATTAAATACATACTATAGGTGTTATTTAGTATATATTTAACAAAATACAAAAGTACTAAACACCTACATCAAAAAGTGTACGAGAAAACGCTCCGCAGCTAAGCTTTTTCCTTCCCTTTCCTATCTGAACCTGAAAGGATAAGAGTGAGAGTAAGCTACAACAAGCTCAGTGAATGTTCTATACAAGTGGCAACATATATATGCATTTAATTAAAACGTTGAAAGATTATTAAAATCATTTAAATAATCATGAGAGTAAGCAAGATTACATACATGCCAATTTAATGTATCATGTCATAAACAAGACAATGTTGAACCTCAGGTGGCTATACCTCAACCTATACTTGCACTTGCTCTTACTGTTGTTGAGAACCCCACTGATCGACGGATCAAACTACTAGAGAGGTTCATGAAGCTGAAGCCTAAAGAGTTTACTGGTGGGGTTTACTTGAAGAATGCCGAAGATTGGTTGAAGAACATCGAGAAGATCAACCATTCCTTAAAGCTCGATGAAGAGTCTCAGGTCTTATGTGCTGCTCACACACTGGAGAGTGATGCAGATGACTAGTGGCTTTCAGTGCTGGATACACACTGGACAGTGAAGAGTTGGGACACCTTCAAATGGTTGGTCCTACAAGCCTATGTACCAGAGATTGAGAAGTAAGCAGAGCAACTCGAGTTTCTGAACCTTGTACAGGGCAGTATGTCGGTCAGAGAGTATGAGCTCAAGTTCAGGCAGTTCGCAGTTTATGCTCTTGGGTTGATTCAGACCCCTAAAGACAAGATCATGAGGTTCTCTCTGAACCTAAGGCCGATGATCAGACATGCCTTATCAGTGACGAAGATGGTTGACTATGCCACAGTGGTCGAAAGGGCCAAGCAATATGGGTTAGCTGAGCAGGTTGATGGCATGTCTACACGAGCAGCTCAGGGTGTACAAAGCTCACAAGCAGAGTCTGAGAAACAGTTTCAGACTCCATGGAAGAAGAGCAGTTAGGGGAAGAAGAGAAAGTTTTATAAGGGAGCACAGTCAGAGGGTGCTCAGAATGAGACATCCCAGTTCCAGACTGGTGTGGTGGCCTTACCAATGATTTCTTCTCCAGTCCTGATTTCTTCTCAGGCACCGAGTGCACCGAGACCGCCATTTCCACAAACTGTTGGCCGAGGCCGAGGAGGTTATATGACAATGTCTCAGACTGGATCATTTGCGCCTAAGGCTCCGTTTATATGTTATCATTATGGACAGGCTGGGCATAAGAAATTAGAGTGTCCGAGTCTCCAAAGAGCTCAGGGGTTTGTGCAGCAGCCCAATGTTAGAGAGATAGCCAAAGCAACTACTAAGCCAGACCCGACAGCATCTAGGACCTTGGTGGAAGGTATTCTTATTATTTGTGGTACTTCTATGCATGTGCTATTTGATGCTGGGTCTACATTATCGTTCATATCTGGTCGCATGGTAGATAATTTGCATTTGACTCCCACTAGGGCTAGTACATGGTTAGTAGTGAGTATTGTACCCGGGGAGAGGATCTACCCAAATATGATTTGTAGCCAGTGTGTGGTTCAGATTAATGATTTTGAAATGCTTGTGGACTTTCGAGTCCTTGAGTTTCTAGAGTTTGATGCGATTCTAGGGATGGATTGACTCGCGGCTTATCATGAAGTTGTTGATTGTTTCGCAAAGAAAGTCATTTTCCAAATCCTCGAACACCCAGAGTTTGCACTTCAGGGTACAACTTCAGACAAGGCAGTCACGAGGGGTAGATTGGTAACTGATGGAGACAGAGAGATTTTAGCTGGGATAGTGCCAGAGGATGATGAGACCAGTGGGATGAGACTTGAGGACATCCCTGTAGTGAGAGATTTTCCCGATGTGTTTCCTTTGGACCTTCCCGGATTGCCTCCAAAGAGGAAAATCGACTTTATCATAGAGTTGGTCCCTGGTACGAAACCTGTCTCCATGGCACCATATCGAATGGCGTCGGTTGAGTTGCAGAAACAACTTGAGGAGCGAGCTTCATTAGCCCAAGTGTGTCACCTTGGGGAGCTCCAGTTCTTTTCGTCAAAAAGAAGAATGGGAGTTTGCGGTTATGTATTGACTACAGCCAACTCAATAGGGTGACCATTAAGAATAAGTATCTTCTCCTGAAGACCGATGATCTGTTTGACCAGCTGAAGGGAACGAGATTCTTCTCGAAGATTGATCTACGTTCCGGTTATCATCAATTGAGGATCAGGGATGAAGATGTGCCTAAGACAACTTTCAGGACCCGATATGGACATTATGAGTTTCTTGTGATGCCTTTTGGTGTGACTAATGCACCGACGATGTTCATGGACCTAATGCAGAGAGTCTTTAGGCAGTATCTGGATAAGTTTGCCATTGTCTTCATTGATGACATACTGGTGTATTCCAAGACTCAGGCTGAGCATGAGGAACACCTCAGAGTGACGTTGCAGACTCTGAGAGAGCATAGATTGTATGCGAAGCTGAGTAAGTAGGAGTTTTGGATCACCAATGTGAGATTCTTGGGTCATGTGGTGAGTTCAGAGGGGATTTCTGTTGATCCATGCAAGGTAGAAACCATTATCAGTTGGCCTAGACCTACCACAGTGACCGAGATCAGGAGTTTTCTGGGTTTAGTAAGTTATTACAGGAGGTTTGTGTAGGGCTTTTCTAAGTTGGCTGCACCTCTTACTAGGCTTACCCAAAAGGATGTGCCCTTTGTGTGGGCGGATGAGTGTGAGAATGCCTTTCTAGAGCCGAAAAAGATATTGAGATCTGCGCTAGTATTGAATCTACCAGAGCTTGGTCAGGAGTTGGTTATCTACATTGATGCATCTCGTATCGGCTTAGGGTGTGTGTTGATGCAGAAGGATAGGGTCATTGCTTATGCATCGAGGCAGTTGAAGGTGCATGAGAAGAACTATCTTGTTCACGACTTAGAACTGGCCGCAATGGTTTTCGCTCTGAAGATTTGGAGGCATTATCTCTATAGTGAGAAGTTCACCTTGTATTCTGACCACAAGAGCCTCAAGTATTTGTTTTCTCATAAAGAATTGAACATGAGGCAGAGAAGGTGGTTAGAACTCTTGAAGGACTATGATTTTACATTGAAATACCATCCTGGTAAGGCAAATGTGGTGGCTGATGTGTTGAGCGGGAAAATGATAGATATAGTTATGATGGCACGCCAGATGTCTCAGGAGTTGAGACTACTTGAGGCGGCTACAGTGATGAGTATATGTGCTACCCCTTCATATGAGATTGTGATATGTGCTCAGACGAGAGCTCAGCCTAGTCGAGTCCAGGAGGTGATTGACCAGCAGAGGCTTGACATTGATTATGTGATGTACAAGTCTTGGGCAGAGAATGGTGATCATGTTGATTATCACGTGTCATCTGATGGCGCTTTGAGATATCGGGGACGTTTATGGGTTCCCGCAGATCCACAGTTGAAACGGAGTATACTCCAGGAGGCTCACAGATCTCAGTATGCTATTCATCCGGGTAGAAGCAAGATGTATCATGACATGAAAAGATGTATTGGTGGCCCGACATGAAGAGAGAGATCGCTCAATTTATTCAAAGATGTGAGATTTGTCAGAGAGTCAAGGCTGAGCATCAGAAGCCTGAAGGACAGATGCAACCACTTGCCATCCCTGAGTGGAAGCATGAGCATATTACCATGGATCTTGTGGTGGGATTTCCCTATACCCCGAGGAGACATGATGTTATATGGGTCATAGTGGATCGCTTGACCAAATCCGCTCATTTCTTACCAGTGAACATTAGGGATTCTATGGAAAAGCTGAGCAAGTTGTACATGCGGGAGATAGTCAGGCTTCATGGGGTGCCAGTTTCGATTGTATCAGATAGGGACCCATGGCTTACATCGGTGTTCTGGCAGGGGTTGCAGAGGCAGCTCGGCACGAGGCTACATCTCAGTACCACCTATTTTTTCTAACACCCACACCACTACCAGAATCCAAGATTTGTGTTTCCAACCTGTTTATTTCCATTACACATTTGCTACAAATCAATTCCAAGTCGTCATATTCATTCCATATGATATTTCTAATTTTTTAGTTCATTCACTAATTTTCATAACTCGCTTCGGGTCTCACATACAGGTGAGGTTCAGATCAATCCATTTAATTTCTACAGTCATCTAAAATATTTTTGAGGCAAAGAACAGTAAAAATAGGCTTCCCAGCCACATTTCCACTAGTTTTCAAGTCAAATTTATTCACCGGAACCATATATTCAGTTACTAAAAATACTAATCCATATCCAAAAATTATGAAATATATATCAAAATGTTCAAAATTAGTCCCTCTATCTTTCTACACTCTCAAACCAGAGTTTCACCGAGATTTTACATGGTTCGGAGGCCTTCAGTATTCAATTTCACTTCCGACAACATTACTGAGGTTAATATTGAAATTGAACACAAATAAACCATATATTCAGAGTTTCTACTAGTACGAGAGTGGTAATTAACTTTTCCAACATGTTTCCAATCCAAGTTGGTCAAAACCTCATTTTCTGGAAATACTGAAAACAATTCCTATAGCAAAATCTTTATCGAGAGGAGTGTCACGCTGTCACACCCCAGTACACAGCACACTGCAATGTCTAGTACCCCCGGGATGTAATGGGTACCTCATACCGAGCGTACCCCAGCCATTACGATCCATAATATTGTTATACCTCAATGCACAGCCCGCACACAACGTTTAGTATCCCCGAGGTTTTTTGTCCACAAAGGGGGCCTCCCCCCAAGTCGAACTCGCAACCTCCCCTTAAGGAGTTAGAATCCGTACTTGGAGTAGCCACTGAACCATTTGGCTCAGTGGTTACTCCAAGTGCGGATTCTAACTCCTTAAGGGGAGGTTGCGAGTTCGACTTGGGGGGAGGCCCCCTTTGTGGACAAAAAACCTCGGGGATACTAGACGCTGTGTGCGGGCTGTGCATTGAGGTATAACAATATTATGGATCGTAATGGCTGGGGTACGCTCGGTATGAGGTACCCATTACATCCCGGGGGTACTAGACACTACAGTGTGTTGTGTACTGGGGTGTGACAAAAAGGCCTTATGTGAGCGTACCCCAGCCATTACGATCCATAATATTGGTATACCTCAATACACAGCCCGCACATAGCGTCTAGTATCCCCGAGGTTTTTTTTCACAAAGGAGGTCTCCCCCCAAGTCGAACTCGCAACCTCCCCTTAAGGAGTTAGAATCTGCACTTGGAGTAGCCACTGAACCATTTGGCTCAGTGGTTTTTTTGTCACGCCTGGGTTGCACACAGTGCCCCCTACCCAGGGTGATGAGTACCCCCGCAAGCTCAGATTGCGAAATCAAACCTTATGAGGTTGTGAGTTCGAATATGGGGGAGGCCCTGCACTATTTATGAGTGAATAGTGTGGACAAATGATCCCGGGAGTACTAGACGCTGCGGTGGGATGTGTACTGGAATGTGACAATATTATGTGGTGCAATGGCTGGAGTACGCCCTGCGGGGGTACTCATCACCCTGGGTAGGGGGCACTGTGTGCAACCCAGGCGTGACACACACACTACTCCATTATCAATTTTACAAAGAAATAGAGTGAAAATGGTTTGCCGGAATGTCGATTCGGCCGCAAAACCCCAAATCTCCCTCTCTGGTTGTTCCTTTATTATTTTCTGTAAGTTTGGGATGAAAATGGCGTAAAAAAATTGATTAAAAATGCGAGCCACGACCTCACCCAAGTGATGGGGCCCATACACATGAAATCCAATCAACTGCTTTTCAATCCAATCGACTAGATTCCAATCCAATCGACTGGTTCGACTATTACTTGTATTCCTTCTTTTCTCTACCAGTTACACGAACAAATGAACGCGGAACACACATGTATTATATATCAAAATATATGTAAAGGCACACTCTGCATTTATTTATGACATAATTAACCATTTTAAAGTGTCAATTTTGAGTTAACCTACCTGTCAACCTTTTATACGCGTAAACGAATGCTATAGCTAGGTATACACGTCCGTACATACACAATCACTTAATATACATTCATATCAACACATACTTGTGACTTTTACGTACTTATACACGTATTATACACCTCGGTACACATATAAGTCAATATAGAACTTTGACCAAAAGTACGGGATGTTACAATTTGTTTCAACTAGAAACAAACCAAGGAGAATCAGAGAAAATAATGTTTGTTCTAAATACTTAAAACAATTACAATGAAGCTATGAAAAATACACAAACAATCATATACAATATATAAAAATCTAATTGACGGGATTGAAAGATCTTATAATAGATATTAACTTCCTTGCATAAAAAATGCCAAACATGCTTTTAAAGATGCTTTGAAGGATGCTCAAAAGTAAATGCTTGAAATCAACTCTTTTCGTCAAAACATTTTCTAGAAAGTACAAAACTATTTGATTATGCAAATGCATTCCCTAGATTTCATCCGAAGTATGCTTCTCTAAGTGGGGAGCACTACCAATTGACAACAACACACTACCACAACTCTCTAGAGTAGAAAAATAGAATTATGCTCGAATGTGTCAATTAAGAGGCAAATGCGTCGACTCCTTTGGAGTTACTCGACTACTTCATGAGTTAGTCGACTCACTTGTGATAGATGGGCATTTTCAAGTTTTGAAAATTACAATTTTTGAGACCAATGATGTGACTTTTTTAAATTGATGAAATGTGATTTAAATACACATAATTTGATCATAAAATGCTTTTAAAATAATTTTTAGAACAGTTCAAATGAAGTGTTGAAATATAATTAAAAAGACAAGCCACATGCATCGTTTTTGAAAAATTAAGGTAAATGTGACATTTAGAAAACTTATCCATAAGGAAAAAAAAAACATTTGCAAATATAATTTAAAAATAATTGAGCAAGTATGTTACATTTTAATTTTAGGCAGCATTTGACAAATCAAATAAGCTCTATTTTAATAATAGCTTATTTTAGTAAAGCGTATTTGAAATATATTATTTGGTATCAATGCTTTAACATCTAATTTTAGTTTTGAACTAAATTTAGAGTGTTTGGTAATCAACACTTAATTATCTTATTAGAGGGGTATTTGATATTTTTTATCAAAATATTTTTTTCTATTATATTATCTATAATTAAAAAAATTAAATTAAACATTTCTCAAATATTATATTATTATAATTATATAAATAATTTAATTAATTATTTATTTATTTATTATTCATGTGACAATAACAAAACTAGATAAAATAAATAAGTTATTTTTAAAAGATTACTTTTAAATTTTCAACTCATCAACCATTTACTTACAAAATCACGTCAAAGTGTAAAAGATATATTTATTGCTCAAAAAATAAATGTTACTAATCAATAAACAAAAAATATAGTTATCAATGATGACATAGTTGGTTGGCAATGTTATTTCTAACAATGGACATCTCTACATAATTTGTTTTGAGCATTGATTCCTAAATTGCCCTCTTGATTTTCTGAACCATAATCCAATTCAACGTTATTATGCTCATATTAAGCAAATAATTCATCTGCAATGACTTCTTTTCTAATGAAGTTATGTACGACCATCTATGCGCACACAATACTTCGTTGTATTGAAAATGGATATGAAGTCATTTTTTGTAAAATTGAAAATCTAGCCTTTAATACTCTAAAGGACAACTCAATAACATTTCTCAATGAAGAATGACGATAGTTGAAAATTTCTTTTCGATTACGAGCTCAAATGCTACGTTGATAATCTGACAACCAATATCGAACGTTTCTATATGGTGTGAGATATCCACACATACTAGGGGAACCAACATCAACAACATAGTATATACCTACATAATAACATCAATTCATATATAAATTAAAACCTTTCAATTCAACTTTAAATGCTAGTAAGTAACTTCTTACTATTTGACAAAAAAAATTACCTTCATACTCACCAAGAGGGGGATGTGAAAATTTTGCGCTTGGATTACGAATAGTTTCCAAAAGAATTCTTGAATCATGAGCAGTGCCTTCCCAACCAGCCATTACATACGTGAAAGTCATGTCAAATACACAAATAGCCATAACATTCTGTGTACATTCTTTTTTTCCCACTCCCTCTTCAATCACATTATCAATGTTATTTTTCCCTTTGGATGGTCAAGGACGTTTACGTCTAATCTCTGACATACGGTTATCGAACTCTTCTTTCTCATCAAGATTCTCAATTTCTACAGTTTTTGGATTTTGTATTGCATCTTATAGATTAGGTAAATGTTTCTCATCATCTACATCGAGGTATACATAACTTTCACTTGACATAATATCATTCGAAATAGACCTATTAGCATGATATGCAAATTTACCTGAAGTTGAAACCCCTCTGGATAGTATATCTAACTCAGAAGCAAATAATAATGGTTGAGTTCTGAAAATTTTTGCATGTGAATTTGTCTGTATTAAAAAATAAACTATTATGAACAATCTAAAATACTTATTACTATTTATATATAAAAAATTAAAAAAAAAAATTACCTTAATATATTCGTCCCACCAATCATTGTCCATGATAACTTGTTGATCAATTTCATCTCGTCCAATACCGGTTTGAGAAATCAATTTGTTCCAGACAACCCAATTTCTTTTCAGCAAATCTCATTGATTTTTTAATTGCTTCTGATCATATTTTAACCATGTTTTCTTGTTGAATTCATCTAACACATTCTTCCATCCCTTTATGTTAAAAATTGCACCGGATCTTCCACCCAATTGAATTTGTTCAATACAAATATCAATAAATATATTTTTAATGGCGTTATTCCACTCAGCCCTAATTGATCTCTTCTCGTTATCTTTCTCTCTTATATTTGTCATGCTTTCATCGTGAGTACTCATTTTTCTTATAAAAAAAACTAGCACAAGAATCATATGTATAAACAAATAATGCACAAAGATAAATAAATAATATCATTCAATGAATAACATACAAACAAACGAATTATGTACAAGAATAATTTAAAAAAAAAATTTGAAGCAAATAATGCATAAAAAAACATAAACAAATAATAGCATACAATAAAAATAAATAAACAAAAAAATTGAAAAACTTCTTTTTTCAATGTACAATAATAAACAAAAAAAAATTAACATCAAAAGTAAAAGTGTAAAAAAAAAATTGCACAAACACACGGCAGCAACAGAGAAGAGGTTCCATCTCTGCCACGTCGGAAGAGAGAAACCCCAACTTTATTTTTTATTTTTTTTTGGAGTTAAAAGATTTTACCTTGAGTTTGTGTAATGAAGGTGGGGAAGAAGAGTGAAGGAGACAGAGAGAAGAAAGAAGGGAAGAGTTGAGAAGAGAAGAGAGTCGTTGGAGAGAAAGGGAAGAGTTTAGAAAGGAAGAGAATTGTTGGGAGAAGAGCGCAATTTGGGATTTAAAAAAAAATGTAAAGCCCAAGATTAGAACATATATTTATTGAGCAATCATTGCCAGCTCGCTCCTGACACCATGATTGAGTAATTTCTTACCGAGAAGTAAATTTCTCCAACGGCAAGTTGGTCTGCGACCAAGAACAACCAAGATAAAAGTGAAGCTTCAGTGATCCTTGGACTTCATAAACAATGAGAGTAATGATGAGGATTAGTTAAAATTTTCCAACTTTTGAAGAGTTCAAAATCTTTGAATCTGATTCCATGTACACCAATGAAGCGAGCCAAGAAGAAGCAATAGAGCACCAATAGTTAGAGGGAAGAGATGTTGACATGAGGGAATTTGGGATAGCTATAGCAACTGCCTTGAGAAGAACTTCTCGACCTACTTGGAAATAGAAGTTTCTCCTCCCAATTCATGATTATGGAAGAAATATGCTCCGCGGTATGATTGGTGGCCTGCCTCTTAGTTAAGCCCAAATCAACCATTGTTTCTAGGTACTTCCCAAAGATTGTTTCTAGGTACTTCCCAAAGGAGATAATTACATAAACAGAACTAAGAGCCATCTCGGCAAACTGGATGACCAAATATTACAAGACTTCAATCTAAGAGCTTCCTTTGCCAATTGATGAGCAATCCTGTTTTCATTTCTAGAGATGCGGTGAAAGATTATATTAGACCCTGCAACACACAGCCAATATATAAAAAATAATAGCCTCCAGAGGAGCCAAATTGCACTGATGACAGATAAAGAGTTTTGAGGCAATTGTAATGTCAGATAAGTGATCCTGGAAGCTAGAAATAGCATTTGCAATGCCCAAGGCTTCAGCCTCCTCAACAGAATTTGTAGCGCCCAAAAATTTAAACCCAACTTTAAGAATGATAGAGGATTCTGAAAGTTGGGAGCCCAACCAACTCCTGAAAGTTGGGAGGTTGGGTTACGAGCTGCATCTGAATTCTGACAGAAGAGACAACTTGGAAGGAGAATTGGCAGTCACTGCATGCTCAAAGCTAGGAACTCGAAAGCGCATTGCTATGGCCTCCGATGTAGAAGACGCCGCTCTAAATTCATGAACCTGATTGTTAGTTTTTTCAATCACCTGTTGAGGAGAAGACTTTATACCTCTGAAAATCAAATGGTTCCTCATTTTCCAAATATGCCAAAGGCCAAAACAAACCATTGCAAAGCATTGTCATTAGATTCTCTTGACTTGATCTAATGTTATAGGCTATTCCATAACTGAACAAATGAATTTCCTGGGAGGTTCCTTGAGTCAATGCCGAATGGGCTACCAAACCAGAAGGTTGCAGCAAAACTACATTTGAAGAATAAATGGGCACCATTTTCCTGGTATTCGTTGCAAATGGGACAGATACCATCCGAGCTTATTTTCGTTTTATCTAAGGCCTCTTTAATCACCAACAACTTATTGCAACATTTCCAAAGGAATAATTTCAGCTTACTTAGCACAAATAGGTTCCAAATCAACTTCCAATCTGTTAAAATTAGTCCATTATCTCTTGAGTTGGCTCGACTAGTTCCAAGACCATTTGATTGAATATGTCTAGCAATATAGTAGCCACTCTTAACAGAATACTCACCAGATTTAGAGTGGTGCCAGATAAGTCTGTCTGGGCAGCACAATTTGCTAGTTGGAATTCTGAGAATAACTTTAGCATCATCTAGATAAAAGATGGAAGAAATTAATTTTCTGTTCCACTCCTTAGATAAGGGATTAATGAGGTCACATACATTCTGAACCCCACTGACTTGTGGTGTCCAAACTTTGAAGGTATAAGGCTGAATAATCCATGGTTCCCCCCCAGATTTTAATAGCAGTACCATCCCCTACTCCCCAACGAATTTCTAGAGTGCGTCACCCATGGAGTAGGCTACGCCATCCCCAAGAGGGACAAGGTCCTAGGTTTGCATGCATGAAGTCCAAATTAGAGAAATATTTTGCCTTGAGGAGCTTACTTAGAGTAGAGTCAGGCTGCTTCAAGTTGCGCCATCCTTGCATAGCAAGAAGTGCAAGATTCATACATTCCATGTCTCTCATACCAATGGCTCCAAACTGCTTGCTTTCTGTGAATTTTCCCCAAGAGCATCAATGAATCCGCACACATTTATTAGTTGAGGCCCACCAGAATTTGGATACCTTTGATGCCATGTCCTTATATGTCGTTTTGGAAAATTTAAATCATGACATATAATAGATAGGAATTGCTTGTGCCACAGATTTAATTATAACTTCCTTCCCAGCCGAAGATAACAACTTCTCTTCCAAACCAAGAATTCTACGATAAAGGTTTTGTGTAATTTCAGAAAAAATATCGTTCTTCGCCCTCCCAAATTTTATTCAAGCTCCAAGATAGATGCCAAAATCTGATGAGATTTTGATGTTTAAGATGTTGAAAAGCCATATCCTCTTAGTTGCCGACACATTAGGACTAGAAAAAATAGAACTTTTATCTAGGCTGATAAGTTGCTCTGATGCTTGACAACAAGTCTTGAAGGTGCAATCCAAGGTGCCAAAGTCCCTGCGTGATTCTCAACAGAAAAATAAAGAGTCGTCCGCAACTAATAGGTGAGAGATGGTTGGGCATGGAATGCAAAGCTTGAATGCATAAAGGGCATTACAAGATACAACTTCAGATAGTAAGAATGAAAGAGGGAGATGTTGTCCATCTTCAAGCGTTTTCCAGGTTACAAAAAAGACTCTCTGATAAAGATGTGTGTTGGCTTGACCGACCGGTCACCGGTGATGAAATTCAATCAGCCCTATTCAGTATGCAACCAAATAAAGCTCAAGGTCCAGATGGCTTTCTTGCTCGATTCTTCCAAGAAAGAGGCCACTGCTAGGTACGATGTATGATTTCGTTAACAATTTTCTTCTTAATCCTGAGCTAAATCGGACTTTTATTGCTCTCATACCAAAAGTCAAGGCTCCATCTTTGCTTTCTAAACTCAGACAAATCAGTCTATGTACTACGGCTTATAAAATTATTGAAAGTATTGGCAAATATGACTAAGGCATATTATTCACAAAATTGTCAGTCCTTTCCAAAGTGCTTTTATTATCCAAAGCTGTTATATTGTTGGCTGGCAATGTTCTTATTGCCCATGAAGTCATCCACTCAATGAGTAAACCGAAGAGAAGAAAACATGAGGCTGCTATCAAGCTCGATATGTATAAAGCTTACGACAGAATCGAATGGGACTTCCTTCTCTTTATGCTAGAAAGACTTGCTTCTCTATGAATGGTGTGCCTGGATCAAATTATGCATTTCCATAGTCAGTTTTCAAATAAAGTTGAATGGTGTATTATCTTAGGAAATTTCTCCTTCGCAGGGATTAAGACAGTGCGACCCGTTGTCGCCATATCTTTTTATCATTTGTACAGAGTCAAAACGAATGTCATCAGCCTGGTTCTTGTAAAGTTGGGAAAGTTTTCCTTCGCAGGA
Organism: Paratinospora sagittata; assembly: GCA_035771175.1. NCBI lineage: Eukaryota > Viridiplantae > Streptophyta > Magnoliopsida > Ranunculales > Menispermaceae > Paratinospora > Paratinospora sagittata. Next base: position 41,071,968 of record CM069590.1, on the reverse strand, counting down.
TTCAATCAGTCTCCTAGAATTCGCAATTGGGCATTTTTTTCCTCCACCTTAACATCTTATTCCTTGTATTGGCAAGGCAATCCACAAAGGAACCATTAGTGGCAAATTCCGACAATCCGTAATGATGTTTTGAACCTCCTCAAAACAACTCTTTCGATGATCATAATGAAATATATTCCCAAGGTGCTTGCTAGTTTTATATGTGTAGCAATAAACCAAGGTGGTTTGACCCTGCAAGAGGTAAGTGGAAATCCATGTGGGCATGCCAAACAACGATCAGATTGTCACGAGACCTTCTATTAGACCACGTAAACCTTGGCCTTAAAAAAATTCTAAATCAATCATATTGTTTTTGAAAATGAAATTTTGGAAGGCCTCTCCCTCCGTTTGGTTCCAGACACGGCCACCAATTTTTTCTGCATTGAAATCACCCAAAAGAATAGTATCTTGAGTTGATTTACAGATTCTGGCTGACAAACATTCCGACTGATTGTTTCTTGATGTTGAGCAATTTAGAGAGTTGATTTTTGAAAGGAGAGGTGACATTAGAGCTAAAAAGAATGGGATCTCGGATAAATTATACAAGAAGGGCCTTATTTGTGCAAGTTACAGGATAAAATTATTTTTATGAGATTTGATAGAATTAAATAGAATATAATATAATAATATTAAAAATAGAGTAATCGTTTGATGGTGGTATTTGAGATTGAAATTAAAAAATAATTAATTTTTTTAATTAATTATATAAAAAATTTGAAGAAAAAAAAATGCATGCAAAATGAAGAAGAAGCCGAATAAGAAAAAAAAAATAGTTGCAGGTTTTGCGATTGCTACAAAACCTGAATAAAAAAAAATGCAACAATGAAAGAAAAAAAAGATGAAGATGAAAAAAAAAATCAATACTAGATAAAGTAATCCCGATATCCCGTTGCCGAGGGATAAAATGGTGGCTTGGATAACTTTTTATCTCATCCATAGTTACCCTAAACATAGAATAGGAACTAAAAATACCCCTATCTCATCCTATTCCGGCTGCGTTTAGTACACGGAATAAGATGAGATTATTTTTGTAGAATTAGATAAGACAGAATATGATAGGATTAAAAATAGTGAAATTCTATATTTAGAGTGTGTTTGAGATTGAAATTAAAAAATAATTAAATCTTTTTTAATTAAATTTTAAAAATTAGATTATATTAAAAAAGAAAAGAAAAATCCTGGTTAATTTTTTTTATTTTTTATTTTGTAATCAAAACAGAAAGAGGAGAAGAAGCAACAAAACCAGATTTGAGATTAGAAGAAGAAGAAAAGGAGGACAAGCAATAAAAAAAAAATCTCAGGATAAGATAATCCCGACCCATGGCGGGATAAAATTGTTGATAAGATAATTTTTATTCTATTCCGGTCAACTTCTAAACACGAGAATAGGATTATTTTTAATCCTATCTTGTCCAATTCTCTTCTCCAAACGCGCCCAAACGTACTAGTTGTGGCAAGCTTGTTTGTCACAAATTATGGGATGTTCAACCCTGTAGATTCTATGTTTTAAAACATGTAATTCACTCATTTGTCTGGCGTTGATTACTAGAAGATTTTAAAAAAAAAGTTAATTTGATTAAAAGAATTAAAGATGGTATCAAAATGCAAATCTACATATCAAAATCTCTGTATGTATATTATTATAATGTCAAAGTTAAGAAAACTCATTCTATGATTTTTTATTTTTAGAAGGGTAATTCTAAATGTACTCATAAAAACACTCTCTATACCCACTTGTCATAATTATTGTTAAAAATTTATAAAATATGTGGGAACAATGAGTATTTTTAGTAGGTATATCTAAATTTATCCCTTTGAAAAATACTTTTTAAAATCTTATTGTTATTTCATAACCTAAAAATATGAATTTAGTAAGCCAAAAGTTAACATAGTAATTTAACAAACCTACGTTTTTTTTGGCTACCCTAACGTATGCTTCTACTTTTTAAGACTTTTTTTTTTTTATTATTGACGCATGGTTAGAGAAACTTAAGATTAGGAGTGTTCATGCAACCGACCAACCTGATTAACTTGACCAATTTGAATTTTATGGGTTGGGTTAGGTTAAAAATTAACAATCCGATCAAATTTGGGTTTAATCAAAATTTTGTAAATCAACAGAACTTATCAAGAATATTAATTATTTCTTTAGTTAACATTTTAATAGAGTTACTTATTGTTATTGGATCACGTAAAATTTCACGAATAAAATAACATAAATAAAAATATTATTTAAAATTATATTTATATACAAATTTGACTTATAAAAATTATAGACATATTCATATTTGACTTAAAAATTAATTTAAAAAATAAAAATTTAAAATTAATATATTAAAATAGACTAACCGTAATCAACTTGAAGTAATTGAGTTCAGGGGTCTTATTGAATTGAGGTAGTTTAAATTTTTTACGATTCAAATTGAGTTGATATTTGACGTTAATCTCTGACAAAATCCAACCCATGAATATCTCTGCTTAAAACCCAACTAAATAAGCACCACGACTAGACACTTGTGGGACCTTGAAGGAAACAAGGCGCAGAGAATCCAAAGTGTCACGGTGGGATGAACAAACCGTAGCTATCCACACATCATACTTTTTTTAAAAAAAATTGTCTTATTATAACATTTTATTCTTGTTTATCTACTTTCATTTTAAATAAAGAATGCATTTTTATCCTTTCACAAAAAACATAACATTTTAAAAATTATAAAACTTAAAACACTCTTAAAAATTTATGACCTTTCAGGTGACTTGCACGTTCATGCATATATATTAGTAAATTTAAGTCTAAAAATTGAAAGTTTACGATAAAGCTTTTTTTTTTTCTGTTAAATATTTAATGGACATCTTAATTCAACTCAACTAAGCTTCTTTTTTTCAATTACATGAGTTGGTTCTATGAATCCACTATATCAAGTGATCTTTAAAAAAATCTATAACTTTTTGCATTTTCTATACTTAACTTTCAACATTTTTGCTATCATTATTCTTAATGTTTAACTACAAGGACATATATGTAACTTTTCATTCTAAAAAATATTTAATATTAATGCTAACAATATGTTTTAATATAGCCAATAATGTTCCTAAAAAACACAACTTTTGCAGTATGTTAGCTAGAGACTAGGTCGATATAGTATCAAACTAGATAACAGTGCTAGATATCACTCAATCCAAAAGCTATAGTTGTTAGATAAGGGCCAAACAAGATATCAAGCTATTATCAATATTCTCCCTCATGTGCAATCTCATCCTGCACATGGAGAACCAAAAAAGAAATAGAAGAAGAGCAATACTAATTATACAAATGAAGAACATACAAATGTCAATAACGAGATTTAAACTCAAGACCTCTTGCAAAACTAAAGCTCTAATACCATGTTAATAATACAAAGAGGAAAAAGAAGAATGCTAAGGTTCCATTATATTCAAAGCATCAAAAAGTCATAGCAAGAAATAATAGAAGTATATATAATGTAATACAAGAAAAGTGAAATTATTATGCTATATATATATATATATATATTAATCTAATATCCCTCCTCAAACTCACGATATGGCTGCAAGCATCGAGAGTTTGCTAATAAGAAATCTGAAACACCAAATAGTGTGAGACTTTGTGAAGAAATTGCAAGCTACAAGGATGAAGTGACTAAAGGTAATGAAATGGTCCCATGCTGGAGATGATGACGAGTGAGATGACAATCTATCTCGACAGGAAAGATTGAGTTATGAACAATCTGAATGACACTCTTATTGTAACAATACACAGGAGTAAGAGTAGTAAGAAAAACACCCATATCTACAAGTAACCAACGCAACCACATAATTTTCGTGGTCGTAGATGTCATGGCACGATATGCAACTTCTGTAGAAGATCTGAAAACAATAGTTTGTTTCTTACTTTTCCAAAAAATAAGAGAATCACCCAATTAGATGCAGAAGCCAGTTATGGACTTATGATCTGTATGATCACTAGCCCGACCAATCAACATCAGAGTATGCATGAAGCTCTAAAGAAGAGGTTGATGAAAACAAAAGATTCTAATGAAGAGTGCCACGAAGACATCAAAGAATGCAGAGAACTACAACCCAATGAACTGTAGTAGGAGCATCAACAAACTGACTAACAACATGTACAATATGCAATATCTGGGCGAGTAATAGTAAGATAAACCAAGCTACTTGTAATATTCCGTAGTTTTAATTAAATACATACTTTGATTTATGCGTATATCGAGATATATAATATACGTATTTTATACGTAAGAACCAAATATATACATATATGAAAATACATGCTATATTTATGGGGTATGAGCGAATAAATCAAATTATTAAATGAATAATATAAGTTTAATTAATTGAATGGGTTTAATTACTTAAATATGTGAAATGAATGATGATTAATGATTTAAGAATTAACTAATAAAATGGGGGAGTTGTTTTATTAAATAGCATGAAAAGTATGGAAAACATTAGACCATGAAATTTGTAGATGAAAGATATGAGAGGTAGATAGTTATGTGGAGCATGGGTGTATAAGATCACCCTCACATGGCTCTCGTTTAATCCTCTTCTCTCTAACGTGATTTGAAGAAAGAAGAGAGAATATTTTAAAGTTAGGTATGGGAGTTGTTTCATTAAATAAAGACGGGTATCATGGAATTATGTATCGTCTTAAATGGTGTGCTTGAAAGAAATAAATGTCATTTCTCTCCAACGTGGTTAACAATTAAAAGAAAAAAGAAATAAGGGAAGATGAAGAACATAGAGAGAGAGAGAGAGAAGAAAATGGGTTTCACGACGTTTTGCGGCCAAATTCAGGATATCGGTAAGTTATTTTCATTAATTTTCGCCTTGAAATTAAATTTTAACTAGTGTATGACCGTTTCTAGCTGTCTAATTTTGCTATCGGAGGTGTTTGTGATGTTTTTAAAAATGAGATTTTGACCCACTTTAAGTAGAAACATGTAAAAATTATATATTATCACTTCTATAGTCGTGTAGATCGCAAATATGTAGTTTGTTTGTGTTTACGTGTAATATTGGTGCCGATACAACTGTCGAAAGCTAAATTTGACACTGGTGACCTTTGAAACCATGTCAAACTCTGTTAAAATTCTAGTTTGAGACCATAAAATCGTAAAAAATTGAATTCCGGACGTTTTGATACTAACATTGTATTTTAAGTTAGAAAACATTGTACTATGAGTATATTTCTTAATTTTGATTATTGTATGACATTATATTTATATGAAATGTTTAAATGTAGGTATGCTATGTATATAAATGCATTGTGTTTTATTAATCATTCATAAATGATTTTGACATTGGAGTACGCGAGACGTGCGAATGCAGATCGCATATAATATCATTTCGTTAAGAATTAGTCTAGGATGAGTGTTATATGTAACCTCATTGTCAGTATATCTGTCATAACAAAGATTTTAGAATATATGAAATGATTGTGAATTGGGTAATGGGCGGTCCGAGCGTAGGCTCATTATCGATGCACAATAAGGAGTTCATACCCGCTTCATTACTAGAAGAGGAAGATTGTGAATTTCGTTGAAAAAGATGCATTGTTTTATTGAACAAACATAAAATTTATATTGTTGGCATGTATGTTATCTTTGTTGAATGATGCATGTGTGTTAAATAAATGTTTTGAATGATTTCAAATGTCATGTTTCCCTAAATGCATTTGACTGTCATATCAAAAGATATATTCACTGAGCTTGTTGTATGCTCACTCCATTTCCTTCAATATTTCAGGTACGAAATCAAAGGGGAAAAGGGAAAGCTAGAGAGTGATTGACAAGTGACCCTGATCCCTATCTTGTATATGTATGCATGCTTGGAGGAATAGTTTATACATGTGTTATTTTGATATGTTTAATTATCACACACTATATATATAATATCATCTAAATGGGTTGTATGGTAATGAATTTTAGTTAAATATTTTAGTTTGTAGAAATACTTGATAATGATGAATATGATTACATGATTAAATGGGTTGATAAATGAATGAATGGAATGGATGAATATTGTGGTTGACTATTTATATATATTGGATTTGATTTGTGGTATATCAGGAAAAATGTGAGATGTCCAATTTATGATAACATGCTGTCAAAATTTTTGGAAAATATTGGGTATGTCCGTTGAGGCTAACAGTGAATAATTGTATACTGTATATAGGGTATGTATAGTGTATAGTACACTGTGCCGGTCATAATGTCAGCTTACGTCAAAGAAGTCGTGACACTACTAACAATAGTGCGATACAAGGTGGGGTCTGACAAAGGAATACCATCCGATGGATTATATCTAGCGTTAAGTTCAAGAGGTGTATTAATAATCTGAGTGTCAGTGAGGTGAGCTCGATACACGATGTCAACAATATACTTAGATTAAGAAAGAAGATAACCTTTTGGAGAGTAGGCTACCTCAATTTCCAAGAAATAGCGTAAAGAATTTATGTCAAACTGATGTGCTAATGCAACCTTCAATGTTGCAATTCCATCCTTATCATCATCGTCAACATATAAAAGAAGAAGAATACGTCCCGCAGAAGAAAAATACTAATTATGCAAATAGAGATGCCAATAATAAGACTTGAACTTAAGACTTCTTGTAAAACCAAAGCTCTGATACCTTGTTAATAATACAAAGAGGAAAAAGAAGAATGCTAGGATTTTATTATATTCAAAACATCAAAAAGTCACAGTAAGAAATAATAGAAGTATATATAATGTAATAAAAGAGAAGAAAAATTACTATGCTACCCTTCTATACGCTATAATATCGCCAACATATGCTCATTCGTTGAGGCATAACTGTCGTCATGTGTCCCGGTCACGTGGCACTTATAGGTAATCTTCAAATTCTTTCATAAAAGGTAAGTGGCTACCTTAACTAAACATCCTTCTATTTGGAGACAATTCCGCTTTAACTTAAAAAACAATGGAGATCCTATGGAGGCCAATCAACTAACTTTAATCCATATAAGGAATTCGTCTTCACCAAATCTAGTCATATAGTGGAGCCTCGTTCTTTCCCAACTCCCTTGATTCAACATTCAAAATGTTAATTCATTGATACCCTAAAAAATACCCGCTCAATGGCTATTGGTTTAGGTTGGGTCCTGTTGTCCCCAACTAGACATATTTTAAGTGTTGCTTGCCACTTCATTAATCCCTTTGCTTCAGTTAAAGTGGTAAAAGTTGCAACTATATATCCTAAGAGCCATTGAAGATGCATTGCGATTACTTCTTCTTGCCTCGTTGAGATGAAAATTTTGATCTACTTCATGATCATTGCTTCGGCAATAGCATTAACTGATATTGATGCCCTTCCTCATATAGAGTTGATCATCTTTGACATCCAACCCAGCTTTCTTCTTCAAGTTGCGCATGTCACAGTTGCTTACATTCTAAGAGTCCACAAATAAATGGCACATAATTTTGTCATGGTAATGATATTGTACATTTATTATAAAATTTTTGTATTTTAAATCACATTATGTTTAATTACTTAATGCCTTCATGACATACATCATTCATTATGTTGGCTTTTTTTTTTTTTTTCAAGTGATGTTCAATCCAACTGTATCGCTTAATTATATATTCAACAATCATAATAAACATTGGGTAAGCTTATTAACTGTACTTAATCCAACAAAAACATTTTTTAACAGCATCCAATCAAATTCCTTAAAGGCCAATCATGACTAAGTTTAACTTAACAAAATCAAACCTTCCTTGTTACTCTCAATTAATGGCCTACAAACATTGAATTCGATATTATAACTAGAAAACAATTATAATTGAGATTGTGTTCATTAAAAAACGATTATCATTTAATTGCAATAATTAAAGAATGTAATCATAGCAACTAAATCACATTAATTTAGAAACGATTACTATTGTCCATTCTTTGATGAGTGTAGATATGACTTTTATCATTTCAAGCAGCATAATTCTAGCTCAAAATATCCTATACAAATTCTTGTCAATGTTGTTAATCAGACATAGATTAGATGATAAACATAATTCATCATTTGGAACATCTCTTGCGCAATACAATCATTAATTCCCCCCCCCCCCCCCCCCCGAGTTATTGGATTTCTATTGAATTACAAGTTAATGCGTGATTCGAGACAATTCAACAATTAAAATATATTTAAAAAGTATATTTCTAAAGTATTTTCTTTTAAAAAAATGTTAATCTAATTATTAAAATATAACTTCAAATCCAACTAAACCTTTATATCCATTGGATTAATTTATTTTACACATCAATAATAAATGATCCAATATTTCTAATGGTGCAGTGGGAATATATGTTGCACTTTTTGTGATTCTCTTGTGAATGATGAACGAAAATTCCTGATTTCGTTCTCAACAGAGAACCCCATTGAGGCCACAAGAGGGCCAGAGCCCAGTAGGCCTAAAAGGGTATGGGCTGGCCCGCCAAATCGTAAAAAAGAAGAGGCCCATGGCTGCTCGTGCTCGACTCAACACGGAAGCAGCGGTTAGGGAAACGTAATAGAACTCAAATTCTGTACATATAATAACATTTCCACGCGGGATTCATTTCCCAACAGAATTTCTTCGATCGGTATTCTCGCCGCTCTCTCTCTCTCTTTCGTCTCGAATCTCTAGAGACAGGGCAGAGGCGGAGACTTAAGAAACTGAGAAACAAAAGCAAGCAATAAGATGAGAAAAGAGAGATCGGATTGTCACAGAAGAGCGCAAGCAAGAAACTGCGAGCCTACTTGAAGTTTTTTGTATTCTCTACTTTAATGGCGGCGAGGAAATCCTCGAATCACGGCAGCAATTCTAGTCGATCGTCACTTGCATTCTCTTCGATCTCCGTTTCCGAGGTGAGAGCTTTCCCGACCGAGTTCGTTTTTCGATCTGCAAGCTTAGTTACTCAGCCAATTCTCTAAGGTATACGGCAGTCACTGTATATATTTATATATGATGATGATGTCGTTTTGAAAATTGAGGACTGAATCTGGATTCTTTTCGCCTTTTCTTTTGAGATTTGTTAGTGTTAGCGATGGATCTGGTTTTTTACTTCCTTGGATTTTGGTTCTAATGAAGTTTGGATTGTTTACGACTGATTTATGAGTTTGATCTTGGATATGTTTAGTCATTTGTGGTGGAGAGCGTGTTAAGGAAGTTGAATTGTTCGAATTCAGTGGAATTTGGAGTTTACAAATCTTTTTTCATGCTTGATCTGAAAATTTCCCGATTTCTCCCACAGTGACGGGCTGCGGGGTTGAATCAGTAGATGTGTTTGTAGTGTCTTCGTGGTTTATCAAAGACTAGAGGTTACTGATCAAACTGATGTGTTCGGTAGTTTAGGTTAGAGATCACTCTTCACTCCTGTGTCCTATAATCTGAAAAAGTTTGATCTGACATTTATCTGAGACGTTGTGATAAAATTAGTTTTAATCTGATTAATATCCCCTAGAAATCTAACATTCGTGAGTCTTGGAAACTGATCATATCCATGATAAAGTAAATTTTCTTTCTTTGTATAGATGTCTTGTACTGCGAGGGAGAGAGTAGTAATTAGTTATATATGACCATGGGAGTATATAAAGAAAAAAGAAAGGAAAAAGAGAGAGAGAGAGAGAGAGAGAGAGAGAGAGAGAGAGAGAGAGAAAAGCTGCAATAGGATTGTGACTTAAGTTCAGATCGACTATACTTGGAATTTTTTCCCCTTTTTTCGCATTCATCTCTAGCTTAAACCCTTGAATTCATGATTGATCTCTCTGGCAGTTATTTCTGCCTTACTTTTAGTTCTGTAAATTGTTGATGGAAAAGTTTAATAGGTGTTAATGTGTGTATATAAAATATTATTCAATTTCTTTTTGATACAGAATCTAAAGCCTGATGATTAATCTGCAAAATTTTGGGATGAACACGTGGAAAGTCTTGGCAAATTAGTTGTCCTCAGAAGATTGTGGAAAAAAGGTACTGACACTTCATGATACTTCATTTTGGATTTTGAAATCATTAAGTTAATAATGAGTGTGATGAACTTGTAAAGGCATCAAGGATTTTGAGTTTGGTAATTAGACTAAGTCACTAAATGGTACATTGCTCCTGTGTGGAATTCTATTCTGTTTTGGTCCAGCATAGTATATTTCCTGAAAACTTGGTGGCAAATACTGATAAAATTGTTGATTTTAGTGTTGGTGTCAAGATTGGTTCGTGTAGATTGAGATTAAAGATTTTTTAGATACGCTGAGGAAAATGGCTCAAACAAGCAAAGCTAATAAGAAGGCGGCAGTAGATGCAGCCTCATGGATGTTCAATGTTGTCACCTCTGTTGGAATTATTATTGTTAATAAAGCTTTAATGGCCACATACGGCTTCAGTTTCGGTAAATATTTTTACATCCTTGTCATCTCGGTATTTTCTTTGATTATGTTCTATTGATTTCTTTGCTTCATCAAATAAATTGTGCACTCTCTTGGTTTAAATATGAGCAATACATTTTTATTGATGCAAAACCAAAAAACAGGAAGCCAAAGAAAAAAAAGAAGAGAGAATAGTGATTGCATTGAGTGTACATAGCATGAAGTTTGAACTACTGGTTTCAAATGAACTCCCAAATCCTGGTTAATGGCAGTTCATAAGAATGATTTCCACGGTAGGTTTCTACTGAAATTATACTAAAAGGCTGATTGGGTTGAAAAAAAATTATCACAACTAGTCTGAAATAGGTAGGAAAAAGATTCACAGAATCATGAAGTTCTAAAAAGTAAATGTAGTTGTCCTCCCTTTAATAGAATGTGTCGATGTGCTTTTCTATACCTATAATTTACTCATCATAAATGATACTTTAACTGATGTCAACCTTAATGATGGGCAATTTCTACTTCCCAACTGACATATTCCAACATATAAATGTTGAATTTTTCCACCTTTTAGTCTTTTACATGTTCTTCAATGCGGGAAGAACTTGTCGCTAGAAGAAGTAGATTTGCTTACAACCTCTTTTTTTTTTTTAACTGGTAAGTTTTGAGTGGGATAATGCTTAAGAAAAATGCAAATATAAAATTGCATGATGTTATGCCATCTGCACTAGTTGTTGGAAACATCTACGGGGGATATAATCATTTTTGTGATAATCTGAATTGTAAATAAATATTTAATGTGTGCATGATTTATCGAAAAAGCTCTCCGATTCAAGTATGTTGTTGTTGCCATTGACTGACTCTTCGTTTTTAGGGTGGGGCCATTGGTCTACAATTACCTAGATCTTACTTGGGGCCTAATTGTGAAAAAGTTTATTGAAAAGAATGATGAAAAGATAGATTGATGGAGTTCATGTATTCTTATTTGGATTTTGGAGTCCCTAGCTTGTCACCCCATCTTCTAGCTATCTTTGGCTTCCATTTGGATGAGTTGAATCCTTTATATTAGTGAAAGCCTGGAGTTGATTTCTTAGAGATGATGGAGAAGACGGAGGGGGGGCGGGGGCTAGAATTGTTTTAAGTATGCCTTTCTTTTCCCACCTGTTAACACATGGGTATAGTTTCCCCGCCAGCATACTCAATTTTTAACTCGACAAAGCCTTTCTCCAAGTCCCAACTACATGAGGTCAACATGAATATGCTTCTAAAGTGGATTTATGTAGAAAGAGAATTTGATAAAGTTTTACTCTAGCTGCCATCTGTTTAACACAAAGTTCTATCATTTGAACTTGATTTTGACTTTGTAAAAAGGCAAGGTAAATAAAGCTCGGCATAGGTGAAGTTCTTGAGCTCGCTTAATTATTTACCTAAAATCGACCAATTAACCATAACAAGGTTTGATGGGCATCAGATAGTTTGTAAACAAACATTTATTTACATAAGATTTTTATTTGAATCTATTATGTAATAAATGTCATTAATTATGCCCATAATTTGTAATGTATGTAATTATATACTACATAACAAATTTTGTTTTGATATGTCAAGGCTATAAAGTTTTGGTCTACGTTTCAAATTCTTAAGTATCCTTCAAATGTCGATTGGCCATCTAAAGTGGCTTATTACATAAAAGGTACATGTCATGTCCATTTATTAGATTTGTTGGTATGTGGATTCGAGGTAGATGGAACTTGATTTGGTTGGGTTAGGAGTCGCTTTTCCCTTACACCCCTAGAATGTAAAGAATGCCATTTGATTAGTTTAAAGAGTATACCTAGTGCTCAAAGCTCCTGCCATTGCAAGGTCTAGGGAAGGGACAATGCATGCAACCTCATCCCTCTACATTGGAGAGGCTGTTTTCAGATTTGAACCCATGACTTCCAGCTCACATTATAGCAACCTCAATAGTTACCTCAAGGCTTAGCCTTACCCAAAAGATTTTCCTCCCAAAAGATCATGGGCTAGCCTTAGATGCTTAGTCACCTGTTGAGCCCTTTTAAGGAAAGTTGGTGTGAAGGTTTGATCATGAGAACTACATTCTTTTGTATCTATGGCGAGTTCTAAGAAGCAATGAGGTCTATTGTTTGGATTTAGTTGAGGTTAGGTCTTGCGAGGATGTTTGGTTAGGGAGCAACTGCTATTTTCAAATTTCATTGCTTGTCTTGTGGAAGAAATAGTTCTTGCAAAGCTCCTTGTAAGAAGGGGACTGTGTTTGGATATTCAATATCATGATTGTTGGGATTGGAATTGATAGCTACCAAGGATAGTCATATCAACTTGATCTGGCTGGTTGTCCTGTCCTTGAGCCCAAGCTTGACATTATAGGTGGTATTGATTCAGCCTGCCCACTAACTATTGATGGGCGAGTTGTCTATGACTCTATCCTCTTAAAGCCTAGCTTGACCCGAAAGCTTGCACTCATGACCCATCCCCACTCTCTCCCTTCCCCATCTTTGCAAAGAAAGGAGTACACATCCCCTTAGTGTAAGCACCTATGCAGGTACTTTTCTTAATGCAAGTACCTATGTATAGTTACTAGCATTTAGTCTAATCCAATAATAGGTCTGAGGTACTCATGTGCTAGGCTTAAGTGCACTATGAACTAGGCCAAGTTCACTTGTGCAATCTGTAACCTTTGAGTTGCAAGTAGTGCAATCTGTTAGCATGTGGCCTATTGGTGACTCGCTAGTTGGCTTGACCTGGCCCAATCTTTACCTTAAGTGCTATTGGATATGGGGAAAGCACTCCATTAGCTAATTAGACCAGCGCAACCTAACTTGATTTGCCAGCCTGGATAGCTTGGCCTTAGCGTAAAAGTATAGCGAGCCACCTCAGGCTTGATTTGGGCTAGGTTGAGCAATGTAAATTGTCACCCATAGGGATTCATTATTATTGAATTGCTCCATTATTAATATGATTGCTTAGTCAGAAGTGATTCCTTGGTTGGGACTGAAGAAGTAATGTCACTCGATCATTATCAAACTGACTGCAATCTTTTTCTGTCCGTGAGGATCCTACCAGAACGCTTTCTACTTCTAATAGGCCATGAACTATATCGGAATCATTCTCAATGGATCCATAATTTTTTTTCATCAGGTTTGGGTGTAGACCAAAGATCTTGAGTGACCAATTCGACAGAACAATTCAAAAGATAAAGAAGTATCGTTAATTTCTTCATGCTCGTTCCAAGCTCAAAGTACCATTTGTGCAAATAACAATCCCCTTCCTTACTTGATTTCTTCTTCATATAGATAGATATTGGATCTATGGGGCAATTACTTAGAAGTAGGTGGTTCCTTTCTTTAGAACCGTAATTGAGAGTTTCCTACTTCATACAACTCAACAGTCAATTTTTTTTTTTTTCCAGCTTAAAAAGGTTAATTACATTTACAAGAGTTTCAAACTTGAATATTGATTCCAGTGTTATCAAGGCGTGCGCCTTATTACTTGATAGGCTTGCTTTAACTCAGGCGTGCAATTAGTGCGCCTCACTTTCCTTCTCCTCATTGTTTTAAAGAAAATATATAATTAGGAAATAAGTATTGTTTTATGTACTTTTTTTTTTTATCTCTTCTTTGAATAAATATACATGATAAACAATATAGAACATAAAACCAGGGCTGGCATAGTTCGACCACCCAGGCCCCCAAATTCCCCCCCACCACCACCACCACCACCACCACCACCACCACCACCACCACCACCACACACACATAGAGACATACGTATATATATATTATTTTAATTTCATTTTCAAATTATTTTTTAATTTTTTTAATTAAATTATTAGGGGCCTCAAGTTTTGCACCAAAATATCTATATATATAGGTTAATATTATATTTAATTATATATATATTTTTAATATCACTTCAACTCATTTTTAAAATTTTTTAATTAAATTATTTTTTGTTTATTGTTCATGCCTAAAATCTGATCCCAATCTAAAGTAGTGTTTAGTAACTCTATTTCTTTTTAGCTCTAAAAAATTTAGCACTACTTTTTTTTAGCTATATTTTAATTAGAGTTTATTTTAGTCGAACCTCGTATTTTAGTTTTATTTTAAACATAAAATGCTTCCAATTTAAAATCTCAACTTCATAGTTCATACTATAAAAATAGGTGAACTTAAAAATAATATTTATATCTAATAATTTTATTGAATATTGACTGTGCTTTACAGTAATAAATAAAATTATTTATTAAAACATAAATTTAATTAAATTTCAATTTATTATTTATTTATATCATAATTTTTATTTAAAATAAGAAATTTGACAACAATAATCTCGTGACCGGTAACGAAACCAGACGATGTTGATCCCATAAATCTTACCGCAATCCAAAACCTTAAAGTGTCGAGAGAACTGCTATTTCAAATAAAAAATCAGACGACGGCGATTCCGTTTCCGGCGACTCCTTCTTGTTGTTCTTCTTCTTCCGCCCTGTCCAGCTTATAACTTCTTCTTCTTCTGCCCTATCCAACCTGCAACTTCTTCTTACGATTTTTGTTCTGCCCTGTCCGCTAACCACTTGTTTTTATTTTATTTTTATTTTTAAATTTTTTTTAACTACTTCTACACTATAATTCAATCACAATTTAATCATATTTTTATGTTTGCTAATTTTCTATTTAGATTAAGTACAACAATTTTATCAACAAGCATAAGGTTGAAGTTGTCAGAATAGTAGATCGGTGTTTTCTTAAACTTATTACTATTTGATATTTTTGTGAAATTTGAAATTATTTTCTAGTTGTATTGGTTTTGTCTTTTAATGTATTTGCGACATTTCTAAAAAAATATTTATTTATTAATATATAAAAGGACCCCATTTTACGTACCTCGCCTTGAGCCCCCAAATAGTAAGGATCGACTCTGCATTAAACATTAAAGGAAAATTGTGTTTCGATTTTATAACAACAATAAGATGTTACTAAGGCGTTATAATTGCTAGTTGTTCTTCCTTGCTTTTGTGTTTCTTTCTTCAATTAAATTTTAAATATCAAAAGAAATAAACATAATATTAAGAACAACTATAAAATAGAAACATTAGTGCTATGCTATTATGAACATTATGATGTATGATTGAAAAATTATAAAAAAAATTCTTTTTATTTATTTTGAATTCTTTTATTAAAAAATAATATATAATTAAGTTTTTTAAGAATTTTGTGCCTCACTTTACTTAGACATGCGTCTCGCCTTGCGTCTCAAGCTCAGGCTAAAGGGCCCCCTATTGCCTTGAGTGTGCCTTGTGCTTTGAATTACCTTGATTGATTCATAATCAGTTTTATCTTTTCTTCCACCTTCAGAAGACTGACAGCACCACCCCCTCAAGGTAGACCGGAAGCCTTTAGCCTTCTTGTTGTTAGACCAGGAGTTGTTGCACCAAGCGCTAAGATGTGGGTGTTTTGTATCCATTGAGCAAAAAGGGGTTTCATTTCGTAAAGTTAGGTACATTTGGTGGATTGTCCTTGTGAGACAACCACTGAACCTAAAAGCTATAGCAATTAAGTAGAGGCTCAACATGCATAACACTTCCCATCACATGTAGCCCCATCCAACATATGGAGGGATAGAAGCACATACAAATACGTGACATGCAATTGCTAACAAAGAACTTTGAACCATGGATCTCATATAAAACCAAAGCTTTGATACCGTGCTAGAACCACTGGTCATAAAAAATGTAATTGTTAAGTGTTAGGTAGATGCCCAACAACATATATCAATCTATCATTAGCATTCCCAACTCCATATTGCGGTGTCTTTTCGTTTGAAAGAAATGAAATATTTTTGAGAATGTGAGTATTTTATAGTTTGTCCTCAACTCAACTAAGCCTTTTCCTAAAGTACATAGGGTCGGCTACATAAATCTACTTTCTCCACTCCACTCCACTCTATCAAGGGCTAAATTGACATCTAAGTGACAAGTAGTCATATCTTTCTTAATTATTTACAAATCATACTTAAAAGCTATAAATCTATCACATATCGATCTATCACTAGCTTTCTCAACACCATATGTGGTGTCCTTTGGCTTGAAAGAAATGAAAGATATTTGAGGATGCACATAATGTTATTTTTGAGGGCCACATATAATTTTGGTTCTAGAGATTCTTGAGTATAAACTATAAAGTACTTGCATTCTCTTTCTGTATGGTTGATTTGAACATAATGATGTCCCTTTCTATTTTGGCCATTGGCCTCTGCTTTATTTTTTTGCTCTCTCCCGCCTTCTTTTTATAATTGTTTTTTATTGTAGATAACTCAACCTGCCTTTTTTATCGGTATAACAAATTTCTTTTTAACTTTCAAGGACGAAAAACTGAACAAAAATGAAAACTAAAGGAGTAGAAGGTAAGAGTTCGGTTCGTTGTAATAAAATTGCTTGGTGATAATTTAAATGTTGGTAATTATGTGGATAACTGTTACGTGACCTCAATAAATCTTAAACATGCTTGTCCTTTAGGGGCATTTCTTTGATTTTAAAAGAAAGAAAAAAGGAGAAAATGATAGATTTCTTAGAGGATCACAGTGACGGCCACTGTAAATGATGCATATTTCTAGACTAGAAAATGTTGCATTTCCAGCGCCATCCTGGTCAGCAATTGAGCTTGGAACCAGCCAACTGTTCTGAGATGATGCTTTGAATTCTAAATGGAAAAGCAAAGGCAGTGTTATAGCAATTATAGCATGCATGCAGAAAAGAGGATGGCATCAGCTGAAAGAGGGATTGACACTTACTGAAAGGATGCAACCCAATGCAAAAGCACCAAACTTCAGATTCAGACTGGAGGTTGATGATTTTAGCTTTATTTTTGTACTTATGGCTAACATCTAAGTTTTTGCTAATTAATTATGACTAATTGTGTCCTGCACAGTGAGCTTTGGAAAGAGTTGAATAGAGGATGAGAAACAGTAAACTGGTTCAGCTGACCCAGACGTTTGGGGAAGGATTTTATAATAGGCATTCATTGCTCAAAAATGTTGACGTTTTCTTTCTCTATCTATATAAATGATCTGCTATTGACATGGGTTTCAAATAAATGACAGTACATATGATGTTGCACCATCCAATCATTTGTATGTTAACCTGTGCTTCTTCTTTTAGGTTCTTTTAACTGCGATGTTCATGTCATGTATGAAGTAAGTAACATGCAATGGCAGAGTCTTTCTGTGTGAGGAATATAACTGGGGAACTTTCACCAGCTTCAGGTATCACTTAGGATTAGGATGATTAAGTGGCCCTGGTTGCCAATTTTACCAAGCAACCTAACACTCCTATCTCCAATAGATATATAGGGCATTAGTACAGATTTGTGTATCATATATTAGATTCCGTGTCTAAATACGTCCAACAACGTTAAAGATATTAATCTCTTGTATTGATCCCATTGGTTAGATGGTTTGGTAGCCCTCAATGTTAGTTTACAAGGTCATTTTATTATGGTATTACATCAATTTTGTGTCTCTTTGAGGTTACTTTTGCTGTTTGAGCATGCTTTGTTAGATTTGCATCACAATCAATGTATGTGCAAGAGCTTACCAGTATATAGATGTTTTTAGCCATGATTTCTTGTTTAATTTTTCTGATCATCTGCAGCTACAACATTGACTGGTCTGCATTTTGCCACAACAACCTCGATGACTCTTGTTCTTAGGTGGCTGGGTTATGTCCAACCGTCACATCTTCCATTTCCTGAACTAGTGAAATTTGTCATCTTTGCTAACTTCTCTATAGTTGGAATGAATGTGAGCTTAATGTGGAATTCTGTGGGCTTCTATCAGGTCAGTTAGGAATGGATGGCTACTTTTTTTAAGGAATTCCATTTACCATGAAAAGGCCAGAGTTTAAAGAATTATGTACTTTTCCCTACTCTAAATTTTCAGATTGCGAAGTTGACCATGATTCCCGTGTCCTGCTTTCTGGAAGTCATATTTGACAAGATCCGGTACTCAAGGGACACAAAACTAAGCATAGCAGTGGTTCTACTGGGTGTAGGTGTCTGCACTGTAACTGATGTGAGTGTAAATACCAAAGGTTTCATTGCTGCTCTTGTGGCAGTTTGGAGCACTTCTCTACAGCAATATGTACGTTGTCCATTACTGAACTTCCAGTATTTCTTCAAGAACTTTCTAGATTGCTTTTCAATGTTTGAATAAAATGGAAATTCATAGTTTTTAAAGATGTGAACAGTTTCTCTGATTCTGTTGAAGTTGACTGATTTTTCTATTTTGCCAATTTCATCTGTAGTATGTCCATTTCCTTCAGCGGAAATACTCTCTTGGATCTTTCAACCTCTTGGGCCATACTGCACCTGCTCAGGCCGCAACACTGCTGGTTCTAGGGCCATTTCTGGATTATTGGATGACAAGTAAAAGAGTCGACAACTATGATTACACCGTAGTTTCTGTGGTAAGTATTTCATGGTCTTAGCAACTTGTAATTTCTGCAACTGTATAATGCTGTCTCATATTAAATATGCAGATTTATCAGTGAGCCTAATGTCATTTTATTGCTTTCTGGGAGGACGCAAAGCCTCCCATTGTGCGTCATTGCAATGCACTATATGGCTCCTCATCAACTCATACTTGTGGTTCCATACTTCCATCTAGCATATTGCTGGGTAGTGGGTACTACTAGTAGTACCCTCCCCTTCTATTTATGGACTTCTTCTCTGGATTGAAGTCACTATGCAGCACATGTAATTACTATCATTCTTTTTTTATTCAGGGGCATCTCAGCCTTGTAGAGCACCCAACCAGCCTCTTGAAGGATGACATAACCTTCATATGCTCACACACCAAAAGTTCTATAGGGAGTAATGGTACACTTGTGGTGGAATTCAAATTCAGGGAATCCACTTCCTGAGGCAGGTTCCTGGTTTTCACACCAATTAAATTGGTTTAACTCATGTAATTATTACACGTCCATGTGATAGCAACAGTATTTGGTCTTCCATACCCTACCGTCCAATGCCTGGACTTTACCTTTCCATTAAGTTATGTTTTTTCTGGTCTGAGTAGCGGCTCTTTGTTGGACTTCGAATTGTTTTAGGCTCACCATAGTGATCACTATGATAAGCTTTCGACATTTCAATATGCAATCATATAAAAGAAGAAAAGTAATTGCTATCAAGCTATGGCTCCATTTGGTAGAGCTTTTCCAAAGTGCTTTTGGACTAAAAGCACTTTCGGAGGGGTTTGGCACCACGTGCTTCTAGCTAAACTGCAGTTGAGAAAAGCAGTTTTCTACTTTTAGAAGAAGCTGGGGCCTGGGTGAGACAAGCTTTTGAAAAGCGCTTTTGCAAACGCTATACCAAACGGGGCATATGATCTAGAATTACATATGGTCCAAATCTGTATGCATGTTTATGATTATAGATTGAATTCTTGCAGATGGCTCTGTTACTTGTGACGCTATGGTAATCTAATTGTTTCTTATTGTCTACAGATTTTGATCATATCATCATGCACCATTGCAGTGGGCACGAACCTCAGTCAATTTATATGCATCGGCAGATTTACTGCTGTTTCTTTCCAAGTTCTTGGGCACATGAAGACTATCCTTGTGTTAATCTTGGGATTCATTTTCTTTGGAAAAGAAGGTCTCAATGTACAAGTAATTTTAGGCATGGTAATTGCAGTGTTAGGAATGGTTTGGTATGGCAACGCGTCATCTAAGCCAGGGGGAAAGGAACGCAAAAGTCATTCACTTCCAACCACCAGATCGCAGAAACATGGTGGTTTGTCAGAATCTAGTGAGCTTGATGGGAAGGTTTAATAGTTAACAAGAAGGCAAGAGGGTCCGGGTTGTCTTAAGGAATCTCAAAGTAGAGTGTCTGTTTAAGTCATGTTTTTTTCTTCTAATTCTTTTTATTATAATTTTAATTTATTTGAGAACTTCAAATTCTTCAAGGGAATGATTATTGATTATACTGTTGGGTTGGCTACTAGGGTGTAAGTTTCCCTTAAAATCCTTTTGTTCCATTATCATAATTTTATCATAATATGTTTTCTCTTATAAACCATTTGTCTGTCTCCATTATTTCATCTATGTACTGTCATATTTTTGCTTTCCTAAGATTCTTCTGACAGTCTCTTGTGCATTAATTTGTTTTAAGGCTCCAGTGTTCCTCTCAAGTCTCAAAGAAAACAGAAAGGCAAAGATCTGTTTCTGTTAGGTTTGGGATGATGATACTGGAAATAATACAGCTTGTAGCAAGGGTAAGCAGTCACATGCCTTATTACTCTATTAAATCTGTGATGTGTTTTGATCCTCAGCATCCATAAACTAATGCCCCACTGCCAGAGCATTAGCTACTGGCCTTCCCTTCACCAGATGCTGCTTGTGTGGTATTCAACTGAGGCTTCAAAACCAAATGCAGTTATCTGCAAGTGATAGTGTTGGGCATCAAATAAAATGCGCATAGGATTGCAAATGGTACAGTAGTTGGATTTGAATGTCTACATGATTCATCCAGTTTCATAAGCAATTGTGCATGCGATCTCAATCTGGAACACTGCAGACGGAAAAATATTGAAACATCAATTCAAAAATATTGAAAATAAGGAAAATTGACATCAACCCGGTAGACACTGATAGAAACATTGTCGTGCATCAATATGTGATCTGACGATCTATTGGTGATATTTCTATCTATGTCCGCTGCTATGATTGTCAATATAACAATGTTCTTTGGGACTGATTGTGAAGGCTAATGGGCTGGGCCAGATGGTGGGTTGAGAATGAGCCAGAAGAGCTCAACGAACCTATGAGTATTACTGCGCTGCGCATCATAGTCTGCCCCATGGGCCCGTATAGGTGCAATTGGCGCGGATAGCGGGTCATAAGCATGTTTTTTGGCACCCCTAAGGGTGTCATCCCTCGTGTGTTAGAAAATTACTTGTGATTCATAGTTGCGTTTCTTTCTTGTCCATCTTGAAGGGCCATCATCATCGAGTATGGGAAGATAAGAAGCTTCAGTACTATACAACAAGTTTTCTTTAATTCACTTCAATGCAATTCATATTTTATTTTTATCTTTTTTAATTCTTTTTGTGAAAATCAGCATCTTTCAGATTATATTTCCCAAAACCCATATCAAAGAGAGTAATCAAATTGAAAACAAGAGATAGAAACAGTTAGAATTGGGTGACAGAGAAGATAGTCAGCATATTAGTTATACATTTATAAGGACCTAACTTATCTATTAGGTGATTCAGTTGATTCAATTGTATAAGTTTTTTTTTTTTTTTTTTTACATGACTTTTACTTTAATAAAAAGGAATGAAATTTCCATTTGTTTTTGGCTTGAACACAGTTGATTTAGACGTATAATTTGCTCTCAATGTGCGAAGTGGATATTTAATTGACAAGGCTCTACTCAAAAGATATACCTAAGTCAAGATGAATAGTTGTTAGATGCATATAGTCTTTTTATGTAAATACCAACCTCACATCGTCGTCATTATGCCATTTTTGCAGTTTTAGAAGACAAGCTTTTATAATGAAAAATCAAAGTGTCTAAGATAGAAAGTTGATAAAACCTTCTGTTTTTTGTGGTGATAGGAAAGTGGTGGGGTTTGACCCATAATGATCTTAAAGTTTTGGGTTCAACCCCCTAAACCCTATTAATGTCCATATCATGGACTTTTGATTTGAGCTCCATCTTTCTAAGACTAAGTAGAACAAATGTTTAAAAAATTCAAGTTTTTGAAGTGGATGTCAACATTGCTCATTAAAAACAATGTATACATATATATATCTTTGATCAATTGTATATTATATTGTGTCACATTGAAATTCCTATTGATCTCTATGTGTGTGTAAGTGGAAGAACTAGTTTGAGATACTTTAATAGTGCATAGATTTTCAAGTGGACCTCCCTCCTTCCCTTTGTAATTGGGGTACTTGAACCCAAATAGTCACTCATAAAGAAAATTTATAGGCTTCTACTTCTTCACCTTAATCTTCTTGCTATTATGGCGTTGAAAGCATATTAATCCATCACAAAATTATTCCTATTTAGATGTCAGCATCCAATATGCCGATAAACATAATCAAGAATTTTGTAGAAAGAAAAGTAATAATATAAAGAATCAAAAAGCTTTTATAAATTTTTATCTTGCATTTTCTTTTTTGATAGAAAAAATCTTACATTGCAAATCATTTAATAGCAACAAATGAAGGTTCCGAGGGATTGCAACAAGATTTGATAGCATGTTAAAGCAATGGATAAAACAAAAATCTCAGTATCAATAAAAAATGTTGGAATGGTCAAAATTACTGTTGTTCATTAAGACAAGCCATCAATCACAAGTCTTAAATAATAAAGAAATTTCATATAATTTAAGTTGAATGCATTTAAGTGTGTTGGGAACTTTCTAAACTAATAGATGGTATACATAATGCATATAAACATAAAAACAAAAGGCTAATAATTGCATATTACTCAACCATATATCAGAACTCTTAAAAAGAGTGGATCAAATAATAATAATAATAATAAATTAAAAACAAAAATTGAATTTGTTTCATGCCCTAGCCTCTTTATGTTTGATGTATAATGCCCAATAATTTCTCTTAATTTAATTCATTCCTCTGCAAATTATTTTTTAAATATTTCTTGAAATAACTTATAATTTAAAACATATCAAAAGAGTAGAAGCAATATAATTTTTTTGTTTGATACCAAACTCATTCATTTATTACATATTACATTTCAATGAAACGCCACCTTGGCTGATGATACAAGAGTCACGCTTACTGGAGCCCACATATAAATATAAACCATATCACATACCACTTTTTTGCTTCTTTATAATAATAAAATAAAAAATAAAAAATCAAAGAAAAAGAAAACTTTTCCTAAGGCAAAACAACAAACACTCGATGGGCTTATCTTTCTCAAATCAGATATAGCCAGACCAGAAAAAAAAAAACAGTACTCTCTCATCACCAAATAATGCCACGTGGGCCCTCCCCACGTGGCATTTATTTTACCATTCTTTTTTATCTCTTTTGTATTTCCCACACCCACCATCCCTCCTTCTGATAAGACCAAAACGAGGTGGGCATCAAAAACTTTTTTTTATTTTTTTTTAATTTTCTAGACTTATGTCCTTTTGGTTTTTTAAGTTAAACTCAATACGTTCATAAATATGTTAAAAATTATTTCAAATTTGAAATTTTTATGATAAATGCGCTTACATTGAAGTATTGAACCAATTCACTATTAATTAAAATATTTTATTTTATTTCATTTCATTATATATTTATGGGTAATGTTACAACAATTTTATTTTTTAATGCGTTGATGTAGTGTTATTTATAAATAACATAAAAAATATATATATTTTTAAAGTGATTAAAATTGATTACCTCAACACGACATAATACAATATTAAAAAAAAAAGTGTTCAGGGTTGCTTATCCAATCATTTTTTTAATCCTCAACTTAAGAACTCTTCATTATCATTTAAAATGCCTTCTATTTGCTCCTTATCCTACGCACTACCCCTCCTTATCCTACGCACCACCCCAAACCCAAAACCATTAGGGGGTGTTGCTCTCTAGGGACCCACCCTTGTCTTCCATCTCCCCTACCAAACTTCATCTAACTACCTCACGTTTTAAAGCCTTTCACCATCTCTCTCTCTCTCTCTTTCTAATTATTGCTCCTCCGTGCGTCCACACGTGTGCTGTTCTTTTCTCTCCACTTCACTCTTCTCTTCTCTTCTAACCCATCTATCTCTATCTATCTTCTTTTCGCACCCCCACCCCCCAACCTTAGCCCAATGGCTCTTCCTCTCTTTTATTTTTCTTGATTAAGACCCTCACTCCTCTAGCGCACGTTAGCGAGGGCAAGTGGTTTACGCTGGCTCTTGAGTTTAGGTCACCTACAGAAGACTACTGTGCGCCAGGGGGGTTGGGGGGACAACTTGGACGGTTTGTCGGTGAAGATTGGTCAAAGTTGTGAGATGAGAGCCAATGGGAAGAGGATACGTGTCCGTGTGCATCGCATCCGGGGTCGTCGATAAGTGCCACGTCCTTCTGTTGGACACATCACGTGTTCGTCACGTGGACACGAGCTGGCCCTACACGTGATACGGTTTCTCTTCTCTCCCTCTCCCTCTCCCTCTCCCTCTCTCTCCTCTTCGTTTCATTTTCTTCTGTGCCACAACAACCCTCACTCTTACGTCCCTTAACGCCTCTTTTTTTTTTTCATTTCTTTTCCTTTTTTATTTTTATTTATTTTTTTGTTTTTTTTGTTTTTATTTTGTAAGACTGCGGCCATGGGAAATGGTGTTTTGCTTTATGGGCCCACATTATTTATTAAAATTTTTTATTTAAATTTATTAATTTAAATAAATAATATTACGGATGAAGGACGTATGGGTTCCTCTCCTACTACTAAAAATGACGATTCATTGTTTCTTTCAATCAAAGTAATTATGACATTTTTTTCTTTTTCTTTTTCATTTATTTCATAAGGGCAATTCTACCATATTTTTTTTTCAAGTAGGACAAGGAAGAGACATAAGGGCCCAATAAAAAACTGTTGTACCATTGCCTCCTTTACTTTCAATTTATATATATATATATATATATATATATATATATATATATGTTTTTTAGTTCATTGATCTTCATTACTTTTCATAATTACAAATGTGAAGCACAAATGATTTTCAATCAATAATATCTTTATTTGAGTAGATAGTATTAAATTCCTAGATCAATGATTTTGTAATTATTTATTTTTATTTTAGAAAAAGATCCTCCTAATTTTTTTTTCTATATGCCAATATAGAGAAGAAACAAGGGTACTTTGGTATTTTCGTTGAAGCACCTGGCCCCTCGTTTCTCTGTCTTCTGTACCTCAATGACGTAAGGACAAAAAGTACGGCAATGACGAAAAGACCCTTTTAGTTCCATCTCCACCAAATAGACAGATAGATAGATACTTACTTAGATTAGTTATTTTTTAAAAATTAATAAAAAAAGTAAAACTCTCTTATCATCAGATTTAACGATTTAACGGCGCAAGCGCATTTACAGTTCCACATTAAATGTAATGGGACTCATGGCATGACATCTCCTCTTCCGGAATTTACCATACTACCCCTCCTTTTTTTTTTTCACTCACTTGTTAAAACAAAACAAATCTAATCTACTAAATTCAATTCACTGTACTGTCAGGTTTACACGCTCGTTGCTGGGCCACTCTGACCCAGCCACTAACCCACATACTGGCGGCCCAGATTGAAATCAATTAGAGCGTGGGATGGGACCCACCTGTGGTGATCTAAGTTTTTTTTTTTTTTTAAGTCCCATACAAGTCCAAAAAAATAAAAAATAAAACCGAATTAGTTTCGCTGAGATTGAGATGCGGAGGAAATAACAGTTGTCGTATAACCGGTTCATCGATTGCAACTCGCCACGTGGCAAGTCGTAGCTAACTTAGCACATAGAAATGTTAGGCTGCTGGGTTGATTGATGATGATGGACCCTGAATCATACTGTTGCGGTAACAACAGTGGAGTTTTGGTTTAAAGCTAATAAGGTTGCGTCCACGTGGTGGTTTTGGAGACTCGTGGGTCTCATTGGCGTCTCTCTGTGTGATATCGAAGAAGAAGAAGGCGCTATTAGTATTACTATATCATCATTCATTATCCATCCACATAATAGAACAATAATAGTTAGAGAGAGAGAGAAGCGTGTGTGGGACACAATGCATGTGATCGAACAGCTGTGTCCCGCCTCCGATAAATAAACCCTCACCTTCTTCACCTCCGTCTTTTTTACTCTCTCTCTCTCTCTCTCTCTCTCTCTCTCTAGAAACAAACTCAGCTTCTGAGCTCTGTCTCTAATGGCGTTCTTGAAACCCTAGAAAAAATCGAAAAACTGAGGTTTGAAATGATGAAGATGGAGTTTCATAATCAAAGCTTCTTCTTTTTCTTCTTCTTCTTCTTCTGTGTTTTGTTCTTGTATGGAAAATCTGCAGTTGCGGACATTAATGGAGGTGGTGGTGGTGGTTATTACAGTAAGGATGCACAGCAGTTGATTTCTTTCAAAGGTATGGTCGGAAGTAGTAGTAGTAGTAGTAGTAGTAGTGCAGGAGTTCTCCAAAACTGGATGCCAAATCAGGATCCATGCTACTTCACTGGAGTTTCTTGCAAGGAATCCAGAGTTTCAGCTCTGGATCTCAGTCGCATCCGTTTGAACTTGGACTTTCGTTATGTCGCTTCGTATCTGCTGAGTTTGGAGCGTTTGGAGACGTTGTCTATCTACTCCGCTTATCTTACCGGGAATCTCTCGTCGGCGAGAGGATCTCGGTGTGGTGAAATGTTGAGCGAGCTGGATCTGGCCGGGAATGGCTTGTCAGGTTCTGTTACTGATATTTTGAGTTTCAGTTCTTGCA
The DNA here is from genome assembly GCA_035771175.1 of Paratinospora sagittata. Classification (NCBI taxonomy): domain Eukaryota; kingdom Viridiplantae; phylum Streptophyta; class Magnoliopsida; order Ranunculales; family Menispermaceae; genus Paratinospora; species Paratinospora sagittata. The sequence goes on along the minus strand of CM069590.1, from coordinate 41,045,049 downwards.
AGAGTTTGATTTCTCTCAACTTGTCTCGGAACTTTTTGGGGTTTTCCGTCGGACCGAAGGATTCCGGCGGTTTCGGGATGGGTTTGGAGACGCTTGATCTCTCCTTTAATCGGATTTCCGGTCAGAATGTTATTCCGTGGCTTGTTTCCGGTGGTTGTAACCAGCTCAAGTACTTGGATTTGGAGGGAAATCAAATCTCCGGGAATATCCCGGTATCTGGCTGCCGGAATTTGGAGCATCTAGATCTGTCGTCGAATAATTTCTCAGGTGAGGTTCCTCCATTCAGATACTGCGACGCATTGCAGCATCTGGATCTCTCGACGAACAAGTTTTCTGGCGACATCGGTGACCGGCTCGCCGGATGCCAAAGTCTGAGCTTCTTGAATCTGTCGGATAACCGGTTTTCAGGCAAGTTTCCGACATTTTCGAGTGGGAGCTTGCAGTATCTTTTGCTCTCGTCCAACAAATTTCAAGGTGAGATTCCTCTGCCAATCGCTGATGCTTGCTCAACTCTTGTGGAGCTTGATCTTTCGTTTAATAATTTTTCTGGCACAGTGCCTGATAGTTTAGGTTCTTGTTCTTCCCTGGAGTCTCTTAATCTGTCCAATAATACACTCACTGGTAAACTCCCAACCGAAACACTGCTTAAGATGACTAGTTTGAAGAAACTGGTTCTATCTTTCAATAGTTTCGTCCATGTTATACCGGACTCTTTGTCGAGACTTACTAATTTGGAGTTGTTGGATCTGAGTTCAAATAATTTTTCTGGGTCTATCCCATCTGGGCTGTGTCAAGGTCCTAAAACAAGTTTGAAGGAGCTGTATCTTCCGAACAATCTGCTTACCGGCGGTATTCCGGCGACTCTGAGTAACTGCTCTCAGCTTGTTAGTCTTGATCTCAGCTTTAATTACCTCACAGGGACAATTCCTCCCAGCTTGGGATCCCTGTCCCAGCTACGTGACCTGATATTGTGGTTGAATCAGCTCCAAGGTGAGATTCCTCAAGAGCTTATGCACCTCGGAACCCTTGAAAATCTGATCCTGGACAACAATGGATTGACGGGGCAGATTCCTTCTGGTTTAAGTAACTGTACTAATTTGAATTGGATATCATTGTCAAGCAATCAACTTAGCGGCCAGATCCCGACATGGATTGGTAGACTGAATAGTCTGGCAATACTCAAGCTTGGAAACAATTCGTTCTCTGGTAGTATCCCGCCGGAGATTGGAGACTGCAAAAGCTTGATATGGTTGGATCTTAATAGCAATCTTTTGAGTGGCTCCATTCCTCCGACTCTCTCGAAGCAATCTGGTAACATTGCAGTTGGATTGGTCACGGGAAAGAGCTTTGTATATCTGAAGAATGATGGTAGTGCTGCTTGCCATGGTGCTGGAAACCTGTTTGAATTTGTTGGAATCAGATCTGAAGGGTTAAACAGAATTCCCACCAGGCATTCCTGCAACTTTACTAGGGTATATAAGGGTAACACTCAGTACACGTTCGACAACAATGGGTCCATGATTTTTATCGATCTATCCTACAATAAGCTGGAGGGAAGCATTCCGAAGGAGGTTGGGGTAATGTACTATCTCTCTGTTCTGAATCTAGGTCATAACTACCTCTCTGGTGCGATCCCCCCTGCACTGGGGGACTTGAAGAATATTGGAATTCTTGATCTCTCTCATAATAAACTTGAAGGGATGATACCTAATTCCCTATCTGGCCTGACTCTGCTGTCTGAAATTGATCTTTCAAATAATAACCTCTCGGGTCGGATCCCTGAGTCAGGTCAACTGGCAACTTTCCCAGCTTACAGGTATGGTAACAACACAGGCTTATGTGGTCTTCCTCTCAATTCTTGTTCAGAGTTAGGGCCCAATGCATCAAATGCACAGCATCAGAAATCGCATAGGAGGCAAGCATCTCTTGCTGGGACTGTGGCCATGGGCTTGTTGTTCTCGCTCTTCTGCATATTTGGTTTGATTATTGTGGTTGTGGAGAGAAAGAAGAGGAAGAAGAAGGATGCGGCTCTAGATGTTTACATTGATAGCAGGTCCCATTCAGGTATTGCTAATGGTAATTGGAAGATAATAGGGACCCGTGAAGTCCTTAGCACCAGTCTTGCCACCTTTGAGAAGCCCCTTCAAAAACTTACCCTTGGGGACCTGTGGGAAGCCACCAATGGCTTCCACAATGATAGCCTCATTGGATCTGGTGGCTTTGGTGATGTCTACAAAGCCCAACTCAAGGATGGCACTGTTGTAGCCGTGAAGAAACTAATCCACATTAGTGGGCAAGGGGACCGGGAATTCACAGCTGAAATGGAGACTATAGGGAAGATCAAGCATCGAAATCTTGTTCCTCTCTTGGGTTACTGCAAAGTTGGGGAAGAGCGGTTGTTAGTCTATGAATACATGAGGTTTGGCAGCTTAGAAGACATTTTGCATGATAGGAGGAAGGCTGGGATCAAGCTAAATTGGGCGGCGAGGAGAAAAATTGCTATTGGGGCTGCAAGGGGCCTAGCGTTCCTTCACCATAGCTGCATTCCTCACATAATTCATAGGGACATGAAATCCAGCAATGTCCTGCTCGATGAGAACTTGGAAGCCAGGGTTTCCGATTTTGGAATGGCAAGGCTGATGAGTGCCATGGACACCCATCTTAGTGTCAGCACACTTGCAGGGACTCCAGGTTATGTCCCACCAGAATACTATCAGAGTTTCCGGTGCTCCACCAAAGGAGATGTTTACAGCTATGGTGTGGTCCTGCTTGAGCTACTTACAGGCAAACAACCTACAGACTCTGCTGACTTTGGAGATAATAACCTAGTTGGGTGGGTGAAGCAGCATGCCAAGTTGAAAATAAGTGATGTTTTTGACCCAGAACTTATGAAAGAGGACCCTAGCCTGGAGATCGAGTTACTACAACACTTGGAGGTTGCGTGTGCTTGTTTAGATGATCGACCATGGAGACGACCCACAATGATACAAGTAATGGCAATGTTCAAGGAGATCCAAGCAGGATCTGGCGTCGATTCCTCTGCGACTACCACGACCAATGCTGATGATGGGAGTTTCAATGCCATTGAAATGGTGGAGATGACCATAAAGGAAGGTTCTTAGCCGAGCAAGCAAAATAGGAGTTGGGAGGGAGAGTTCCAAGTTTTCCCCAAATCAGAATTCTTTGAGAAAGAAGGTGATGATTTTCCTTATATCCAAACATTTTTTTTCCCCTTCTGTGTTCCCTTTGCTCTCTTCAATGGTGTAAAATGTGTCTTTCTTTCTCCCAGAAAGAACCAATGTATGTACCATATCTCTCCCTTTCAAAAAAAAAAAAGAAAAAAAAAACAAAAAATCTTGGTTGTTATTTATACGTAAATGGGTTTGTTCCACTTTAACGTGTTGGATGTATATACAAAGTGAAATTTAATTAAAAAGTGGCTGTAATGGGTTGGTTTTTTATGTTCTTTTTCTCCAACAGGTTCAGCAGATTTCAGATATAAAAGTCTTAAGAAATCCGTAGAGAGAAAAAGGGTTGCTTGTGGCTCGGACACGTCCCCGGATGGTGACTATGTGGTTGGCTTTTTTTGGACGTCGCTTTCTGTTTTAGAGGATTTTCGCATCTCAGTTAGGTATGTTGGTGTAAATTACAAGGGCCTTGCCACTGTCAGCAATACCTGCCCCTGCCTGCCTGATCCAGCTTCCTGTGATTAAAGTAACATCAATTGCTCTTGAGATTGCTGTGATGGTCCTTAAATTGTAGGGATCATCATCAGATCAGTATCGGTGACGTTTGCATTAAAATGGAAATCAATCTAATGGAATCATCCCATCCACACACACACAAAAGGTTAGTTGATTAGATCAATATTATTAGTATCAAAAGAGTAGACGAGTGCATCATAATCCAATAATTTTGAGGCTTTTCTTTGGTGTCTCTTCGTTTACTCCAATAATTTGGAAGTTGTGGAAGCTTGAAACTGAAGTTAAAAGTTTTACATGGAGAAAATGGTTATCTCATGGTCCCTTCTCCAGGTTCCACAAACTTTTCATTAATGTGCACGCCTTCCAGCTCTACTAGGGGCTCTCTACTAACCTTGTGTCAGCCATCAAATAAAATAAAAATTGATTTGATGTGCTTGATTAATTAAAATGATTCAATTGATTTTAAAGGATAAATGACCTTAATTAAGGAAATCCAAGAGAAATGGGTAGATTTGTGGTTCACTAAAATTGCTACATCTTTCAAATTCTATAAATTTGCATTCTTCGCCATTAAATAAAATTCTTTTAAGTTTTACTCTCAAATCCAAGCTTTAAAACTTCGAAAAATATATATATATATACATACATGCATAAACCTTACAAGAAATAAGAATAACCTCACCATGATATTCTCAATTTAATTGTTGGTAAACACCTTTTACCTGTATTTTTGCCTATAACATGTGTAAATTCGAGAGACCATTTATCAAATAATGCGTCACTGTCACCTCGTATTTACTTGCAATCACTTCAAGTTTATTAATCCTTAGAAAGAACTATATATATATATATATATATATGTCCTTTAAAGTTCAAAACCCACCCACTTACCTAGCCATCGGGAAGTAACCTAAACATATGTATATAATAGCTAGCTAGTTGAGAATTGTCCTTGTTCTCTCCAGCTGCCTTGAAAAACCTCTCTTGCCAACTCCAATGAACAGGGACCTCCCAACTATCTTTAACAGCATATATACCTACAAACATAGCTCTATTTTTAACAAATTTCGAAAAAAATTTAGTGCAATATCACAAACCTTGCCATCTCAAAAGGACATAATATATAGTTTGTCCCTTTCTTTCTTTCTTGGAAGTACATGACAAAAATATTCATTTATATATTGGTTGTAGAATATTAATACTAAATGAACTATCCATATGCACTACAAAGAGGTATCGGTATGATCTTATTGGAGAATGTGAGAACTTTTATATTTGTCAAAACATTCTTTTTTAATCTCTAGCATTAATACATGTAAATTACTAAAACTACACCCATTAATTATCTTCCATATTTTTTAGTAGGATTTTGACAATTTCTTTTGATATGATTATATATATTCTTTACAGTTAAAAAGTAGCTAGTATTGTGTTTGCTCTTTTATAAGTTGAATACACTGACCAATATATATAGTTTCAGAAGTATTGAAGTTTACCTTTCTTTCTTTTTTTGTCTTTTTTTTGTTGACCGATTTTTCGGCATCCGGGTGGTGTCTTCCTCCACTTCGCGGCAAGACTAATCCTCCTGTACTTGAGGGGTTCGGCAGGTGTTTAGCGAGTTTTTCTTTCCTAACCAGAATATGTCCAGGGTGGAGGTCGAACTCGTGATGAGTTTTTCAACCCACCTTAAGGCTCGTTCCTGTTACCAGCGAACTAACCCTTGGTTGGTTGAAATTTCTACTTTATCTTTCACTCTTTTAAGGTGTTATCTCTGATGGCTTAGGTTTGGCCTCCTAGCTACTACTTGATGAAGTCTAATTTGATCAAAATTTCTACTTAAATATATATATATATATATATATATATATATGATATATTTTTGTATTTTTCATAAGATGATACTTTGGAATAACCCCAGTACTCAGTAAACTATAGTAGTTTCAACCTAGATACATAATGTTATAAGTGATGATATTTATTATAATTAAGTTCCTTGACATATTTGGGAGAAATGCTATAATATTACCCAAAGCATGGACTATTATATATACTCATCAAGCTAACGTTCTTGATTTATATATTTCCATTACCTATGGAAGTATGCATATCTTTCATTAATATATCAAAATTTTTCTTTCTTAGAATAAATATGGACCGGCCTGACAACTATAATTAATTAAATATTTCTCATCAAGTTAACGCAAGAGAAATTAAAATCCATATATACTATAATTATAATTTAGCTTTATTGACCATCTTGATCCTTCACTATAAGGTTTTATGATTGGAACATTTCAATTGTAGGATAACAATCACTCTTCATGCATGCAACATATTCCTTGCAATATAAGTATATATTATACATTAATTCCACCACATTTTCTTTTCCTAGTTGATCATGATCTTGTCACTTAATTTATAATTTGAGTCTTCTGTCCAAACCCAATTAATATTCCTTTCTAATTCCCTTCGATCCATGAGAAAACCAATCCTTTATTGGCATCACTATCAAGATTAGGTTTCTTAATTTTTCTAATCTCTACTAGCTAGCTGGCTATGTGTATCCTTTTCTACTCAGAAACCTAGCTCTATATAGTCAACAAGTTTTCGCAAGAAGTATTAATTAATGTTTTTCATTTATTTATTCCTAAAGTGTTGAATATATAATTAAGAAAGACCCACGATTTTATTTTGTGTAAATTAAATTGATCCAGTATTAATGATCTTATCGTAGCCCCTCGTAATCGACGGGTCGAGTTGTTCGAATCGCGACAGGTTGGAAGATTAATGAATATGTTTGTGTGACACTCTAAATCTAGTTAAAGGCTTTCAACAAAAAAGAAGTATCGCACTTATTTCCGTATCAGATTCTCAAACTCGATTTGTGCAGAGTTCATGCCATAATCAATCGTTTATACAACACTGTTGATGTAAGAATTAATAAGTAAGTTCTGAAATGGGGGACAAAGGAATTCCAAGGTGCACTTGTTTATGCTAAAAAAAAAAATAAAATAAATGTTATCAAAGACCATCTTAAAAAATTCACCTTTATTATTTATTCACTATTCTTTTCATGGTCTAACGAAAATTCATAAAAACTTCGAAGAGCCAATCTTTCCGTACGTACAAAACAAATAAGATTCATTGGCATGCATGGGTTAGATTAAGTATATATGCAAACTAGGTAAAGCAGTATAATGAGCCAAACCCCTAAAGTTAATTAATTATAATGATCGCTCAAAACATCACTTGGCCAGCTAAGCTGATTCACTAATGTCAAACATTTAATTAGCTTTTGTCGATTATATTGTTTTGATCAACAATTTTTGTTTTTTCTGTCTCATGTTATGTTGTTAATTATTTTTCCAACCTACCAAAAAATAAATATTTATATTCTCTCACTTCTTCCCCCCATGTTCACCACTATCAACAGCTATATATACCATGCGAAGTACACATCGTACCACCAATATTTATTGAATTATATGTAATTTGTAATATCGATATCTAATAGATAAGAAGATATTACTCAATATTTTTAAACGGTGACCCATCAAATTGCATTGCTAAGAATTTTGTAGTTTCAATTGAACAATTTAGGGTCACTAGCTAGTTAATCAAATCTAAGATAAAGCTAAAACGATCCCAAAAAAAACAAATTAGGTTCTTTCTTTCTTTTTTCTTTTTCTTTTTTTAAAATATTGGGTGTGGCAAAGTGATTTATCCGGACGTGCCTTACTTGGTCGAGCTTTCGAGTTCTATTTCCACTATCGTCATTTAAAGGTATGAGTCTAAATAAAAAAAATTTCGATGTTTTAGAAGTGTTCTTTTTTAGGAGTAGGGACTTGCATCTTCTTAGAATTTAGCTCGGATACCCAAATTTTTAAAAAAATGTATTTTATTGTAAAATTTATTTAATAAGAAAAGTAGTTGAAAATTTTATTATGTATGACATAATGTTGCAAATAATAAATGTCTTTTATTGTACAATTTATTTGATTATACATTATAGTTAAAAAATTTATGAAGACTATGTTGTACTGTAACGGACAAAATCAAGTCACTTGATTTTTAAAATATAGGGGATTTAGATGAACGGTTATTGTTCAGTATTTAACTCGAGTTGTTGAGTATGAATATGCTATATATATATATCTACTAATACAAAGTATTGCATGTACTTATTTACCTCTAAATTCCAGCTTAATTAAGATTCTCCTTTACTTTTTAACTATAAAAAATGCTAAGAAGACGTAATTCTCAACATTGTATTACGTGATAGTGTATAACGTAACTATTTTTAACCACTTTAATTTTTTTTTTCTTTTCTATGTTGTTTCAAAATAACGCCACATCAACGTGAGTTGAGAATTTATGTTCTTTTAACTACTTCACTTTTTCTGCTCTACTATATATTTTCTTTATTCATATATAGTGAGCCCTGCTTTGCTAAGAGCATACACTTATGGGCTATTTGGTGCATGAGATTGAACTATTTTTAATCTTAATCCCATATTTAAAGGTGAGATGGGATGAGATAAAAATAATTTTACCTCACCATTTTATCCCCTTCGAGAGTAGGTATTCTTTTTTTTCTTGCAATTTTCTTCTTAAAAAAAATCAAATAAAAAAAATTCCACTTTTTTTTTAAAGGTTTAATGTAATTTAAAAAAAAAAATATCAATCTAATTTAATCTCAAACATACCACCAAACACATGATTACTTTATTTTTAATCCAATTCAATCTAATTTCATAAAATAATCATATCTTATTCTGCGCACTTTAGGGCTCGTTTGATGCAGAAATATGATAAAATTATTTTTATAAAATTAAATTAAATTAAATAGGATAGAATATAATTAGATTAAAAAATAAAGTGATCATGTATTTGTATTTGACGTAACATAGAATAAGTTTTAAATTAAAAAGTTAAAATTTTAAATTATAAGTTAAAAACTCATTAATTCCATATCTTAAATTTCAACTATACCAAGTTTTAACTATAAACAATTAAAATAATAAATAAATAAATTGAAGCAATCACCAAAAAACTAAAAATAAAATGAAAATAAAATATAATATAATCATGTCTCATCTAATACGGGTACCAAAGGTGGCCTTACGCTCTTAACTAAACCCGTGCGCTAGCTAGCTATCTAGCTCTCTACCTCTCTCGCTAGCTTCCTCCCTCAACTCTCAACTACTGTTTCTTTCTACTACTAAGGACATGTACCTTTGGAAGTGACCATACATCAAAAAGCATAATTAATTACCTCAAATAATGCAATTTAATAAACTGAATCATCAGTTGAAACCACATTTAATTTGTTTTTATCTTATTTCCAATGTCCTTCAAAGAAGACATTTAAATTTAAATTCTGTCACGCGAAGGGGACCTGACCGGGATGAAGCCTCGGTCAGCAGACATGGCAGGATCATGTATGGGGGCAACCGGGCAAGACAAGAGGGGCACCCCCTCCACGTGCGCTAACCCCACCCCTCCTGTCCCCACCTGCCCCTCCCCAAAAACCAACGGCCCCGATAATCATAACACAAATCTCGACGCAATCCAACGGCTTTGACGCGATACCTTAACTCTCATTGTCATGGGGACATGCACGCACGCACGCACGCTGCTGCTGCTCTCTCTTCGCGAGAACCAATGGCCCACGGCCCACGCTTTTAAATCTTTTTTATAAAGAAGAGATAAATATAAATATATATATATATAGAAAGAAGAGATAAATATTTATAGAGGGATGGAAGGACCTTGAAATAAGGGTTTGAATGTGCGGGTCACGAGGGGACCACGTGGTTGTTCGTTGTACATTGAACGAGAAAATAAATAAATAAGTGGGGGGGGGGGGGGGGGGGGGGCGGGGTTTGTAAGTTTGTGGGTACGTAGTAGTAGTATTAGTTATATATATATATATATATAAATAAACAAATAACACAGATAGGGTTGGAAGTATGTATGGACACACAGACAAGGGTACACGATATACGAGGAGAGGAAGGGTTGGATGGTCATTATTTTGTGCCATTGACCAAAGGGAATCTATCCTATACAGCATATATAATATAATATAATAGGGGAGAATCCTGCACAAAATCTTTTAAGAGTCACTTATTGTGGTGATAACGTATTATTTTTTGTTTGTCATATTAATTGCAAAGAGATATCTATCTATAATACGAATATAATTTCATTTTATAAGGCATTAATCAGAGGGATTGATTTGGAAGCTAAAACCCACTTGGCCAAATTGGTTGGTTTATGCTGGATTTTGATTCCACCCCAAAAAAAAAAAAAAAGAATAAAACCTACCCAACACATCTACTATGCAAGATGTTGATTTGCTACTTCTTCAACACCAGTATAAATTTTCAAAAAATAATATAAAGGGTACTGAAAGAATTTAAGGTATTGAAAGGGCGACAACACGCTAAAAGACATTTGAATGGGCCTTTTGTGTTATTATTATTTTCAAAATGTTTCATCATTTGTGATTCTTCCTTTCTTCTTTCTTTTTTGTAGTTAAAGATGATCACCCCTGTTTTTGACAAAGAAACACCGCAACATAACATTATGTATAAATTGAAATGAAATGGAAGTTGATGGCTACCTCTGAGGTCTGTGCTCCCCCCCTCCTATATATCTTACTATTGCAATTTCCTAAACCCCTTGGTGGATGGGGGGGAAAAAGAAAGAAAACCATACTAGTATTAGTGAACATGAGAAAGTGACATGAACCACTACCTAGCTAGTGCGTCGAGGCTTTATTATTATTATTGCCTCGTTCCTGCATAGCTGTGGATTGTAACTTTTTGAATGGGCCATAAAAGGCTATATCTTGGTTGGATTTGAGCAGGCGTTTTCCGCTGCTTCAGTCAAGAATATATAAAGTAAGAAACTCATCTATAGTTCTAAGTAAGGGTTCTAAACTATTAATTTCAAGACTGTAAATGACTGGAACACCATCTCATATTAATCAGCTTCCTCTACTCCTCCGCTCTATCCAGGGCTATGTATGTTATATTAGGTCTATCTCTACCCCTTATTGTTATCATCTAGTGTTAAAAAAGTCACTTTTCGTAACTGGTGGTGCATCTAAAGATCAGCCTTGTATGTGTCCAAACCACCTTAGTCTGTCTGTATAATAAAATTACCTTAGTTTAAAAAAATTAAATAAGAACCATGTGGTGTAGCTGAGTATGGGACCAAATAAAAGATATTCAAATACAATTGAGATATAATTATTTTCAATGACAAAAATTCACAACAATCCACAGTAAAAGAGGAACGAAATACAGAACAATCACCAAGGTGAATGTTCAATAGTGTGATCACAAGATGATGAGAGCTCCTTAACAAGAATCCAGTAAAAGGCGTGTTCCTTAAGACCAGGCATATTCCTTAAGACAACGCATATTTTCAAGCAATTCCCGCATTAAATAACTGTTAACTTCAGATCTCTCTAACCGCAATGAATTCATTGTCAAATAATAGTGTAAAGGAAATCTATGCTACTAGCAACTAATTCCAGAAAACTGTTACAAGCTAAACAAGAAGAATGCAAACAGAATAAATCAGCCATTTCTAATCTATTGCTGAGACTGCAAACTAAAATTTTAATAGAAAGGCCAGTCTCACCATCTAAATCTGAGTAGAGATTCTCAGCGCTTCTTAGAGACATCAACAGTCTTACCCCTGCGGCCAGTGGTCTTAGTGTGCTGACCACGAACTCGGAGACCCCAGTAGTGCCTCAAACCACAGTGGTTCCTGCAAGCCAACAGATCAGTTAAACATTACGACAATTCTCTCATTTTAAGTCTAACAACAAAGAAGGAAAACAATCTCGGAATACAAGTCTCCATAACCATTAATCTCATGTTGAGTGCTCATAGACACTATGCTAAAACTCTGAAAATGATAGATAATGGCCCTTTTTTTTTCAATTCTATTCAAACCTATTTCAGATTCAGGCCAACCAAAGGGTAGTTTCTTGTTTTTTGCATATCCTCTATTTTGGCATACGAGAATTATATCTGAATACAAAGTAGACACATACTGCAACAATCCACACATAGCCTTCAATAAAAGCATTTGACATAAAAGCCACTTCAAAAATGATATTTCTCAAGTTGCTAGCTTTAACAATCCATACTTCATACCTCACAACTTTCAAATCCCTAATGATCTTAATTCAAGCAATGAAAACCATCTAGTGGAATATGTTATTCTATTGAATTAACTCCCAAAGAGATTTGTGTTTAGTGCTTCAAAGTTTCAAACAGATAGCATGATCCTACACAATAGTATTAAATAAAGAGACTAAAAAGAGAACTTGATTAACAAAAGCAACCAAAGGTTCATGAGTTTCATTAATGGAAAGACAATAAAGCATTTGATAAAAAAATAAGCTCCCGTCACTTGCAAAAGATTGTCGCTTTGGGCCTTGCTGTCCTCGTTGATTTGCCTCCACATGCAAGCACCCGTGCTTGAGAGACTGTCTGAACAGCTTGTTCGGAAAGCATCTTGAAGCCTTGTCACGTGGAAGCCTTCCAACCCATACAGCCTGCCCTCTCATGTTGCCCATAACCAACAAGTCTAAGGCAACTTCACATATTTAGCCTAGGGTTTCTCCTCACCACACAACCTCAAGTGCATGCACCTGCGCACATGAGGCTTGTCTGAACAACCCATCCCAAAAGCAACTCGAAACGTGCTATGGAAGCCCACCAACCCATGTGGCCACCCTTACACGTTGCCTTCAAGGCCATTACGAGTGTTCACAGGTCCGAGGCAACTCCACATATTTAGCCCAAAGTTTCTGCCACTACATGGTAGATGTGAGACTATCACAAACCACAATCTACCCCCCTTAGTGCCCTCACTAAGACCACTGCACACCTCCAGTAGCCCTAGGGAAAGGTTCTAATATCAATTTGTAATAGCCCTTGGGACTTGTAATAGATTATCCACTATAGGCCTTAGTGCCCTCATGCATTTGCCCACCCACCACCATGCATGTGAGGCCAATTTGAACAGCCCTCCGGAAAACAATCTAAAGTCTGCTACATGGAAGTTTGCCTACCCACACTAACCGCCCTCTCAAGCCGCCATCAAGGTCCCTCCAACAAGTGTTCGCATGTCCAAGACAACTCTAAATCCTGGTTCGAAAATCAGAAAAAATTGCCATTTTTTGGGTTTTCTAAACCACCAAAGTGTAAAGTGGATGTAACATAAAAAATGTAGAAATTCGCCGAAAAAATTCAACAAATTCGACAAAATTTTAATTTTCAATTAATAAAACACAAAAATTCGACATAAAATTCAATGAAATTCGATAAAACTCAATAAGATTCAATGAAGTTCAACAAAGAACTAAACATGTATTATTTCATCAATAAAAAAAAAATCAATAATTATGCATTATTTTTAACTTCATCAACCAATATACCAATATAAAATAATAATAATAATCATAAGCTAACAAATTATGTAATTTAATGAGATATGCCTTACCAAGAAAAGAAGAAGAAAAACAAGAAAAACAAAAAAAAAGAAAAAAAAAAGTTATAGTAAGACAAATTTAAAAATAGATTGAAAGATATCCTAAAGCCATCTTCTTTTAGCTAAAATCTTATAAAAACAAGATGAAAAAGCAATACATTTAAATAATATTTAGCCTAGGGTCTTTCCCACTACACGATTGATGAGGGACTAGCAACATAGATGACACTAAAACCTATCTCCTACATAAAGCTATTGGTTTTTTTCACAAAAAGATAAATTTTCAAAAGCCATTTCTAGACAAATAAATACAGAAAGCTAGTCCAAGAAAAGCTAGAAAAGCACAAGGAAAACATAAGCGTGCAAATTATCAACGTATCAAATTGATGAGCCATATGATGTGATAGCGAGACATAGTAGTTGAAAATAAAGAGTGAGCTGAAACTACAATATCCAAAAATCAATTTTGGTTAATTCCCAAGAGATCACCTATGGGAGCAACACACACACACACACATACAAATACATAAATGTATATGTAAAGAGGCCTATCAAAGTTGGTTTTGCCATCCTCAACCTAAACCACCTTCACTATTCCAATGAGAATATCCAACCAAAGAATCTTGCCTGTCTAATCTTTTAAGACCTTGATAGTTATCTAAGCACCAACTTATGACTCAATCATTCTAAAATTTGTTTTTTATAGGATAAGTAAATTAACCATGCCCTTTATTGCCATTGAGTTAACTGATGTTTCCTACTCTTGTAATTTAAATAACCCCACAAAAGGAGAGCAAGATAAGGTGGAGATAATATTAGTACCATTTTTGCACACTTTCTTTAACCACTTCTATGTTAAAGTAAAATACCAAAACTAGACTAGGACCTCCCTAGGCAAATGTGCGACTGCTATCTTCTTACATCAAAAGCCACTACATTGACTCTTTCCACTTCCACAAGTACCCTTGCTAGGTCATGCTCCTTTGAGATGGCAATGGACTACTCCAACTCATCCAAGGCTACAAGCTCAAGGCTTGAAGAAGATTCAAGGATTCCTCCTCTTGAACCATAAATCTCCCAAGATTTTATCTAAATTAATTGTTTTTTCAATCCTCCTTCCCCCCAACTAAGATCAAACACAATCTAGTTCTACATTGTCCAACAAACAAATAATTCTTGTCAAAACCAACAAATTTAGAACAAAGAAGTTATACTATGATCCTTGCATCTCCTAGACAGGGAAGGAAAATGATTTCTAACTCAATATAATTAGTCAACTTCTCCTAAAGAGCTCAGAGTGTGTTGCACATCCCAATCCCTCTCTCCTCTACCAACCATGATAAATACATGCATGGATGAGTTAAGGTCACGAAAGCCATTAGGATAGGGATTCTAAGTAGGATAAATAAGAGGGTTTCGACTATCACATTGTAGGGTGGATCATGAGTTATGAGATTTTTTTTTCAAGCCGCATAAAAGCAAACTTTGATATGTAAATAAAGATATCAATATAATAGATAAGTTACCCTTATTGTCACTCAATAGAGCCGCACATGAGATCTTCAACTCATGGGGATCCTTCATCAACTCTTTCAAAGTCATTGGATCATTTCCTACTTCAGAAATCACTCCCTTTTTCTGCTCCATTTTGAAGAGCAACTGTGACCAATTCAATCACGTTTTCAAGTTCCAATTGAATCTTGTCCATTTTTAAACTATATTTTATAAATGAGATCATTTATCAAACAATGGCTTTGGTCAACTTATGATTGAACGACTTGGATTAGTTACTAATGATACTTGGTTGAAATTCATAGAAAGCATCTAATCAATTATGAGTTTAATAAGGGCTTTCAACATGGGCAAAAGAATGTCAAATTAGCGCAACTTTCAAAAATGATGTCAAATCTGCCCAACTTTGATCATCAAAATGGCCACGTGGGCAAGGAGTGACTTTTTTTTTTTTTTAAAATCCACACAGAAGGCGTCTTCTCAAAAGAAGCCTTATGTATTTTATTTTTTTTTATATTGATGCCTTTCTCACAAGTTTTTTTCTTTTTTTTCTCCCCTCAACCCACCAATAAATGTCACCAACACCTATCAGCTATATATTTTTTTTCTTCAAACCACTTCCTGCACATCCCAATATGTGCCTTTGAATTATTCAAAGGGGCCATACTCTGCCCCAATGGCCTGGTGAGTTTTTAACCCCGCTAAAAAATAAGCTTATATTAAAGCTTTATCTATGATGCTAACTTATTTAAGACCACCACGAACTACCGGTTGGGTTTTTTCTCTTTTAACCACTTCGAGCACATCCTAATATGTGCCCTCAAACTGCCCAAAGTGATCATACCCTGCCCCACTACACCAATGAATTGTTGACCACCCCCCTCCCCTCGAAAATCAAGCCTCTATCAAAGCTTTATCTATGAAACTAACTTGTTTAAGGCCACCAAGACCTATCGATTGAGTTTTTTCTATTTCAATTTTCAACCACTTCAAGCACGTCTTAATATGCCCTTCAATTGTCCAAAGTGACCATATCCTGCCTTGGTACATTGGTCAATTTTTGAAACCCCCTCCGAAAATCAAGCCAATATTAAAGCTTTATCTATGAATTCAACCTATTTAATACCACCACGGCCTATCAACTGGGTTTTTTCCCTTTTAATCATTTCGAGCACGTCTTAATTTGTGCCCTTGAACTGTTCAAAGTGGTCATACCCCACACTGGTACATTGGTGAATTTTTTACCCACCCTCCGACAATCAAACTTATATTAAATCTTTATATATAAAGCTAACTTGTTTAAGGCCACCACGACCTATTTTTCTCTTTCTTCCACATCTCAATATGTGCCCTTGACCTATTCAAAGTAGTCAAACCCCACCTCGGTACACCGGTGAATTTTTTACCCCGTTTCGAAAATCAAGCCTATATTAAAAGCTCTTTCTATGAAGCTAATTTGTTTAAGGCAAACAACCTATCGTTGGGTTTTTTTTTTCTCTTTCAACCACTTTGAGCACGTTTCGGGTTAAAAAGTCACCGGTGTATTGGGGTAGGGGCATGACCACTTATATTTTTGGTTAATTTAAACAATGACGCCCCTTCAAGGGTCATCATTGCCTAAAGACTCCCCTTGAAGAGACGCCTTTATAAAAACCTTTTTTTTATTCATGGTAAAAAAAAAATTGCACAAGAGATTTCTTTTTGAAACCCTTGCAATAACTTTAGGGTTTCAAAAAGAAACTCTCCTTCTTGCTTAAAAAAAAAAAAAAAACCTCCCCTCCTGCACATCTCCAGCATCACAGTATCTCTGACATAGCACTATCGCAGTGTCTCCTCCTTCGTATTGTTGTGGGAGGAGGAGATGTTGCGAAGGAGGAGACGTTGCAACAGTGTGATGCTGGAGACGTGATGGAGGGGCAGGTTTTTTTTTTTTTTAACCAAGAAGGGGTTTCTATTTGAAACCCTTACGTTATAGCAAGGGATTTAAAAAGAAACCCCTTAGTGCGATACCTTTTTTTAAGTTTTTTAACCATGAGTTAAAAAATGGCTTATAATAATAGAGCCCCTGCAAGGGGCACTACCTTTAGGTAATAACGCCCCTTCTCTTTGTTTAAATTAGTCAAAAATGGTTTGTGCCTTGCAATCGAACAAATAGGCTCCTCTCATTTTAATAACGGCACCCCTTCAAGGGACATCATTACCTAAAAATGCCCCTTGAAGAGGCGTCATTGTTTAAATTCTTTTTTTTTTTTCAAAGGCCTTGTCAACGTAGGCTCCGACATGGCACCTACATGAGTAAAAGTTGCCTAAACTTGAAAATACTATGATTTTTTACCTATTTTTGTCAATATTAAGTTTATCATGCCTATTTTTGCAAAAAATCCTTAAATGAGTTAGCTTCATAAATAAAACTTTAATATAAGTTTGATTTCCAAAGTAGGTAAAAAATTCACTAGTGCATCGAGGCGGGGTATGACCACTTTGGACAGTTCAAGGGAATATATTGGGACAAGCACGTAGTGGTTGGAAGAGAAAAAAATCCAACCGACGGGCATTGGTGGCGTTAATTGGTGGATTGTGGGAGAAAATTAAAAAATAAACCTTTTGATAAAGGTGTCGTTTTAGAATATAAAAAGTTTATGTTAAAGACATCTTCTAAGAAGACGCCTTCCACATGGATTAAAAAAAAAAAAACACTCCATACCCATGTGGCCATTTGAATGGTCAAAGTTAGGTAGATTTAACATTATTTTTGAAAGTTGGCAAAATTTGACATTATTTTGCCCAAGTTGGGCAATCATGTCAAAAACCCAATTCTAAGATTATTATGTTTAATAGAAAAACAAATTTCCTTGTTCATTTCTAGGCAATCACTTATTCATAAACCATGTGTGGAGCTACTAGTTTTCGTTTCCACCATCTCATGAAAAGCTTATACACATAAGAAAACATTTATTTAACAACTCTAACAAAAAAATGTCAAAATCATCTAAAAATTTGGACTTTAACTCAAATAGTAGAGCCCTAGTCTGCATTATGAAAATTTACAACCCAAATTGTAGCACTAACAGTATCAATTTGAGTAGATATCATAACACCACGGAGGTAAATTTTCTGAACTTCTCCAAATTTTGTTGAGGATCTCAATTTTGATTCATTGGATTACAAATTATATGAAAAGATTTAAAAAAAAAAAAAAAAACAAAACGGAAAGCAAAATTACCATCAAAGTTGGGTCAAAAAAAAGATTTTTCTTTTTTTTTTTAACTTTCAAATTTAAAATTGTAGCAAAAACATAATGCTGATTTCAGTTTTGTTAGATGAGTTTCCAAAGGATTACAAATATATAAGAGTGAAGCTCCATCTCAAATACAACAAATATAACCATATAATCATGAAAGGAAGAACACATTAAGATTTAAGAACTCCAATATTGACATAAAGGAAAAGATCATGCAATTTATGAACTATGAGTAATTAATCAACAATTTTTTTATGTATGTTAATAATGAAGTTGTAAGATAATTTGTTGCTCACTCGATGTGTTATACATTATTGAGGTTATAATTTTTTTTCTCTAAACCTTACATTTTATAATTTAATAATAAAGGGCAGCTAGGTGTACAAAGGTCCCACATGCGTGGGGTCCCGGGGAGGGTCGGACCATTTCTGGGTCTATTGTACACAACCTTACCGCATCACAAGAGGTTGTTTCCACAACTCGAACCCATGACCACATGGTCACACGACAACAACTCTTACCGTTGTGCCAAGGCTCACTGTCACATTTTATAATTTAATGTATTTCAAAAATGTTTCATGCTACACTATCAACAATCTTGAAGGATATATGGATATTCTCAACATTTCAAAGAAAATTCCCTACACTTCTATAGGATGTTCGATTTTTCACAAAAAAAAAAAAATTCCATGTTGAATTCGACTTCCCAAATTAGTTTTGAATTTTAAAAGATCGAAGTTCAAGAACAAAAATAAACATGCAAAAAAGAACGCTATGATCTCTGCTAGTTTGATAATAAAAGAAATGGAGGAGAAAGAAGGTTATATGCTAAACAAAATTATGTTGTCTACTAGTTTGATAATAGTTGCATAATTTAATCTTTTTGAATTGAAACACTAACAGCCATATTCCTTACACTGCAGACCCCTTCATCGTCATTCACTCAATCGCCAAAAGGAAAGCTATTAGACCTTTTCTACAACGAGAAAACACTTCTATTTCTACACTCTTGAGGAAACCATATAGCATTATTTGCTTCTTGGATGAAAGGATGACTGCACAAATGGATTATTAAGGGGTGACATGTTTGCCACAGTTTTCATGCAATGGTATTATGCAGCTAGCAAAGCATGCCAACCTCTAGGCCTCTCCAAATGGGAGTCAAATGAATTTGATAAATCTTCTTGAGTTGAGTCCAGCAATAGGACCAGGAGTCGCATAATAAAATACAGCTAGTGAACCTCTTTGTTTGAGAAGCAAATGAATGTTTGCCCATTACAAATACCTTCCTATGGCTATGGACCACAAGGTTGTTTAGCATTCAAATCTTTCTAAATATTGTGGATTACTAAAATGAAATATGAAAAACCAACAAAAAACCAGAAAAATATACATCATTGACAAAAAAGGTCAAATTTCAAAGAAAGTGCTCATTTAGTTTTATAGTTGGATGAGCAATTCATCATTAATTCTTCCTCACACCAAGTTGTCAAAATAAATAAATAAACAAACATTGGTAACTTGTTAACTGAATTCCCATCAGAAATGCCAGTGATGAAGCTTTTAAAGATAAATAATAGTAATTATAGTATTACTCTAAGGATAAGAAAATTTGAAGTGAAATCATATTCAAGCACCATACCATATACATACAACATAATGGAAGAAAGCTAAAAAAATACCTGATCTTCTTCAATCTCTCCAAATCATCTCTCAGTTTCATATCCAAGGCATTTCACACAACCTGAGAATATCTACCATCCTTGTAATCCTTCTTCCTGTTTAAAAACCAGTCTGGGATTTTGAACTGTCGGGGGTCAGCAACAATCACCATGAGATTCTCCAGCTCTGCCGCAGATAATTCACCAGCCCTAGAAATTTAAAACTTTACTAAGAAAAGCCCCAAAACAAATCTGTACTGGGTTTAAAATAAAGAATATAAATCTTTAACTTGATAGGATTGAGCATACCGACTAAAATGAAGAAGTTTAAAAGAAGCAAAGCCCCATGAAAATGATCCATCGATGCATTAATCACATACCATAACAAATGAACAACATCAAGACTGAATCTTCTTTATTTCTTCTTTTTAGCTGTCACAATTGAGGTTTGCTTCTTAGCATGACTTAAACTAGCTACTTATACTAAGGACTTACACTAGGGGCAATGAGACATGTCCCATGAAAAAGCATTTTAAATCAATAAAAGATACAATCAAGTTGTTAAGTGATGTGGAAAACTGACTAGTTTCTTTTCTTTTTTTCTTTTCTTTTTTGTCATTAGTAATTGACTAGTTGATTAGTGACTAAATTAACATGGTTTGCTATTCCTTTTTGTTTAGTCGTACTAGACACATGTACAGCTTTGGTTTTTCTTTGTACTGAGCTCAATTAATCTGTCTCCAAGAACATCAATAGGTTCCTTTTGTCAGAAACTCTTCCTCTCTATCTGAAAATCCTTTTCTCTTTTCTATAAAACTGTCTATATAAGAGCTCTATTCAATCCGAATAGATCCTTCCAATCAACTTTTGCAGCACCTCCTAGGACATCTTCGAGAACAAATCCAACTGCAAAACCAACTATACAACTAATTCAACATCCTCAGCTCATTCACCAAAACTCCCTTCTTTGAGCCAACCTCTAACTGTTAAGCTAGATGAAAACAACTATTTGCTCTAGAAGAACCAAATATTGAATGTGACAAAAGCAAATAGATTAGAGGCATACATCAATGGAGCTCGTCTTGAACCATCAAGATTCATAGATCCGCATCATCAGATGGTGAATCCACAATATACATAGTGGTAGAGATTCAATGATTCAATCGACTTCTTATGAGCGAGCTGGCTTATGCATCCTTGACATAACCTAAACTCAATTAGATCAAGGACTCAACAATGTTTTAGATCTGGGAAGCTTTAGAGGAACATATGCAACAACTCACAATCTTGAGTCTTGGGAGTTACGAACAAAAATCCAGATCATCAAGAAAGATGGCATATCTGTTGAAGAGTATGTTCTAAAGCTTAAAACTCAACTTACTTTCATTGATGAACTTGTAGTGAACAAAGATTAACTGATCTATCTTTTTTTGCCTCTATTCAATCTAGACCTGACTTACCTACACTTAAGAAAGTTCATAGCCTGTTATTAAGTTTCGACTTGTGATTGTAGCGACAAAAAGCTATTAATCAACTAAATTTTGCCCAGGCTTATCTTGCTACTTATTCAGAAAACTAGAAAAATAAAAAAAAACCTAATCATCCTAGCTTCCCAACTCAAGTGCAGAGATCTTATATTCTTATTCTCCACAGGTTTCAACCAATTTCTCTTCCTCACTTCAATATTAAACATTCAAATCATCATTTCCAACTACAAAGCCACATACCCAACGATCTAAGGGAAAATGGAATCCTAAACATCATTCTTTTCAATCAAATGGGAAGCGTTCACACATACTCTGTTATCTTCGTGCTACTATTCAATATGGTTTAGCACTACAAACATCTTCCAACTTGTCTCTTAAGTTTTACAATGATATTAATTGAGTCAGTTGTCTCAATGATCATCATAACGTGAGTGGATATTTCCCTTTCCTTGGTCCTAACCATATTTCGTGGTCCTCTTCTAAAGAGAAGGTCATTTCAAGATCTAGTGGTGAATCTGAATATTAGGGATTACTGATTAGCCAATGTTGCAGCTGAAATTTGTTGGGTTGAATTGGTTCTTCACAAATTTCATATCTTCCTTCCTTCTCTCCCACTGTTACTCTATGACAACATAGCAGTACTTATCTCACAACTAATCTCATCATGCATGCTCAAATAAAACATGTTATTGTATTACCGCCATTTCATTTAAGAGTGTGTCATGCATCACTCTCTACTAGTTCAGTTCACTCCTCAAAAGCAGCTCGTTGATGCTATAGCAAGGTCACTGTCCTAACACAGCCTGTGAGCTTGAGAGGGGATGTTAAACCACGTTTTGTAACTAACTACTTGTTCAGTGAACTAGCTTAATGTGGCTAGCTATTCTTTATATTACTGTAATACACAGGTGTAAACCTATGGTTACCCTTTGTAGCCTCTCTCTCTGTATATAATGAAAGCAATATGCTAGAGACTACAGCTTTCTTTTGTCTAAAACTCTTCTTGCTACTCCTTTTCTCAAACTCTGTTTCCAAAACTAAAGAATAGCTAATCACATTAAGCTCGAAACCTCACAATAACAATAAATCCAACAAAAACACGATATGCTCGCCGGAGATAACATCAATTTAAAAAAAAATGCGAAAAACAAAACGCAGAACAGAAATCCAACCTCTTATTCATGTCGACATCGGCCTTCTTACAGACAATATTGGCGAATCTCCGGCCAATACCTTTAATGGAGGTCAGAGCGAACATAATCTTCTGCTTTCCATCAACGTTGGTGTTCAGAACACGCAAAATGTGCTGAAAATCCTCGTTCGCTACCAGAGACTACTAATTGGCAATAGCAGCAGATACACAAAATCAGATATGCTGATTAAATCAATCAATAAACAGAGATCACAAAGATATGAATTCCAACAAATTCTATTCGTTCAAATCAGTCATGAAATAGAAATCAGCAAATACATGAAGCTACAGAGAAGGAGAGACAAAGTACCATTTTGAGTGTAGAGATAGAGATACCAGCTGATGAGCGAGAGGAATTCGCTATCTCCAAATCTATAAACGGAAAGACTCCAGAGAACTGAAATTAGGGTTTAAGGAAGGTTCAGTGTAGTAGTGTTGCAGAGATCTGAAATTAGGGCTTTTGCGGCCAAGCCAAAATCTGGGTCAGGATCAAACCGGGCCTTGACAATGCAATCCCTTTTACGTCTGTTTGTTTGGACCACCCGGCCCCGATTTCAGATTTATTTTTATTATTAATATACATTTTTAATTATTAAATTGGGTGACAAAAAAACTATTAAATTCATATAAATGTCCGTTTGGATTGGATAGGATAGGACTAGTTTTAGTTTTTATCCTCCGTTTGGAGGTGAGGTGGGATAAGATAAAAATTATTCCACCTTACCGATTTATTCCGCTATCTTTTTCTTTTTCTTTTTCTTTTTTTTTTTCTTTTTTATCTTCGCCATCTTCTTCTTCTTCTTCTTCTTCTTCTTCTTCTTCTTCTTCTTCTTCTTCTTCTTCGTGCTGCATATTTCTTTTTCTTTCGCTAAAAAAAAAAAAAAAAAGCTGGTTTGCAGCGATTTTGCAAACCAGCGATGCTGGTTTTGTTTTGATTTTTTTTTTACATAGGTTAAATATAATTTTTTTAAACATTAAGTTACAAAAAAATATTTAATTACTTTTTTATTCCAATTCTAAATATACCACCAAACATATCATTACTTTATTTTTAATCTCATCTTATCTCATCCCATCCAATCCAATCCAATCCCATAAAAATAATTTTATCTTATTCCACGCACCCTTAGGGCCCAGCCAAATCCAACCACATTTTCCTATCTCTTCACTCACTTCATCAAAAAATTAAAAAGACAAAACAACCCTCATGTGAAGTTACCAAAAATGACGTGTATTAAACCCCTTAAACTCACCCACCTCACTCTTCACCCACTCACTTTCCACCCAAAACTATTCAACAATCCAACTCTCCAACAACTGTCAATCTGTAATCTTGCCATTTTATTGTATTTTTTTGAATCAAAAGCATATTTTCAAGTGTTCGCAAGTTGTTCGGCTAGTGTTCAAAGTGGAAGTGTGCACCATCAAGCAAGTCGTTCGATCTACAATGGAAAGGGATACAAGCTGTTTTTCACCCCTTACGGTACGTGCATTTGGTATCTATACTACTTTTATGCTAAAACAAACTCAAAATCGAAGAGAAAAATGGGGAGAAAAATGGGGAGAAAATGAGTTTCGAAACCTAGAAAATCACCCCCCATTTTGCTATGTTTGACCCTGCATGGACTCACATAATGTGGTATGCCAGACCATAAGTGGTCGGCCATATATATTCGGTCCAACTTGTTAGGGTCGGACAAATAAAAAATGAGTGGTTGGAAACACCCTGTCCGACTAATCACAGTCGGACAAAGCATTTTGAGGGTTTTTTTAAGTTTTTTTTTGTTTTCTTGTTTTATTTTGTATATAACACTGATTTTGAATTGTAATGCATCAGGATGACGAGGGATTTAATGAATCTAATGTTGTTGGCTCTGAGTTCGTGTTGGTTCGGGACTACATTGATGAGTTCACAACTGATATTGTGTCTAAAAATAAAGCCGAACTTATTGCATGGACAAGGGAAGTAGGCTGGGAAAATGGTTTTGTGATCGTTATCAAGAGCTCAGATTCAGGGGGGACAACGGGTAGGCGACCATGTAACTCCCCGTATGTACGAGTCAAACTTGTATGTTGATTTATATGTATTGTCAGGATTATTTATACGCGTATACGTATATACTTGACCTTAGAATGATGAAAATACAAGTATGGTAGGGTTATTGATGCATTAAGATGATAGTTGTGTCATGAAATGTCTCATGCTTAGTGAAAATTTCAACTAAATTTCAAGGAACGCACTCCTCATGGAAAAACAGAGAAAAAAAAAATTTCTGGGCAGGGAAAGAACACACTCCTTAAAGAAGGAACACGCTCCTTTGAGTCACTAACAGTGTTTTTAATAGGTTAGTGTGGCAGTTTACAGGTGTCAAAATACCAAAACTCGAGTTTTTGGGCTCATTGCACCAAAACAAGCTGGGAGAAAATTGAGAAAAGATAGAGGAAGAAGGGCAACCAAATCCAAGGTAAGAATTCATGGTTTTTAGTTAAAAATTACAGATTTTTGTTCCTTTCTTCAACTTGTGCAACATAAGTGAAAATGGTGTGATTTCAATGGATAGATTGAGAGCTTGGGAAAGAGGGTTTGAGTTGGAAATTTATTGAATTGCTAGAGGAAACTTTGGGTAAGTAGTTCCTTGTTGATTTGGGGTTAAATTAATGATAAATTGACTGATTTTCCATGGTTGAAAAGGTGTTTCCTGCCATGTTGTGTAAGGGTTTCGAGAGCATGATTAATGATGATTTAGATGTGTTTTTAATGTGTTTTATAAATGAAAATTGATTGGGAATTGTTTGACAATGATAATTGCAGAAATTTGTGGAAGGAATTATGAAGTTGATGAATTGGACAACACACACATTGAGGTGCTTGTGCTGTAAATTTGGTGTGAAGTTCGGCAATTTGGGCTAGCGTGGTCTTAGCCAATTTGTTGTGTACTGTGAGTATTTCTATCTTGATTTTTATGTATGGCATTGTTACATATAAACTCTGTTTTTATGATTGAATAACATGTATGTTTACATTGTTTTGCATTGTTTCTAGAATGCATAAAACCTTTGTTTTGAAACATCAAACATACTTAGGCTTACAAGGGTAAGAAAAGTATGTGATTCTTTTCATAGGGGTAAGTCTATAGATGAGGCCCTGGAATGATCGAATGGATCGTTAGGTGAGTTAAGTTCTCCTTATAAATGCATAGTAAGAATACAGACTTACCCATATACCGGACTGCGAGTGGATAGTGAGATAAGTTGAGTTCTTTCTATAAATGCATGATAGGGATATAAACTCACTTATTCATCTGATGGTGAGGATTTATTATTTATGCATTATATGATATGTATAGAGTGGGGCAAAAATGTACTTGATCATGTATTGTTATTTATATGTGACTTGCATACCGGGTTTTATATGATGTTTAAATGTTATGTTTTTTATAAATGCTTATGTAATGTCATAGATAGATTATTCACTGAGTTTGTTGTAGCTTACCCTAATTTCCTTATATTTTCAGGTGTTGATCACAAAGGCAATGGCAAGGCTCCGGACAATTGATCTGAGCTTGTCGGATTGCTAATGTGAGATTTTGTGCAGGGAAATGGGTTTATGTTTATTATTTTGGCTATGTATGTATATTTATAACACTAGTTATGGTATGTTTAAAATGGTAATAAGTTGTATATATATGGTTTGGGAGATGTATTTTGTGGGATTTGAAACTAATGAATGTGAGGATGGAATGACTTGATGTTTTTTTTGTGGATAGGTATATATGGAATTGGATGTGATATATACATGTTATGTGAGATCTTAATCTCGATTTATGTGTTTGGATTTGATGATGTGGACTATCAGGTACATGTGAAACCTCGTATTTATAGCGAGGTTTTACCGAATTTTTTTTGTGTTTGTTTTTAAGAACGAAAGCTGATAGAGTATCGTATACATCTATGTATGGCGTATAAGATATTCTGTGTCGGACGTGACGTCACCCTACAGAGGGGGTCCCAACAAACCACGAATCAAATTTGCATGTGAGAGATGCGGTGTGTATAAATCGAAAGAAACAACAAAGAAGAAAGCCAATAATACCACAACGAAAAAGTGTGATTGTCTTTTTTTATTACGGGGTCAAAAATTAGCTACCGCTCATGATTGGATGATAAAAGTTGATTGCAACACTCATAATCATCCACCTGTTGAGCAGATGGAAGGGTGTTCTTACGCAGGCCGACTGACAAAGGATGAGATGGAAATCCTCGTGGACATGAGTAAGAGTCTAGCAATGCCCAAAGATATACTGACTGCTCTGAAGCGAAGGGATGCAAACAATGCATCTATACTGAAGACAATATACAATGCACATAGCAAGTATAAATTGGTGGAACACGGTGGGAGGTCACAGATGCAATATTTGATGGCAAAGTTAGCCGAAGAACAATACGTCGAGTGGCACAAATCCGTTAAAAAGATTGATCATATACAGGCGTTGTTTTATGCACACCCAGTCTCGATAAACTTGTAACGTTGCTTTCCCAAAGTTTTGGTAATGGATTACACGTATAAGACGAATATCTATCGATGTCCATTACTTGAGATAGTTGGCATTACATCAACTAATCTCACACTTTTGGTCGCACATGTATTCATGGAAAACGCGCAATAAGAGAGCTATAAATGAGCAATTGAGAAGTTGAAAGATCTGGTGGAAGGGTGGCCACAACCAGAGGTTTTTCTTACCGACAAAGACTTGGCCCTGATGAATGCAATGAAAACGATTTTTCCAAATGTTATAAATTTGTTGCGTAGTTGGCACATTAACAAGAATGTTTTGGCAAAATCAAAACCGTTGTTCAAGAATAATAGTGAACACTCGACATTCATGGACATGTGGCATGGTTTGGTGAATTCAGAGTCAGATGAGCAGTATGAAGATAATTGGAAAGTGTTTAACAAGTCTTTTGAAGATTATCCTACGTTTTTTCACTATTTAGCCTATGAGTAGTTGCTGAAGCACAAGGAAAGATTTGTGGCGGCTTAGACAAATGAAGTCATGCATCTAGGTAATGTCACAACAAATTAGGCCGAAAGTGTGCATGCAAAATTGAAGAAACACCTAGGCTCTTCACAGGGAACTTTTGAGACATCATGGATCATTATTCATTCTTTGTTGTTGTTGCAACATTCCGAGATATCATCAGCATTTCAGAAGAGCTTATTCACCACATGACACGTCCACAAACATCCTATATAAGGAGACTTGCGAGGGGTTGTCACGATTTACACACTTGACAAGATCTAAAGAGAATATGAACGTTGCAGGGAGAAACATTTTGAGAGTTCTATTTGCCGGTTCGTGCTGAGAAAAACTCATGGGTTACCCTCTGCACATGAGATCTTTAAATATCAAAAAAATGGCCGGCCCATCCCTACTACTTTAGTGGATGCACATTGGAAGAAATTGGATATGGTTCTCCCTGTTCGAGAGTCCCAAGAACAATTACAATGTCACAAAAGATCGGGGAGTTTTTAAAGGAGTTCGAGTGAAGTGACAAATCTGGGAGCTCAAGAATGCTAAAAAGGTTGAGGGAGATATCCAAGCCATATTATACTATGATCTCTGAGCGTTCCATAAAGAGAAACACTCGAGAAAGACCGAGTTTGAAGTTTGATAAATCAACCAAGAGAGAATCATCACTCTTTGAGCACGTCCTTTCCCAGCAAGATAGTTCTTCCCCTAGAAACACGGTGCGTATGGTGAAGCGACGACCACAACCTAAGGTTCACAACACAATGAACCTCAGCTCGCATATGTATATAAATCAATCTCCAAATGCTCTAAAAGCTTATATCCAACAGGTGAAAAATGTGAATGTTGATGGGCATTGTGATTATCGAGCAGTTGCTCTTTATTTAGGTTATGGGGATGGTGAATGGAAAAGGGTTAGGCAAGAGCTCTCAGAGGAACTCGTGAGCTATAGAGATCACTATGAGGTAGTTTTCCAATATAGTGGCAGAGTTGATGAAATCATGAAGCACTTGACTATGATGAGACTCCAGCCCCATTAAATGCTTAGATGACAATGCCTGAGATGGGTCACTTGATTGTAAGCAAGTACAACCTGACATTTGTACTTATCTCAACTAACCGGTGTTTAACATTTCTGCTACTAAGGAGTGAACCTGTTCCGGCATCTCAAAGACGGTTGTTTGCTATGGGGTTTCTGAATGAATGCCACTTTGTGCAGGTATGAAAACATAATGTATTGTGTTATACCTGTTAATGTCAAGAAATCTATAATTTACCTTGTTTAGATGATTAGCATTGTTAATTGTTAATTTGCAGGTTATTTTGGCCCCTACAAGTCTTGTGCCACCTGTTGCTGCTAATTGGGCGAAGTATCATCTATTGTACACTAAAGGTTGGGACACCCCATATCTAGATTGGATTTTGTATTTTACTAGTAATGTTCACAATGTAGCAATATAGAAACAATTGATGATTGATTTTTTTTTAAACTTCCAAAAAAGATAAACACATGTAATTTTTTGTTCATAGAAGTAAATGAAATTCTCGTTTGAAGTTCAAACATCCATCGCAAAAAATAAAAATAAAAATACAAATCCCAAAAAAAAATACAAATAAGTCTATTCTCGTCTCCTTCGAACTCGTGTTCGAAGTGTATGTTCTTCAACAGCTGCCTCTCTTCGCCCCTCGAGAGCTCTCACCACGTTCAAAATGAGCAATTGGAGTGCGTGAGGCCTCAATGCGTTCAAACTGGACAACTGGAGTTTGAGCTTGTTCTTCTTGTTCTTCTTCTTCTTCTTCGTTTATGCGAGTATCAGATGAAACTTGGATAACTTCATCAATCCCCAGGTACACAACATCAATCGATATCTCTTGTACTTGAGTTACTCTCAAGGACCTTAGCATCGCCAGAAATCGGTTGTCGCGCTCCCTCTAAAAACAAAATATCAAGTAATTCCAAATATAATAAAATCAAAGATATTAATAATTTTTGTAGTGATTGATTTATTACCAAAATTTGTATAGTCTCGGATGAAGATGGTGCTGGAGTATATAGCCGATACTCAGGGTTCTACACCTTTAGATGTGAAATGTTTTCGAACCACTCAAGATATTCTGATACAACATCCCATGGATTAGAAACTTATTTCCCTCGTGCAGCCGCATGTAACAAATGGTAGTCACACCTCTCCCAATACTGATCAATGAACATGTGATAGACGTTGTAATCACGTCCTTTAGCACTCCTCTCAGTTTGAACAAGACATATAAGAGGACGTGGGATCTTTTGTATATGTTCTAATTGACACAGAACTCTATTGAGATGGTAGGGCTCAACCACATCAAAGAACTTTATGCACGAAGTATAAAATGTCACTTCATGTAAAGGGCATTCGTCCCTACAGTCTGTATAGGGTCTCATACAACCTGAACAAAATAATATAAACCTAAGATATAAGTTGATATGCTGCATATATGAAACTTAATTTAAAACAGTAGCATTTACCTGATTCGGTTGAAGGTCATCGATTGCCTCGCGTAGAACTTCTACGTACTCTTCCCTTATTCCTTGTTCTTTGTGAGGTTTCCACTTTATAACACGTGGGAGGTTGTTATTATACTCATGATTTACGTGCAGTTGGACGAATGAGAAGTGCTCGTATATCCATGCCTACCAAATATAAGAAAAAAAATGTGTTTAACATAAGCATATTTATATCAAGTTTACTTTACTTAAAGCAAAATGATTGAAATAGTTGTACCTCCAGTAATGTCATGTAGCCCGCAAGCTGTTACACGTGATATCTCATAGCACATCCCAACTGACGATACAAAAGAGCCAGACAAGTAGCTCCCCATGCATAATTTCCCACATCATCCAGATTCATCAATAGTGGCAAATATATTACGTTCACCCTTATACCACCTTTGTCTGTGATAAGAGTGCAACCTAGGATGAACAACAGATAAGTTCTCGTAGTACACTCAGCCAAAGGATATTGTTGGTTTCTTGGAAGCTTTGATCCAAAATTTTTTAGCAACCATTCCAATTGAACCAATTGACCTCTCTTTTTATTCACCTCATCAAATGTCTCTTGTGTCGAGACCCCCAGAGCTTCTTGAAGTATGAGCACTGCTTCTGCATTAGTTAGTGCTTCTCCATTTACTGTCTTGCCCACTATTGGAATCCTAAGCAAGACCATTAAATCATTCAGTGTAATGGTCATTTCACCTAATGGTAGGTGAAATGAATTGGTTTCCGATTGCCACCTCTCCACGAAAGTAACAATCAAAGGCTTATTGGCACAACTGTACATACAAGCCAACAAAATGATGGAGACCATATGCTATAATTATCTTCATGAATCTCTCTCTCTATCTCTCTCGATTTTCACAAAGGTCCCAAGAGACTAACTTTGCCCCGTGGTTTCGACACTTTTGTATAGATTGTTTATGTATAAATAAACAAAAAATTATAAGTATGTACCAATATTGAGATTTAATCATAAAAACAATTGAATTTAAATTAAAGTAATAAAGTGATATACCTTATGTAATGACCCACATTCACATATGACGTATAGGTGCTTGTATATTTATTTGATTTGTATTATACTCATATTTTATTCGTATACGGTGTGATTTTATGTTGATGATCCATAGTGTTAATTGATGGTTTTTCATGATATGGAAGGGTGATCAAAACAATTGACCCATATAAAATTTCTCAAATTGGGATTTTTTATGCGAATTGACCTAGGATGGTAAATTGTGGTGGATTATGTGTAATTGGACATGAATTGGGTTGATTCATGTCATATTTGCCCTATATTGGATATGTTATGATCTAGGCTTAAGTGTTGGGTTGATTATACATTTTTGCATAGTTAATGCCTATTATTGAGTCTTATAATTGATGATGAATTAATGAATTAAGCATGTTTTAGAATTGTTGATGATGTGTTTGACCTATGATGAACATATGTGGTCCTAGACTTAAGTGTTGACTTAAGTGATGAAATTGAGCATGAATGATGCCTATATGTTAAGAATTAAGAATTGGGGTTGAACTAGAGTTATGTGGAATACTAAGGACCTAAATTGGCCTATGTTGAGACTTAGGCTAGGAATTTAGAATTAATCAATGAATGTGAATGTTATCTATTTCAGGACATTGTGATTGGATTAGCCTTGTGGGTAATTGGCTTGGTAAATTCGCTTGTGGTTGGTGGTAAGTATTTTTCACTCTATTTTTTTCATTTATAGCATTGTATTTATATAAAATTGGATTGTTGAATGGTATTCATCCTATTATATATATGTGCATTGTGTTTAAAAACATGTTCATGGATTTTATGCATTGAATTGCCTTAGGTATTTAGAAATGAATACTTTGGTATTGATATTCTTTCCACTTACTTGTCCTTTGGGGAAATGACTTTTTCTTGCTGAGGAATGTAAATTGGAAGGATTGTGATGAATGATGCGCTGGTATGTACCCATTGCACAATGGGAATGGTGTATGCATGTGTCATCATGATGCGACCTCCTGTTGAGGCTTCTTTTTGCATATGCTCCATGAAAATGATGCACAATCATTTTGTTAGTTGGAAGCATGTATGTTATACTTAAATTAATGCATTTGGTTTATAAATGTGATTTTTCAATGGCATACATATTTTATATAAATACATTTGTGGAGATTATTGTGAGAAGTATTTACTGAGCTAGTTGAGCTCACCCTTTTTTTTCTATTTTTCTCAGGTTCAGATCTGAAAGGAAAATGCAAGGCTTGATCATTGGGAGTGACCTTCATCTTTTACTTTTACATGTAGGTTTTGTATTTTTGGGAGACTTGAGATATGTATAATTTTGTTTATTTGATTATTTTGTTCTTTGAGAACTTGTATATACAACTATCACTGTACATATGAATACAACACATAGATGTATGGTTGTAGATGGATTGTATATGACATCTATGGATGATGGACTCTTGTTTAAGTTCAGATGAATATTTTGATATATTGAACCTAGTTAGACCTACATTTAGTGGTGGGCCCCACTCCAAATAAAAAAACAAAAGCATATGGTCTCAATGTTTTAAATAAAACAAATGATCTAATCCTAACCATTAATCTGTAGGTGAGATCTAATCTTAGCCATTGATCTAGTAGGCGGGATCTAATCCTAACCATCCATTTATTATCAATTAATTACAAGTTTACCATCTATCATAACTATAAATAGGGGCTCAAAATTTAATTAAGGGGGCGATGATCAAACATGGAGATCTAAGCGATCAAATTTAAATCTGAGAGATCATAAGTATAAAATGTATAATCTACAATTTATAGTAGATTTTTTTATAGTTCGCCGGTAGATGTTTTCATCAAATTAAAAATTTTACCACGTAAAATCTTCGTGTCTCTGTTTTATTTTTTTATTTTATTATTATTTGGTGTTGATCAAATTTTACATTAACATTTAGCGCCTTGAGGACGGCAGTCTATTGCCCTCTCAATCATGGGAAAAGATGCATGCATCAGCGTCGTTAAAGATCACTTCGACGACGGTATCCGACTGCCGACCCGACTAGCTCGTCCGGCTGCCGACGTGACTAGCTTGTCCACCAGATCACCAATCAATACATTTATAAACAACAGCGGATAAGACCTATTCACCCTTGTTCTGTTTTTCAATTTTCAATAAGAACGTACGCGTACAATTATTGAGTACAACCAGTGCGCTTATAAAAATAAAAATATAAATAGCACCATCAAACATCAACGTTGAGTTGCCCACCACGTACGTACCTATCCGCTGTTGTTTATAAATGGAAGCTTACTGGGTTTGGTCTCTTTGCCACAAGACTTAGAGAAAGAAAAGATCTGGTTAATGGTGGCTCTGGCGTTGTATGTTGACCAGAAAGCTATATGCTTTAAGAGTTTGGGGTGGAGAGAGAGTTTGTGTAGCTTTTACAATACTCGTATTTCGCTTCTCTCCACGCTTCTCTTGATCTCCAGCCTCTCGCCGCCGCCGCCATTGCCGAAGCTTTGATCGACGACGGCTTTCCGGCGACTCGGCTCTTCAACCAAGGTTACTTGAAGAAAACGATACAGAGAGGAACTAATGAAATTTTCTGTATATTGAGAATTGTTTGATTACATGTCTAACATATATATGCTATTCTAGTTACATACAAATCTCCTAATTATAGAAACATATCATATAATTAAGAGATAAATCCGGTAATAAGATAAATCTGGCAATACTCCGTTAATATCTAGAATAATGCTAATTATATACAAATTTCCATATCATATAATTAGGAGATAAATCCGGCAATAATCTCCATATCATATAATTAGGAGATAAATCCGGCAATATTCCCCCTCAAGCTGGATCAAGGGGATTAATTGAGCCAAGCTTGGAAAGAATACGATGAAAATGATCCGACGACAAGGCCTTTGTGAAGATATCTGCAAGCTGGTCATGGCTACGAGTGTAATGAGTAACAATGGCCCGAGTCTGAACATGTTGCCGAATGTAATGACAATCAACCTCAATGTGTTTAGTCCGTTCATGAAAAACGGGATTATAGGCAATGTGCATAGCCGCTTGATTGTCACAACAAAGCGTTATAGACTGAGAATGAGAGATACCCAAATCGGCAAGGAGAGCCTTTAGCCACATGAGTTCAGAAGCTGTGGAAGCCATAGCCCGATACTCTGCTTCGGCACTTGACCGTGCTACCACTGTTTGTTTCTTACTTTTCCAAGAAATCAAATTCCCACCGATAAAGATACAATAACCCGTAGTGGACTTTCGATCAAGTTGATTTCCAGCCCAATCCGCATCCGTATAGCCAAGAATTTGAGAATGCCCGTTAGCTTTCATGAGGATGCCACGGCCAATTGTTTTCTTTAGATATCGAAGAATTCTCTGAACAATATGCATATGAACCATGGTGGGAGAATGCATAAATTGACTAATAATGCTCACTGCATAACTAATATCAGGCCGTGTGATTGTTAAATAGATAAGTTTGCCAACCAATCTTTGATAATCGTGAACAGAACCCAGAGGTGCACCAGATCTATCAGGCTGCAGTTTGCTATCTAATGGTGTGCGTGCAGGTTTGCAATCCAACATATCAGCATCACACAATAAATCTGTCACATACTTGCGTTGATTCAAGAACAAGCCTTTGGAGGAAGTAGCCATTTCGATGCCCAGGAAGTATTTCAGCACACCGAGATCTTTAATGGAAAACTTTTGTTGGAGAACACTCTTAAGCTTACGTATAGCAGCATCATCATCACCGGTAACAATTAAGTCATCAACATAAATCAAAACAATCAGTCGCTTACCCGAGTGCATGTGAACAAATAAAGAGTGATCTGCATTACTTCTCTTAAACCCAAGTTCTTCAAGAACCATACTTAATTTGGCATGCCATGCGCGTGGAGATTGCTTCAAGCCGTAAATAGATTTGTGCAATCGACACACTAACCTTGGATCAGTACCTTGCGGATGCCCCTGCGGAAGCTTCATATAGACTTCTTCTTCAAGCTCGCCATGCAAAAATGCATTTTTAACATCCATTTGTGAAAGAGACCAGCCTTGATTGATAGCGACAGAAATCAAGGTACGGACAGTTGTCATTTTTGCGACGGGCGCAAACGTCTCTTTGTAATCAACACTATATGTTTGAGTGAACCCTTGAGCAACAAGTCGGGCCTTATGCCGTTCAATTGAGCCATCGACTTTAAACTTAGTCTTGTACACCCACCTACTGCCAACTGCCTTTTTATCGCGTGGGAGGGAAACCACACTCCAAGTATTGTTATCAGCTAGTGCTTGGAGTTCGTCATTCATAGCATCCTTCCAGACTGCCTGTTGAACCGCCTCTTGATAATTTCTTGGTTCGGTGACACTAGAAATCTGACTGAGATAAGCAGTATAGGTAGGTGATAATTTTTGATAACTCAGAACATGATGCATGGGATGACATACCGAGTAAGCCACGTAATCGTGAAGCCTTGAAGATGGATGTCGTTCACGAGGTGGATTACGGCGAGGAATAGGCGCAGGAGCTGGTGACTCATCACCCATGATCACTGCTGGAGCTGGGATAGGACCCACAGGTATAGTGGTAGTGGGTGCATGAGCTGTGCAAGGCACGTCATCACCATTAGCAGTGTCTGCTGAAGAATGCCCAGTAGAGACAGATTGGGGCACAACTGGTGGTACAGCAGCTGGAATGGGAAGTGGAAATAGGTCATGCTCCCCCTGACTAAGAATATCATCTGAGTTGCTGAAATATGGCATTGCCTCATTGAACCGAACATCTCGACTAACCATGAGCTTCTTTGTAACAGGATTATAACATTTATAACTTTTCTGTGTAGGGGAATAACCCAAAAATACACATTGGACAGCCCGTGGTTCCAGTTTATCGCGCTGATGAGACTGAATGTGAACATAGCAGGTGCACCCGAAGACTCTGAGATGAGAAAAGCTTGGAGTTTTTCCTGTCAACAACTCAATAGGAGAATTAAACTACAAAATTCGACTAGGCAAGCGATTAATTAGATAAGCTGCCGTAAACACTCCTTGTGACCAAAAAAATTTTGGAACATTCATGCCCAACATCAGTGCTCTAGTTTTGTCAAGTAGATCACGATTTTTCCTTTCCGCTATACCATTTTGTTGTGGAGTCCCAACACAACTAGTATGATGAATAATGCCATGCATGCTCAAGTATTGTGTCATGATATGTGTCATAAATTCAGTACCATTATCTGATCGTAGAACCTTAATTTTAGAGGAAAATTGAGTGATGACTAAGTTATGAAAATCTTGGAACACATGAGCAACTTCACTTTTGGATTTTAAGAGATATAGCCATGTCAAACGAGAGTAATCGTCAACAAATGTTACAAAATATTTGTATCCATCAAATGATTCAAGCACTGGACCCCAAACATCTGAATGTACCAAATCAAAAATTTTATTTGAACGTGAATCTGAAGACGAAAAAGGTAATCGAGTAGATTTTGATAAAGGACAGACATCACAATTTAATGGATGTTTATTCAAAGCAGGAAAAAGTTTGGATAAAATGGGCGCCGAAGGATGAGCTAAGCGTTGATGCCACAACTCTTGAACAGAAGACAAGCAAGCATATGCGTGGGGTTCTTTGGACAAATAAGCATTCTTGGAAAGATAATAGAGTCCTTGATAGAAGAATCCTTCACCAATCGTCCTCTGGGTTATTAGATCCTGAAATACAACTTTGTTAGGAGAAAAGATGACACGACAATTTAGACTGGCTATTAATCGGCCAACTGAAAGTAGTTGAAATGGAAATGAAGGCACATAAAGAACGGATGATGAAATGGAGTTTGAAAGTAACTTAGTCTTACCGTGGCCAACAACACTCACACTCTTACCATGGGCTATGGTTATGGTAGATGAAGGAGAGAAAAACTCAAAGTCAGTCAAATTTCTAGAAATATTAGTTACATGATCAGTGGCACCCGAATCTATAACCCAATAATCATGCACATTACTAATATTAAGAGCGAGAGAAACAACATTAAATATACCTGACACATCTTCAGAAGACAAGTTCTTATTTTCAGCAAGAAATCTCGCAAATTGACCAAGCAATGCCGAAGAATTACCAATCTCATTCTTGTCAACAGCATCGTGTTTGGCCTGAATGTAAGTAGCAAACTCATTGATAAGATTTATAGGACTAGAAGTAAACCTAGATAACCCATCAGATGGTGGTGCAGATACAAGGTTGGCTTGATATCCAGAGAATGGACCACGTTTCGAGCCTCCTTTGTTTGCAAACTTGGGCTTGAGGTCTGGGTGAAGAATCCAGCATCTATCCACGGTATGGCCAATGTTGCTACAATGGCTACACTTCAATTCATTCCTTCTAGCCTTGTTCCCTCTGTTATCTGGACATCGTTGAGTGGAAATATAGGCTCGTGCGTCAGATATATCTGATTTAATTTTTACGGACAAAACCCTTTTTCGTGTTTCTTCACGTTGGATAGTAGCACAAACACTTGCAAATGTCGGCAACTCAGAATTCATGAGAATGCGACTACAAAGATCTTCATAATCTGGGGTTAGATTTGCCAACAACTGGAAAATCTTGTCTTCCTCAGCCCTTTTCAACAAGATTGCTGAGTCAGTGGTATGTGGTCGATAGACCGCTAACTCATTCCACATGGTTTTCATGCGATCAAGAAACTGAACAAAAGGTTTACCTTCTTGTTGGAAAGAGGCAATATCCTTCTTGAGTTGGAACACCCGTGCAGAATTATTATGATTTCCATAAAACTCTTTTACGGCACTCCATAAATCCGCAGCCGAGTTGGAATAACTGAAAATCTCAGCAATATGTGGCTCCATCGTATTAAGCAACCACGATTGGACCATCTGATCATTAGCAAACCAAGCCTTGTATTGAGCAGACTTGACATCCGGAGCGACATTGCTCCCATCGATAAAATCAATCCGTGATCTCCCACCAAGAGCTAATGCCACTGCCCTCGACCAAGGAAGATAATTAAAATCATTCAATTGAACCGAGCATAATCGCTGATTCGAATTGACATCAGAAGAAGAAGAAGATAACGGAACAGTAGAACTGTCCGTGTTGGATGGAACTATTTCGGCCATTTTTTGACAGAATAGAAACAAAAACAATTGAATGAATACCACCCCGAGACAAGATATGATGCTGCCCTTTAATAAGACAAGATACGAATTAAAGGCAAGATATATGCTTTTGATATTTGTTTTAATAAACAACTCACGGTAACCGACAAGATATGAATTAAAGGCAAGATATATGCTTTTGAAATTTGTTTTTGTTTTAATAAACAACTCACGGTAACCGACAAGATATGAATTAAAGGCAAGATATATGCTTTTGAGATTTGTTTTAATAAACAACTCACGGTAACCGCAACCTCTGTTCTGTTCTGTTCTGTTCGTCAATGGCGCTTCGAAGATCCTTAGCTCAACTTACCAAAATCTCATCTTCACCTCTAACAATAATCTCTTCTGCAACTCCATTCAGATTTCTAGAAACTGTAGTAGTTTCCGACGATCTGGCGAGGAAGAACTTCAGCAGAGAGTTCTTGACGGCCAAAGATTCCTGCAAGAACGGATTTTTTCGGCGGTTTGTACAGTCGACGGAGTTCAGGCATGTGTCGATCGGAGACAAGTTGATGAGTCTAAGCAGAGATCGGCTGTGGCTGGACGGATTGATCTGTAGTAGTAGTCCGCCGGAAGAGAAGAAAAGAGATGAGGGTTTGGAAGGGATTTCGGTCGCTGATGCGAGGAAACTACTTAGGTTGTCGCAGATGGAAATGTTGAAATCAACGCGCACAGTTTAGCACACAGTGATATAAAAGTTGCAATGGCAGTAAAGTTTCTTCAACCAACGGTTTGGCTATGATACCATGAAGAAAACGATACAGAGAGGAACTAATGAAATTTTCTGTATATTGAGAATTGCTTGATTACATGTCTAACATATATATGCTATTCTAGTTACATACAAATCTCCTAATTATAAAAACATATCATATAATTAGGAGATAAATCCGGTAATAAGATAAATCCGGCAATATTACTCTTACACTTACGACGACGTTATCTTCCTCCCTCATTACATCGATTTTCCGACCGACTCTGTCGACCTGAGCACGAAACTCACTCGAAACATCGAGCTCTCAATCCAATGTGTGGCTTTTCTGATGGACACAGTCGCGAAATCTTCCATGGCTGTAGCCATGGCAGCTCTCGGCGGCATCGACATCGGTCACTACAACAACCAGGCTTCCAAGCAAGCTTCCCTCATCTGCGCCGCAAAATCTCGCCGGATTCCGTACGTCTCCTATCTGATCTTCAAGTCTCCGTCGGACTTCATTGATTCAGACGACGAGTTTTGGTCCGAGTTTTAGGGATTCGGCTGGTTTAATGTTTTGTCGATGGGGTAGAGGAAGGGGAGTATAAAAAAATAAAAAATAAAACAAAAAAAATAATATTATATATATATAGAGAAAGCGGGGAATCGCGAGTTCCACTTCGGTACAAGGATGGTAGGCTGCGGCTCCCAATACCACTCACAACCTCACTTTCAAATAATAATAAAAAATAGAGTATAATACTATAATACAGTATGATGACGCGTTATACATATACATTATAATATATGTAGTCAGGCGCATGCGCATTATATATATATATATTGTGTTATATATCATGGGCATTAGTAGGCAACGAATGTGTCACGTTATTTCACCAAAGCTCAAGCCGCATTAGGCGATTGCTACCAAAATAATAATAATAATAATAAATAAATAAATAAAAGGATATATGTTGGGCTATCACCAATAATGTCTGCCCGTTCATCACTCAAAAAAATTCGTGTCGACTATGCAGTTGCAACTTCAAAATTCTACATAGCAAGATCGACTATACAGTTGCAACTTCGAAATTCTACGCAACAAAGTCGATTATACAACTACAACTCCAGAATTCTATGCAGTAAGATCGACTATAAAGTTACAACTGCCTTGGGGTGGGTTCCAATCCCATCACTGAGACGAAGGGCTTTGGCCCTGAAGTGCCTTGGGGCAACAGAAATGCTAGCTACCGAGAATAGGACTTTAAGTCCAAAGTGCCTTGGGGGTACTTTGCGCTAGCTTGGTTACCTACCGAGAAGAAGGGTCTATACTTAAAGTGCCTTGGGGGGTTGGGCAATCCCTATCGAGAAGTTTAAAGTGGTTCACATCATCCACTAGCCCATCGACTCAACAACTTAATGAACAACCGAGATTAACGGATCAAGTAAGTATATTAAATTATTAAATTCAAAAAAACTACTTGTACACTAAATTGTTGGTACTTTCACAAGCTCCACATCCACCAAACAATATTGACAACGTCACTATTGAAAAGTTTACGACAAATTTACAACTGGTTAACTGAAGAATACTACAAACTACTACCAGTGGATTCAACTGTAGAGATAAATTCTACAACATGCATTCGACTTTAAAGATTACGAGTTTTACGCGACTTGCTAAAATTGGTTGGGAGAGAAACTGATGAAGCCATGGAGGCAATATCCGAAATATCTCCTGCAGAAGGACCATTTTGAGTTTTAAGAACTATTGATATTTTGGCTTTCTTCCAGACTGGTGTTGTAGGTTTTTGAGGAGTAGCCGATGCTCGAGTTGGCTCAACAACAAGAACCTTGACTTACTCAATAGTTGTAGTATTGGCACTATCTCCAGCCTGCGACTGGGTCCTGTCTGCAACTGAACTTGCAGCCTTCTCCACAACCGGAGTCTTGCCTTTCCTCGATGCTAGCACCATGAGCCGATCAATCTCAACTTGTTGTCTGGCTCTCACCGCCTCCTCTTCCCTAGCCTTTTGTGCGGCTTCCTCCTGCCTTTTAGCCGCAAGAAATATTGTCATATCGATGCGGTATGATGAAGTCACAATTTTGCATATTTTTACCCCTATTTTTAGTGCTTTTAGGCTAGAAAATAAAATAAAAGAAGAAAAATAGAAAAAAATAATAAAAATGTCTTTACATCACATTTTAGATTTTTAGGCTACTTTAATAATAATGCATTTTTTATTTTTTATTATTTTAGTTTTTTTTTAATAAGGTTATTGAACTTTTATTTATTTTTGGGTATGTTGGTGTCTCACTTGGTCTTCAAGTATTTTTTAGATATTTTTAGGATCAAAGGATGAGATTACATATTTCAAGAAGATCTACACCACATATCTACATGGATCAGATGTGGAGAAGCCAAGGCGTTAGATCCAACAAGGCTTAAATGATCAATCCGAGTCTGTTTGATTAGATTCTAATCAACTTAAAGATTTTGAAATAAGGGGTCCACATGGTTGCAATCTTTGATGAAGATCTAATTGAGCTTATATCAACCAATTTATGGAAGAAAAAAATGTCACACATGTCAAAAAGAAGAAAAAAGAATTTTCTCCACATATGAGCACAATCTTCTTCTTATTTTCTTGATTGAAAAAAAAAATCTTTATGTAATTTAGAAAATGACTATTTTTAGAGGATATTTTTTAGAGAATAATAGGTGGTGGATGTATTTTTATTTTTGAAAATCAAGAGGTGGGCACATCTATAAATAGGGTTAAATTTCAAGAGAATGGATTTGATCTCTACTCTCATTTTCATTTTTATTTTTTAGGTTAAATTTATTTTGAGTTGCTCATTCAAGCCTTGGGTAAGGTGACATTGCCCAAGGATTTGGAGTTTTGTAAGTTTTCTTTTTCTTTTCTTTTATTTTACATTAATGAAGTTTCATTTTCAGTAATTTTTTTTTTTCTGTCTTATTTAGTATATAATATTTAATTTATTTTCTAAAAAACTTAAAGTGACTTGTCCAATCATTGTGGATCGACCTTGTCTAGTGCTACAACTTATCTTGTTCGCTTGCAAGTATTTTTTTTATTGATCTATTCAAAAGATCACATCACGGTCCTTGAAGAATGTGATTACATCATACACAACATCATACACAACATCATAAACACTTTGCATATACCGCTCCTGTAACAGTAAGCCAAACTCCACAGACTCTTTAAATTATGATAGAATCTCATTTTTTACCCTATTTGTCTCGTCACACTCTGCCTTGAGCTCAGCACCTTTCACGGTCAAATCGGCTTCAAGAAACTCAATTGTTTACGCAACTTCACCTCATTGACGGTTAACTCTCTCTCGTAACCCTCCAACTTGCTTCTCAGCCCGACAATCTTGACGTCCTTTTGAGAATAGTCCGCCTCATTTGCAAGCTATTGCCTGCTCAACCTATTTCAGAGCAACCATGGCAATCACGACAATTTGTGCAGCAACGCACTGAGACAGAAGGAACAAGTGAATGAGATGCAGTACAAAAAAAAAAAATTACCCCTACTGCATTTGTAGCGCACAATTTAAGGTTGACAACATATGTTTTCTTATGCGCCTTCTCAGCAACATCCTACGAATACCTAACTCGGCAGCCTGTAAGAGAAAACTCAAGACCACTAAGTTTAGCCTGTTTCGACATCGCCTTTGTGCTGAAGTCCACAAAAGAAGGGAGCCGAGACGGGTGCCCCTTAGAAAACTCAGCAAAGGTGCCTTGAAGTTCTGGCAAGACACCTTCAGGTAAGGCCGATATAATGGAAAGATCGACAAAAAAAGAAGAGCCTGCCACATTCCCTTGATGATTCCTCAACGTGGCTTCAGCAAACCGCTTCTTAGAATCGTCAAAAACTATGTTAAGTCGCGACATCTCTCAGCAAATTTTTTTTTGCAAGATGAACTCTCAACAAAACTCTTCCTGGTAGATTGCTTCTTCACCTCCTTTGTATTTGACTATCAAGAAGGAAATAAATAGACAAGAGCTTCCGACCAACTATTTGTTAATCGTTGCCTGAGGGGTAGATGTTGGGCCCACATTTAGTGGTGGGCCCCACTCAAAATTAAAAAAAGAAAAAGAAACAAAAATATTTGGTCTCACATGTTTTATATAAAATAAATGATCTAATCCTAGCCGTTGATCTGGTAGGTGAGATCTAATCCTAATCATTGATCTGGTAGGTCAGATCTAATCATAGTCATCCATTCATTACCAATTAATAACAAGTTTGTCATCTATCATAATTATAAATAGGGGCTCAGAATTCAATTGAGGGGGAGGGGGACGATCAAACATCGAGATCTAAGCGATAAGATTCAGATCTTAGTGATCATAAGTGTAAGGTGTATAATCTACAGTTTATAGTGGATTTTTCTATAGTTCGCCCGTGGATGTTTCCCTCACATTGAGAGTTTTACCACGTAAAATCTCCAGGTCTCTGTCTCTACTTTTTCCATTTTATTATTATTTGGTGTTGGTCAAATTTTGCATCACCAAACCTTGTGGTATATGTTTAGGATGGATTTGAATAATGGTTGATGGATTAAATTTTTGGTTCAATTATATCTGTCATATACAAGTTATGTATTGTGTTTATTATGTACTTTTTGCATAGAGGCTTATCAGTGCCTCAGGTTTTTGTCATGTAGTAGAATTATATGGGGTACTTTGTCGGTTGTGATGTCACCCGGAGAGGGGTCGCGACACCTTATTTTGCCACACATAATATGTCATGTGACCCTTGAAATGAATGAAGACCGTAGGTCCCCCTAGGTGAGGACCCCTCAATATGCCATCCTTTTCTTCTTCTGGTTGTTGCCCTTATTCTCCCTCCTTGACCGTTTCTTCTTCTGACTGTTGATCTTCTTCTTCATGTATAACGGGCGGTGGTGGCAGTGATTTACGCCGCCTTCTTCTCTCCGAGCCTATCGGCCTTCTTTTTTGGGAACTTTGTTCTTCAAAACGGCCTCTCATTGTTCCTCTTAGCGGCATATCTATCAAAATAGCAAAATACATACAAAAAACCATGGAATGAGGACAAACAGTTGGTATTTAGCTTAAACAAAAACAAAAAATTTAAAAACCACAAAAATGTAATGTCCAATCTGTCAGGGGCGGAAATATTCAAGTGTGTCCGCCCCTGCCTGGTCGGACATAAATGTAAATATTTGACCTTGGTAGGTCTGACGTTGCGATTTCGGCGGCAGAATGGGTTTTCAAAACCTATTTACGCCACCTCATTCAACCATCTTAACCCTTCTTTTTTTTTTTCCAAAAAAAACACTACAATCCAAGAATGTACTATTAAAATCAACTTAAAACATGTAAATATCATAATTTACTTACCGATTTGTGAATAAAGATTTCACTTGAATTACTTTAAATTCGAGGCATTCAAAACCCGAAATAAACCACTTTTTTCGCAAGATTTCGTGAGGTAGTTTGCTCACGAACCTTCTTAACGATGTTCTAAGCCTTTGAATGAGTGAAAAACTTGAAGAAATGAAAAAGAGAAGAGAAGAAACGAGATAGAGCAAAAGGGTTTGGGGGTTGGGGTTTTGAAAGTGAGAAGGGTAGAATGAGAATTTATGTGGGTGAAGAGAGAGAAAATAATTGATTTTAAATTTTGAGGTGGTGAAGAGAGTAAGTGGATGAAGGGATAAGAAAGGGTGCTTGAATTTAGCTGGACCCATTCATTTATTATGCAGTGAATTTATATATATTACTAAATTTAATGTTTGGTAACGTTATTAGATATGTTTTTTCATTTGAATTGTCTACCAATAACTCTTTTTTTTTTAGATCGGTGGTGGGATAAGGAGTTTCCGTCCTACTAATCCCTCCGGGGCACGGCTACAAACGCCCTAAGACACCATAATTATGTAATTTCATAAAGCCTCTATCTAAACTCAATTAGATTATAAGCTCACTCTATGTGAGGTCAAACAAAATCAGATAACAAGTTTTGTCACCCCTTAATATATTACAGCGTGTCACCCGTGTTAAATAAAAATGCTACATTTTCATTGTAAGACTCAAAAGCCCATATAT
This sequence comes from Paratinospora sagittata, assembly GCA_035771175.1. Lineage (NCBI taxonomy): Eukaryota > Viridiplantae > Streptophyta > Magnoliopsida > Ranunculales > Menispermaceae > Paratinospora > Paratinospora sagittata. The sequence continues at coordinate 41,000,157 of CM069590.1, read as the reverse complement.
ATATATATATAAGCATACATTAGAGATGCCCAAATCTTATAAGGTTAAATATAAGTTATAATTCAATATTTTTAGATGACATAAAGGAATCTGTAACCCCAATCCTACTTTCAGCTTGCTCAAATACTACCAATCTAATCCAACTTGGCTAGACAAAAATTCTTGTGATGTAAACCAATTTATTTAACTTTCCATTCACTTAAAAAACTATTCAATTTCCTGCATAAGTGTTCTAATCAAACTTTGACTAATATAAGTGAATTTTTTAACTTGATTTTGAGTTTAAGAAAGAACTTTGTATTAGGCAAAACAATCACTACTTAAGTTGCAATTATCTAACTAAATTATCGTATTTTGTTGTAATGTTCATATTAAATGTTTTCGTGTAATCCTTGAGATATTATTGATAACAAGTTAGCAAATTCGTGCGATGCACAAGCTATTTTAATTTTTTATTGTCTCTATGACTTAAATAAAATACTAATTTTTAATTATATAATTACTTATTATAATAACAATAGTCGCAATAAATTAATATAATTTATCATTATAAAAATAATAAAAAACATAATTATTTATTTTTATGTAATTGCTTATAATTATTTAATGATATCGTATATAGTTATAGATAATATATAATTAAGTCTAATAAATAATAAAACTTTCAAAAAAGACCATGAATCTTCGGGAAAGAGATGTCTGCAACTAGGGGAAGGGGTAGTGGCCTCCAGAGCTTTTCTGCTCGTGGAGGTCGTTCTGGTGGCAGAGGTTCTGGGCATTCGCCGGGGGCATTTCCGCCCTCACAAGATGCCGATGGGGGTGGTGGTGAAGATTCGGATCTGGCGTTTAATGGTGTTGTTTCTAGAAAGGGTAAAGGGGTTGCGATTTTAGATTGCTCTGCTGTGGGTGGGACTGTGGGTTTGAGTGATGTTGCTCTTCAAGATAATCATTCCAAGGCTGATGATAAGAAGGGTTGGGCATCCTATTCTAAAGGTCACGAGCTCCATTTTGTTGAACATAAGATTTCTGAGGTTAAGAAGGTTATGCGATGCCCTTAGAAGCTGATTGATGAGGTGGTTGATGAGTGGTAGAATGCGGTGGTTGGCTTCTTCTTGGGCAAGCGTCCAAGCTTGGCTTACCTAAAGGAGGTCATCAACAACATTTGGAAGCTCAAAGGGAATGTTGATTTTAAAATTTTGGCTTCAGGTTTTTTTCTTTTTGTGTTTAGCTGTGAGGAAGATAAATGCTATGTTTTGGAAAATGGTCTTTGCATGTTGCTAAGAATCCGTTGATTTTAAAGTCGTGGTGTCCTTTTCTTAAGGTTGACACATCCATTCCACTATGGTTTTCCTTACCTGGTCTCCCCTTTCAGTTTTGGCCTCCGGACTGTCTTAGCATCATTAGCAGTGTTATTGGAAAACCTCTTTGTACTGACCATATGACGACTTCTAAGGAAATGATTTCTTATGCTAGATTATGCATTGAGGTTTCTGCTGAGAATGATCTTCCTGATTTTATAGAAATTGCTACTGATTATGAATCTGTCCAGCAGCAAGTGTCAATGGATTAGAAACCTTCTCGATGTGTTCACTGTAAGGTGTTTGAACATTCCATCCAACAATGTCCTTAGGCTCAACCTGTCAAAAAAATTCTTAAGGAATGGCATGCAAAATATGCTAGTGCTAAGCCTGAGCATGAGAAGGCGATTGAGGTGCAGGTTCAAATTATGGTGTGCATGAATCTGATATTCCTGCCAATTCTGCAAATCGTTTTGCGTGTCTGGAGAAAGAAGATGACCAGGAGTTGGTGGAAGCTGTTGTTCCTTCTGACCATGAGGTGACTCATCCCGAGGATAAGGATGTTACTCTAGATGCTGCAAAAAGTTCCTCTTTGGTTGTTTCTTCTATTGTGAATGACTTGGTGGCAGGTACAACTCCTATTGATGATGGCCCTTTAGCTACGAGGTGGGCTCTCATATTTGTGTTGCTGTTGTGGATATGGGATCTTCCTCAAAAGTGGGGTCTGAAAATGCAGAAAATGGCTCTATCAAAGGTTCCTCTTTGAAAGTCAACAGTGGGTGCAAGGGTTCTAGCCTTGGTGGCAGATCATATCTTGGAAAAATTGTCCAGACGGCTTTTTCAGATGAGCATGCTCTTTCTGACAAAGGGTTGGGGTGTCATGTGGACCAGTAGTGCAGCTCCAAAGTTGCCACGTTGGCCACCATAAATCTTCTAGAAAGAAAAAGAAATCTCCTGTGAAGTATGCCTCCAGACAGGCCAAGTCCCAGCCATTCAAATCGTCAAGATATTGTATGGAACCTTAGGAGCTTAAATGCCCCCCAGAAATATAGTTGAGGTTGCTTGACTTGCTCCAAAAGAGTGGTGCTTCTTTGTGTTCAATTGTTGAAACTAAAATTCGGAATGTTAATTTCCAGTCTCTTTCGAAAGGTCGTTTCGAGGGTTGGAATCACATGGCGAACTTGGCGGTTGATCGTTTTGCTAGAATTTGGATCATGTGGAGAGATTCTTTGACTGTCTCCTTGCATTTTTGCTTTCCTCAGTTGATCATTTCTGAGGTTACGGTTAGAAAGTATGGTGAGAAGTTCTTCTTTTATCCTATTTATGCGGCTAACACTCCGGACCAGAGAAGGATTCTTTGGAATGATCTCACTACTCATTCTTTCATTTTTTAGTGTCCTTGTCTCTTGTCAGGGGAATATAATAAGGTTCGATTCTCTCATGAAAAACGGGGTGGTGATCACCCTTGTCTCTCATCTATGAATGATTTTAATGCTACTATCCAAGCGTTGAATCTTGTGGATCTTCCTACTAAAGGTCTCAAGTTTTCTTGGTCGAATAAGCAAGCTGGGGATTCTCGTATTGATTGCAAGTTGGATAGATCTCTGGTCTCTCTTAATTGATTGTCTAAGTTTCAAGCTACTGAGGTTCAATTTCTTCCTCATTTTTTATCGGATCACTGCCCTCAGCTTATCTCTATTGGTTATAAGATTGACTCAGGTCCAAAGCCCTTTCATTTCTTTAATGTCTGGGCGAGACATCTTGAGTTTCTGTCCGTGGTTGACCGTGGCTGGAAGATCCAGGTTCAGGGCTCTAGAATGTTTTGCCTCCTTAAGCATCTTAAGGCTGTTAAAGTGGAATTAAAAATGTGGAGCTCGGGGGTTTTTTGTAAGCCTAGAGAGTGGGTCATTAATTTAAGAAACTCCTTGCAATCAATTCAATTGAAACTTGATGATGATCCTACAAATCTGACTTTACAAAAGGAAGAACTTGATTATAAGGATGCTCTTGCTAACCTTTTCCTGGATGAAGAGAGTATGCTTAAGCAAAATTCTAGAGTTAAATGGCTTGAGCTTGGTGATCAGAATAATGCTTTCTTCCATAAAGCCGTCTCGGAGCGAAGATCCAAAATTCAAACTACTAGAGTTCTCAGGGTGGATGGCTCTGGGATCAGTGACCCAACGTTGATTAAGGATGACGTCATGGCGTTCCTTAAACGGTTGTTATCTGCCCCTGATGTGGGTGCGCCCCTATGCCGACTTTGAAGCTTAAGCAGTTGAACTGTTTGAACTGTAATCTTGTGAATTTGCTCGTCAGGGAGGTGTCTATTGATGAAATTAAATTTGTTATTGATGATAATGTGGGGACCACCTCTATGTCACAAACAGGGTGGCAGACAAAAATGGCAGAAAATGGGGCTTTTGCAAGTGGCGCATCCGGCACCGAATACGCCGAAAGGGTATTATTATTATATTATTAAATATATATTATATTATAAATTTATAATTACGAAAATACCTCTAAATACTTTTATAAATAAAACTTAACTTCATTCTTTAAATTTATTCTTGAGAATCAGAAAGTTCTATTATGAGAGATCCAATTTGTAAGATTCACCTAAGGGTGTAGTTTATAATCTCTGATAATACAAGTTTGTTATTTTTCGTGGACGTAGGCAATTTGTCGAACTACGTTAAATTTGTTGTCTTGTTTTTTTTTTCATACTTTATCACGATTTTGCACAACAAATTGGTATCAGAGCCAAGGTGAAGCTTTGGAAGAAAAACGGACACTGTTAAATTTTTTGAGACTGCGTCGAAATTTTGAGATTCTGTAAACGTGATCGGAATTGTTTTTTGATCACCCGTGGAGGTAGCTCTTGTTCCCAGGAGTCTAACGCAATCAACGACGAGAAAAACGGACAAGAAACGAGTTCCCAGGAGCCGATCAAAGTTTGATCCTTGTACAGCGTTTGTCGGCACTGCTCATCCTCAGTACTGTTCATCCGATCCGAATCTGACCCAGATCCGACCCATCTGCCTGACACTGTTCATCCGACCTGAGCCACTCAGTCCATCATTATTTATACCGGCCCAGCCCACACGGTCTGTTACTGTTTATCACCGGTCCAGCCCACTCAGTCCGTCACTATTCATCTCGGCCCAATAGTTCAGCCCGCACTGTTCATCCGGCCCTTGCCCACTCACTGTTCATACCGGTCCAGCCACATGGTCTGCTACTGTTCATCACCGGCCCAGCCTACTCGATCATCTACTATTCATCTCGGCCCAACCATTCGGCCCGATACTGTTCATCCGACCCAGCCCGTTACGGCCCGCAGTTGACCGAATCCTTTTTCGGTTGACCAAGCATATTCGGTTCATTTTTCGTCTGATTTCAACAAAGTCAGACTCGTTTCTACCATTTTCGACTGTTCCGGACGCAACCGTGCAATTAGTTTCTGCAGATTCAGCTCCTAAGTTATTGATATAGCTTAGTTGGAGTCGTTTATCATTTTTCAAGCACTTTTCGGCGTCATACATATCTTCGGTCTAAGTGGCGGAGGAAATCCCAAGCACAAGCAGGCCTTGGCAAAGAAGTTCGATGTCCAACGCAAAGTTTGAGGTGGAGAAATTCAACGACACCAACAACTTTGGCATGTGGTAATGGGAAGTTCAAGATCTTTTATTCCGGGAAGGATCACATATCGCCTTGGAAACCAAGCCCAAGGATATGTCCGATGATGATTGATATTTCGTTAATCGTCAAGCTTGTGGAACAATCAGACTCTGTTTGGCCAAAGATCAGAAGTACTTTGTCATGAAAGAGACTATGGCAACAAGTTTATGGAAGAAACTGGAGGACAAGTACATGACGAAAAGCGTAGAGAACCGCCTCTACCTGAAGAAGAAGCTCTTTCGTTTTCAGTACAAACAAGGTACTCCCATGATTGAGCATCTTGATAATTTCAACAAGATTCTCGCTGATCTACTAAATCTTGATGTTGAACCTCTTGATGAGGATAAGGCACTATTGTTGTTAAACTCTTTGCCTGAAAGTTATGAACATTTAACAACTTTGCTATATGGTAAAGATGAGGTTAAATTCAGTGATGTTTCAAATGCTTTGGTGAACAACGAGTATCGAAGGAAGGACCAGCGCGATAACAAGGAAGCATCACCAGCAGCCTTGACGGTATCCAGAGGCAGGGCTAACAACAGATCTGATAGATCCAGTGGGCGAGGCCGATCTCGTTCAAAGTCAAAAGGACCTTCATCACGTCAACGTCTTGCAAAGGATGAATGTGCCTATTGTCACCAAAAGGGGCACTGGAAGAAAGATTGTCCAAATAAGGGCAAGACAGATGCAAATGTGGCACAGAAGGCTGAAGAAGATTCTGCATTCTCCGTTTCATCTATAGACAATCAGTCTGATAGATGGATATTAGATTCTGGTTGTTCCTATCATATGTGTCCAAATCGACATTGGTTCACAAAATTGGATGAGTTCGATGGAGGAGTCGTGCTCATGGGCAACAACAATACCTGCCAAACAAAGGGTATTGGAACTATACGCCTAAAGATGCATGACGGTACAACCAGACGGCTCACGGACGTCAGATATGTCCCAGATCTGAAGAAAAATCTGATATCACTAGGAGTCCTTGATTCCAGCGGTTACAAGGTAACCATTAAAGGTGGAATTCTGAAGGTTGTACGTGGAGCATTCTTGGCCATGAAGGGTACTCAAAAAGAAAATCTCTATTTCCTTGACGGCAACACAGTAATCGGAAGTATATCAACTTGCACCAATTCTAATGATGTTTCATCGGACACTTTCCGACTTTGGCACATGCGGCTCGGACATGTTGAAGAGAAGGCTCTTCAAACCTTGATAAAGCAAGGTTTTCTGAAAGGTGCAAAGACCAGAAAACTTGACTTCTGCGAGCATTGTATCTTAGGCAAGCAGACGAGAGTCAAGTTTGGAATTTCCATCCACTGCACAAAAGGAACATTGGATTATGTTCATACCGACGTTTGGGGACCCTCTCAAAATGCTTCATTGGGCAGTAAACGTTGATTTGTTACTTTCATTTATGATTTCTCACGCTATGTTTGGGTTTATACCATGAAGCATAAAGATGAAGTGCTCGATATCTTTCTTATATGGAAGAAAATGGTAGAAACCCAAACGGGAAGGAAGCTTAAGAGGCTCAGATCTGATAATGGAGGAGAATACAAGTCAGACCCATTTCAGAAATTTTGTGAGAATGAAGGGATTGTCAGACATTTCACAGTCCCAGGCACGCCACAACAAAACGGTGTTGCTGAACGCATGAATCGTACTTTGGTAGATAAAGTTCACTGCATGTTATCTCATTCTGGACTGAGCAAGGCATTTTGGGCTGAAGCTTTGTCATATGCCTCTCATATCATCAATAGACTTCCTGCAACAGCACTAGATGGCAAAACTCCCAAGGAGGTATGGTCTGGACACCCCGTTTCAGATTATGATTCTCTGCGCATTTTTGGATGCACGACATATTTCCATGTGAAGGAATCCAAACTGGATCTTAGGTCCAAGAAAGTGATTTTCATGGGCTTTAGTGAAGGAGTTAAGGCTTTCCGACTATGGAACCCTGAGACAAAGACGATTGTAAAAAGTCGAGATGTAACTTTTGATGAATCTGTGATGTTAAAGCATACAGTTTCTGATAAAGAAACTCGAGATCCAGATTTGCCTCAGCAGGTGGAGTTAGATATTCTAGTAACTCCTAGCAAGTCAGCAGAGATATCCAACCATCCTAAAGAAGACGAGGAGGAAATCTCAGTTGAGGTGGAGGCTTCAGGACCAGACATCAGTCAACAACCAAAATCAATTGCCACCAGTCGACCAAGAAGAGAAATCCGCAAACTTGCTCGGTACACTGACATGGTTGCATATGCATTTCCAGTCACCGGAGATGATATTCCATACAATTACAAAGATGCTATTCAGAGTATGGAAAGTGATAAGTAGAAAATGGCAATGAATGAGGAGATGACATCACTCCATCAGAATCAAACTTGGAAGTTGGTTCCACTTTCGAAAGGAAAGAAACCAATTGGCTGCAAATGAGTATTCGCTAAGAAGGAAGGCTCTCCCAGCACAGATGGTATCCCATACAAAGCCAGACTGGTAGCAAAAGGCTACGCTCAGAGGGAAGGAATTGACTACAATGAGGTATTTTCACCAGTTGTTAAGCATTCGTCAATTCGAATATTATTGGCTTTGGTTGCACAGTTTGATCTCGAGTTAGCCCAACTCGATGTCAAAACTGCTTTTCTGCATGGTAATTTGGAAGAGGAGATATATATGTCTCAACCAGATGGATTCAAAGTACCAGGAAGAGAGAATTGGGCTTGCAAGTTGGGCAAGTCACTGTATGACCTGAAGCAGTTATCGAGACAGTGGTACAAGCGATTTGACAGCTTCATCCAAGGGCAAAAATATACTCGGAGTCAGTTTGATCATTGTGTCTACTATCGCAAACTTCAAGATGGTACATTTATCTACTTGCTTTTATATGTAGATGATATGTTAATCGCATCTAAAAGCAAGGTGGAGATCAATAAGCTGAAGGCTCAATTGAGCTCAGAGTTTGAAATGAAGGATCTTGGAGAGGCCAGAAAAATTCTCGGGATGGAGATAACTCGAGACAGAGCCAAAGGCACAATCTGTTTGACTCAGACTCAGTACTTGAAGAAAGTTCTTCAAACTTTTGGCATCGGCAATGACACAAAACCTGTGAGCACACCATTGGCACCACATTTCAAGCTAAGTTCATCAATGTCACCAAATTCCGAGGATCAGAAGAAGCAAATGGAGAATATTCCATATGCAAATGCAGTTGGTGCCTTGATGTATGCTATGGTGTGTACCAGACCTGACATTTCACATGCTGTAAGTATGGTAAATCGTTACATGCACAACCCCGGTAAAGGCCACTGGCAAGCAGTGAAGTGGATTTTACGGTATATTCATGGTACTGTGGATATTGGTTTAAAGTTCGAGAGAGATAAGAAAAGTTGTAAGCATCTAGTTGGATATGTGGATTCGGACTATGCTGGAGATCTTGACAAGCGCAGATCTACTACTGGTTATGTTTTCACTATGGCAGGGGGACCAGTGAGTTGGAGATCAACACTACAGTCAACAGTTGCTTTGTCTACTACAGAGGCAGAGTACATGGCAGTAACGGAAGCTTTCAAGGAAGCAATCTGGCTTCATGGATTGACTAAAGACTTGGGAATTGTGCAGAAGAATGTTGAAGTTTTCTGCGACAGCCAGAGTGCCATTTGTTTGGCAAAGAACCAAGTTCATCACAGTCGAACGAAGCATATTGATGTTCGTTTTCATTTTGTTCGAGAAATAGTAAAAGAAGGGAGTATTCTTCTGCAAAAGATCAAGACTGCAGATAACCCAGCAGATATGCTTACAAAGGTGGTTACAGGGATCAAGTTTCAACATTGTTTGGACTTGATCAATATCTCACGATCTTAGAGTGCCTAAGGGCACTAATGGAGGCAACAATAGTTTTTTGAAGGAAGCTTGCTATCTGTAGAGATTGTAGGTGTGGAGGAGCCCTGTTCCACATGAGGTGGAGGTGGAGATTTGTGGAGACCACCCCCATGTGACAAACAGGGGTGGCAGACAAGAATAGCGAAAAATGGGGCTGCTGCAAGTGGCGCATTCGGCGCCATTTTGTGACGGCGCCGAATGCGCCGAAAGGGTATTATTATTATATTATTAAATATATATTATATTATATATTTATAATTACGAAAATACCCCAGAATATTTATAGAGCTTAACTTCATTCTTCAAATTCATTATAGAGATTTAGAGAGTTCTATTATCAAAGATCTATTTAAGAGATCCAATTTGTAAGATTCACCTAAGGGTGTAGTTTGTAATCTATGATAATACAAGTTTGTTGTCTCCCGTGGACGTAGGCAATTTGCCGAACCACGTTAAATTTGTTGTCTTATTTTTTCTTTCATACTTTACCACGATTCCGCACAATAGATAACCCTCTTGATAAGGCCCCTTGGCATGATGGTTTCAATGGTTTCTTCTTTAAAGAAGCTTGGGTGGTGGTCGGCCATGACATTGTTGAAGCTATTAAGGAATTTTTTTATTCTGGTTTTCTTCTGAAAAAGGTTAATTGCACTTTTATTTCATTAATCCCAAAAACTCCCTTTGTGTCCACTTTCTCTGAATTTTGGCCTATATCTTTATGCACTTCTGTTTATAAGTTTATATCTAAAGTGCTTGCTAATAGATTGAAGCTGGTGGTCAATGAGCTTGTTAGTCCTTTCCAATCGACCTTCATTCGGGGAAGGAGTATTGTTGATAATATCTTGATCGCTCAAGATTTGGTTCGTGGTTTCCAAAGAAAGAACCATCCCCCAACCATGGCTATCAAACTGGACCTGAAAAAAGCTTATGATTCTCTTTCTTGGAACTATTTGCTTCATGTTATGAATCTTATGGGCTTTCCGAAGATCTTTGCTAATTGGATTGAGCAATGCATTTCCTCTCCCTCCTTTTCAATTTTGGTGAATGGTTCGCCTGCTAGCTTTTTTTGTAGTATGAGGGGTTTGCGCCAGGGAGATCCCATCTCCCCATATCTCTTCACTTTAGCCATGAAACCTTTCTTTTTTATTGTTCAACAGTTGGTGGCTGATAAGAAGCTCTCCTTATCCAAGGAGTGCATGCGGCTAGGTGTCTCCCACTTATTATTTGCGGATGATATTTTTCTTGTGGCCAAGGCTTCCATTTCCAATATGTCTAACCTAATGGATTCTTTTGAGCAGTTTTCCTCTTGGTCTAGAAAAATCTACTATTTTCTTTGTTGGAGTCGACTCTTGCCTTCAAATTTCGATTAGCTCTTTGAGTGGCTATGCGATTGGCAACCCGCCGATTAAATATATTGGGCTTCCTCTTATTTCGGCCAAGTTGAGTATGGATCATTGTCTTCCTATTATTGATCCCTTGGAAGCTAAACTCTAGATTTGGAAGGCCCAATTTATGTCTTTTGCTGGAAGAGCCGTCCTTGCTAAAGCAGTACTTCAAAGTTGCTATACCTACTGGTGGGGGGCTTTTTCCAATTCCTTCCTCTGTCTTTTTGAAGATTGAGGCTTTAATTCGAAGATTCATGATCTCAGGTCCTTTCTTGGACAGGAAGTTCTCTTTGATTAGCTAGTTGGATATCGCTTGGCTTAAATGTGAGGGTGGGTTGAGCATTAAGAAGCCGAAGAAGATAAACAAGGCGGGTCTTTTGAAGCTCCTTTGGAGAATTGCCTCAAAAGAGGATTCCTTGTGGGTCAAATGGGCTCATGGAAAATATATCGAATCTGACTGTATCTGGACAATTCATACTCCTACGAATCGCTCTTGGACTTGGCAAAAATTGCTCAATCTTTGTCCTATTGCCTTGAGTAGTATCAGATCTTTGATTGGTAGTGGCTCAAGCACTCTCTTCTGGATTGACCATTGGCACAAAAGGGGCATTCTTGAAACAAATGTTCCTTATCTTCTTATGGTGGCCTATGGCATCAATCGAGATGCTAATGTTGTGTCTTGGATCTCTAATGAGGTAGGATCTATTGTTTCCTTTAGGTGCCCTATTTGGAGAGAGTTATGGAATGATTTTAATAAGATGTCCAGACTCGATCCTTGTAATCATGACTTGGTATTCTAGCAAATTCTCCTTTAAATCTGTCTGGGACAAGATTCGACAGAAGACTCCTACGTGTTGGTGTGGTCTCCCCGTGCTATTCCTAATCATAGTTTTTTTGGTTTAGAGACTTTTTTTGTTGAAACTTCCTATTATGATAAAGCTTGAAAAATTGAAAATTGTCAATTCTAATTCTTGCATTCTTTGCTGGTTGGGAGTGGAGGATGAAAATCATTTATTTTTTAAATGCTCTTTTGTCAGCTCTGTTTGGAATGGGATTAAAAGTAATTGCTTTTATCCTCCCTCTATTTCTACGTGGGAGTTGGCTGCAAAAATGATTACTCGTGAGGCCTCTAGGAACAAGTTAAGTGGGGGTGTCATGCTCCTTGCTTATTAGACCACCATCTATCACCTTTAGAACGAGCGCAACATGAGGAAGTTCCAAAATAGGGGTCGGACTATTGCCCAACTTATTCATATTATTAAAACCCAAGTGTTTGACAAGATCCAAATTGTTTTTCATCCAGCCGTGTTTGATGATTAGACTTTTGCTACGTATTGGGGCTTCTCTTTTGTTAATTTAACAACTAATGGTGTTTCTATTTCTTGGAGGGCTCCGATGGAAGGTTATAATCTAGAGAGATGAGTTTGAGAAAGGGACACGTGTTGAATTTTTATGATTAGAAGATTCTATAAGGATAGGTATAAATGAAAAACAAAGAAGTTTGAAGAGTAAATATTTAAATAAATGTTGGTGTTAAAAGAAAGGTGGTGTGGTGAGAAAAAAGCCTTGGTGCAGTTAGCCGCATCCTATTCATCCTGTGTGCTTTTGAGAAAGATTACCAAATGGACTCTATACAACAAACATATTTATACTGGAAGTCAAGATAAATTATAAAGAGCAGTCTTACAAGTCAAGATTAAATTATAAAAATGAAAAATTATTGGGCATCTCGGATTCGAAAAGGTAGAACTTTTTAATCTGTCCTTCTAAGTTGGTGTCGTGATTGATGAGCAAATTTCTAAGAAGTTTTCTTTCAGCTAAAAAAGGGTTAAGAGAGCCTTTCAAGAGTTCCAAATACCATTTAACTTAATGGCAAAGGCATCTCCCCTCAATCCCATAAGGCTGATGGTTCAATTGTTCTCACGGGGAGTTGTTGCACAGGTTGTAGATTATTATCGTACGATTTTTTTTTTTTTTTAACAATATATTACCTTATGATTTGTTGTGAGCTTTTATAACTTTTATATTCAGATATTCAGCCCATGTACCCCTTTATTAAGTCCTTGGACCCACTTTATCCAAGCCTTCCTAAACATCATAATACTACTACATCTATAGAAGGTCCAGTCTTCCTTGGCCATAAAGACCCTCCTCATTAAACAAAAAAAACAGAGGGGGGCTCTCAAGGCTGGGTAAAGCATCTCACAAGGACAAAGTCAAATAATTGCAAAATGGATAATATTACCCTAGATTCATCATCCAAAACTCCAAAAGTAATTTTTCTTTTTTCTTTTTTTGTATGAAAAACATAAACAGAAAGGGTCGTGTCCTTTTTTTTTTTTTAATTTAATAAAGATCCAAGCTTGCTCATTCTCTGGGTCAAATATGGGAGCCATCAGTTTTTCCTACTACTAATTTGGAAATTACTGAAGATGGTGCTGCAGGAAGCCATTTATCTTCAATAAAATCTGATCAGTTTCACCTAATCCAACCTTCATTTCCTCTCAAATGGAATTGAGAAAAATACATCGTCACCCTATTTGGCTTGGCTTGTTGTCCTTGCATTATTACTCTCTGCCAAACTCCAGTTCCTAATAAATCTCAATACCTTCCTCGCATGATTCAAAACAATGTTTTTTCACCAATAGAACAGACAAGTGCCACACACACAGCTCAAAAAAGTGTAATTGAAGTTGGAAAGACGGTAAGATCGTTGAAGTTGAAAGAAGAAACCAAGAGTACTAAAAAAGGATGTTTGAAGTCATAACTGCAGGAAACAGACGATTCATACCCACCAACCCAAGCTCTTGTACTGCAAAAAAAAAAAACAAGAGCCCGACAAATCACATGCTGGTAATTAAGGTAGCTGAATTTTGAATCTCAATTAGCCAGAGACTACACCACAACCCCTTCTCCAATCAAGGCAAGGTTGATGGTTGATTAGAAGTTCATCACGTATGCAAAAATAGCATTGAAAGAACAAAGTAAAATTTATATGTACAGCCCTGCTTCTTGTCTCCAACTGGATCTTGATGTCAGTGATCCCTCTGTTCGAAGGCTTATATAATTAAGGCGCTGGTCCTGGGACTATAAGTTTTTCTATCTACAAGAACAGAAGATGTGGTCTGCTCCTCTCTGCATGCCTTCAAACTGATTATGATACATTTACTAGTTTCTAAGTTTCAACGCACTATTAAACTGAAATTCTCTCGTCAATTGCTAATAAATTAGCCAATCATACAAATACATGCAGGGACTATTATTCTCGGACAGGTCCTTGAGGTGAAACTGTAACTGAGATGGTACAGCCTAACTCCCCTGCGGCTGCATCAAGGAATGTTGTGGTCATTCCTGTTGCATGCCGGCTATGAGCCTCCCATGTCAAACACTTTTCAATGTCAGCATGCCAGTTTATGATGCCTACACTTAAGTACCGATCAGGGGAATCATGAATGCCTGGCATGTATTGTTGTTTAGAAGTGGATTTGACTGCACCTATATTCAAGATATCGCGGAGAACCGATGTGCTAAGAGCGCGGACATGTGCACTTGGATGAGAAAGACACCGGACAGTAGCTGGCAGACGGCACTGCATGCATAGGAACAAGTAGATCATATCCATCAATGGCTTCATCTGTCCCTCTTTGTTGCTTAATGTTTCTTGTTTTAAAGAAAAAAAAATCTTAATCAGGGTAGTTGTGTACCTTCAATAAGTTTGACAGGCTATCTGTGACAGCTGAGCTGGTATCTCCCCACTCAAACACCAGATGAACTGCTCTAGCTGTTGCTTCCAATAGCTGGTCAATATTGAAAGAATTGAAACATCATCTCAAAGTTATAGAAAAAGTAATCAACATTGGTTTACATGCAGATATCAACAACGTAACTGGAATTTTTGGTGATTAACCAGAAATCATGTAATGTAATGAGTGGACATAGATATTTTGTAAGGATATGAATTAAAGAAAAATGATACAAATTTGATTTAAGGAGATGCAAAATGAGAAATATAAGAACTGTTTATTCACACCAATATCTTTGTCTATCAGAGAAATATATCTTGCAACAAACATTATGTATGTAATAATTAGATCCTGCTAAGTATGTGGGGAAACTGTTAATCCTTGGTAGACTTTTTGATGTACCAAAGAATCAACACAATGTGGCCAGACCACCCTCATCCCAAGCAAAGTTTTAAAATTCATGAGGCAATTTCTCTTTGTGAGGCAAGGCATAAGACTCGAGGGCGTATGAGGCGTAAGCCTCGATTTTTTATAAAAAAGAATGTATAAATTTATTTCATTAATTCTAAAAGTTCAAATAAACATGAAATATGTACAAACTCGAGCTATTTCCATGCATGTTACTTTATCAACATAACAATGCCAAAGCATTCAAGACAAATACTATTAAAAACTAAATGAGCACATCTTAAAAGTCAAGATCTTCTTATTCTAAATGTGAAAAAAAGATACTAGTAGACATTAACAAATAAAAGGCTAGGTATTACCACTTCTTAGTTTTCACAATCTCTAGCATCTTTTTTTTAAATTTCTAGCTTTTTTTTTTTTATAATTATATCTGATGATGCTACTTGCGATGACCTATAGGAACAATTAGCATTAGAAGTTCACTTAGTAATGTGTACATAGTTTATGAGAATTGAGGTGAGTTTCAAAACTTGGATCTCTCCTAATAATTGATATGAGAATTTTAAGAAAGGAAAGGAACTAACATATTTATACTAATATCTGTCGAATGTAAATAGAAAAATGCTTTAAGTTTAGGCTTGGAGTTATAAAACTTGGATTTCTCCTCAATAATTAAGATTAGAACTTTAGAGAAAGAAAAACAACTATTGTGTTTGTTCTAAAATCTGTTCAAGTGTTTTAGGAAAAAATAATGTAAATAGAAGAAAGGGGTTATGTTAAACCTTTTGGTTACATATATTAAGGCTTAAGCCTCATATAGCCTTGACGTGTGAGTCCCGAGGCACAAGCATGGTGTAGGTGAAGTATAAGCCTCAAGAGGGTACCAATGAGGCTTATGCCTTAAGGCGATTATCAATAGCCACAAGGCGAGGTAGGCTTCAAGGCATAAGCCTCAATGGATTTTCAAAACTATGATCCCAAGAAGACTTGACTCTTCAAGAAGACTATATGCATTGTCTTGAATTTATGCAAGGAAATGCTAATGTGGTTTTATTTTAACAAGGAAAATAGGATCAACACCT
The DNA here is from genome assembly GCA_035771175.1 of Paratinospora sagittata. Lineage (NCBI taxonomy): Eukaryota > Viridiplantae > Streptophyta > Magnoliopsida > Ranunculales > Menispermaceae > Paratinospora > Paratinospora sagittata. The sequence goes on along the minus strand of CM069590.1, from coordinate 40,984,681 downwards.
CGATAGGACTCTGCATTTTATCCATGTATGTGGTGCTGTTGCCACAACAATACACAAATCTGTTCAAGGAATTCATTTCTCTTTGCTTGATACTTCCCGCCTATTGATTACCTCAGTACATTCATTTCGATAGGTCAAACTGGTAGTTTTAGATTCAAAGATGACAATTTAGATTTGAAAGAAGAAAAACAATTGCATGAACTCCCAGAAGTGGAAATAGTGTCTCAACTCAACAAGGCTTCCCTCTACCACATGGGCTTGACTACATGAATTTGCTTCCTCCATTTCAAAGTGGAAATAGTGTCTAATGTGGTAGAATAACAGAGAAAGTTTTACTGGTTAAACTTGGGCATTGATGAATCTTAAATCTGTAAAGAGCTTAATTATTTGTGATGACGTGTTTTTTTTCAATTTTTCCAACCAAAACCTTCTCTTTTATTCCATTTGTGAAAGAGGCTAATATCAACTCAATAAAGCCTTATATATGGAATTGGCTACATGAATCCACCGACTTGATAAACAAATGACCAAAATCTAAGAATTGGAAGCACACTTCCTCCACTCCTCTCTTTCCAGGTCTAAGTCAAAAGTTATATTATAAGTAGTTTTATCTTTCTTAATAATCTCTATCTATGTTATTTTAGGTCTTCTTCTACCTCTATTATTACCGTCAATTGTTAATAGGTCATTCTTCCTAATTGGCGGGCACATCTATGATCTTTGTGGTATGCGCCCAAACCATAATCAGTCCTCTCATTTAATCACTAACTGGGGCTACTTTTACCATTTCTTAAATATATTCATTATTAATTTTATCTTTCAGTGATTTATTACATATGCGGGAGGCAATGGATTCAAGTAACCGACCCCATGTAGTAGGATAAAGGCTTTGTTGAGTTGAGTTAAGTAAAAAATCAACACTATGTCATCAACAAATAACATAACCCATGGAGTGTCTTCTTGAATATGTTTAGTCAATTCCTCCATAACTAGTGCAAAAAGACAAGAACTTAAAGTTGATTCTTAGTGTAAACCTGTAGTACTAGTATAAATGGGACCTCACTAGTTTCTCTTACTTTTTATTTTTATTATGGTTGTTGCTCTATTATAAATATCTATATTAAATCAGTGTACTACTCTGTAACTCATTTTTTCCTAGAAGTTACCATATTATATCTCTAGCTACTCTACATAGGCTTTTATTAGATCAATAAAGACCATGTAGGTCTTTTTTCTTTTTTCGTGTACCTTTCCATCAATCTCTTTAATAAGTAAATAGCTTCATGATTGATCTGCAAAGCACAAATCAAAATTGAATTTTTTGAAACCAAAATATGAGCTCTTACTCAATTATCTATTACTTTCTCTCATATTTTCATTGCAAGACTTACCAATTTGATCCCTGTAATTTAAACATTTTGAATATATTACCGTATTTTCCTATGTAAGTATTAAAATGCCTTTCTTCCAATCAGTGAGCATTCTTTAATACCTACCACTTCATCAAACAATTTGGTAAACTACAGTACTTCAACTTCCCCTAGACCCTATCCAACCTCAATGGGAATAATATCTGGTTCTAAATCCTTTGCATTTTTCATTTTTCCTAAAGCAATTTTTACTTCAAGCATGCTAATTCTATGAAAGAATTTATTTTCATTAGTTAACTTACCCCTATATTATTATACTCCTCTACACTTAAATTTTCCAAATGATTTTCATTTAATAAAAATCCAAATTAATTTTCATTTTTCTTTGATCTCCTCCTTTTACTAAGACTATTGTCATCATTTTAATACATTAGTATAGTTAATTGTTTTTTCTTTCCCTTAGTTTTGCCAGTTTAAATATAGTCCTTTCGCCTTCATTTATATCAAAATAGCATAAATCATCATATGCTCTATGTTCAGCATTATTACAACTTTTTAAGCTTCTTTCTTTACATCCCTATAATTTTTAAGACTTTCCCCATCCCTAGCCTTTTTCCATGTTTTAGAGCTTGTGATTTTAAGTTTTATGGCAGTTTAAATTTCTTCATTCCACGATCAAATTTCTTTCACTAATGACCCTACCCCCATTGATTCCTACTAGAACCTTTTTTGCTACTTTTTATGCAGTTAGTTTAAGTTAGGGTCATCATCTACACTTTAAATGAATTTCCTTTATGAGCTTTCCTCAAAATACTCCAATTTTTTCTCTTTAAAATTCTACCATTTAGTTCTGATTTCATTTTCATTTGTATATCTACTGCCATGATCCTATGTTGTGGAGTTGAGCTTTCTCTAGAATAAACTTACAATCTTTGTATGCTAATTTATTAAGTTTTCTAATTAAGAAAAAGTTTTTTTGGCTTTTATTAGAATTACTTTTAAATGCTATGAAGTATTTAATCTCTCTGTTTAAATATGCACTTGCTATTATAACGTCATATGCTATTACAAATCTACTATGCTCACCCCAACTTTATTCTTATGTCCATATCCCTATTTTCCATGCACCATTTCAGACACATGTCAAGAGTATATTAGAAATTCTTTATGGGGTTTGATAGGTCCATCAGCTAAAGCTATTTAAGCTTATCTTAGGCATGACAAGAGATAGCAGAATTCTCAAGAGTCAAGGATAGGATTTTTGATCAGCCAAGGGTATTCTCCATGATACTAGAGGCTTCATTCATTGGCAAGCAAATATTGATTGTGAGTAGGAGTGTTAGTGGCCACTGGCCAGAACATGCTTGTGAGTAGGGTTATCATTCTTGAATCTATCTCAAATTTATAAAATAATTAAGGACATACTACGGATGAATTGTCACTAAGGACTTTTTGTTAAAGTTGCCTAGAGAATTGATTCAAAACTTGCTGTCATCTATGAGTCATTTACCTCATGAAGAATGGTCCTACGAGGTGGCAACAAGCCAATACTAAAGGTAGGAGCTAGTTATGTTGATGAAGTCTGCTAGTAATGTTACAACTTGCAACCAACCTGGGTTCAAAATTCACTGTAACCTTGCATTTCAATCTATTGAACTTTTAATATAGTTGGCCCATGCAACAGAAACTAGTTTAATTACCAATATATATATATATATAGAAGTTATAACTCAAAAGAGAGAAAAAAGTTGACAAAAAAGGAAACAATTCTATCATTGCAAGAAATCACCTCTAGCTGTGGTAGAGTGCAAGCTTCTCCATCAATAAGCATTCCATCTGTGGTACGTAGAAGAAGATCTGAAGCACTTGCTAGAATTACCAATGACTCTTGACAATCATGATTTCGCATAAGCTCCACAACTAATTTTACAATCCGCTGGTTAACTTTCCACATTCTTTGACCCTGCTCGTTATCCCTAGCAATCCATGGCTGCAAATCCTTTTCCGCCTGACAAAGAAACAAGGCCGAGAAAGTGACTAAACAAATAAAGAGATTGAAATAAAACTAATAAAATGCATGAGTGCTCAAGTAGATAGAAAATTCAGAGACTGAACAAAATCTGGACCTGCAGAATAATGGCAGTTGAAGCCTTTGTTGGGGAAGCTGACACAACATTGCATAGGGCATCGACTACCTATACATAAAAAAAAAAAGTCTGTCAATCAAAGCCATTGTCATTTAATCCAATTTATGTTTTGAGAAACTTCTACTTTGGTTAAATATCTAGTGATCTTTATTTTCGGCGAAATAAGATCTAAAAGAGTCAATAAAAGATCATGGACTCATTGATCAAATAGCCAAGAATCCATTAGCATGAGAAACTTATTGAGCTGAGACATGATATTGACTGAATGTCACCTGAATCATGAATGGCATCATGGTGAACCTCAAGCACTTTCAATCCATGCTCCAATATTTAACATCAAATTTTACACATGTTGAAGAAGAAAGATTGGGCTTCACAATTTCTCTAGGAATATGAGAATACCATTTTTTTTTCTAGATTCCTTCGAATTTAACCACATAATCAATGAGATCAATACGTAATATTTACATATTTGTTTACAAAATTGATTGAATAGCAACACTTGATAGTAACCGCACAAATTAGATCACAATGAACATAATTCTCATATAATCAATAAAATCTTGCATTCTTTGATGTGAAATACTTATGCTGGTATATCCGGGTCATCAAATAAATAACTACCATATACAGAATAAAAAATTAGGAAAAATTTGTTATGAACTTATGGCGGAATACAAGTTCCTGTTCTCCTTTCCCTTCTGCATTTGTTATGATTCTTCTAAAACTAAATGCACTAAAAGGACAAGCATGATAAAGGTCAATGATATATGAATATGTGGATGTGACAGAACAGTACCTGTCTCCACCCCTGTTGGGCAGATGTTCCTTCTTCACTTAACTGCGTTTCTGGGGTTGCAATCAACTTGTGCCACAGAAGTGAAACAACAGAGAAGCACAACTCTTGTTTCTCTGCAAGTACAGATCGTAGAAGAACTTGTGCACTGCAATTGAATCCTATATGCCTATCCATTGTAAGGAAATTGGCCAAATCAGAAGCATCTGTTGGCAGACTTGCAATGCCTTTCTCCACCTTATTTTCTGTACCATGAGTTGAAAGGATTGCCTTCTTGGACTCATGGAGAGTTATTGAGAGGGTTGAATTACTGCAATTTTTATTCCGTTGGTTCAAAGAATTCTCTGAGTGATTTGAGTTTGAAAGATTCGTAGACTTCCTCACATTGCAACATGTTGAGCCCTTTTTCCGCGCTGGTGCATCTGCTAGATATGCTTCGAGCGGTTCTGCCTTGTTGACAATAGATGCAACGGTTTTTCTGTGAATGTCAATGAGGCTATAGAGTGAGGATGCCCGGGAGTAAATTTCACTGTCCCACTTGCACCGCATCAAAACAGACAGGGCATGCATTTGCGCCTTTGACTGTCTGAATAGATCAGAAATATGAGCAGCAACCATAGCTGCAGCGACTATCTCATTTGAACTGTAACTCCATGATGTGCCAACAGATGATGGCTTCAGGGAAAAAAGTGCTTCTAATATTCCTAATATTCTGCGTGTATGATGAATTGCAGAGCAAATACCATTTTGTAACTCACTGGAAGACCCATTTAATTTTGCAAGTTTGGCCATACTCAATGCATCTTTAGTATCTGAATGTTTGCCATTTCTAGAAATCAATGGGAACAACTGAAGTTCGCAAGCCAATGCACAAACAGCAGCGAGGACATAAGAATCAAATGCTGCAACAGGCCCTTGTTTTTTCCCTTTTCTAGTTCTCATGTCAGTATGCTTTTCATTTATTGATTGCCAATCATCAGTGACTTCATTAGGAGGATAAATATCATCACTTCTTGGTCTCTTGCTTGCACTTGGCTGAGCTTCATAGCTGACACAGACTGTTAGCACAACAAACAACAGGCGGGAAGCAAGGTCTAAAGTGGCACATGATTCTAAAAACAATGAATGAACCATCGTACGAAGCTCGGCCACAGCAAGGTTCTTTGAAGCAGACCCAATCCCAACAGGGTATCTTGATTTTCTGATTTGTTCTTGGGAGGATTGTGGCGGAAAAGTTCTTTGAAGGATTGCTTCTACTGTAGCAACAAATATCCTCATAAGGCATGCTTCAGATGGACTTCCACGAGGAAGATACTCTAATACTTTAAGAAGGGGCAAGTATAGGTTCCATGATAAAACTGGAGGTTGCAGCGGTGTTGCAACTATTATTTCTGGCAGATCAACAGCTGAGGAGCTTAATGGAATCAGGCCATAAGCAGCTTCCCAGATTGTGCAAATTCTCCATTCAACTTCTGGACCATGGGCACAAAACATTGATGCAATCCCCTGAGCTGTGGCTTCTAGAGTGGCTTCAGCTGCAGGCACTTCTTTCTGGTCAAAAGTCATTTGTGTGTTGCAGTTAGTTTCAACAAAAACTGATTGGGAACACTAAAAGAAATTCAACTACCCATAAGTATGTGCATTCTCATGAAGTAATAAGCAAGCAAATAAATCACTGATTGGCAAACAATGCATATATTTAGGTATCTTCGAAAGAAGAGAACCAAACAAGAATAAAAGTAACACTTGTCTGCAAAAGTAATAAATACACGTGCAAGTAATGAATATGGAACTCCTTGTTACCATCTTTTTATGGAATGATATGTAACCACCCAAAGGTTCATGTTGGACTTCAATTCCTTCAGCTAGGCCAAGTGGGGGAAATAACAAAGCTGGCTGTGAAAGTATGCGAAAAAGTAAAGCTGCAGCAGCATCTGCAGCAATGCCTGCTCTCATGGACATTGCTATCCCAATTGCACGCAAGAAATGCAGATGCATCCAGTTCCTTGGAAGCTACAGCAAGAACCCATAAAAATTATAAGACATAATGAAACAAGCAAAATGATTTTCACAATATTCTCAAAGATTCAACTTTCCAAGATTGGAAAACCCCATTATACAGAACTATGAATAAAAGAGAAATACAAAAACACAAAAAAAAAAAAAAAAGTCAAAAGACAAACTGGAAATTGCATAATTTGATTTCCACATCTATTATTATTGCCCAAGAGAACAAGAGGCTTTAAAGCAATAAGTACAAAATAATAAATCATACTTTTAAACCTTCAAAAATAATTTAACATGGAAGCAGAAGACATTAATTTAGAAATACTTTTCATTTCGTGATAACCGCAACGATAGTGGCAAAAACACATGCTACAGGTTTGACAACAAATTAGTTAAAAGGGTAATTTTAGAAGGACCCTTAAACGTAGTAAAATCACATGACGTGATGGCTTGAATAGAGGATGGAGCAAATAGCTAAAAATTAAATGAAGATTGTACAGATGATGATTTGTTTCTTGAGCTCCTTATATAAGTAACTCCTTGACAACAAATTACAAACCTTTAAAAATACTTAGTTTACCAACTTCCCGAAGCTATTATGTATGACATAATAACACCTTTATAATTGAACACTTATTAACACTCCTTATTATATCTTCAATGAGAAAAATGGGAATTACAATAAAACCAGGATTTACTATAAAAAAAAAATTAGAAATTTAACCAAACAACAAAAAGAAGGAATTTGAAACTTCTCTTATAATGAAATTGAGTTAGAACAACAACAAAAAATAAAAAAACTTTTTTTTTTAATTAAAAGATTTTGAGAACTTTTCAAGACATTGTTTGAACTTAATCCAAGAAGTTATTCAAAATTAAAATTTGAAATTCTTCTCTTCTCCTATTCTTCCAGGAAATCGAGTGCAAAAGGTCTCTAACAGCTCCATTAACTTTTGGTATGAAAAAAAGGTTTTAAATTGCAATACAGTCACTGTGCAAATGATCAACTTAATTCAACTAAGTCGTTTCCCAACTACTGGATGTCAATTACATAAATCAGTTTCTTCCACTCTGCTCAATTAAGGGCTAAGTCGACTCTTAAATTATAATTATCTTTCTTAAATCTTAATTACTTTTGTCCATGGTATTTTAGGTCTTCCTCTACCCTGATCATTACTGTACATTATTAATGGGTCACTCATCCTAATTGGAGCATCGAAAAGTCTTAGTTGTATGTGTCTAAACCACCTTAATCGGTTTTGTCTCATTTTATCTTCAATTGGGTTATTGGTACTCTTTCTCAAATATGTTTATTTCTAATTCTATCTTTCAATGTTTTACCCCATAAGTTCTTTTGGTCTAGACCATAAAATATCAAGTGGAACTACAATTCATGCTACTTACATGGAATGTCTTACCAAATTTCTAAGCATACATCCCAGCTTTATTATTCTTCCATATTGCACATCAAAACTTTGAAACTCAAACCATTAATTCTAGTCCCGTTTCTAGAAGCCACTAATGCGGTCTATACTATTATTGACCGTAGAACCATCTTTCCAACCTCCTTGAATAATTAATGTGCACTGGTAGTTTGTTTAGGCAACACCAATTTTTTTCGCCAAGGAAAAATTTGTACGAGAGTATGGATGTAAATGTATGTATAATTACAATGAAGATTCCTCTTATCATCTACCAATTTGGCAAACCGGTTGCTATAGGTATACCTACCAATTGGTCTACCAAAACGGCACAAGAAAAGAAGAATACTTGTGTTTATTTCTAATTCTATCTTCTATCATCATTAGGAGGTCTAGGGAAGGGACAGTGTACGCAGCCGTACCTGCACATTGGAGAGACTATTTCTAGATTCAAACCCTTGACCTCTAGGTCACAATAGATCAACCTTAATTGTTGTACCAAGGCCCACCCTCCAGAAACTTGAATATAAGATGTTATTTTATTTCCTTGTTCAATTTATTTTGTCTTTCAATTTTAGAAGTCTAGTTTGGGTCCAATTAGGTAATTGATTCAAAGTTTCCTAGTTTTATCTCTTCTATAAATACTTGGTTAATATTAAATCAAAGATGTTGAATAAATAAAATTTTGAGCTTGTTCTTATCTCTTTTGTTCTTTCACGTTTCCCTTCGTCCTTCAAGAGGTTGCTTGGAAATCAAGTCCATGGGCCTCAATAGAACCTTCAACATCTAATCTCTTCATATCTCTTCACAAACCCTTTGAACTTTCTGTGAAAGATATTTCGATGTTGGTGGTTCGTGTGAAAGAATTCAACTCCAGTCCTCAACATGAACACCAAATATTGAATATTGATGTTATAAATTTTGTTATCCCTTTACAGGAGAAGGTAGAACTATTTTAACCATATCTAATTACTATTAGGGAGAAAATACACCCAAGCTTGAGTAAAATGTCACTTTCTAAAATTGAAAAATCTGCGCTTTTGTTCATAAAAAATGAAACCATAAGTTGATATAAAAAAACAAAAACTTTAGCCTTAGTGGCAAGAGGACACTGAAGACAAAATTATGTTTATCCATACATAGATGGCCAAGATGAAGCAAATGGACTATTAAACCCAAAATAAGGTAAGTCAAATGTTTGAGTACTCAATTGTGCGCATTGTTTGTTTTAAATACTCTAGAGTGAAATATTCTCTAAAAGAGAGTAAGATTTTAGAGAATGCCAAACACAAGTGTGGATGTGACAGTGGGCATTAAGAAGCATCAATAAGAATTTTTTCATTCAAGAAGGAATGAAGGGAATTCCACCTATGCTGCTTATTTGCATACCATTATGCATAGTAGTTCCCAAGCCAAGATAAAGGATGTGGGTTGCGTTAAGTAGCTGATAACCAACATAAAACTTGGTGAGATCAATTAGGACATTAATCTACTTAGTCAGACTACATGAAGGGTTAGGATGTCCTCGTTAAGTTATGTGAGTGTTAAAAAAATGGGCAAGGTGTGATATATTGGTGGCTTGAGTCTAGTGAAAAACGAGCAAGGATTGCTATACTATACCACTCTAATGATTGCAAGTAAATAAGTTAGTTCATAATAATAGGCTTAGGATATAACGCCTTGGATCATTGGAACATTAACATGTAAAAGAATGGAGATAGTAGGCACTATGGTTTAGAGAAAAGTAGATATTGAAAGACCCAATGGGAAGGTGAAAAATCAAGAAAAACATTGAACACAGTGTACAAACTATATTACACTGAAATATAAACATAGAAATGAAGTAGGAATAATTGTAGACAGCTTGAATAATACACGTTAAGGCAACTAGGCAAGAAGACAGAATTATATTAACAAAACTTCCAATAGAAATTCCTGCTTCCTAATATTTTAAGTGATGAGAAATTCAATGCTTCATAAGGCTCAACATACTGGATACTTGAAACAAAGATCCTTGCCTCCCAAGTAATAGGTGGTAAAATTTAAAATTCTAGCGTATACCATGTATCAAATTGTAACAGAAATAGCATAGATCATGAAGATCTTACTCACCCTCATTCCAGATGCGTAATCTTCTGCTGCCCTAAGGAGTTCCACAAGTTGCACAGCAGCATCCAGTGCATCTGGAGCCCAAGAAAGTGGTGCTTCTAGAAGTCCTAGGAGGAGTCTTTGGGTGGCACTGGGAGTCGCAATTGCATAATACCTAATTTATAAAAATATGCAAACCTTCAGTGAAATATTTTCAAGAGAATCAACCAAACAGCAATTGCAAGTTCAAACATTCACCGATGAAACAAACGTGCATATGGCTCAAGGGCTGGCAATCCAGCAACAAGGTGCTCATCCACAGCTGTTGTTGGAGGAGGGAGCAAAAGTGCAGGAACAGCAGCAGCTGTTAAAGTGGCAGTCTCATAACGTGCAACTTCATCATCACAGACGCTTAGTATAACAGCAGCACCATTAGCAACAGCCCACCTTGGAGTTGATGGCATAAGCTGAGGATGCTTTCCAGATCCACGACCACAAGCTTTAACCAAAAGAAAAGAAGAAAAAAAAAACAATTTATATAAGTTAATATCTGATTCTGACCACTTTTTTAATACAAATATCCTAGTTAAATGGTAGGTTATACCCATTTAATCATATAAAGCTTAGGTCCAAGAAATAAATAAGCAGGCAGATACAAAGCACATATAAATAGCAATATGTTTAGATAAAATATTGTTGTAAATATTCATATCTTTTGTATTCAATTCAACTCACTCAACAAAAGCTTTTTTCCAACTAGAAGGTATTGACGGCATTAATCCACTTTGCTCCACTTTGCTCTACGAAAGGTAAAATCTTAAGTTATATCATAAGGGGCCACATTGTTCTTAATTATCTTTACTTGTGTTAGTTTAGATCTTTTTCTATCTTTATCCTTAACGTCAATAGTTAACATGTCACTTTTTCTAACCAGCTCATCTAATGTTCTTCATTGTACATGTCCACACCACCTTAATAGGTTCTTTCTCACTTTACACCTGCATTTTCTCAAACATGCTCGTTTCTAATTCTATCTTTTATTGTTTTACCCTAACTGGCACAAGAAGATAAGGACTTAAGGTTGATCCTTTACGTAAAATATTGATAATAGGGAACTCACTCATTTCTCCTACTATGTTTTCACTTTTTACTGTCAATATTGATGTATCATTGTATCATAAAAATCACTTATTCCCTACACTAGGCAGACAATTGGATTCATACGAAACTAACATTATGAGCTTCATTTAAATATGTATATCCTTTTTAATGTTCAGCAACCAATTTTTAATATTACTAAGCCTATTTTTATACTAGCCTTTTACCCTAAAATTGAGCCTTATGGAATGTTATCCAAGCAATTGAATCTAGTTGTGAGCACTTCTTCTTCAGTATTTTAAAATTGACAACATCAATGAATTGCCTACATCACCTAAGGTGCAAATGATATGTTGCTTATGACTGCATTACTTCTATAATCTCAAGATTGGAGTCATAATAAGAAAATGAATACTTTTTGATAAAATTTCCTTTCTGAAGAAATCATCTCCAACAAAAATCGTGCTTTAAGACTTTAGCTTGGGCAAAATGGTCATGATAAAATTATAAGTCAAGATCTATGAGTTTGGATATTAGTACATATACAGACACAACTTAGAGAATGCATGGGAATCTAATGCTTCATCAATTTGGATCCTGAATTATTGTGCCAAGCCCTCCAACCATTTAAATTTGATTCAAGAATTTTGACAACTATGATAAATTTACTAAAACAAAATAATGTTGATTGGAATTTAGAGTGTATTGGCTACTCACCACATGTGGGTTAGAACTACGTCCTAAGGAGCATTGGAACTTGTTAGTGTTCTGTGGAATCTAAGCTGCTGATCCAAAGGTTCCAATGTGGATGCTCGTGCCCATCAAAAACTAGGCCAGTGATAGCTAGATCTTAGTGCTTGAGTGGAAAATTCTGAGATATTATATTAAGCTTGCATGCAACATAAGAAGCTTATCAAGCCATAGATTAGATAGTTGTTGCATTTGAGAACCCTTGATAGAATAAGTTTCATTCAGAAAATCTTGTTTATTTTATCAATATTAGAAAGTGCAATTCTTGTAGCTGTATTTGTATTTTGAAGTAGATTGCAATTTTGTTTCTTTCAATGAATTCTACTTTTTCCTATAAGAAAATGCCAACAATCAAGTTAAGAAAATGAAATTAACACCAATGATATGTAAATCAAAAGCAAACTTCAGTAGGACCATATCAAGGACTACTAGCACTTTTCAGAATTTAAAGTACAAAATTGTGAGTTAAGGGGTTATCCTTGTATAAGATACCTTTAAGGTAAGCTCAAGAAACTTGCTAGGATACTTCATTATTAGGCAAGGGACAAATGTAAATCCAAGATACTATAACTACTTGACTATGACTGTGAGAAGCTGGCATGAAGGAGAAAACAATGAAAAAATTAGGTGCAAGGTGCCAAGGTCTTTAATTTAGTGCTTTCCACCTCAAAAACACAAATAGACACCGAGATGCGTAGCTGTTTTGAGATGTTAAAGGGATATTTGAATCAATCATATTCATCACCTCAAAGCCCAAACAAAGAGAATTTCTTAGCTACAATAGTAGCCCTAACCATGGTGATCTACTAGACACTAATTACGCACAAAGAGAAAATGAAAAGCTAGTTTAATTTTACAATTGAATATTGATAAACAACAACTATATGGATAGAAAAGGTGGCCCATACGCTAGCATCTGCAGCAAAAGATTTCCTAGGACCCACCAAGAGAGGGGCTGCAGCTTTTGGTACAATAACAAGAGTCTAAAACCAAGAAGATTGGAAATGCAAGTTTGTCTCATATTGAAGCTCTACCTAGTTTGAAATCTCTCAAGTCCTCAATTTAGCAGGATCAAACACATGATACAACTCAAACTCAGCTCAACCCAACTAAGCCTTTTCCCACCTACATGGGATCGGCTACATGAATCTACTTCCTCCACTCCGCTCTATCCAGGGTAAGTCAACATTCAAATTACAAACAGTCATATCTTTCTTAATTATTTTGTCCATGTTATTCTAGGTATGCCTCTACCTCTACCATTACGTGGATTAAATCACTCTTCCTAACTAGAGCATCTAAGGGTTTTGTTGTATAAGTCTAAACTAACTCAATCGGCTTTCTCCCATTTTATCTTCAATTGGGGCTTTTCCTGCCATTTCTCATATATGTTCATTTCTAATTCTATCTTTTAAAGTCTTACCACATATCCATCTTAACATGCACATTTCCGTTACACTTAATTTGTTCACATATTGTTTCTTTATTGCCCAACACTCTGTTCCATATAGCATAGCTGGCCTAATAGCAATTTTATAAAAAAATTCTTTCAACTTCAATGAGATGCGTCAATCATATAATACTCCCAAAGCACTTCTTCATTTAACCCATCTTACTTAAACTTTGTGATTCACATCTTTGCCGATTTCACCTTCCTGATGAATAATTGATCCCAAATACCCAAAATTTAAACTCTTTGGTATCTCTTGGCTTTCAATCTTCACTGTCTCTTCATTTGTATTTTTGTTGTTTGTAATCAATTTGACATGGTATTCCTTGTATTCGATATGTAATAACTAAAGATTATCTACTGTTTTTTTTTTTTCTTTTTTTTTTGACAAAAAACTAAATATATACTAATATAGGAAATATTGCAAGAGAACAAGATGTTCTATCAAATGATTACAAATAGTAAATATTATTCCTTCAAGTAAATGATGAGTAATTTCCTTTGTATGCGGTGTTAATATTTCGGAACAAAATTTAGAATGAAAAAATTGGCATTTAGGAGTTGCAATTCTTAAGCAAAAACCTCTATTTTAATGAAATTCTTAAACAAAAATTATCATTAAAGTTAAATGAAACTCACTTACATGACATTTGACTTAAAATCAGTATTTGTGCCATGTAGTTGCACATTTGTACTATTGTAGTTTAGAGGAGAAAAACACACATATGATATAATAGAACTAGGAGGGTATAACGTCTACATGAGTTTCCTTCAGAACAACTAAGTTAAAATCTTTACAACATAATGCCTATTAAATTACTAGATTGAAAATGAAAATTCAAACAAAAGAATGTTTGCAAGGACAGGCCTTAGTGCAACGATTGAGTTTGCTCCATTGTGACCTAGAGGTCATGGGGTTCGAATCTAAAAACATCTTCTCCAATGTGGAGGAAAGACTGTGTACATCGTCCCTTCCCCAGACCTTGCAATAGCAGGAACATCGTTCACTGGGTACACCCTTTTTAAACAAAAGAACTTTTGTCTTATACATGCTTCATACATCGTGATTAATTTAACAAAAAAATTCCTATGAATTGAAATGCATGTGCATATTAAAATATAATTAGAAACTATAATTATCGTCAATGCCTTAGCGCAATTGTTGGGTTAGCAATCCTATAAGCATATTTCAGAACATTATTTATGATGGAGGAGTAACTTCACTTACCAACTGTAGGGGGCCTCAATTCTCCAGCAGCAGCATATTTTCCCATGACGCCACCACACCTGTTGAAGCATAAAAAACCCATTGAGCTTGATAAGTAACAGATTAGACCTTGAGGAAATAATAGATAAAAATATTTTCGAAAAATTACACCAGCATTTTAGTCTCAATATGTTTTCTTTTTTTAACAAGCAACTAGAAAGTAATATATTCATAAATGAAGTAACCAAATAAAGTTCATGTTTATTAATCAAGCCAATGATATTTAGTGATTTCATAATAAAAAAGGACAAATTTGCCTTAATCATAGTTAGATAACCATTGACCTCAAGAGCAAATGGTAACAAAGATGTTTGAACCTAAGACCTTGCACAAACCTAAGCTTTGATACCTATTGGATAACCACTACACCTATATGCTCATGTCAACTACCTAGCATATCCTTCTTTATCTACGCTTGGGACCGACTATGTTTAAATATCAACTTAGCCTTTTATAGAGCAAAATGGAAGAAGCAAATTCATGTAGCCGACCCTAGGTAGTAGGAAAAAGGCTTAGTTGAGTTGAGTTGAGTTGCAACCCTCAATTTTCCTTCGTTTTTCTTTATTTCCTTTCTATCTAGTTTCTTGGTGAAATACCCCTCATGTTTTGAATTTGAGGCCAAATGATAGTGGTGATTTTGGAGTTGTGAGGTGTTTGAACCTTCTAGAAGTGACCTTAGGTGAATAACCCAATGTTTTGGGTGTCAAAACGATTAAACCATGTGTAAGGATCAAAGGAGTTGGATTTAGGGTGAAAAATGGCCTAAAAGCCCTTATATTCAACTACAACAAACCATATAGTTGCCTAGGAGCCAAATAGTCATGGGAAGAGACTGATAATCAATTAGTCACGGGAAAAGTTATGAAATCTCATTTTCCCACAAGTAGTCAACTACATGTTTTAAGTAGTTGACTACAAGACCAAAGTAGTAGATTACGAGGCTGGATGTAGTTGGTTGAATCAAGGCCAAGAACTACTTATAATCCAATACAAGTAGTCGACACAAGGTATAAAGTAGTCAACTACAAGGAAAATTAGTTGAACATTTCGTCAACATAGTCAACTTCTTCCACAATCTACTATGGAGGTTTAAAACCTCATTTTCTGATTGCAACCACTCAAGACCGGGAGAGGAGAAGGAAGAGGTTTGGAGATAGGCTCAGTAGGGTTAAGAAGAGTCTTCCAAGGGGAAAGATTGGATAAGCCTAGTTCAACTCAACACTTTGGACATAAGAATCTCAAATCCCTAAGTTCCATTTCTCTCCAAATACCGTGGAATATGATTATAGGTCATGGTTTTGGGTTCTCAAGGGTACTCTTAGCGACAGGTAGACTTAACTTTTGGTTTTCCATAGGTTGGAAATAGGAAACAAGTGGAACTAAATGAATACCTAGTCTTCCCCGCATAAGTAACGCCCTTGAGTCTTGACCTCAGGTTTCCATGAGAAGACCAATGGGCTGATGCAATGGAATTATACCTCAAGTTCATAGTTTAAATGAATATAATAACAGGGTTTGCACTAATTTAGACATAATTGAACCATTTCTATGGCTTGAGGAAACCCTAAAGTGACATCGAAGGGGATTCACAAGCTTTGAAAGGATTGTATTTGTTGAGGTGAGTAGATTTTTGTTTTTCCATCATACCATGTGAAATTGCATTTTCTATCATTATTTATATGTTGTGGTGTGCATATGGTATTTGGTTAGATTGGCTTGAAATGATTGTAAGGGATTTGGTTTGTGAAAATGATCCACATATTAAATGATCATATGACTCCACCATTGGACATGGGTGGATATGTTGATTTTTAGACATACACCGCGCGGGGAGGGGTGGCGGGCGGGGGGGGCGGCAAGGTATGACAATTTCGTGAGTATACACTTTGCCATCAAGTAATGGTGCTTTTCAAGTTCATACCAATGTGGCAAGGTCCTAATCTTGTGCTTTTGTTGCTTGGCATTCAACGTTTCTTTACATATGTGGATGATTTTTCACATGTGATCTATGTCAACCTTTTAAAAAAAAAGTGAAATGTTCTCAGTTCTTAGTGTCCAATAATTTTCCATTTCATGGTTAACACTCCATTTGAGAAGGATATCAAAATCCTTCGCTTGAATAACAAGAGAGAAAATGCAAATCTTTTAACATATCATGATTCTTGTGCATTATTCATCCTTGAAACCACTTATAGTTTACAAGAAGAAATTATCAATTCATTGAAGTTACCATTGTAAATGCCTTTCAAACCACTGCATTTCATATATGGTTATGGGTGTTCCGAAGTACTTAGGTTCCAATCTCACTTTGTTGTGTCATCAAATCCCTGATGTCTCTTTCAGTTATTGGTACATATATGCATTGGCTATGTTTTATTTGATTCATAAACCTTGGGTTTATTTTCTGCATATTAAAATTTTAATTTTTTTCCAAAATAAATTTATGATTATACCAAAAATATTACAAATTTACTGAAAACAATTCAAATACTAACATCAAAATTTAAAAGCCTTTCAACAACTTATTTTAATTGCAACTTGTCTTTATGACAGGTGGCATAACTAACAAGAATATCTAATATTTTCATTTGCTATGATGCTTTTAATACTTTAAAAAATGGAATTGAGAAGCTTGGAATATGATAGGTGCTCAAATTATTTAAGACTTCAAGTTCACAACACATAATACTAGTTCATATTTTGCTTATTTTAGACATTTCTTCATTTATTTTTGATATTTTTTTTCAGAACTTAAGTGATTTTTTATGTTTTCTTTTTTCTATAATTGTGACACTTACACCTCGTACCAGCTCAAAGCTTACCCCTTGCCTCACAAAATCAAACTACCTCTATTACAAATCACACTTTTCTAAACCTCATTAAGCTAAAGTCAAATTGTTTACCCATGTATTTGACCTCCAATTTTTATTTTTATTTTTTGTGGCATAAACATGACTACCAGCATTATATTATGACTAAAGCTGATTTTGGACAAAATTATCACATTTTCCATGGTAGCTTCTAAAATCTAGTGCTTTGGGGTGACAAAAGCAAGAAGCTATCATCCTCTAAGAAAATGAATTCAAATATGTGCAGAAAGCCTAAACTTATATCATTTTCATGCCCAATGTTCAAGAAAAAACAATCTAAAAGATTCATGCAGTACCATGATCAGATATGCAGTTCCATAAATTGTGAGTAAAATTATTACTACCAAAAATAAGAAAAGGAACATGTCTTTGCTTACCATCGAAAATAGTCACTTCTGATGCCCAAAGGTGCAGCAAGTAATATATCAGTTATCCAGGGAGACAAAGGCCTCAAAGGTTTTCTCTCTTGTTGCTGCAACTGTGAAGAACAGGTTTCCTTCTCCACAGAATTACTTGTTGTAGCATCACTACCACTACTGCTTCTTTCTACCTCACTATTCTGATTTTCAACCTTATAAATTGGACGATTGTAGTGCGTTAATACCCGTAAAATCTCCCCACATGCCAAAGCCCATTGTTCAGAATATTCATTCTGCAATTCAAAATTTTGATTATAAGTGAATCTTTTTTCCACTCGTAAGCGATGCACTCAGTACAAACTTCATGGAACTAATCAAAATGAGCAGTAGCCATGTTGTGTAATCATGTTGGAGTTATTATCTGACACTTAAATTCCAGTACCATACAACCCTCCAAATTTTTAATTGTTTCTATTGTGATGCAAACTTGCAATATATTGATTACAATTTATCATAGGTTGTGGTCACCCCCCTGCCTTACATACAAAATTTTCTTCACCTCAAAAATATAAATAGACATCACAATTCTCTTTTGTTTATAAAATAGAGTTTTTAATATAGTGTACCACATAATCCACCACTAACCTTATCATTATATTATAACTATTTGCTCTTAAATTAATTCAAATTTAATTCTGATTCCAAGAGCCTTATAAATTTATGGTTTGCCAATTCCAATATTGGGACTTGCTTCCTTTCAACATTGACAATGACCAAGGTATCATAGGCTTTCCATTAGTCAATAATTTATAAAAAATTAAAAATAAAAATTACTATTGCAATTTAAGAACAAAAGAAAAAAAAAGATGTTAAGCTCTAAATTTTTAGCTCCTTACCTCACTGCTTGGACTTACTAAATGAATGAAAGAGCAAAATGGAGGGCTGCTCTTATCATACACCAATGTACCATCAATTATACAAGAAATAATTGGAAGAATGACAGCATGCCCATGCTCCGGATGATGAAGAACAAACATTGCTGGAAGATAAGTAAATATGTGGATGTCAATGAGCTGTCACTACGAAAGCAGGAAAATTTAAATCTGGGAATGTCAAGTAACAGAAGGAAATATATAATCAATAGCAGTTGGACTACAATACCCAATACATCATCCAAAAGGCGCTTTTCCCTTGATGGATAACGATTACGAACTAGCTGTCGATGGAAAAGAACAAGAAGAAAAACAAAGAGAAAAGAATATCAGGAGCCACCAATTTGTTTTTATGGATATTGTTCAACAAATTTATGCATTTTATGCAACTACTACATTGCCTCAGTTAAGCGTACTTGCTATTTGTTAAGGTTTACTCAATATGCAAAAGAGAAAGGGACATTAATTCCAATTATATATACCTCAGCAATATCTTCAGGGAATTGTTCCGATGTGAACTGGCCAAAGTATTCAACATAAGCTGTAATTTGAGCCTAAATGCAAAGTGCCAAGAAGTGCATTAGCAATAGAAAGGAATTATATTTAAGAAAGATAAAACTAATAAAGGAATAAGGACCGTGAACCTTGGAAAAAAGTAACGAACAGCTTCATATAAATTCCATTAGTTTTAGTCTTATAGATAAACCATAACATTCATGTACATTTATTCTGAATGTTTTGAATCTTTATTTAGGAATTTTAGTTTATGCTCTGCCGCTATGATTTTGACAAATAGAGCCAGCTCAATCAAGAGGAAAATTGTCAGGATAGACTCTACAAGAATAACAAAAAAAAATATGGGCCCAAAACCTGTGAATAATGGACTCAGAATATATAGATCATCACAAGCCACGCCCCTCCACAGTCTGAAGGGGCACCATGAGTTTGAGTGGATAATAGTGAGTATCTCTAATGTTTGAATTGAATGGATGTTTGATTGATTGGGATTGAAAGACTCAACTTGCCCTTCATTTACCAAATTATAATTAATAATCTTCAACGAGAAGTGCTATCACAGCTCTAGTCTACCAAAGTACCAATACAAGTAGTGTTACGCGTCATCATTACCCTACTTCAGCCATCTAACCTGGTTTTTCATGCCTACTAAACTGTAATGATTCACCAATATTTACAATTCAAACTTACTCTCCTAATTTTTTCTCAAATTTTTTTAGTCTTCTTATACCGGCATACCAAATTATACTTTCAACATGAAAACCTTTTTCCTTTCGAAGCCTCCCAGTTTTGAAACAAAAAGACAGTCCTGCTCTATCCTCAATGAAACAAGTTCCTACCAACACCCAGGCATCAAAACTTGAAGTATGGTTAGTTGTTTCAAACAAAGTGAGATATATGGCAATGTATCAGTGGAATATGGTCTGATGTGACCCCCATGAAGTCATCTAAGAAAGAAAAAGACCCTCCCCACTCCCAGTTACAGAGAACGTTACCTTTCTACACCGAGCAAGATCATCCTTATATTCAGTCAAAATACCGTTGCCTACTTCCAAACTGAAGATCATTCAAATCATTTATATACTAAATTCTAAACATTCATCATAGGAGATGTTACCATGTCTCTGCCTTTCAATTCATCGTACTAATCCTCTTCCCTAAACCATGCAATAATAATAATAATAATAATAATAATAATAATAATAATCTATTATGCTAGTTCCCTTTCTTGAGTTTTTTCCCCCTAAATTCATCAGATTCCTCTTCAAAAATCTCAGCCTTACACTATCATCTGCTTATTTCTTTGTCTTTGGGTTCATTTAAAAGGCGTATCTCAACGCTTTAGGCAGTAGAATTATCATGTTAAGCATCTATTCTGAAAAATCCCTGCATACCACTACTAACATCCCATCTATCCGACCAACTCCTCTTACTCAATTTCAGTGAAGCAATATATCAAAATTATTATTCTAATAAAAAATAAAAAAAAGGAGAGGTGGCGAAGTACCTGCCGTTGCTGAGCATCTTCCGGCGGAGGCCAAAACAAAGAGGAGAATTGAAGGCCATCAATCCACCTCTTCAATGAGGTAGCCATGAAAATATCTTATAAACTCAACCTAATTTTAGCTAATATCCATCAACGAAAGAATCAAAGAATTCACGAGCTTCCAACTAGATTGCTTCAAGTCAAGAATCGAACAACATCCAACAAGAACAACGATCCAGCTTCCGCAAGAATATTATTGAACCCAACCGTCTGCAAAGAAAAAAAAAATCTATTCCGCATAAATGCCCAAAAAATAAAAATTAAAATTAAAATTAAAGAAAAATAAATGAACTGCGAAGCTAGATCAAGAAATCAGAACAAAATGAAAAACGAGTTCAATCACTGAAACAAACAAAAACAAAAACAAAAACAAAATAAAATTAGAACTAATGTAAACTGCAGTACAAACAGAATTCACAAATGAATTCACCAGGAAACCTTTGAAACTAGAACACTAAGAAAATGAACAAAAAAAAAAACTCGATTGTCCAGTTGAATTTTCAGAAGAATACCTGGCTTCAATCAACAAGAAACTAGGGTTTTTTTCTGGGATTTTTTGCTTGCCGTTCTTTACGGTGGTTTTTATTGGTTTTTCAGGTAGAAAACGAAATAAATATATACATATACATATATATAGATCTTTTTGAGGATTGTTATTGGTTCGGAGTATATAGTCAGATGGCAGAGATACTGAGGTAGAGGTCCTGCTGAGTCCATAGCTCCACCGAGCTGGCCCAACCCCTCTCTGTTTACTCTGATTCTTGCGCCTACGTGGCAATGATATTTTCGAAGATGCATGTCGCGTCCCGCTACCATCATCATGACCATTACACTATGTGCCATAACATACATGCCTCTCCTCATATGATATATCTTGGAATTCTCTAGAATAAATCAAAAAGTCAAAACAGTCAAGTAGAGGACACGACGGCTCCACGACTCCCACTTCAGAAGTTTTTAAAAAATATATAAAAAAACCTCCAAAAGTTGGATTCAAATGACGATAATAACCTTGAGATATTTCGAAAGCTTAAACTATTGGCATATATATCTGGTGGAGGAGTAATTATCTTCTTAGGGGAATTATTATATATCTAGAAAGGTAATCATATATGTGATTATCACACGTGGCTGTTTCTTATTTCATGATATAAATCAACGTGCTAAAACAAATATTAAATTCACATTTAATATATATATTTTTAAAATATACATGACCTATATATATTATTAAATTATCTTAAATTATGTTTAAGATAATTCAATAATATTAAATGTTACTTTAATATTTTTTAAAACAACAATATTACAAATTAATGAAAAATTTTGTTCAGAAAAGATGAATATAATTAGGAATACAATTATTTACTTATAAAGGCATAAATGAAAAAAGAGATTTTTCATATTATTTTTCTTAATGCGTGTTTTTAGTATCTTATCATAATTGATTTTTCAATGGCGCATATCATGTGAAAAAAATATTGATTGAAAGTGATTATAAAGCGATAGTAACAAATTTATAATACTGGCCAAGTGGTGGCAAAGAATATCCGAATCTAATTGCCTGGTTTTTGGTCGACCCGATATAAAAAGAATCGGGCATTATTATTAAAAATTTAAGGCCAGATTAGGCAAAAATCTAATAATTATTCGGTTTTTTATTTAATCAATAACAGTTAAATCAATCAAATACATTGCCAATTTTTTTTCCTTTTCTTTTTTTTATCAAATTGATACAAGGCCACATGAGCAAACCAAATAAAGTCTAAAACAAAAATTCCTCAACATCATTTGCCTCAAAGATTGCAGACGACGAGGAATAGAATGAGAGAGAAGTAAAGATAGAGCGGTGGGAGCGAGGGAAACATCATCGAGTGGCGAGAGCAAAAGGCGAGTGATGAACAGTAATAGAGCGACAGAAAGAAGAGGAATGGCGAGTAACGACTGTAAAAAATAAAAGGAAAAAAAAAGAAAAGCATAGGAAAATATAGGGAGGCTGCGCCACTTAGGGTTTGAAAGAGTTTAACAATTAAGGTTTTTTTTTCAGAATATAGTGCCAATTGAACGAGCTTATTTTTCTACATTAGGCTTATATCCTTTTTTTCAAGATCTATTTGAATAGAGCTTATTAGGTTTATGGATCTAGCTGTGAGATTATACCTGTCATGTTAATTGGTTAAATTATTTAATATCTTATTTTTTATTAAATAATATTTGATTAATATATTTTTTAAACAGACTTTAATGATATTATTTTTAAAAATTATTAAGTCACTTTAAATTATGTGTTGATATATAGTTCAAAGTGATTTAATAACTGATGAGCAATTAAAATAAAATATTTTTTTAAAATATGTTTTTTTTGCTATTATCTTCTTATAATTCAAAAAATAAAATAATAAGGCAGGCTTTGGCAGCGGAATTCCATTGGAAGTACCATAATTTCATTTAGGGTCCCATCCGAGCGGTCCCCCCTTACAGTTGGAGAAGAAGGGCAAAGTAGGTCGAAGTTAAGACGATTGGCAAATGGACAGGTGGCAGTCGGCGGGTGGTGGGGATGTCACGGGCAGCGGTTAACGGGCAGAAAAAAATATCTGGTTGAAAACGCACCACTTCGCGTCTAGATATTTTCAGAAAAAAGAAAACTCGACCCTCCAGCCAATCCGAATTCAGATCCAGATATATGTTAAACCGCCTCAACTCAACTCGCTTCCCAATATGAAGAGTGGCTTTACCTTGCGAGGAATATATCTTCCTATTTCCTTGCTGATCTACCAAGTTGCCCATCACCACCCCCATGGGTCCCACTTCTCCTACTACTTGCTATTATTATTATTATTTTATTTTTTTACCCATTTGTCATGTACCTATGTCTATCTATGTGCATGTGTGAGATGCGCATGCGCTATGTGACGTGAACAATATGTCGGTTTCTAGTTTCTTCTACGTGTCTGTTAACGATTCATTCTATGTGAGCTTCGCATGTACATTCCATTTTCACTGTCAGCGTTGACTCGTGGGATGTTTTCTCGGTTAAAGCTCATTCTTACGTTAATGGCCCTATCTTAGATCCTAATGACAGGTTTGTCCTTACTTGTTGTCATTTATTTTTCTGTTTTTAATTAGGTACAATTGAATTGCTACTCCAATACTTTATTTAGAACTTGATGAGAATTATATATAAATAGCTCGAGGTGACTGGGCATGGACAGTTATTAAATATTATTGTTGATTATTAACTATTTTAAATCAAATCCACCTGAGAATCTAAAAAAAAACATCCTCGCTCTTTTCCTCAAAGGGTATATGTAAGTATTTTTATTCAGTGTGCGTTTTCAGAGAGTAATGTTATTAAGTCGTTTATCTTTGAATTTTGTATGTGCTATTTTTACCATCATATTCTCAGCTTGCCTTCTTTTACATTTAGCAATTTTCATACTTAAACGATTACAAAATATCTTTTTTACACAATGATGTTGTCAAATCTTCCTCTTTGATTTGTAATAGTTCTTATCATCATTGTTATACTTCTTTTAGTTTTCTGTCGTCTATGTTTTGGGTGTGTAGTCCGACTCAGACACTGTATAAGATTCTTAGACTAAGACAATAGTTTCGATTTAAGGTATCTACAAGCTACCAGGAACTAGTTTTTTCACCTGTTTGATTCAATGGATATAAGAGGACTGTCCTTGAGAGGCCAGAAGAGTCGTGTCGGATAGTCATACCTTATCCATGAAAGTTTTTTATGAAGCTACTACCTCTACGCTTGTATCTACCCCTCAACCTATTCTAAAGTCTTCTTCTTTTAATTTTTCCAGTTTACCTGAGTCAGGTCTAAAAATCAAAACATCTAAGATAGATCAATTAATAGAAGTCACTCATATTCCTGATAATAATAAAATAGACGAGACCATAGCTCCTTTGTTAAATCTCTGTTCTATGTTTAATAAGCGTCGTCCTTCTTTTACTAAGTCAGTCAGAACTCTGATTTCAAAAAAGTCTCCTCCTATCAAAGAATATGTTCAGAGTACATCCTTGGCAAACTGTCAGTTAGAATCAACACATCAAGAACAATATGTCACTCTTGAGTTTGATCCAGACACATACGCCACTGGTTTTCCAATTGTTACACTCACCTTCACTTAGGTGTTATCCGTCTGGTTCTCTCTTATCATGGTCGAGGTGACATACCTCTATTTGCTCGTGTTGCTCTTCTAGATACGAATATGCTTGCATCGGTACGGTCATTACAACACTCAATCATGGTTCCATGGTCTTCACAATAGCCCCAGACTTCAACGTTTGTTTAAATGATCCCACACTACCTACCAGATTCAAAGTGCAAATCCAATTCTCTGGTGCTCAACACAAAGCTGAAGGAATCCTTGCTACTCTCCATTATCAAATGGCTTTCAGATTGCAAGATCATGCAATACATCTCAAAGCATACAAACCTCACGGTACAATTATGGCTTTTGTTAATGATAATGAGGTTCCAACTATTATGCAGATCCCTAGGCAAATACCACGACAAGATCTCTATCAACTTATGCCTACTGCCTGGTTCACTAATTATGAAAAATTCATCAAGCACAATGAACATGTTGTTACCAATGAAAGTCCTCGACTTGGAAAACAACGTGATGGTTCGGTTAAAATTAGTTTTGAGCTTCCAAGCCATACAATACAGGATAATCTCTCAGTTCATCATTCTTTAATGATCCAACCAGTCTACAAGTATCACAAAGACAGACCCCTTGTCCACTCTTTCCAGACTTCGGGGTTCCCTGTTTATCATTCACATGTAGATGGTCATTTTATATGGGATTGTAATCCTAATATGTGTCATCCTAATTGCTCATGCCACAACGACATATCAGACGATGATCTTGAAGAATGGATTTTTGATGTACCTCCTTCACAGTTTGAACCACAACCTCAAAGGTATTATACTTCATGCAGACAGGATGTCATACATCCTCAAGATGAACCTCCTGCTCCACCTGCAGTAGCTGTGATTCAACCATGTTTTCCTGTCAGTCAATATGATCAGGATTTTCCACCTCTGCAACGTGTATCTGATCCACATCATCAGACTACAGCTAAGCATTTTTCAGTTCCCACTGAAGTAAGGCCAGATGGTTCAACCAAGCCTATTTCTCAACCTGAAAAAGTACTAAATTGGCAAACAAAGAATGCTTTAGTTCAGAATCATTACCTGCAAAAGATTGATCATCAACTTACAATCATATCTTCTGCCACAACCAGTCTTGCAAATAAGACTGATGCACAAGCAGCCATAGCTCAACAATACTATCAGGAGATACGTGAGAAAATACACAAGCTTGATGCTACCTTGCAGTATTATCTGGAGAATAAATATTTTGGTCCTGAATTTATGCAGTATGAGGCTGAAATCAGACAGTTGAAGCAACAACTTTCATATGTTGAGGCTAATCTTCAAAAGACTAAAAAACCACCAGCAGATCCTTACAGGACTATACTGGACTCTTATATGTACACATCTCCTCAACCTACACCTATACCTCATACACCAACAGAACCTACTCATTTCTTATTCTCCACCATTTTCCGAAAAAGTCCACCGCCATTTCCAACCAGACCTACTTTTGAACTTCCACCTAGAGGTCCTCGTCCTTCATATGGTCGTGCAGCCAAAGCTAAAGCCCCTATGGACTTTGAACCTTATGAATTACCTCTATTTGACACTTTACCTGCACAACCCATCACTACCTTACCACCAAGTGATCCTTCACCTTCTAACCCTATCCAACCTTTTGTTCAGTTTCTTGACCACTTGGTTACTTAGGATAACTCTAACGTGCCTCATAACAATATGCAACTTCATGAAGTGTCTGATATTTCTGATTCAAATGACTATTCTTCAGATATTTCAAATCAGACTGATGATGAAAACAATTGTCACGACCCCCCTGACGTAGGCTGACGTCATGACCGACACAGTGTACTATACACTGTACATACCCATATACGGTATATAATACACTGTCAGCCTTCACGTAGTCTCACAATCCTTCCCAACATTTCCAGAAATTTTTTTTTTCTAATATACCACAAATCAAATCCAATATAGATCTCTATACTCATTCCATTCATTCACACATCCCATTTTCATTTCGTCATCCAATATATTAAGCTATATATATGCCCACACATCTCATCTAGATGATAATACATATATATAATGTGTGATAAGTATACATATCAAAATAACAAAAGCTATTTCCTCCAAGCATACATACACATACCAGGCGAAGGCTCACGTGATGATCACTCACGGATTTTTCTTTTCCCTTCGACTCAATACCTGAAATATTGGAGAAAATGGGGTAAGCAAACAACAGCTCAGTGACTATAGTTCTTGAGATGACAATTATATACATTTAGCGAAATATGACATTTAAAATCATTTCAAACACTTATTCAACACATGCATCATTCAACGAATATATTATACGTGTCAACAACATAAATTGCATGAGTTTTCAATACCACAATGCACAATCTCCCTCCTCCGCAAGGCAAGAGAACGAGTCTAACCCTTGTATGATCGTTACAAGGTAGCCACAGCCTCTCATTACCCAATTCACAGTCATTTCAAGGATCGCAACCCTTGTTAGGACAAACCTACTGACAATGAGGACTCACAAAACCTCATCCGGGTCTAATTCCTAACGAAATGACATCATTACAAACTCCAATTGCTAAAATCAGTTTGCATGATCCATAAAACGCAATGCATTATATATACATATAACATGCATACAATCAAACATTTTATATGCGTACAATGTCATACAAGAACCAAATCAAGAAAACTATACTCACAGTACAACACGTTCAACTTAAACCCAATCATCATCGCTTTCGAGTCCAGCTCCAAGTTAAATCCAACTAATTTAACCTGTCACAATCACTCCATAATTCAATTTCATGTATTCATATCTATTTACATCTTTAATTTCTCAACTCACTTAAAATCACAAATAATAAATCCATTTAGGACTCATAAGCAGTTGAAGAAACTACTATATCGTTTCTGTGGTCAATCTAGATATTTTCACAAGAAAGAACAGTGAAAATAGATTTTCAAATCCTATTTTCACGACACCATATACTTAGTTACTAAAACTATCAAATCATGTCCAAAAATCACAATCTTAGCATCGAAACGTCCAGAATTCAGTTCTCTACGATTCTAAGATTTCAAATCACTGTTCATAGTACTATTCACATCACTGTGCATTATTCATATCACTATTCACATTACTGTTCACTATTCATATCACTGTTCATCGTACTATTTGTCACTATTCATTCGAAACATGTAAATTGTATTAAAATTGTCAAACGGTCTCCAAACATCATGAAATGGAATCTAACCACATATTCGGGGTCCCTATCGTCTAAGGAGTGTTTTTCTACCTTTCTAGCGGATTTTCATTCACATTGGGTCAAAATCTCAATTTGTCAAAACGTCGTAAAACGGCTCCCACAGTCAAAATTACTCCGCTAGAATCGTTACATATAGCTTAGATAGTAATTTTACGAAGAAAGAGAGTGAAAATCACTTACCGCTAGGCCCGATTGGACACGAATCCCGCGTTTTTTCTTTTTTCGTCTTCTCCTCTTCTCGGTTCTTCCTCTCTGCAACTTTCGTTCGTTTTAATTTTTTTTAATTTTATTACATACGAGTGTTCCGTGAACAGTACCCGCAAATGAACAATATTTTATTTTATTTTATTTTGTATTCCTCTTCTATACACTCAATTCACATATTTAATTAACCAACCCCATAAATTAATCAATTTAATCAACTCCAATGTTTAACTTGTAAGCACCCATATAAGATGATCCCATAGGTATCATCTTCTTTCTTTACTAATCATACACACGTATATTTGGCTTATACGTATAAAATATGTGTATTTTCAAGCGTATATTTAGCTCATACGTATAAAATACGTGTATTATATATCTCGATATGCGTGTATTTCAACGTATGTAGTTAATTAAAATTACGGGGTGTTACAACAATTATATGGATCTTTCTCATATAGCTGATATACATATGGCCGATGATCCATCATCATCAAGAAGAAATGAACCTGGTATTTCTGAAATTCTGTCAGATACAGAGGATCCATTTCTTGAACCACCTAAAACAACTCCAGCAACGTTCCAACATAATTCTGGTCCATGGTTCAGTCTTGATAATGTCCCAGTTTAACAATGGCGAGTTAAATTATCCACATGGTGTGCATGGATGGACAATCAACAATTATCAGGCAAAACAACTGAAGACATCATCAAAGATTTCTTTTCTAGATGCACTGGTCTCCTTTGGGATTGGCTCCTTAGCCTTGGTGAATATAGAGTTCTTCAACTCATTCAATCCTCAATTTTTAATGTCTACAACGTCATGCTCAAAGAATTCGTTGGAGATATATCTCTTGTTGAAAAACAGTACAAACAAGAATTCTTCACCCGTCTCAAACAATACAAAAATAGTTCTCCCGTATGATCCTTCATTTCCACCTCCTTAGTGGAATCAACAAACCTGATCTCAAGTATACATTTATTACTTCTCTTCCTGAAGAAACACATGCAGAGATTAACCGTCTAATACTTGCCACAGGCCGCCCAATAGAACAAATATCTTTTGTTGAGATATTCCAGTTCCTCACTACAACCATCGACAAATTATGTGAAATTTGGAAATTATGGAAGGAAATGAAAGACCCTTATGTTGATTTCTCCCAAGCTTGCCGAAAGAATTATCTCGAAATTGGCTGTAAGCATACAAAGAAATGCCTATGTAAGGACAAGAAACACAAATCCTTCTCCAAGTATTCCAAGAAGAATAAGTTTCGTCATAAAAAGAATTCCCCATGGTATTCCAAAAGATTCTCTGAAAAGAAAAAGAGAATCCGGTATTTTAAAAGACGACGATCTTCCTCACCAAAACAAGCTACATGTTACATCTGCAAGAAACCAAGTCATTTTGCTAAACAATGTCCTAAGAAGAAAAAGAGTCAGCATCTTATCCATCAGATTCAGCAATCTTATTTTTTATCTCCTCATCAATATATTGAATCTGTTTTCTCATAACAAGATTCACTTGATGAAGAAACAATCTTTGCTTATCAAGCAGCTGAAATATCTGACTCTGACATAGATTCACCTCTGATAACTTCAGATGAAGATGCAGATGATACTTATATGGGTATGATTTCCCTTACCCACTCATTTCCAGCATCCAAGGTCACTCATTTAATGCCATATGCTCCCATATCCATTTTACAGACAAAATATGATAATCCCATTTTTGTGATTGCTTATTTTGATACTAGAGCTTTCAAAAGCCTGATGAATCCAAGGATCCTTCCTTCTGAATGTTGGACACCACACAAAGAACTGTTTAAAGCCGCCAACAATGAGATTTTTCAGACTAATCTCATTACCAGTTCAAAAATTGGAATCAAGTTCTTCCCAGATTACGTTATCTGGACGCACATAATTGGTTGTGATCTTCCTGACAAAGACATTCTTATCGGTATGGACATTTATGCTTTAACCAAGCTACGTATCCTACCTCATGGTAAACAATTCCGTCAACAGTTTCTTCCATATACATCAGTCCCATAAATGTATACCATACAAAATCCAGATGATCTCCCGTCCAAGTGAAAACAATCATTTACTGATTCTCACAAGGATTTTCAAAATCTTCATCCTCTATGGAAGAATCCTACGTATTTTGTCCGCCTTTCTTTCAAGAAAAATGAAGATCTCAATCCAACAAAAGCAATTGATCCAGCAATTCATCCAGGAATGCGTATTGTTACGACGCCCCTGACGTAGGCTAACGTCATGATCGGCACAGTGTACTATACACCGTACATCCCATATACAGTATATAATACACTGTCAGCCTCAATGGACATTCACAATAATTCTCAAAATTTTTAGAAATTTTAACAGCATCTCCCCATAAAATGGACAATTCACATTTTTTCTTGATATACCACAAATCAAATCCAATATATATATATATATAATCATTTCATTCATTCCACAAATCAAATTCTGACATGATAAATATATATGATCATCTCATTTTATCATCACAAGCATTGTATAACCCAAAATATCAAATCAAAATCCATGTTTCCTTACCACCCATCTATGTGATAATATATATATGTAGGATGTGATATATATATATTCATTTGAAAATAAAGAAAATATAATTCATTTCCTTCGCATACACGTACATTAACAAAATAAGAATCTAACTCACGTATCTGCTATCGTGCTTTTCTTTTTAACTCTGTACCTGAAATATTGAAGGAAATGGAGTGAGCAACCAACAGCTTAGTGAATATATCTCTTGATATGACAATTATATGCATTTAAGGAATCATGACAATAAAATTAATTTCAAACAATTATTAAACACATGCATCATTCAACAAATATATCATACATGTCAACAACATAGATTTCATGATTTTTCAAAAAAATAATGCATCATTTTCAACAAAAACCACAATCTCCCTCCTTCTCGTAATGGAGAGGGTACGAACTCCTTATTATGCACCGATAAGGAGCCTATGCTCAAACCTCACATTACTCAATTCACAGTCATTTCAAGGATCTCCAATCTTTGTTAGGACAGACCTATTGACAATGAGGTTACGCATAACACTCATCTGGGTCTAATTCCCAACGGAATGACACCAACTTGCCTTTGCAAGTCTCACATGCTCCAATGCTAAAAAGAAATCATTTATGAATGCAAATTGAAACACAATGCAACAATATATGCATAGCATATTTACATTTAAACATTTCATATATAAAATGTCATACAAGAACCAAAATCAAGAAAATATACTCACACTACAAGACTTTCCAACTTAAACACAATCACCGTTGCTTTCGAGTCCAACTCCAATTTAAATCGAACTAACTCAACTTGTCACAACCACTCCATAATTCAATTTCATTTATTCCTATATCTTTATTCTCAACTTACTTCAAATCACTAATAATCAAAATCAACCTGAAAAAGCTTATACACAGTCTGTGAATTTAGATTCCAACTCAATTTAGGACTCATACGCAATTGAAGAAACTACTATCTCGTTTCTGTGGTCAATCTAGATATTTCCACAAGAAAAAATAGTGAAAATAAATTTTCAATTCATATTTTCACTACTTCTCCATTTTATTTTTCGACTGGAACGTATATCAAATTTATTAAAAATATAGTACATTTCTAAAATTCTTTTATCCACATCGACACGTGTAAAATCAGTCATACTACCATTCGACTACCTTCAACAGGTCTTTTACTAAGATTTACACGTTCGCGAAGGTCACGAAAGTAAATTTTACTCACAAAAACCATATATTTAGTTACTAAAAATATCAAATCATATCCAAAAATCACAATCTTAGTATCAAAACGTCCGAAATTCAGTTCTCTACGATTCTATGATCTCAAACCGGAGTTTCACTGGATTCCAATTCTATTTTATTCACTGAAAATAATCATAATACTGTTTATGGTACTGTTCACGTCACTATTCATTGGAAACATGTAAATTTTTACTAAAATTGTCAAACGGTCTCCAAAAATCATGAAATTAGCATTGATGGACTCACAACAGTTCATTCTACCATTCTATAGCCTTAAACTGGAGTTTCATTGAGTTTTAATATGATTCGAAAGATTTTCAATATAACTCTAACTTCCAACAAACTTCCAACAGCCATAAAAATTCCAAATGAACAAATAAATGAAATCGAACCACATATTCGGGGCTCCTATAGTCTAGGGAGTGTTTTTCCACCTTTCGAACAAATTTTCATCCAAGTTGGGTAAAAACCCCAATTTTGAAAACACTGTAAAACAACTCACATAGCTAAAATTACTCCGCTAGAATCGTCATACACTAGTTAAAGATCAATTTTACGACAAACTAAAGTGAAAATCACTTACCGCAAGTCCCGATTTGACACGAATCCTGCGTTTCTCCCTTCGTTCTTCTTCTTTCTTCTCGGTTCTTCTTCTTCTCTTTCTTTTTTTTTTTTTTTAAACGTGAGAGAGATTGAGAGTAGAAAGGAGTTTTTTTTTTTATTTAAACGTTTGAGAGAGATTGAGATTAGAAACGAGAGAAATGATAATTTCATATAAAAAATGATCCAATGCACCTCATCTAACTTAATAAAGCAACTTCTCCATCTTAATATTTAACTTTCATGCATTAAATCATATTATTCATTAATTCATTACATCATACTCCAATCCACATATTTTCAACCCCATAAATTAATCAATTTAATTCAACTTCATTTTTTTTAAAACTTGTAAGCACCCATATTGGATGATCCCATATGTATCATCTTCATTTAATAATTTTATTTATTTACTAATACCCCTTAAATCTAGCATGTATTTTCATATACGCATATATTTACATCTTACGTATAAAATATGTATATTATACATCTCGATATATGCGTAATTCAACGTATGTATTTAATTAAAACTACGGGGTGTTACATCTCCTGATGAACTTAAGCTTGCCAGACAAGAATGTGCAGAACTTACTGTCCAAGGTTTGATAAAACCAACTACCTTTGATTGGGCATGCCAAGCTTTCTACGTCAACAAACGTGCAAAACAAAGACGAGGTAAAAAGAGATTGGTAATCAATTACCGTCCTCTTAATATGTTTATCACAGATGACAAATTCCCCCTGCCAAAAATCTCTTCTCAGCTAACACTCCTTGCTGGATCAACAATCTACAGTAAGTTTGATCTCAAAGTTGGTTTCTGGCAACTAGGAATTCATCCAGATGACTGTCCTAAAACAACATTCTGCATTCCCAATGCACATTATCAATGGACAGTCATGTCTTCTGGTCTCAAGGTTGCACCTTCCTTATTTTCAAAAGCTATGACACGCATATATGCTCTGTGACGCCCCGAAAATTATTTCATCTAGCCCATAACCCAATTGCACTTTGCCCAAACTCTACGCGTTGCCTTGATATGTTTGGTGTTTGTTTGATGGTTGTTTAATGTTTGTATAGTTGATGCTTGATAATGAATATAAATATGTGTATCATAAATTGTATATGGGTCATGTTAAATTAAAGTATAATGCATATGTTATTATTTATGCATGGGCCCATTAAACCATGAATTGATATGGGTTAGGATTGATTGAATAAAAGGATAAATGAGAATGAAAATTTGGTGTATTAAATGGATTGGACATTTAAAATACATGGAAGCATGAGATTGGTTAAAGTACATGTGGTTGGTATGGGTAGTATGAGACTAACACATGTGAAGGTTGGTGCATGAAAGTGGACAAGTGTCCCATGTCCACTTCTCTTCTCCAAGGAAGTGCTAGAAAGTGAGGTGAGTGGAGAGAAAGGAAAAAAATAAAAGAAAAGAAGAAAAAGGAAAGAATAAGAGAAAAAAATGAGGAGTTGCTGGAGGAAAATCTCTGCAACATTTTCATCAAAGTGATGGATCTTCGGGATATATGGTCAGATTGAGCTCAAATTTTGTCAGAAAGTTCGTAGCTTATGGTTCTGCATTCTGAACGGTGGAGATCTTGATTAGAGGTTTCGTCTAAGAAATCTAACCTCTCAAACAAAGCTGGTCGGAAAGTCTGGATTTCTCGCGCCGTTTCGCTCAAACTTATAAATCTCCTCAATATACCGTTGGATGGATATCAAATTTGGTATGTAGTTTACAACTGATATTTTTGAATTCTAAACGGTGGAGATGTTTATTTGTTAAGTATGTTGTGTGATATAGTCATCTGAGTTTGAGTATTTGCAGCAGGAAAGGAGAAATTATCTGATTAGAGACTTGTTCATCAAAGATACTTATCTTTTCGGTCCACCGTTGGATTGGGCTGATATTTGGACAGAAGGTTTGTTTCTTCACATACTTCAATCTGTACGGTTGATTTTGTGATTACATATTTTTGTTGGTAGATTGATACATCTGAACAGAATATTAAATGAAGAATTGGTAGGGTTGTTTGTATTAGACCTAAATTTAGAATATGAACTTAGACCTTTCCAAATAGCTTGCATGTCAACTATGTTGACCTAGTTGCCATTGTTGATGAACCCATGATGCAAAATCAGTGATATACATGGCTGAACATGGTGACCTAGTGTAAATCGGCAATATGGCCTAAGTATGGAAAATTTCATATTTTGGGGCTTTTGATGCTTTTGGCCTAGAATCATTGAATTGATGCAACTTATGTTTAATTAAGCATGATTAGGGTTGATTATGCTGCTGATTTGGTGGTTGTGATCATATCATGGGTTAGGCCTACTTGTGATCAAGTGACCCAATTTGCGCATGTTTATGCCTAAGGAATTGAAAATCAGTATTTTTGATTAATAGAATGGTTTATGAATGAGAACTATGCATTAGAAGCCTAAGTCATGTGATTTGAGTTGAATGATGGGATTAGATGAGATTTAGGCCTATTGTCTATATGTGGGCTGATTTAGGGTTGATGTGTAATGTCTATGTGATTGAGCATAGAAATTGATGTATGGTAGGATATTGATGAATGTTTCAGGATCTTGATTGGGTTGATTCAGTTTGGTGGTCGTGTGTGGTTAAATACTCTCGCGAGGCTTGGTTGTGAGTAGACTTCATTTATGATTATATCTTTTATGTCATCATATCACTTATATATATTGTATGTTGAAAGCATGAATGTGTTCTAATGTTTTGAATGATGCATTGATTTGAGAAAACCTTATGACTTTGGTTGGGCCTATTTATCTGGCCAATAGGGGGACTTAACCTTGTCATATGAGGGTTTTAAAAAGGAAATGATTGGGGTCAACGATACGGTGAAATAGACGTGCACTAGTAACCCCAAATAAACATGATTGGAGTTAACGGTACGGTGAAATAGACATGCACTAGTAACCCCAATGCATGTGGAATGTGGATCCAAATTGATAAGCTTTTACTTGCATCGAACTTATTATAAATGCTTGATATCTATATGTTATGAGCTTTTAATCATGCTACATATTGACATGCATACATGATATTTATTGATGAGTATTGATAGCATATTTGAATTCTATTCACTGGGCACCGTTGGCTCACCCTCATTTTCCTCTTTCAGGTCCTTCTGTCCCGAATAAGGGCAAGGGAGTAGTCATATCTTGAGGACCTTGCCTGCGATAGAATCCAAAGCCTCGATGTGAGTTGAGAGGCATTTTGATTGAACTGTGTTTTAAATTATGAAGTATTATATTTTGGATTATGTAATTATAATACTTACACATTGTAGTATGGGTGAGTTGGGACTTGTTAGATAGACCATGTGGGCATATGACGATTTTTATTTGTACCCACAAATTTTTGACTTTATGTGTATGTCAATTTTAATGGACTGTAGGGATGATGATTTTATTTATGGTTCATTTTTATGAATTATCTCTTGTCTTGGATGATTAATGCAGTGGGTAGTTTTGTTTAGTACCTTTTGATATTATGTCGTTGTTTGAGATAAGGCTCGTAGGGTCTCAACCACCTCACGGGAGTTGAGGCGTGGTCAGAGATGCCTACGCCGGGTGTCCCGCCCCGACATTCCGCATGCCATTCCCTGCGGGGTTGGTGGTCCGGGACGCGGGGTCGCCACATGCTCTTTTGCTATCTACTGCATTAATATATATTGATGATATCCTCTTGTTCTCCAAAACTGAAGAAGAACATCAACAACTCCTCTTTCAGTTTCTCGATATCACAGATGCAGCTGGTATAATGCTTTCTAAAAAGAAAAGTGTGCTTAATACTTCTGAAATTGACTTCCTCGGAACGAAGATATTCAATGGTGTTTACCTACCTGGTCAACACATTGCTATTGAACTTCTAAAGTATTCTGCTGAAAATCTTACCAGACAACAGTTACAGCAATTTCTTGGAATAGTCAATTATTTACGAATCTTCTTACCAAAAGTATCTCAACATACTTCAGTGTTATCTGCGTTACTCAAGAAGAATCCTCCACTTTGGCAATCATCCCATACACAGGCAATTCAACATCTGAAAGATATTTGTCAGAATCCACGACCATTGGTGATTCCATCTACTGGACAAATTATTCTTCAAACAGATGCCTCAGATTATTATTGGGGTGTAGTTCTCATAGAACTCAAGGATGCCAAACAACACATATGTGGATATCAGAGTAGCGCACTTTCTCAAGCAGAACTCCATTACCATTTTACAATCAAAGAAATTCTTGCAGTCAAATATGATATACAGAAATTTGCCTTCTTCCTCAGGCCCGTCAAATTTGAGATCCAGATGGACAATTCAGCCTTCCCAAAAATGTTGGACTTCAAGAACAAACTTGTTCCTCCTCCACAACTGTTAAGGCTACAACAATGGTTCACCCAATTGGACTTCACAGTCAAACACATCAAAGGAACCAAGAATGTCCTTGCAGATCTTCTTACCCGACCAATCCAAAAGTCCAAACTGTTTCTCCAGCTTCACTATTTATAGGCTTCTCAAGCCTTCCACTGTTACTACAACCCAAGCTCATTACCAGGTCCAAACCCATTAACCTTCATCTTACTTCTGGACCAATTCCACTAATCTGTACCATTACTATTCCACCAGACAACCCAGAACCTAAAACAACCCATGAAGTAAAATTATTGGTCCAGTCCAAAATGTTTTACTTTGCCCACAAACACATTATAAATTTTTCAACATGGTAAAACTAGTGCTTGCACGCGTATGTATGCGTCTCATGTGATTTTATTTTAAATTAATTAAAATAAAAATTATTAATAAAGAAACTTATATATTATAGTCATTTAATATGATCAAAATGAATAAACTTATTATAAAATATGGATCCAGATAAGTGGGAGGAAAAGCAGATGAGTTGGAAGGGAATAATTAGAAGAAAAAAAAAGACTGAATATTTTTTTTAAATGTAGGGAATGTGGATAAAACTAAATATATTTACTATTTTTACTTCTATTGACCATAAAATTTAATTTTTAAAAATAATAATCTTTTCAAGCACATTTTGAGTAGAAAAAGGCTTTACTTTTAACTTCTAACTGTAATAATATAAATTCTAGTTAATGGGTTTTTCAATAATACCACTTTAAAATCTTACTGTGGCCATTTAGAATAGAATTGATAACGCTTGATATTACCTTCTTGGTGTCTCAAGGAAACAAGAAAGTAATAAAGGTTTGTGATAAAGTAGAGTATTATCAATGTTTTTAAATTAATACAAGCTCTATGGTTCTAGCTGTTTACACACGCATATATATTAATCAATTAAGAATATTTTGTTGCTAATTAAAAAACAAAGATACCAAAATACATATGTTTTCTATATAACATAAAATTATAAATTTCATGAAAATGAGAAATGTTAGAGTAAGAGTTGGATGTGTAGCTGCACTAATTAAATTCCTAATAAAATACTACAACGAACCTTTCAAATTATGGTATCATTTTTAATGCAAATAATTAGAGAATATAAATTAGAAAAAATATAAGCATACATCATTCATATTTCTTGGCCATTATATTATAAAAATGGATTATTATTCATCTGGGTACTAATTATTATAACTTTCCTTTATGATTTTTTTCAAAGGACAAAGGACTATTTGTGAAAAGCTTTTTGAAATCCGGGATCATGTGTTGACAATAGGGTCATTTGAACATTATAGGTAAAAAGACTGCAAAAACTGAAGTACATATGTCTTTCTAAAATGGTGGTGGTGTTAATATATTAGCAAAATTAATAAATCGGCAAATTCCTTTTCTTTTCGTTTTCTTTTTCAGTGGACTGTTTACAAATAATTTTTTGAAATTTAGGATCATATGTTGACGAAAGGTAAATAGACTTTTTTTTTCTTTTTTTATACCGGTTTTCTAACAGGTGTCCTCCTTCCTTTTAAGACGAGATTAATCATTCTGAATTCAAAGATTTGTAGAGAAAAGAACACCTCTCCTAATAAGGATAGACAAGAGTGAGCTCAAACTCGTGATAAATCTTTCAATCACATCTTATAGTTCGTTCTCCGAACCAACGAACCAACCCCTTATTGGTAAAGGTACATAGACTTTCTACAATACTAAATTATGTCTTTTTCAAATAATGCCATGATTGTTAATGTCTTAGCATGCAACATTAATAAATCGATAAATTCCTTTTCTTTTGTTTTCTTTTTGCGGTGGACTGTGTACAAATAATTTTTTGAAGTTTCGGATCATATGTCGACCATGAGGTCATTTGATAATTGTAGGTGAATCAACTTTCTGCAATACTAAAACATGCCTTTCTAAAGTAATGGTCTGGTAATTGTTGTGTATAAACTATTTTGATAGAAAAATAATAATCTAACTATAATAAATACAATTTCAAATGCAATGACATATGCATGTTCATTGGATATGTGTATTACATATCTCAAGGTGTATAATAAATGATTATTTAATAAACATACATGTATAGTTAGACTTGAAGTTATATTTTATTGTACTTAAATTTAACATTTCCCATTTCGATAATATATATATGAACCCTCATAATACTTTTAATTTATACAAAAACTTCATTGTAAGAATGATCACGTTAGGTAGAAAATATCTTCATTTGGGATCATACTTCAGATGAAATTATTAGATTTTTATATCTTATATGATATTTTTTCGGTCAATTAATTAGCTGATCTAATGGGCCAAAAGGAAGACTATAAATGTCACATTGAGGAGTACTTGGTTATAGCTAGCCTACATGAGAGTTTGGATAGTATGAGCACAAAACTTTCTTCCTAACTAAACTTGAAGTTGCTGTTTTATACAATAAATTAAAATTTATGATATTCTCCTATGCATTTTTTTAGGGTCATAGTTCTAATATACAATTGATTAGTATATTTTTCAATTCTTTGGTCATGTAGAATATAGAGTAGAAGGTACTTTAGGATTTTGATTAGTTGTTTATAAAATATCAATAAATAAATAAATAAATGAATATATATATATATAATGCCTGTCCTTGGTTTTAAGTTTTTAGATATTTTCACATTAAAATAAACTTGTTAAGGCACCTTAATTAAAAAGCATGGAAGTGCATGGGGAATCCTCTTTTAGTTCTTAACTTGGATCTGTCATGACTATATTTGGTAGATGGTGATGAAAGTTATAAATATATTAATTTCTTATATAAGTTTGATTTGGTGGAAAATAAAGTATTTAATTTGAATGTTCATCTAAATAAATAAAATAAATATTCCTCAACTACAATGGAACCTGAGCTGAATATATCTTTAAAGCTGTACTGGGAGTTAAAGCAGTAGTACTCTCCTTATTGGAATTCATTGAATTGGTCTTATATATATATGAAAAGGCATCTAACTTTGGAATCCAAAGCTTTAAGGATACTCTTATAATCTCTTGTCATTAAAATGTAAATGATACCAAATGTTAAATACATATATTGTTGACTACATGAGAACCGTTCAACCAGCATCTATAGAAAAACATTTTTGCTTTACCCCATCTGATCAGTCTTGTAGTTATGAATAGAATGTGTCAAGAAATTAAGAAGTATATATTTGAGCTTTACAACCATATCTGCTCAGCATTTCAGATGCTTGGTGCTCCAATTAATACCTAGCTAGGCAGCAACATAGTTGTCATTTATTCCATCAATTCGAGTTATATTTTACAATTATGAGAAAAAGGAGTTTAATTTTATAAATATAGTCAGTTTTAAGCCTTAGCTAATTAAAGGAGAAGAATTATATTAAGTAAAGTTGATCATCAACGTAAAATTTTGTTAGATCAATTAAGATGTGAATCTGTTTAATCAGATTATATAAAGAGGTTAGGATGTTCCTTTAAATATCAATTAAGTCTTTGATAAAGTAAAAGTTAGAAAAAGTGTATTCATATAGCCAACGTCTTAATTAGTTGAGTTAAATTTCTATACAGTATAATGATTTTTAATTAACAGTTATCAATTTTTTTTTCATAAACATTAATTGCTAATTAACATATACATACATTTTGTTTTAGTAAAATGTTTTATATCCGTTGAGTGTCAACGTCTTTTTTTTATGTTGACACCTAATTTCTTTAAATATTTTAGTGATGCGTATGTATTACGTAATATTTTTAAATACACACACATTTTTAAAACATTCAAAGAAGACTGAGTGCTAACGTTGAAAAATGACGTTGATACTCAACGTACATGTAACAATACTCATTATTTTATTTACTTTAATATAATAATTATTTAAACAAATAAGGGTATAATAGCTTTTATTTAATAAATAAGCTGTGTCTTTTATAAACAAGAGCTCCACTTATTTCTTTCTTTCCTTTTTCTTTTTTTATTTAAAAAAATTCTTTATTTAAAAAACTTAAAAAAAAAAAATTGTTGAAAAGGGTAAATTAGTAAGTTTCTATGAAGCGCCCATTAACAATGTTTTCATTGGAAGGACTAAGCTAGAGTAAATTAATAAAGAAAGACATGATCAGCAATGCGGGCATTGGGGTTGAACCTCGACGACGCACTAGCTATAATTTAATCTGAGTGGTGAGTCATCAGCACCAAAACCAACTTTTACTCGCCTGTTACCATCAACTTTTACAACTTTGCTTAAGTCAAACCCTAATTAAAATAAAACACCCTTTTATTAAAGGAAACTAAAGCATCTTTTCTAGCACCAACTCCATATGGTTACACGTACTTAAGTGCAAGATTATCCACCGTTTAAACAGTATCAGATAATGATGTATATCGAACTTGCACTCCTGATCTTCGCCCTCATTTATACCCTACCACACCGGATCATTCCTTTGCCTTTCCTACACGTTTTCTAATTTTTAACTGCATACGGTTATAATTGAGTATACAACCAGCTAACACTCCAGCATGTGCCACGTGTTACAACTTTTTAAAGCACAAAAAAATAACAAATATATTTTAGGGGAAAAAGTCAATTTAGATAACTCTCAACGTGTAAATCGCACCAAAGAGAGCAACGGACCAATGAATCTGCACCACGTATCATTTTTAGGGACGCTGACGTATCGTTTATACTTAATCATTGTGGAGCTTTCTGTTTCTATTCTCTTGCATGGTACGTGGCCTCTAAATGAAGTTCCACGTGGAATACCATTATATAATTGGGTTTGTGAGTGGGCCCAAGCTGGAAAATCCATCGCGATCGGGCTGGCGTAAACAGTAAATTTCCGCTAGGGACCAAATCTTGGTCGGTTTGGACGGCTATTGATATCGATCAGTACCAGCCGCTACAAGTTAAAATTAATAATACAAAAAATATAATAAGGAAGATTTTAATCCTTCCTCTAAATAAATTATTACTCACTGCTAACCTACAAATCATCAGTTCGCCTTAATTTCCTCAGTTTGTAGAAGGTATCAACAGGCAAATTGTCCATTTGTAGCTATAATTTATACATTATGATAGGGATATTAGTGTTATATATATACACATAATTCATAGTAAATATAGGTGCATTTTATTGGAATTAAGAGAATAACTTAGCCAAATGAATCTAACCAAGGTTCGAAACTTCGATTTCGTCCTAAACTTTCACCTTCAAAAATCAGAATTAATATAAAGAATTATTGTAAAAATTCACTATATTAGAGAAGTTTAGAGAATTTTCGTATATATGATTAAATATCTAAATTTATTATAGTATAAGCTAAAAACTAATATAAATAGATATTTTTAATACATAAAAATATTAATAAGCGACCTAACAAAATCAATCTTGTTAAGTGAGTTGATGAATTTGAATGAAGCTTTTGATCTTAATTTATTTTCTTTATTTTGATATTTAATTTTGTGGTGGCTTACTTCTTGACTATATACTTTAATAGTTTGAATTCTATCATGCTTAATTTATTAGTTTATTATTTGAATGTCTTGTTTATTAATCTTGTTTTATAAGAGTTAACTAAAAGAATATGACTTTAGAAAATTTTTTAATTTATTTTTAAGTTTTTATTTTATTTCAACTTTAATTATTTATTTATTTTACTTTTTACTTTTTTCTTTGGTAAAGCATATCCCATAAACTATATAATTTGTTAGCTTGTTAAATTATTTTTTAAAATTTATATTGCTATGTTGGTTGACGAAATTAAAAATAATACATAAGGATTGGTGTTTTTTTGTTTCTATCGATGAAGTAACATTTTTTTTTATTTCTCTGTCCAATTTCATTGAATTTTTGTATTTTTTAATTGAAAAACTAAACTTTTGTCGAAGTTTATTGAATTTCGTCGAAGTTGTCGAAGTTTATCAAATTATTTCGACAAATTTTTGTATTTTTTATTTTATATCCACTTTGCACTTCGATGGTTAAAAAATCGAAAAAAAAATGGCTGAATTTTTAAACCATGAATCTAACTAATTAGTTACTAGGAAAATGATCCAACATTGTGGGAGTTTCCATTTTCGAAACTTCCTCCAAAATTTTCTTCTCCTCGTGTGTGTGTGTGTGTATGTTTTATCCAAGTCATAATTTCTATCATAAGTTATCATATCAGCAAAAAAATTTTGGGACAAAAAATAAATAATAGTTTGAGAAGGATAATTCAATGCTAATGACTATATAAAGTTAAAATTTAGAATCTCAAAAAATGTATCTATAGAATTTGAAAAATACTAACCTAATTACAAGAAAATGCAACTATAAGTATAATTGCAAATGCAATTATGTATTTATGTTCATTAGGTATGTGTGTTTTATAAATCTCAATGTATGTAATAAACAACAATCCAGTAAATATGGATATATAGTTGCATACGTAGTTGTTGTTAGTAGTTTATATAGTAAACATGATTTATGTATTGCATATGGTTCATGTATTTGCCTTTAATTAGTTCATGTATGTGTATTAACTCATGTTCATGTATAGGGTAGGCGTTTATTATGATACATGTATGAGATTGGTTCATCGGTACATACACGTATATGTCTAGATTTAGTGATTCATGTATGTGATTTAAATGTTATTAATTAGATGGTCTAGGGATACTCATGTTGAACACTATATAAACCCATGTACCCATGACATTCAAAATCAAGTTGAAGGAAAA
Organism: Paratinospora sagittata; assembly: GCA_035771175.1. Lineage (NCBI taxonomy): Eukaryota > Viridiplantae > Streptophyta > Magnoliopsida > Ranunculales > Menispermaceae > Paratinospora > Paratinospora sagittata. The sequence goes on along the minus strand of CM069590.1, from coordinate 40,940,817 downwards.
AGTTATTTTAAGTTTCTCATTTTTTCTCATTCCTTTTCAAACTTTGTATATTTCCAATAAAGTAGTATCAGAGCTTTGAGAAGATCTCTATTAGCAAAAGAAGGTGGTGAATAACTTGGTTCCGTTCCAAGTTCCTCAATTTACTAAAGACAATTTGGTAATTGGTATATTCGAATAAAGACTTTACTTGGTTCTCAAGATGTGTGAGAAATAGTACACAGAGGTTATGATGAACTAGAAGATGATGTTATTCTCTCCCAAATCAGAAGGATGTTTTGCAAGCGGTTAGAAAAAAAGACGAGAAGGCTCTTACTCTCATTCATCAAGCAGTTGATGATGTGACATTTGAGAAGATATATGCAACAATCACCTCCAAGCAAACATGAAAGATTCTTCACCATACTTTCCAAAGTATGGACAAAGTGAAGGGAGTGCGCCTCCATAGTTTAAGAAGCTATTTTGAAGCCTTGCACATGAAAGAATCTGAATCATTTTCAAATTATTGTGTAGGAGTATTAACAGTTGTGAACGAGAAGAAGAGATATGGAGAAGTCATGAGTGACACTATGGTCATTGAAAAAATCCTTCGATATTTGACAGAGAAGTTTAATCACATTGTTGTAGCCATTGAAGAACCCAAAAAATTGGAGGCTATGACTATTTATCAACTAATGGGTTCCTTACAAGCCCATGAAGAAAAGATGTTGAAGGAAAAGAAAGAACCAGTGGAGCATGTCTTGCAGACAAAACCTTTTTTGAAAAATAATGAAAGTCATGGTGAGCAAAACCAAAGAGGAAGAGGACGTGGATTCAAAAATGGTCGTGGTCAAAGTTGCGGTCAAAGAAGAGGAAGAGGTGGAGGAAAGTCCTTCAATAAAGGTGAAAATAATTACTTCCCGAATTCTTCAAGATAACGTGGAAGACAAAATAACTCCAAGCCATATTGAAAAATGTATGACAATTCTCAAGTTCAATGTTACAATTGTCAGAATTACGGCCACTATTCATAGGAGTGTGGACTACTAACAAATGTTGAGGAGAAGTCCAATTATGATTTTAATGATACTGAAGCTGTGGAACTAACATGGCTTTTGTCACTCAAAGGAGAAGCAGATGAAAAGAACAATACTTAGTACCTGGATATTGGTACAAGTAATCATATGTGCGGCAACAAATTGATGTTCGTAGAGTTTGATGACTCAGTGACAGACAACATTACCTTTGGTTATTTATCAAAAAATCTTGTTCAAGGGAAATGTAACATTTTGATTCGATTAAAGTCTGAAAAACATTAATTCATGTCTGATGTTTATTATGTGCCGGGTATGACCAATAATATCTTGAGTTTGGGATAACTCATAGAGAAAGGCTATAATGCTGCTATCAAATATTGTAGTCTTTTATTGAGAAATAAGAGTGACAATTTAATTGCTAAAGTCCCTATGACAAAAAATCGAATGTTTTTATTGAATATTCAAAATGATGTGGCCAAGTGTTTAAAGACTTGCTACAAAGACTTATCTTGGATGTGGCACTTAAGACTTAAACATTTAAATTTTGGTGGACTTAAGTTATTGGCAAAGAAACACATGGTGAAAGGTTTACCTTTTCTTAATCACCTCGAGCCGTTGTGTGAGGGATGTTTGTTTGGAAAGCAACCCAAAAAGAGCTTTTCCAAAGAAAGTACAACAAGAGCCCAAGAACCATTAGAGCTTGTTCATACTAATCTTTGTGGACTGATTAAGCCAAGTTTTTTTGGTAAGAATAACTACTTTCTTTTGTTCATTGATGATTATAGTCGCAGGACTTGGGTTTATTTTGTAAAGGAGAAATCACAAGTCTTTGAAACTTTCAAGAAGTTCAAAACACTTGTAGAGAAAGAAAGTGACTACCACATCAAATATTTGCGATTTGACAAAGGAGGAGAATTTACGTAAAAAACATTCAATGAGTTTTGTGAAGTTCATGGAATTCGACGTCCTCTGATAGCTCCTTACTCTTCTTAATAAAACGGTGATGCTGAAAGGAAAAACAAATTCATTCTCATCATGGCTCAAAGCATGTTGAAAAGCAAGGACATGCCAAAAGAATTTTGGGCGGAAGCTGTCAAATGTGCGGTGTATTTGTCAAATAGGTGCTTGACGAAAAGTTTGTGGGACCAGACACCACAACAGGCATGGAGTGGGCACAAGCCAAGTGTGTCTCATTTGAGGGTATTGGGCGACATTGCCTATGCCCATGTACCTGACCAACATCGTTATAAGTTTGATAACAAAAGTGAGAAGTACATCTTCGTCGGCTATGATTCAAGCTCGAAAGGATACAAGCTCTACAATCCAAACACCAGAAGGTTGTTATTAGTCAAGATGTTGACTTTGATGAAGAAGCATCATGGGACTGGACTCTTCGGAATGAAGACTTTGATTTTCCTCCATTCTATGAAGCTGCAGAGGATGAAGTTGTTCCAAAGGTTGTCGCTCCGCAACCAGCTCCAACTCCTACTCATGTAAATACATCATCAGAAGCAAGTTCACGTGAAGGGCCAAGACGTATGAGGTCTTTGCAAGATATCTATGAAGAAACAAGTGAATTAACCCTTTGTTATCTTCTTGTTGATTGTGAGCCTATAGACTTTGAAGAAGCTGTTCAAGACAGAAAATGAGTACATGCTATGGATGAAGAAATTCAAGCAATCAAGAAGAATGACATATGGGAACTTGCAAACCCTTCCGGTGGGTCACAAGGTCATCGGTGTTTCATAAAGTAATCATGTTTAAGAGCGGATGTTAGTAGATTATGTAGTAAACATGATTCATGTATTGCATATGGTTCATGTATTTGCATTTAATTAGTTCATGTATGTGTATTATCTCATGTTCATGTATAGGCATTTATCACGATACATGTATGAGATTGGTTCATAGGTACATACATGTATATGTCTAGATTTAGTAATTCATGTATGTGGTTTAAATCTTATTAATTAGATGGTTTAAGGATGCTCATGTCGAGTACTATATAAACCCATGTACCTATGACATTTGAAATCAAGTTGAAGGAGCAACTTACTTTAAGTTTCTCATTTTTTCAATTTCCTCTTCAAACTTTGTGTACTACCAAGAGATGAATTTTTTTTGTCAACAACCAAGACCCAAATAGCTGACAACATAAACAGGGCTTTGATTCGGTTTTACAAAGACGGATAACAAAATGATTTTGGTTTTGATCCACAAGACAACGGAACCAAATCCATTCTTCATTATATGACTCTCTTTGACTAAATAGTTACCTCTGAATAATGAATCTTCGTGTTTCATCAAGGTCCAAGGACTTTCTAAGGCCCATACAGGTGTCGTGGCCCGTTTGATTTGAAGGTTCAATCCATGCGTGACACCCTAGAGCCCAATAAGAAATCTTTTATTTATTTATTGGTTTGTGAAGGACTGCAGATGTAAATTATATAATTAATTACTTATTACTATCTCTCGTACTTAATTAACTTATTTCTCAACTTTCTCTTAGCTGTTTAAATGGCATATTTATAATTAATTACTCTAAAATTCCATACTTTCTTCTAAGAAAATAATCGAACCATTTTTTCTTGATTATAAAAATTAAAGGATATATATATATATATATATATATATATAATTATTCTAATAATAAGAGAAAAAAATTAATTATTCATAGCATTATTTTAAATATATAATAAGAGAAAAAAAAATTAATAGAACCAGATGCTCTTGTGCAATAATATTGTAAATGTTGCTTTGGCTGCTTTTTATTTTATTTTATTTTATGTGAGAAGGCTTTCCAACTTCACCTTTACATGTATTATAGTTCAAAGCCGATTGGATTAGTAATTATGTAAGAATTTTCAACAACTACTCTTTTTTATGAAATGGGATTTATTGCTTCTAACAATTCTCTTCGCAAAGTAAATAATTTATGCTCTTAAAAGCATATATATAAATCTTACATACCCTCAAACAATTATAAATAATAAACTCATCTAACTATATATTACTCCAAGTTAATCCTTAGAAATCAATTGCATGAATGAAAGCCATCAGATGAAATATATCTACCTGATCTAGCCATTTATTTAAAAACATGATCAAACAATCTACAACGTACAAAACTGTAATGATTTGTGTTTTCAACTTTTTCCTCACCTTTTATTCTCTTTTATCATTTACAGTAGTACACTAGTACGTAGTACACAGTTTTCAGATGGATAAAACTGATAAAGCGAGCTAGACATTGAACACTTCATATACTTAATTATATATGCAATGCCGCACATGGCACGTGCCCAGTTTACACGAACCAGCTAATAAAAATCCAAGTACAAAACTCGTTTAGTTTTTGCACAAACACTGCAACTAGAATCTCTAAACTCCTACTTCATCATTTCTGGAGGAATTGTGGAAAAGAGCTGCCTAAACTAATTAAGCATTGGGACTCCCCATCCACGCACATAGGGACATGGCTAGACATCCAAATCTAATCCATTTCAAGCACATACATCTATTCTGATACCATGATAAAACTTATGGACTTAACTCATCCTCGGTTTAATTACAAGGAGAGGGTTGCCTACGACTTATAAGTTGCACATTCTAATTGTACTCGAGGTGATGTGAGACTATGCTAACACCAACAACACTGAATTCTACATTAAATAAAATATAAAAAAAAAAAGTTTAATTAAGCAAACAAAATGTATACATATAGATACCTTCTTTAATTTATTTACTATGGACCAATTCAGGAGACCAAACTGTTTTAAAAGAAAAAAAGAAGAAGAAGAAGAAAAGCAAGAGCATTTCACATATTTATATGTATGATGATCAGATATATATGTAGTTATTTATTTTTCAGATCTGAATTAAAATGTACCAAGGAGGAGAAACAGTAGTAGTAAATTCAAGTTAAATATTGGTAGTATTAATAGCTATTTCGTTAGCTACCAGAAGAAATTGTTAAGTTGAGAATTAGGAGCTTCGGAGTTATCAAGATCATTTGATGGAGAGTGTGCATGCCTTCCTTCGTAGGTGGTGATCACCATTCTTGGGTCCTCTGCTAATCGCTCCACCCGCTTCTTTACGCGACAGTTGTCTTGTGTGCAACGGTAGTAGCTCCTGTACGTATCAGTATACAAAATTCTCAAGTAAGCAATTAAATCATCATGATCACCTTGTACACAGTAATATTCTTAATTCTTAACTAGACATAAATATAGTTAGAAATGTTTTTTATTTGTACATTCATGTCTTAACTTCTTTAGTTGCCTCTCAGATAAATTAATTAAGTAAAATGGCTTCGATCCCCACAAAATTTCTACTTTGTACATTCTTTAAAAAAGAAATAATAATTCTTTCAAATAATATTTCCACTAGAAATGCAAGTCCATTTCATTATTCTTTTATATTTTGGGGAAAAGCTAGCGTCTGTGCTAGCTCCTAGAATTTTGTGATTTAGAAAAAAAAAAAATATAAATAACTTCTCTCTCCGCTCTCTCTCCCTCTCTCTAAATTATAAAAATTATATTCATTTTAAGCACTTTTAAACCAGAAAATTCATCGGAATAAAAGATATACATGACTGTCAAGAAAATTCGTGGAAGTCCTTAATTACAATTTGTGATCTATTAGATACATTGTGTAAATCTGCATTCTCTTTATATTGAATTTTTTACCTTTACCTTCCAAAAGGAAAAAAAAAAAAAACTATATATTTGATGCTTTCTACTAAGCATAAAATTGAGTGTCTATTCTGATCATATTTATACTAATTTCAACAAAATTTCTAATACTTAAAAGAAAAAAAAAAAGGGAATGTCCATTTAGGGCGGGGCTTAGGCTACAGACAGTTATGATAGAGCGTCTGGTGTTTTTTTTTTGGGTGCATTACAGCTCAGTCTTGGAGACACGAGACCATTCCAGGACAAAGAAACTTTGTTTTCTACTTAGCTTTGGACTTTGGACTTTGGAGGAATAATCATAAGGATGACAACAACTAGCTATAACAGTATACTAGTATCGATCGTCTTAAGGAGTTCTGATCATTAAGCCTCTTAAAATTCCTAAAACTTACGTATATATCATATAAAAATCTTGCAAAATTCCAACATCTTGAAGAAGTAATGCAAATCAATCTTTGTGATTCTTTCAAGAAAATAATTAACTTTATATCTATGTTCCAATTAGAAGAAATTAACAATGCTAATAAACAGTATCCTTTGCATTCATGAGAGGTGAGCTTGATCATGAAGAACATGAAATGTAATAATTAAGGTTCTGATGAAAATCTGATATATATGATGATTAACATGGAACAGAAAGGTTTGCATGAAAACAAAAAGGTTGTCATAATTTTAATCCTAGGAATCAAACCCTAATTTTATTGAAACATCATATGCATAAACGCAATCCTTCAATAGAATTGAAAACCCTACTTTTCGAAGAGATATATGTATATGAAATTAATCATTTCTAAATAAACAAGTAAAAAAGAAAGAAAGAAAGAAATAAGAGATGATTTCATGATTAAGTACAATAAATTAAGATAAGGTGGGTTTTTTTTTTTTTTTTAAACAGATAAGGTGGAATTAATGAATGGAAAATGCTGAAAATGTAAGGAATATTAATTGAGTAGTAGAACTAAATAATATACCTTGGGTGCTGTGTGTTCTTGACTACTTTCTGGCCGTACTTCCTCCACTTGTAACCATCGTCCAAGACATCCACGTCGCTCATGGTCTTGAAGCAAAACCGGGGCTCTCTAATCTTTCTTCTTGCTTTCACCTTCTTCATCTTCATTGCAGCAATTCCAAGATGATGATGATTGTCTGCACCACATCTCTTAATATTCCCCATGCAATTACCGTCCACTTCTCCCCACGGCCTGATCAAATCATTGAAAATTATTAAGATCATCATCAAACCCAAGTACTCATTAAATTAAGAGTGAAATAAATTAACCCCAATAGAGAAAGAGAGTACAAATTAATTAAAGGGTTTATTAAATATTCTGCATGAAATCTTGAGATCGAGGAACCTAGCTTTGCATGATTGTTTTGATAAGTTTTGGAAAAAGGGTATTGCATTCGGTCTTGTGGAAAGAAGCTGAAAAGAAGTTAAAAAACAAATATAAATCAAGTCAAATTAATTTTAATTGATCTCTCTAGATCTTTATCTTCTCCTCCTAGGTTATTCTTTCTTTTTGTTTGATCTCATTGAAGCTGAAAATAGAGAATCTATCTAAGAGGGAATAACTAGGGATATATACCATATATGATCAGTATATGATCTTTGCAGTGAAGGAGCATCAAATTCACCAAGATTGGAGGTAACATCTCTGTAATCTTTGAGAGCAGTGGAAGAGATCAGGTTTTCAGCCAGTGGAACCCTAAGAGATTGATGAAGTAGCCCAAGTGATGAAAAGTTCCAGTTTGGATTTTGAGGAGAAGATGAGCCATGCTGCTGAAAACCCATACCAGCTGCTTGATCCTCCAACAAGCTCTGGTTATTAAGCATAACTTGATAGGAGAAAGACATGATCTCTCTCTCTCTCTCTTTCTGATCTCTCTTTCTTGATGATCAGTTGCTTCTAAATGGTTAGGTTTTTTTTTTTTTCTATACAAACTAGAAATTAAAGATATATCTAGAAGAAAGGTTGATTAAAAGAATAAGTTTGAAGCAATTGATCTATATATCTCTCTAGATCACTTTCTCTCTCCTCTCTCTAGAAGTGGAAGTATGGATTCCAAAGGCTTAGTGCGCCAAGAAACAGAAAAACAGGAATGCTTATGGAAAGAAGAGGGAAGCAATAGGAGGGAAGGGAACTAGAACTACTGAACTGACATAATGCTCCTAGCTTGTCTTAGTAGTACGTCTTATTCGTTGCGCTTTATTATGCGATAAAAACGGGAAATAAGAATATTCATGGAAATAAGAGAAGGGGTGGGGCGGGAGCCGGGAGGTAATGGAACTACTGACATATTACTGATCTTAGTAGTACGTCTTATTCAATTTGTCTTTTGGGCCTTGGGAGGGCGAAAAATAGAAATAAATAAAAAAAATAATTGGTTTTCACATATAAGTTGAGAATAATATATCGTTCAATCAAGCAAGCTGCTTAACTAATTACTTATTATTTTTTTTTTGTTTTTTGAAAAAATATAAATAATTGTATAATCAGCTGCACTGTACTTTTAGGGAGGTATTAGATCCGTTCTTAACCCATTAATCCCTTACCCCCTAAGATAAGAGGGTGACAAGAATTGAACCTAAAATTTTTAGATTCAAATATTACTTTTTTTTATGAATTGCATCAACTCTACGCTGCTTAATTAATTACATGTTTCCATTTTAACGAGATCCAAATTATTAACGCTTTCCAGCTTAATGGGTAGACAGGGATATTGATCTCCCAACAATAATTACCTCGTTCATTATTAAAAATGAAATTAAGAGATCTATTGCTTTTTTTTGTTCTTTTGTTATTTTTTATTTTTATTCTTATTTTGGGTGGAGGATGAGTTGTTGTTATGGTAAAGGCATAAAAAGAAACTAGTTTTTTTTTTTTTTTTAAATTCAAAGTTGTTAGCACTTTAATTTATTCTTTTAATGCAGTGTTGTTCTTTCTCTATTCACTAATTTGGCAACAATTAGGCATATTAAAAGTTATACAAATTTAAATTTCTTAATTTAAATATATATATTTATTATGATCGTATAAATGTAATTTATGTTGTTATTATTTAACTTTTGATTTTAATATATTCAAGTTCTTTTCAATAAACTATTCTTTAACTTTAGCTTGAGACACTGATCTAATTATTCCAACACTTAAAATACACTAAATTAAGAAAGAAAGAAACAGATTATAGGTATGCAATAAAATTGCTGGGAGTTTTCTGTGAGAAGTTATTTGCACAATATTTTAAAGACAGATTAGTTAAGCTTGAAAAAGGGTATATATATAATTCGGTAAAGGAATTTCTTGAACTTAAAAATAAAAATGTTAAGCCTCATGTAAATGTGTATATATATATAATGTAACTTGTTAGGATTTAAACTAAGAAAGAAAGATTGTTAAATCTATATTAATATAGTGAAACGTAGTAGACAACAATATATAATTGAAGACATGACATGCAAGGTAGTATAGTTGCTAATTAATGAAAGTGCAGACATTAATTACATAATTGAAACTATAGTTAATTAATGCATGCTGATTTGAAACTGATGAGTATTATTGTGGGTAATTAATTATGCTTTTGGTAAGCAAGTTAAAAAAGATCAACATAATTCCTAGCTAGGCTGATTCTCGTTTGGATTGTAATATCAATCAAAACAAGCTCAATGATGATATTTCATGTATAAAAAAGAAAAAAAAAATGAAAAGGGGTAATGATGCTTGAAGTTCAGATGAGTACAGAATAATGGAATAATGGAAGAGACAAAGCTGCCGCTAGCAATATAAGAGAGGGAAAAATATATATTCATACCCATCAATCCTTTCATTCGCAATAGGGTTTCTTTGCTTTTGGGCACCCTAAATATCACGCAATGATGATGAATCTTTGGTGCAAATCTCCACCTCTCTCTTCCTCTTCAGCGGTGAAGATATTAACCATGATTGTTGAATGTGGGTCCTTTTGACTTTGTAAAAAAGCTCTTCACCTTTTCTCCAACACCTTCATCTCATTTACTTTGTAGCTAGCTATATACCCTTTAATTTAATTTTGCTTCCTCCTAATACTCCTCCCAAATTCCAAAATAATCCTCAAGCTAGCTTCTTCATCATCTCCTCATCCCATATTATAATTATCTTCTTTTCAGCCAATCTACTACTACTAATTAATAAACCCCTATTTGCATAATTAACCAGAAATATATAATGAATATCCCTTCTGATCATCATGATGATCAAGTTCAAAATTTATGCATACCCCCTCTAGATATGTTTCACTTTTTACCCAAATTTAAACTCAAGATTCCATAATCAACATGGGAATCTCAAGAAAACACTTTAATTACTTCCTCTTTTGAGAGAAAGAGAAAGAGAAGAGAGCTTTAATTTCAAAAGGTAGATATAATTTGGGTGCAAGATTGGGCTTGATCAAGATTACCCAAATATGAATACATACATATGGTTTTTTTCTTCTTTGTTTTTTTTTTTTTTTCCTTCTACAGTTATATAATAATTTCCCTTTTCAGAAGGCAATTGATCAAGAGCACACCACCTACCGTCTTCGTGTTGTTCTGAGATGAAATGAGCATTTTTAGTGGACATAAATGTATGGTACAAAGTGGTGTAATTAGAAGAATGATGCCAGTCTCACTTTTAACTTTCAAAGCAATGGGCTCTTTTGAAGAATTGACCCATAAACCTTACCTACCAATGCCATGGTTAAAATTGTTTTTTTCATTTATAGTTCCACAATAAACAAGAGAACGGTGTTGGGTATTGTTGATCATAAATTGTAGCCTTATATTTGCCTTGATTGAAACATCATATAAATTATAAAATCACCACATAAACTTTGAAGAACAGATGACATGTTTGGCCACTATTTGTACATTGATCTTCAATAGAATGAAAATAAATGTACCAACGGCTCTGTGAAGTAATGATAAACTATACTATGTCTTGAAATTCAACCCCAATTAATGATTTGTCAATTTTTTTTTTTTTCACATTTGGATAAATGATGAAATCAATAGTACTAATGGGCCCTTGTTGTTGGCTTGTGAAGCTGACACCTTACCAATCTTCCTAAACTATTAATTAAATACAATATAATGCGGTTACATAATAGCATAAACTTCTAAAAATATATTCGTCAATTATGATTTAGTTTGCAAAAATGAATTACTCACTTTAAGAAGGACATCCATTTTTTTTTTCTTTTTAATTTGATAATCTGAGGTATTTAGGTTAGCTTACATGCATAGACTAACCCTTAGGGCAAGCTGCAATAAGGGGAAAGAGTAGCGTCCCCCATTGGTTGAATAGATGCCATCACACGTAATGCAGGGTGTAATAATTTTTTCTTAGGCAAAGGTCATGTCCAACTCATTTGACAACAAGACTTGAACTCATGTACTTATGAATCATGAGTACAAGCTCTAACCACTTCACCGTCTTGTTCGGTGGTGGAGGGTCATTTTAGCCTCTCGAAGGTTTAGCTCAATTAACAAAGTTGGTATGCTCTTCGTCTTGACCAAATTTTAAGTAGTAGGATCTCAGAGTTGCCTATCATAGGTAGCTCACTCGGTTGAGCATTCACGCCCTTCCTCATATGACTTGGGGTTCAAATCTTCTCTGCGTCATATGAGGTGAGGAGTTGGTGTACTCCTATTGGGGGCTTAGTTATAGTTTTATTAGGCCTTGGTGTGAGCATTTGTTCCTATTAATAGTTAAGACTGCCCTTGCCTTTGATTCATTGATCTTGAATGACTTGTATATATATGATCCTATCAGAGCTTAGAAAAAGATAGAGAAGATTGTTATTTTTTGAAATAAGCTCAAGAATAGAGCATGTTCTTTCACTATTATACTTATAGAGAAAGATACTTCGTACATACACCTGAGACTACCCAATCATACACTAAGAGTTAGTTAGACACTCCTCCTGGACACGTGGTACAATACCATTTGATATGTTACAACTTAATTATAGCTTAACAACTAACACCTAACAACTTAACTAAAAAACTAACACTCCATTTGTCAAAGCTAACAGATTGTTGCTGACACGTGTGACTTAGCTCTATCATCCCCCTCAAGCAAGAGGGGCTTGAAGAGATCCGGAGCTTGGATTTCAATTAGAGAAACTGATGAGAAGACAACGCCTTGGTCAGGATATCAACAATCTGATCATGAGACAGAGCATATCGAATTTGAATTTTGCCATGAAGAACCTTATCACAAATATAATGCATATCAATTTCAATATGCTTTGTTTGTGCATGAAGAATAGGATTTGCTGCAAGGGCAGCGACACTGACATTATCACACAAGATCACAGGGGAATGTGGAGAGGAAAACCCCAATTCATGAAGAAGACCTCTAAGCCATGAGATTTCAGCAGCTGTATTGGCAAGAGAATGATACTCACTTTCAGTGCTTGATCTCGCCACTATCAATTGCTTCTTGGATGACCACGAGACAAGGTTAGAACCCAGATAAACGAGATACCCCCAGTTGATTTCCTATCATCAATAGAGATAACTCAACCAATATCGAAAAATGCCTCAAGATTTAGTGATGAACGGGGAGTAAATTGGAGCCCTTCCGAGATTGCTCCTTTGAGACATCGAAAAAGCCTCTTGAAAGCTTGCCAGTGTGTAGTTGTAGGTTGATGCTTGAATTGGCTTAATTTGTTGACAAGACAGGCAATATTAGGTTATGTAATGGACAAGTACTGAAGAGCACCAATAGTGCTTCAGTAGAGACAAGTATCATGGAATGGTTCACCATATGATAAGGATAATGAAATAGTAGTAGAAGCAGGGGAAGAGATCAGTTTTGTACCATCCATGTTCGTTTTCACCAATAAATCAGCAATGTACTTAGACTGAGATAGGTAAAGGCCGGAAGTGTCCCTATGGACTTCGACACCTAGAAAATAATGTAAGGATCCCAAGTCCTTTAGAGCAAAGACTGAATGCAACTTGCACACTAAGCTTTGGAATCAGTTGCTGTCAATAAAATATCATCAACATATACCAAGAGAATAACTAGTTGTGTAGCAGTTTGTAGTATGAATAAGGAGTGATTAGACTTGGTATGAATAAAACCCCATGAAATGAGAATAGTATGAAACTTATCAAATTATGCACGCAACACTTGTTTGAGTCCGTATAAAGCTTTGTTGAGACGACACACATGAGCGCACTTTTAAACATCTACAAAGCCTTCCGGTTGAGATATATAAAATGTTTATGAAAATGTGTCATTCAAGAAGGCGTTATTGACATCCAACTGAAGTACATCCCACCTCTTTGACATAGCCAAAGCAAAAACAAGACGTACTGTGGTGTGTTTTACAACGGGGCTGAAAGTTTCATTGTAATCAACTCCGGGAGTTTGGTGGAAGCCCTTTGTAACGAGCCGGGCTTTGTAACTTTTGACACTACCATCGGCATGTAACTTTGTTTTAAACACCCATTTGTTGCCAACCAAGCTCATAAAAGGATGAAAAGGTACCAAAGCCCAGGTCTTGTTGTGAATGGGAGTAGAAAACTCAATTGCCATGACTTGTTTCCAATGAGGAGCAACAACAACTTCTTTAACTGTAGCAAGTTCAGATGGAGGAAGAACAATAAGCAGCGGATGAGAAGTAGTGAGCAACATTTTAGGCTTAAAAATACCATTCTTAACACGAGCAATCATGGGATGCCTAGAGGAAAAAGTGGTGCCACATGTATTAGTAGGTGCAGACAACTGTGGTAACATGGTTGATGTACTTTCCTGCAGTAAAGGAATTCTATCAGCATCAGAAGACGAGGCAGGAGAGGTGTGTGAAACATTCAACCCGTCAGAAGATGAGATATGAGAGATATCTTCTTGAAAAGAATCAGGTACAACAACATGCATATATAACAGTTGAGAAGTAGAGAACGACATAGCTAGAAGATTAGTGAAATTGTATGTAACTTGTCTCGAGGAATTTTGTAGAAAACTCACAGCAAATGGAAAGATGATTCATTAAAAACTACATTCTGAAAAATATATTGTCTTCCCAAGGAGTAGAGACATATATAGTCCTTATGAGAGCTAGAATACCCAATAAACACACATATGTTCGATCTAAATTGAAGCTTATTCGAATTGTAGGGATAAAGGTGTGGAAAACAAGCACATCCAAAAGACTTGAGCATAGAATAATCCTGCACACGATGAAACACCACTTGATAAGGTGAAATATTCTTAAGTACGGAGTAGGTAGTCGGTTTACAAGAAAAACCGCAGTAGAAAAAGTAGTCCACCAAAATTCATTGGGTATTGATGCATGAGCAAGCAATGTAAGACCCATTCTTACCATATATATGATAATATTTTCGCTCAGCTCTATCATTTTGTTGATGAACATAAGGACAAGGATGTTAAAAAAGAATACCTTCATCATCTAGCACTTTTAGGAATGGCCGGACTTCACCACCCCAATTCGATTGCACAACTTTAATCTTTGTACCAAATTGAGATTCTCAACTTGCTTTTTGAAAGATTGGAAAACAGATAGTGCTTGACATTTGAGTTCCATAGAATATATCCAAGTAAATCGATTATAATCATTTACAAAATGAATGTAATAGCGGAAGCCTTCCCTTGATACAGATGGAGCAGGGCCCCAAACATCCGTGTGAATTAAATCAAGAACATGTGAGGTTTTAGTTGAAGCAAATTTGAAAGGAAGAACATGGCTCCTACGCTTTTAACAAACAACACAGAATGATCGATTATCATTTAAAGGAATTTTCCCAATCTTATTCATAATACCAAGAATCGTTTTAACCATAGGATGGCCCAAACCTATGATGTCATGTGTTAACATTTATAGTAGAAAAAACATGAGGAGAAACACAACCTTTGTTTTTAGACAAATTGTGTACAAGTGTGTTTATATACACACACGAATCAATACTTCCATTACAGGTCATGGACTTAGATTCTGCTATACTTGACTTTGCACAAGAATCACCAGCAAAAGCAGAGAAACTTTGGTAGCTATCCGCAATAGGACTGAGTGTGTATAGCCCTCTTTTAAGCATTCCTGGGAGCAATATTTTCCTTGAAGTATTGCCTTTCACATAACAACAATTTGAGTGAAATTCAACTATCGCATATTATCATTTGTTAACTTGGAGACGCTTATTAGATTTTTTGTGATTTAAGGAACTCGAAGAATAGAATCAAGAACATATGGCACAATCTTCTTCTTATTTTCTTGATTGAAAAAAATCTTTAAGTAATTTAGAAAATGACCATTTTTAGGGGATATTTTTTAGAAATAATAGGTGGTGGATGTATTTTTGTTTTTGGAAATCAAGAGGTGGAGGTGACATTGCCCAAGGATTTGGAGTTCTCTAAGTTCTAAGTTTTCTTCTTTTTATTTTACATTAATGAAGTTTTATTTCTAGTAATTTTACTTTTTTTTTTTTGTCTTTCTTATATTTCCTTCTTGTTATTTATTGCTTTATTTTTGTTCATTTAATTGCTTTATTTTCATTTGAAGTTTATTTAAATTTTGTTTTAAATTCTTTTTATTTATTGCATTCAAAGTCTTAAGATGTTAGAAACAACCATGATTTTCCTTTAACTTATTTAATTTATTTTTAAAAAACTTAAAGTGACTTGCCCAATACTTGTAGATCGACCTTGTTTAGTGTTATAACTCATCTTATGCACTTATAAATATTATTTTTATTGATCTATTTAAAAGATCACATCATATATCATGTATGCTAATGGAAGGAGGTTTGAACCTTAGCTTAGATATAATTTTTGGTCTAATTCTTTGGTCTATTTGGCACTCTTCTAAACTAGCCTACCATTAATAACGAAGTTCCTTATATATGAAAGATAATAATTAATTACTACTGCATATTTAGTGGATCTAAGTCGTTATGTTTTTATTACCTACGAAGACCAACAAAAAAGAAGAAGAAAAAAACTATTAAAAAAAAGACAGCAGATATATGGAGAAGACACACCCCTTTTATTTATATAGATAGATAGGGATTGAGAGGGACCTGCTATAGTACTTGTCCTAGACATGCCCCAACTAGCATATAGTTAGGATTGAAATTAAAAGAACATTAATAAGGGAGGTCCCCACCAAAATTATAGAGCAAGCATATATAGGTTACTATGCATAGCCACAATTAATATATTTTACCTACAAAATCCCATCCTTTTTAATGCAACTATGTTGAAGAGGAAACTTGCCGACTTTTAATAAATGTTTATTATTAGATTTTATGAAGAGCTTCTTTACAAGATATTAGGCAAATGACGATATCGTAGAGTCACCCATCTATTGTATAAATTAATGGCATTCATTGAAGATTAAAATTCCTCATTAGCCTTACCTCGCATATTATATATATATATATATATTCGGCTCTAAAATGGAAGGTGGAATATCAATTTACTTTTTACAAAATTAATTTTTATCCATTTAATTTTTTTTTTCCTTTCTTCCAAAATCTAAGTTTTAAATTTTTTTCTAGGTCACGTTATACTTGAAAAAAAAAAAGAAAAAAAACACAGAAAAATGAATTATTAGTCCATGTTTAGAAAAATCTTTGTAGTCCTTATGTAATATATATGTAAATCCTATAGTATGGAAACATTATTTTCAATGTATTTTAGCCACTATTTCTCACTTTGTTTTTAAAAAAGTGAGAAAGAGAAAATTTAAAATACATTGACTCATATTTAAACCATATGTTTAATTTATTAAATATAATGGGAATTAACTTTTCCAAAAATGTATTCTTAATTATATAAGAATGAATTCAATGCATTTTAAGAATACATTTTTTTTTAAGGATAAAATATATTAAAAAGCCAAAGGCCAAAAGGCAACAAAAAAACAAAATTTACACACTCTAGGGAACACCGAATACATCTCTATCTAGAAGTATGTACAAATCAATCGAAAAATTGGTGGGAGGGAAGAAAAACTCCACACCGATATCAGCAAAGCTAGCCAAAAAATCGGCAACCCAATTTGCCTTTCTCCAAATATGCGTAATCGACCAAGACCTCCATCTTCTAAGCAAGTAAAAAATCTGAGAAATCATGGATCTCAACCTCCAAGGGATCAAAGCTTTGCCTTGGATGATCCGAACTAAGTAAAAATGATCAGATTCTATTAGAATGTGGGCATTATAATCATGGTTAAACCATTCTAGACATTTCAGTAAAGCTAAAGATTCTCAATGGAGTACATTTCTCAAGATGCTGGCACCCGCTAGCACTCTCCTTAGAGAACCATCATGACCTCTCAAAATGGCACCATAACCACCCCTCTCCAATGACCATGAACCATCAATATTAAGTTTAAAGCAACCGCAGCCATGCATTGAAATGGGGAGATTGTTGAACAATTGATACTGCAACACGCCAAGCATTAAAGATAAAAGTTGCTGAATTGGATAGGTTACTAACCAAAACTGAAGTGCCACATGAGTTGGTAACATCAAACGAGATATCACCCAACAAACTTTCGATCGATCTAGCTTTAAGATTAAATTTTTTGTTGTTCTTTTCCATCCATATATGATGAACACAAGCTGCAAATGTCGATTTGAAAATTTTGTCACCAATATCCTTCCAATTATCAAGGTTCCCCACAAACTGAAAATATTTTTGGACAATACCTTTCCAAATCATATTAGAAAAGGTACACGAGAAGAAGAGATGATCAATATCTTCCAAACCATTCCAACAAAGCACACAATATGGATCAACGTTAATGCCAAGCTTCCTTAGTTTAGTCACTATGGATAATCTGCCCCACCAAACCTTCCAAAGAGTTAGGCTAATACGAGACACATAACCTTTAAACCAAATTAGATTAGCCTAGCTGCAACTAGGGCTTCTATTTCTAGTTATCTCTCAAGCTGATTTAAAGGGAAAAAATCATTAGAAGAGGGCTTCCAAATAGTCCAGTCACATTCCCAAGGATGGAGACAATCAACTTGATTTAAATCAGAATAAATGGATTGCAAAAGGATATTTGAAGTACGGAAGCACCAAGTACCATTACTTCTAACATCAGCCACGAAAGCCAACCGGTTAAAGCCAGATCTCCTTCTAACATTTTCTCCAAAACGATGAACAAAGAATACCCTCTGGATGCCACAGGTCAAGCCTAAGAAGAAAAGATCTCCCATCACCAATAATATGTTGGATATGCTCACGAAGTCTTTCTCTAATCTTGAAGGCTTTTTTCTAAACCCAAGAACAATCCCCAATCAATGGAAAGGACCAAAAGGATTCAGTTCTTAAATATTTGCCACTAATCTACTTAACCCATAGGTTGTCTTTTTTTTTTGTAATCACCCACCAAGCAAGCTTCATGATACCTACCACATTACAATCTCTAATTCTTCTAAAGCCAAGACCTCCTTCCTTTGTGGGCTTACAAATAGCATCCCAATTTTTAAGATGGATGTTTTTCCTCAAAGAGGAGCCACCAAAAAGGAACCTTGCACAAATACCTTCAATCTTTTTGATAACAAGGGCATGGAGACCAAAAACCCCTGACCAAAAAGAATGTGAAGCAAGAAGAATCGATCTAATGAGCTCGGCACGACTAGCCATAGAGAGGAATCTTTATTTTTCAACCTTGAAGGCTATTAAGAATAGAGTCAATGATAGGTTCACAGTCAGAAGCAGAAAGCTTCAAAGAAGTAAGAGGAAGACCTAAATAATTGATAGGAAGAAAGACTTTGGAAATACCCATAAGAGAAAAAAGGGAGGAACCTCAACCTCAGAAACCGCACCAAGAATGATTTTGGATTTAGCAAAATTAATTGAAAGGCCAGAGAAAGAAGAAAAGGACTTAAGAATTTCCATAAGGGAACCAAGGTTAGGCACATCAACATTTGAGAAGACAAGGAGGTCATCAACAAAAATAAGATGGGAGAACAAAGAAGAGGAGAACTTGGGGGGTAAAAAAAGACAACCAACATCAATGTGGCTAGGAAGGAGGGAGGAAAAGACTTCTATAATAAGGGTGAAAAGAAGAGGGGAAAAAGGGTCCCCCTTGTCAAGACCCCTTTGCCCCTTGAAGAAACCAACTGGGGAACCATTGATAAGGATAGAGTAAGAAGTAGTGGAGACACATTACCAAATCAGGGAGGAGAATTTTAAATGGAAATTCATGGCATGGAGGATGGACAAGATAACATTCCAACTCACCGAGTCATAGGGTTTTCTAAGGTCGAGCTTAAGCACAATAATGGAAGTGCAAGACTTTCTAGAAAGGCCATGAACAAGCTCATGAACCATACATATATTATCTTGGATGCAACACCTTTGATAAAGACAGATTGGTTAGGGCTGATAAGTTTATCAAGGACCCCACGAAGGCTATTAGAAATAACTTTGTAAAGAACATTGCATAAGGAAATGGGCCGAAAATCACCAAGTGAGCAAGCACAATTGTATAACAATTGTATAAGTTGTAAATTAATGCCTCTATTTTAAACTAACAATACATCTATGTGTAACACAATTCTTTATTCCATGGTTAGATGATGTTTTGGACTAAATTGTACACATCAAAGGCTAATTCAACTCTTTGAGTTGATTAAAAATAGGTCATCCATGCTAGACCTAAGTGGATATTAATGAAGATCAATTAATATCTTTTTTCCTTTCCTTGTGACTTAAAACTGTGGTCAATAACATGAAGAATAGACTCACTAAGGCCTTGTTTGTTACTGTGACAGAAACTCTTTTTTTCACTTTCTATAAGCAGAAGCTGAGTTAGGATCGTTTGTTTGCTTTTGTTAACTGCCAATAATCACAGATCTATCGCAATTTTGAAAAAACTACTCAAGGGCAACTTGTCCATTATGCTTCTGCAATTTTAGTCTTTTTAAACCAAAAAATATATTTTGGATACTAAAATAACTACAAAAAACACTTTTTAAATGAAGTTGCCAAACAAATTATCATTAAATTTTTGTAAGCCTTTTTTCGTAAGCACTTCTATAAAAGCTATAAACTTTAAGCGGAAGCAATATCAAATTAGCCCTAATTATCAAACTAACCATTAGGGCTCTATAAATAGTTAGGCATACTCATAGGCCTCTTTGGTTTTTGTTTACATTGAAACGTGAACCAAATAACTAAAGGCAATCAATTTCAAAAGTTTTTGCAAACCAAACCAAATTAATATATATGCAGTAAAATCAAACCAAACTAATGTGTTAATTTGGACTAAATTGATTCTAAGTTTGAATAATCTTTAGAACAATTTATGTCGCTAAAAATATTAGAATTAAAAATGTTGTCAAAAGCATTCTTATAGAGAACTAATGGACTTTTTGAATGTAATGTCTTATCTTTTTCATAATTTTCTATTTACCAATTACCATATCAGAGAATGCAATAACTAGCATTTAAGAAATGCTATCAATAAGACTTATTGTTTAAGCGAATTAATGTTAAATTGATTTAACTTAGTATTAGTTAAACTTTAGTTTGATTATTATTACATTTATAATAATATTATAATGTTTATAAGTGCATATTAATTTGATCATAAAATAAAAAACAAAATAATGATAAGTTTTTTTAAAAAAAAACTTTGTAAAAATTAAAATCCAAACTGAACCGGCCACCCAATTGAATTTAATCATTATATTGTCCAATCCATACAAACACAACTATATTCAATCCAATTACATAATTGACATAATTAATTAAAATTTTAAATTGTGTTTAGTTTGTGATTCGAATATAATTTTTTACATCTAAAAATTTAAAATTAAAAAAAAAACATCTGGTTGGTTAAAACTTGAATACAATTTTTTTAAATTTATAAAAAAAATATATTATTTTTAAAAAATAATAAAACATTATTTTTAAAATCTGCACTTTCTGAATTATACTTTTATTTTTAAATCACAAACTAATGGTAGCCTTAGCTCTTTACAAAGAACCACCTACTAAAGCTCCTTAATAAAATAATTATCCCAACTCCACACTATAAAAATAAAATAAATTATTTTTGGAAAAAAAATTGAATGGGTCTGTTCAAACAGCTTTATATATGTATTCACATGCTGAGAGAGGATAGGAGAGAGGAGAAAGGGAGAAACGGTGGTTGCGTGTGGGTAGCGTGCGCATGATGTCACGTGAGTAGGTGCAGTGAGGAATCACATTTTACATCACCTACAGAGCGCTACAGAGAATATGGAGGAGGTGTGCTTTCTAAACCTTATTTTACTTCCAAGTAGATTTTTAAATTTTTTCTTAAAAAATAATTAAAAAAACATGGGACGGCTTTGGGGGTGGCAAACGACATCATTTCCTTTCTTGTCGCTGTTTATGCTCTCTCTTTCTCTCTGCCCATCTCTTTTCCTTAATCCCTCTTTCACCCTTTTTGTTCCCCTCCATCCCCGTTCTTCTTTTTGTCTTTCCCCCCCTATCCCTCCACCCCTATTTTCCATATTTTCATTTAATTCTCATTTCTTAATTAATATTTTTCCTCATTTCTTAATATTAATTAGCTTATGAGAGGGGTGCCTTTTGTTTTATACATTATGACTTTTTTTTTTAAAAGTTAGTTGGAATCATTAATTGTATCAAATCTCAAACATTTAAAAATATTTTTTACATTACTTGAACTTCATAACCAAACTTATAACACACTTTTTTTTTTTATATATAAGTAGCACTCCTCCTAATTAAATTAGAACTATAATTAACTTTTTTTTAAAAAAAAAAATTAATAATATTAGTAGTTAGTAATTAGTTATATAACCAGTTTTATTATCATCTATTACCATACTACAATCTTAAAGAGGTATTAGATTTATTATAAACTCATTAATTTTCCTCACCTCTTAATGACAAACTATAATTAACCTAATTAAGAAATGCTAGCTAGCTAGAAGCTCAAGGATGATAAATTCTTAACCTAGCTATATATATAAATATTCTTTTTATAGAAGTAGAAGGTACCCAGAATTTTTATATACCTGTACTTGTATGGGTGTTTTAAATTTATTTATTTATTTATGATTATAGATTTGAATATTGCAAAAAAAAAAAATTCACGTAACTAAA
Organism: Paratinospora sagittata; assembly: GCA_035771175.1. Classification (NCBI taxonomy): domain Eukaryota; kingdom Viridiplantae; phylum Streptophyta; class Magnoliopsida; order Ranunculales; family Menispermaceae; genus Paratinospora; species Paratinospora sagittata. The sequence continues at coordinate 40,918,986 of CM069590.1, read as the reverse complement.
CTTTATTATTCTTTTGCTCGTTGATTAATAAGTAGATCAAGATCATTAATTAATTAGTTTTTCTTTTTCACTTTTTGTCTCCCTATGTATAATTTTATTTTGAAGTATTTATAATGAGATTGTATACAAATGAAGGGCTCATTTTTTATTTATTTATTTATTTTTTTAAAAGAGAAGTTGACGATGCCACAGGACAAAAGAAAAAGAAATATGGCGACTTTCAGGAATATATATACAAATGTATCAATCGATCGTCTGTAAAAATTCCAAGAAATGATTGCAACACCCCCACCTCCGCACTCCCCACTTTCTTCTGTCTCTTTTTCACGTTGCTCAGAGAAGCGCCATTCTCTCATTTCACCTGCCATGAAAAGACACTTTCTCTCTCTCTCTCTCTCACACACACACATTTCTCACAGTAGCACACCGTGATCGACCAGTTCTTATATATATTTTATATATTATATATTAGTATTATATATATCAGGTGAGGAGAAGAATCAGAATTTTTGGTTCAAATCAATAAGTACTGACTGGGGCAAGCTCTGTAACATTCCCTAGATCCAACCATCAAATCAAAGAACCATGGTCGACCCTGACTATATATATATATATATATATATATATATATATATATATATATATATATATATATATATATTCCTCTGTATTATTACTGTTACTGTTGCACTTGCACCAACCTATACTATGCATCCATTCTGCCACAGTTATCCCCAATTATTAAGAAGCAAATTTCCGCAGGCAGCAATATTAATAAGCTAATTTGGGTCCTGTGGAATTATTATCAAATTAATTCAAAACTTATATGAGGCCTTGATGTGGGCCATGTGGCATTTGATTTTGTACTTGCCAATGTGGCTATGTAGATTCCTGGTTTGAGAGAAGGTACTGGCTTGATAAAGTAATTAATTAGCTGGGAGCATGAGTAGAGTAATGTTATGAAGTGATTAAATTGGTTTTAGTATGATTTTGTTTAGTCAATCTAGCTAGGCTATTGTTTCTTTGATTAATAGATTCATCGATTTGGATGTGTTATCTATCTAATAGGGCTTTGATGGATCATGTATTAATTATTTTCTCCATAGATGCAGAACATTTTTTTTTTAATGTTGTTAGTTCTATAATAACTATATATACATAAAAAAAAACTAAAGAGTTTATCATAAAAAATATAAGATTTCTCTCTTATTTAAACTCAAGTGTTTATTTAAAGGTAATTAAATACGGACAATATCAATATTGATTGTTATCCCAGCTCAATGGGCTCTATCTTGGAATAGTATAAAAAACAATTTAGCCAGCATAATGAAAGAAAAGGAGAATTAATTGCTTGGGTTCGTAAAAGGTTAAGAGTAACGCGTAGAAGACGAGAAATTTACTATTTGGCTTTATTTGGTACAACTTTTGTATTTAAACTTAAAAGTACGTTTTTCAAATGTGGATTGCAACAAAACATACAAAAGTGTGTTTTTCTACCGCAAAAGCAGATCTCTTAAACGTGTTATGATTTACTACATTTGGCAAGATCATTGTCGTGTCAGAGCTCTTACTACAGTAACAAAAAGAGCCTTTATATATACGATAAATGTGGAAGGCCTTTTCATAATACATCATTGGACAAGGTGATTAATTTTTCAAATTAAATGATAATTTCATATAATTAATTAATTCTGACCCAATTTCATCAGTTACTGTTGGTTAACAAAGCAACCACCCTTCCTCCCCTCAAAACAATTCATTTATTGTCTTTTTTTTATTTATTTTATCTAAATTGTCAAATTAAGTTTGAAAATTCAGAATTTTTTTTATTTTATTTTTTAAGAATATAACTTCTTTTAAGTAATATCTTAAAAATAATTTTTAGATTCATTCAACTAAACTTGTAATTTAAATGTTGACTTACCTATATATTAATCCAACAAAGTGGAGAAAACAAATTTATGTAGGCAACTCATGTAGTTGAAAAAGATTTAGTTGAGTTAAGATTCAAGAGTTGTTTGAGGACGTGTCCGGAGTTGTTTGAGTGTTTGTGATTTAAATGCACTTTTACTGGATTTTAAAAAAGCTAAAGCCAATGTGCTTCTATGAAAAAAAAGAAAAGAAAAGAAAAGAAAAGGTGCTATTGGCCTATTGCAGTGTGAATTCTACATTGGAAATAGTTACTCACTTTGATCTCACCTATTTCTTAAAATACTAACAATGACCTTATTATTTTATTCTCATATTGATTACATGAAAGTACTCTATTTTTCTTGCTACAAGGTACTATCTTCTCCTTAACATAATTTCTATTTTAATTTGATAAATAATATATTTATAAGTTAATATTTATGATTATTATAAAATATTGATATTCTCATTTATGATATAATTTACTTAAAATTATCTTGATACGTGATAGGAAACCAAAAAAAAAAATACTTAAAATTAATGTAGATTGCATTTAAATATAAAGGGTAAAATTGTTGTCTTCAAGTAAAAAAAAAAACACTTTTTGATATATTTTAGGTGTGATTGATACAACTCTTTGTAAAAGAGTTTTTCTAAAAAAAAAAAAAGTGTTTTTAGTAAAAATACTTTTGCAAAAGTTGTACTAAGCGGACATCAATAAATCAAATACTTTTTTTGTTGTGTTTTTTGAATTTTTGAATAAAAAAACTTTATTTAAATTAGATAAAGAACGAGGCAAGCAAACAATAGATATTCTAAGTATCTGAAACTCAAAAAATTTAACTTTTGTTCTAAAGCTTCATTATATTGTCATGAATTTATTAAATTGCTTATTAATTAAACTCCAAGTTCTATGATCTTTAAATTAAAAGAGAGAGAGAGAGAGAAACATAGAAAGATTAAAGAAAGAACATTTTAACATCAACATCAACCTAACTTGTTACTTTAATAATTTAAATTCAAACCAAAGGAAAGAAAAGGTATATCCAACCGATTCAAATATAACCAAATTAACTATCTGGCCATTAAGTTACAGCAAGGTATGGGGCAATGCAATGAGTAAGTGGACCTCTCCCAGTAAGGCAATCTCTTTTGGCCTTTAATGGGTGGCAGAGATTTTTGTTGCAAGCTGGTAGAGATAACTCTATAATTGGAAATGCACTAGCAATTGGGGGATGATATCCAAACTGCAATTAGCTAGAGGAATTGACAAATGATTGAAACAGACTTACTTTGATAAGAGGCCCACATATATATATATATATATATATATATATATATATATATACATGAACTGATCATCATATATCAACCTCTAATTTTTGTTTTGAGATGTATATATATATATATGTAGGACCTATTGGCACCAAATCCATATAAAGTCATGGAAATCAATTACCATGTTTCCCACTAGCTACTTGTTAATTACCAATTTTATTTTTATTTTTATTTTTTTCTTTTTTACTTTTGTTACACATAGCAATAATTGAAAAAAAACTAAAAGGTTATCAACTTTATGTTTGTAAACATGGGCTCTCTATCTAGGACTAATAAAAGTCCTTTCTTTTTGACATTAATTAGCACAAGTACCCAATACATTATTGCCACCAATTAATACTGTTGATTCAGCATGCAGCTTCTTATGATTAGTTTGCCTTCATTGCTTTTTGGCTTTCTTGTTTATATGAAGTTGGTTAATTTATGTGTGAAGCAACGGACCTCCCTTGTCATTCCTCTCTAATTAATTATGTAAATATTCATAATTTATAAATAGCGGCAGAGGATTAATTCTAGTTACATATATTGATGTCATTGAAAAGGCTCTGATGTCATACTTTCCTCTACAGAATTTTCATTTATATATATATATATATATATATATATATATATATATATATATATATGCAAATTGGCCAGAAAGCTACCATTTTTCGTTTTTCATATTTCTCACATTATTTTTTCTTGACTAAGGATGCGTCTAAATTATTTTAAATTTTGTATTGGGTTCCTAATTTCATATTAATTGTTTACAAGGCCAGCTTCCAAAGCAATATATAAATATTGGGATGTGTGGCCAAACTCAAGTGGGCTATCGGGCCCGGCCCATTGGTCAATTGGGCTATCGGGGCCGGTTTATGAAAATATGATTTTTTCTTATTTATTTATTATTGCCCCTAATACATGAAGAAGTTCATCGTGTGGCCGTTCTTACCAAGCTTTCAAACCTATCCCTTTAAACTTATAGCTATCTATTATTTTCTAAATTAGTTATTAGGTCAAAATTGTAAATTTAAGTAATTAAATAACTTTTGCTCCCCGTTATCCCTCGGTATCTCCTATTTTTATGCCTATATATAGTTTTTTTATTTTACTCTTAAAATTTATATTTTTTACTTTTTCTACTCATAAGGTTTTTTTTTTTTTGTTCGAAAAAAAGGTAAGTGATGGGATTAGAACGTGTGACCCAAAAGCGATCCATATATCAAATAATCAAGTTAAAAGTTTAACCTAAAATAAATAAATAAAAGTAGTGCCTTGGTACACAAGATCAAACTTGCACAAGAACTCAAACATCTTGTATCCTTTGGACCAATATAGATCTATATATATAATACATATAGAATTTAGTTAATTCAAAGGACATGAGATGTTTGAGTTTTCAAGTAAATTTTCTTTTACATATCTTTAGCTTTTTAAAATAAAAATAAAATAAATTTAAACTTATTTGATGCATATCCTATGTCAGACCAATGAGGCAATGTTGGGCCTCTGGTTTTGTGTTTGCATGTTTATAACCTCATAACTAATCCTTACCATTTACTCTCACAAATAGTAATTATTATCGAAGTTTATAAAACAACCATATTGATACTTTGTGATATAAAATCAAAATTTAATGTTTGGATAGCTCACCATCTTTCTTAGAAAGAGGCAATAAAATATATTAATATGTAAAAAAGACAATGTGTATCTATGTTATTTTATGTTTTCAGCTTTTTTATATATTTTTAATAATTAATATGTTATTTTTCATAGCTGATGTAACCAAATCATCTTTGTTGGATATGTCTAAGTCATCCTAAACAACTTTATTTTATTAAAATAGAGAAATCTCCAATAAAGTGAGCTAAAAGTAGTAGGAAACATATAGGGAAGTCAAAATTTATTTAATTATTATTTTAATCTTGTAACTCAACTTAATTCAATGAAGTCTTTTTTCCACTACACCACGAGATAACTAATTTTTAAAATAACTTATAATCATAATATTTTGTAGAATTAATTTTGGTGTTGTCTTTTACTTCTAAAGAGGTAAGGCATGCTTTATTTTTTATGGCCTCCCAAAAAAAAGTCCAAGTTTGAAGACTGGATGGTTTTTCTATTTAATTTTACAGACACTAGTGAGCTATAGTGGGTGATAATCTGTTAGGCATGCTTGTACAGTCTTAATGAATAGGGTGATCTAAAGTTTTTTTTTTTGTCAAATCTAAAGGTTTTTAACCACACTAATATAGCCTTGATACCAAAAGTACTCTTTATTCCTGTCAAACCTGTTGATTTCCAACCAATCAGTCTATGTAATATTATTGATAAGATAATGGCAAAAAATGATAGAGAACAGGATGAAGTCATTCTTCCCATATTGATTTCTGATAACCAAAGTGCATTTTTCAATGGTAGGCTTATAGCTGATAGTATAATCCTTACTTATGATCATTTGCACCATATGAAGAATATTAAACATGGAAAAAAAAGGCTATAAAACTAGATATAAGCAAAGCTTATGACTGAGTGAAATGATCTTGTTGAGGCCCCTTCTTGGATGACGTCATGACCAACACAAAATTTCAAGTACATTGTATCCTTACACACTTGAAACCCTATTAGCCTCTTACAGTAACCCAATTTCTCTAAAAATTTCGACAGTGTCCCCATAAAACTGATAAAATCACAAAGTCCAAATTCAACCTGATAAAACATTATTCAATTGCCACAAAAATATCATTCCATTTCCATAGCATATAAAACATCTACATAATTTTTATTGATCCACATATCTCATATAACATCCATAAAACATCTCCTATTCCATTTATGTGATAAATTATAGATATATCAAAGTGTTACACACACACACACATACATATATATACATCAAAATCCAAAACCAAATAGCATCAAACCTACATCAAAGAGAATTCATGAGTATCCAAAGCTACTGCTTCTGAGCTTTCCCTTTCCCTTTCTTGTCAGAACCTAAGAGAAATGGAAAATATAATGAGCAAACAACAAGCTCAATGAATATTTCTAACTATGGCAATTGTATCTGCACTTATAAAGAACATGTCAAGTAAATAATAAAAACATTCATATGCAAGGAGAAATAAATTTACATGCTAAATACATAATGATTCAATGCAGTTCCATTTCGAAATATGCAATAACTTTTAGACAATCATGTTCATCTCTCTCCTTCTAAGTAAATGAGCAAGTCTACATTCTCATTATGCATCTATGAGAAGTGCACCAACCTCAATTTACTCATTAATCAAACTAAGCCATTTCTAAGTCTTTTACCTACTTAACGGGAATGCACCGACCAAGTTACAAATCTGTACACCAAGTGAGTCTATTCCAAGAGGCTTAGTCCCATAGAAATGCTTGACACGTCAATCATGACATACTTAAGTAGGTCCAACAACATGCTCCTATGCTCAAAACCATTTCATGATTTCAAATAAAATGAATATATCATAATTTGCCTATTATTTCAAAACAAATTCATCTAATACAATGTCATATAAGAAAAATCAGAGTAAAGAAATACTCACTACACATGAGTTTCCAACTCTCTAATCCTATCACCATGGCAACCAAATCCAGTTCTCAACTCAATCAATCCAATTTTAATTTATTTAACTTGCCATAACCATTTCATAAATAAATTTCAATACTCTTATTCATTTCATAGATGAATATAAATTTTCATACTCATTTCAGTTCATTTTTCTAGGTCAATTCGTGCTCGAACACATGTGAGAACCCTCTAATGTCAATTCTACAACCAATTTAGGTATTTCTGTGATGAAGAGCAATGAAAATAGGCTTTCCAACCATACTCCCACTAGTTTTCAATTCTATTTTTCTTACCGGGAACATATACCAATTTTATTAAGAATGATAGAGCATTCTTAAAATTATTTTGTCCATATCGATACTTGTAAAATCAGCCCTACTATCATTCTACCACCCTCAACAAGTGTTTCACTGAGGTTTTACATGTTCTCAGAGGTTCCCAAAGTCAATTTCATTTACCGAAATCCTATGTCCAGTTACTAAAAATATCAAATTCTATCCAAAAATCATGATCTTAACATCAAAATATATGGAATTGGTTTATTTGTCTTTCTACAGTCTCAAACCCGAGTTTCATTGTGTTTTAATAGGTTCTCAGAAGTCTCCAGTGTTAAATCTAACTTCTATCAACTATATAAATTTCAATATAACAAATAAATGCAATTAGCTACCTATTCCGATTTTTCACTGCCTAGGAAGTGTTTTTTTTCAACCTTCCCAACTAGTTTCCTTTCAAGTTGGGTCAAAACCTCACTTCTGAAAACCTCGAAGTTGACACTAATATCAAAAACTAATCCTTAGAAAATGACACATAAGACTCCAATAACACTTTTATGAAGAAATACAACAAGAAAACACATACCAAAGTCTTGATTTGGCCAAGATGCAGTGTTTTCCCTCTTCCTTTTCCCCTTTCTTTCTTCTTTTTCTTTCTCTCTCTCTCTCTTTTTTTCTCTCCTACACGTTGGTTTAAAACTTAAATCTAAGCTTAATTGATATTTTGTGATTCCATACTTTCCAAAGCTATTTACTAATCCAACTCCCCTCGTTTAAATTTAATTTTGTTCTTTTTTTATATTTTAATTTGCACCCAACTTAACATAGTTGACATGTATTCTCGCATACACGAGTGACACACTTAGACATACACACATATATATGACTCCTACTATAACACCCCGTAGTATTAGTTGACTTATACATATGTCGAGGCATATTATACGTGTATTTCATACATTGAAGTCTTGTATATTGATGTGGGATGCATGTGGTTAGTGTGTATTGGGGTTATGTGTGATTGGATGTGTGGAAAAAATAAGGAAAAATCGGAAAATGGGGAGGACTAGCATCAACCAGTCGACTGGATTGTGGTGGTGCCCACCTCATTTGGCTGAGGCGGTAGGTATGTTTTTATCTTATTTTTTTCAATTGTTTTTCAATTTCTTGCTGCTTTTTGACCAACGAAGAGGGAGAACAACCGGAGAAAGGGGGAAACAAAGTTTCGAGGCCAAATTAACACCGGCGGTAAGCTGTTTTCACTCATTTTCATTGCAAAATTGCTATTTAAGCTACGTGTGACGATTCTACCGATATAAATTTTGCTATAGGAATTGTTTTTCGATATTTCCAAAAATGGGGTTTTGACCCACTTGGATTAGAAACATGTAGAAATAATTGGTAATGTAAAGACTCACTTTCGTATATGATGTCATAATGACATGATATGCCCGACTCTAGGTCTTGTGTATGTATTTGATGTGTATAATACTCGTATTTTGAGTGCATTTTGTATGCTTGTAGAAAAAATAAATAGTAATAATAATAATATTATTATTATTATTATTAGTGGCTTATGGGAATGCCACAAACAAATTAACTTATTTAATGCATTAATTATTTTCATCCTTTCAACCTTAGATTTTGATCCAATATTATGCGTCGAACACATAAATTAAATTTATTTGGTTGGTTGTGTAATTTGTCGAAATTAATGTATATAAAAAAAATCTTATTTAAACATTGGGTTGTTGAGATGGGGTGTTTTTTAGGTGACTTGTGCATTGGAGCATGGAATACAAGTTATATCAAATCTCACTTACCCACGTCCCATATCTCTCTCTCTCTCTCTCTCTCTCTCTCTCTCTCTCTAACGTTTTTGGACAAAAGGAAAAAGAATAGAAAAATAAAATATAAAAAAGAGAAAGGAGAGAAGAAGGAGGAAAAGTGGGTTTCCAAGAGGGATTTCACCCAAATCAATCCCCAAGGTAAGTGTTTCTTCTATTTTTCTCCATGAAATCACCCATAAAGGTAACCGTTAGGTTTTGAATGGTATAATCTTCTCTATGGGCCACGATTTTGAGTGAACCCAACCTAGGGTTTTGATGCCTAGAGCTAAGTTTGGGTTGGAAATGGTACGAATGTGTCTCTATTGGATTTCTATGATATCTTTGAGCAAGTTAAAGACATTTGCTATGATTTTTACTAAGGTTTGCTTGTGTGACCATGTATTTGACCTAAACCCTAGAACATGGACTTAGGGCTTTCTAAATGGCATGCATGTGAACTATGTCATGCATTTGGATGAATGTTGATGATCCATAGTGTTAATTGATGGTTTCTCTTGGTATGGAAGGGTGATTAGTACAATTGACCCATATGGCCTATTGTAGGAAATTTCCCAAATTGGGGCTTTTGATTCTAATTGACTTAGGATGGTAAATTGTGGTAGATTATGTGTAATTGGACATGAATTGGGCTGATTCATGTCATATTTGGCCTATGTTGGATATGTTATGACCTAGGCCTAAGTGTTGGGTTGATTATGCATTTTTTCATAGTTAATGCCTATTATTGAGTCTTATGAATTGATGATGGATTAATGAATTAAACATGTTTTAGAATGGTTGATGATGTGTTTGGCCTATAATGAACATGAGTGGTCCTAGACTTAAGTGTTGACGTAAGTGATGAAATTGGGCATGATGGATGCCTATGGGTTGGACATTGATAATTTGGGTTGAATCATGAATTATGGATGTGTTCATGTGCATTTGGGAATTGTGGGGATATGTAGTATTCTTACATAGACTATGATGGTGATTGATGAATTGGCCTAAGTTAGACATGTTGGGACTTAAGTTAGGAATTTGAAAATATTGGGAATATTATGAAATTTATCCAATTTGAGGCATTTGAATTGGAATCGATCAATTGAATTGTGTTAGGTGTTTCTAATCCAAATTGGTGTTGATTAGATGTGATTTAAGCTAATAATTATGTATTTAGACATAATTGACTTGAAATTGATCACTTGGTGTATGGATATGATTCATTTCAGGCTTACGTATATGATTCATTTCAGGCTTACGTGAGTTGATTGACCAATTGATTCGACTTGTGATATTGGCTATTGGACTATTAGTGAGTATTTCTCATCTTATTTCTCCATTTATGACATTGTATTTATATGAAATTGAATTGTTGAATGATATGCATCCATTATATATGTGCATTGTATTTGTGATCATGAGCACAAATTTTATGCATTGGAAATACATAGGCATTTGATTTCTTTCCATTTACTTGTCATTTGGGGAAAAGACCTTTCCTAGCTGAGGAATGCAAGGGTGGAAGGATTTTCATGGATAATGCACTGGTCTGAACCCATAGTGCAATGGAGAAAGTGTAGGCATGTACGTGTTATCCTGACGCGACCTCCTGTTGAGGCTTTTCTGCGTATCTTTTATGAAAATGATGCATAATATATATTTAGTTTGGAAGCATGTATCATATACTTCATTGATGCATTTAAGTTTATCAATGTTATTTTAATGATATATATGTTTTATAAATGCATTTGTGGAGATTATTGTGAGAATTATTTATTGAGCTAGTTGAGTTCACCCCATTTTTCCCTACTTTTTCAGGTTCTGATCAAAAAGGAAAAGGTAAGGCTTAAAGTCTTTGTGGCCTTCCTCTTATCCTTTTGAATGTAGGTTTTGGTTTGTATATTTTGGGGACCTGGGACTAGTTTTAATTATTTTGTTCTTTTGCAACTATATATAAATATCACAGGTACTTATGTATATAAAACATAGATAGTTGTGGTTTGTTTGAAGTGTATATGATGGGCTATTATTTGAGTTCCATATAGTCTTGAGGAATTTTGAAAGTTAGGATAATTATTTGGATGATGATGTATTATTTATTTTTGGTTCAATTATCTTGATCATATACAGGTTATGTATTTGAGTTTATTAGGTACTTCCCGCGTAAAGGCTTATCAATGCCTCAGGTTTTGTCGTGTTGGGGCATTATATGGGGTACTATGTCGGTCGTGATGTCACTAGGAGACGGGTTGCGACAGGTAATCACTCTTATAGTTGTAGAAACTCGGAATACGTAGTTTGTTTGTGTTCAATAGTATTATTGGTGCTGATACAACTATGGAAAGCCAAATTTGACATTAGAGACTTTCAGAACCATGTCAAAGTTTGGTGAAATCCCAGTTTGAGAGTATAGAGAGATAGAGGGAGTGATTCTAGACATTTTGATATAAAGTTCATGATTTTTGGATACTGATTAGTATTTTTAGTAATTGGTTGAATGGTTCCGGTGAATATGTTGGGCTTGAGGAAAAAGTGGAAATGTGGCTAAGAAGCCCATTTCTACTATTTTTCACCTCGAGAATATTTTAGATGGTCGTAGAAATTATTTGGACTGACCCTCACTCACAGGTGATACCGAAATGGAACTAGGGGATTAATTGAGTGATTTGGAAAGTTAGAAATGAATATAATTGATTGGAAATTGATTATGAATTATATGAAATGATTGTGTGATAGGATTATATTATTGATTGGATTCTGACTGTGGAGTGAGTGTAGAGAGTAAGTGTAAATTTTACATTGTGAGTATTTCTATACTTTGGTTATTCTATATGGCATTATAGATATGAAAATGCGCTTGAATGTTAACCATATTATATGTGTTATGCATTGTTTGAATTCATCAAATGTTTTCTGAAAATGGAGCATGTGTTAGACTTGCAAGATCACGTTAACAACATGAGGTCATATCTTGGGAAAACCTTAGGAACTAGTCTCACATAAGTGACTGATCAATTGCTAACACAAAGTGGACTTTCCTGGTTTGGATAAAAACCCAAAATTGATGGATAAATGGAAATGAGTAATATGAGTACTCAATGTCTACCCTATCAATGCATAATAGGGGTATAAGACCCGCTCTATTACTTGGAAGGAGGGAGATGGTCATCGCATGTTTTAAATGATGATTGCATGTTTTAGAACTGATTACATGGAAGCTATTATGAGCATGTATGTTATTTGATCACGTGTTGCATGTTTATTTATTATTTGATTTGATCAAGAATCATGCTTTTATTATTAATGCATGTCACGACGCCCCTGACGTAGGCTGACGTCATGACCGGCACAGCATATTATACACTGTACATATTCATATACAATATATAATACACTGTCAGCCTTCACGTATTCTCACAAACCTTCCCAAAATGTACAATAATTTTTTTTTTCCTATATACCACAAATCAAATTCCATAACCATTTCATTCATTCACACATCAAATTATCATTTCCTCATCCAATATAAATATATGCCCACACATCCCATCTAGATGATAATACATATATAATGTGTGATAAGTATACATATCAAAATAACAAAAATATAATCTATTTCCTCCAAGCATACATACACATACCAGACAAGTTCATTTTCCCTTCGAGTCAATACCTGAAATATTGGAGGAAATAGGGTGAGCAATCAACAGCTCAGTGAATATAGTTCTTGAGATGGCAATTATATACATTTATAGAAATATGACATTTAAAATCATTTCAAACACTTATTCAACACATGCATCATTCAATGAATATATTGTACATGTCAACATCATAAATTTCATGATTTTCAATAACATAATGCACAATCTCCCTCCTCCGCAAGGCAAGAGAGCGGGTCTAACCCTTGTATGGTCGTACAAGGTAGACACAACTTCTCATGACCCAATTCAATAACACCATGCACAATCTCCCTCCTCCGCAAGGCACGAGAGCGGGTCTAACCCTTGTATGGCCGTTACAAGGTAGCCACAACATCTCATTACCCAATTAACAGTCATTTCAAGGATCGCAACCCTTGTTAGGACAGACCTAACGAAATGACAATGAGGAATCGCAAAGCCTCATCATTACAAACTCCAATGCTAAAATCAGTTTGCATGATCCATAAAACTCAATGCCTTATATATAATATCACATGCGTACAATCAAACAGTTTATATGCGTACAATGCCATACAAGAACCAAATCAAGAAAACTATACTCACATATACAAGATTTGCCTACGCCCACAATTTCAATACTTAGCCAATTTCGACTTTTATCACACAAGTACTTCACTTGTTCATTTCATATCCCCATTTAATAATCTGCAATTCCACATTGCACACATAAACATACATTCCAGCACATGAACTTAATCAATTATTCATCAAACTAATCATTTGATCACTAATTAATCACTGATTTAATCATAATACATCAATAAATACCTTACCAATGTGTTTCTCACTCCATAACTTTTGCAGCACAAGTACTTAGCTTGTGCTCATCACCAACTAAACTTTATCAAATTCAGTATTTCAATCCCTGTAAATTTCAGCAACACCAACCACCAAGATTCGTTTTCAGCAATTAAACATGTAATCAATTTAATCATTTGACCACCAATTAATCAATAACCAATTTACCTTTACTATTTCTACTGGCACTATTATAGGAGATCCTAATTCCCTTTGGAGGATGATTTGGAAGCTTAAAGCTCCTCAAAGATGCAAGACTTTTTTGTGGATGGTTGCGCATCGAAAGATCATGTGCAATGCTGAGCGGATGAAAAGGGGTTTCACCATGGCATCTGACTGTATTGAATGTGTGGGATGTATCGAGGATGTTGATCATATTTTTCGAAATTGCTCTAGAGCCGTGCAATTATGGAAGCGTCTATTGCAGCCAGTTGAGTATCATCTTCAGAGCAATTTGGATTTCCAAAGCTGGCTTGCTCATAATCTTGCTGGCGTTAATGATTGTAATGTTGACTATGACTGGGCTTCCTACTTTACGGTTGCCGTGTGGGCTCTTTGGAAATGGAGGAATGATTTAGTTTTTCGTAATCTTCGTTTTCACTTCGAGTATAGCATGGCTTGGCTTAAAGGGCAAGTGGCTGAAATCATTCATGCTTTTCGAGCCAAAGTGGCGGTCCATGGTGCTGGACTGATAGAGAGGGTGAAGATGGTAGGCTGGTGTGCTCCCAACCATGGTTGGACTAAGCTTAATACTGATGGATGTCTTAAGAAAGCTTCATCGCGAGCAGGGGGTGGCGGTCTTCTCCGTGACTATCGTGGTATGTGGTTGAGGGGGTTTGTGGCTAATATTGGGTCTTGTACTGCAACTGAAGCTGAATTATGGGCTGCTGTTCATGGCCTACGTCTTGCTTGGGATGAGGGTCATCGTTCTATAGTCTTCGAAACAGATTCGGCTATGGTGGCTGGTTGGTTAAAATGCAACAGTATGCCGCAGCTTAGCCTTTCCAACTTGGTTAATGAGTGTAAAAGACTCCTTCAGAGAGATTGGATAGTTCAAGTTGAGCATATTTATAGAGAAGGTAATAGAGCAGCAGACTATTTGGCTACTGAGGCTTTGAAGTTCAATCGGGGAGTGTGTATCCTGTCTTCCCCTCCCCGTGGGTTATTCAATATTTTGAGGGAAGATGCAACTGGGGTTACTTGGCCTAGGAAAGTTCGAGATGTAGTGTGCTAGTTGTTCTTGCTGGGTATTCCCCCTCTTTTCCTTTCAAAAAAAATTTACCTTTACCATCTCCAATGCTCTAACATTTTCAGCACATGAAGCATACTTGTGCTTAACATTAAACTCAGAAATTGATAAGTTTTGTACCTAAATCTCTGTAATTTATCATCACAAAATACTCAAGCTCAATTTTCAGCAATTAGCCACATCAAAACATCACAATTTAATTACTGAAATTGGGTTCCAAAACCCCTACTCAACAACGGTCTAGAATACCCAAATCAACCATAGAAAAATCAGTGAAATTATCATCAAGATACTCACCAATGGTCCAGGAATTCATTCCCCCATGGTTTGAGCCTCCAATTCAATTCATTCCAACCCAAAACTTCCATTCTCCAGGTTCAATTCTAACCATAGGAATTCATTGCATGTTACTTATGTTGAGGAAAATGAAGAGAGGAACAAACAAAAATCAGTAACTTTCACATCAAAACCCATGGAGCTCACCTTCATTTGGAGCTCCAAATCTCCTTCTTCCTCACCCGTATTCTCATTTTCTCTCTAGCTCAATATTCAGTTATGCAACGTCACTTGTACATTTCAGCCACAAACAACTCATGCCAACAAGCTACTAGGTGTCTAAATGCGTTTATGGTGGCTGTATTTGGGAATAGGTGTCTAAATGAGTGCTTGGTGGCTGAATTTGATTAAGACACTTATGACATAGCATGCACAAGCTAATAGGTGTCTAAATGAGTGCATGGTGGCTGAATGTGATTAAGACACTTATTCTTTATTTAATTACCATTCATTCAGCCACTCACTTCTTCTCTCACTTCTTTTCTTTTTATACATTTTTTTTTATTGTTTCTTTTGCAACTCCACTCATCTCTCTTCTTTTCTTGTTTTTACACATTTTTTTATTCTCTTTTTTTTTTTTTTTTTTTAAACGTACGAGAGCTTGAGATGAGAAAGGAGAAAATAATTATTTTATAATTATTTTATATCAAAATGATCTCATACCCCTCATGCTCAATAATTAACCAACTCACCCCCTAAATTAATCCCTTTAATTCATTAAACCATGTACCATCAACTCAATTCACTTATTTCACATGTATTCATCATACTATGCATTAAGCCATTAAATCATACTCCAATCCACATTTTTAATTAACCAATCCCATAAATTAATCAATTTAATTCAACTCCATTTTTTTTATATGATGATTCCATATGTATCATCTTCATCTCATAATTTTATTTATTTACTAATCATACACGCGTATATTTAGCTCATACGTATAAATACGTGTATTATACATCTCGATATACGCGTACTTCAACGTATGTATTTAATTAAATTTACGGGGTGTTACAATGCATATATAATGTCATAGTTAAAAATATTTACTAAACTTGTTGTAGCTCACTCTCACTCTGTCTTCTCAATTATTTCAAAAAAAGATCTGAAAGGAAAGGGTAAAGCTAAAGAGGAGTAGTTGATTGATTTGATGTATGTGTTGAGAAGACTTTGGTTTTATTTTGAGCTGTTTATATGTACATATCTCCTTATATTATAAATATGTAACATCTAGATAAGTGTGGGAATACATGTTGATGACCATGGAACTAGAGATAATGGATATGTATATATATATATATATATATATATATATATATATATATGTTTGTGCTGTGAATTATAGTAATATGTGAAAATTTGTTTGATGTGGAAAATGACGGTTGTGGTAATTAGGTTTTGTGATATTTTGTATTTATTGGAAGTGGGTTTGAGGGGGGGGGGGGGTTATGTTGAATTTTTAAGAGATTGAATATATTAGAAGGCTGATAGAGTATCATATACGTTTGTATATGACGTATGTGGTATTTTGTGTCAGTTGTGATGTCACCCTAGAAAGGAGGTTGCAACCCCTACATACTTATACACGTATTATATACCTCGGTATACGTACAAATTAACGTAGGTATTTGACTAAAACTACAGGATGTTACAAACCTTTCCTTCAATAAAAATGAGTTTTTCATATCATTAGGCAGATCTTTATATGCAATGTGTTTCAACAGTTTCATCTTCTTTTATAATTAATAGGCACATTTACGACAACATAAGGCCAACAAGGGGTTTGCAGCAAGGAGATCCATTGTCTCTTTATCTTTTTTTTGATATGTGCAAAAGGTATATTTTCTATTCTCGGGGATGCTGAAAAGAATATGATTCCAGAAGGCTTGAAAAAGGCTAGAGGAAGTCTCACTCTTTTGCACTTGTTATTTCCTAGCTTGGTTTTTTGTACAACGAACTCTGTTAATAACTTTGCCATCCAATTTGCATTGCGGACCTTTAGATATGCTTCATGTAGGACTCATACCTTTAAATGACGTCATTTTGACCCATAGTTTACCCGTATACGTATTTGTATACGTATACGTAGGTTCGAGTGTCTTTGCATAATTTTAGGTCATAGAGAGTGCGCATGAAGTTTCGGAACCATCGGAGACCCATTTGACGTCGAAACATATCAAAAACGGTGTTTTGGATCCAGTAGAGCTCGCTCCATAGAGGAAGAAATTTCTATCACTGATTGCATCAATGACTTGATCTCCTAGATCCATGGTCCGATTGAGCTGAAATTTTGTCAGATTATTCTTCTCTGATAGATCTTCATTATGAACGGTGAAGATCTTGATTCGAGTCGTCTACTGTGAGATATAAGACTCCAAACACTTTTTTACAAATTTGTGAATTTTCTTGCGCAGTTTTGACCAAACGGTTGGATCTTGCAATTCCACCGTTGGATTGAGCTGAAATTTTACCAGAATGTTGGTAATCATAAAAATTTTGAACGGTTAAAATGTTAAATTGGTGAGTCATTTGCAAAAAATTACTTATATAAGTGCAAGTAATCGCAGCAGAAAAACTGTTCTTTTTTATTTAAGTGTATTTTTTTTCATGTGGGCCCAAAATATTTCTATAAAAGCAACCAACTCTTTTTTTTTAGCTCACTTGCTCTTTTTTGTCACATTGAAGAGAGGGAAAGAAGCCTGGAGGAGAGGAAAAAAAGAGAAGAGAAAGGAGCGAGGATGTGGCGACCCCGCGCCTCGGACCATCAACCCCGCAGGGAATGGCATGCGGAATGCCGAGACGGGACGCCCGGCGTAGGCATCTCCGACCACTCCTCAACTCCCGTGAGGTGGTTGAGACCCTACGAGCCTTATCTCAAACAACGACATAATATCAAAAGGTACTAAACAAAACTACCCACCATATTAATCATCCAAGACAAGAGATAATCCATAAAAATGAACCATAAAATCATAATCCTTACAGTCCATTGAAATTGACATACACATAAAGTCTAAAATTGTGGGTACAAATAAAAACCGTCATATGCCCACATGGTCTATCTAACAAGTCCCAACTCACCCATACTACAATGTGGTAAGTATTATAATTACATAATCCAAAATATAATACTTCATAATTTAAAACACAGTTCAATCAAAATGCCTCTCAACTCACATCGAGGCCTTGGATTCTCTCGCAGGCAAGGCCCTCAAGATATAACCACCGTTCAGAATACAGAAATATCAGTTATAAACTACATACCCAAATTTTATATCCATCCAACAGTATATTGAGGATATCTACAAGTTTGAGCGAAACGGCACGAGAAATCCATACTTTCCAACCAGCTATGTTTTAGAGGTTAGATCTCTCAAATGAAAACTCTAATCAAGATCTCCACCGTTCAGAATGTATAAATATCAGTTTTACACTACATACCCAAATTTTATATCCATCCAACGCTAGATTAAGGAGATATAGAAGTTTGACCGAAACGGCGCAAGAAATCCAAACTTTCCGACCAGCTTTGTTTGAGAGGTTAGATCTCTTAGCCGAAACCTCTGATCAAGATCTCCACCGACCAGAATGAATAACCATAAGCTACGAACTTGCTGAAAAATTTTGAGCTCAATCTGACCATATATCCCAAATATCCAGCTCTTTGATGAAAACGTCGCAGAGATCTTCCTCCTCCAACTCTCTCCTTTCTCTTCTTCTTTCCTTTCTCTTCTTTTCTTTCTCTTCTTTTTTTCCTTTCTCTCCACTCACCTCTTTCTAGCACTTCCTTGATTCTCTCCTTGATTCTCTCCTTGATTCTCTCCCTGATTCCCTCCTTGATTCCCTCCTTGATTCTCTTCTTGATTCCCTCCACTCATTCTAGCACTTCCTTGAAGAAGAGAAGTGGGCATGGGACGCTTGTCCACTTTGATGCACCAACCTTCACATGTGTTGGTCTCATACTACCCATACCAACCACATGTACTTTAACCAATCTCATGCTTCCATGTATTTTAAATGTCCAATCCATTTAATACACCAAATTTTCATTCTCATTTATCCTTTTATTCAATCAATCCTAACTCATATCAATTCATGGTTTAATGGGCCCATGCATAAATAATAACATATGCATTATAATTTAATTTAACATGACCCATATACAATTTATGATACACATATTTATATACATTATCAAGCATCAACTATACAAACATTAAACAACCATCAAACAAACACCAAACATAACAAGGCAACGCATAGAGTTTGGGCAAAGTGCAATTGGGTTATGGGCTAAATGAAATAATTTTCGGGACGTCACAGAGGAGGCTTGGATTTTGGGCATGAGAAAGCCTCCTCTCTCTTTTCTCTTCTCCTCTTCTTTTCCTCTCCTCCAAGCTCCTTTCCCTCTCTTCAATGTGAAAAAATGATCAAGTGAGCTAAAAAAAATGAGTTGGTTGCTTTTATAGAAAAAATCTGGGTCCACATGAAAAAATACACTTAAATAAAAAGGAACAATTTTTCTGCTGCGATTATTTGTACTTAGATAAGTAATTTCTTGCAAAATACTTACCAATTGAACATCGTGGTAAAATTTTAGCTCAATCCAACGGTATAATTGCAACATCCAACCGTTTGATCAAAATTGTGCAAGAAAATTTGTAAATCCGTAAAACTGTGTTGGGAGTCTTATATCTCAAAGTAGACAACTCTGATCAAGATCTTCCCCGTTCATAATGAAGACCTATCAGAGAAGAATAAACTGATAAAAGTTAAGCTCAATCAGACCACGGATATAGGAGATCAAGACATTAATGTAATCGGTGACAAAAATTTCTTCTTCCGTGGAGAGAGCTCCACTGGATCCAAAACACCGTTTTTGATATGTTTCGACATCGAACGGGTCTCCGATGGTTCTGAAACTTCATGCGCACTCTCTATGACCTAAAATCATGCAAAGACATTTGAACTTACACGCGTCGAGCGTCAAATACGCATGCATATATGTATATAAATACGTATACGGGTAAACTATGTGTCAAAATGACGTCATCTACAGATACAGGTGCTACACTTCAACAAAAAAAAATGAAATTGTTTATGTTTTTAGTCTGGTTGTTGGTGTAGAGACTATAACCTAATTTATGAACAAGCTAGCTATTAGAAATTGTGTTTATCAGCCAAAGTACTTAGGTCTTCCTTTCATGGGACAGAGAAACAGGATACAAATGTTCCATTTCATCAAACAAAAAGTGTGACATATATTCCAATAGTGAAAAAAATAAGCTTTTCTAAGTGAGCTAAAGAGGTACTGACTAAGGTGGTGGCCCAAGCTCATTTTGTTTACCCTATGAGATGTTTTAGGGTCCCCAAGTCAATTTGTAGTTAAATTGATTTAACGACTACTCAATTTTGGCAGGGATCATCTATAACAAGATCTAAATTTCATTGGAAGCGCTAGGGAATGTTTTGTCATGCAAAACAAAAATGGGGCATGGGATTTCAATCATTGCAAGCCATTAATAAATATCTTTGGGCAAAACAAGGTTCTCAGTTATTAAATAATTCAAATTCTCTACTTGTAAGAATACTCCAGGCAAAATACTATCCATCATCCACCATCCACCGTCAGTTGAATAAGGTGACTATGAAGAACAAGTATCCACTTCCTCGTATTGATGACTTGTTTGATCAACTGATTGGGGACCAAGTTCTTTTCGAAGATTGACTTGAGGTCTGGGTACCATCAGTTGAGGATGTGCCAAAAACTGCTTTTCGGATGAGGTATGGACATTATGAGTTTCTGGTGATGCCCTTCGGGTTGACTAATGTGCCAGCTATGTTCATGGATCTGATGCAGAGAGTATTCAGGCTGTACCTTGACCAGTTCATTATAGTCCTCATTGATGATATCCTAGTCTATTCTAAAACTAGAGAGGATCATGAGCGTCATCTTAGAGTTACTTTGCAGACATTGTTAGAGCATAGACTTTATGCCAAGCTGAGCAAGTGTGACTTCTGGATAACTGAGGTGAAGTTCTTGGGTCATGTGGTTAGTGCATAGGGTATTTCAGTTGATTCTGCTAAGGTTGAGGCGATCATTGGTTGGCCAAGACCTACCACAGTGACAAAGATTCGTAGCTTTCTTGGTTTGGCTAGCTATTACAGAAAGTTCATGAAGAACTTTTCCACGATAGTCGCACCATTGACTAAGCTGACTCAGAAGAACGTAACATTAACATGGTCGGATGCCTGTGAGAAATCCTTCAGTGAGTTGAAACAGGGGTTGACTACAACTCTAGTGTTGATTCTTCCAGAGCCTGGGAAGGAGTTGGTAATTTATACGAATGCATCACTCTTAGGTCTGGAATGTGTACTGATGCAGGAGGGTCGAGTGGTTGCATATGCATCTAGACAGCTTAAGGTGCATGAGCATAACTACCCTGTGCATGATTTGGAGCTGGCAGCTATTGTGTTTGCACTGAAGCTATGGAGGTATTACCTGTATGGTGAGATGTTCACTTTATTTCCTGATCACAAGAGTTTGAAGTACCTCTTTGATCAGAAGGAGTTGAATATGCGGCATAGGAGATGGCTCGAGTTACTTAAGGATTATGATTTTTCTTTAGAGTATCATCTTGGCAAAGCCAATGTTGTGGCTGACGCTTTGAGCCGTAGGCGAGCAAAGACTCAGGTGGTTGCTTTTCAGATGGCCCAGCAGTGGCATTTACTTGAGAGAGTAACTATGATGAGTATACTCTTGGACGCACCACGTAGTGAGATATGTGCTCATATGCACGTGTAGCTTACTAATGCCCATATTCCGCGAGGTAGAGATCTACAGGAACATTGTCCAAATTATGACATGTACCGTAGATACGCAGACAGTGCTGACCAGGTCGATTGACAGATTGGTCCAAATGATGTTCTGCGGTATAGAGGGAGACTATGAATCCCATATGATGCTGAGTTGAGTGTTGAGATACATCGAGAGGCTCATAGGTCTCAGTATACTGTTCATCCAAGGGCTACCAAGTTGTATCATGACATGAAAAGAACTGTGTGGTGGCATAGGATGAAGAACAATATAGCAGAGTATGTGCAGAGATGTGAGGTGTGCCAGCAGGTTAAGGTTGAACACCGAAAACCTGGAGGTCAGGTGCAACCATTACCCATACCTAAGTGGAAATAGGAGCACATCACGATGGATTTCATCATGGGATTGCCGAGGTCTCAGGGCAGATTTGATGCCATTTAGGTTGTGGTCGATAGATTGACCAAGAGTGCACACTTCCTACCTATGAGCACTAGATACTCTGTGGATAGACTGAGCAGATTATATGTGAGAGAGATCGTGAGATTGCATGGAGTGCCCTTGTCTATTGTGTCAGATCGAGATCTACGATTTACATCACGAATTTGGCAGGCTTTGCAGACTCAATTTGGGACCCGTCTCCGACCCAGTACAGTGTTTCACCCTCAGACGGATGGTCAGTCCGAGAGAGTGATTCAGATGCTGGAGGATATGCTCAAGTCTTGCATTTTAGAGTTCGGTGGTGGTTGGGGTGAGCATTTTCCCTTGTGTGAGTTTCTTTACAACAACAATTATCAGGCGAGCATTGGTATGGCACCGTATGAGGCTTTGTATGGAAGACCCTGTAGATCTCCAGCTTGTTGGTACGAAGTGGGTGATACGCAGTTATGGGGCCCTGATGCAATTTTTGAGCAGACATAGAAAGTCAAGCTGATTCGGTAGAGGCTGAAGTCGGCTCAGGACAGGCAGAAGAGTTATTACGATAACCGACATAGGTCGTTGGAGTTTACAGTGAGAGATCTAGTTTTGCTTAAGGTCTTGCCACTCAAGGGTCAAATGAGGTTCGGCATCAGAGGTAAACTTGCCCCTAGGTTGATTGGGCCATTCCAAATTGTTGAGAGGATTGGACCAGTAGTGTACAGGTTGGCTCTACTTTCTCAGCTCGAAAGTGTTCATGATGTTTTCCACGTATCGATGCTGAGGAAATATATTGAGGATCCATTGAAGAAGTGTTATCCTGATCCAGCTCAAGTGCGTGATGTGAGTCATCTGAAAGTTGGGGAGGATACGACTTATGCGGAGTTGCCAATTCAGATTGTGGCTCGTCGGGTTCAAAAATTGAGGAATAAAGAAATCCCGCTTGTGCAAGTCAAATGACAATTTCACGATAATGAAGAGCAAACCTGGAAACGTGAGGACCAGATGAGGGAGAAGTTCCCCAATACTTTTACCGACTGAGGTTAGTTTTCTTACTTTTATTTTTGAGGACAAAAATACTCTTATGTTAGGGAGAATTGTAACACCCGTAGCTTAGGATGACGTCATTTTGACCCGTAGAGTACTCATATACGTATGCATATATGTATTTGATGCTCGACACGTGATCGTTCGAGTGTCTTTTCATACTTTTAAGTTGTTTAATGTGTGCATAAAGTTTCGGAATGATCAAAGACTCGTTCGACGTCGAAACATGTCAAAAATGGTGTTTTGGATCAATGGAGCTCGCTCCATGGAGGAAGAAATTTATGTAACCGATTACATCAATGGCTTGATCTCCTAGATCCGTGGTCCGATTGAGCTAAAATTTTGTCAGCTTATTCTTCTTTGATAGATATTCATTAAGAGCATTGAAGACCTTGATCGGGGTTGTTTACTGTGAGATATAAGACTTCAAACATTGTTTCACGGATTTGTAGATTTTCTTGGGCAGTTTTGATCAAATGGTTGGATCTCGCAATCCCACCGTTTGATTGAGTTGAAATTTTACCAAAAGATTTTTTACTGAATCATAAAAGTTATGACAGTTAAGATGTTAAATTGATGAGTCGTTTGCAAGAAATTTATTATCTAAATGCAAGTAATTGTAGCAGAAAAAAACTGTTCCTTTTATTGAAGTGGTTTTTTCTAACTTTCATGTGTGGGCCCAAAAAATGCAACTAAACCTCTATATAAGCCATTTGAACGTGAGTTTCTTCATTTTTCACTTTCAAAGAGGGCTAGAGAGCTTGGGGTGGAGATAAAGAAGGGGAGAGGAGAAAAAGGGGAGAAGTTAGGGTTTTTTGGTGATTTTTGCCTAGAAACACCCAAGGTAATAATTTCTTTCCCATTTTTTCTCATTTTTCTTTGTTCTATCACTTTCCTTCATACATGCAAATTGATTTTTGACCTAGGGTTTCTATAAATCCCGAAATTTTAGGGTCCTAGACCTAGGATTTGCATGTATGGACTATTTTATGCTTGTTTTTCATGTTAAAGACCTTCCCTAACCTCAACCAACACCTAAGGGGTGTTTTCCATCCATGTATCTCGAAATTTAAGTTAGTGGTGGAAAATCAATGTTGGACTTAGGCTTTGATTTTGTGATATGTATATCTAGATGGTATAGGGAGTCTATAAATGGTGAAACCCCCAATTTCTAACAAACATGGATTTGACCTAAATTAGGATTTTAGACCTAAGGTTTACTATTTAAATTGCATGTGATTTATGATGAATGCATGGGTAAATATGGATGTATGGCACTCCAAATTACTGATTTTGATTAGTGGAAACCCTAGTGTAGATAAATTTTTGCATGTGATTTGGGGATTTGCCCAAATTTGGGAATTTTGACATAATTGATTTCAATTGATGAAATTGACTTGCAATTAGTCTAATTATCCCTATTTATGATTGAATGTCATGTATTATAGTGTTTAAATCAACCTATTGCATTCAATTTGGTTAAATGTGGGTTAATTGGGTAGTAAATGGGTGAATTGGGCAATTTGAGATTAGCCCATGTGTAGAACCATTTTAGAAACTTAATTGACATTTGATTTGGGTTTAAACATGGTTGATTAGCATACTTGGACTGATTTTCAGTTTCGCATAAACCATGTCGTTTTCAGGATTTATGATTTGATCTAAGTGACTCAAATAGTCCAATTGGAGATTGTGGTGCATTGGGGTGATTGTGGCATTCTAGTGCTCTTTCTTGGAATTGGACATTAGATTGGCTAGGTCTAGCCAATTAAGGGTGAATGTTTCTTTTACTTGTAAATTCTATATGTGGCATTGTAGCATAAAATGTTTTAAATTCTTGTATAATGTAATATGCATGATTTATTGAATTCATGAACTGTATTTGAGCATAGTCAGTTAAGAAAGCAGTTGAGTTATGTGCATTCCCTAAGCTTGGGATTTCTTATGGAATCCCGTTGGGCCGATTGAGAATCCTCAATTGTGGACCTTACAAAGGATTTCTATGGGTTGTGTATGTTAGGATTCGCTTAGACATGGTACTTGTCTTGGTGAGCGAATCCTATGGTTCATACAATCCATAGGAATTTTGATAGATACGGGTAAGAAGTCGATCGGGCATGGGTTTCGCGCGCACATGGCCCTTGTATTGATTCTTATTTAGGAGGTGTTAGGTTGCATATATATGTTTATAAAATGGTATGCATTGTCTTGTTTATGGCATGATACATTATATTGGCATGTATATAATATTGCTTACAACCATGATTATTTAAATGGTTTTAATGATTTTTGCAATATTTTACTTAAATGCATATATATATGTTGCCACTTGTATAAAACATTCACTGAGCTTGTTGTAGCTCACCTCTCATCCTTATCTTTTGAGGATCTGATAGAAAGGGGAAAGAGAAAGCTTAGCTACGAAGCGTTCCCGTACTGTTGACGTAGGTGTTTAGTACTTTTCCGCAATTTATTTTGATAATTTGTACTATGTAACACCTAATGATTATACTTAACATTTAGATGGGTTTGTACTTATGGTTAAGTATATTATGTATTTTTAAACACTATGGACTTGGAGAAATTTTTTTTGGTTGTCATTTTGGATATGTTTTATATGATGATCTTATATTATGTCCATGTGTTTATTGTTGTGTATTTGGGATTAAGGTTTGTGTTAGAAGGCTTATCGGGATGCTGTGTATGTCGAAGAAGGATATACATGAGGTTCCATGCCAGTCATGACATCACGGATAGTGGGTCGTGATAGATAGCAACCAAATCATAGTCGGAGAAAATGTCTGAGAATCAGGGTTGGTTGCATAGAAAGCAATTCTCCTATTATTAGGAATTCAACAAGCTAAAACGGTCATAGTGCGGGAAAACAAGAATTGGATATTCAGATGGATTCTTCTTCGTCCAAACCATTTAAAATTGAATGTAGATGTCACACCCTGGGTTGCACAGCGTGCCCCCTACCCAGGTGTGGGCGCACCCCCTCGGGGCGAACGCCTAGCCATAGTACCACATAATATTGTCACATCTAGCCGAATTCGCGATACCCAACAGGGCCCTAGTAACGGACTAGATCATTTAGCTCCACTATTCATGAATAGTTGGGGTAAATAATCTAGTCCGTTACTAGGGCCCTGTTGTGTATCGCGAATTCGGCTAGATGTGACAATATTATGGATCCATAATGGCTTAGGCGTTCGTCCCGAGGGGGTGCGCCCACACCTGGGTAGGGGGCACGCTGTGCAACCCAGGGTGTGACAGTAGATGCCTGCCTTAATGTCACGACGCCCCTGACATAGGCTGACGTCATAACTGGCACAGTGTACTATACACTATACATACCATGTATACAATATATAATACACTGTCAGCCTCAACAGAATTTTACAAATCTCCAAAAATTTGACAGCATCTCCCCATAAAATGGACCTCTCACAACCTGATATACCACAAATCAAATCCAATATATATATAGATAATCATCCCATTCATTCTACAAATCAAATTCTCACATGATAGATATGTATGATCATCCCATTCCATCATCACAAGCATTGTATAACTAAAGTATTTAACTATAATCCACATTACCACACAACCCATCTAGGTGATATTATATATATAGTATGTGATAATTATACATATCAAAAAAAATAAAAAATATAACCCATTTCTTCCAAGCATACATACATAAACAAAGGTGAATATAGATCAGGTGTCAGTCATTCTCTAGTCTTTCCTTTTCCCCTTGATTTTGTACCTGAAATATTAGAGGAAATGGAGTGAGCAATCAGCAAGCTCAATGAATATATCTTTTGATATGACAATCATATGCATTTAAGAAAACATGACATTTAAAATCATTTAAAACAATTATTAAACACATGCATGATTCAACGAATATATCATACATGTCAACAACATAAATTTCATGATTTTTCAAGAAAACAATGCATAATTTTCAACTAAAACCACAATCTCCCTCCTTCTCGTAATGGAGCGGGTATGAACTCCTTATTATGCACCAATAAGGAGCCTACGCTCGGACCTCACATTACTCAATTCATAGTCATTTTAAGAATTTAAAATCCTTGTTAGGACATGCCTACTGACAATGAAGTTACGCATAACACTCATCTGAGTCTAATTCCTAACGAAATGACATCATATGCGATCTACCTTCGCACCTCTCGCATACTCCAAATGCCAAAATTAGTTTGAATGATCAATAAAATACAATGTATTTACATATATAACATGCTTACAGTTAAACATTTTATATAATACGATGTCATACAAGAACCAAAATCAAGAAATATACTCACAGTGATTAAATGCTATTTCTATGTCAATGAACCCTGTAATATTCAACACAAGGGATCATTATGACCATTACCAAACTCATTGCACCATCAATCTTTCCAGCATCAATATTCCCTCAAGCTTATTCACCAACACATTCAATCTTTTTCCATTCCTATGCAAATATGAAATTCAAGCCACACTTAATCATTATAAACTACTAAACACCATTCATTCAAATACATTTCCATGAATTTAAATTTCAACCAATTCAGGACTCATAACCAGTTGAAAATGCTATTATACCATTTCTATGGTCAATCTAGATATTTTCACAACAGTGAAAAAAGATTTCCAATTCATATTTCCATTAGTTCTCAGTTGTATTTTTCTACTGGAACATATATCAATTTTATTAAAAATATAGAACATTCTTAAAATTATTTTGTCCACATCGACACGTGTAAAATCAGTGATACTATCATTTTACCACCTTCAACAGGTATTTTACTAAGGCTTTACACGTTCGCAGAGGTCACGAAAGTAAATTTTACTCACTAAAGCCATATATTTAGTTACTAAAAATATCAAATCATATCCAAAAATCACAATCTTGGTATCGAAACGTCCAGAATTCAGTTATCTATGATTCTATGGTCTCAAACCGGAGTTTTATTGGATTCCAATTCTATTTTATTCACTGAAAATAATCACAGTACCGTTCACAGTACTGTTTATGGTACTGTTCATTGGAGACATGTATAATTTTACTAAAATTGTCAAACGATCTCCAAAAATCATGAAATTATTATCGATGGACTCACAACAGTCCATTCTACCATTCTATAGCCTTAAACTGGAGTTCCATTGGGTTTTAATGTGATTCAAAAGGTCTCCACTAACTTCCAACAGTCATAAAAATTTTAAATAAACAAATAAATGAAATCCAAACACATATTCAGGGCTTCTACAGTCTAGGGAGTATTTTTCAACCCTTCGAGCAAATTTTCATTTAAGTCGGGGTAAAACCCTAATTTTGAAAACACCGTAAAACAGCTCCCATAGCAAAAATTACTCAGAGAGACTCGTTACTTCTAGCTTAAATATCAGTTTCATGAAGAAATAAAGTGAAAATTATGTACCGTGGGTCCCGATTAGGCACGAACCCCGCGTTTCTCCTCCTCTTTCTTCTTCGTCCTTCTTTCTTCTGTCTTTCTCTTCTTCTTTTTTTCTTTTCTTCTTGTTATAAAACGTTGGAGAGAGTTGGAGAGAGAGAGCTTAAAAAATGAGATAAGATTGTTAAAAAAAGGATCCCATGCTCCCAAAGCCATTTAATATCTAGCTCCCCCCATTAATTCATTCACAATCTATAAGTAATAATCAACTTCCTCATCTTATAATTTAATTCATTAAATCATACTACAATCCACATATTTAATTAACCAACCCCATTCACCTTATTGAATTTATATTATTCATTTAATAATTTTATTTATTTACTAATACCCGTTAAATATAGCATGTATTTTCATACACGCATATATTTGCCTCTTACATATAAAATATGCGTATTATACATCTCGATATACGCATAAGTCAAGGTATGTATTTAATTAAAATTACGGGGTGCTACACTTAATGTGCATGATGGTTTGATAGGTGTTGGGGTAGTGGTTAGAGATTCTAATGGTCAAGTCATGGCTTCAGTGGCTTAATAGTATCAAGGTTATTTATTCATAGTGGTAGTGAAAGCTCTAGTTGTCCGAGCAAGTTTGTAATTTGTAAAAAAAAAAAATGGGCATTTCTATTAATTGACTGGAAGGTGACTTCCTTATGTCTGACAATAATAACAGGTCAGGTGTAGCACCTCAGAAATTGAAACAACTAGATAATACGTCATAAATGACATAAAGTAACAGTGTTCGCATGAACACTCGACTCAACATGAAACGAGAACTGAGGATAGAGGTTTCTCGAATTAAGCCCAATGAAATGCCTAATGAAGTGCCCAACGAAGTGCCTGAAAAAGTGCCCATGTACCTAGGGACGTGCTTAGGCAAGTTCCCTCGATTTTTCTATAAATTGGAAGGGGGGCGCTATTCAGAGGGCACATGACCGACCCTATGCCTCCCCTGCAATGTTTGATGCACCGGGACTCTGTTCGCGACACTTAGAGCGTAATGATGCGCCGAGATGTTGTTTGAGGTGCCTGGAGACCCACGATGCACCGAGATGCAATTCATAGCTGCAAGATCCAACGATGTGCTAAAATGTTGTCCGAGTCAAGGCAGACGAAAGCTATGGGCACAATGCTCGTAGAATGGCTACAGAGATGGACGTCAAGCATTCTCGCGAAGCGGCAACAAGATTCGCAAGGTGGGGAACAATGACCTCGGTTTGTGTATCTTATCCTTACAATGATGAACTATAATGCTTTACATATTTGTGTTGTTGCCATGCTTTACAAAATCATCCATTATTTCCAAAACATCATGGATATGGACATGTTGGTATTATTGTGAGTGGACGGAGGCCTATTGGTAATTCGAGTACATGTAGTGTTGCGTACCATATGGTAACTTCACCACCACATCGACAATGAACTTATGAAATCTCTCAGCTGCCTTGGGGCACTCGGGCTTGAGTTGTTAACACTTCGGGTTGGCTCATGGATGCGAGTCATCGCCACCCCCATGGAGTTGCTAATACCTCGGGTTGGCTCATGGGATTTGTTGTGTTGCATTGGTGATTGTCTCACCGGTTATGCACATGGTCCTTGAGGTCGGGTGGCCCTCTTGTTTGCTTGGTTATATGGTTGTGGTTAACATGTTTGTATTTATTGCATTGTATTCATTTGTTGTCATCATAAGCCTCGCTTACCATGCTTGATTCTACTGAGCTGTTGAGCTTACCCCGTTGATATTTTCCCTAGGCTCTTAAACGTTGCATACTAGAGTGAGAGTCGTTAGTGCTACGTGCAAAAGAGAAGCGTAGAGAGCGGGACATCGACGTAGGTCTAGGTGTGTAGGTGTTTGTGATGTATTTCCGCTGCGTACTTGTGTATGTATAATAATGTACCATTTGTACTTGTGCCCTCCTTAATTAATGGAGGATGAATAAAAGATCTATGTTGATGTCTATAATTGTTCACACTTCGTTTCTATGATTTGTTGTGTATTATTTCTTGGTAACAGAACGGGGTGTGACAATTTAATGGTATAAGAGCATGATCTTGTGACTAATGCCATACGCGCGTCAACCCCATTGGTACACGCGTCGGCAATGTCAGTATGGTACGCGTCTCGACCCCTTCGATACACATGTCAATCACCTTGGTACATTTTTAGTACTTTGGTGTGTGTGTCGATCCTTCGATACACATGCCAACCACCTTGGTAAAATTTTATTACCTCGGTGTGTGCGTTGACCCTTCGGTACGCACAAATGGTCGCATCGGTACGCGCATCAATCCCTTGGTACGCAGTTCGACTATGTTAGTACGACATGTGTATCGACCCCTTTCGATACAAGTTGTTGGCTTAATGACCCTCACCCTTTGCACTTTTGATGATTCCAAACAATATTTTATGTTATCTAACTTGTGTGTTAAGCATGTTTCAGTTTTATGTGTTATAAGTCTTAAAGTCAGAATCAAAAACAGTACACTCATCAAGCGTAGAAGTTCCAAAAGCAAGACTTGAAGTACAAATACTAAGCAACTCTAACATGTAAACAAAGCAAGTCAACTGAAGTCAAGATAAAGCTCAACTAAAGTCAACCAAAGATCAAAGCACAAGAACGGAACGCCTCAAAACGTTGTAACTGCTTTAGATCTTTTTAGGTTGTAATTCTCTTTCAGTAATTCATAAGCCATTTCTCTTTATCGTGTCTTTAATAGAATCGAATTCTATTTCTCAAAGGTTTTTAACCCTTCGATCTTACTTGAAGATTTAACCGTGGTTTAACTTGGTTTATATTGTTTTATCGCTCGTAGAACTTAAGCGGTATTCTGGATATGTACACGATTCCCAAGAACCCATGGAATGCACTCCTACTCTGTAGAACACACTCCTGTAGCAAAAACATGTCTCATTTGCCTCGGACAAGTTGAAACGCACTCTAGCAAGGAGAAACACATTTTAGGTATAGGGCAAAGAGTGTGCATAACTTTCAGGTCTAGTGAAACACGTTCCATCTAGGTTGACAAAAATTACTCATTTTTGTCTCGGGTCTCGTGAAACGTGTTTCAGCTAACTGAAACATGTTTCAGTTGGTGTGTGAAAGTTTGCTATTTTCTCTCGGGCTTCATGAAACGCACTCCACTTTCCTGAAACACACTCCAACCTATTTTTTCCATTTTTGCTCATTTTCGGGTTTTAAACTTGAGTAACCATTGTGGGCCATTGATTTCACTAATACATGATTAAATCTTTTAATCCTGGCCACTCATAATAGGTTTAGGGTTTCAAACCATAGTTTTATATTTAAACAATTATTAAACCCTATTAAAAAAACTTTGAACTTTTAATATCATTTCTGAAATTGTCGCGACCCCTTCCCGAGTGACGTCACAACCGACACAGTACCTCAGATAATGCCACAACTCGACAAAACCTGAGGCACTGATAAGCCTCTCCGCGGAAAGTACCAAATAAACTCAAATACATAATCTGTATATGATCAAGATAATCGAACCAATATGTGAAAAATGGGTAGTTACAGAAACTCTTTTTCTTTACAACTAAAGGCAGCCACCATTGATGATTTGAATACACATGCTGATTCACTGAGATTCTGGTATTTTCACTTTAACAAAAGTTGTTCATCATCTTGAGCTACATATCTTGTTTCTGATTCGTTTCGAAGTAATATCTTTAATATTATTCGATTTTCTGTCGTGCATGGTTTTAGTATTAAAGTGGTTGAGAAATTCTGTAAGAGATAATCTGAAGCTGTACTTTGTTTCTTTCTTGGAGTTTGTTCTCTTATTGAACAAATTTCTTGTTGATTAGTTATTGTATCACTGAAATCTAGCAAGTGTGCTAGTTGGGAAGATTCTCGTGTGGAGAACCAAAGTTTGTATTTGGTTGGATTCTCACCTATGAAGTAGGATCAGTTTAGTGAAAGGTTTTGGAAATCCTAGTCGGGAAGACTAGGTAGTGAAGGTAGGCTTATTGGGAAGGCGAACCACTATATATTGTTGTGCATTGTCTACTTTACTACACTTTTTACATTCTTGAGTTATTGCTTGTTCACGAATATTAATTGTTTGAGAAAGATCCTGAAAAATCCGCCAACACCCAATTCACCCCCTTTTGGGTGTTTATCACAAGTGTCTACCACCCTGGTACAATTTTAGTACCTCGGTGATCACGTCGATCCCTTGATACGCGCGTCGGTCATATTAGTACGACACGCATATCGGCCCCTTTGGATACGTGTGTCTACTGCCTCAGTATAATTTTAGTGCCTCAGTGTGCACGTCGATCCCTTGGTACGCGCCTCGATCGTTTGCCACCTTGATGTGCGCGTCAATCCCTTGGTAGGCGCATTGGTTGTTTGCCACCTTGGTGTGCACATTTGTCCCTCGGTACGCATGCTGATCATTAACCAACGTGGTACGTGCGTCAGACACCTTGATATGGGCAATGACGTCCTTAGTATGCGCAGTGTATCGTCCTAGGAATTAGAATTAGGGCAAATAAGTCCCATGAGGAAGGTTTATTAAGAAAAATTCCATTAGAAGATTTTTTTTTTCAAAACATGGGCATACACGTGGCACCATCCGCCACGTGGCATCCTGAAATGAGATATTTTTGTTTAGTTGGCATGAAGGTGGTGCAATTATATCTTGAGAATTGATGGTGGGGTATTTTCCATTTTGAAGGATTGTCAGGATCTTATTTGGAGATGTTGTAATTTGATGTTTTCGAGTGAAGTATAAACCTAGCTAGATATTAACTAAGATTGAATATCTTTTCCTATTGTGAACTCATGGGATGATTACCGTGTCAGTCAGATTATTGGAAGAATATTGAGGTATTATATAGGATGAAGGTTCGAGTCGTAAATTTTAACATATTAAATCATTAATTGGAGAGTCAAGGAGTATATGAGAATCATAAGGTCCATGAATAATCTAGATAAATTTATGTAGTTTTTGAGACTCAAGATTTGAGGATCTTATGGTTATGATCAATGATTAGTGTTGACTTTAAGGTCTTTGAGGCTTTTCAAGCTAATGATCTTGTATGTGCAAATAATGTTTTGCAAGGATGATTTGTGATGATTTTTCCTTATTTCCATATGGGCATCAAAGTGAGTGCATAATATGTGTGCTAGTCTTGCCACTACGGAGAGTATGACTAGATCAGAATGGATTTGCAAAATTTGATGTGGCTGAATTTTTTTAATCTTAATAGTTCATATGATAAGTGATTATGACAAGGGAAGTGTAGTCCTAGATGGGTATTAGCATACCCGATTTTGGTTTAATATTAAATTGATCAAAGGATTACATTACTTAATTTTAGTACTAATACGATCACTTGGAATATGTTGATTTTGGGTATTGGTATAATAAAATAGATTAGAAGATCATAATGCGAGAAAATGGGGGGGTTGTACACATTAATGTAAGTTTGGTATATTCGCAACTAATGATTGGGGATTAATTATACAAGATCTTAGGCCATGGAATTAACCTAGAGTAAGAGAAGTAAAGAAGTTTAGGATAATGTAACACCCCGTAATTTTAATTAAATACATACATTGAAGTACGCGTATATCGAGATATAGTAAATAGTAAATAGTAAAGTAAATAGTGAATAGTGAATGTAAATAGTAAAAGTAAATAGTAAAAGTAAATAGTAAATAGTAAAAAGTGAATAGTAAAAAAAATGAATAGTCCTGTGAACAGTGAGTTGATATTTTAATAGCTACCGAAATGGTAAATGATGATTCTCATGATAATCTATGGTCATTTCAGTGTTTAAATTGAGAGCTTAAGGGCATGGATAAACGCTCTTGAGGAAGCCCTATTGTTGCTCGATTTTAGCAGTTGAATTAGAAAACCCATGTAACCACTGTGAGTATAGTTTTCTTGATTTGGTTCTTGTATGACATTGTACGCATATAAACTGTTTGATTGTACGCATGTGATATTATATATAAGGCATTGAGTTTTATGGATCATACAAACTGATTTTAGCATTGGAGTTTGTAATGATGAGGCTTTGCGATTCCTCATTGTCATTTCGTTAGGTCTGTCCTAACAAGGGTTGCGATCCTTGAAATGACTGTTAATTGGGTAATGAGATGTTGTGGCTACCTTGTAACGGCCATACAAGGGTTAGACCCGCTCTCGTGCCTTGCGGAGGAGGGAGATTGTGCATGGTGTTATTGAATTGGGTCATGAGAAGTTGTGTCTACCTTGTACGACCATACAAGGGTTAGACCCGCTCTCTTGCCTTGCGGAGGAGGGGGATTGTGCATTATGTTATTGAAAATCATGAAATTTATGTTGTTGACATGTATGATATATTCGTTGAATGATGCATGTGTTGCATAAGTGTTTGAAATGATTTTAAATGTCATATTTCTCTAAATGTATATAATTGTCATCTCAAGAACTATATTCACTGAGTTGTTGTTTGCTCACCCTATTTCCTCCAATATTTCAGGTATTGAGTCGAAGGAAAAATCCGTGAGTGATAATCACGTGAACCTTCGTCTGGTACGTGCACGTATACATGGAGGAATAGATCATAATTTTATTATTTTGATATGTATAATTATCACACAATATATATATATGTAATATCACCTAGATGGGTTGTGTGGTAATACTATCTGATGAAATGAGATGATCATAGATATTTATCAGATGAGACTTTAATTTGTGAAATTAATGAAATGATGATAGAGATCTATATTGAATTTGATTTGTCGTATAAAAAAAAAAAAAAATTCTGTAAGTTTGGGATAAATTGTGAGAGTACGTGAAGGCTTACAGTGTATTGTATACTGTATACGGGTATGTACAGTATATAGTACATTGTGCCGGTCATGACGTCAGCCTACGTCAGGGGCGTCGTGACAGATAAGGTCACTTAATAGAATTAGTGCATGACCATGAAGATTGGATGATCCAATTAGTTAGAAACCTTTTTAGATATATAAGATTGATTTGATGATCAACGAGAGTTCAATCTCTGTGAACGAGTCAGTATGGTTAATAGCCAGATATTTATTTATCAAGAATCAGCTTCAAGTGTCACGACCCCTTCCGTAGGATGACATCATGATCGACACAGAATACCATACATGCCATACCTAGACGTATACGATACTCTGTCAGCCTCATCTTTTAAGACAATACTAAAAAATCACTAAAAATTTTTGACAGAACCTCCCCAAAATCTGAGGTTCTGCACATCTGATAAACACATCCATTCATACATAATCAAATACATAATCATATATGATTCATATGCATCCCCGTCATCTCACATATATCTAACAATATGTGACCATTCATATACATAAACATTTTCCATTTCTTTCTCACTAGACTTATACACATCTAAGTCTCCAAAATACACATCATCATGTATCATTCTCATGTATACTATCATTATACATCTTACTAACTATTACACATTGTTTGGTGTTATATATATACATATATATAAAAAAAAATGTATACCCATCTCCCTGAACAAATAACATACTCACATAGCAAAACTCCAGCTCAACTCTCTGGAGCCTTGCCCTTGTGATCTGTACCTGTAATAAAAAGGGAGTCGAGTGAGCTACAACAAGCTCAGTGAGTAATCTAATATTGGATTTACATATGCATCAATAGAAAACATGGCATTGAAAACATCATTATAAACTCATATGCAAATCAATGTAATTATTAATACATGATTTAAATACTTTTCTCGCCTCTCTATACATACAAATCATAAAGATAAAATCCTCATCCTCAGGTATGTAAATGAATCTGTATCCTTATTATGCATTTATAGGGAGAATTCATCTTAACAAATCGTCCTCTCGATCATTCCGAGGTCTAGCCAACAAACTTCTCTCCTTGAAAATAATCACATACTTTCCTTACTACGGGTAAGTCTAAGTATTGTCGATTTTCAAATCAAAGAGTTTTACATGCATTAATTAAACAATGCAACAAGGAACAATCATACATGCTTCATTATCAAAACAAAGTTTAGTTAATACAATGTCATACATAAAAACCAAATTAGAAATACTCACAAATACAAATTTTTTTCCTAAGTCCGCAAGTATACACACTTAGCCAAATCACCAACTTTTACAGCACAAACATCTCACTTGTTTGCTGTCCAATTCTCATTCATTATCAATTTTTTGCAATTTAACATTGCCATTACACTTAGACATACATTTCAGCCACATAATTTCAGTGAATTAATCACTAAACTAATCTCAATGCATCAATAAACACTTACCAATGCATTCCCTAATTCTATAAATTTTCAACACAAGTACCCCACTTGCACTCATTACCAAACCCAAAATTTTACAATTATGTACTTCATTTCTCTGTAATATATTATTCAACACCCTCCAGTAGAAAACCTTCAATTTAGGGGGAACATTTAAATTCCAAAGAAGTTTCCAACATTATTTTGGACCTTTGGGAGATAATGGAGTCTTCGAGCCTTGTGTTTGTCTCTCTAACCAGTAACCACTCTTTATTGTATGTCTTCCATCTTTTGTGTAATGCCAAATGAGTTTATCATCCACTTCTTTGTCACTTAGTGGAATTTGAAGGATTGTTTGGACATCTTCCTCCCAAACTGCCGGAGCTCCTCAATTTTCCACTTTCATCTTGAGAAATGAAGTCCTTAACTTGTTTATCATTGGCCTTAGAAAGTGGAGTAATAGGCTTAAATGTGACAGGCCTAGGAATCCATAGGTCATATTTAAAGTGAATTTTATGTCCATTGCCCACATGCCATCTGATGCTTTTCTTTAAGAGGTTCCTGCACCAAACTATTTCTCTCCAAATTTGAGATGAATCATTAGGTACTTTCGCTTCCCAAAAACTATATCTAAGGAAGTATCTGGCTTTAAGAAGCCTAGATAATAGAGAATCTGGATGCTTCACCACAGTCCAACCCTATTTGGCTAACAAAGCCTTATTAAAAGTCTCAACATCTCTAAACCCCATTCCTCCAGTTGCCTTAGATAACTCTTCCCATTTCTAGCTATAAGTAAGCTTAGATGTTTGCACAGTTTAGATGGAAGTTTAAAGCTGCTCATGGAGAAAGATGGTAGAGCTTAGGCTATTGCTTTAATGAGAACTTCTTTGCTCCTGCTGAAAATAACTTCTCCTGCCGCCTTTGAAGGAGCTACCACATCCTCATCTTTAAGTATTCAAACATTTGAACTTTATTTCTTTGGCTTGATGATGGTGAGTGGCCCCATAACAATGATTCCCAAAATGTGAGTAACTTCTTCTTTCCGAGTTTGTGGGACATTATAAGTACTAAAAGACACTGAAGATTTCTCTAAATTGACTTGTTGTCCAAACACTTGTTCATAGATTTTGAGGATAGTTTTAATCTCCTGTGCATCATTATTAGAGGTTCAACAAAAGATGAGGTTGTCATCTGCAAAAAATAGGTGAGAAATCTTAGGCCCCCTCGTTGCCATTTTAAGCCTTTCAAAGAGTTTTCTATGTTCTGCTACCTACAACAAACTAGAGAGGCCCTCAACACATAATAGGAAAATATACAGTGATAGTGGGTTTCCTAGTCGAAGACCCCTATGGAGAGCAAAGTCACCGTATATATTTCCATTAATTTGGATAGAAAATCTAACATATGAAACGCATTTGAGGATTAAATTGATCCATGGATTTGCAAACCCTAACTTCATCATAATTGCTCTGAGATAGTCTCATTCTACCCTGCCATAGGCCTTCCTCATGTCTAATTTGAGCACCATATAACCCTTCCTACCTCTGCGTCTGTTTTCATGTATTGCATCAATTCATGGGCCACTATGATATTATCGAAGATAAGCCCACCCCCTACGAAAGCATTTTGGTTCTCGAGATCACATGAGGGAGGCAATGTCTCATTCAATTCACCAATACTTTGGCTATTAATTTGTATGTTACATTACATAAACTAATTGGTCTGAAATCAAACACTTTTGAGGGTTGTTCAATTTTCAGGATTAAAACTATTAAAGTTTGGTTAAGATCTCCACGGTCAGTCTTCCCATTCAAAAAAGATAAACGAACTCTACAAACATCTTCACCCATTATATGCCAGTATTTTATATAGAATAGGGTTGAAAGCCCATCAAGGCCACAACTTTTTATCGGGCCCATTTGATTAAGTGTATATTTTACTTTAGAGCTATGGAAAGGCGGCAAGAGTTCTCTATTCATTTCTTCAGTCAGGCAAGTTTTCTAGAGCATAAGCTAATGCATGGTTGGAGAGGCCGTTAGAAGTGAATAACTCTTGAAAGTAGTTCTCCACTATTTCTGCCACGTGTTCATGGTCCGTTATCCAATTCCCTTGTTTATCCAACAGGCCTTGAATCATATTATGTCTTTTCCTTTTGCTAGCCTTGGAGTAAAAAAATATGGTGTTCATGTCATCCTCTAACATCCAATTCTTCTTCACCTTTTGTTGCCAATAGTGTTCTTCTTTAAGGTACACATTCTCTAGTCTTAACCGAAGTGTTTTCATTAACTGAGAAGATTGTTGATTATGGGAAGCATTATATACGATTTCTATTAATTGAATGAATTGGTTCTTTGCTTTAAAATAATAATAATAATAATAATAATTATTATTATTATTATTATTCTTATTGTATATTAGAAACCCAATCATCCCACTTTTTTCTAAAATAGAAGAGAAATGTTAAGAAAAGACCCAATTGCCTATTATCCTATTTTCTAAAATAAAAGAGAAATGTTTAGCAATGTTTTACTCTATTTACCATCATTTTCCCTTTTCCAAGTCTTAACAAATAATGCCTTTAAAAGAAAAAAGGTCTTAACAAATAATATGACATAAATAAAAGGGCTTCATAATCCCTACATGCAAAAACACACATCACCTTTCCACGCAAGGAGATAGAGAACTAGTAGTAGAACAGAACCTTTCCAAAACACTTGTTACCTCCAACACTGAACAAAACCAGAAGTTTTCAAGTTCTAGGGATTTCTGCAACAAAAATGGTGTCTCTAATGGTGGCTTATCGAGCAGGAAATGCCATTATCACTACTCTCTCCAAGGTACGCCCTCCATTTCCTTCTTAATTCATAATCTCCTCACGCAATCAATGTCGCGGCCCCCTTCGTAGGGTTACGTCATGACCAATACAGAATATCACATACGTCATACACAAACGTATATGACACTCAGTCAGCCTTCTCATACTCCAAAATACACTAAAAGTTTTCGACAGAACCTCCTCAAAAATATATGGGGCTCACAAAAACCCGATAATCCATATCACATCCACAAATCCAAACATCATAATCATAACACATTATATCCCATTTCCAAGATTTCTAAACCATTGTATATCATGCATTCCATTCATATATGTTCATATCCCATTATCACAAGTTTCTCAAACCATATATAACTCACTACAATTATACATATTAGTAGTGTTATATATATACATATACAAAGTGTGAAAATATAAACCAAATGTCCCTGCTCATACATACGTCAAAGAAATAGGCACAGATCAGCCTTCCGTAGCCTTGCCCTTGCTTTTATAATCACCACCTATAATGAAAGAGAATTTGGGTGAGCTACAACAAGCTCAGTGAATAATCTATCAGCGGCATTATATATGCATTCATAATAAAATATGGCATTTGAAACAGTATAAACCAGATATGCAAGTAACATATAAATATCAATACACGATCAAGATATTTTGCGCCACTCTATACATTTTAAACAATGCATAAGTCAAATAAAAACATTTATTCTCAATCAGGTGTATGAGCACGTCTCTCCTTACTATGCTTATATAAGGAGAAATCTGCTTCATCTAACCATCAACTCCGATCATTTCAGGGCCTCATCTATTTCTAGGAACTACACCAATACCATGAATACTTACTCTGCACTCATGCGAGTCTTTGAACCTAGAGATTTACCAAAATAGAATTGATCACATACCTTACTTACTCTAGTAAGCTTAAGTGTGTTTGATGTTCAAAACACATTTTATTGCATTCAATACACAATGCAAATATTCATGTCATGCTTACATTTCGTAAACAAGGTTCATATATACAATGTCATACATAAAACCAAAGGTAAGAATACTCACAAACAATGGTGTAAAACTTTACACCACAACACTTTCTCTACACACTTCACTGCACAAATAACTCAACAGATCACACTTCACAGCACAAGTAGCTCACTTGTACACTAACAATCCATCACCAATTTATCAACTTCTTTCATAATTCTATGCAATTACCATTGCCAATTCATCTTCAATCAATATCAGCCAACAATTCACATTAAAACACACTAAAACATCATTCATACCCATTCCCAAACCCTCAGCTGTTTTACCACAGCTGGGTTGGAAAACACCAAATTTAACCATCAATGAACTCATGATTTATCAAGGAACCAATTAGCTATCAATTGCACATCAATTTCCTTGATTTCCAGCTCAAATCCTCTTTTTCAATTCACCAATTTAACCATTGAAAACACACAAATCTCACATATGTTGTGTAAGTTGAAGAGTGGAATTCAAATCTATAATTTTTAGCTAAAATTGAATAACCCTTACCTTGGATTTCAACCACCCTAGCTCATTCTCCTTTTCTTATTTCGTTTATCTAGTTTGGTCCAGCTCTTTCTAGCTCAAATGAGCTGAAATGTTCGAGAAATGGCATTAAAAACAAGCACAACTGCCTCACCAACCTTTTAAAAAAAAATTGTTAGGACGTCGAGGAGCGCACTTCTCGCTACCCAAAAAATAGAATATTGTTGGAATCCTTTGAGGAGCGTGCTTCTCTGAAATTTTCATAAACATACACTCTCGGGTTTCACACAGGAGTGCGCTTCTCCTCTCAGGAGCACGCTTCTTCTCCCAGAAGCACACTTCTCAAAGCTCCAAGTGAAAATTTCATTAAGTGTTGGGTTCCAAATGTTATGCCTAGGGTCCAAATGCATCTACCATCCTAGTATACACATATTCACCCTATTCCAAGGCCATGTACGTATGTATATGCGTACGAATATATCTGACAATATGTACAAGTCAACCTATAGGTTTGACTTACAAGTACAGGGTGTTACAACCAAACCCTAAAAATCGCACCTTTCTCTCTTCACGATCTCCCATCGAAATCTCTCTGTACCTATGCCATTCCAAATGATTATTAGGGGCCTCGCTCCTCTAACTCTAGGGTTTTCTAGCGGGAAGGCGCTAGTGTCGCCGAGGGCAAAAACCCTAACCCTAACCCTAATCAGTGGAAATCGCAGAATCCTCATGCATATCCAAGCTCTAATAAGTGGAAACCCTGGCCCTAATCAGTGGAATTCTCCTAATCAAACTTATCCCCAACGGGGAAACCCTAATTATCAGGATCATAATTACGGTCAGCGAGCAAACCTTAACCCTAATTATAACCAGTGGAACAACAATCAAGAACAGATTTTGAGACATGTTGGAGAAAATACAGCTCCACCTCCTCCTCTATCGCAAAATGTTGATTTGGTCGGTTTATGCCGAGAGGAAAAGGTTAAAGAGGTTGTAAAGTTTATGGGTCAAGGAGTACTTGTTGATCCTAATGTGTTTTTTGTATTATTTTCTTGTGGGAATTCAAAGTTGATTGAAGAAGGAAAAAAAGTGCACGAGTTCTTGATCCGTTCACCTTTTAGGGGGCGAACTTCAATTGATCACTAAGTCGATCGAAATGTTTGTGAAATGTGGAAGTATGAACGATGCCCGCAATGTGTTTAGCCGAAGGCCACAAAGGGGTCTTAAGTCTTGGCATTTGATGATGAATGGGTATGCTATGAACAGGCAAGGAGATGAGAGATTGAAGTTGTTTGAACAGATGAGGAAGCAAAGAGTTCGACCGGATAGTCAAACTTTTGTTGCGCTTTTTGCAGCTTGTGCTAGTGCAGAAGCAGTAGAAGAAGTTTTCATACACTTTGATTTGATGAAGAATGAGTATGGAAGTATTCCTGGGATTGAGCATTATTTGGGAATTATAGATGTTCTTGGAAGCACTGGGCATGCTACTGAATTAGAGGAATTCATTGAGAATCTTCCATGTGAGCCCACTGTGCATATGTGGGAGGCATTGAGGCATTTTGCTAGAATTCATGGAGATATTAATCTTGAAGACTGAGTTGAGGAGTTTATGGTTTTACTTGATCCTTAATTCTAAGGCTGTTAATAACAAGATTCCTGCACCACCACCGAAGAAGCTCTCTGCAATTAACATGCTTGAAGGAAAGAATAGGGTCAGTGAATTTCGAAACACAACTCCTTATAAGGGCGAGGTGAATGAGAAGCTGAAGGGCTTAAGCGAGCAGATGAAGGAAGCGGTCTATGTGCCAGACACAAGATATGTGCTTCATGACATTGATCAGGAAGCTAAGGAGCAGACATTGTTGTATCATAGGGAATGCTTGGCTATTGCACTTGGGCTGATCAGTAAACCTGCAAGAACACCCCTTAGAATCATCAAGAACCTTTGGATTTGTGGTGACTTCATTGGTTTCATACAATCAAAATCATGTCAAAGATTGGTGGTAGGGAGCTTATTGTTAGAGATAACAAGAGGTTTCATCATTTCAAGGACGGAAAATGTTCCTATGGGGATTATTGGTGAAGACGACTTCATTAGTTTCATACTAAATAAGTAATTTGGGCTCCAAAACCAATTTTATCATGGTGGCATTTTAGTGTATAAAGAGAATCAAAGAATGTTTGTTGAGC
Source organism: Paratinospora sagittata (assembly GCA_035771175.1). Taxonomy (NCBI): domain Eukaryota; kingdom Viridiplantae; phylum Streptophyta; class Magnoliopsida; order Ranunculales; family Menispermaceae; genus Paratinospora; species Paratinospora sagittata. The sequence goes on along the minus strand of CM069590.1, from coordinate 40,875,329 downwards.
AGAGGAAAATCAGATTAGCTGTTGGTTTTATTAGCTGCTCTTAATGGCATTATGTGCTTTTAATGGAAAAACAGTTCGTTTTGTTTCTTCCAAATTGGGAAAGAATATGAGGTATTCACCACTGTTATATGTATTGCACCTGGAATATGGGAATATCTAGTCTCATCTGTCATCTAAATTCTTAGCATCTTTGCATGTGAACACGTCTCAGCTCATCTTTGATTCTGTAGTTTTTTCATCTGTTGAGGGTGTTTACACAATTAGAATATGTAGCAAACCTGATCATTTTCTATAACCTAAAGGAATGCAGCTGAGCATTTGCTCAACATGTTGAAAATTTCTGCTTGAAGCCAGAAAGTGCCTGTTCTCTCTTATTCCTGTCTTCCTTCATTTTTATTATTTTTTTTTTTTTTGTTTTTGGGTTTCTTATCTACATTTTTTTTTGTACTTGTATCTTTAGTGCCCTTCAACATTGTTAGACAGGCTTTTGACAAAAAATAAAAATAAAATAAAATGTTAAAATGGAATTGCAAATTGGGGCAACAAACTACTATTCTCTCTTTTAAGAATTAAAAGTTTCATCCACATTTTGGTTTGGAAAATATTTTAAAAACACACTTGACAAATATATTTTATTGACATTACCTCTGAAAGTTGTTGGATCGCCTTAAATTACGTGTTAATGTATAATTCAAGGTAATCTAACAACTCTTAAAAATAATGTTAACAAAGTATGCTTGTCAAATGAGTTAGTCAAGCATTACTCGATTTGAAAAATGCTTTCGTGACTAAGACCTTGAGATCCATAGTTTCCCCCATAGTTTTTGAGGTACAATTAGAGGCTTATAACATGAGAGATCAGATACAGTCGTACGTTTAAATCATGAAGAAATTGTTTTCTGAAAATTTTTGCACTTGTTGTCTCAAGGTTGTAATAGAGCAATTTTAATGATTCTTCTAAGGTGGCCGTGCCCTTCAAATTGGAGAAATGCATGAATTATGTTTTTGTTGTTAAAATACTCCGTAGGTAAATGTTCTCTAGCGATGGCAGCGAGCCTCACATTGCATTTAGCAAACAAAGGCGTCTCATAATGCACATTTGCCCTCCGTTTCTTTCATTGGGATTAACACGCATGCTTACTTCCAGTACACGATCCATAAAGGGAGAAATTTCGACTCTCCTAATAAAGATGACAATGGATATATTCCAATATCAAAAGTTTGCACAAAAATTTGGAAAATTTTATATAATGTTCTTTTTTCACTCTTTCCCATAATAAAATATAACTACAAATAAAATATATGTACTGTCACTTTTCCCAATAACCAAATATTTTGGTAAACATAAAAGAAGTGTGCTTGGGATAACCGTATTGCTTACATTCCAACTGCTACTAATAAAAAATTAGGCCTAGTTTAGTTCGTGATTTAAATATAATTTTCTGTATTTATAAATTTAAAAATATCAAAAAAATTTATTTGGTTCAAAAGATTTTGAAAATAATTTTTTTACTTTTTATTAAAGAAATATGTTATTTTTAAAAAATAATAAAAAGTTTTTTTTTATTTTTTTATTTTTTTATTATATTCTTATTTTCGAATTGTAAACCAAACATAAACTTACATTTTTATGATATGTAATAAAAGCATAATGAAAGTGGGGATTATTTCAAACTGTTATAGTTTTAAGTATCTTCTTCGCCTCTCATAGGATTTGGGGTTCAGATCTTATCATTTTACAATGTGAGAATTCATAGCTAATGGTGTAATCGTGGGTTAATTTGGATCTATGTACCCTGCTAGACTACTTATATCTATTAGGGTCTAATCCTTTAGTTATTAAAAAAAAAAAAAGAGTGAGCATTGTTCGTTACTATTCATGTTTTGGACTCAGTCTTTGTGCATAAATTAAATGTATACATTTTTTATTTTTATTTTTATTTTTGTAAATCAATTCATTTCCTAGTTTCTTGCATTTTGGACGAACCACTACATGGCCTTCTTTGAATAAATGTGAGTAATTATTAACCTGCATCTTATTGCACAATAACAAAAGTATTTAACTGAATCATTAGTGCTAATTAAATGATTGCAACTCAAATTATAATTGAAACTTCGTGTGTAATCATATTCCAACTAATGATTCAAAGCAATCGAAAAATGTTGATGTGATATATTTGAATTATAGGACCTCAGGAATAACAAAGGTCTAGTACTATATTACAAAATTGTTTGATCTAAAAATTATAGCTATTAGATAAAAGTCTAATTATGCACATCGATTGAAAATAGATAGATATTAACATCAAGCATTAAAGCTTGTCATGGATAAAGATTTAGAGAACATCTTGCACAACTTAAGTCTCATTGCAACAAAATGGGAGGAACCGGTCATGGCTCCTAATGAAAAGCTAGATGAGTTGCAAGCCTACTGCCATAGTTTGATTGACTAGCTATCTTCATTTCGTCGTTTCAACAGAAATGGACTCATGGAATGCATGTTTAAAACTTGGGGGATATAGAACAAGAGAAAGAGTTTTTTTTTATTTTTATTTTTTATTTTTAAAATATCCCATACCATCTTCTAGATTCTATATGCCCATTTGTCCCGGATAATGGCCTGTGGTTGTTTGAAGACCAGTTATTCCTTCGCATCAAAATATGATAGTTCACAATATGTTGATAAGAAAGTAAATGTGAAAAGGGAAATACTAATCTAAGTGAAAAATAATGTAACTACACACATTTATGTTCATTTGATCATTTATTATATATAATAAGATATGTAAATCATACACATTTAATAAACATGAATATGTGTAGTTGTATTATTTTACAGTTAGATTATTATTTTTTATGTAAAAAATGAAAGAGAGTAAAAGATAAGAGGATGATGTTTTCATGGCAAAGACATCTATGTACTAGTAAGAGTGATTAAAACATATAGATGACGAAGAGAAAAAAGATTCATTTGACATAATACTCTAATAAAAAACAAATGTTTGGACTTCAATATTGACAACTTCGAAAGTTATGAAATGAAATAATAAATAAACGTTATTTAGTTCCAACGGTGTGCACCCAAACTCTTTCACTTGAAGTTCAAAATTCGATTATCTTTTCTTATAACTAAGTGAGAGTTTTTTTTTTTTTCTAATAAAAGTGGAGGGAGCTATGATATTTAGTTCGTTTAGTTCCTCTTATGCTCCTTGTTTCGCAATCCTGGCCTGACCTTTTTGGGTCCGCAGTATTTTCTAACTCAGCACTAAAAAAAAAAAAACTAGTGTAGCATTACTTTACATGTCTTTTAAGTTTTTTTTTAAGAAAAAACACAACGAAATTGTAAGAGTATAAGAAGGAAAACATGAATTGAATTTCTTCCGTTTAATGCAAAACTAACCAGAAAATATAAAAATGAAGCTGCCTTAGAAGAAAGGTTCAGTTTCAGTTTCTAATGGAGTTTTTCTCCTCTTCTTCCACTCTTCTCCTTGTCCTCCTTACCTTTTCCTTCTCTTCTTGTTTCGATCTTGTTATTGCCAGAGGCGGAGAGCAAAATCCCAATCTCTCAGGTTTCCTTCTTTCTCCAATTTACTCAATTTCATCACTTATTTGATTCTCCATTTTCTCGATCTAGTTTGACATCCATTGAAATTACCTCACTCAAAAATTTGTGTGATTTCTATATATTGAGAAATTTCTGCTGGGAAGGACCGTGATTTGGTTGAACTTTAATTGACATGATTTGATGTTTTTATGGGTTTTAAAAAGTGTAGTTTCATTTGGATTTTGTTTAATTGATAGATCAAAGCTCGGTGTTTTTAACGGTTTTTTGTTTCTGGTGCTGGATAGGTTCTAGTAAAGTTAATGGGGTTTCCAGTAGGAGCTTGTTCGCGGAGAGGGAGCCTACAGTCAGGTAACTTGCAAGTTCCATCCTTCCTTTTTCAGTTTCCCGCATATTTCCAAGTTCGTAATCCCCTTTCTCGGTTTGATATTGAATTTTCCATTCTTTGTGCTACAATTTACCTTTTTTGTAACGAAACTTTTTTTTTAAAAGAATAAAAATAAAAATTATTAACTATCATAGTTATTTTTATTTTTTTATTTAGAAACTAGTACTTTGAAGGGGAGCCTTACTGCAATGCAATGGTAAGAGTTGTCATCATGTGACCAAGTGGTCATGGGTTCAAGTTGTGGAAACAACCACATGTGATTCAACTCTTCCCTCGACCCTGCATACGCAGGAGCTTCGTGCACCGAGCTGCCCTTTATTTTAAAAGTAGTATTTTCTTGTCCAGAAAAGTATAAACATTGTATAATTGTATTTTTTTTTTGTTTAATATGAAATATTAGACCACAATTGAATCTTTTAGATGGATCAAATCCCCTTTTTTTGGGTCCTATTGGTAATCTTTTTCCCAATTCTGAAATTTTCCAGTATGTCAAATTATCATTTTTGGAAATTGGAATTCAATATTTGTATCACAGTGCTGAAATGGCTCGTGGATATATGACTAATGCTGAACTTGAGGAGGCCATGAAGCGATTTGTCCAAAGATGTAGTCATATTTCTAGGATGTACAGGTAATTTTCAACCAAAGTTTAGTTGTTCCGTATTTTGACAAAGTGGAAGTATGGTTGTACTGATATGTTCTTTGTTTCTCTCCTTGAGGGATTATTTGAATTACTAAACAGTATTGGAGAGAGCATCAATGGCATTCCATTGGTAATTGGTCCCGTACCTCATCTATAATCATTGCTGCCATTTTTAGTTAAGTTGCATTACTGCTACAAAATGCTTGGTAATTGTTACTATGGACTATGAAAAATTTGGTTCAACTCCTGCAGTGGGTGATGGAAATTTCAGACAAGCCAGGGCATGAAGAAGCTGAGCCTGCATTTAAGGTTTCCTTTTTTTGCTTCTACATTTGATTTCATTTTTCCGTGTAAACTCTATTTGCATTTTCATTCCCCATTTGACCATAAATGAACTGTAAAAATTTATTTTATGTTCATCCTTGGGTATGACCTTTTGAAAATCTGTTGTTGCTGCTGCCCACTATGATAAAGAATGCCCTGTTTGCTGGGAATTTCTTTCTTGCTATTGGCTGATTACTAGTTTAATTCTATAAGAAATGCATAAAACAAAGTTCAATCATAGAGTACATGCTAGGAGAAGAAATCATGTTACTTGGTAAATGGCGAAGTGCATTTGAATGGCATTTAATTTGAATGGTTGTGAGGACTAGAGAGAGTAAGGGATACTCCAGAGCTCCCAATGCATTCTTTGGAATGTGTGTTTGTGTGTGGTCTGGACCATGCTAGAAATTAAAATGAAAGGTGTTAAACATGTTGGATATTGCAGTTTATTGGAAATGTTCATGGAGATGAACCTGTTGGACGTGAGTTACTGTTGCTGCTAGCAAATTGGTTGTGTGACAACTACATGAAGGATCCTTTGGTAAACTCCTTACCTCTTTGTGATAATTAATGCACTTATATTTTTTCCTTTGGTTTGGCAGTTTTACCTCCTCTCTTTGTTCTATTCCGAGAGAAATTTTGAGAATTTCTCATGTGAATCTCAAGATCCATGGATGCTTGATGCTTTTTTTTTATAAGCAAAGGAATCTATAGTACTTGTTTTGAAATGCTTTCTATGCATGAAACATCGACTTACCTTTTGATCCCTCATAATGATTGTCATTTCACTGTAATCCTTTTGTGTTGATTGGTTCATGTAGTTTATCATGCCTACAAGCTTATTCTGCAACTTTCTTCTCATATAGTTATATCTGTTGTACTTGGAATTTAGTATAAACTTTTTGTTGTCTGAATTATAAATAATAATAATAATAATCATAAAAGATTTGATCTATCATTTAATGGTGGGATTTTCACAAGTTTTGAGTCAATGAGGAAGCTACTTTTTAATCTAAGGAGGCGTGTATCACATGATGCAAGAGTTGAGTCAAATCTCTGTATTCTGTATCTCATTTTGGTTGATGGATAATGATTCAATTAGCAAGCTTTCCAATCGTTTTATGTTCGTCAGTTTTAACCCCTTGCATTTTTTTTTGTAGAATTCAAACAATGTTAATTCTTTTGTAATTTCCATGCTTGTTAATATTTCTGTTGCACAATTTGATTCATATAGGCGACATTGATCATAACAAATGTTCACCTTCATATACTTCCCTCAATGAATCCTGATGGCTTTGCTATGAGGACACGTGGTAATGCAAACTATATTGACCTAAATCGAGATTTTCCAGATCAAGTGAGTATTGTGCTGTTCCATCCCTCATGTCAGAAAAATCAAGTTTTCCATTTATACATATTGATCAATGAATTTTAGTTTCTATTGGAACACCGTTCTTAAATTAAAGCATGTTAGCTAACATAAATACAAATAGCTTTTTCCTATGAATAATGATGTGGAGTTAAGGCAACCTGAAACAAAAGCCGTCATGCGTTGGTTGAAAGAGAAACATTTCACGGCATCTGCAAGTTTGCATGGGGTACCACTTCACTTCTCTTTCTTATGCAATTTTATTTAGTAATGCTAACTTTATGCTATTTAATATTGATTGCACTTTCATGTTTTTACATAATTGTTCCTAAAGCATTTCCATAGGTATACAATCTCAAACTTTCTTTTCATTGCATCTGTTACACTTCTGTAATTGTTAAGAAAGGCACGGTTGTAGCTTTTTGTTTTTCTTTTATATTTTGTACTCTGTATTTAAATTGTGGCTTGATTAGGCATTATGTGTTGGCATAATATTTAACTTTAATGTGGGATATAATCATGTAAATAAAAAGGAGCAAGAAATTATAGGCATCTCAGTTTTTATGTTGCTAGAATTCTTGACTTTCAACATAGGGAAAACTTGGAAGGGAAAAAAAAAAAGCGATGAAAGGAAAAGAAAAATGGAATCTAGCATACATTCCCTAATCTTACCTAAAAGTTCCTCACTGCGACTTAAACATGTGGTCTTTGCCATTATTTCTTTATTTCCAGTTTTCAAAATTTTTTTGCAGCCCTTTTTTTTTCAGGGTTGTTGACTTACCCTTTGCTACATATGAGTGTGGTCTACTCTATGGAAGTTTATCTTTCATTTGCATTCTTGATTTGAATTATGTCAAAAGCTTGATTTTTCTTTTTAAACTTAATTTCTCTTTTAAAGCTGATGATTGTAGAAAAAGAAATAAAACTAAATTCAAAGTCTGATCCTCACACATGCTTACATGGTTAGGCTACATAAATACTATAGAAGATGAAATATTGGCCTTAATTTTGGTGCTTTAGAATTTTAAAAGGAATCAGATGGAGAAATAGGTCGTACCTTTTCAAGATAGATAGTTCAGAACTTTAGAGCAGAGCACAAAGCAATACTAAGGGGCGGTTTGACGTTGAGGTGGAAGCCTTGGACCGTAAAGCATTAGCCTCTTCTTAAATCCTTTAAGGGTATTAAAATTGGGGTTTTAGAGTATTCGTCACATAATGCAAGTCTGAAGGTGCATGAGGCATTGAATCTATGAAAATAAAAGCAAATATCTTGGTTTTGCAAATTGCTATGTTCTTATCCTTTTTTTTATGGGAATATTTTCTGATTGTTGAATGATGTGGAAATGGTCCCTTAACTGAGAAGTTGTCTTTTACAGGGTGCACTAGTTGCAAATTATCCATGGGATGGCTCTCAAGATAAAAGGTATTTTGTTTGGATCTACATTTGAACTCGCGTCACTGATTAATGCCTCACAATTGCTACTTTTATTTGATGCGGCTACATAAAGTTTCTAAGAGGTTCTTCCAACTAGATCAACAAAGCCTTGTTCCTGTTACAACCTATTATGTACTTTCGTGGTTAACTTTGGGGAGTTTGAGAAGATCTAAATTCTGTGGAATAGAAGTGAGCCTAAAAAAAGTGCTTATGCTATCAATTTTTAGCCTCCTCAAATACCTTTGATGTCCTGGAGCCCGTAATTTCTTTCCTCAATTTTTTTTAACAGAAACTAGGGAAAATAAATATTAATGATGAAAGAGTAATGCAAAGTAGAGGGAAACAAAGGAGAGAGGGCACAAGATGTTCTCCCAAAGACAACTAAGAGACAGATACAATACTCACGTACCCCCTACTCCACTTAGTTGCGTTGTAACCAGTGGCGAAGCTAGGACTTTATATTAAGGCGGGCAAAAAACAAGTTAATTTCAAACACAACTATATAAGAAAAAATTATTTGTACAATACAAGATATGTTAATGAGCACTTAAATATAAAAAAAAAAATCTAATAGCATCCTTCAACATTTTTTCATTAAAAAAATAAAATTACAGGATATTGTAATGTAGGCTTTAGTTTATTAATCTGGAATTAACTAGAGATTCTTAATTCAAATTAAAGTTAATGATTCATAAAGTGGTGCCATTGATGATGCTCTGATGACATTTCTAATTCTAGTTTGATTGAGTGGATGACTTCTTTGTCAATTGGCGGGGGCATGGCTCAAAGTTTACCTGTAGCCACTATGAGTATATTATAATATTTATATATATATTAGTATAGATATGGTTATTAACCACTCCAACTTAGTAGTTTATTGCAAGGTTACATTATATATGAATTTTGAAAGTCCACTATAGGCGCATCTATTTGTGCATACGAGTCAAGTATTTCAGCATTGATGTCAAGCCAATGTCCAATCCGCATGAGTTCATTATTATTTAAAGAAATTACTTTTAATTATAGTAATAACTAGGAAAATGATTACATTTTAAGGTGTAATTACACTTCGACATTACATATATACCAATTGCGCGTGCGAATGCTCATTTAAGATGAAAAAAAAGAAAAGAAAAGAAACAGCAATTAAAAGAATGGGGAAAAACACATGGTTTCGTGATTGTGTATGACAAATCACGCGCGGTTTGCGCTGTCACATGCCTCAGTCCTCATTCTAGAACAGACAAGAAGCTTTGCCATTTGGCTTCAATACAATATTGGTATTCCCGAGAAAAGATTTCCCTGTATTGGCTGCTATTATATTTTGTGTAAGGGGGGCAATTGCCCCCCTTACACAAAACATGGCTTCGCCACTGGCTGTAACCCTTTGAAAGTTTAGAAGTAGCCACCCATGATGAAGCAAGCCAAAGAGAGCGATCACAAAAACCAACTCTCCCTCTTTTATTTGTTTTTGAAAAATCTCTTATTTCTTTCAATCTGAATGCACCAGATAACAACGAAAAGGGAGATTCATAACTTTAGTAAATATCATTTATTGTCTGATACTTTACCAAGGTGTGGAGTCTTTTGCCATGCTGATTTCTGTTGGAACTTGCAATACCTAATGATTTCAACTGTATATAGTTTTCTTTCTTGCTTAGCTGTGTCATAACATCGTTGTAATTCAGGGCCCTTATTTTCTCCTAGATTAGGCATGAAATTGTTGGTGCTAGATTTGACCAACACCAGATATTAGTAGATGTTCTAACCATTTCACTTTCACCCTATTTTGGCCTCACTCTACACATGGAACAATATTTTCCTTTTTGGCCCCTTGGGTCCCAATGAGTGCTTCCATGCGTTTTCTCCATGTAGCCTCCGTGGGTCCTTCCACATATTCTCTCCACGTGGTCCCTGTGTGATCTTCCATGTGTTCTCTCCATACGGCCTCATGGGCTCACCAGGTGCTTTCATCAAGGATTTTTTTTTTCTTTGGGAAAATACGCTGTTGCTAGCGTGAGTGGGGTTTGTGAGACAAAATTTCTTGTAGTTGATGGGGCATTCCATGAGATATTCATGCAAAAATGGTTTAGAAAGTTTGATCCCCTGGGGAGAGAAGTGTAGTTGAACCCTTAAACACTTTAACATATTTTGGAATTACAATCTCCCCTTGTTTTCTTTCTGCTTTCCCACAAATTGCTATGGATTGAATTCTTTGAGTCAACTAGAGTTGTAGTGGGCTTAATAAAGTCTTTGGTTATCAGGGTAAAATACCAACAAAGACTTGAAGAATATACTGTGATAAAATAATATACACTAATTTTGTGTGCTGCTTGTGTGTTATGCTGATATATTTTGACCAACATTCTGAGAAGAAACTTCAGTGAACCATTATTTTTTGTATGACTACAATCTAGTGGTGCTGATAGTAAGATAGATAAGGTTATCATGTCCTCTTGGAATGATTTCAACACTTTCTGTGATAGGAAAAGCCCACACAAGAGCTTTGCATTGGCCATAATCGTATTAAAACACTTCAGTTAGTTCTTTGTTATGCTGACGTAATTTTGGACCAATCCCAGGAGACAGTACTATGCCTGCCCTGATGACAAGACATTCCGGTACATTGCAAGCGTCTACAGTCATTCTCACCATAACATGTCACAGAGCAAAGAATTCGAGGAGGGGATTACAAATGGGGCTGCTTGGTAAGATGAGATTTAAGTTCATTCACTAGTTCTCCTTTTTCTTTTCTCTACTTTCAATAATTGTCACTAATACATTTGTCAACAGCTCAAGAAGTTCCTCGAACCAGGAACTTGTAGAGGGATTTCTTTTTGCACAATTTTACCAGAGTCATCTGAAAAAAAATCACTATGTTGTAGTACTGGCTTTTTCTCTTTTGTTTTTTCTTCATTCCATTTAGATGCTTTGAAAAGTCATATGTTTTAGAAAATAATTGTAGGTATCCCATTTATGGTGGTATGCAAGATTGGAATTACATTCATGGAGGTTGCTTTGAATTGACTTTGGAGATTAGTGATATCAAATGGCCTTATGCAAAAGAGGTTTGATTTGATTTGGTTTCCTTTGTCTTGATGCTTTTGTTTGTTGGTTTAGGACTTGCTTACTCCACCTTCACTAGATCAGATAATTGTGTTTTCTAGAACTATTTTGAGGAAATAGAACTAATTGATAACCAATTCTATGTATTCTTAATGAAGGAGCTTGCAGTTGGTTGTGCGAATTTCAATTTGAATTTATGAATCTTGCAGTTTCTGATTCGATTTAAAAGAAAAGGATTTGTATCCTCAACAATTCTTCTAAATCCATAGTGAATAAAAAAAAAAAAAAACTCTAACGATTGCTATCCACATAATTCTTATAAAAAATGAAAAAAGTATATTGTCTATTTTGTAGATTGTCAAACATCATGCCTCAACCTCTATCCTCTAATTTAAAGAAGTTTCCATACAGATTGTGGTATGGTAACCTAAATAGTGTGTATTATTGTTTTAAATTTTTAAGACATAGCACGTAATCTTTGAGGCCGTGGGTTCAAATCTCACCACTTATAAAAAAAATTGCATTGTTTTTTATTTTTTATTTTTTTTCATTTAAAAAAAAAAACTTTTGGGCTTTACTAGTGACCATTTGAACTTGGTAGATTTTTTAGTATAAGGTTTTTATTTTCTTTTTATGTTTTTGTTGTTGTTACAATAAGCTCTTCTGCTGTCTAACCATTTTTATCATAATATTTAGTTTGTTAAAGTTTGTGACGATGAACAATTATGAAGCACATATTTTAACTTTTAATTGGAATAACATTTTGATTTGGATTCAATTTAGAATTTCACTAAATTTTCATTATTTTATGAAGATAATCTCCTTTGAAAGGATGAAAAATGTGATTGCGCCCTAAATTTTGCTCACTTAAAGTCTGGAATTAATTTGTAAAATAGTCCAATTCAACATGGAGAATTTTCGTAAAAATTTGCTAACTGAGAGAACTCTAGAGATTCTTTCCTTAGTTTAAAAATTATTTACAAATATGCTAAAAGATGTGAAATTAAGCATTATTTTATACTTATTACATATACTAGGATTGATTTTATTGGTTGGAATATGTTTTCTGACCTAAAAAATCTTTAATGCACACAATTTGTATAATGAGTTCTTCACTTGTATGTTTCTATGTTGGCATATCACTTGAAGGATGAAATTTGTTTTAATATATATGAGTTGATCAGCATATCTAGTTTTTTTTCTTTATTTGGTGATGGCTTTATGACTGACATCATATGTATCTAAATTGAAGTGTTAGGATTTGATTGGCTGTCATTTTTGGAGGATGAGCTGATAGAAAAGTGCGATTAGTTCAATTTCCATTCATGTGGGGGTTGTTGGAAAAATGGGTACATAAATGATTTTTCATCATTTTGAGCCAAAAGTTTAAGTGAGACCCATATGTGATTTTGGGTGGAACCAAGTTGAATATTAATCTCTAATATGTGGAGATTAAGAATATATAATTATTTGGCTATACCCATTTTCATATGAATGAGAAATTGAGTCTAAATTAGCGTACTTGATAAGTGTAAAGTGGTAAAAATTGGTAAATATAGTTTAGTCTTACATGAGAAAGTTTGGAAACAAAATGTTTACTTATAACTGAGCTCACAATACACGCGAGGAAGGTTTAGGGGTGATGCTTCGCGTGAGCGTGCGAGGGCGAAAGGGCGATTGGGCGCACAACACTTTGCACTTTGCACGTGCGCATTGTCGCGAGGAGATGGGGAGCTTTTCATTTTCGGGAATCGAGGCAGATCGGACGGGTGAGATGCGTCTGTGGAGATAGAATCTGGATCGTTCGTTGAGGATGTTTAGATGCGATGAATGCGGTTGATTAGAGGAATTGTCAAGGTTCGATGTACGCAATCCAGAGCCGTAGGATCGTATCCGCGCCGAAGCGTGGGATCAGTTGCGTCGATCGCAGCCGTTAGATTGCACTTTCACATATAGAGCTTGATCAAATGTTGTCGGATTGAATGCGTTGATCGAGGCCGTTAGATCGTGCCTTCACGGATCGAGCACAATCCAACATTGTACGATTAGGTGCGACGATTGTGACAGTCAGATCAGAACCGCCAGATCGCATCTTCCTGCGATTGGACACTATTCGACGGTGCATAGACGGAAACCACTAACAACCACCAAATGCCTATAAATAGGACCCCCTAGATCTCAGAAAAATCATTCAAAAATATCTGAAGTTCTAGAATCTCCTCCTCTTTCATATTTTCTCATAAAATTTCATTTTGTTCGAGAGAGTATTGACCAATAAATTGGTTCTAATATTCTTGTGACTTGAAGTGCTATTATTACAAGAAAGAGATTGTTGTATCCTGGGAAGCAATTGTCATACATCGTGAGCACTAGTGTGGGACAAAATTGTCTTAAGGATATAGAGTGAAACTCTAGCCTCTATCTACAATTTGTGTCTCTGATTTGCCTAGCGATTGATATAGTTTAGTTAGACAAGTCTTGTCCTAAGTACCTTTAAATAGTGAACGGGAGACAACTTGTTGCTCTAGAAGATTGGTTCTTAAGCGAGACTTGCTACTGCATGTGACTCCACCACTCAGCCCAATGTACCCTAAGTCGCCCAATCACCTTTTCGCCCTCAAATCAAGTAAATGTTACTAACTATCCTTATAAGTAAATATTTTGTTTTCAAACTTTTCCATGTGGGACTAAACTATATTTACCAATTTTTACCACTTTACACTTATCAAGTAGGCTACTTTAGACTCAAATTTTTATTCATATGAAAATGGGCATAGCCAAATAATTATATATTCTTAATCTCCACATATTAGAGATTAATATTCAACTTGGTCCCACCCAAAATCACATGTGGGCCCTACTTAAATTTTTGGCTCAAAATGATGAAAAATCATCCATGTACCCATTTTTCCAACATGAGCTACTATTGTTAATTTAACTATTGGATTTATAACTGAAGATATTGTCGTGACATTTATAAATGAAGACACCAGCAAAATATTACAATAGTATTCCGGTCATTATAGCTTTTATTTGTATTTGGGCTATATGCCCCCAAGACTAGACTTAGTTAAAGAATTTGATTTACATGAATGTGAATAATGCTTTACAATTTTAATGATATTTTTTTGAAATATTATGTTCATTTAATTATAGTGTAAATGTGTAATTAATTTTAAGTATATTGAAGGTTTCAATGATCTTGAGTTGTATAAATTTTTTAACAATTCCTTTCATGCTTTAAAAATTTTTAAACTATGATGTCATTCTTAATAATTATAATTTAATTTATTAGTTAAGAAATTTTTACAAAGTTTTTAAACTCTTTTAACATTTATTCATGCTTCACAATTAAAAAATATTTTGAAGTTTGATTTTATTCTTGAACAATTTTTAGCAAATAAAGTTTTAAATATCAAGTTTGATTTTTGTATTTATGACAAATATTTTTATAATATGACTAGATCTAAAATAATGTTTAAACATATATAGAATAAGAGAATAATTTAATAACATACTACATAACAATTTAAAATTAAACTTAAATTTAGTGTTTTAACATTATTATTTTTTCTTTTTTGAATTAATTTGTTTTTTATTTTTATATTTTGAATATGGCATGTGACTTAATAGCAGCAATCCACGGTAATGATAGAGGTAGAAAAAAACTTAAAATAACATGGATAGAGATAATTAAGAAAGATATAGTTACTTGTAATTTAAATGTTGACTTAGCTCTTGATAGAGTGGAGTGGAGAAGCGGATTCATGTAGTCGTTTCCATGTAGTTGGGAAAAGGCTTAGTTAAGTTAAGTTGAGTATATTTTGAATATGGCATGGAGGAAGCACCGCAGTCTTTGTTAAATGCATCAATTACAACTTTTTCCTTTTCACATGTTACCCTCAAGCTGGAAAAGACGAGGAATTGAACCATAGCTCAATGGTTTGACATGTGGTATGTATTCTCATTTATGTCCCACCTTTACCCATCAAAAACCCAAAAAAAAAATGAAAAGAAAAGAAAAATGACAAGGGGAATCCCCATTTCTGTAAATTCCTGTTAAAAATTGGTTGCAGGACATGTCATACAATTCATCCTGTTCATCAGCAAATAACTGCAGAGAAAGATGAATACTAAAAGATTTAATTCGAATCTTATCAAATACAACTGGTTCACTAAAGCTTGCTACTGGATTTCACATTACAAGTCAAGCTAGTTCTGAGTGATAAATGACCAAGTGCACCTTTTATACCTCTTGGCTCATGTGTATAATGTTGAACTGAACTGAAGTATTCTCTAGTTGGCATCTCACTCACATTCTAAAGTTGCAGCCAAATCCAGAATATCATGGGATACTTTAAACTTAGTTAGCAAGGTGTAGATACTATTATCTAGCCAATGTGAGATTTTGTGAATGGCATTCTGTGATGAACAGTTTTTGATTGTGGCTTACTGATCCTATTGAGCTCACATTAAACATTTTGGAGACCAACCATATTGCAGAAAGAACTTGAACCGTGCAACCACTACATGTCTTTTATATTTGATGGAACACATGGTTGCACTGGCACAAGGCAATGGATGCTTTTAATAATTGCATCAGTACGATCTTATAATTCAAGAAATATGCAGACCAAATTTTTAAGTCTACATATGTATTGGAGATACCTTTTTTCATGAGGATGCCTCAGAGGCTTTTTTGTTGGTTCAAAATTACCTTCTGGGAACATTTTGTGATGGTTTGGTGGTTAAAATCATCAGACAAGTAAAGTTTGTTAAATTTTCTTATTCAATGAGCTAAATTTTTTTTCAGGTGATTTGTTTTACGGTCAGTTTCTTATGAATGGATAGGAGCACAACCATTATAAATGTTGGTGATCACTGGGTATTTAAATATGTTGTCCATTCTCTCCCAGATATATGGTTGAAAACTTTGATTTCGTAGTTTGATTTTCTAGTTCTCACATGGTTGCTGCTGACTGATTACATTTATGATGCACCGAAGAAAATGAATGGGATCTTGAACACCAAATATAATAACATGAATATGCAGGAAAGGATGCCCCTTTCCGGTTAGACAAATTCAACAAAACCCACAAATATACCTGGAAGAAGTAAGCAAGCATCAAACATAGCTTATGCTACTGGCCCTGGGAATACAAGATACTGATAGTTGTCATCTATTTATCGTCCTTATAACTTCTGGCTTGTAATAGAAAACTGCTTGAGTTTGTTAATTTGCTTTTGAAAAAACTATCTTTCTGAAAATCTAATAATGTTTTCTGGTAAAACTTATTGATTTCTTTCTCACCATGCTCTGAAAATATGCAGCTTCCAACTCTGTGGGAGTATAACAGAATTAGTATGTTGAACCTTGTTGCGAGCCTTGTGAAGGTAATCTATACTCTTACCATATAAGGCATATGTAGCCATGTGTAGAAAGTTCTTTGATTGTCCTTCATGTGTGGTGAAGTCAATTTGTTCCTGTTATAATTTGAAGATGCCATTACATAGAAGATGTGAAACCATCAAATTTATAAGTTGGGTTTATGAACAAGCTATCCATATAGGACCACAATCTGCAATTTGGCATACACAGATTTTGTGTAAGAAAAAATTCCAGTATCGTGTCCTTTTTAGAGAGAAAGAAACATACCTAATAAAAATATTACTTTTGCTTAGTATGGTTCTGTTCTTGTAGTTTGGCATGATTGCATCATTTCTAGATATTATTTCTTGTAAATTCTGTTCCCTTTAGTGATAAAGAGCATTCTTGAAGTTGTATGTAGTTATCCGCTGTGACTAAACAAAATCTGTGGATGTAAAAGGAGATTTTAAATATTACTGCAATAAGGTCTGACCATCATTTGGTGGATAACATGTGTGACTGTATCATTCTTCTTACATAATTTTGTACCATGAATTGCTAACACAGTGACTGCACGATGTGACTAGAGCAGGATGAAGCCTGTCTTCCTATGTGAAATATCCTCTTTGCAGTTTAGGGTTGAATTTTTTATGAGAAAAAAGGAAGAAATGGAAAGGTATAAAGGTCATACAAGATCAGCCAAGTGGGGACGAGGAGTCCCAGAGGGGCTGCTACAAGCTTGCAAAATAGAGTTCCAATTGCACATCCATTTCCCGAACCCATAGCCTAGAGACAACTTGCTAATGCTAACCCAGGACAAAAAAGACGAAAGTGAAGAATCCCACATCCGTCCCACGCTGTTACAATTATCATGAAAAATCCTATTGTTTCTTTCCATCCAGATACACCAATTAATTGCAAAGAAGACCACCCTTCAATAGTTCTTGATTTTAGGCAGTGTTGTCAAGGCTCTGCCTTGGCCCTAGAAGGGGGTTCTCTGCAAATTTTTTTTCAAGGGCTTCTATGAAATTTTTTCTTTTTTGTAAAACAAAAACCCCTCAACCCTTAACGTTGGAACCAATGTTTTCAAGGCGCCAAGGCGATGTCTAGGCAATTTTCCCTATCTAGGCGAGGCGTAGCCTAAACGTGGCCTAGGCGATAAGAAAAATATTTATTTATAGGTCCCTCGATAATTAATTAATTATTTACAGGTCCCTGGACTGTTTGTATACAAAATTATATATTTCTAACTATATTCTATAATATATGTTAAATTTTCATAAAATGATAAAAAACATTTCATATTAATTAAAATTATGTCCACAAAACATTAATTCATGCCATAATACATATTATCCAAAAGGTTCAAAAGTACAAAACTAAAATATCTATTGCCGGAGGGTCGTTGACGGTTGTTGGAGATTTCGACGGCGTTTCTTGGTCAGAGCAAATGGAAAAAATAGGCTTAGGGAGAGAAAGATTCGAGGGTTTACTATAGAAAGGAGGCGTTTATGTTTTTTAAGCTTTTTTTTTTTTAAATTAGAGAGACCTCTCTAAACTTTTTAAATATTTGCACAAACTCCCACTGCCTGCCTAGCACAAAGCCTAGGCGTTTTCTTCCTAAAACACCTAGGCGAAGCCTTGAAAACACTGGCTGGAACCATCCAAACCCTAAACCCCGACGACACCGAGCTTTCCTTCCGACTCCGGTGATAGCTTCCGAAGACAACTTCCGGCGACATTTAGACGTCGAAAACTTCTTTCCACCTTTTTTTTTCATCCAATCTGCGACATGCTTCCTCTTTTTTATTTTATACAATTTAAAATAAAATGTCAAATATAATTATAAATAACTAAATATATTTATATATAATTATTTATTTGTAGATAACTAAATATATTTAATCTTATATGATTTTATTTATGATTTATGTATTAAAGTAATTATGTATGTATGTATGTATGTATGTATGTATGTATGAAAATTGTAACTATTTCCTTGAACATCATGGCTTTAAAGAATTATTTATATTTTGTAAAAAATTGTCTATTACGCTATGCATTTTACTCTTTAATTGCACTTATTTTCCCAAATTTTCAACATTTACAATGTTATTAGATGGTTTATTCGAAAAAAAGAAGATTAAGACCATGCATGACATGAATACCCTATAGCAAGCTTCAAACTAAAAGAATCACTTTGATGACTGTATTTCTTACGTATAAATATTGTGTATGGTTCTTTTTATTTATCATTTCCAAGCATATTAATTATATTAATATGACCTATCGAAGAAGTCATTTATCCCTGTGACACATGACTTTATAGACAGGAGTACATGGAAGGATATTGTCGTCAGAGGATGGTCAGACTTTGCCTGCGTTGATTGCAATTACGGGAATCAATTACACAGTATGTTCCTCAGCCATTACAGATTTTTTTTGTGCTCATGTTCGGTATGATTTTTTTCCTTAAGAACATGGTGTTAGTGCGTAGTGCCATTACTTGACGTTCAATTTCCAAGAATCAAATGAATTACTTGTTTTTTATTTTATTTTATTATTTGTAAATTCAACATGAAACTAAAATTCTGGTGACACTTTAGCTGGATTACTGGCATATTGAGACATCCTCTGATGCATAGCTTGCTTATTTTTAATTTCCATTTTGAATTTTTCAAGTTCAGGTGACAGCTGGTGAAACATTTGGGGATTACCATCGCATTCTTGCCCCTGGGGAGAGTTATGAAGGTATATGGCTTTGATCCTATAACTAACTCATTGGTTCAAAATTGTCACTTTTTATACCTCGTTCTTTTTTGGGTTAACACCACCAGACATTAACAACTTTCTCTATTTATCATCTACATATTGATGATGATTTAGCAATAAGATCAAAATTCATGGATTGACGTGAACTTGGATTTCTTTCCCATATGTCTGAGACATCATGATTTTCTGTGAAGTTATTGTGTTTTCCTTGATTTCTCCTTTCTTGCTTGATCAGTTCCTAAATGTAGTGCCACTTATTTTGGACTCCAAGGTTGTCAAATGATAAGATAGGAATCTATTGGACTTGTTAGTAATATAAAAATTAGAAATAGAAAAGCCAAAATCATTAAATTTTTAATCCATGTCCAACACGTCAATGTTTTTTTATGTAGCCATGAATGCCAGCGAGCCAATCATACGCTAATTTACTCACATGATTGCATCTCCGATTCTTCCTCACAAAGTGTAAATAGACCATTCACTTGAAGAAGAGTGATAAGAAGAATGGAGGGGGATGATCCTCTTTGTAGATTAACTATATGATTCTATTAGAATGAGATCGTCAATGTATTACTGGATCTAGAATGTGGGCAAAAAAAAGAAAAAGAAAAAGAAAAAGAGAAGTGTACTCAGGTTCATTAATGGATGAGTTTATGTGATATTGGGATTTGATGACAAGATGCATGGAAAAATCAAAGTACTATAGTTGTTAAATTTCAGTTTTCACCCTTCTCACCTAATCCTCCTTTCATCTTCCTTTCTCAAATGGATTCCTGCCTCTAACGCTTCTTCATTCATTAAACATATTCATCTTCTTCATCTTTAAGGTTTTCTCTTCACATTGAACTGAGGTAGGGAATCTTGGTCCTATTGACTAGAAACATATTAGTTAATAGGCAATAATAAAATCTAATACTGAAATCTTAGTAAATATATTAGTTCATCACATGATCAAATTTTAAACAAATTTTAATCAAAATTTTGATTAAAATTTTAAAATTTAAAATTTAATTTTTGATCATAATCTTGGTCTCTCTATCTCTTTTAAATTTTAATCAAAAGAGCTTAGAATATTGTGAAAATTTGTAGAAGATTTGTAGAAATGATATCTGTGTTTATGGTAAAACAAACTGAGAAAAGAAAAAAAGATCATGGGGTTGGATTGAAAATCAATAGCCTGGGAGGCATTCATCACCCTTCATTCATGTTCCATCAGTTGGCAGATAGGGATCCTCCATTATCCATTCATCATCAATTTCCATGTCCAATAGGCAGAAGGGATCTAAGCCATCTCTTACTTTCTCTAAGCTCGAGCAGCCTCTATCTGGACGTCAACCCTTTATAGGTTTACTTTGAATTCACCTGTATTTCATATAGGAAAAAAAAATGTTGTAGACAAGTATGAAGTGGTGAAGTAAATTAGTAGAAAGCTCAAGATTGTAGTCTACCTTGGTCAAAAGTGCACAAATTGTTTGTTCCAGTCTAAAAATTCTAATTGGTAGCTTTTGAGATTTGGTGTTAGTATTACCATAGCTTCCCCATCTTTGAGCTATTAAAAAAATAGGAAATATGCTTTATCTATGATGTTTGAGATACTACAATTGCTGATCAATCAAAATTTTGACAATAAGAATTAGTAGAAGTACTAAATCATTAGTTTCTTGTTGGCTTTTCTTGAAGACATGGTCATCTTAATTTTGACGAAATCTTTTGCCAAATAAATCTTATCTCAATGCATATCAATAAGTGTGGTCCCCTTATCTTCTAAACAGTATGTCATTAACTATCATACAACAGTATGTCCTCAGGATTATCTTTGTATTTGGATCCTAGGGTTAAATGGTAGGACATCATATTAAGAAATCTACTGAAACAATAAATTGCGCCATTGATCTACTCTACGCTGTTCAAAAAATTCTAATACCTCTTGTTACACATCCGAAGCTCATTGATTTATCTTTTCCTTGATCTGGCCAATGACATTATAGATGTAGCTCGTCGTAGCTAAATCTCTATCAACTAGCCCGATGACCTTCACTAGTAGGATTATGCACTTTTGGCCATACTGGATGTGATACCAAAAAGTAAACTCCAAATATGAAACTCCTAAGCTTCTTACTTTTTTATTTGTTTTCAAGGATGATCGCTCATGCCTTGGTCTTTTGCATGGTGTTACGGGATGCTTCCCAAATCTTCTCAAAAGTAAGTCCTGGCAATTAGCCCCACATGGACTTCAAATAACTAATTCCTTTTCTCCACTAAAATCGGTCTGTGTTCACATTCGCTGTTACAGTTATGAGTTATCTCCTGAGTCTCTATATCTCCCACATCTTCAACAATACTATCATGTGACAGAATAATATTGTCAAAAAGATTGTACGCATCCCTCATTTGTTATACATCTTTCTTCTGAAAGTAATTCTTCACTTTTTCTTAAGGCTGGATATTCAAAAGCTCTCTTAAACATTGTCATCGTACTCACAATGAAAACAAGAATGTACATAGTTCCATCTAGGCATCATAGTTTTATCGTATGAGACTAACACCTTGAGGCCCACCTCACCTTGAGGCCATCAAAAACTGCCTTAAGGCTTAAGTCTCAAGGTCCCTATGAGGCTTATGCTTCAAATCGCCGAAACTTGTGCTAGATTCTTCAGAAAGTTTGGAGTTGACTTCAAAATAAGTCATCAGTAAAAGGTGAATTATGTTGTGCCCTAGATTGGTTACCATGGTAAGTCCTAGTTGAATCATATTGGTATGATTCAAATCATACTTAAGCATAATTTGGCTTATGATTATGATTGAATCTGTACAATTGGAGGACATTTGCGATTGAGAGGTATAATTATATTTTGCTAGATTCCAGCCATAGATCTTGTGATTAAACAAAACTATGGCACTAACCAAATTGGGGTTGGTGTGTTGGCCAAGAATTTGCTTCAAAAAGTGGGAGTCGTGAGTTTGAATCCCATCCCAAGTAGGTTTCTCCCTATAGAGTTTCTAATGTTTTGAGGATAGGGAGGTTTGCTCACATCTTGAGGGATTAGTTGGGCACTCTAAGAGGCCAAGATAAATTTGAAAAAAAAAAATAAAAAGAAAAAAAAGTGTGGCACTTGTGCCACACCACCTTGTTCAATTCCATGGCAACTAGTAAGAGCTACAAGAAGTGAAATTTGCGATGTTGGACCTACATGTCAAAAGCATACCAGCATAGAGTGCTAACAAGTTTTCTAGGGATTCATGTGGCTTTGTTGTCATTGTTCCTATCCATATAAACAGAGTTGGCTTAAAATTTTGGCCCTTGATAAGATTTAAGAGTCGCTTGGACTTGTAGCAGATCTCCTATGTATTTAATTGTATTTGGGAAAAGGCTTTGTTGTCTTAAGTTGTGTTTAGATGCTAATTGTTAATCTAGTCCTTAAAATTAGTTTTAAGCAACATTCTTTGAGGTAATTGATTCAATGAATATTTTGCTTATTGATTAACTCATACACTTTGGATTAGCTTGAAATCTTCATAAATCTTGAATTGAGAAACTTTTAATCATGAGCCTTGAACCCAATATTTCTTACTCAACTTAAGAAAGAAAGAATGAAAGAAAGAAAGAAAACTAATGGCTAGAGTTAAATCTAATTTATTGTCTATTTTGTCAGCCATTGGATGAGTTAGAGGGAAACAAGCATACAGATTCGTACTATGGGATCTAGCATTAGAACAACATAACACATGTATTTATTTTGACAAGAGAGGTTTCCTTTTGATAGATGTGAACCAAACAAATTAGAAGGGGAGTTTAACACAACATCAATAATAACGGCGACCAGAATCTCAAGTGATAAGTGAACACATAGTTAGCATGTTATGTTAAGGGATAGAAACTTTGAGATTGATTAGATAAAACAAAAACAGACAATATTTGGGATTGATATGGCTTCAACTGAAGATAAAGAGACATTTGAAATAATTTATATTGTGTTGGAGTCAAAATCAGGAAATCTGAGATAGGTCCAATTGTAGAAAACGATTGTGGAAAAATGGTTTAGGCATATGTTCAAGAGGCTAATAATAGTATTGATTTGATGCACGTTGCCATGGGTCGGAGTTTCAGCATGAAAGCTGAAATATGGATGGATAACAGGAAAAAAAAATGTACATGCATTGACTTGGTTAGAGTTGAACAGAAAACACATTGAGTGGATACTGGAGTAGATGATAAAACTGATGACCAAAGTTTTCTGATGGATTTGCTGTCTTTCAATCTACATGCTTATTTGTATGCAAGTTGTTTTAAATTTTCAGGAGAGTATTAGATGGACACTTTATCTTTTATTTGTCATAGCTTAACATCCTTGTCCTGCATATTGCTGCATCAAAATGAAATTGCTCAAGTACGCCTGAGCATTCTGTGTCAACTCATAAGCATGTTGCTTCCTGCTGCTGTTTCTGTACCCAATTAAATATGGTCTGAGGATCTACCTGCTTTTTTGAATTCACTTTCTAAGTAAGTTTGTATTAACAGCGAGCTGAAAACTGTCAGATCACTATTACTTTCTAAATTATTCGTAAAAGAGTAACTGGAGCTCTAGTGTTGAATCACTATTACGAAGTGGTGCTGTCAAAGACAAGTTGCCCAAACATTGGGCTTGAAAACCTTTGATTGTTAGAGCTAGTTGAACCAAACAGTTCCAGATTCCCTTGCATCCAATAAAAAAAAAGTTAAGAGGATTCACAGGCTACCTGCATACCGGGCATGTGCATAGCCTTGCCTTTACTTGACTAAATTCTTCTGATAACTTTTAGTTTGAAACAACTCATGGTTGACATGAATAATTCCAACTTTTTTCTCGGCTTCCACCATAAAATCGTAATTGTTTTGTTACTGCTCATAGTTATGGCAACTGTTCCTGGGTATCGATCAAAGACCACACGCATCTTGCTGGAAGAAGAAGCCATGAATGTTGATTTTATTATGGACCCAGAAGGAGGTTCACAGAGAAGAAAACAAGTAGCAGGTGATTGCAACTGCAACTGTGACAACAAGAGCAAGCTTAACGTGGTGGAGTCTGAAGGGTGGACTCATAGAGAGATGTCTCTTGTTGTGGCTGTTGTTTTGGCATGTCTTTGCCTTCTGTTCAAAAGGAAAACGTTGTTGAAACTCCTGAAACAAAGGCAGTTGGTAGGGTCAAGAAGGTCTGTTGAAGTCTAGGGCTTCAAATTGTACTTTATAGTGGAGAAATTGAAATTGATATTATTTGTATATTATGTTCAAGTTGTTAAATTTTGATTATTTATATATAGAGAGAAAGATGTGTATTTCTGTCTTCTTAAATTAATTATCGATATTGATGGAAATTTAAATATCTGTGTCCTAAGTTAACATGTCAGCGAAGTGACGTAATGCATCATGTATGCTTGCTAAGTTGAGTTGTGTATCGTCAGTATCATCATCGGTTATCATTAATGGGGGGGTGTATTCGCCCACAAGGAGATCTATTTGTTTTTAATCTGTGCTGTAGGGATTGTCTGCCATTTTAAGAAATGTTGAAAGATTGGGAACAATTGAGGGCCCTAGGTTAGCTCGAGGCAGTCCAAAACTGTCTCATTTGTTGTTTGCTGATGACTCTTTGATAATGTGCAGGGCAAATTTTTTTAATAGTTATGCAGTGCAATCTTTTTTAGGACATCATGCCAAAAAGTAAATTACAACAAGGCCTCACTATTCTTCAGCCCAAATGTGACTAATGAAGCGAATGAATGGTTTACTGAAAGACTCGGGATCCAAAATAGCGTCCTGCACCCAATGTATCTGGGGATACCTGCCCTAGGTCAAAGAAACACAACAAAGATGTTCCAATTTGTCAAGTAAAGAGTTTGGAAGACAACACAACATTGGAAGGCCAAGATGTTCTCGGCGAAGGGCAAGGAAATTCTCATCAAAGCAGTAGCACAAGCACAATCAGTACACCCAATGAGTTGCTTCTGCATTCCGAAGACCTTATGCAAGCAGATCAATTCAATCTTGACGCGTTTCTGGTGGGGAGGCACAAGATCGAGGGAAGATTCATTGGAAAAAATGGAACCATTTGTGTACTTCCAAGGATGCAGGGGGAATGGGGTTCAGATCAATGGAAGCATTCTAGGGGTGTAAGCAACCCGACTGACCCGACCATTTCGGGTCGGGTCGGGTCGGGTTTGATTGATATGTCGAGTTGATCGGGTTAATTTTTTAGCAACCCGACCTCTTAAAATTTATATATATATATATATAAATTCATCCTCATTTCCATAAGTCAAGTTTAAGAGTAGCTTGGCTTGTACATATATAATAAGTTCTCCCAAAAAAGAAAATATCATCTTCTAAAGCTTAAATAGTAGTTTAATAAGTTGGATCCAATATATTTTATTATTAATATAAGCTTAAATAGTAGTTATTAAGCTTTAAAAAAATTGGGCTATTTAAGGGGGCCAACCCGACCCTACCCGACTTTAGGTTGGGTGGCATTGGGTTCGGGTGGCATCGGGTCCAACCCGCTACCACCTGACCTCATCCGGTCGGGCGGGTTAGGGGGCAAAAACCCGACCTGACCTGACCGATTTCACCCCTAAAGCATTCAACCAAGCTCTCTTGGCAAAGGAAGGTTGGAGAATCCATCAAAAACCTGATTCCCTTTTGAGTAGAATTCTCAAGTCAAAATATTTTCCAAACACATCATTTTGGGATGCTGACTTGAAAAATGGAGCCTCTATGATATGGAGAAATATCTTGTGGGCAAGAAATCTTCTTGCAAATGGAACAAGATGGAGGATTGAAGATGGGTCTAGGGTACACATGTGCAAAGACCCATGGATCATGCGACCATCATCTTTCAAAGTAATAACACCCCAGTCGCAAGCAATTGACTGTCCAGTTGCAAACTTTATATCTCCTGACCGTCAATGGAATAGAGAAAGGCTAGTAGATCATCTCTTGCCAATGGATGTGGATGAGGTTTCGAAGATCCCATTGAGTAGGAGAGAACTCCCATGTTTTAATTTGGCACTACTCTAAAAATGGACAACACTCTGTCGGAAGTGGCTATTGACTGGCACTTAATGGGGGAAACAAAGAAGAGTGCTCAAATATGAATGAGGTTAAAAAGCTTTGGAACAAACTTTGGTCAACATGCATCCCTCCAAAAGTGAAGATTTCTTCTAAAAATTACCGCACAACATTTTACCATCCTTAGATAACCTAAGGAAAAGGCAAGTTGTGGACTTGTCAAGATGTGAGCTTTGCAATGCTAAATCTGAGACTGCCATACAGGCAATTACAAAATGCAAAAAGTCTAAGAAGATTTGGAGCTATGTCGAGCCATGGTTCGAAAACAAAAGCCTGTTGGAGCTATGGAGTAAGGGTGAAACAAAAGAATCCATGATGTTAGCAAACAAGAAAGATATTGAGGTGATTATCATAACATCTTGGGCCATTTGGAACAACATATATGTGGAGGGGAAAAATGAGTCTGAACCAAGTGTGGCAAACAAGGTATTACTCACACTCCATGAATTCTAACAGGTGGTGGAGACTCGGAGAACAGGGAGAATTAACAGGAAAAGTAGATGGAAAACCCCTCCACTTAATCAGATAAAGATGAATGTTGATGCTAGTGTAAATGGGTCAGGTTATGTTGGCATTGGAGTGATTATTCGTGATCATCATAGACAAATAATCGCTGCATTGGTATCAAAAGAATATGGGAACTTTCAATCATCATCTGTTGAATTGTGTGCAATTAGAGTTGTCCTTGAGTTTGTGTTAGAAACTGGCATCCCTATTGACATTATTGAAGGAGATTCTGCTAGGGTGACGAAGGACTTAATGAAGAATAAGAGGAATGCTGCTGAAGAAGGAGAATTGATTGAGGATTATTGTCAAATGTTAAAACTCTAGTCCCATATTTCTTTAGCTTCAATTCCTAAAGAATGTAATCACCCTGACCATCTTAATAGATTTGGGTTGAGCACCCAAAGCCCCCAAATATGGCTAGAGAAAATTCTACCTATAATTACAAATCTTGTAATTAAGGAGGCATATCCTCTTCCTTTTGTTTCTTAATGAAATGTCTTTTCTACCAAAAATAAAAAAATAAAAAAAAATTCAGTAACTTATGATTATGATGAAGCTTTTGTTGCTTGATTAAAATAATTCCCATTACTATAAAGTATATTATGATTGCTTCTGAGTACCCTCTAAGCATCAGCCTACAACATAAGGATGAAAATAGACTTAAAGTTCAAGTATAACTTACAGGTTGGAATAGCCGACAAATCTTTTTCTTTTTCTTTTTATTTTTTTATGGTTTATTCCAATCCATTTCAAGCAGGAAATTTCAGGCCCATAACAGGTATTGGGCTTGTAATTTACAAGAGTGGATTGAATATGACATTTAGCCCCATTTGGCATTCATTTTAAATAAAAGTAGTTTTCTATTTTCAAATTATGATTCCTAGAAAACTTGTTTGGCTAAATTGTTTTTAAAAAACTTAAATTTTTTTTAAAAAAATTTAATTGTAAAATTTTTCAAGGAATTTGTTTTTATTGTTTTCTATATGAATTTCTAAAAAATTACTTTTAAAAATTTAATTTTAAAGTGTATATCAATCAGGGCTTTATGGTTTGATTTTGTTTTTGTCATTTTGCTTTTGGCTATGATTCTCCTTTGATTTTTTATTTTATTTATTATTATTATTAGTATTATTTTAATCTAAATTGTGTTTATAAAGGAGGATGACTGGGTCTCTTATTTCTTTGGTGGACTGCAGATTTTTCTAAGAGTGGCTCTTAGGATGAGATGAATTCATGGCTTGTGCGTCTTAAAGTGACTTCCTAACCATCAAACCAACCATGAATGAAACGCTTTTTATTCCCCTTTAATTCAGGAAAATGCTTTTTATACTTAAGTTCAACACTATTGATCTACACCTCAGATTTTTTCTAAGCCGTGCATACGACATGTGATACGAAATGAACTAATAAACATGTATACTTAGTAACAAAAAAGAGAGTATAGAAGGGCCGGTTTACGTAGCATGACTCTTCAATTTAAGCCACACATTGGGTTAGCTTTGATTTTTTATTTTTTTTTCAACAACCAGTTCTAGTGTAATGACAGCTGACAGCACAAAAATCTTCTCCAGCCTTTGTTCTTATCTGTTCAAAAGGCCTTTTGCTTTCAGACAATTTGACTATGCAGTACATATATAGAAGAATTGTTTTATCTTTTGCCCTTTTTTTTTTTTTAAAGAGAAAGGGATAGAAAGAGAGCCCAAGTGCTGAATGCAAAAGGAAGAAACCCTTCATTCAAAGTTCCATCCCAATCACTTTTTGTGTCTCAGATATAGAAAGTTGGCCACTGAAGGCTTCTGATATCATCTCTATTTCTCTTTCATATGTTGTAGTTATAGCTATCCATTGCTTTTGCATTAGTCTTTTTCAGTCTAAAAGGGGAAGGCTGTCACTTTTGGTTTTGCACTTCGGACTTTTCAATTCTACAAGCTTCGATTGTATACCACCGAATGTGGTCATGATAGCACTAATAGCAAAAGGTGAGTACCAAGATTTCAAATCACCGTTAAGAAAAATTTCTTGAAATCCCTGACAATTATAATTCAAAAGACACCTTTCTGCTGAAAAAAGTCATACCTAATCCACGGTGTTTTTGTCAACTAGCACTTGCGTGGATAGGGAGGGTTTTAGTCCTCCTACCAATAAAATAAAAGGACAATAATAGTTGTTAAATCATAGTCATGGGCTTATGATTCTTATTGTGAGAAGCCTTTGTTCCATTTCATGTAAAGCCTTGTACGTTCACCTTATCTCTATTGCCCCTATGAGGCCTTTAGTTCTCTATGACTACATGTTCTCTAGAATGTTTCACGATGTTGTTGTTAAAATATACTATAGAAATAAAAAAATTACTATAATCTTGTCACAAATAAATATATATGTTGTTCTCGACCATGTTGGTGACTAGTGATCAAATCTCCATATGGAGAAAGTACCCGCAGAAAAAAAAATGATATAAATTGCGACATGGTGTTGGACAATGAGCCTTTTATTGCAAACATATTTTTTAACTTATAGGTTGTGATTTGTAAGAGTTTAAAAGCCACTTGTTATTCAAGAGTCTACTTATTTTTTATGGGTTGATATCTACATCGATTGGTCCTAGTTTTTATGATTTCTTTGTGAGTTAGAAGTGCCTAGTGATCCAGCTTGGGTGATTAAAAACCAAAAGATATTATTGTCAAATAAGGGTCCAATAATGTATATCAAGCTATTATTAACATTCTCCCTCACGTGCAACCTCATCCTACACGTATAGAGCCGAAAGAGAAATAGAAAAAGAGAAATACCAATTATAAAAATGGAAAATATATAAATATTAATAACGAGACTTAACTCAAAACTTTTTGTAAAATCAAGGCTCTGATACCATGTTATAAATCACCAAGTCTAAAAGCTATAGCTATTAAATAAGGACTCAATAATATATATTAAGATATTATCAACATAAAGAATGGTAGAGGAACTGTTTCTAGATCCCAACATGTAATGGTGGAAATTCAATAATTACATCAAGAACCATCCTTCATATTCATTTTCATGTGTAATAAAAAAAAAAAAATTAACATAGATTTTAATTCAAAACCTCAAAACCTTGCAATCCATATATTTAAACCATTGCGTCAAGGGTAAAAAAAAAAAAAAAAAGATGAGTTCTAAAACAATTCAAAATTTATATTCAAATTTATATTTAAATTGATGTGGTAATATGTCATATTACCACTTTATGAGACAGACAATGAAAAGAAAAAAAAATACTCTGCACTCACTGTACATCATATCAGCGATGTATTATTTTAGGTATAATTTTTTATTATTTTAGATATAAATTTTGAATCGTGAATATATTTGTAAAAGAAAAAATAAAATTCTCAGTTGAAATTAAGAGAGATGTATATTCAAAGAGGAAGGGCGCTCGGGGTTCATTTTACGCACGAGTCGCGTGGGTCTTTGAAAATGATAAATTATGTGGAGTGAATCTCTGAAAATTAATCTTATCTTTATTAATTTTGGATGTTAAGTCCTTGTTTTATTGATTTGACATATAGAATGGCAGTTTTGAAATCAACTATATATGCAAGAAGTGAAATGTTTGGGATCTTAAAACTATTTCATTTAACATTTGGGGCTAATACTACTATTCATAAATATAACTTATTAATAAATGCATAGGCCTTAACCCTCAAATACGCTCATCTATTAAAAATGAAAAAGAAAAACTTGATTCTCGGTCTATAAATATCGACAGCTATGGAAAATTGTAGAATTACTGATGAGTTGTTGTAATTAAGTTTCCTTCTCATTGTTATTTTCAGCTGAACGGCTGTTTTCCATTTCTTTTGATTCATCACGGCTGAGAATTGGAGCGGAAAAACGGGTCGTGTAATATTGGTGTTTGTATTGTCACAATCACAATAGAATCTTTAGTCCAATGGTGAAAAAAAGGCCGTTGAAGCATTTTGTAATGATGGGGGATTTTTTGTATTTTATATTTTTGGGCCTAGAATGATGTGGGTGTGGGCTTTTGTACTTTGTTGCCTGCCATTAATTTAGATTCCTTTTTGTATTTTTTCAAGATTTTTTTTTTCTATGTTTGTCCCTATTTCGGAGCACGGGGCACTTTTATCGGAAAGCGTATTTTATCAAATATAATCGGCAAACGCAAAAGTTAGGGGAAGTTGTTTCTTAAAGATGCTGAAAAATAGCGTTTGAAACGCAAACGCATACCTACTAAACAACCCCCTCCCCCGCCCCCCAAAAAAAAAATCTATGGCAACGCGGTATCTCCGCACTTCCAAACAGGGCCTTTGGCTTTTTATGTATAATTCATGGTGTAGAAGGCTTTGCTCAATTACTGTTTAGTTTTTATTTTATTTTAAAAACAAGAAATTTTATTATTACTCCATCCGATAATACTGTTAAAAATTAACCAATATTTATAGTAAACATGATTCATTTGAAAATTTTATAGTGAATGTCTCTTAGTGTGAACATATTTAATAGGTTCATGAATGTATGTAGGAGTTAATGAATATATGTATGTACCTAGGATAGTGTGCTTTATGAACTTAGTGGCTCATGTATGAATTTATTGTATTTGCCTAGGTACGGTACTATGAATACCTCATATATTTCTTATTTTTAAATCAAAGAAAGTACACAGGTTTAAGTCCTTCTTCTCCTTCTTCACTATTTTTCTTGTTTAGAGTTTGTGTGCTCACTACGTTCCAACAAAGTGATATCAGAGCGAGGTTGGTCTCAATGGCTTCCAACAACATGTTACAGCCCCAACTTTCCAAGCTCAATGGGAAGAACTATACTCAACAGAGTATTTAGATGAAGGTGTTGTACAAGTCACAAGACTTGTGGGACATAGTCAAGAATGGCTATGTTGAACTAGAAAATCAAGTTGGTCTCACTCAACAACAAGAAAATGAGTTGAAGGAGAATTGAAATAAGGACAACAAGGCGCTTTACTTCATCTTCCAAGCAGTAGACGAAGCGGTGTTCGAGAGGATTTCCTCAATCACTTCAACAAAGCAAGCATGAAATACTTTCTACAATACACATAAGGGAGAACGTAAGGTGAAAATGGTAAGATTACAATATCTACATAGTGAATTTGACACCATACGCATGAAGGACTCGGAAACTATTGAAGATTACTTCAATCGTGTCATTGCCATAGTGAGCCAGATGAGGCAAAATTGTAAAAATACTGAAGATCAAAGAGTTGTTGAAAAGATTCTTCAAAGCATGTGTCGAAAGTTCGAGTACATTGTTGTTGCAATAAAAGAATCTAAAAACTTTTCTACAATGTCATTGGAAAGCTTGATGGGATCATTACAGTCTCATGAACTTTGAATCAAACAATTCGACTCTACTCCTTTAGAACAACATTCCAAACACAAGTATCTTTCAAAGGAGGTTCTAGAGGAAAAAGAGGAGGTCACAACAACCGTGGACGAGGAAGGAGTCAAAGAAGCCAACAAAGGCAACATGAGCAACAAAAAGATGACACTTCAAATACGTCATCTAAAGGAGGAAGATGATGAAGAAGTGGAAGCAATAGAAGAAGTGGGCCATAATCAGAAGCAAGTTCAATGTTACAATTGCAAAAAATTTGGGCATTATCTGTGACGCCCCGAAAATTATTTCATCTAGCCCATAACCCAATTGCACTTTGCCCAAACTCTATGCGTTGCCTTGATATGTTTGGTGTTTGTTTGATGATTGTTTAATGTTTGTACAGTTGATGCTTGATAATGTATATAAATATGTGTATCATAAATTGTATATGGGTCATGTTAAATTAAAGTATAATGCATATGTTATTATTTATGCATGGGCCCATTAAACCATAAATTGATATGGCTTAGGATTGATTGAATAAAAGGATAAATGAGAATGAAAATTTGGTGTATTAAATGGATTTGACATTTAAAATACATGGAAGCATGAGATTGGTTAAAGTACATGTGGTTGGTATGGGTAGTATGAGACCAATACATGTGAAGGTTGGTGCATGAAAGTGGACAAGTGTCCCATGCCCAGTTCTCTTCTCCAAGGAAGTGCTAGAAAGTGAAGTGAGTGGAGGGAATCCAAGAATGTGCTACAAATTCGTGCTAGAAAGTGAGGTGAGTGGAGGGAATCCAAGAATGTGCTACAAGAATGTGCTAGAAAGTGAGGTGAGTGGAGGGAATCAAGGAAGTACTAGAAAGTGAGGTGAGTGGAGAGAAAGGAAAAAAATAAAAGAAAAGAAGAGAAAGGAAATAAGAAGAGAAAGAAAGAAGGAGTTGCTTGAGGAAAATCTCTGCAACATTTACATCAAAGTCATGGATCTTTGGGATATATGGTCAGATTGAGCTCAAATGTTGTCAGCAAGTTCGTAGCTTATGGTTCTGCATTCTGAACGGTGGAGATGTTGATTAGAGGTTTCGTCTAAGAGATCTAACCTCTCAAACAAAGCTGGTCGGAAAGTCAGGATTTCTCGCACCGTTTTGCTCAAACTTATAGATATCCTCAATCTACCGTTGGATGGATATAAAATTTGGGTATGTAGTTTAAAACTGATATTTCTACATTCTAAACGGTTGAGATGTTTATATTTTAAGTATGTTGTGTGATATAGTCATCTGAGTTTGAGTATTTGCAGCAGGAAAGGAGATATTGTCTGATTAGAGACTTGTTCATCAAAGATTCTTATCTTTTCGGTCCACCGTTGGATTGGGCTGATATTTGGACAGAAGGTTTGTTTCTTCACATACTTCAATCAGTACGGTTGATTTTGTGATTACATAATTCTGTTGGTAGATTGATACATCTGAACAATATATTAAATGAAGAATTGGTAGGGTTGCTTGTATTAGACCTAAATTTAAAATATGAACTTAGACCTTTCCAAATAGCTTGCATGTCAACTATGTTGACCTAGTTGCCATTGTTGATGAACCCATGATGCAAAATCAGTGATATACATGGCTGAACATGGTGACCTAGTGTAAATCGGCAATATGACCTAAGTATGGAAAATTTCATATTTTAGGGCTTTTGATGCTTTTGGCCTAGAATCATTGAATTGATGCAACTTATGTTTAATTAAGCATGATTAGGGTTGATTATGCTACTGATTTGGTGGTTGTGACCATATCATGGGTTAGGCCTACTTGTGATCAAGTGACCCAATTTGGGCATGTTTATGCCTAAGGAATTGAAAATCAATATTTTTGATTAATAGAATGGTTTATGAATGAGAACTACGCATTAGAGGCCTAAGTCATGTGATTTGAGTTGAATGATGAGATTAGATGGGATTTAGGCCTATTGTCTATATGTGGGCTGATTTAGGGTTGATGTGCAATGTCTATGTGATTGAGCATAGAAATTGATGTATAGTAGGATATTGATGAATGTTTCAGGATCTTGATTGGGTTGATTCGGTTTGGTGGTCGTGTGTGGTTAAATACTCTCGCGAGGCTTGGTTGTGAGTAGACTTCATTTATGATTATATCTTTTATGTCATCATATCACTTATATATATATTGTATGTTGAAAGCATGAATGTGTTCTAATGTTTTGAATGATGCATTGATTTGAGAAAACCTTATGACTTTGGTTGGGCCCATCTATCTGGCTAATAGGAGGACTTAACCTTGTCGTAGGAGGGTTTTAAAAAGGAAATGATTGGGGTCAACGGTACGGTGAAATAGACATGCACTAGTAACCCCAATGCATGTGGAATGTAGATCCAAATTGATAAGCTTTTACTTGCATCAAACTTATTATAAATGCTTGATATCTATATGTTATAAGCTTTTAATCATGCTACACATTGACTTGCATACATGATATTTATTGATGAGTATTGATAGCATATTTGAATTCTATTCACTGGGCATCGTTGGCTCACCATCATTTTCCTCTTTCAGGTCCTTCTGTCCCGAATAAGGGCAAAGGAGTAGTCATATCTTGAGGGTCTTGCCTGCGAGAGAATCCAAGGCCTCGATGTGAGTTGAGAGGCATTTTGATTGAACTGTGTTTTAAATTATGAAGTATTATATTTTGGATTATGTAATTATAATACTTACCACATTGTAGTATGGGTGAGTTGGGACTTGTTAGATAGACCATGTGGGCATATGACGGTTTTTATTTGTACCCACAATTTTGGACTTTATGTGTCTGTCAATTTTAATGGACTGTAGGGATTATGATTTTATTTATGGTTCATTTTTATGGATTATCTCTTGTCTTGGATGATTAATACGGTTGGTAGTTTTGTTTAGTACCTGTTGATATTATGTCGTTGTTTGAGATAAGGCTCGTAGGGTCTCAACCACCTCACGGGAGTTGAGGAATGGTCGGAGATGCCTACGCCGGACGTCCCGCCCCGGCATTCCGCATGCCGTTCCCTGCGGGGTTGGTGGTCCGGGGTGCGGGGTCGCCACATTATCAATATGAATGTTGGGCAAAAAAGAATGATGATCAGACCATCTTCACGCAAGAGAAAAGCCAAGACCATGATGAATGAGCAATATTTCTTACTTGTGCTACACAAGAAGTTGATCAAGATAAAATTCGGTATCTTGATAGTGGTTGCAGTAACCACATGGCGGGGAACCGAAAAACATTTGTAACTTTGGATGAATCTATCCAAAGTAAAGTCAGAACGGGAGATGACAAAAGGCTTCAAGTCAAAGGAAGTGGTAACATTTTAGTAAATACCAAAAGAGGTACAAAGCATATTTCTAATGTTTTCTTTATTTTTGGCCTCAAACACAATCTTCTTAGTGTTGGGCAATTGCTTTTGAAGCAATATAATGTCAAGTTTGACAATGATACATGTGAGATCAAGGATATGAGCAATGCTCTTGTTGCTAAGGTGAAGATGAGACATAACAAGATGTTCCCCTTGATGAACAGAACTAAAACGCTTTATTGCTTTAGTACAATTGTGAAAGACCCATCATGGCTATGGCATTTGCGGTTTGGACATTTGAGTTTTAAAACATTGACTCATATGTACAAGCATCATATTGTGAGTAGAATGTCAGACATTCATCAACTAGATCAAGTGCGTGAAGGGTGTGCACTTGGAAAACAACATCGAGAGTCATTTTCAAGCAAAGATATATGGAGAGCATTAAGGTCTCTTGAGGTAACCGATGCAAACAATATCTCTTGGAGGTAACCGATATTTTCTTACATTCATTGATGATTATAACAGAAAAACATGAGTTTATTTTTTGAAGGAAAAATCAGAAGTTCATAAGTACTTCAAAATCTTCAAATCCATGGCTGAAAATGAATGCGGTTACAAAATCAAAACCTTACGTTCTGATCGCGGTGGAGAGTACGTTACACTCTCAGACTTCTTGAAGGAGCATGGCATTAGACACCAACTCACTGTTTGGTATACTCCCCAGCAAAATAGAGTTGCTGAAAAGAAGAACAGAGCCATCATGGGGCTAGCAAGAAATATGTTAAAAGCTAGAGGAATGCCAAACACTTTTTGGGCTGAAGTAGTTGCATGCACGGTGTATCTGTTAAACAATGCTTTTACCAAAAGTGTTCGTGACATGGCGCTGTATGAAGCTTGGAGCAGCGAGAAGCCTCATGTCAGCCATCTTCGAGTATTTGAGAGCAATGCCTACTCTCATGTACCTGATGCTAAGAGAAGTAAACTTGATGACAAATTCGAAAAGTGTATACTTGTGGGCTATAGTGAAAATTCTAAAGCCTACAAGTTATACAATCATATCACCAAGAAAACTATCATAAGTCGAAATGTTTTGTTCAATGAAGAAGAGTCCTGGAATTGGGATGGCAACGCCAAACAAAAATCAATTGTCATAGATAAAGAAGAACCAGAAAGTCAGATTGACAATCGTGGCAGCGTGAACGATCCATTCTCATCTTCATTTTAATCATCATCATCATCTTCTTCAAGTGATGATGACTCTCCTCCAAGAAAAATCAAAAGCATTTCTAATATATATGACTCAACAAGGGCAATGTCAGATGATGATTTGACAAATTTTGCTCTCTTTGTTGATGTTGATCCAATCACTTTTGAAGAAACCTCACAACATGCAAAGTGGAGACAAGCAATGGATCAAGAAATTGATTCCATCCAAAGAAATGAAACTTGGGAACTAGTTGAGCTTCTAAAAGGAAAGAAAACCATTTGGGTTAAGTGGATTTACAAAACCAAGTTAAATTCACAAGGAGAAGTCGAAAAGTACAAAACACGACTCGTGGTAAAAAGTTACGAGCAAAACATGGGATTGACTACCAAGAAGTTTTTGCTCCTGTTGCACGCCTTGAAACAATCTAGTTAGTCCTTGCTTTGGTAGCACAACATGGCTGGAGCATTCATCAAATAAATGTCAAATCAACATTTTTGAATTGAGTTCTTGAAGAAGAGGTTTATATTGATCAACCTCCCAGCTATGTCAAGAAAAGGGAAGAAATAAAAGTGTGTCAATTGAAAAAAACACTCTAGGGGCTGAAACAAGCTCCTCGAGTGTGGTACGGCCGGATCGACCACTACTTCCTAAAGAATGGTTTCAAGAAATGTCTATATGAGCATACTTTTTACATCAAGGAAGGTAACAATGGTCATATTCTTATTGTTTGCTTATATGTTGATGATTTAATCTGTACTAGCAACATGTTTGATGACTTCAAGAACTCGATGATGAATGAATTTGAGATGACGGATATGGGTCTTTTCCATTTCTTTCTTGGAATTGAGGTGAAACAAAGTCAAGAAGGCATCTTCATATCTCAAAAGAAGTATGCAAGTGACCTGTTGAAGTGATTCAAGCTGGATGGTGCAAAGCCCATAGAGACTTCCATGGAATTCGGCCTAAAGTTAAAGAAAGATATCAAAGATGATCATTTTGTTGATGCAACCCTTCATCAAAGCCTCGTTGGAAGTCTTATGTATTCAACTACAACAAGACCATATCTCACTTTTGTCATTAGCATGATCAATAGATTCATGGAAGCATCGAAGAGAAGTCATTGGGAAGCTGGTAAAAGAATTCTAAGGTATGTTCGTGGCACGGTGGATCACAACATACATTGTGAGAAGGTTGATCGACCATGTTTGGTTGGTTACAGTGATAGTGATTGGGGTGGAAGTTATAATGATTGCAAGAGCACTTCTGGTTATGTTTTCAACATTGGCTATGGTGCAATCTCATGGGTCTCAAAGAAGCAAACAAGTGTAGCTTTTTCCATCGTCAAAGCAAAATATTTGTCTTTGGCAACAGCGGGTTGCCAAACACTTTGGTTGAGATGGGTGTTACAAGTGCTCAAGCTAGCTCAAGTCGAAGCGACAACTTTGTTTTGTGATAACAAATTCGTTTTTGCTCTTACCAAAAATCTAGTCTTTCATGGCAAGAGTAAGCATATCAGAATCAAGTATCATTTCATCAGAGATTTAGTAAAAAATGGTAGTGTTATGATCAATTATTGTAAGACTCAAGATCAAGTGGCCGACATTTTCACGAAGGCGTTGAAGACAGAGAGTTTTTTGAAGCTCATGCATGCACGTGAAGTTGTTCAAAGCCTAACTTAAGGGGGGATGTCAAAGATTAAGTTAGATTTTTGAAGTGCATGAATCATGTTTAAGGGGTATGTTAGAAATTAACCTATATTTATGGTAAACATGATTTATTTGGGAATTTTATAGTGAATGTATCTTGATGTGAACATATTTAATAGGTTCATGAATATATCTAGGAGTTAATAAATACATGTATGTACCTAGGATAGTGTGGTCCATGAGCTTAATGGTTCATGTATGTTAATATTCATGTATGAATTTATTGTATTTGCCTAGGTATGGTCCTATGAATACCTCATGTATTTTTCATTTTTAAATCAAACAAAGTGTACAAGTTCAAGTGCAAGTTTAAGTCCTTATTCTTCTTCTTCTTCAATATTTTTCTTGTTTAGAGTTTGTGTGTTCACTAAGTTCGAACAAATACATCTTAGGAAATAACAGTTTCCAACTTCCAACCATAGTGGAGCTTCTTCTATCCAAACCGAAACATCATTATTACAAATAACATATTGTGCACGAGCATGAGCAACACACACTTTGTGTGTATCATGCTAAAACTATTAGATAAAGGTCGAATAATGTATATCAAGCTATCATCAATACCCCCCTTCATGTGCGTTAGAGTATGTCCATTAGATGAAGCCACATTAGCTGTAACTTCACAAATCAAGATAGATTAAAATATCCATTAACTCAGTCTCTCCACAAATCTCTCCTCAAGTTTCAATTGTCACTTCTTTCACATAATTTAAATAATTCAATTACAACATCACCAGATTTGATTCCCACCTTATTTTAAAAGATGTGCATCAATTAGTTGCAACAAAAGAATTCAAAGTTTTATTTTTAAATTTCTCTTGTAGTTAGGATTATCTGTAACGTCATATAGCTTACTTGTATGTATATACACCTCTTGTAAATCAAATTGAGTCAATGAAAAATATCACTTAATTTGATATGGTATCATAACTCTATCTCTAACAAGCTAGATCCTTTTTTTTTTCTTTTTCTTTCTTGCATTCTCATACGTTCAAAATGGCCTATACTTTGTCTGTTAGAAACCCATCATTAATTGTTATTGTTCCTTCAAATCGTGCCCTGAATTTAATAACAATCAACGTTGTTGCTTAGCTATCTCTCAAGCTCAAGTCACTCGATTATGTTTCGTGGAAAGCTCAATTCAATGCACTCTTATGTGGTATGGATCTTCTCGGGTATCTTGACGGCACATTTTCATGTCCTTCTGCAACCGTGGTTAAGAATTATCAAACTATTTCTAATCCTATTTATCTTTCATGGCATTGCCAAGATCGACTAATTCTTCACACAATCTTTGCATCTTTGAGCGAGATTGTCATCCCACTTGTTTCCTATGCCACAACTAGTCAAGAGGCTCGAACTCGTCTTTCCCGTTTATATGCCAAGATATTGACTACTCACATTATTCATCTCAAAGGACGGGCTTACTATGATTACTCCTAGATATCTCTCTCTGGCTGATTTTCTTATTTCTATCAAACAGATTGCCAATGAACTCACTGCTATTGGTGACCCTCTAAGTGACGTTGATCATCTTGTCTACACCACTCGTGGCCTTGGTCAAGGAACTTATTACTGCTATGAGGACTCGAGATTTTGTAGTTCTTTTCGAAGAATTGTTTGATAAAATCATCAATCATGAAACTTTCCTCCTTCACAATAAAAACAAAATTCTGAGAACCCACTCCACCAATTGCAAATCTAGCTAAACAGTCTCCCCTTCGTACTATCATTCTTCTTAGTGAATATTCTACCTATGACATCATATATACATTAATAATCAAAGCATGACATTTAAAACTGTATAAATATCATTATGCAAGCAAGTTAATCAAATATGAATACATGGCCAATATATTTTTCATCACATACATCCATTTGCAAAGCGATGCAAAGCCTAGTGAAAAACCATACAATCAGCGCCCATCATCTAAGTATTAGAGTGAGACTTTATCACTCCTCAGTATGCATTTATGAGGATAGTTGTCTCAATACTTAGTATCAAGTAACCATTCTTGGGTTTCCATTTCTAACTAGGACAACACTAATGACCATAATGTTGGCCCAGGTATGTCCAAGAGGGGGGCGAATTGGACACTTCGATAATTAAAATTAATCCAATGGCAAATAATAAAATACAAAAAAATAAATCAATTGACACAATTGATTTATAGTGGTTTAGCTACTTGCCTACCTCTACTACCTAACCTCTTTAGTTAGAATTTTCAAACCTCTTCACTAAGGGATTCTCTTATGGGTGAGAACCAAACCATTACAACTTTTTCTCAACTTTCGGGTGTGAGAACCACCGTTACACTACTCAACTTACAGGCTGGAGAACTACCTATCTCAACTTCCGGGTGTGAGACTAACCTAAAACCTTCCCAACTTACAGGCTTGAGAATGGCCATTTTGTTGAACAAACAAATATAAGTAATCAGTAGTTTGTATAACTACTTTTACAACTCGATACAGTATACAAGATATGAAATGAAACACAACTGTATCTTATGAACTATCTCTCAAATTTTTCCTTCAGCAAGAATGATATGAGATTAAAATTGTGCTGAAGATTTGAGTAAAAACAATTCAATAATCTTCAAACAGATTTTCAATGAAAGATGTAAGATAAGCTCAATATGAAAATCCTTTGAATAACACTTGTTTCAAAAATAACACTTTGAAAACGAAAACTATTTTAAATTTTAAATCAATTTGAAAATTCGACTAACTTTCAATAGTATTGGCTTTGTGAATTTTCTGTGTGTGTTGTTTGGATTCTATGTGCTGGTATATATAGACTTAGTAGGAATAAAGTTGTTGATCATTTGAATTTGAATTTCAAAAAGAACATTAGCTCACAACAACTAGAATATTTCACGAAGATGGCAAAAATCATATTTATGAACATTCTGATTCTCTTCAGGTTGCATGAAAAAGGAAAGTCTCAAAGAACGTGATTCATGCATCAGAAGAAATTTCTGACAAGCTTGAAAAGGGCTCTGTGCATAAAAGTTCTAAAAAGATAAATTGAGAAAGAGCACAAACGCAGCTTTATGACAGTGTTGGGTTAGCGTCCTGACACGTAAAGCCAACTTTGTCATTTTGTTCCTGAGGGCGCTTATAGACTGTAAGCGTTCTGCTGAACTATTAAGTGAGGGCGCTACTGGAACGTAAGTGTCCTAACTTAGTTAACATTTAAAAATGAATAAAGTTGTGAGGGCGCTATTTGAAGATAAGCGTCCTGACACATTTTTGAAACACTTAAAATCACAAGGGTGCTACTAATGATGTGAACGTCCAAACATTTAAAGCTCAAAAACATAAGGGTGCTACTAAAGACATAACGAATTCAGACCGACAACATAAGGGTGGACAAATGATCTGGGTATGGGGCTGATCTGGGTATGGGGCTCTTGCGCAACCCAGATGGGACAATATTATGTGGTGCTATGGCTGGAGTATGCCCTCCGAGGGTACTCATCACCCTGGGTAGGGGCACCGTGTGCAACCCAGGCGTGACAAAAAGGCCTTATGTATATTAAATGTCACACCCCACCCGGACGCACCTAAACCGGCGGTACACTCTCGGACGGGGCGTGTATTTGGAATAATAACAATGGTAACAACAGAGTGCGCAGCGAAAATACAATACGCAGTATAAATCTGATTTCATTAAATTCAAAATTTATTTTTATATAAAATAGTCAAGGGAACAAACTTCCCAAAATCCCCAATGAATCATACAAAGGGTACAAAATGTGGGCCCCATAACCTGCACCCAGTCCACTCTAATTTTCTGTGAAAAATTGGATAATAATGGAGTGAGCTTAACGCGCTCAGTAGGTAAATAATTCGTGAGTATAACAATTAATAAAGCATACTTCAATATCAAATATCTTAAATACACATGTGAGTATCATAATCAATCAATATGTATGTATGCATGACACCGTCTCGTAATGGTTTGATGAACGTACATCGCCTGAGTTCATGTACATGTTTCCTTCCCCGGGCGTAGCCAGGTTCTCACTGTACGTACCTCCTCAGGAACGATGCTCTGGATTCACGTATTGATGTCCCTCCCCGGGCGTAGCCGGGTTCTCATGTACGTCTATCTCCAGAGAAATAATATGAATAGCGAGCAATGCTCCTAACTATTCTATGAGTCATAAACCATATACGTCCCTAGGTGGTGATATGTATGATGCCAATGCATGAACTGGTCTAGTCTACTGGTCTGGTCTTTTCTTGACATTTAGACTGACTTTGGCAACGTCTGGTGATCCTTATCAGGGTCGGTATCACGACGTGCAAGGTTAGGACATTCAGTATTACATGTATAAGCTGATAGCTTTCAATAAGACCAACTAGATCAGTCCCCAGTTGAGAGGTGAGACACAAGGTCTGCTTAAATACCAATCGCCTAGAGCAGCCCGCTGCCTCCCGTTCACTATTTAAAGTTACTGAGGACAAGACCGAGTCTAGTTGAGTCAGATTGACCACAAATTCGGCATTATAACAGTATAATATGCGAATTCCAAGTGTACAGGCATAGGTACGACAGTATAAACATTATATGACATAATGCAGTGTAAATGAACAGTAGATATAATAATAACTGAATGTAAACTTTAATAAAAGTTATAAAACACACAAACCTATGTTTTGTTCCCCACCTTCAGATAAGAACTTCTTTTTCAGATATGGCGCTTTCCTCCGGACAGAACTTTATTGCACTGCACTGAGAGTCTTGGACAGAGAGTCTCAAAAGACTAAAAACTCAAAATGAGTGAAAAGAGGAGGAAAATCACAATTTGGAGTGAATTTGGTGTGAAAAATGAAGAGGGGAGGGTTGGTTTATATAGAGTTTTTGGCGCCTGGAAGTCCAGGCGGGCTGCCTGGACTTCCAGGCATGTGCCATGTGCCATGTGCCTGGACTTCCAGGCATGTGCTTTATCCTAAAAAAATTATTATTATTATTATTTTGTGAAATACAAGGTATTACAGGTGACGTCACGACTGGCACAAAATATCACATACGTCATACACAGACGTACATGATACTCTGTCAACCTTCTAATATACCAAATTTTTCAAAACTTTTGACAGCATATCCCTGTAAAATGGACAGTCACAAGTCCAAACGTCACCTGATTAACCAAAAGTCAATTTCCATAAATTATCATTTTATTTCCATATCATATAACACATCCACATAATTTATAGTGATCCTCAGATCTCATATAACATCCATGAACATTTCATATCCCATCACATATCTGCATTAAGATTCTCTAATCTAAATCACTTACATAATTATAACCTCATAATTACATATTCAACCAAATTACTCATCTAGTTGATAAAATATAAA
Organism: Paratinospora sagittata; assembly: GCA_035771175.1. NCBI lineage: Eukaryota > Viridiplantae > Streptophyta > Magnoliopsida > Ranunculales > Menispermaceae > Paratinospora > Paratinospora sagittata. The sequence goes on along the minus strand of CM069590.1, from coordinate 40,831,805 downwards.
TAAGATGTTAATAGTATAAATATATTTATCAAAATACAAAGTTTCTAATTTCTTCAAGAAAATATATAACCAATAATATATAGGAGTATGTAACTCTTCACGAGCCTTGCTCTTTCCATTAAAATCTTTACCCGAATTATTAGAGAAGATAGAGTGAGCAAGCACAAGCTTAGTGAATATTTTTTACTATGGCATTATATATGCATTTATAAAAAAAAAACTGTTTATTTCAAACAATTAAAACAAATATATGCAGTGATCAAATAATATAATACATGCTCAACATATAATGATTCAATGCAATTTCTTTTAAAAAAATTGCAATATCATTTGAAAATCATATCCATTTCCCTCCTTCTAAGTAATTGAGTGAGTCTGATCCTCATGTGCACCAATGAAGAGTGCATCGACCTCAAATTACTTATTTATCAATTACGTCATTTCTAGGTCTTTTATCTCATGCCAGGAATGCACCGACCATGATTACTAAAACCGTCAATCCTATGAGTCCGTTTCCTGAGATTTAGACCCATAGAAATGCATTCCATATCAATAACTTACTTTGGTACGTCCATTGACGTGCTCTTATGCATCAAAATCATTTCATGATTTTAAATCAAATAAATATATCATAACATGCAAATCATTTTAAATCAATTTCATATAATACAATGCCATATAAGAAGACCAAAGTAAAGAAATACTCATAATATTGGACTTTTCAAACCTAAATCCTATTACTATCGTGACGATCCAGATCCACCTTAATCAATCCAAATCTTACTGTTCCAACCTGTCACATTCATTCCATATAATATATCAATTTTATATATTCCTATTCATTTCACAAATCAATATTAACTTTATAATTCACATATATGATGTTTCAGCCCAATTTGAGTCTCATACATACGCGAGGACTCTCCAATACTGTTTCTACAATTAGTCTAAATATTTCCATGACAATGAACAATGAAAACAATTATTTCATATCACCATAATCAATTTTTAATTCATAATACTCATTTTTGCACTTAATTTTAACTTTCCAATGCTCATAATTAATTTTCAAAATTCCATTTCAGTCTACAAATTTCATGAGTACATCCCAAATATTTTATACTATCCCCAATAATATTTCTAAGGTGAAATGACAGAAAAAATAGGCTTTTCAGCCATGTTTCCACTATTTTCCTAATTCGTCGTAATTACCAAATTCGTTCAATCACTTACTAAAAATGTCAATCAATATCCAAAAATCACAATCTTGGTATCGAAACATCCGAAATTTAGTTCTCTACGATTTTATGGTTTTAAATCAGAATTTCACTAGAGTTTAATATGGTTCCAAAGACCTCCTGTGCCAAGTTTGGCTTCAAATAATTATATAAATTTTAATTTAACAATTCAACCCAAACAAGTCACATATTCGGGGTCTACACAACTATAGGGAGTCATAACATATCATTTCTACGTGTTTTCACTCAAAGTAGGTTCAAACCCCATTTTTTTAAAACACCACAAAACACCTCCTATAGTAAAATTTATACCAGTAAAATCGTTACACAGCTTAAATATCAATTTTGCAACAAAATAAAGTGGAAACAACTTACGGGAGCATCGATTTTGTTGCGAAATCATTTTTCTCTCTTCTTTTTCTTCTCCCCTTCGTTATTCTTCGTCTTTCTTCTTTTCTTTTCTTTATTTCTTTTTTTTGGTCTTCTTAAAGTAGTTGAGAGAGAAAGAATGAGATAAGAATGAAACAAAAATTGATTCCATGCTCCCAATGTTAATTAGTAACCCAACTCCCATGCTTAAATTTAATTTATATATATACCCAACTTAACACATATTATTTGGATTTTAATGACCTAATTGGATTTTATAAACACACAAACACATACACATGCATACTTAACACACATACATACTTAGCACACGTACATATAACATTCACATACTTATACATGTATTATACCCTTCAGTATACATATAAGTCAATGTAGAACTTTGACCAAAAATATGGGGCGTTACAACGCTACTGGACAGTCATCATCCTGATGTTTAAAAACAATCAGCGGGCTAATGTTCAATCAGCGTCTTGATAAGTTCCTTGATTGATTCAATGAGGGTGCTATTGACAAAATAAGCGTCCCGATAGATATGAACTTTTCAACCTTGAACATTATCATCGTCCTAATATATCATCAACGTCCTGACTTACCAAGTTCAGGAAGGCGCTGCTGAGACATTAGCGTCCTGATCGAATACTTAAAGACTGATTTTGTAAAATAATTTTGTCTTTCAAAACTTAGTCAAATCAGCTGGAAATTCGATCAAACTGAAAACTGAATTGATTAAGAAATTAAATCTTTTAAGAAAACTTTTCAAACACATCGATCAAAACATGTAAATATGTTAAACTTGCTGAGAGTTATTTGATCGAAAGTTTTACATCCTAAGTACTTGAAAACTCGAGACATTGATCTTTCAATAAACTTGTAAGCTCTGTTATTTGATCTTGGTTCTTGATAGTTCTGAAACACTTAACAAGATCATTAGATACACAAGCATGAGTAGTTTGAAATCATCAAAACATTCTCATCATGGGGTTCCTTGAGATAACACACAAGTGCTGATCAGCCACTTCTGCGAGTTTAATTCCTAGTAGTTTTCCCTCCAATAGGATTATTATTCATGTCTAGGACCAACTTAATCCAAATCCAAGACATGCTCCAATGCAAAACATTTCATACATTCAAAACATAAATGCAAGTACCATAGCATGCTTACATTTCATAAACACAATTATACATATAATGTCATACATAAAACCAAAGGTAAGAAATACTCACAATGGGTAAAGTCTTATTTACTAAACAACTACTACACAAGCTATTAACCAGTTTCCAACTGATCACTCTAATTTCACAACCCAATATCTATAAATAACACAATAAAATCTAATTTAATCACAATCCTCATCTAGCTAATTCTCACAAAAACGACACTCTAAACCTTCCCAAACCCTCAGTGGCTTCATCAACATCTAGGTTTGGTATGTCTATCACACACCATCATTTTTCTACAATTTAACATGTCATAGATCCATTGTTCATCAAGAATTCATTTGGAAACATAATTTGCCATCAAAAGTCATGAAATTGGCACACCCAAGAATCCCCAATTTCTTGCAACCATCACCAAACCCATCCAATTTCATATATGATCAGCAAGTAAAGAAAATGAGTAGAAATTCATAACTTTGAGCGAAGAAAAGTCACCATAGCTCCCCAAATTAACAACCATCGGCCTTTTTTCTTCTTTCCCTTTGTTGCTCCTCTTTTTTCAGCTCTAACCAGCTAGAATAATCGAGAAAATAATGAAGAAATAAATTTATATGTGGCTAAATCGCCACACCAACCATTTAAAAAAAACTGTCAAAATGCCTAGGAGCTCGCTTCTTCTCTCTAGGAGCGCGCTCCTACTTGCCCAGAAATAGACCTTGCCTCTGTCACTCGCAAGGAGAGTGCTTCTCCCTAACTAGAAGCGCGCTTCTGTATGTTTCAGAGAACAAGCTTTTTGTCTGCCACCACTAAAGCGCAGTGCTACTCCAATCCCAGAAAATAAGCATTTTTGTGACGCCCCGAAAATTATTTCATCTAGCCCATAACCCAATTGCACTTTGCCCAAACTCTATGCGTTGCCTTGATATGTTTGGTGTTTGTTTGATGGTTGTTTAATGTTTGTATAGTTGATGCTTGATAATGTATATAAATATGTGTATCATAAATTGTATATGAGTCATGTTAAATTAAAGTATAATGCATATGTTATTATTTATGCATGGGCCCATTAAACCATGAATTGATATGAGTTAGGATTGATTGAATAAAAGGGTAAATGAGAATGAAAATTTGGTGTATTAAATGGATTGGACATTTAAAATACATGGAAGCATGAAATTGGTTAAAGTACATGTGGTTGGTATGGGTAGTATGAGACCAACACATGTGAAGGTTGGTGCATGAAAGTGGACAAGTGTCTCATGCCCTCAAGGAAGTGCTAGAATGAGTGGAGGGAATCAAGGAGAGAATCAAGGAGGGAATCAAGGAAGTGCTAGAAAGAGGTGAGTGGAGAGAGGAAAAAAGAAGAGAAAGAAAAGAAGAGAAAGAAGGAGGGAGTTGCAGGAGGAAGATCTCTGCGACGTTTTCATCAAAGAGCTGGATCTATAGGATATATGGTCAGATTGAGAAAACAATTTGTCAGCAAGTTCGTAGCTTATGGTTATTCATTCTGGTCGGTGGAGATCTTGATCAGAGGTTTCGTCTAAGAGATCTAACCTCTCAAACAAAGCTGGTCGGAAAGTCTGGATTTCTCGCGCCGTTTCGATCAAACTTCTAGATCTCCTTAATCTACCGTTGGATGGATATAAAATTTGGGTATGTAGTGTACAACGGATATTTCTGTATTCGGCACGGTGGAGATTTTGATTTGAGGTTTCGTCTGAGAGATCTAACCTCTCAAACAAAGCTGGTCGGAAAGTCAGGATTTCTCGTGCCGTTTCTCTCAAACTTGTAGATCTCCTCAATATACCGTTGGATGGATATCCAATTTGGGTATGTAGTTTATAACTGATATTTCTGTATTCTGCACGGTGGAGATGTTTATGTATTTAGTATGTTGTGTGATATAAGCATCTGAGTTTGAGTATTTGCAGCAGGAAAGGAGATATTGTCTGATTAGAGACTTGTTCATCAAATATACTTATCTTTTCCGTCCACCGTTGGATTGGGCTGATATTTGGACAGAAGGTTTGTTTCTTCACATAATTCAATCTGTACGGTTGATTTTGTGATTACATATTTCTGTTTGTAGATTGATACATCTGAACAGAATATTAAATGAAGAATTGGTAGGGTTGCTGGTATTAGACCTAAATTTAGAATATGAACTTAGACCTTTCCAAATAGCTGGCATGTCAACTATGTTGACCTAGTTGCCATTGTTGATGAACCCATGATGCAAAATCAGTGATATACATGGCTGAACATGGTGACCTAGTGTAAATCGACAATATGGCCTAAGTATGAAAATTTTCATATTTTGGGGCTTTTGATGCTTTTGGCCTAGAATCATTGAATTGATTGAACTGTGTTTTAAGTTATGAAGTATTATATTTTGGATTATGTAATTATAGTACTTACAACATTGTGGTATGGGTGAGTTGGGACTTGTTAGATAGACCATGTGGGTATATGACGATTTTTATTTGTACCCACAATTTTGGACTTTATGTGTATGTCAATTTTAATGGACTGTAGGGATTATGATTTTATTTATGGTTCATTTTTATGGATTATCTCTTGTCTTTGATGATTAATACGGTGGGTAGTTTTGTTTAGTACCTTTTGATATTATGTCGTTGTTTGAGATAAGGCTCGTAGGGTCTCAACTACCTCACGGGAGTTGAGGAGTGGTCGGAGATGCCTACGCCGGGCGTCCGACATTCCGCACGCCATTCCCTGCGGGGTTGGTGGTCCGGGGCGCGGGGTCGCCACAGTTGGTATCAGAGCCTGATTTTACTAGGTTTGGTTTATGTATTGGACTTAGATGACTTTGACCTAAGAATTGGGTGAGAGATTTAGGTGATTAAAAAGCTTAAAGGAACTAACTTAAAAGCCTTACTATCATATTTTCTGTGTGTATTATATGATATGGGTAGTTATGAGGCTTTGTTAATGTTTTAAATTCTTTAATGTGTGATGGTTGCTCTTATTTCTACTCCTCGATTGTCATGAGGAGGAGCGAGAGATTGGGACAGCCACACACAGGGCCATCCGATGATGTCCGGATGGGGAGGATGGAGGAGATCATTTAGGCAAAGGGCCGCTTGATGGCAGCCCAGACTTCACAAATACAGGCGTTAGTGCAGCAGGTTGAGGCTATTGCTCGACAGTCACCTCAAACAATACCTCAGGAGGGGGGCACTAGTGGGGCCGAGGCTAGTGGAGCTGCAGGGGCAGCAGGACCTCAAATGGTTGTACCTCAGCCTATGCCTACACCTGCTCCTATTGTTGTGGAGAACCCCATTGATCGGTGGATCAGACTGCTAGAGAAGTTCATGAAGCTAAAGCCTAAGGAATTCACTGGTGGGGTTGACTTGAAGAAGGCCGAAGATTGGCTGAAGAATGTCGAGAAGATCAGTCGCTCCTTAGAGTTTGATGAGGAGTCTCAGGTCCTATGTGCTACTCACACACTAGAGAGTGATGCAGAGGACTGGTGGCTTTCAGTGTTGGATACACAGGGGGTAGTGAAGAGTTGGGACACCTTCAAACGGTTCTTCTTACAGGCTTACGTTCCAGAGACTGAGAGACAGGCTAAACAACTCGAGTTTTTGAATCTCGCACAGGGCACTATGTCAGTCAGGGAGTACGAGCTCAGATTTAGGCAGCTCACAGTTTATGCCCCTGGGTTAGTTTAGACGCCGAGTGACAAGATTATGAGGTTTTCTTTGAACCTAAGGCCTGCGATCCGACAGGCCTTGTCTGTGACGAAGATGACTGATTTTACCACAGTGGTCCAAAGGGCCAAACAGTATGAGTTGGTTGAGCGGGTTGATGGTATGTCTACACGGGCAGCTCCAGGTGAACCGACTTCACAAGCAGAGTCTGGGGGACAGTTCCAGACTCCGTGAAAGAAGGGAAGATGGGAAAGGAAGAGAAAATTTTTTGGAAGAACACAGTATGATGGTGCTCAGAGTAAGGCATCCCAGGTTCAGACTGGTATGGTGGCCTCACCAGTGGTTTCCTCTCCTGTCTCGATTCCTATTCAGGCACCGAGTGCACCGAGACCCCCATTCCCACAGACTGCTGGCCGAGGCAGAGGTAGAGGCCGAGGAAGTTATGTGACGACATCTCAAACTAGGTCATTTGCGCCCAGGGCTCCGTTCTTATGTTTTCAATGTGGGCAGGTTGGGCATAGGAAGTTCGAGTGTCCGAATTTTCAGAGAGCTCGGGGATTTGTGCAGCAGTCCAGTGCCAGAGAGATAGCGAAGGCAGCTACTGAGCCAGACCCGACAGCATCCAGGACTTTGGTGGAAGGTACTCTTATTATTTGTGGTACTTCTATGCATGTATTATTTGATGCTGGGTCTACATTATCATTCATATCTGGACGTATGGTAGATAGTTTGCATTTGACTCCCGTTAGGGCTAGTACATGGTTAGTGGTGAGTACTGTAGCTGGGGAGAGGATCTACCCGAACATGATCTGTAACCAGTGTGTGGTTCAGATTGGTGATGTTGAGATGCCTATTGACTTTCGAGTCCTAGAGTTTTTAGAGTTTGATGCAATTCTAGGGATGGATTGGCTCGCGGCCTATCATGCAGTTGTCGACTGTTTCGCGAAGAGAATCACTTTTTAGGTCTCCGGACACCCAGTGTTTACACTACAGGGTAGAGCTTCAGACCAGACAGTCACAAGGGGTAGATTTGTGATTGATGGAGATAGGGAGATTTTGGCTGGGTTAGTGCCTGATGAATAAGAGACTAGTGAGGCGATACTTGAGGATATTGCCATTGTTAGGGACTTTCCAGATGTGTTCCCTGCGGATCTTCCAGGATTACCACCGAAGCGAGAAATCGATTTCATTATTGAACTAGTCCCTGGCACGAAGCCTATCTCCATGGCACCATATAGAATGGCGCCAGCCGAGTTGAGAGAATTGCAGAAACAGCTCGAGGAGTTATTGGATAAGGGCTTTATTTGCCCGAGCGTGTCACCCTGGGGAGCTCCAGTTCTTTTTGTGAAAAAGAAAGATGAGAGCTTGCGGTTGTGCATCGACTATCGCCAATTGAATAGGGTGACCATCAAGAACAAATATCTTCTCCCAAGGATTGATGACTTGTTTGATCAGTTGAGGGGAGCGAGGTATTTTTCGAAGATTGATTTGCGCTCCGGGTATCATCAGCTGAGGATCAGGGAGGAGGATGTGCCTAAGACAGCATTCAGAACCCGCTATGGACATTATGAGTTCCTTGTGATGCCATTTGGTGTGACTAATACACCGGCAATGTTCATGGACCTGATGCAGAGGGTTTTTAGGCAGTATCTGGATAAGTTTGTCATCGTCTTCATTGATGACATATTGGTGTATTCCAAGACTCGGGCTGAGCATGAGGAACACTTTAGAGTGACTTTGCAAACTCTAAGAGAGCATAGGCTATATGCAAAGCTGAGCAAGTGCGAGTTTTGGATCACCGAAGTGAAGTTCTTAGGTCATGTGGTGAGTTCTGAGGGGATTTCAGTTGATCCGTCTAAGGCTGAAGCCATTATCAATTGGCCTAGGCGTACCACAGTGACCGAGATCAGAAGCTTTCTTGGGTTAGCTGGTTACTATAGGAGATTCATTCAGGGATTCTCCAAGATAGCTACGCCTATGACTAGGCTCACCCAGAAAGATGTGTCATTTGTATGGACCGAGGAGTGTGAGAATGCCTTTTTAGAGCTGAAGAAAAGATTGACATCTACGCCAGTGTTGATTTTGCCAGAGCCTGATCAGGAGTTGGTTATCTATACTGATGCCTCTCGTATCGGCTTTGGTTGCATGTTGATGCAGAAGGATAGGGTCATTGCTTATGCATCGAGGCAGTTGAAGGTGCATGAAAAGAACTACCTTGTTCATGACTTAGAACTGGCCGCAATGGTTTTTGCTTTGAAGATTTGGAGGCATTATCTCTATGGTGAGAGATTCACTTTGTATTCTGACCATAAGAGCCTCAAGTACTTGTTCTCTCAGAAGGAATTGAACATGAGGCAGAGAAGGTGGTTAGAGCTCCTCAAAGACTATGATTTTACATTGGAATACCACCCAGGTAAAGCCAATGTAGTGGCTGATGCGTTGAGCAGGAAGCGGGTAGAGGCAGTTATGGTAGCACGCCAGATGTCTCATGAGTGAAGACTACTTGAGGCGGCTACGGTTATGAGTATATGTGCTACCCCTTCATATCAGATTGTGATATGTGCTCAAATGAAAGCTCAGCCTACACAAGTCCAGGAGGTAATTGACCAACAGAGACTTGACGTTGATTATGGGATGTACAAGTCTTGGGCTGAGAGCAGTGATTTTACTGATTGGCACTTGTCATCTGATGGTGCCTTGAGATTTAGGGGACGTTTATGGGTTCCCGCAGATCCACGACTTAGACAGAGTGTTCTCCAAGAGGCTCACAGATCTCATTATGCTATTCATCCTGGCGGAACCAAGATGTATCATGATATGAAAAAAATGTATTGGTGGCCCGACATGAAGAGAGAGATAGCTCAATTCATTCAGAGGTGTGAGATCTGTCAAAGAGTTAAAGCTGAGCATCAGAGGCCTGGAGGGCAGATGCAACCGCTTGCCATTCTTGAGTGGAAATGGGAGCACGTCACTATGGACTTTGTTGTGGGATTACCCAACACCCCGAGGAGACATAATGCTGTTTGGGTTATTATTGATCGCTTGACCAAGTCCGCTTACTTTCTACCGGTGAACACTAGGGATTCTATGGACAAGCTGAGCAGACTCTATATGCGGGAGATAGTCAGATTACATGGAGTGCCAGTTTCGATTGTGTCAGATAGGGATCTGAGGTTTACATCGGTATACTGGCAGGGGTTGCAGAGGCAGCTCGGCACTAAACTAGATCTCAGTACCGCTTTTCACCCTCACACGGATGGCCAGTCTGAGAGGTTGATATCGATTTTGGAGGATAGGCTTCGAGTTTGTGTCCTTGAGTCCAGTGGTAACTGAGAGGAGTACATACATCTGTGTGAGTTCGCGTTCAACAATAGCTATCAGTCCAGTATTGGCATGGCTCCTTTTGAGGCATTGTATGGTCGACCATGTAGATCTCCGGTCTGTTGGATGGAGGTAGGGGATATTGCAGTGATGGGACCAGAGTTTGTACAAGAACACACAAAGAAGATTAAGATGATCAAGCATAATATGAAGGTAGCCCAAGACAGGCAGAAGAGTTACGCTGATGCCAAGCGGAAGACCGTAGAGTTCGAGGTGGGTGACCAAGTTTTATTGAAGGTCTCACCTCAGAAGGGCCAGACGAGATTTGGGATAAAAGGCAAGCTCGCTCCTAGATTTATTGGGCCGTTCGAGGTTTTAGAACGAATTGGCCTCATCGCTTACCGATTAGCCTTGCCACCTCAGTTAGCAGCAGTCCAAAATGTCTTTCATGTGTCAATGTTGAGAGTGTACAAGAGTGATTTTGATCACGTCTTGGACTGGAGGAACATTGAACTGAGGCAGGATGGGACTTATGATGAGGAACCTATTCAGATACTTGACCGAAAGGTCCAGAGGTTCCGTAACCGCGAGATTCTGATGGTTAAGGTGAGATGGCAGTTCCATGGCGAGAAGCAGGTTACTTGGGAGCGTGAGGACTACATGATGGAGCACTTTGCCGAGTTTATGGGATTAGGTAATTTCTTAACCTAAAAACTTTGAGGACGAAGTTCTTTCTAAGGTGGGTGTGATGTGACGCCCCGAAAATTATTTCATCTAGCCCATAACCCAATTGCACTTTGCCCAAACTCTATGCGCTGCCTTGATATGTTTGGTGTTTGTTTGATGGTTGTTTAATGTTTGTATAGTTGATGCTTGATAATGTATATAAATATGTGTATCATAAATTATATATGAGTCATGTTAAATTAAAGTATAATGCATATGTTATTATTTATGCATGGGCCCATTAAACCATGAATTGATATGAGTTAGGATTGATTGAATAAAAGGATAAATGAGAATGAAAATTTGGTGTATTAAATGGATTGGACATTTAAAATACATGGAAGCATGAAATTGGTTAAAGTACATGTGGTTGGTATGGGTAGTATGAGACCAACACATGTGAAGGTTGGTGCATGAAAGTGGACAAGTGTCCCATGCCCTCAAGGAAGTGCTAGAATGAGTGGAGGGAATCAAGGAGAGAATCAAGGAGGGAATCAAGGAAGTGCTAGAAAGAGGTGAGTGGAGAGAAAGGAAAAAAGAAGAGAAAGAAGGAGGGAGTTGCAGGAGGAAGATCGCTGCGACGTTTTCGTCAAAGACCTGGATCTTTGGGATATATGGTCAGATTGAGCACAAAATTTTTCAGCAAGTTCGTAGCTTATGGTTATTCATTCTGGTCGGTGGAGATCTTGATCAGAGGTTTCGTCTAAGAGATCTAACCTCTCAAACAAAGTTGGTCGGAAAGTCTAGATTTCTCGCGCCGTTTCGCTCAAACTTCTAGATCTCCTTAATATACCATTGGATGAATATAAAATTTGGGTATGTAGTGTACAACTGATATTTCTACATTCTGCACGGTGGAGATGTTGATTTGAGGTTTCGTATGAGAGATCTAACCTCTCAAACAAAGCTGGTCGGAAAGTCTAGATTTCTCGTGCCGTTTCTCTCAAACTTGTAGATCTCCTCAATATACCGTTGGATGGATATCCAATTTGGGTATGTAGTTTATAACTGATATTTCTGTATTCTGCACGGTGGAGATGTTTATGTATTAAGTATGTTGTGTGATATAAGCATCTGAGTTTGAGTATTTGCAGCAGGAAAGGAGATATTGTCTGATTAAAGACTTGTTCATCAAATATACTTATCTTTTCGGTCCACCGTTGGATTGGGCTGATATTTGGACAGAAGGTTTGTTTCTTCAAATAATTCAATCTGTACGGTTGATTTTGTGATTACATATTTCTGTTGGTAGATTGATACATCTGAACAGAATATTAAATGAAGAATTGGTAGGGTTGCTTGTATTAGACCTAAATTTAGAATATGAACTTAGACCTTTCCAAATAGCTGGCATGTCAACTATGTTGACCTAGTTGGCATTGATGATGAACCCATGATGCAAAATCAGTGATATACATGGCTGAACATGGTGACCTAGTGTAAATCGGCAATATGGCCTAAGTATGAAAATTTTCATATTTTGGGGCTTTTGATGCTTTTGGCCTAGAATCAATGAATTGATGCAACTTATGTTTAATTAAGCATGATTAGGGTTGATTATGCTACTGATTTGGTGGTTGTGACCATATCATGGGTTAGGCCTACTTGTGATCAAGTGACCCAATTTGGGCATGTTTATGCCTAAGGACTTGAAAATCAGTATTTTTGATTAATAGAATGGTTTATAAATGAGAACTATGCATTAGAGGCCTAAGTCATGTGATTTGAGTTGAATGATGGGATTAGATGGGATTTAGGCCTATTGTTTATATGTGGGCTGATTTAGGGTTGATGTGTAATGTCTATGTGATTGAGCATAGAAATTGATGTATGGTAGGATATTGATGTATGTTTCAGGATCTTGATTGGGTTGATTCGGTTTGGTGGTCGTGTGTGGTTAAATACTCTCGCGAGGCTTGGTTGTGAGTAGACTTCGTTTATGATTATATCTTTTATGTCATCATATCACTTATATATATTGTATGTTGAAAGCATGAATGTGTTCTAATGTTTTGAATGATGCATTGATTTGAGAAAACCTTATGACTTTGGTTGGGCCCATCTATCTGGCTAATAGGGGGGCTTAACCTTGTCATAGGAGGGTTTTAGGAAAGGGAATGATTGGGGTCAACGGTACGGTGAAATAGACGTGCACTAGTAACCCAAAATAAACATGATTGGGGTCAACGGTACGGTGAAATAGACGTGCACTAGTAACCCAATGCATGTGGAATGTGGATCCAAATTGATAAGCTTTTACTTGCATCGAACTTATTATAAATGCTTGATATCTATATGTTATGAGCTTTTAATCATGCTACACATTGACATGCATACATGATATTTATTGATGAGTATTGATAGCATATTTGAATTCTATTCACTGGGCACCGTTGGCTCACCCTCATTTTCCTCTTTCAGGTCCTTCTGTCCCGAGTAAGGGCAAAGGAGTAGTTATATCTTGAGGGCCTTGCCTGCGAGAGAATCCAAAGCCTCGATGTGAGTTGAGAGGCATTTTGATTGAACTGTGTTTTAAATTATGAAGTATTATATTTTGGATTATGTAATTATAATACTTACCACATTGTGGTATGGGTGAGTTGAGACTTGTTAGATAGACCATGTGGGTATATGACGGTTTTTATTTGTACCCACAATTTTGAACTTTATGTGTATGTCAATTTTAATGGACTGTAGGGATTATGATTTTATTTATGGTTCATTTTTATGGATTATCTCTTGTCTTTGATGATTAATACGGTGGGTAGTTTTGTTTAGTACCTTTTGATATTATGTCGTTGTTTGAGATAAGGCTCGTAGGGTCTCAACTACCTCACGGGAGTTGAGGAATGGTCGGAGATGCCTACGCCGGGCGTCCCACCCCGGCATTCCGCACGCCATTCCCTGCGGGGTTGGTGGTCTGGGGTGCGGGGTCGCCACAATTTTGTCTGCAAGCACGCCGCTCCCCAAGGGAGCGCGCTCCTAGTGTTCAAACTTTTTTTTTAAGTTTTTACACCCTAAGTGCCTTGTTTAGGGTCTCGGGGTTCCTACAACACTGGGATACAATTAAATATTATATTTTATGGCCATATATATATATATATATATATATATATATATATATATATATATGCGTATAAATACGTCTAACAATATATATAAGTTAACGTAAAAGTCTGATTACAGGTATTGGGTGTTGCAAGCATAATCTTTACGAGTTGCTGACTGCAGAAAGTGCAATAAACAACCTACCTATGGCTCTTACTACCAGTGACACCATTTCAACACCTCCAGTGACTTGGCATGGGTGTTTTGGACATCCATCTTTAAAAATAATAAAATCTCTTGCTCATTATGATCTTGTGTCGTTTTCAAAATCTTTCCCTTTGGATTTTATGTGTGAATATTGTTCTTGTAATAAAAGTCAACATCTCCCATTTGCTAAATCAACCACTTGATTGAGTTTATACAAACATTTGGGGATGTCCCTCTCTTGTTCAATCTGTTGATGGTTTTTATTATTATGTCATCTATGTTGATCACTTTTTAAAATATATTTGGCTTTATCCTTTAGATCTCATAGATGATGTGTTTACTATCTTTCGTCAATTTAAGGTTGTGGTGGAAAAAATTTTAAACATTCTATTATTTTTTGTTTACTCGAAGGTGGAGAATATATTACTTTAAAAGATTTTTTTTTAAGCACAATGGGTATTCAACATCTAAAAACATCACCACACACACCTCAATATGATGGTACTGTTGAAAGATGTCATGTACACATACTAGACATTGTTCTTTATCAAACTAAACTTCTTCCTAAATTTTGGTCTGATGATTTCAAACAACTGTCTACTTAATAATAAATTGGCTTCCCACTCCCATCATAATTTTTCTTGCCCTTATGAAAATTATTTAACAACACACCAAATTACAATAAATAAAAAGTTTTTGGATGTTTGTGCTTTCCATAGTTAAAACTACATAATTCCAATGAACTTTAACTAATTAAATGTTCTCCATGTATTTTTCTTGGCCATTCACTTAATCAAAGTGCATATTTTTGTTTGGAAATTCAAACTATTAAAATTTACACTTCTCGATCGTCATGTTCAATTTGTAGAAACTGAATTTTCATTTTCATTTTGAGCATTATTGTGAGTTACTACCTAGGTTGAGAGATTATTCAAAAAAAAAAAGAAAATAGAGTGTGTGTGAGTGAGTGAATGTGTGTGTTAGAAAAGATTTCACATTGGTGGGCTATGAGTACTTTAGGTGCCTTAAAGACCCTTGGTGATTGCTCATTTTTTTAGCATCATCCGTGGGTTCCTACTTAGGTTGAGAGGTTATTCAAAAAAAAAAACTTTCTCCAATAATTTCTCTAACTATGCACTTGATTGACAGCCTTCTACCACTGTGTTTTCATCACCAAACACGTGTCTGCCCACCAATGTGCAACTCACACCAGCGGCAACTGTCACAACAACTCCGTTGTAAACTCTGTCTTGACCTCTCACAGCCTCATTGTTGTCTGTCTACCAGGTCAGGTAACTTTGTTCCTACTTCCTCTTCTTCCATTCATGTCTATTCCTCTATTCATTTATCTAATTCTTGTGATGCAGATGTTACCCCACTCAATTTCCTTTCATCACCTTCGGTTCCTGCTTTACCAACAAATTCAACCCATCCAATTTCATAACCTCGCTCTCATACCATGATCGCTCCTTCAAAAAATAACCTATTCAAACCTAAACTTTTTTTTATCAAACATGTACAAAACATCCTCTTCATGATTTTGTTGAACCTGATAGAAATTGAATTGAAAACAGAGAAATGGAAATGAGGAATGAAGAAATGAAGAAGGAAGAAAATACATAAGCAACTAAAGAACTACATTGTTATTTCATACATCAAAGATTTACAACTAGCTCATTATATAGAGCAAAGCTCTAAGCTAACTAACCAGTCATATTACAATTAACTACAGTAAATTAAATTTATTAACTCTGGTTAACATTTCCCCTCAAGCGCATGGTTGTGAAAAAACATCCATGAGCTTATAATATATCAATGAGTAGAAGAAACAACAGATCACCAATGACGACACATGTCTCAATTGCCCCTTTTTTCTTTTTTTTTTTGGAAATTGTTGGAGAAATCAACACCAGAATATCTGATCAACATGATCTTGAACAAGAAATCATAAATGCTGCTATTGTGACTCGAAGATGACCTCGTCATCAATGGACTTCTGATATCCATTATGTAACTAGGAAGGAAGCAACTAATCGTAGAGCACACCGTATTTCATAGAATTGGAAACCTTGATTGGATGAAGTCTCTTTTGGATTAAAACTAGAAAGGGAATCAAAAGTTGAGAAGAAAAGCAAAGAATGAGAGATTTAGGGAATAACAAGAGAAGGAAGAGAGTGAAATTTTAGATAAAGGTAGAGATTAGATGCTTGGTGAGAAGAGTTGAAAGTAAGAAATCAGATGGGTTGTATGTTTGACAGAGAGTTGAATCATCAAAAAATAGAATCGGATGTGAAGGAGAAGGAAGATATACCTGTGCAACATTTGCAATGAATATGGTTAAAGATCTGGCAGTAATTAGAGAAGAATGAGAGAAAAATGATCAATTGAGAAGAGGAATTGAGGAAACACAAGAAAGAAAGAAAAAAATCTGATGTGAAGGAATTTTGATTGATTTTTTTAAGAGGATTTGATAAAGATTTTTGTTGTAGAAATTTTAATGAGAAGAATAAGAAGATCAAAGAACACCTAGAAATTGTTTTGTTGCAAAAATTTTGATTTGTTGCAGAGATTTTGATGCCCCTTTTTTTTTTTTTTTGTTTCTTGCAAAAATGGAAAGATTGGACATCAGATCAGAATTTGAAAGAAGTGGATCTGAGAGGAAGATGATGAGTGGATGGAGAGATGGACATTCCTTAGAAGAAGAAGATGTTGGAGAAGATGAAACAGAGATTTGAATTGATCCCATCGGAAAGTACCAAGAGAAATCTGATCTTCAGCTTGAGAGGATTGATGTCTACTACTTCTAACTAAATGTGGCATTCTTCTTACTCAACACAAGTACATTCGATACTTACTAGAATGAACAAACATGGCTAGTGCTAAAGAATGCACCACACCTATGTCTTATACTCTGTCATTTCAACTAAATGACGGTTCTCCACCAACAGATACCACATCGTTTCGCCAGGTCATTGGTGCTCTCCTTTATCTCACTCACTCGGCCTGACATCTCTTATGCGATTAACAAGTTGGCCCAATTCATGCACTCTCTCATCAAGACTCATAGGTCTGGGACCAAATGGCTTCTGCACTTCTTAAAATATACATTACATCATGGTTTTTTTCTTATATGTCACCAACAACTTTGCGCTAGTGCCTTCACAAATGTTGATTGGGCAGGTAATCATGATGATCGCACATCCACCTTAACACTCATTGTTTATTTAGGTGGTAATGCAATTTCATGGTGTTCAAAGAAGCAAAAGTTTGTTGCTCGATCATCAAATGAAGTGGAATATCAGGCTCTTGCATCTTGTGCTCCTGAAATACTTTTGGTTAAAAATCTACCACGTGAGTTACAATATGTCAACTATCAATTGACTCCATAGATTTTTTTGATAACATTGGTGCAACGTATCTCTTGATCGCATTTTACTCCTGGATGAAGTATATTTCTATTGACTACCATTTTGCTCGTGATCATGTGGCTTGAGGATCAATTATCGTATCTCATATTTCATTGAAAGACCAACTTGTCGATGCTCCCATGAAGCCCTTACCATCCATCACTTTTCATTAATTATTCTCCAAGATCAGTGTCTCCAATGGGAGAGCACCGTGTTGCAGGGGCATGTTAGAGCATGTCCATTATATGAAGCCACATCAGCAGTAACTTAACAGATCTAAGGAAGATTCAAATAATTCTTTCATTGACTCGATCTCTTCACAAATCTCTCCCCAAGCTTCAATTGCCAATTATCTCACATCTAACATAAATAATTCAAACACAACAACATCACCAGATTTGATTCTTATTTTATCTTCAAAGATGTGCCTCAGTTAGTTGCCACAAAACAATTCAAAATTTGATTTTTAAATTTCCCTCTAGTTAGGATTATTTGTAACGCCATACAACTTACTTGTATATATATATATATATTCACTCAAATTTGATAATGTACAACCTTATCCTATATGAGGATAACTAGAAGAGAGATAGAAGAAGAAAAATATCAATTATGTAAATGGAGAACATGCAAATGTCAATAATGAGATTTGAACCCAAGCCCTCTTGCAAAATCAAGGCTTTAGTACCATGTTAGAAACCACTAACCTAAAAACTATAGTTGTCAAATAAGAGTCTAACAATGCATATCAAGCTATCATCAACATTATTGACCTAAGCTATATAACATGGGCAACATAAGAATGATCAAGTTGACCTTTGATAAGAGATTTAGTGTTATTTCGTCTCATAGTTTGACAATAATAATTGCTACTTGTTAATTGTAAAAGTTATTCCATCATATAGTTTGATGATAATACTTACTTCTTATTAATTGTAAAAGTTGTACTTTTAGACTACATATACTCACTAATCTTATTTAAAAAACTTTTAGTTTAAGCATAAACATATGTAATGCATGTTCATGGAATTTTTTTTGATAAACTCCATCTTTTATTTAAACTTGATGTTGAAGAAGGCGATAGGGCCGGGGGACCAAGAGAAATTGTATTTATTCTTAAAGTTGTTGTCACGACCCCCCTCCGTAGGGTGAAGTCACGACCGACACAAAATACTATATACGCCATACATAAACGTATATGATACCCTGTCAGCCTTTGTTCTTAATAACATACATAAAAATCACTTAAATTTTTTGGTGGAACCTCCCCATAAATTTGAGGTTCCACATACACCTGATAGTCATCAAACACTCAATCCATTTCTCATCCACAAATCCAAAGACATGAACCAATCCATACATACATGACATCAAATCATAATCTCATAGATCTCCTCATATCATACATATGTATCAAATCAATAATCACTTATAACATACCCATATCACCCATATGTCTATACATTCCATTATTATCATATTCTCAAATACAACTTAGTAAACATGTTATACATATCATAGTGTTATATATATATATACAAAATATTGAAATATGAAAAACAAACTCCTACTCATACATACAACAGAAGATATGCGGCAAGCACAAATCAACCCTCTGTAGCCTTGCCCTTGCCCTTGTAGTCACCAATTGTAATAAAAAGAGAGTGAGGTGAGCTATAACAAGCTCAACGAGTAATCTATCAATAACATTATATATGCATTCATAATCAAAACATGAAACTAAAAATATCATAAACCCAATATGCAAATAAAATGTAAATATCCATACATGATTGAAATACAATTTTACGCTACTCTATACATATCATACAATGCATAAAGTAAAGAAAGCAAATCCTCACCATCTATGGTACATGAGCGCATCTTTCCTCTTAATGCATATTCGAAGAACATCTGTCTCATCTGACCAGACCCACAGATCATTCTAAGGCCTCATCTACAGATTTACCCCAATGGAATGACCACATACCTTACTTACTCTAGTAAGCCTAGATATGTTCGATGTTCAAATCAAAGTTTAATGCATTCATAACACAATGCAATTCATCATGCTTTCATTTCATAAAACAGGATTTATTTAAATACAATGCCACACATAAAACCAAATTACAAAATACTCAGAATATGCTGGTATAAGACCTTACACCAACAAACTTTTCTCTACACACAACACAAAGCTCAACTACACCTCAATGGCACAAAATGCTCACATGGCACAACACAACACCTCACTTGCACTTGCTGTCCAAGTCACCAATTCCTTCTCAGCAATTTCACATTGCCAATTCATTCCAAATCAATTTTCAATCACAATCCATATCTACAATACATCGAAACATCATAGAATATGCTCTTCAAACCCACAGCTAGGTTGAAGAACAACACATTCAACCATGAAAAGTTATGAATTTTACCATTAATTTACTCCAAATTAAACAAGGAATCATTTACCTATGATTTCTCATGTAAATCACACAATTTCAGCTCAAAACTCACTTTTCCAAGCTTCCAATCTAGCCATAAAAATCATCCATATTTCACATATGTTAAACAACTTGATGAGAGGAGTTCAAATTCATGAATTTTAGCTAGAAATAACTAATCCTTACCTTGGATTTTGGTTGCCCTAGCTCATTCCCGTTCTTCTTTTTTGTTGATCTAGTTTCTTCCAGCTCCAGCAAGTGAAAATGTGCTAGAAATGTTGAGAAATGGCGTTAAAACCATTGCAAACAGCTACACCAACCGTCTTGAAAAAAATGTTAGGCCCACAGAGAAACACATTTCTCTTTCAAGGAACGCATTTCCTACTACCCAGAAATCAAAATTCTTTTGAAAATTCCATGAGAAGCGCACTTGTAATACCCCAAGTTTGTTAGAAATTAACTCTAGTTAATGAACTATAGTTAAACCACATATTACAATATAATATTACTTGACTATGTCTTTGGATTATATATGTGGTATTGTGATGTGTGATTAAGTGTTATTAATATAGTCAAGGTAATAATAATAATCAATTAATAATAATCATGGGTATATTAACCTATAGTAATCTTATAGAATAAATAAGGTAATTTGAGATAATAACCTTATTTGATAACTAAGATTAATTAAAAGGGAATAGTACCCACATGTAGGAAATAAGGTTGATTAAATTGAGGAAATTACTTTATTATATTAATACGAAAAATAATAACCTTATTATACGAATAAAGTGAATTAATTAAGATAATAACCTTACAGGATAAATAAAGTTAATTAATTAGAAATAATAACCTTATTGGACAAATAAGGTGAGTTAAGGTGCTTAATTGATGAAATTACAAATTAAATTTACTAAGGTGAATTAATGGATTAATGAATTATTAAACATTATAAGGTATGAGAACATTGAATTATATATATAGAATTAGTAATTATTATTGGATTATGATTAAATAATGTGGAACATGTTTATTAATTGGTACACACTATATTTTCATAATTAGACATGTGGATGTGCCATAATTGGAGATATTAAATATACACGTGGGTACACATTGATTAATATCTGGGTATGTATATATATATAGGCATATATATTATTTGAATTAATATATGGTGTTGGTCCAGAATTTGACCAACACCGAATTAATTGGTTTGTTGAGGAGACGAGCTAACCTGAGACCGTGAGTCACTAAAATCTGAGACAGTACGAACAAAATAAAAAAGGCTCTCGTAAGGAACACCGGTGTGGTGTCGGCCAAAGATCCTCCAATGCCTAAGTCAGTGCTTCTTTCAATAAGAAATCTTGCAAAAGATTTAGGGTGGGTAGTTTTTCATACCTTTTCAAGGGGGATAATGGGCTATTTATAGAGGAGGTCATCTGACCGAAGTAGCTAGCTGCCCCTTAGGCATGTGCCACGTGTCGATCCCCGATTAGTTGATAGTAGGCATGATGAGCTTTCAAGCTCATCTGCTCCGGGATTGTAGGTTTCCCTCTCCCAGATGAAGTAGGTCTCATCCCAAGCTGCGGATTGTAGTTTATCCTTGATTTGTCATAATTGTCGTATACGTTTCTATCTTGAATATCTCGGGATCCTCTTTGTGTTGTACTAGAAAGCATTTACATTGGGATCGACCTCGGCGTCGTTTCCTTATTAAACCGAGGTGTCCAACATCCGAACTATCGATGACCAAATATCCTAAAATTCTACACCGGATCTCTTCTTGACTTGATTGGCGTGGGTCGAGCTATCGTTCCTTGGATGGTCTGACTTTCTATTTGTCATGTTCGGGATACACAATGGGACGATAGCTCAATCAGGCCGAGCTACCGTCATTTAGTGTTTCTCGCTCTTTTTGGTCGTCGGACCAGGGCGTTGCTTATTTTGACCCGAACATCGCCAGTTCAGCATCTAAACGGACCTGTCTGCCAGCTCGGTCAGCTCATGGCGTGCCAAGCTAGTAGTCCCACATTTACCCCCCAAGCCTCCTTGCTTCATTTGAAGCTTGGAGGATTTTCTTATTTTCGTGACCTCAGTCTCAATCCACGTGGCAATAGGTTCACGTGTCGCAGATCATTATCAAGATTTGTGTTAGTCTGCTACGACAGTAAGACGCAATGTTTCGACTGCTCGGCTTATCATCCTTGAATTTCCTCGGGATGCACACTCTCGATATCCGATGAACGGGGTTGGCCTAGGTCCCGCTATATATAGGGACCCCGACCATTTGCAATTCACTCAAAAATTTTCTCTGCTTTAGCTTGGTATTTTTCCTTCTTGACCATTTGTTTCCTTTCTTCGTTTTATAGATCGGCTTAGTTTTTTAGGATGTCTTTTCTCAGACGATTTCTATCCGACCTGAGGTGATCCTCTTCTGAGGATTCTAACCCCAAGTTGTCACCTCGTCTCGTCGAGACAATGGCATGTCCCTCCTTTCTGACCCGACAGAAGAAGATAACTCATTTGGTGACGTTGAGGTCCTAACTAGGGATCGAGCTGCTCCTTTCTCGTAGCATCAACACCGAGGTGAGCTGATGTGGGAGCAACTGAGCACCTCAGGGCACTGAGCTGAGCAGAATCTCCTGGCCCCCGAGTGGGATTCCTTCGATAATGATGAGGCCGAGGAGGGGAGTGACCAAAATGTGGAATTTTTCATAAACTTGGTTCGCTTGTCAGTCTCCTCGATAAAAATGCGGTTTCAGACTGCGAAGACGTGTCGAGCCGACCTAAGGAGGGTGGGGTCGTCTTCCATATTGATTGGTTCAAATATGGGGTGAGTTTGCCGTTCCCGAAAGTTGTGTGTCGATTTTTGGCCGACCAGGGAGTTTTCCCAGGTCAGCTCAGCCCTAATGTTTGGAAAGCCTTCCTGAGCTGCATGGTGCTCTGAAAAGAGAAGAAGTGGTCGAACTACACTTTCGCCGACTTCAAGCTAAATTATCAGCCAAAGCTTCATCCTGGCTTCTTAGGCTGGTATTACGCAGCCAAATGGCCCGACCCAGCTAGGTGACCTCCATTGATAACCAAAAACCCCACCTCGAACAAAGATTAGAAGGATGTCTGGTTCTTTGTTTTAGGGAATTGGGCCAAGGTGGTTGGCGTCGTACCAACGAGCTACACGTACCCAGGTACTGAGCTGACTTGCCTTCCTCGTCGTCTTCCATCGTGCAATTCATTGGGATAGCCTTTACAAAACTGGCGGCGCCGACCTAACGAAGTTCGAGGAGATCTACCAGATTCCCTTCGCGGAACGTCGGTATGTAGAGATTCTTACTTTATCTCGCCTTCTCTGAGCCGAGCTCATCCAGAAGAAGAAACTATTTTTCGGGTGTAAGTATCGAGATGACCTGTTATTTAATACTGCTATATGTTTTCTGTTATCTTGCTCACTAACTTATTGTATTTCATTTCAGCCTTTCCTGCAAACGTGATGGCTCGAACCAAGTCCAATTGACGTGCATTAAACTTGGACAAGCTCCGAGCTACCAGCGTTGGCGCTTCCGCTCCTGAGGCCGGCTCGGTAGCAGGCCTCTCAGCTTGGCCATCTGCCTCCCAGCTCGCAGCTCAGACCTGGGCAAGCTCTTATGCTCAACCATCCACCCCAACCCCCCGAATCTTTGTGGCCATCCCCTCTATTGGGTCGCAGGATGCCTCAACTCGGCGCAAAGGAAAGTCCAAGGTCGTTGACCCTCTTGCAGCACGGTTGGGGAAGCGCCTACGGGACCTCGACCCTTTCTTCACTAGTGTGGAAGGCCTTGACCTTACGCACGGGGGATTTCTGGTCGGTGTCCCTCATCATCAGGTCGAGCTAGCCAAGGATGACGATCTTGGAGAGAGTCATTCGAAGGCGATCTCCCGAACTGTTGAAGTAATCTTCCTTGTTTCCCTTATTGCTTAATTTCCTCGTGTTTTTTCGTAGATTTTCTAATTGTGTTGAATTGTTTGTAGGGTGTTTTCCATGCGATTCTCGATCTCAGGAAGTCTGAGGACCTCTTGACAGCAGCCCGACTTGCCACCCACAAAGTTCGGGAGGAAATGGCTCAACAGACAGGCGGCCAAAGCTCGAGCTACGAAAGCCAATGCCGACCTTTCATAGCTCCGCCGCGAGTTTGAGCACGTTACCTCTGAAAATGACGTGCTCCAGGCCAAGCTTGCGGCCAAAGACAATGAGATGGTGAATGCATGGGCTGAGAAGCGGCGCCAGGCTATTGATGATTTCAAGGCGTTCGAGGAGTACCAGGGGGCTCTTCGTTCTGAGTACGTGGACGGCCAAGTCGACATGCGTTTCGATTTTGGCAAGTACTTCGGCGAAAAGGTCGACATGGTGGCCTTTAAAACGTTTATGGCTGAGAAAAATGATGAGGGCAAGACCGGGGAAGGGGAGATCGACGACCGAGCTGACGTTGCTGAAGTCAAGGAGGTCGGCGAGATGGTCGAGGGACAAGTCGGTGGGAATGAGGATAACCAGGAAGTCGATGGTGGTGATGGTCGCATCGATGATCTTAGTTCCTCTCTTGCTGTTTAAGTTTTTTGTATTGATGTATGTTATAGGCTCGCACGCCGAGCTATACCTTTTTAATACAATTGATCCTTTTTCAACACTATAGTGTTTTTTTATTTTTATTAGCTCGGCTCGAATGTGTTTCTCTCTTTTGTGGACCTCTTTTGTCACTCGGCTCGGACCTTCTTCTATTATCAAATTGTCATCCATAATGTTTTTAGTCAGCTCGGCCAACATCTTTCTCTTATCATGTTGGGCTGGTCCGTGGACTTAGCCAATATTTTGAATGTTTTTCGTTATTGAGTTCAGGTCTTCTTCTCTACTGAACTGACATTTGTAGGATCTTATCAGCTTGGCTATCATCCTAATTTCTACTTGCTAAGCTGGCTTTTGGACTTAGTCATTATTTTGAAAGTTTATGTGATGCTGGGGTTACTTTTTTACATCCTGACGATTACCTGACCTATTTGGTCTGGGCTCCGAGGTACTTTAGGGCCCTGCCCTAATTCTCGGAGATAACCCGAGTTTCCAAGCTCGGACCCCGAGGTTTTGGTTTTTCCTCGTCATAATCAAAACTTATCAGTTCGAACCACTAGGATTTTATGAGGCCTGGGCCTTCTTCTCGGCGTAACCTGACCTGTTTGGTCTGGGCTCTGAGGTATTTTTAGGGTCCTACCCGTCTTCTTGGCCATGATCCAAGCTTTTAAGCTCGGACCCCGAGGTTTTAATGTCTCCTCGGCGATAATCCGAACTTCTCAGTTCATACCCCAAGGATTTTATGAGGTCTAGGCCTCCTTCCCGAGACTTATCCCAAGGCATTAACCATTTCCCTATCCATCACTGTTCGTCGCTCGAAGAACATGTTTGCACAAGTTGTTGAAAACCAGACTACTTTTCTTTACTGATGTGCCAAATACATTATTTGCATAAATAAAAAAGACATCACTGCTATGCTATTTTTGCTATGTTACTTCTGCTATGTTACTCCTACTTGTTGTGCAACTGCTACTGGTAGTAGAACTTCAAATGCTCTGCATTCCAAGGCTTTCCTATCTTCCTCCCATCTAGGTCTTCCAGCTCATATACGCCTGTTCTGGTTGCGACGACTTTATACAGCCCTTCCCAGTTGGGGTCGAATGTTCCGGTTCCTGGTTATTTGGTGTTTTGCATCACCTTTCTCAATACTAAGTCACCTACTTTAAATCTTCGAGGTCGGACTTTAGAGTTATAGTATGTCGAGATTCTCCTTTGGTAAGCGGCTAACCTGACCTGAGATTGTTCTCTCTTTTCTTCTAACAGATCGAGCTCGGCCTCTTGAGCCTAGGAGTTCTTCATCTCATCAAAATGAGATGTTCGCAGGGTTGGGATTTCGAGCTCTATTGGGATTACTGCTTCCATTCCGAAGGCTAGGGAAAACGATGATTCTCCTGTCATTGTCCTCGAGGTCGTCCTGTATGACCATAAGACTTTTTTAAGATTTTCGGCCCACGTGCCCTTCTTCTTTACAATTTTTTCCTTCAACGTATGTTTAATGATCTTGTTAACGGCCTCCACCTGCCCATTTGCTTGAGGGTGAGCTGGTGTTGAGAAGAAGTGGCGAATCCTGAGCTTATCACAAAATGAGCTAAACTTTGAATTATCGAACTATTTTTTGTTGTCTGACACTATGGCATATGTTACACCGAACCGACATATGATCGATTGCCTGATGACCTTCGTGGTCTTTTGCTCTATTATTTGAGCTAACGGTTCTGCTTCGGCCCATTTGGTGAAGTAGTTCACTGCTATGATAGCAAACCTCACTTGACCTTTGTAGATTGACAGGGTCCCGATTAGGTCTACCCCCCACTGAGCGAAAGGCCACGGGCTTTGAATTGGAGTTAAATTTTCTGGAGAGGCTCTTATAAGTGTGGCATGTCACTGGCAGCTATCGCAGCTCCTCGCATTTTTCAATGTGACGCGGCTAATGGTTAGCTAGTAGTACCCTAGACGGAGTACTTTATAAGCTAGAGTTCTCCCTCCTGAGTGATTCCCGCATACTCCTGAGTGTACTTCATCCAAGACGAGCTGAGCTTGCTCTTCCCGTAAACTCTTATGGTATGGTGAGTTGTAGCTACGTCAGTATAGCTTGTTATTGATCATCACATATCTTGCTCCCTGCCGGTGTATTTTCCTGGCCGCCACTTTGTCCTCCAGGAGCTCTCCTATTTTCAAAAATGCCATAATTGGATCGATCCAGGAAGAGCTGACCTCAGCAAGGACGACCTGAGCTCCTTCCTTTATGCTCCTGGTATGTAGGTATTCGACTGGTATTTGGAGGACGAGCTCATCCTCGGATGATGAAGCGAGCTTTGAGAGAACGTCAGCTAGGGAATTGTCTGCTCGCAGGATTTGTATGACCTCATGTTCTTCAAACTTGGCCTGCAGCTGTTTCACCATTTGCAGGTAGGCTTGCATGCGATCGTCTTTCGCCTGATATTCATCTGTGACTTGGTTCGCTATAGCTGCGAATCAAAACATATCGCCACCTTGTGTACCCCCCAATTGATTGCCATCCGAAGTCCCGCTAGGAAGGCTTCATACTCTGATTCATTATTGGAAGCAGATAAGCCGTAACGAAGAGTTGCTAGGTGTTTTTCTCCTTTCGGAGAAACTAATACGATGCCAGCTTCGCTTCCCTGCTTGCATGATGAACCATCGACAAACAACTTCCACGTTAGCTTTAGCTAGGCATCAGTGTCATCCTTTTCCTTTTGTTCAAATGAGAACTCTTTTACAAAGCCTACTAGTGCTTGACCTTTGATTAAAGTTCTCAACTGGTACTCAATGTTAAATTCGCTAAGCTCAACAGACCACTTTTCCAATCTCCCAGAGGTCTCCGGTTTCTACAATACTTTCTGAAGTTGTTGTCGTGTGAGCACCACCACCGTATGCTCTTGGAAATATGGCCTGAGCTTCCGAGTCGAAGTGATCAAGGCGAGAGCGAGCTTTTCCATTTTGGTGTACCTTATTTCCTCGTCGAGGAGATATTTGTTAACATAGTAGATAGGCTTTTGAACACCTTGCTCTTCTCTGACCAAGGCAGAGCTCACAGCTGTATCCGAGATAAACAAGTAGATGAAGAACTTCTCTCCTGGAATCGGTTTGGATAATAACGGAGATGAGCTGAGTTAGGTCTTCAGCTCTTGGAAAGGCCGTTCGCATTCATCGTCCTATTCCACATGCTTCTTTTTAGTCAATTTGAAGAAGGGGAAGCATTTATCTGTGGACGTTGACACGAATTGGTTAAGTGCGGCGATATAACCCGCTAAGCATTGCACCTCTTTTATGATTCGCGGTGGTTTCATCTCTATAATAGCTCGGATCTTGTCCAGATTTGCTTCAATCCCTCTTTGGTTGACAAGAAAACCAAGGAATTTTTCCGTCGTAACCCCAAAGGTGCACTTGGTTGGGTTGAGTCTCATGTTGTAACGTAGAATGGTCTCAAATACATCTCTAAGGTCATCGAGATGAGCTACTGACCACATGCTCTTATTGAGCATGTCGTCGACATAAACCTTCATATTCGTCCCAATTTTATCCTTGAACACACGATTCACTAACCTCTGGTATGTAGCTCCGGCATTTTTCATCCGAAGAGCATAACTTTGTAGCAGTACAGACCTCGATCAGTAATGAACGAAGTCTTATCTTTATCTCGGTGGTACATCATGATCTGGTTGTACCCCGAGTATGCATCCATGAAACTGAGTAGCTCATGACCTGTTGTGGCATCGACTAGCTGATATATTCTCGGGAGAAGAAAGTTGTCCTTCGGGCATGCTTTCCCGTTCGCCTTTTTCACCATCACAACATTGGCTAGCCAATCTGGGTATGACACTTCCCAGCTGAACTGAGCTCGAATGAGCTTATCAACCTCTTATCTGAGGGCTTGGGCTCGTTCCACGCTCAAAGCTCTTCTTTTTTGTCTTGTCGACATCGCCCTATGATCCGTATTGAGACAGTAGATTACACTACAGGAGATGCCCGACATGTCATCATGAGACCAGGCAAAAATGTTTTTGAACTCCTTCAATACCTGGACAACTTGGTGAGTTAATTCAAAGCTCATACCTATCCCAACCTTGACCGTTTTAGACGTATCTTCGTTGATGGGGACCTCTTTCCACTCGTCTTGAGCTTCGAGCTTTGGACCATTTTTCCTCAGGTCTAGGTCGTGATTAGAGACGATGTCGACCTGCATGAGTTCCTTCTCAGAGGGTCAGAAGGTCGACCCTCCGGAGTTCTTGCTCTTCATCACCACTACATAACATTTTCTTGATTCTTTCTGGCTACCCCTCATTATACCTACCCCGAGCTCAACTAGGAACTTGAGTGCGAGGTGGTATGCAGATACCATAACTCTGAGTACATTGAGGAGAATTTGTCCCACAATAGCATTGTAGGTTGATGGTTATTTCACAACGACGAATTCTACTATGGTCGTAGTTCTGTGCTCCTCTTCTCCAACTGTGACTAGAAGATCGATCCTTCCCTCTAGCATTATTCCATCCCTTGTGAACCCGATTAATGGGACGTCGATCGGGGTGAGCTGAGTTGTCGTAAGTCCCAACTTCTCGAAGGCTAGCCAATAGAGGATATCGGTCGAGCTTCCATTATCGACTAGGACTCGATGGACTTTGTGGTTCACGACATCCATTGTCACCACCAAAGCATCGGCGTGAGGTCGACATCTGTCTCGAGCCTTTTCTTTTTATGAAGGTGATAGTGAAGTCAACTCTTCTCTGCTTCTCCGGTCGGATGGTCAGGTTCATGACGTCGGCACAGGCCTCTCTGACATAAGCCTTCAGAGCCCGATTTGATGTGGTGCCGAGGTCCCCTCCGAAAATCGTTCGGATCTCCCTCGGTTGATCATTTCTTCCTTGCTCAGGCGATCGAGCTTTTTCCTTATCCGAGCTCTTCACATAATTTTTAAAATGACCTCGACGGATTAGCACCACGATTTTCTTTTTGAGGTCATAGTACTAATGTGACGCCCCAAAAATTATTTCATTTAGCCTATTACCCAATTGCACTTTGCCCAAACTCTATGTGTTTGTCTTGATATGTTTGGTGTTTATTTGATGATTGTTTAATGTTTGTACATTTGATGCTTGATAATATATATAAATATGTGCATTATAAATTGTATATGGGTCATGTTAAATTAAAGTATAATGCATATGTTATTATTTATGCATGGGCCCATTAAACCATGAATTGATATGGGTTAGGATTGATTGAATAAAAGGACAAATGAGAATGAAAATTTGGTGTATTAGATGGATTGGACATTTAAAATACATGCAAGCATAAGATTGGTTAAAGTACATGTGGTTGGTATGGGTAGTATGAGACCAACACATGTCAAGTTGGTGCATGAGAATGGACAAGTGTCCCATGCCCTATTTCTCTTCTCCAATACATGTCAAGTTGGTGCATGAGACCAACACATGTCAAGTCGGTGCATGAGAGTGCACAAGTGTCCCATGCCAACTTCTCTTCTCCAAGGAAGTCCTAGAGAGTGAGATGAGTGGAGGGAAAGGAAAAAAGAAGAGAAAGGAAAGAAGAGAAAGAAAGAGGAAGTTGCTTTGAGGGAAGTCTAAACAACATTTTCATCAAAGTGTTCGATCTTGGTGATATATGGTCGGATTGATCTCCAACTTTGTCATAAGCTCATATCGTATGGTTATTCATTCTGGACAGTGGAGATCTTGATTGAGTTTTTTTCTGAGAGATATAACCTCCTAAACAAAGCTGGTTGGAAAGTCAAAATTTCTCGTGCAATTTAGATCAAACAGATGGATCTCCTAAACCTACCGTTGGATGGATATGATATTTCCTAGGATGGTTCACAACTAATATTTCTGAATTATGAACGGTTGAGATGTTGATGAGTCAAGTATTTAGTGTGGTATAGTCATATAAGTTCAAGTATTTGCAGCAGGAAAGGAGAAATTATCTGATTAGAGACTTGTTCATCAAAGAGGCCTATCTCTTCTGTCCACCATTGGATTGAGCTGATTTTTGGACAGAAGGTTTGATTCTTAACGTAATTCAATTTGTATGGTTGATTTTGTGATTAAATATCTCTGTTGACAACTTGATACATCTAAACGGAATATTAAATGGAAAATTGGTAGGGTTGTCTGTATTAGACCTAAATTTAGAATATGAACTTAGACATTTCCAAATAGCTTGTATGTCAACTATGTTGACCTAGTTTTCATTGTTGATGAACCCATGATGCAAATCAGTGATATACATGGCTGAACATGGTGACCTAATGTAAATCGACAATATGGCCTAAGTATGGAAAATTTCATATTTTAGGGTTTTTGATGCTTTTGGCCTAGAATCATTGAATTGATGCAATTTATGTCTAATTAAGCATGATTAGGGTTCATTATGCTATTGATTTGGTGGTTGTGACCATATAATGGGTTAGGCTTACTTGTGATCAAATGACCCAATTTGGACATTTTATACCTAAGGAATTGAAAATCGGTATTTCTGATTAATTGAATGGTTTATGAATGAGAACTATGCATTAGAGGCCTAAGTCATGTGATTTGAGTTGAATGATGGTATTAGATAGAATTTAGGCCTATTGTCTATATGTGGGTTGATTTAAGGTTGATGAGTAATGTCTATGTGATTGAGCATAGGAATTGATGTGTGGTTGGATATTGATGAATGTTTCAGGACCTTCATTGGGTTGATTCGGTTTGGCGTCCGTGTGTCGTTAGATACTCTCGCGAGGCTTGGTTGTGAGTAGACTTCATTTATGATTATATCTTTTATGTCATCATATCACTTATATATATTGTATGTTGAAAGCATGAATGTGTTCTAATGTTTTGAATGATGCATTGATTTTAGAAAACATTATGCCTATCGTTGGGCCCATCTATCTGGCTAATAGGAAGACTTAATCTTGTCATATGAGGGTTTTAGAAAGAAAATATTTGAGGATGAGAACGGTACGGTGAAATAGACGTGCACTAGTAACCCCAATGCATGTGGAATGTAGATCCAAATTGATAGGCTTTTACTTGCATCAAACTTATTATAAATGTTTGATATCTATATGTTATGAGCTTTTAATCATGCTACACATTGACATGCATACATGATATTTATTGATGAGCATTAATAGCATATTTGAATTCTATTCACTGGGAACCGTTGGCTCACCCTCATTTTCCTCTTTCAGGTCCTTCTGTCCCTAATGAGGGCAAAGGAGTAGTCATATCTTGAGGGCCTTGCCGGCGAGAGATTGAACTGTGTTTTAAATTATGATGTATTATATTTTAGACTATGTAATTATAACACTTACCACATTGTAGTATGGGTGAGTTGGGACTTGCTAGATAGACCATGTGGGCATATGACGGCTTTTTTGTACCCATAGTTTTGGACGACCGCGCACCCCGGACCACCAACCCCGCAAGGAATGGTGTGCGGAATGCTGGGGCGGGACTCCCGGCGTAGGCATCTCCAACCACTTCTCAACCTCCGTGAGGTAGTTGAGACCCTACGAGCTTTATCCCAAACAACAACATAATATAAAAAGGTACTAAACAAAACTACCAACCGTATTAATCATCCAAGACAAGAGATACTCCATAAAAACGAACCATAAATAAAATCGTCATAATCCCTACAGTCCATCAAGATTGACATACACATAAAGTCCAAAACTATGGGTACAAAAAAACCCTCATATGCCCACATGGTCTATCTAACAAGTCTCAACTCACCCGTACTACAATGTGGTAAGTGTTATAATTACATAGTCCAAAATATAATACATCATAATTTTAAACACAATTCAATCAAAATGCCTCTCAACTCACATCAAGGCCTTGGATTCTCTCGCAGGCAAGGCCCTCAAGATATGACTACTCCTTTGCCCTTATTCGGGACAGAAGGACCTAAAAGAGGAAAATGAGGGTGAGTCAACGGTGCCCAGTGAATAAAATTCAAATATGCTATCAATACTCATCAATAAATATTATGTATGCATGTCAATGTGTAGCATGATTAAAAGCTCATAACATATAGATATCAAGCATTTATAATAAGTTCGATGCAAGTAAAAGCTTATTAATTTGGATCTACATTTCACATGCATTGGGATTACTAGTGCACGTCTATTTCACCGTACTGTTGACGCCAATCATGTTTATTTGGGGTTACTAGTGCACGTCTATTTCACCGTACCGTTCTCATCCCCAAATATTTCCTTTTTAAAACCCTCCTATGACAAGGTTAAGTCCCCCTATTAGCTAGATAGATGGGCCCAACCAAAGTCATAAGGTTTTCTCAAATCAATGCATCATTCAAAACATTAGAACACATTCATGCTTTCAACATACAATATATATAAGTGATATGATGACATAAAAGATATAATCATAAATGAAGTCTACTCACAACCAAGCCTCGCGAGAGTATCTAACCACACACGGCCACCAAACCCAATCAACCCAATCAAGATCCTGAAACATTCATCAATATGCTACCATACATCAATTTCTATGCTCAATCACAGACATTACACATCAACCCAAAATCAGCCCACGTATAGACCAATAGGCCTAAATCCCATCTAATCCCATCATTCAACTCAAATCACATGACTTAAGCCTCTAATGCATAGTTCTCATTCATAAACCATTCTATTATTCAAAAATACTGATTTTCAATTCCTTAGGCATAAACATGCTCAAATTGGGTCATTTGATCTCAAGTAGGCATAACCCATGATATGGTCACAACCACCAAATCAGTAGCATAATCAACCCTAATCATGCTTAATTAAACATAAGTTGAGTCAATTCAATGATTCTAGGCCAAAAGCATCAAAAGCCCTAAAATATGAAATTTTCCATACTTAGGCCATATTGTCGATTTACACTAGGTCACCATGTTCAACCATATATATCACTGATTTTGCATCATGGGTTCATCAACTATGGCAACTAGGTCAACATAGTTGACATGCAAGCTATTTGGAAAGGTCTAAGTTCATATTCTAAATTTAGGCCTAATACAAGCAACCCTACCAATTCTTCATTTAATATTCTGTTCAGATGTATCAATCTACCAACATATATATTTAATCACAAAATCAACTGTACATATTGAAGTATGTTAAGAAACAAACCTTCTGTCCAAAAATCAGCTCAATCCAACGGTGGACAGAAAGATAATTCTCTTTGATGAACAAGTCTCTAATCAGACAATTTCTCCTTTCCTGCTGTAAATACTCGAACTCAGATGACTATATCACACAAACTACTTAAGCAATAAACATCTCCACCGTTCATAATGCAGAAAGATCAGTTGTAAACCACATATCCAAGTATCATATCCATCCAACGGTAGATTTAGGAGATCTATTAGTTTGATCCAAACTGCGCGCGAAATCCACACTTCCGACCAGCTTTGTTTGAGAAGTTATATCTCTTAGACAAAAACTCTAATCAAGATCGCCACCGACCCGAATGAATAACCATATGCTACGAACTTTCTGACAAAGTTTGAGCTTAATCGGACCATATATCCTCAAGATCCAGTTCTTTGATGTAAACGTTGCAGAGATTTTCCTCAAAGTAACTCCCTCTTTCTTTCTCTTCTTCTTTCCTTTCTCTTCTTTTTTCCTTTCTCTCTACTCATCTCACCCTCTAAGACTTCCTTGGGGAAGAGAAGTAGGTCATGGGACACTTGTCCACTCTCATGCACCAACCTTGACATGTGTTGGAGAGGAGAAATGGGGCATGAGACACTTGTCCATTTTCATGCACTAACTTGACATGTATTGGAGAAGAGAAATGAGGCATGGAACACTTGTCCATTCTCATGCACCAACTTGACATGTGTTGGTCTCATGCACCAACTTGACATGTGTTGGAGAAGAGAAATGGGGCGTGGAACACTTGTCCATTTTCATGCACCAACTTGACATGTATTGGAGAAGAGAAATGGGGCATGGGACACTTGTCCATTCTCATGCACCAACTTGACACGTGTTGGTCTCATGCACCAACTTGACATGTGCTGGAGAAAAGAAATGGGGCATGGGACACTTGTCCATTCTCATGCACCAACTTGACATGAGTTGGTCTCATACTACCCGTACCAACCACATGTACTTTAACCAATCTCATGCTCCCATGTATTTTAAATGTCCAATCCATTTAATACACCAAATTTTCATTTTCATTTATCCTTTTTTATTCAATCAATCCTAACACATATCAATTCATGGTTTAATGGGCCCATGCATAAATAATAACATATGCATTATACTTTAATTTAACATGACACATATACAATTTATGATGCACATATTTATATACATTAACAAGCATCAAATATACAAACATTAAATAACCATCAAACGAACACCAAACATATCAAGGCAACACATAGAGTTTGGGCAAAATGCAATTGGGTTATGGGCTAGATGAAATAATTTTCAGGGCGTCAATGAAGACGATGACAAACTTATCCAGATACTGCCTAAAGACCCTCTGCATCAGGTCCATGAACATCGCCGGTGCATTAGTCACACCAAATGGCATCACAAGGAACTCATAATGTCCATAGCGGGTTCTGAATGTTGTCTTAGGCACATCCTCATCCCCGATCCTCAGCTGATGATACCCGAAGCGCAAATCAATCTTCGAAAAATACCTCGCTCCCCTCAACTGATCAAACAATTCATCAATCCTTGGGAGAGGATATTTGTTCTTGATGGTCACCCTGTTCAATTGGCGATAGTCGATACACAACCGCAAGCTCCCATCTTTCTTTTTCACAAAAAGAACTGGAGCTCCCCAGGGTGACACGCTCAGGCAAATAAAGCCTTTAGCCAATAACTCCTCGAGCTGTTTCTGCAACTCTCTCAACTCGGCTGGCGCCATTCTATATGGTGCCATGGAGATAGGCTTCGTGCCAGGGACTAGCTCAATAATGAAATCGATCTCCCGCTTCGATGGTAATCCTGGAAGATCCGCAAGGAACACATCTGGAAAGTCCCTAACAATGGCATTATCCTCAAGTATCACCTCACTAGTCTCTTTCTCATCAGGCACTAGCCCAGCCAAAATCTCCCTATCTCCATCAGCCACAAATCTACCCCATGTGACTGTCTGGTCTGAAGCTCTACCCTGTAGTGTAAACACTGGGTGTCCAGGGATCTGGAAAATGATTTTCTTTGAGAAACAGTCGACAACTGCATGATAAGCCGTGAGCCAATCCATCCTTAGAATTGCATCAAACTCTAAAAACTATAGGACTCGAAAGTCAACAGGCATCTCAACATCACCAATCTGAACCACACACTGGCTACAGATCATGTTCGGGTAGATCCTCTCTCCAGCTACAGTACTCACCACTAACCATGTACTAGCCCTAATGGGAGTCAAATGCAAACTATCTACCATACGTCCAGATATGAATGATAATGTAGACCCAGCATCAAATAATACATGCATAGAAGCACCACAAATAATAAGAGTACCTTCCACCAAAGTCCTGGATGCTGTCGGGTCTGGCTCGGTAGCTGCCTTCGTTGTCTCTCTGGCACTGGACTGCTGCACAAATCCCTGACCTCTCTGAAAACTCGGATACTCTAACTTCCTATGCCCAACCTGCCCACATTGATAACATAAGAACGGAGCCCTGGGCTCAGATGATCCAGTCTGAGATGTCGCCACGTAGCCTCCTCAGCCTCTACCTCTGCCTCGGCCAGCAGTCTGTGGGAATGGGGGTCTTGGTGCACTCGGTGCCTGAATGGGAATCGAGACAGGAGAAGAAACCACTGGTGAGGCCACCACACCAGTCTGAATCTGGGATGCCCCACTCTGAGCACCATCGGACTGTGCTCTTCCATAAAACTTTCTCTTATTTCCCCATTTTCCCTTCTTCCATGGAGTTTGGAACTGTCCCCCGGACTCTGCCTGTGAAGTCTGTACACCCGGAGCTTCCCGTGTAGACATACCATCAACCCGCTCAGCCAACTCATACTGTTTGTCCCTCTGGACCACTGTGGCAAAATCAGTCATCTTCGTCAGAGACAAGGTCTGTCGGATCGCAGGCCTTAGGTTCAAAGAGAACCTCATAATCTTATCATTCGGTGTTTGAACTAACCTAGGGGCTTGAACTGCGAGCTGCCTAAATCTGAGCTCGTACTCCCTGACTGACATGGTGCCCTGTGCGAGATTCGAAAACTCGAGTTGCTTAGCCTGCCTCTCAGTCTCTGGAACGTAAGCTTGTAAGAACAACCGTTTGAAAGTGTCCCAACTCTTCACTGCCTCCTGTGTATCCAACACTGAAAGCCACCAGTCTTCTGCATCACTCTCCAGTGTGTGAGCGGCACAAAGGACCTGAGACTCCTCATCAAGCTCTAAGAAGCGACTGATCTTCTCAACATTCTTCAGCCAATCTTCGGCCTTCTTCAAGTCAACCCCACCAGTGAATTTCTTAGGCTTCAGCTTCATGAACTTCTCTAGCAGTCTGATCCGCCGATCAGTGGGGTTCTCCACAACAGTAGGAGCAGGTGTAGGCATAGGCTGAGGTACAACCATCTGAGGTCCTGCTGCAACTGCAGCTCCACTAGCCTCGGCCCCACTAGTGCCTGCCTCCTGAGGTATTATTTGAGGTGACTGTCGAGCAACAGCCTCAACCTGCTGCACCAACGCCTGTATCTGTGCAGTCTGAGTTGCCATCAAGCGGCCCTGTGCCTGAATGATCTCCTCCATCCTCCCCATCCAGTCATCATCGGATGGCCCTGTGTGTGGCTGTCCCAATCTCTCGCTCATCCTCATGACACTTAGAAGTAGAAATACGAGCAACCATCACACATTAAAGAATTTTAAACATTAACAAAGCCACATAACTACCCATATCATATAATACACACAGAAAATATGATAGTAAGGTTTTTAAGTTAGTTCCTTTAAGCTTTTTAATCACCTAAATCTCTTACCCAATTCCTAGGTCAAAGTCATCTAGGTCCAATACATAGACCAAACCTAGTAAACATGGGCTCTGATACCAACTGTGACGACCCCACACCCCGGACCACCAATCCCACAAGGAATGGTGTGCGGAATGCCGGGGCGGGACGCCCGGCATAGGCATCTCCAATCACTTCTCAACCTCCGTGAGGTGGTTGAGACCTTACGAGCCTTATCCCAAACAACGACATAATATAAAAAGGTACTAAACAAAACTACCAACCGTATTAATCATCCAAGACAAGAGATACTCCATAAAAATAAACCATAAATAAAATCGTCATAATCCCTACAGTCCATCAAGATTGACATACACATAAAGTTCAAAACTATGGGTACAAGAAAACCCTCATATGCCCAAATGGTCTATCTAACAAGTTTCAACTCACCCGTACTACAATGTGGTAAATGTTATAATTACATAGTCCAAAATATAATACATCATAATTTCAAACACAATTCAATCAAAATGCCTCTCAACTCACATCGAGGCCTTGGATTCTCTCGCAGGCAAGGCCCTCAAGATATGACTACTCATTTGCCCTTATTCGGGACGGAAGGACCTGAAAGAGGAAAATGA
Source organism: Paratinospora sagittata (assembly GCA_035771175.1). Lineage (NCBI taxonomy): Eukaryota > Viridiplantae > Streptophyta > Magnoliopsida > Ranunculales > Menispermaceae > Paratinospora > Paratinospora sagittata. Next base: position 40,793,978 of record CM069590.1, on the reverse strand, counting down.
GAGTGAGCCAACGGTGCCCAGTGAATAGAATTCAAATATGCTATCAATACTCATCAATAAATATCATGTATGCATGTCAATGTGTAGCATGATTAAAAGCTCATAACATATAGATATCAAGCATTTATAATAAGTTCGATGCAAGTAAAAGCTTATCAATTTGGATCCACATTTCACATCCATTGGGGTTACTAGTGCACGTCTATTTCACCGTACCGTTCTCATCCCCAAATATTTCCTTTTTAAAACCCTCCTATGACAAGGTTAAGTCCCCCTATTAGCCGGATAGATGGGCCCAACCAAAGTCATAAGGTTTTCTCAAATCAATACATCATTCAAAACATTAGAACACATTCATGCTTTCAACATACAATATATATAAGTGATATGAAGACATAAAAAATATAATCATAAATGAAGTCTACTCACAACCAAGCCTCGCGAGAGTATCTAACCACACACGGCCACCAAACCGAATCAACCCAATCAAAATCCTGAAACATTCATCAATTTCTATGCTCAATCACAAAGACATTACACATCAACCCAAAATCAGCCCACGTATAGACAATAGGCCTAAATCCCATCTAATCCCATCATTCAACTCAAATCACATGGCTTAGGCCTCTAATGCATAGTTCTCATTCATAAACCATTCTATTATTCAAAAATTCTGATTTTCAATTCCTTAGGCATAAACATGCTCAAATTGGGTCATTTGATCTCAAGTAGGCGTAACCCATGATATGGTCACAACCACCAAATCAGTAGCATAATCAACCCTAATCATGCTTAATTAAACATAAGTTGAGTCAATTCAATGATTCTAGGCCAAAAGCATCAAAAATCCTAAAATATGAAATTTTCCATACTTAGGCCATATTGTCGATTTACACTAGGTCACCATGTTCAGCCATGTATATCACTGATTTTGCATCATGGGTTCATCAACAATGGAACTAGGTCAACATAGTTGACATGCAAGCTATTTGGAAAGGTCTAAGTTCATATTCTAAATTTAGGCCTAATACAAGCAACCCTACCAATTCTTCATTTAATATTCTGTTCAGATGTATCAATCTACCAACATCAATATTTAATCACAAAATCAACCATACATATTGAAGTATGTTAAGAAACAAACCTTCTGTCCAAAAATCAGAAAAGATAAGTCTCTTTGATGAACAAGTCTCTAATCAGACAATTTCTCTTTTCCTGCTGTAAATACTCGAAACGGTAGATTTAAGAGATCTATTAGTTTGATCCAAACTGGGCGCGAAATCCACACTTTCCGACCAGCTTTGTTTGAGAGGTTATATCTCTTAGACGAAAACTCTAATCAAGATCTCCACCGACCCGAATGAATAACCATAAGCTACGAACTTGCTAACGAAGTTTGAGCGCAATCGGACCATATATCCTCAAGATCCAGTTCTTTGATGAAAATGTTGCAGAGATTTTCCTCAAAGTAACTCTCTTTTTCTTTCTCTTCTTATTTCCTTTCTCTTCTTTTTTCCTTTCTCTCTACTCATCTCCCCCTCTAAGACTTCCTTGGGGAAGAGAAGTAGGGCATGGGACACTTGTCCACTCTCATGCACCAACCTTGACATGTGTTGGAGAGGAGAAATGGGGCATGGGCCACTTGTCCATTTTCATGCACTAACTTGACATGTATTGGAGAAGAGAAATGGGGCATGGAACATTTGTCCATTCTCATGCACCAACTTGACATGTGTTGGCCTCATGCACCAACTTGACATGTGTTGGAAAAGAGAAATGGGGCATGGGACACTTGTCAATTTTCATGCACCAACTTGACATGTATTGGAGAAGAGAAATGGGGCATGGGACACTTGTCCATTCTCATGCACCAACTTGACATGTGTTGGTCTCATGCACCAACTTGACATGTGTTGGTCTCATACTACCTGTACCAACCACATGTACTTTAACCAATCTCATGCTCCCATGTATTTTAAATGTCCAATCCATTTAATACACCAAATTTTCATTTTCATTTATCCTTTTATTCAATCAATCCTAACACGTATCAATTCATGGTTTAATGGACCCATGCATAAATAATAACATATGCATTATACTTTAATTTAACATGACCCATATACAATTTATGATGCACATATTTATATACATTAACAAGCATCAAATATACAAACATTAAACAACCATCAAATGAACACCAAACATATCAAGGCAACACATAGAGTTTGGGCAAAATGCAATTGGGTTATGGGCTAGATGAAATAATTTTTGGGGCATCACAGGGGTCGCCACAACTAATCCGTGTTGTGACCATGGTCCTTGTGGAATCGACATTTCTTTTGTCTCGCCGATATGCTAGGGTTCTGAGCTTCTTTGGCCACCTCAAGTAATCCTTGTCTTGTACTTTTAGGAGGATCTGCTCCATCGAGGTGGCTAGAAGGGTGTAGGTCGAATATACATTCTGGAAGTTTCTCTTCTAACCTCGATGATTTGAGTCCGACCTCTTACCTTCTCTGTCATCTTTTTTCACCTCATCTTCTCACTTTATCTTTTTGTCCTTTTTTGAGTTTTTAGAGGGATCATCTTCTTCCTTCTTAACATCAGCTTGCTTGTCCGCATTGATGTACTTTTCAGCTCGGTCTAGAATCTCTTTATAGGTCCGAGCATTTTTCTTCCCCAGTAAGTAATGGAATGGCCCGGGCCTCAGGCCGACTGTAAAGGCTGTAATGGCTGTTGGATCATCGCAATCGTCTACTTTAACTCGCGCGCCATCGAACCGCCTGAGGTAATCTTCTAGACTTTCCCCTTGCTTTTGTCGAATGGCCAACAAGTCGTTTACCGGCTTCTCTCGTTCCCTTTTTTTGACAAAGTGTTCGATGAACTTGTAAGCTAAGTGTCCGAACAAACAAATAGACCCCGGTTTTAGCTTCCAATACGACTTCCTAGCTGGTCCTCTAAGGGTAATCTGAAATCCTTTGCACATCGTGGCATCATAGTATCCTTTGAACTCCATCCATGATTTATAATTTTTGATATGCTCTCTCGGATCTATCTTGCCCTTGTAGGTTTTGACCTCTGTCGTTTTAACATTCTTAGGCAAAGAGGCCTGAAGTACCTCTTCTATAAAGGGCGAAGGGAGGTCTTTGTACTCCTCGTACTGCCGAGCTTGACGGCTTCCTCTCGACCAGGTAAATCTCAACTGAATCATCCAAGCTGACTTGGCGAAAGCTAACTGTCGAATCTTCGAAGGAAGCAGCTTGAAGCCAGTTGGCCTAGTCGATGCCGACCTGGAAGGTCTATTGGTGGCCGACCTTTCAGGTCTGGTCGGTGTCAACCTGACGAGTTTGGTCGGGACTGACCTAGGAACTCTACGACGAGCTTCTTAACTAAGCATTGACTGAGCTTGGGAAGAGTTTGGCTCATCTGCTTTCTTCTTAGCTTCCAGGGAGTGTCGGAGATCTCCGATAGAAATAGACTTCCATCTGGAAGAGTCTGGGCGTTGGCCACCGCTTTTCACCGATTTTGGCTTCGAGCTCATACTCTGGCAACGACTCTCGGTTTTTCTCTAGGGGTCTACTTGTCGTGCTGGCATGATGGGATGCACTGCTCGTTGCACAAGTTGTTGCTCGAGCATTATCTGGGAAAGTCTTTCGACATTTTTCTCAATATTGCTCAGCCTTGAAGATTTCTGAGCCGAACTTTTCTTCTTCTTCGATTGCCTTCCCCATTTAACAGGAGTTGGTTCCGGTGAAGCTACGAGTTCTTCGATATGAATGTGGTCTGCTTCTTGACTCATGATGGGAGAGCTTTACCATACTTTTCAACTCTCGTCGTTTCCATAGACGACGCCAAATTTTGGTGTAGCATTTGACGAACACCGAATTTATTGGTTTGTTGAGGAGACAAACCAACCTGAGACCGTGAGTCACCGGAATCTAAGACAGTACGAACGAAAGAAAAAAGGCTCTCGTAAGGAACACGTTGTGGTGCCGACCGAAGATACTCCGATACCTAAGTCAGTGTTTGTTTCACTAAGAAATCTTGCAAAGGATTTAGGGTGTGTAGTTTTTCATATCTTTTCAAGAGGAATAATGGGCTATTTATAGGAGAGGTCTTCTGGCCGAAGTGGCCAGCTACCCCTTAGGTATGTGCCACGTGTTAATCCCTGATTAGGTAATAGTAGGCATGATGAGCTGTCAAGTTCATTTGCTCCAGGATTATAGGTTTTCCCATCCCAAATGAAGTAGGTCTCATCCCAAGCTGCGGATTGTAGTTTATCCCTGATTTGTCATAAATGTCGTATACATTTCTATCCCGAATATCTCGGGATCCTCATTGTGTTTTACTAGAAAGCATTTACACTGAGATTGGCCTCGGCGTCGCTTCCTTATTAAACCAAGGTGTCCAACATCCGAGCTATCGATGACCGAATATCCCGAAAGTCTACATCAGATCTCTTCTTGACTAGATCGGCGTGAGTCGAGCAGTCGTTCTTTGGATGGTTCGACTTTCCATTTGTCGTGTTCGAGATACACAATGGGATGATAGCTCGGTCAGGCCGAGCTACGGTCATTTAGTGTTTCCCGCTCTTTTTGGTCGTCGGACCAGAGCGTTGCTTATTTTAACCCGAACATCGCCAGCTCAGTATCTAAATGGACCCGTCTACTAGCTCGTGGCGTGTTGAGCTGATGGTCCAACGTATGGGCACATATTATATGAGATATAATATATAATATTATATATAATATAATATGTAATGGTTTTGTCTTGCTTGGGAAGCAAGAAACGTGCTTACCAAGCAAAAGGTTTCTTGCTTCCCAAGCAAGAAACATCTATATAAATGAACTTAAGATCTTATTTTGAGAAGCTCTTGTAGCGAGAGGAAAAGAAAATTAGAGAAAAGGAAACAGAGAAAAGGGAAAAGGAGAGAAAGGAGAAAGAAGTTTGTTGTGTTTGTGAGTTTGATCTTGACGTCGAAGCATCACGATCCTTATGTACGGAAGGAGAAAATAACTGTAAAAGGTGGGATGACTCCTGAGGTTTGCTTGTATTACTCGTTTCCATAGTGTTGCATTCATCCTACATCATGTACTCACTTTTGCATATAAATTTTGGGTACGATTGACTCATGTTGTGTGCTAAATGCAATCTTTGGGTGCGTTTTGCCCATGCTATATGTTAAATGCAATCCTTGGGTTTCGATTTACCTTGCTTAGTGCAAAAGAAATCATTCATGCGCATGCATTTTATTTATATCATCATACACGCGTTTTTTATATATGTGGATTTTGACGTTATAATTGTTATATTTGTGATGCGTGTTTGTTATGGTTGAATTATATACTATCTATAGGTCTAATGCGTGGGAACTATTGGGTATGAACACTGGGCTTTTAGCTTACCTTTTTATATTTTTCAGGACATGAAAATTCTATGCGGATCTCGTGCACATGAAGCACATGGAGCAGACATCAACTTTGATCTAGGAGATTATGTATAAGTTTTCGCTGTGTAAAAATGTGTAAACTATACCATATATATTTTTATAATTACTTTAATTAATTTTAAATATTGTTTAAAGATCGGAGTTAATGTCCAAATAATATAACACTTCAATTTTGTGGTTTGGTGAAAATTAGGGTGTCACACGCTTCTCCTAAATGAGTGTGTTTCTGCAAATTTGGTGAGAATTGCGTTTCTCCGAAAAATTTCTGAAAACCAAGTTCTCAGGTTTTTTTTACAGAAACGTGTTTCTCCTCAAGAAACGCATTTCCCCGAGAGTTTTCTAAAAAACCACCCCCTCGGGTTTCTGTTACAGAAATGTGTTTCTCTTAGAAAAACGCATTTCTCAATGTTCTAGGTGAAATTTTACTAAGTGTTGGGTTTTCAATACTATGTGTAGGGTCCAGGTACAACTACCACCCTAATATACACACATTCACCCTATTCTAAGACTATGTATATATGTATACGCGTACAAATACGTTTAATAATACATATAAGTCAACGTACAGGTTTGACTCGTAAATACGGGGCATTACATCCATTATAGTTTCATAGATGACATTTTGAAAAATGATCGAGCCATATAAAACATCATGGGATGTCATATATTCTAGGCGACATACACACTAATATAACCTCTAAACTCTTATTCTTGTATCCCATAAAAAGCTTGAGGGCAACAGAACCAATTCCTTTACCTGAAGAACTCATATACACTTGTACAAATCTTTGGTCTCTTCCAAACCTGTTGCACAGGTAATGAAACAAAAAAACTTTTTCATATCCATATGAAGCAGTACTTCTTTAGTTGGTAAAGATAAAATTTGCGTAGTGAAATTATTAGGGTACTTGTCAAATGTCTAAAATATAAGATGTGTATGAATGATAATCTGCAGCCATTTCTCAGAAGTGATTAGCAAGGTCATAAGCCACAAAATTGTAACTTGGATACTCATAGTCCAAGAGATCATGGAACAGAGGATTATCAATGTTGAAGTTGTGTGAACTGAAATAATAGTCTCACATAAGATATGGAAAAGTTCATTACATAAAATATAAGTTGGGATCTCACCCTCGTAAGAACCGAAGCCTTTTCGAATAACACCCCCACACCTAAGCTCGAAAGTAGTTAAGTTGAGAATAATATTAATATTATTAGTTGAGATTCAAGCCTACAAATCAATACATATAGTTTCATTAATTTTATTCATTCCTCTACTTCTTTCAAATGAAAAAGAGCCAATAAAGTTCATACATCAAGTGGATTGAGTTTATATGTAAAAATGATAAGGGTAGTTAATTAACTTTATCTTAATGCAAGTGCTATAAAAGAATCAACATCTAGAGAGAGAGCTCTAGATTCATTACTCTTAAAAATCAGACAATGTTTAAAACTACTTGACTATGTAAGGACCCAACTGTGTATATATATCAAGTGAATGAACATAGAAATTAACACTCTCTCTCACTTGCATGATGACAACTGGTCTAATTTATAATAGGGAGAAAAAAAATAATTGATAAATGAGAGAAACAAACACATATGCTTGTAAGGAAGTTTAAATATATAACCTCTAAAATAATAAGACGTTGATATCATGACAGAAACTATTTAACCTAAAAGCCATAATTATCAAGTAGGGTCCTAACTATATATATAAGTGAATAAACATAGATATTAACACCAAAAAAGAAAAGGACTCACTTAAAATCATAGTAACTCATCAGTGCTCTTCATTATCGTGATATTTCCATCTTGCAAATCATTATGACAAAAGCCTATAGGTATGATCATGCTTTGAGAATTCCTTTTCCAACATATAAATTTCCTCCTCCATCTTGTCTTATTTAAACTTCTTAGTTTCTATAAGAGAACATAAACGCTTGGTGGCACTAAGCCAATTTCTGAAACGAAATATAAAATGGAATCAAAGTGTTAATAGCTTAATAACTTTGTCATTAAAAAGAAAAAAAAAAGAAAAAAAAATTGAAAAAGTTAAAAAGAAATTTAAGCCTATTTGGTTGGAATTTAGAGTTAGTTTTTTGTGTTTTAAAATTTAAAGATTCTTAGAAAACTTGTTTTATTGAAGTGTTTTCAAAAAATTTAAAAATTATTTTTAAATTCAACTTTGAAATTTGTGAAGGAAACAAGAGTACTGCAAAAAAGGTATCTTTTTCTTGTTTTCTAAAAGTAAATTCTAAAAACAACTTTTCAAAAACTTATATTTAAAAACAATTTTTTGAATTAAATGCGAAACATACCCTTATTAATGTTTAGCTATGAGGTACGCTCCTCAATCTGTTCCAGAGCATTACATACATTGGACAAGTCATATATTACAAAATCGTATAACTCTTTCAATTTTACTTGCTTTCAAACCAGATATTTCAGGATCACACAAGTAAGATGCTGATAGCGAGATTTTCACATTGAAATAGCAAGATATTGGCGAATACCACATATGATGGAGAAAAGAGTACCTATAAACATATATGATCAGTTTAATAATCAGTTATAATTATTTTCGATTCTTCCTATTGTTATTATTACCGTATAACTATTATAGGAATTAAAACAAAATAAGATACCCTGGCCATGATGACTGTATAAATAATAATAATTGTAAATTTATAGCACCATGTATATCAGCACTAGTACGTAGGATATGATCATACATACAAAGTGACTTTGGTACTCAATGTATCTTATATATGCTGACATCTATCCAATTTATGAAAGTAGATATGTCTAAAAATATGAAGCACTAAATAATATAACATAATATACATTAATGTAACACAATAAATGCATCATAGGGAAAATAACCAAAAATATGCTCATATATTTAAAAATGACCAAAAAAAAAAAAACTGCATTTGGGTATCAGTCAATAAATATTGATAGTTATGGGAAAGAGTGGAATAGTGAAGCTATAGTTTTTTTTCTTTATTACACGTAGAATCTTTATCCAGAGCAGGTATTGTATTTAAATTTCCTTATCAGAAATCAACTCTTCTGTCATTTTCATATGAATGGTTGTTTCCCATTTCCTATGGTTCTCACAGCTGAGAATGAGAGAGAGAAAGGGGGTCGCGTGACGTGATGTAATATTGATGTTTGTATTATCACAATTAGAGTAGAATATCTTAATGGGAAATTAAAAGGGTTTGGATTTGAAGCACTTGGTAACGTGGTGGGGTTTTGTAACTTTTTTTTTGGTCAAGATTTGTAACTTAGATTCTTTCTCTTTTTTCTTTTGGCCAAAAGTAAATAAATAAGATTCTTCGTATTTCATTTAATAATATATATCATGATATACCTTATTTCCAATATTGTAGACAAAATATATATAAAATAATAATTACATATAATAAATGCTTTACTTAATAGAAAAAGGTTAAAATAATACTTATTTTGTATTTTTTTTTTTTTGAAACTGAAGTGTCTGAGCCAGCTTACGCGTATCCGACTAATTTTAAGTAGTGCAAGCCCCTAGTTGACAAAGATAACACGACCTGAAACTCTAAAAAAAAATTTCGTTCGGCCTGGTATGTGTCTTGAAGGGAGAACAAATGAATGAGGTTCGAATTCGTGACTTTTTAGTAACTTACTCTTTTATCCAATTACTTGACCAATACCCATTTTATATATTTAAAATATACATCATTATTAATATATTATTACATTATTTTAAAATATATATTAATACATAATTTAAAATAATTTAATAATATATAAAATAAGTGTCAATATAACATTAATTTCTCTGCTTCATTGGCTTTTTTCCAATCACACAGTCCAATGTCCCATTTCTAAGAGAGAATGATAATAATTATGAGAACCTTTTTTTTTTTTTCTTAAATTATCACCTGATCATATGCTCCCACATGTCCACCCAAACAAAAATCTTAAATCTCCCAAAGAATGTTAAAAAAGAAAGAAAGATAGAAGATGATTATTTATAGCTTTGTTTAATAATTAGTGCGTGTTTTATTCTCATTCGCCATTTTACATGGTTTGTAATTGTAGAGAATATTTAATGTCCATATTATTTTCTTTAAAAAATCAAAGAACTTCATGCTTTAATTAAATAGGGAATATAAATTAAGAGACTTTCCCTTGACGTTATTTATCTGAGGTTTTTAAGTGATCTTTTTCAATTCTATGTATATATTATAGCTATCAACTTATCTAATTATAATATATTTTGTCAATATATAATTAGTCCTACCATTATAAATGTTCTCAATTAGCTTTTGCACTTCTGACAAATGAAAAAAAAAAAAAATTTTAAGATGTCAATCGTCATAGATGATTGACATTGATTGTGTGTAGACCACACACCCTCCAACATTCAATTACAATATTTATACATTAAAAAACATCATCCACCTTTTTCTTTAGGGCCTAGTGTTTATTCTCATTATTTTCTATGTTCTTTTAATTATTATTATTATTTATATGTAGATCATTATTTTAACAAACCAACTGCACGTTTATTTCAGATTATTTTTTATATTTTTTTATTTTTTTTAAAAGAAACAAGTATAACCCGATATCTATTTCACTTGTAAAAAATTTGAGCCACGCAAGATTCGACTAATACCCACACCAATAAGACTTGACCCGACAACTCCTCAAAACTGGCTCATAAGTCAGTCCACGCAGTCACTTTAAGCCAATAAAAAAAATTAATAAAAATTTAATATCTGCCCTTTTAAAGTTCAGCTTCAAATCTCACCTGTGTAATAGATCAACTTATCGAACAATAGAACCAATGACTTATTGACATTTATTTCAAATTATTTCTTCCTAACATCTCATGTTTTTATAATAACTAATCCATTGAGTTTCTAATATTTATAATTGAATGCCGACTACATTATTTTTTTCATTGCTCTTGAAAACAACGTTAGCTTGTAAATATATAATTAACATGTGCAACATACCAAGAGCTTGATCCCTCCAAACTTTTTTCAAACATATGTGCATGTTATAAATTAGTTCAGTTGCCTAATATATATAAACTTTTGGGATACAAATTATAAAAGCCTTGCATTCAATTTCACTTTTTAAGAGAAAAACAAAAGCACTATCAAACAATAACTGAAAATGTGAACTAATTATGAAATTCACTCTCTGTCCAAATGACCCTTTCACATTGCAATTTACTTCTAAAGGTAACAAATTAAAATACATGCATATATGATGACAATATAAATGTAATATAAAATAAGTAAATAAATTTAAAATCAAATGGTCCCACGTGATAAATATCTCCATAAATATACTTAATGGCTCAACGAACAACCAACGATTAATTGGTCTCTGGCGAGGAAGTCAAACGTGATATTATGACCTTTCCTTAATTAAAATAATATGTCATCAATGTATGTTTAAAAATAAATATGTCGCGACTCCAGCGTCCAGCTGCTGAACGTGTTTCAGTTTTGCTTTCGCAAGAAACCGCAAACTGTCCTTTTATTGGACGACACGTGGCAAACTCACCGACCCTTGATTCTCCACGCGTTCTTCAACGCGGATATCTTCAAAACCTCCAAATGTTTATAAATAAAACTAACTAACGATAGTCTTTCTCGCTCATTTTCAGTTTGATCTTTACCTCGAACAATCTTCTGCATTTTGGTTAATTTTCTGTGTTTGATAGATATTTCTTTCATAAATTTCCGATTTTGATAATCTTGTTTTTCTTTTTTGTTTGGAATTTGATAAGAGATCTTGCATTTTTCTGGTTGAAGAGGTTTAATTAGGGTTTGTGTGATCCCTTGTTCATAACCAATAGAGAGGTTCATTGAATTCAAGAAAGGCCAAAGAAATTCCAACAGGTTTTGATTCTCTTCAGTAATCTTGTTCGGAATTTGAGAAATTTTCTTGAAATTGTTTTTTTTTTAGTTAATCTTGGAGCAAACTAAAGTGAATATTTTTTCTTTTTTCTTGGTAATGAATTTTCAGACTGGGGCTTCGAAATTGGCAAATTAGTGGGTGTTTGGTGATGGGTGTACAGAATGATGGTGTTGTGAACAACAACAATAACAACAGTGAAGTTCGAATTCCGGCAGACGCGAAGAAAATATTGTTTTCATTGGCATCTAAATGGAGTGATGTCGTCGATTCGAATGCATTGCAGGTGACACCTCTGAAGGGAGCGATGACAAATGAGGTTTTTCAGATAAATTGGCCGACGAAGAACGGGAAGCTACCGAGAAAGGTTCTTGTTAGGATTTATGGGGAAGGTGTGGATGTGTTCTTTGATAGACATGATGAGATTCAAACGTTTGAGTGTATGTCAAAGCATGGGCAGGGGCCGATGCTTCTTGGCCGCTTCCATAATGGGCGGGTTGAGGAATTCATTCATGCAAGGGTATGGAATTTTTCGCCGCCTTAATTGATTTCTTCTTGTTTTTTTTTTCTTTAGCATATTTGTTCTAAATGTTGAGAGTTTTGTCTTTTCAAATTAATTTATTAATTTTGGGTTTTATAGAAGTTTAGGAGTATTATGATAAGTTGATGGACATTGACACTACATTTACTAATAGTGTCAAGTATATATGAAAATTGAAATCAAATATTCCAATTTGTCTAATAGATTTTGTTTTGAGACATGGGTATGACTATATGACTCATATAACTTGGGATTCAATACATAAAGTTTACTTTCAAAGATGCGATATAGGTATTTTTTATGTATGCTACAGTTAGGGTGTATTTTGCATCAAAGCAGATGATGTGTATTTTTGTCTATGTTGAAATAATAATACTTTTATAATTGAAATAAGCACTCTAGAATTAAGTTGGCATACATAGTTAAATTTTTCTATGTTGAAATAATAATACTAATAATCATTCAACTAAAACACAAGCATAGTAGCTCCTATTTTTAATAAAGAAATTATAAGGAAAGAGAAGTTTTTCAGTCACATGCATCAAACTAAGACATATCTGCCTGATACTACTATCTTAAAACTACAGTTCATGTTGTTTTCTATTCTCATAAACTGTATAGATGTCAGCAATATTTGTACTAGTGCTCGTATATATGGTGCTATAAATCTTCAATATTTATGATTTATTGAGTCATGGACAGGGTTTCTTATTTTGCTTTTACTGCTAGTGTAGTAGTACTAATAATGACAATAGTGCCAACATGGAGTTGGTGCGGTTGGTATTTAGGTGGCTTTGAAACCCAAAGGTCTCATGTTCAACTCTTGCCACTGCCTCACCCTAGGGTGTAAGGGGGATTAATGGGTCAGGAACCGACCTGATTCCTCCTCAAAAGTACGGTCTGGTGACGGAGCTGGTTGTACAACTAACAACTAACATTGTTTGTTCTCAATAATAATAATAATAATAATGACAATTGTAAAAACCCAAAACATTTGTAACTTACCTATACTGTACACAAATCCCAGTTTGTTATTCTTTGTGGTTTCATATTGAAAAATCTTATCCTGCATATTTTAAATTGGGTTTCCAGTTTAGGAATGAACGCATCTTAGTTGTTGACTTCTGTTGAAATGGGCATGGAACAAATTACTGATTTAATATATAAATGCTCTTATTAAACTGATCATACCTCTTGTTTTTTGTGCTATTTCAACTTGGAAATCCCAGACACTATCAGCATCTGACTTGCGTGATCCTGAAATATCTGCTTTGATAGCAAGCAAATTGAGGGAGTTTCATGATCTTGATATGCCAGGTCCAAGGAATGTAATGCTATGGAATAGATTGAGGTGTGTACCTCACAGCTAAACATTAAGTCTCTTCAGCAGCAAAGTTATCATCCTATATTCCTATTAGACTTTGATCCCTTTTATGTTTGTTTTCAGAAACTGGCTCAGTGCTGCCAAGCGTTTATGTTCTCTTGAAGAAGCTAAGAAGTTTAAATTGGATGTCATGGAGGAGGAAATTTATATGCTGGAAAAGGAACTCTCAAAGCATGGTCCTACTATAGGCTTTTGTCATAATGATTTGCAATATGGAAATATCATGATCGATGAAGAGACCAGATTAGTTACTATGATTGTGAGTATCCTTTGTTTTCTCTCTTTCTCATTTTTAATAACAATGAATCTGGAACTGTGTCCCCATATAGTTAATCTTTTGTATCACTTGCACCAAGTAGTGGATAGAATTATGTTTCTGCTAATTCCACTCCATTTTAAACCTAGCAAAGTGGAAGCTTTGTCTGATTGGCATTGCCAGAAAAGTGTCTACCCAATTATGCTGCCAGGTTTTCTCCCAACTCATTGACTCACCTGAGTCAGAAGGTGTACTTAGGCGTTTATTTAATCATCTGATTAATATCTCTTACTATGCATTCATCTAGTTTGTTATATGATGGAACTTCTTCTGATTGTCTTCTATGATCCCTACCTCAGATTGATGAGTTGAACATTTTTTCTAAATTGAGATAAAGTTAACTACCCTGATCCTTTTTCCACATATATAAATTCAATCCACCTGTTGTGTGAATATTATTGGCTCTTATTCATTGGAAACAAGCTGAGGAATGAAAAAACTTAATCAAACTTCATGAACTGATAACCCTCTGTTCCCTGCTCTACAGGACTACGAGTATGCAAGTTACAATCCTGTGGCTTATGACCTCGCTAATCACTTCTGTGAAATGGCTGCAGATTATCATTCTGACACACCTCATATTTTAAACTTTGATAAGTACCCTGGTAACTTCACTACTCCAATCTTACTTTTACCAACTAAAGTACTGCTTCAGATGATCTGAAAGTTCTTTTTATTTCATGACCTGTGCAACAGGTTTGGAAGAGCGCCAAAGATTTGTACAAGTGTATATGAGTTCTTCAGGTAAGGGAATTGATACATTGTTGCTTTCAGGCTTTTTATGCATACAAAGATAAGAGTTCAGAGTTTATATTAAGTGTGTTATATAGCCTGGAATCTATGACAGCCCAGGATATCTTATCTGGCTCTGATCATTTTTCAAAATATTGTCTATGAAACTATAATGACTAACAATAAATGCAATTTCTTCTCGGCCCTGTACCCCCTCCTTCAAATCAAGTTTAAACAATGACGCTCATTTGGGCCTGACAGAGTGGTTGTCCATACATACATATCTCTGTTCAAAGATTTTGGTAGAGCATGTTAGAAGCTTGAAATATGAATATATGTCCATGAACATGCATTACATTTCCCTATGCTATGTTTGAATCAAAAGTTTTTTTAAGTAAGATTTGAATGTATGCAGAGTAAAAGCATGAATTTTACAATAAAAAGCAATTATTAGAATCAAACTATACTGATTTTCCATCTCATTTACTTACAACTTGATCATCGTATAATAGGCTATGAACCCAGTGATAGTGAAGTGCTGGAGCTAGTCGAAGAGACTGAAAAGTATACTCTAGCAAGCCATCTATCTTGGGGCTTATGGGGAATAATTTCGGTAAGTTTTTCTTTCCATCTTTGATTTCCATACACAATGCATCGCACCTTTTTTTATTTGAGGGTTGTTGTTGATAAGATGATGAGCACAGTTTTTTAGATGAAGATGGAAGAGAAAATCGTGCTAGGACAATTAATGGATAAAGTTGGGAAAGACCTCTGTGCTAGACTGCTAGTAGTTGAGAATTTCTTTGTTTGTCGGCATTTTTTTTATAACAAACACTCTTCTTTCTTGGTTGTGAACAGGAAAAAGTAAATGAAATTGACTTCGATTACATGGAGTATGCGAGGCAAAGGTTTGAGCGGTACTGGTTAACAAAGCCCAAAGTGCTAGGTTCTTTTGGAACTCTCGAAGCTGATGTTGTCATTGCGTACATTTAGTTGTTTGTAGAACCTCAAGTGCTTTGCATTCGTCACTGCTTTCGATCTGTAAATAGTGTCAATATATATTAGCCAAAAAGGCTCATAGCTTACTGTGAAGATGTGCGGAACGGCTATTCATGAAATAAGTTGCTGTCAAGAAGTTTTAGTTTGTGGAGGGAGTGAATCTGCTTCGGAATTGACTTGTTACATTTGTATAATAGCCATGGAGCAGAGCAAAATTGCAAGAACTAGTCAAAACTGTAGGGAAAAACACCAAAACCCTCAAATTTCACAAGATTTATTTAAAAAAGAACAATAAAGAGAAACAAACACTCTTAACTTGAAGATATATATGCAGATAAACACCAAAATTAGCGGAAAAAAATTACTGACAAAAATGAATTCACTACCAATTAATTTGTATTTTAGAAGAATTAAATACTTCAAGTACTTTCACGTTAAATAGTACATAAATCTAAAACTTTGATATACAAATAACATAAAGAGAATATTCAAGATATAATTAGAACTTCAACTATATCATTTACACAAATTTTAAACTCTTCACTCATTCATAAAGTTTTTAAGAATATGCAAGTTTCCCCAGATAATGAAAGACCTCCTTTATAAAGACTGTTCGACCATAATATTTAGAAACTACTACATTAACATAGTTTTCATTTATTCACATAGGTACAAAAAGGCCCAAATACATGAGCTTAAAGAGCCTAATAAGAAGTCATTGTTAAAACCATAGCACAACTATTCTCAATGGGATTTAAAGTTAGACAAGGACACCAAGTGATGATTGAGAACGAACATCTTGATCTAGCTAATCGTAGTAATGTATTTGAACCTCTACGAAACAATCTTTATTGAATGGGTTTGTTAGTTTAAAACGTGTTAGCAATAATGTAAGGATAAACAAAGAAAAACTGAAATAATAATAAAATAAAACAATAAAAATTTAAACAATAATGTTTATTAATATTTATAACTGAAACAACATAACAAGTTTAAAAAATAAACCAAATTTAATAGAATAGAGGTTGAGTGTGAAATTAAGGCTTGTGTAGCATACATGTCTTTAAAACATATTTGCCTTTCACGTTAGTACAAGAAGTAGATCGGCGTCTGTCTCCCATGATACAATGATAGATGAGCAACTGACTAGTACCTTATCACTACTCAAGTGAGCTGAACTTTACAGAAGAATACCACTACAAACTAAAAGACTAACTAAAAAAAAAACAACTTAGAAAGAAGAAAGAGAATTTTAGAGGCAAATGAGAGTTCTGAGAATTAGTGTGAAGAAAAGTAAAGGGCACCTCCTTTTATACTAGTAGAGGGGGTGGTGATTTTGATGTTCTCATTAAAAATATTAAATGACCTCTATTAACGTTTCTAATGTTACGAATTTAAATTCAATTAAAATGTATAACGGTTTTTAAATTTAAATTCAAGTATAAAACGTAATTAAAATATTTGGCAGCTACAAATTCAATTTTCATTTAATATTTTTCCAACAAAAAGTAGATACTTTAATTAATTTACTCGTCTAGTTTAAACAAATTGAAAAGACGAGCTATTAGGTAATACTGCCTTATTTTATATCACTTTTATATTAGACACTAGACGTTAGATATTTGCTAATGTAAATAAACACGAATTTCAATTTAAAGAAAAAAAGAAAAAGAAGCGTGCTACCGAAACCAACACAACGCTCCTCCATGCGCTCGATGCTGATAAATCTGTCCACGATCGAGTAGTTTATATAAGATAAGTTAGCACAAACGATTAATCAGATGCTATACAATATTTGATTCATAGTAACAGTGAAGTCTTTGAGTTCAAGTTCAAATGGGAGACAGCAAATACACATGGTATGTACAGGGGTGTCAATTCAGGCTACAACATATGAACTTGACCCGAACCGGTCCGTTTAGCTTAACTCAAGCCCAGGTCCGACTTAAATGTTAGGTTGGCCCAACCTTCTCGTTATCATAAAAGCGGTGGGTTAGAGTAACCCTTTAAAGCCGGCCTATCCAATTGGCTCGACCCAACAACCCAATATAATGTTGGTCGGGCAAGACCCGCAACCCTATCTAAATAGTTAATTTTTTAACCTTTATATATTTTTCATTAAATAAAAATTCTAAATAGCAATTTTTATCTTTGAAGAATACGTACTTATACAATTATTAAAAAAAAAGAAATTGCATACATTCTAAAAAATATTTCAAATCTTTTTTATTCAATTATTAAATAATTTTAAAAACAAAGTCCTCGTTGCTATAAAATATATATATATATGAAATCATTTATGAATGCAAATTAAAACGCAATGCAACAATATATGCATAACATATTTACATTCAAACATTTCATATATAAAATGTCATACAAGAACCAAAATCAAGAAAATATACTCACAGTACAAGACTTTTTAACTTAATTACAATCACGTCACTTTCAAATTCAGCTCCAATTTAAATCCAACTAATTCAACCTGTCACAGCCACTCCGTAATTCAATTTCATTTATTCATATCTATTTACATATTTAATTTCTCAACTCACTTCAAATCACCAATAATAAAGATCAACCTTAAAAATATTATACACATTCTGTGAATTTAGATGCCAACTCAATTTATGACTCATAAGCAGTTGATGAAACTACTATCTCGTTTCTGTGGTCAATCTAGATATTTCCATAAGAAAGAACCGTGAAAATAGATTTCCAAGTCATATTTTCATTAGTTCTCAGTTTTATTTTTCTCCTGGAACATATATCAATTTTATTAAAAATATAGAACATTCCTAAAATTATTCTGTCCACATCGACACGTGTAAAATCCGTCATACTATCATTCTACTACCTTCAACAAGTATTTTACTAAGGTTTTACACGTTCACGGAGGCATCCAAAGTTAATTTTACTCACAAAAATCATATATTTAGCTACTAAAAATATCAAAGCATATCAAAAAATCATGATCTTAACATCGAAACGCCCGAAATTCAGTTCTCTACGATTCTATGATCTCAAACAGGAGTTTCATTGGATTCTAATTCTATTTTATTCACTGGATATGATCATAGTACTATTCATGTCACTGTTCATTGAAAACATGGAAATTTTTACTAAAATTGTCAAACAGTCTTCAAAAATAATGAAATTAGCATCGATGGATTCGCAACAGTTCATTCTACCATTCTATAGCCTTAAAATGGAGTTTCATCGGGTTTTAATATGATTCGAAAGGTTTTCAATATAACTCTAACTTCCAACAAACTTTCAACAGCCATAAAAATTCCAAATGAACAAATAAATGAAATCGAACCACATATTCGGGGATCCTACAGTTTAGGGAGTGTTTTTCCACCTTTTGAACAAATTTTCATCCAAGTTGGGTAAAAATCTCAATTTTGAAAACACTGTAAAACAACTCCCATAGCTAAAATTACTCCGCTAGAATTGTCATACACTAGTTAAAGATCAATTTCACGAAGAATTAAAGTGAAAATCACTTACCGCGAGTCCCGATTTGACGCGAATCACGCGTTTCCCCTTTTTCTTCTTCTCCTTCTTCTCCGTTCTTCGGTCTTATCTTTCTCTTGCAACTTCTTTCTCTTTCTTTTTCTTTATCAAACAAAATCGTTGGTTTTTAAAAGAGAGTGGATGCTCATGATTTAATATGATCCCATGCTCCTAGGCTCCCCTTAATAACCAACTCCTCCATCAAATTTCATTGAATTCAACTCATCTCATTTATATAATTCATTTAATAATTCAATTTCAATCTACACCATTTCGTAATTTACTTTATAACTCAATTTACTTATTTCACATGTATTCATATACACACATACAGTTGACCTCCTAAGTATAAAATATGTGTATTATACATCTCGAGATACTTGTAATTTACGTATGTATTTAATTAAAACTACGGAGTATTACAATTCTAGAATCATTAGTTGGCTATGGATTGGGTTTAAACATGTCTGTTTAGCATACTTTGGACTGATTTTAATATTGTACGAACCATGTAGTTCCCTTTGGCAATTCTCGTAAGTGTAGCGGTGATCCCTAATTGTATACCTTGCAGAGGATTTTATGGCTTGTGTAGATAGGATCGCTTAAACATGGTACGTGTCTTAGTGAGTCGATCCTATAAGGTACACGACCCCAAGAATCCTATTAGATACGAGTATTGTTTGGTCGAATCAAGCTCTGAGGGTCATGAACCCAGGCCTTGATCGCCCTTGCTCAAGAGGTGTTAGGATTTGCATTGGCATGTTTAGTAAATAATATGCATTGTCTTGGGTAATGGCATGATGCATTATATTGATATGTATGTAATCTTATTTATCACCATGTTATTTCAAATGCTTTTATGATCTTGCCATATTTTACATAAATGCATGTATATTGACACTTGTAGAAGACATTCGCTGAGCTTGTTGTAGCTCACACCTCTTCTTTATCATTTCAGGTTCTGATAGGAAGGGAAAAGGGAAGGCTTGACTGCGGAGTACTCCTTCAGTATTTTGTTGATGTAGGTGTTGTATATTTTTTTTTGTATTTTGATATTATGTACATGATAACACCTATTATATATACTTAACACATAGATGGGATGTAATTTATGGTTATGGTTTTGTTTATTATTTAAACTTTTAGAATTTTATACTTAGTATTTTTGGAGATGTAATATTTATTGTTGTTGATCATGTTTAGATGGATGTTTATATAGGATTATTCATATTGGGATTTGTGTTTAAGTAAGGCTGGAGGGACGTCGGGTGTATACCCGGAGGGTATACCCGGGAGTTCCGTGCTGGTCATGACGTCACGTATCGTGGGTTGTGACAACTATGGTATCAGAGCGAGTGTTTTAGGTTTAAAAACCTTAAGAAGAATTAAAAGACTTATATGATATTATGATTTCTTTTATGGGTATGATTATGGGTAGTTATCTTAGGGATAACTTTTCTTGGATTGTGATCCTAATTGAGTTTTTCCTTATTTGTGAATTTCATATATTTACAAGAGAGGAAAGAGCAGGATCAGCCATGGACCCAGAGGAACGCCTTAGGCGTATCGAGACAGTCTTAGAGGCAACTCAGCAGCAACAGACCCAAATCCTTGAGTTGTTAGGCCGTACGCAGGGTGTTAGGCCACTACCGCAGGGTGATGTAGGAGCAACTGCAGAGCACAGTAGTGTGGCAGCAACAGTAGGGGATCAGGCAGAGCAAGCAAGACCAGCTAGGGTCCAGTATGCCGTTGAGGGTGAGATTAAGACTGAGATGGCAGAGAAGGACCGCTATGAGAGGGTTATGAAAGCCTTCAAGAATCATAATCATGTTGAGTTTCTGGGGGGTCTTGACTTAGAGCTTAGTGAGGGATGGTTGACCCGGATGGAGACCATTTTCAGTGACATGAGGGCTCTTGAGCACGATAAGGTCAAGCTTGCCAGGCTCAAGCTAATTGACAAGGCTAACAAATGGTGGGAACGAGTGGAGCATCTCGAGAGCGAGATCCGGACTTGGGCTAGATTCAAGGAGTTGTTCTTTGAGAAGTTCTATCCACGGGTCGAGAGGGATTAGCGTCGGATCTAGTTTCTACATCTGGCCCAGGGCAGCATGTCCGTGAGAGAGTATGAGCAAGAGTTCAACAGATTGACACTCTTCTCTCCAAGATGGTGTCTGCCGACGAGCTGATGATGCAGAGATTTGGCACTGGTTGGCATGCAGACCTACGAGCAGGCTATGAGGAAGGCCGCAGATTTTGAGGCCGTAGAGGCTAATTCTCAGATAAGGTTACCTGCCGCAGTCCAGGCACCCGCAACTCCTATAGTTCAGACTCAGCAGGTAGGGTCAGAGACTCAGTATTTTGGGAACAGGAGAGGCCGAAGTAATAAGAGGCAGAGATACAGTGGCAGTGGATATGAGGCATCTGTAGCCTCTGCTCCAGTACCAGTAGCACCACTAGCAGTTGGCCAAAGTGTTCAGACTTCATGCAGGCCCCAGTAGCAGTAGAGTTTTGCGAGATATGAGGGAGTTTGTGAAGAATCCTAACCGGCATAGGACTCCAGAAGATGACCAAGCTAGGCCAGTGGGCGAGATCAGAACAATCTTTGGTGGAGACCAGATCGGTACCTCGAATCGAGCTATGAAGGCTTACATCCGGGAATCCAGGTTAGAATTCATGAACCTTAGGTACCGACCTGAGAAATAGAATCGGGTCGATTTCGCGATTACCTTCACCAAGGAGGAAGCCCAAGACATACTTCGTCCACACACCGACGCTTTAGAGGTCATGATGACCATGGCCAACTAAAAAATCCATCGAATGCTGGTCGACAACGGTAGCTCGGTAGATATCCTCTACTGGTCGACGGTCGAAAAGCTAGGACTGACCAAGGACCAGCTGAGCCTAGTAGATGTCCCTCTGATTGATTTTACTGGAAACAACATCATGTCGGAAGGACGGATAACCCTACCAGTAACAGGTGGTGACTCTGAGCACAAGGTCACGGTTATGACCGGTTTTTTAGTGGTAAAGTGCCATACCTTGTACAACGCCATAATACGACGACCACTCCTCAATAACCTGAAGGCGGTTGTATCAATCTATCATTTAGCTCTGAAGTTCCCAGCAGAACGAGGTGTCGGAGTGGTACGGGAGCAAAAAAGAGTCTCGAAACTGCTGTCACAATTGTGAAGAAGAAGACGGGACATGAAGAAAATATCAAATCTACAGAGGAGCAACTAATGCTTTTAGAGCATCCAGCCAGTACCGACCTCGACCCAGGGAAGAGGTGTTAGGGCTCAAACCCCAGGATGAATGGGCTGAGGTGCAAATTGGAGAAGATCCAACAAGGACGGTCAAGATCAAAACGAGAATGAGCCCCTCTCTCACTAATCACCTGGTCGGTATACTACAGGAACACAAAGATATTTTTGCCAGGTCCCATGAAGACATGCCTGGAATACTGACTAGCGTGATGGTGCACTGGAAAAATGTCGATCCGGAGGCCAGCCCGGTCCGATAGAAGAGAAGGGCTCTCAGTTCTGACCGAGCTCAAGGTCTACGAGAAAAAGTAGACAAGTTATTAACGGCAGGCTTCATCAAAGAAGTATTGTACCCAGATTGGTAGGCCAATGTAGTAATGGTCAAAAAACCCAAAGAAAAGTGGAGAACATGCGTCGACTTCAATGATTAGAACAAAGCCTGCCCAAAAGATAGTTTTTCGCTCCCCCACATCGACCAACTGGTGGATGCAACTGCAGGCCATGAGCTGCAGAGTTTCATGGACGCGTATTCAGGGTACAACCAGATTGTGCTGAGTCGCAGAGATGAAGAGAAGACAACCTTCATTACAGACCAAGGTCTGTATTGCTACAAGGTGATGCCCTTCTGCCTGAAAAATGTCGGGGCTACTTACCAGAAACTGGTCAACAACATGTTCGCGGAGAATATTGGCATGAATATGAAAGTCTACATCAACAACATGTTGGTCAAAAGTGTGGAAGCGATAGCTCATCCTACCGACCTGTCAGAAGTGTTCACGATACTGAGAAAGTATCACATGAAGCTCAACCAGGCAAAATGCACTTTTGGTGTGAGCTCTGGTAAATTTCTGGGATTCCTCATCAATCAGAAAGGAATCGAAGACAACCCCGACAAGATTCAGGCTTTAGTCGACATGTGGTCACCCTCACCTTGAAAGAAGTCCAAAGGCTCACTGGGTTCGTAACCGCACTGAGGAGGTTCATCTCCAAGTCCAAAGACAGATGCCTTCCTTTCTTTAAGTTAATCAAGAAAAAGGCAGTGGAGTGGACCCCAGAGTGTGAGCAGGCCTTTCAAGGGCTAAAGGCTTACCTAGGTCAGGCTTCTTTGCTCTCAAAACCCCTTCATGGAGAACAACTTTTCCTATAGCTATGAAGCTACAAGGCTACCATACTACACCAACAAGTTTTTGCTCGACGCAGAGACGAGATATCCTGAAATGGAAAAGTTGGCACTAGCACTCGTCACTTCAGCTCAGAAGTTGAGACCCTAGTTCCAGTCCCACACTATAGTCGTTCTGACCAAGCACCCATTGAGACAACTGCTCTTGAGGCCAGAAACATCCGGAGGGTTGACTAAGTGGGCCATCGAGTTGACTGAATTCGACATCGAGTACTGACCTCGTAGAGCTATGAAGGGTCAAACATTAGCAAATTTTTTGTCTGAGTTGCTTCAGATATATCCGACTATCGACCAGTGCCCTGAAGAAGCCTGAAAGTTGTTCGTCGACGGCTCCTCCTACAAGCAAGGGTGTGAAGCCAGAATAGTGCTCATCTCCTCCAGAGGTGAGAAATATCTGTGTTCTTCGCTTCGGTTTTCCAATATCCAATAACGAAGCAAAGTCCGAAGCATTTCTAGTGGGCTTGCAACTTGCTCTCAGCTGGGGGATGAACAAATTGCTCGTCCACTGAGACTCTCAACTCGTCGTAGGGCAGGTTACATCAGAGTATCAGGCCAAGGCGACAGAATGCAAGAATATCTGAAAGAAGCAATGGCCCCGTTAGGAAGGTTCAAGGAGTATGAACTGACGCAAATGCTTAGAAAAGAAAATACCTTGGCCGATACCCTTTCCAAGCTAGCCTCTTCCTCATAGGCCGAGCTCATGATTCAGGTCCCAGTAGAATTCTTACCTGAAAGAAGTATTGGAAGAATATGTACCGACCAACAAGTCGACAACCTCAGACAGAACCCATCATGGATGGACTCGATTGAAGATTTCATACGAAATGACAACCTCCCTGAGGACAAGATCAAAGCAAGAAAAGTGCAAAGAAAAGCCGTTAGATATTCCATAATAAACGATCAACTCTATAGGCACAGCTTCTCTATGCCTTATTTAAGATGCCTACGGGAAGAGCAAACACGACTAGTTCTGGAGGAAATTCATACAGGCGTATGTGGTAACCATTTTGGTGGAAGGATTCTCGCATACAAGGTCCTTCACCAAGGCTATTATTGGCCAACAATCCACAAAGATGTTATTAACTCAGAAGTGTGACAGTTGTCAATAATATGGAACAAACATCCGAGCTCCGCCGGAAAATCTTTCTCCAATCCAGGGTCTATGACATTTTGCTCAGTGGGGGGTGGATCTTATAGGACCTCTACCGACCCGTATCCCTCGGTCCCAACTGGGAAAGGCCTTACAAGATCACTGCAGTACTTCGAACGGGGGTGTACGAGCTTGAAAATCTGACTGGAAGAAGAATTCCTAAGCCCTGGAATGCAGAGCACCTCAAGAAGTATTACCAGTAGGCATTAACAGTAGTAGTACCAACTCAGTAGTTATGTTCTAGTATTTGCCGAGGTGTTGGTTGCCTCAAGTTTTATTTTTAGATTTTTACAAGTGTTTGTTCGAGATTTTTTCTACAATAAGCAAGAAGCTTTGTTCTACAAATCTACGACTACGATCTACAAATAAAAGTGCCTTGGGATTACTGACAAAATCAGAAGCCACAGAGAAGAAGGGTCTCGACCCTAGAATGCCTTAGGGGTACCAAGTTTTAACTACGTACCTACCGAGAAGATGACTACGGTCAAGAGTGCCTTGGGGTTCTGCCCCAGAATGGTATATACTACCAAGAAGATGGGTCACTGACCCTTGAAGTGCGTTGGAGCGGCGATCCAACCGCAAGAAAACCTAAAGGTTCAAAGCGCAGTATTACCGACCCTATGATGTGACAAACACTTGAAGAAATTAAGTAAAAAGATCGGTACAAATCTACGATTCACCGACCTCATGACCTAGCAAACATTAGAGAAAACTAGTAAAAAAATCGGCACGAAACCGTAACTCACTTACTTCATTACACGACAAACTCTCTGGAAAAAAGCTAAGTACAAATTCAGAGTGCAAGAAGATCAAGTCTGAACAAAAACAGACATTTCATTAAGATCGAAGCAGAATGCAAGGAGGAACAGAGAAGGTAAAATCATTAAGGCACGCAGGCCCATTACAAAAGACATAGTCGAGATTAAAGCAACCCTCTACTATTTCGAACCAGCGGAACGGTGCACGATCATAGTCAGACTGACTGGCTCATCATCGTCATCAGCTCGGCGAGTTTCCTCCTCGGAGTCCACAGTTTGAGGCTGCTCGGACGATGTCCCCGGAGCCGCGGGGGTAGTACCATTCAGTGGCTGCTCGGATGATGTCCCGGAGCAGAGGGTGCAGCACCCTGGACTGCAGAAATGTCTTCGGCCCCCGCCTCCTCCACTATTACTCCCTCTTCAGTTGCCGAGCTGGCCCACTTGTCGAGACCCTACCAGTCTACCGAGTCGCCAAAGAACTCCTCCAAATTCGCTCGGTAGACAGTCACTGCCTCGACTCAAGCCTTATCTACTCGGGGTTGGCAGAGTTCTTCAGCCTGGGTCTCGACAATGGCTCGGAACTGAGCCCGGTACCTAGTCAGTTCATCCTGGACTGACTCCACTTCGATCTCTTTGAGCTTCAGTTGCTCCTTCAGCTTCTTAATCTCAGCATCCCGAGCTACAACCTTCGACTCCCAGATTACTGAGGTTGTCTGGGCATCCCTCACCGCCTCTTGAAATTTGGCATAGTGACTTTTGATGCGGCGAAAGTTATATACATTCTTAGCAGCAGCCTGCAGAACCAAGAGGAACCAAGTCAGAAATTACAGAGGAAGATCACATAGGCAACAAAGTGGATTAATAAATAAACTCACCTCCACAGACTTCGTGAAGGCATCGGCCATGCTCTCAAACATGTCATCGTCCTTCATCGTAATTTAGAAGGCATTTGGGACACCGACCTGATAGCTGTCTATGTTCAGGCTGATATCCCCAATATTAGTGGTAAGGCGCTCGACCTCTCCAAACCATGCATTCTTGGCAGCTCCCTGGTTGGTAGGAGCAGGGTATTTTGACTTGGCTCCTACAGACCTCGTTTGTCAGGCAGGTGAGGCTCCTGCTCGTAGGAAGTTGTCAGAGTTTTCCCCTTGGAAACCAAAGTCTTCTTCGCGGTGCTGCTCAGAGACTTTGTTGCCGACCCCTGAGCAGCAGCTGCTCGTTCGGCAGAGAGGTTCCTCAGCATGGATGGGTCGATAGTGTACCGACCAGCAGCAACTCTCTTTGGGGCCATCCCTTCAGGCTTATCTGTTTTCTTCTTCTTCCCTTTCTTGGAGGAAGATCCGGGAGCAGAAAAACCTACATCACAGGCATAACATTTCAGCTCAGAACTTTAAAAATTGATCAGTATAAAAGCTCTAAACACTCCAAGGTAGACTCACATCCTGAGAATACTTTCTTCTCTTTAATAATACCAGCTCTGTATAGCCTCTCGGGAGTAAGAATTACTTTGTATTGCTGATCCACAAAGGGGAGCCGATAGATTTCGTCAACGCGAGAGAAGTCTAATCCTTATTCCATGCTTGGTTTTTCCCAAGTACCTGTCAAGAACGACAAAAAATATGAGTCTCTGCCGAGCAAGAAAAAGATAAGAAAAAAAGATAAGATATGAAGGGAAGCTCAGTACTTGGTTTCTTGAAAGTGGTCGGTACGCAAACTTCCTACGCCCAAGACCCCGAAACAAAAAATCACTTGTCTTTCCATGATTTATTTGAAGTGGGGTTCTCGGTAATCAGGGGTTGGCCTTCCTCGGCACCTTGATGAGCCGATGCATAACACCACCCGCTACATCTCGGATAGGACTTTAGTCGATATATGAGGGCAAAGTCTTCAAAATCAAATTCTAGCCACTTTTTCTCCTTTTAGAGCACAAGGCAGCTCAGAATGACCCTCCACACATTGGTGTTGAGCTGAGCATGAGCAACCTTGATATGACCGAGTAGGCGACATAAGGGTAACTAGAAAGGGAGGGTCAATTCATCCTTAAATAGGTTGGTGTACAGAGCAACATCTCTTTTCTTCCAGAAAACCAGAATTGTCGCTTGACATCCTTGTACATCTTGTCACCCCCAGGATGAATAGTGAACCTCGAACAATGCATCTCAGTGAGCACTTCTTTCCGAACCTCAAGATCGTTCGGTAGACAGAGAAATTTTTTTATACAAAACGGCCCCGTCTTCAGAGACCGACCAGTGAGGAAGGTCATGTCCGCTGAGTAGAAGGTCTCGTTTCTCTATTAACATAGGGTCATTGGCTTGAGCTGCTGAAATCTTTCGAACCAGCTCAAAGTTTGCATCTGAGAAAGTCGTGATCTTGCGCCCTCCTCGATCAGTTGTAAGTTAAAATTGTCCATCTCTGTAGCTAACTTCCCGATTTCGAAGTTAAGAGTGCAAACAACATAAGATTTTATACTCAGGGCATCAGCCACAACATTGGCCTTACTGGGATGGTACTAGAGTTGAAGTCATAATCTTTCAAGAATTCCAACCATCTTCTTTGGCGGAGGTTTACGTCTTTCTGGGTGTAGATGTACTTAAGACTCTTGTCTGAGTGTAGATGTACTTAAGATTCTTGTGATCCGAGAAGACCTCAAACCGTTCACCGTATAGATAATGGCGTCATAACTTCAGTGCAAATACGACAGCTGCAAGTTCCAAGTCATGTGTTGGGTAATTACCCTCATGAATCTTCAGTGGCCTCGAGGCATATGCGACAACTTGGCCCTCTTTCATTAGTACGACACCTAAGCCTTGGAGAGAGGCGTCGGTGTATAGTGAAAATTCAAGTATATTTTTTGGAGTGATTAGTACTGGTGTCGTCGTGAGGCACTTTTTCAATTCCTCAAATGATGTTTCACATGTGGGATTTCAGATAAATTGCATGTCCTTCCGAGTGAGCTTTGTCATAGGTTCAGCAATATTTGAGAAGTCCTTGATGAAGCGTCTGTAATAGCCAGCCAAACCAAGAAAACTCCTAATTTGAGTAACAGTGGTAGGCTGCTTCCAGTTTAAAACCGCTTCAACCTTAAA
Organism: Paratinospora sagittata; assembly: GCA_035771175.1. NCBI lineage: Eukaryota > Viridiplantae > Streptophyta > Magnoliopsida > Ranunculales > Menispermaceae > Paratinospora > Paratinospora sagittata. Next base: position 40,765,682 of record CM069590.1, on the reverse strand, counting down.
ATGATCTACCTCAATGCCATTGCCTGAAACCACATGGCCTAGGAATTGAACTCGCTTCGCCCAAAATTTGCACTTACTGAACTATACATACAACCGATGGCTTCTCAAGGTCTGGAGGACTATCTTCAGATGTATCTTATGGTCTTCCTTGGTTGAGAAATATATTAAGATATCGTCCACAAAAACCACTACAAATCGGTCTAAATATAACCTAAGGATGTAGTTCATCAAATCCATGAATGCAACAGGTGCAATTGTTAGACCGAACGGCATGACCAAGAACTTGTCGTGACCGTACCGAGTTTTGAACGTCATCTTGGTAATGTCTGACTCTCAGATCCGGAGTTGGTGATAACCGGACCGTAAATCAATCTTAGAGAAGTATTTGGTGTCTCTAAGTTGGTCGAACAAGTCATCGATCCTGGGCAACTGGTATCTGTTCTTAATGGTGACGTTATTCAGCTTGCGATAGTCAATGCAAAATCGTAACAAATCAAATCAAATATATATATAATCATCTCATTCATTTCATTCATTCCACACATATAGCCATTCTCATTTCATTCATTTATCAAATCATATCATCTCTTCTTTCTACCATGTAATTATGTAAGCATGTACATCATCATTAGCATTTCATAATTCAATATATTTAGCTATCTTGTATATGCCCACACATCCCATCTAGATGATAATACATATATATAATGTGTGATATATATATATATATATATCAAACTAACACAAGTATAATTCATTACTCCAATGCATACATACATCAATAAAGTAACGATCCGAGTCACGAGTTGATCACTCTCTAACTTTCCTTTTAACTTTGTACCTGAAATATTAAAGGGATGAAGTGAGCAATCAACAGCTCAGTGAATATATTTCTTGATATGACAATTATATGCATTTAGGAAAATATGACATTTAAAATCATTTCAAACAAGTATTAAACACATGCATCATTCAACGAATATATCATACATGTCAACAACATAAATTTAATGAATTTTCAAGAAAATAATGCTTTTTTTTCCACGAAATCCACAATCTCCCTCCTTCAAGGCAAGAGAGCGGGTCTCACCCTTGTATGACCGTTATAAGGTAGTCACAACCTCTCATTACCCAATTCACAGTCATTTCAAGGATCTCCAATCCTTGTTAGGACAGACATACTGACAATGAGGTTACGCATAACACTCATCCGGGTCTAATTCCTAACGAAATGACACCATATACGATCTGCCTTCGCACGTATCTCATACTCCAAATGCCAAAATTATTTTGAATGATCAATAAAATACAATGCATTTACGTATATAACATGTTTACAGTTAAACATTTCATATAAATAAAATGTCATACAAGAACTAAAATCAAGAAAATATACTCACAGTACAACACTTTCCAACTTAAACCTAATCATCGTCGCTTTTGAGTCCAGCTCCAATTTAAATCCAACTAACTCAACCTGTCACAACCACTCCATAATTCAATTTTTAATTATTCATATCTATTTATATATTTAATTTCTCAACTCACTTCAAATCACCAATAATAATGATCAACCTTAAAAATATTATACACATTCTTTGACTTGAAATTCCAACTCAATTTAGGACTCATAAGCAGTTGAAGAAACTACTATATCGTTTATGTGGTCAATCTAGATATTTTCACAAGAAATAACAGTGAAAATATACTAGTTCTCAGTTTTATTTTTCTCCTGGAACATATATCAATTTTATTAAAAATATAATACATTCTTAAAATTATTCTGTACACATCGACACGTGTAAAATCAGTCATTCTACCATTTTACTACCTTCAACGGGTATTTTACTGAGGTTTATACGTTCGTGAATTTCATGAAAGTAAATTTTCTCACCAAAATCATATATTTAGTTACTAAAAATATCAAATCATATCCAAAAATCACAATCTTAGCATCGAAACGTCTGAAATTCAGTTCTCTACAATTCTATGATCTTAAGCCGGAGTTTCACTGGAGTCCAATTCTATTTTATTCACTGGAACTAAAATTGGAAACATGTAAATTTTTACTAAAATTGTCAAACGGCCTCCAAAAATCATGAACTTAGCATCGATGAACTCACAACAGTTCATTCTACCATTCTATAGCCTTCAACTAGAGTTTCATTTGGTTTTAATATGATTCGAAAGGTTTTTAATATAACTCTAACTTCCAACAAACTTCTAACGGCTATAAAAATTCCAAATGAACACATAATTGCAATCGAACCACATATTCGGGGCTCTTACAGTCTAGGGAGTGTTTTTCCACCTTTAGAACAAATTTTTATCCAAGTTGGGTAAAAATCCCAATTTTGAAAACACTGTAGAACAACTCTCATAGCTAAAATTACTCCGCTAGAATCGTTACATCTAGCTTAGAAATTAATTTCACAAAGAAATAGAGTGAAAATCACTTACCGCGGGTCCCGATTTCGTGCAAATCCCACGTTTCTCTCTTTTTTCCTCTTCATTCTCTCGTTTTGCACGTTCTTCTTCTCTTCTCCTTCTTTTTTTTTCTCTTGTTGTCAAACGTTGGAGATAGATAGAGATCTTTATTTATTTTATTTTTTTTTATCCCATGCTCCTCATGCTCAATAGTTAACCAACTCACCCCATAAATTAATCAATTTAATTCAACTCAATTCACATATTTAATTAACCAACCCCATTCAACTAATATAACTTATATTATTTATTTAGTAATTTTATTTATTTGCTCATACTCCTTAAATATAGCATGTATTTTCATACATGCGTATATTTGGCTTCTACGTATAACACGTATTATACGTCTTGATATACGCATAAGTCAACGTATATATTTAATTAAAACTACGGGGTGTTACAAACACGGTCTCTATAAAACATCAGCTGAATAGTAGTTCACTAATAGTATCGTCCAAGTTTACTCGTCCCATACCGTGTAAACTTAGTGATAATGTTAGTAATGCAACTTTCTCCAAATGTTTTTTTTCATACAAGGTCGTGGGTTTTCTTACTTTCACATTTTATTTAGTATCCTCCAATTTTGTTGTGTCTCATACCACACTAAAGTTAGTGATACAAAAGAAAGAATGGTTGTAAGTCGGCCCACCAAAGATAGTCTTAAACAAAACATTTTCATTCATATATAAAATAAATTTTACAATGCCAGTGATCATTCCTGATTTTCCTGCCTACTACCACTCCTCCTAGACCTCCTGCTAGGTACAGAACGACTACTAGAAGAAGGTTGAGAATTTGCTCGTTGTTCTTCGACGTTTTGCATACATGTTAACAAATCATTTTGAGTCTCTTCTATCCGAGCAATCTAGCTACGATCACATTTAACTGTTCGAATGGGTTAGTCGATTGTCCCATCGATGGTTGATGGGTCGACTGTCCCATAGGTGGAGGGTAGGCCGTAGGCATTAGTGGAAAGTATTGGTCGTACTGTTGACTCATAGGCGAGGGGTAGTTGTTTTAATTATACGGGGATTCCCTAACTAGAACCCCTTGAACATTTGGATATACTCGAGTTGAAAAGTCTTGAAACAATGGGCTCATTGGGATATCTGTCTTCCAAAATTTGGTGTCGTACAATTCTGTTGTTGTTGATTCACAGCAACTAGTGGAACTGGCCGATACGGTACCTCAGGCGTTGGAAACCTTTGGTACGTAGTATTGCCTTGAGTTGGCATGTTCCAGGAGGGTGGATTTGTTGGAATTCCATGTTTATCCTGATTTGGTTGAGGTTGATTTAGGTCGGCAAATAAATCTTCCTCAGAGAATAGGTGATCGGTTCGATCATCATTCGGGGCTGGGTTTGACGTAGGGTTCTGGTTTGGCTCGTTATTTGGTACCTCCCTAACATGAATCTTGCGCCGACTTCTTCGGTGAAGATTTCCATTTTTGTCTCTAATTCTTTCGCAATTTCCTAAAGTTGCACCGAATACTTCCTCGTCAATTACCCCTCCACTTGTGACATATGTCTTGAAGATAGAGGATGTTGTAACCGCCTCAATGATCTGCTTCGAAGACTCATCAAAAGTGTTGACGTTTGCCTCGTATAGCATCCTCATGACCAAGACTTCGTAGCCGAGGAGTTCCTTTCTTAAAGGGTTTTGAATCACCCTCAACATTTTTTGGATGATGATGTGAGGTACGGAGACCTTAATTTTCTTCTCTATGCAGTATAACACAAGAAGTTGAACCCTTGTCATAGTGCCTATAGTCCCCCTTTCTGGCAAGATGTTGCCAAATACTATCTTTCCAAAACCGACAAGAGACGGTTTAAGGAGATTGTTTGGGAGGTGGGTGTACGTCGATTGGGTGTACGGCTCTTTGGCGAGGGAATTGAACAACTATTCTTTGGATTCCGCAATCTCTGCAACTGTCTGGGGTTCGTGTGGATCAATGATTCTATCTTCAATGGGGATCTCCATAAGTCGTGCAATAATGTCGACGTTGATAGAAATCTTTGTTCCCCTGACCGTTGTTTTCAAAACAGGGCTGATCCCATCTTTTTGACGTCCTATGCAATTCATGGCTTCGTAGAAGGATTTCATCAAGTTGTAAGAGACATGACCTTCAACTTTTGTTATGTTCAACCACCCCAGTGTTGCGAGTTTTTCGTGAAGGATAAGACGGAGGCGGGGATCTCTATTGTCAATACTCCTCATAGTCATAACCTCCTATTTGAACAATTTCTTGAGTCTGGTGGGAATTGGTTCCCTACTACCGGAAGTTGTTCCTTCACTTGAGGCCATTATTTTGCTAAAAGGAAAATAAACTTGTGAAAGACACAAAATATATTCCTAACATTTTTAAGATTTATGCTTTGTTCGTTGGACAATATTTTCTATTTTTCTCTTGATATTTATGTCATCATTTAATCCAAATTCTCAACTCGCAATTTGATATATATATATATATATCTCATATATTCATAGATATATAGATATATATATTTAATCATAACTATATAAAAATTATATAGTTTTCTATAAAGATATATATATCTGATAAAAAATTTTCATCCAAATTTCCCATTAGCAAAATGGTATATATATATATCTCATATATACATAGATATATAGATATATATATATATATATATATATATATATATTTAATCATAACTATATATATAGTTTTCATAAATCATAACTATATATATATTAATCTAAACTATATAAAAACTATATAGTTTCTAGATATATATTTAATATAAATCTCAACTATATATAATTCATATGTATATAGTTCTAGAGATATATATATATCTAACAAATAATTTCTTCCCCTAATTTAGTGGACTTGGGCGGGCCGTGGACCTTGCTCTCTGATACCATTAAATGTCACACCCCGCCAGGACGCGCCTAAACCGGCGGGACACTCGCGGACGAGGCGCGACGATTGGAATCATCATAACGATATTAGAGTGCGCGGAAGCGAAATTAAGTACAAGTCTGATTTCATTAATTTCATAATATATTTGTACATGAAATAGTCAAGGGAATATTCTCCCAAAATCCCCAATGAATAATTCAAATGGTACAAAATGTGGGCCCAAAAACCTACACCCAGTCCACCCTAATCTCCTGTGAAAAATTGGATAACAACGGGGTGAGCTACGCGCTCAGTGGGTAAAATAGTCCGTGAATATAACAATTAATAAAGCAAACTTCATAATCAAATATCTTAAATACACATCAAAGCATCATAGTCAATCCAATACGTATGTATGCATGACACCGTCTCGTATTGGTTTGATGATTGTACATCGCCTGAGTTCACGTACAGATGTCCCTCCCCAAGAGTAGTCGGGTTCTCATTGTACGTCCCTCCTAAGGAACGATGCTCTGCATTCACGTACAGATGTCCATCCCCAGGAGTAGCCAGGTTCTCATTGTACGTACCTCTCCAGAGAAATATAATGAATAGCGAGCATCGCTTTTAACTATTCTATGAATCATAAACCACATACGTCCCTAGGTGGTGATATGTATGATGCCAATGCATGAACTGGTCTGCATGAACTGGTCCGGTCTTTACTTAACATTTAGACATGATTTGGTAACGTCTAGTGATCCTTATCAGGGTCGGTATCAATAGACCAACCAGATCAGTCTCCAGTTGAGAGGTGAGACACAAGGTCTGCTTAAATACCAATCGCGTAGAGCAGCACGTTGCCTCCCGTTCACTATTTAAAGTTACTGAGGACAAGACTGAGTCTGGTTGAGTCAGATTGACCACTAATCCGACATAACAACAGTGTAATACATGAATTCCAAGTATACAGGCATAAGTATGACAATATGAACATTATACGCAATAATGTTGTGTAAATGAATAGTAGACATAATAATAAATGAATGTAAACTTTAATAAAAGTTATAAAATACGTAAACCTATGTTTCGTTCCCCACCTTCAGATAAGAACTTCTTTCAAAACTAGAGCCTTCCCCCGGACAGAACCGCGTTACACCGCACAGAGTCTTGTAAAAAGAGTCTAAAAAAGATAAAAACTCAAAATGAGTGAAAAAGAGAAGGAAAATCACAAGGAGAGGTGATTTGGTGTGAGAAATGAGGAGGGGGAGGTTTCTTTATATAGGAGATTTGGCGCCTGAACGTTTTGTGCAAACCTAGGGTATTACAACCAATACAGGGATCGTGGTCCCAACAAAATTTATCGTAGCTACTCGCACAGGGTTGCCAAACGAGGGCCCATGTACCTCCGTCCATATCTACCTCAAGCTCTTGAAAAGTAGTTAGCAACGGGATGAGCCATCGCCCAGTGGGTGAAACAGATATTCCGTGAATTATAGCAATTTACAACGAGAACAACATAATCATCAACATTTGATAAACACATCATATTATAAATTTCAATACTACCCATTTACCTATAACACATTGTCTTGTAAGGGCCCGTGACCAATTACTATCCTGGGATCACACTGTATCACTAGGGAGTATGGTACAACCTCGTCCGCACATCTCCTCTTAGGTGACATGATAATGTTTACAACAGAGATGTGCCGCCTAGGGTTGACTCAATTAAGTGGGCAATTTATGTGCCAGTAATCAATCATCAGGCAAATAGTGACTTACGTCCCTAGGTGGTCATGTTGTCTACTAACATCTCATTCATAGATATAATGTAAGATCATGCGTATGTAGGTCTAGTCTCGATTTTCTACATTGGTATGAATGTTTACTGCACACGTACGAAAACTCTTGAGTCCATGGGACAGGCATCATTACAATCCAATAGTACCTCAACGAAGTGGACAACTTTTAATAAAATCAACCAGACCAGTCTCCAAGGCTGAGATGTGGGTCACAATGGACACTCTTAATACACCAAGTGTAATACCCTAGGATTGCACATAAAAAATAAAAAAATTTGAACTTTGGGCAAGGTATCCGAACCTTCGAGCACTTTGTTTTCCTATTTAAGGAACTCCCCCCTCATTTCTCACACCAAATCACTTCTCCTTGTGATTTTTCTTCTCTCTCTCACTCTCCTTGAGTTTTTCTTCTCTTTTTGAGACTCTCATTTCGGGACTTTCTTCGCGGTGCAACGCGGTTCTGCTTGGGGGAAGGGGCCAGTTCTCAAGGGAGTTATTATCTGAAGGTGGGGAACGAAACATAAGTTTGCGTGTCTTATAACTTTTATTAAAGTTTACATTCATTTATCATTATGTCTAATATTCATTTACACTGCATTATTGCGTATAATGTTTATACTTGTCATACTTATGCTTGTATATTTGGAGTTCATGTATTATACAGTTGCTATGTCGGATTAGTGGTCAATCTGTCTCAACCAGACTCAGTCTTATCATTAGTAACTTTAAATAGTGAACGGGAGGCAACGTGCTGCTCTAGATGATTGGTATTTAAGTAGACCTCGTGTCTCACCTCTCAAACTGGAGACTAATCTAGTTGGTCTTATTTGAAAGCTATCAGCTTGTACAAGTAATATTGAATATCCTAACCTTGCACGTGGTGATACCGACCCTGATAAGGATCACCAGATGTTGCCAAATCCTGTCTAATGTTAAGTAAAGACCAGACCTATTCATGCATTGACATCATACATAACCACCACCTAGGGATGTATGTGGTTTATGATTCATAGAATAATTAGAAACAATGCTCATTATTCATTATATTTCTCTGGAGAGGGACGTACAATGAAAATCCAACTACTCTTGGGGAGGGACATCTGTACGTGAATCTAGGGCGTCGTCCCTGAGGAGGGACGTACAATAAGAACCCGGCTACTCCTAGGAAGGGACATCTGTACGTGAACTCAGGCGACGTACAATCATGGAACCAATACGAGACGGTGTCATGCATACATACATGTTGGATTGATTATGATGCTCTGATGAGTATTTATGATATTTGATTATGAAGTTTGCTTTATTAATTGTTATATTCACGAACTATTTTACCCACTGAGCGTGTAACTCATCCCGTTGTTATCCAATTTTTCACAGAAGATTAGGGTGGACTGGGTGCAGATTTTTTATCCCACATTTTGTACCTTTTGTATTATTCATTGGGAATTTGGGGAGGATGTTCCCTTAACTATTTCATGTACAAATATAATCTGAAATTAATGAAATCGGACTTGTACTTAATCGTGTTTTCACGCACTCGGTTATTGTTATAATGCATTTGCGCCCCGTCCGTGAGTGTCCCGCCGGTTTAGGAGCATCCGGGCGGGGTATGACACCAAGTCATTTATAGCAGCACGTTATCTCCCTTTCACTATTTAAAGTCACCAGGGACAAGACTTAGTCTTGCCAATTAAATTAATTGGTAATCCATCTGAGTAATAGCATGACATTTTGATTACATTTACCAAGATATGAGTAAGACAAGTATAGTCTAAGATATAATGACATTTGTGTGATAATATGAATATCAGACATAATGATAATGTATGAAAATTTTGTAAAAATACATAAGACACAAAAACCTAAGTTTCACTTCGCACCTTCAAGTTGGACACTCTATGCTTTGCGCACTTCGTCAGGCAGCAGCTCCGCACCTCACAAGTGGAGAATCTCTAATAGAGAGAGTTTCAAAAGAGAGAAAGAAAGTGCCCAAGGAGGGCAGAAGGAGAGGGATGGAGACAATTGTGAGAAATGAGAGGAAGGGGGACCCTTTCTATCAGGGTTTCCCATGCCCGAACAAGGGCATTTGCCCCAATGTCTGGGCACTTGCCCATTTAAATTATTATTATTATTATTATTATTATTATTTTACACCAAGAGTATTACACATTTCCCAACCTACTTCTTTAAAAAACTGTCTTGAGTTGATCCAATGTTCTCGTTTCTCTTTAATTGTGCAGTAGTGCAACAATTTTCTTTTAGTTTTCTTTTTATTTTTACTTTTTATAATGTTAGGAAATATAAGACAACCTCCTTTCATTTTTTTAGTAACTCTTAACCCTTTTAACTTTTTTTTGATAACTCTCAATCCCTTTTATTCACGTGCATCACACATGCTCATGGACTAATTTTGTTAATAATACTAATTATTATTACTAAATTGATTAAATTGTTAAAAATAATTATTAAAACAATTTAATATGTTTAAAATAATATAATAACATGGAAAATAATTTATATTATTAAGTGTTTTTCTTAAAATTCTAATATTATTAAAGAGTTTTGCAGTAATAATATTATTATCTAAATAGTTACTATTATTTAAAAAATTACTATTACTTAAAAAACTTATTATTATATTTAATAATACTAAAGTTAACATAAAGTAGTTTAATGTTATTAGATTTCTCTTAAATGTTTAATACTATTAAATAATTTAAAACTATTTTACTAATATTAAAATTATTAATTTATCAAAAACTTTGACTAATCTAAGTTTAAGCTATTTTATAATTATATTTATTTTATATTAACTTTAATAATTTAATATTATCTAGGCTATTTTATATATCTATACTACTTATAATGTAAATACCCGTGAAAACTCACAAACTGATCGATTTACCAATAATTCCTATGTTGCCCCTATTTTTCTTCTTCTTTAACATTTTTTAAAAATTCCAATTTTTACTTTTGAAGGGTATATAGGTAATTCAATACAAAAACTAAAATATCATGTATTTGGATAATCTTAAAATACCTCAATTCTCTCCCAACGTCTACAACTATACTACTTATAATGCAAATACCTGTAAAAACTCACGTACCAATAATTTCTATGTTGCCCCTATTTTTTTCCTTCTTCAACATTTTTTAAAAATTTCAATTTTTATTTTTAAATAGTATATAGGTAATTTAATATAAAAATTAAAATATTATGTATTTAAATATTCTTAAAATACCTCAATTCTCTCCCAACATATACAACTTCTTCTCTTATTTTTCTCCAAGGTGGCCAAACTTCTCTCCTCAACGTCACCCACACACCTTTGAAACAGTTCATGGCTGACCAGTTTCTAACGCATAACCGCACTACCCACTCTTTTATTCATTATTTGTGCCCCAACCGTCATCACTCTTTTATCTCATCAAAAGCTTACATGGCAGTCAAAAAACAGAAAAGGAGAGAAGAAGTTTGACTCGCTGGAGAAACTTCAAGGTTCCATAATACTCTTTTGGTAACTATTTATGCATCTCTACTCTCTTTACATTTCCTTTTTTAATGGTCTTCTTTTTCTAAATCTTTATCAATTTGTTCTCATTATTAGGTATCTCACAAGTCATATTTCTATAATTGAAATCAAGAACTAATTATACAAATTTGCTGGGTAATAAGTTGCTCTTACAAAATATATTGATTGGATGGAATAAGAAAAATTTGTGTTATGTTCTTCGTTGAGATCAAAGGGTTTTTAGATCCTCTAATTTTATTTTATTTTGGTTTAAATATAAGCTTTATATTTAATCTACTGCTGGCTTTATGGTTGTAGTTACAACATGTTTGGGATAGCTTCCCTGTCTCAAACAAGTGAAGCACCTATATTTACAGGATTAAGCTTAGGCCAATGATGTTACGAGATTTGAAGCGAACAACAAAAGCTTTAATATGTTTTTTCTTTTTTTTTTTGTGCTAAATTGGTTGTTTCTTTATATATATATATATATATATATATATATATATATATATATATTTTATTTATTTATTTTTTTTTTATTTTTTATTTTTTCTGAATACCTATGAAAGAGCAATGTTTATACGTTTGAAATCAATGATTTCTTTTTTACTATTTTTTTTTGGGCTAAAGACCTTTCTCACTTATTTTACTTCTCAAATATGCTTTTAGAATTTATCGTTGAAAACATTCCTAAGGTACTAGACAATTTCAACTTTTGAGCCTGTTAAAGTGTTGTGTGGATTTGTGGTATGTTCTAGTTGGAAAAATATGTTTATAGACAGTAGTATTTGAAACTTAGGTTACAAATTAGTTTGTATGTTGGGTCATAATTGAATAATATGTATGAAAATATAATAAAATTAGTGATGCTCATATGGTGTCTGACTATTGTCTATTAGAGATGTTTCTTCTTGAAACTCTTTAATAATGGTTACATGAAGAATGAACTAATTCCGCAAGTCATTTTAAAAATTATTTGTTTGGCCTTTTTCAAATTTTATTATTCTTTTTTTTTAATCACTTTTGGCCCATTTTTTTGGTGACTTTTTGCCCCTTTTGTCTTTTTGGTTATCTTTCATCCCCTTGCTATTTTTTTCTTTTGTTTTTATTAATAACTTTTAGCTCTCTTTTATTCACGCACATATTTAGGGACTAGTATATATATATATATATATTAAATATAATATTATCTAATTTTAGGCTATTTCTTAATCCTTCATATTAATTTCATTAATTTAATATTACTAAAATATATAAAAATCGAACGAGATTTTCAGGTGCAACAAAATACAGTACTATGATATTTTAAAAAAAATGTTTAAGATTCTTATGTGAAGAAAGTAAACCTTATTTTCCCCCTTAGAAAAGTAAATCTTTGCCAAACAGATTGATTTAACTTTCTCTGTCATTTAACTAAAGTGAGAAAGTAATTTTAATACAATTAAAATATTTCTTAAAAATTAAGGGGCTCCTAATTGAACCACAAAAAAACCCTTTACACCACATAAAGTAGCTAATTTCAATTTTCGATAATACCCTCATGTAATTGTACCAAAATGCCCCTATTTTTTATTTTTCTTCCAATTTCATCATAGGGTTCAGTCTTGCGTGACTAAACCTATAACTATTGGTTCGGTCACTCTAGACCGAACCATTCATTTTTTTTTGTGTTTTAATTACATTAATAAAAATGTACGGTTCGGTCGGTGAAGACAAAACCCAAAACGTAAGGTTCAGTCATCTCCGACCAAACCACCGCAATCAGTTCGGTATCGCAAGTTCAAACCGATCGTGGTCTCGTTCTTCCGATTGTGATTTTGTCGAACACTCAGCGACGTTTTTCTCAAACAAATACACTAAAATATATCATTTTAACAATAAATCTCTTATCGATTTAGTGATTAGTGATTTTTGTTCGTGAAACTTTGAATCGCAATTGCACCGCCTTTGTGAGAAGAGTATTTAGGGAAGTTTAGTGTGGCAAGGATAATAGTTCTTCAAACTTTGTGATATGAATAAAATGTGGTAGAAAAAAAAATTGTGATTTATTTAGCTGCCTCCAAAATTGATATTAATATTATCAAAATAAAATAATTAGCATGGGAAAATAATTTAGTATTATTGAAATAACTTAATATTACTATTTAAAAGAATAGTATAAGATTTTCCTACACAACCAAACACAATAAGGTTATACTTTTGGTCAAGTTATTTAAGATTATTATGTCCATATAAATACTGCACTATGATATTCATAGTTTTAGATTACCCTAAATTACTTTTAAGTAATTCGAGTCCTATTCACATAGTGAAATTTCTATATACCAAATGTCTGTCAAGGTGCTATTTATTAACTCAATTTGCAACCTCTAAAAAAGTAAAGGGCAATAAAAAAAAAATCAATTTTTTGATAATTTTTTTATTTTCTCCAAACCTTAATTGAAGTAGAGGTATAACTTCTAAAATAATAAGTAAAAGATACTTAGTTTATTTTAATAGATTTTAAACCTTTGGTACAAATAGAGGTTGATTTTGAAATAAAGGTTGAGGTTCGGTAGAGCCGTAGCCATGAATTAAACACTATTTGACAATATACTATTGAAAATCAAGTCTGCAACCTACGAGACTAGCTTGCAACAAAAATGTTCTTTTCAAAATAACTGAGGGCACGGGCGTTGCATGTGAGATTTAAATTTTAAATTTTTAAATTTTATAACTTAAAAAAAATTGTCAGAAATAGAAAATAGTAAAATTTTAAAAAGGATAAAACAAAACTGTAAAATCTTGTGTAAGCACAAAAATAAGAAATATAGAAGAAGTGGAGTAGAAGTTATGTAACTACTTAAATTACAAAATTGGCCCCAATAACTAATTTAAAATTTATAAGATAACCAAATATTTAAAGGGGGTAGTTTTGAAAGTTTGATAAAAATGATTTCTCTATTTTATTGTTTTTAATCTGTACATTTTAATATATTTTTCCTGTACTCATTTCACACGTACAAGAATACTAATAATAATATAATAAGAAATATATTATACAACTCATATAATTAATCCCATGCCTTTATGACTCGTTGGAATGTTAAGTGAATACATAAGAATATAATTAAGTTGAATATGCTTACTAGAGGTAGAAACAAATATAACTAAAATTCTATACTTTTACATTGAGAATTAATTGAGCTGAGTATTATTATAATGATAATATTTAGACCTTTTTGTGGTGAAGTCTATTTTTTTTCTACACAAAATACCCTTAAAAGTTTTATTTTATTTTTTATGAAACTGTTTTACTTTTTTTTGTTACTTTTTTTTTTTTTTTTGAGATATAGACATAAGATTAGAGATCGACTTTAATAGCGCCTAATTATCTAGCACAATGACAATAGACACATGATCTAGACCCATGGAGTACATAAGCTCTATCTAGACCCATGGAGTACATGAGCTCCGTGAGAACGGACGAGCTAGGCCCCATAAAGGAAGGTGTACTTGAGCCCAACTACTAACACTTCATTTTATTCTGACATACACTTTCATTAGGATAGAGGGGACTCATAGGCAAGCAACTATCACTCATCTTATAGGTGGATTTGCACTATTTGAAACAAAAAAAAAAAAGGGAAATCAAAATAAGGAGGATGTGCGGCATGTGCCCATTATAAGCACCTACCAAACAATTTTCCTTTGTAACATAATATTTCTTGATTAGAAAAAGCTAAAAACAGAACCAAATAAAACTCGCATGAAAAGTCAAATATCCAATGTCTCTTACATCAACACCAGTATTAATCCATGTACATTGTACAAATCTATGTTGATCCAAAAAACTTAATATGTTTGAGTTTTCATCTAATTAGTCTTATTTGGTATGTCCTAGCATTACTCTTCTTCATTATATTCAAGACGCTGACAGGCAAAAGGAAAAGAAGAAAAATTGAGGAATGAATCATGAGAAAGCTATGAGCATGAAGAGCTTTGGAAACCATACCAAAGCCTCTTCAAGCACAAGGCATTGCATATGCAAGACCCATCAGAACCTAACGCTCCCATCCACAAGTGTCCTGCATCAGTGAAAAAATAATACATAAATAAATTGGACATGATATGTTATTTCTTTGAATAACCATTTATGAACATATATATAGCTGCTGCTTGAAGGATTTTCCCTAAACATGCAAAATGGTCATTCAGCGAAATAAGGTACGTACCTGATCTGATCATGTAAATAAGAACGTATACATACACACATATACATATATATATATACCTCAAGTTCATCAAGATCATCATCAAGATTATTGAAATCTTGTATAATGTCACCATCTTCTAGTTCTGCATCTGTGATTGTAAGTGCCTTTTGTAGCTTCCTATGACTAAATACCTCAACCTCAGCCATGTAAATGGCGGTCACAGGTCGATGATCTGAAAGTATTGTCTCATTCCTCTTATAATTCAATAGCTTTATTCCCTTCCCAAATGAAAGAATCCGGTCACACCTAGAGTGATAATAACAACTCATTACAATTATTAATCCTTCTTGAAAATTTAAAACACAAGATCATGAATGTATATGACAAGCGGCAACCCAGATAGATTATCATCATCATCAATTAATCTTATCATTTTTGTAAGCCAAATAAACAGCTAAGTTGGTGGAAATGTATATATCAACATAATGAACAAATTATTAAGCAGAAAATTGTGGATGAATTTATAGTATATACCATGCAGGAGTACGCCTCCCGACTTTTGGGTCGTCGCCATAATACTTCTTAGAGTTAAGCTCATATTTGTATGTTGGGGGGAAGTTTAAGATACCCTCTTTCCATCCATCAAATGCACCGCCTTTTCTTAACTCACGCATTAGCTGCCACAACAAGGTACAAAAATGTCAATATCTTCGGCTTTTGTAAAGATGATTCCAACTATATCTAGCTGGTTTTGTAGTTTTGTCAAGGCAGAGCAGTTCTTCACCAACGGTACTTTAACAAGATCAAAGGAAAAGATTGAAATAGTCCATCAGTAATTGGAACTGTATTGCAATAAGAGATGAACTTACTTGGTCCTTTTCAGCCAACAGGGACAGCTTTTTTTTGGAGATGAGTTCCCTTACTTTTTCGTATGATAGATTGATACGATAATTCAGATCTCCAAGCCATATAATTTTCCTGCAATTTAAAGAATATAAATTTTAATGATTGATGATGTGAAATAAGAGAATAAGGAGCAGGTGAATCAATAGAATGTTATTTTTGGATTATTGACATAGGAGTACTTTTGGTTAAGTACTCTAGAATTTTTTTTTTCTCTTAGTTTCAATATCACCAAAATAATCAAGTTACACAAATTTTCTCCTGCTTTATTAATTTTGACAAGCTTTGAAGAAATCAATTTGAATAGTCTTGCGAATGTTCAGTAATTGCTACAATCAACTTGCAATTCAACCAAATCTATCATAGTAAGGAATATATACTAAATTACTGCACCCGTTTCAGCCACATGCCCCGAAAACATGTGAGTAGCAATAACAGAAAAATGAGAACAAAGGGCGAAGAACATTGGAGAAAAATGACAAAGTTCAGATCATAAATTTATTCATGGACTCACTCAAACAAAAACTTCCCATTACTTACTCATGATCTAGAATGGTTTTGGTTAAGCCGATGCCTGAAACTGGATGAAATCGAGTCCTTCGGTGTATTTCGTGTACATCAGCATTCCTTTTAAGTTCGTCCCCATTTTTTTCACCCGATGTTAGATGAGTACATACACAACAAAAGAGTGTTTGATATATAGACATGCTCACAGATACCGATCCCTGTAATACTCAGATATCAACAGGATATTACTAAGAACTGATATATGTTGTGAAAATGAGAACTAATCAAATTAAACTTAACATGGAGAATAAAAAAAATACCAAGTACAGTATATTAAATTACAAAAAAAAGCATCATAAAATAGGATGATTGTTGATATACAAAAGAAATGAAGATCTCTTACAAAACTCGTGTTCTGATACCATGATAGAAACCACTAATAAACCGAAAAGATATAATAGGTGGACGCCCAATAATGTGTACGAAGCTATGATTAGCAAATAAAAGTGTAAAACAGTTTCATTTGTGTTTTAAAATGAAGAAGATATTCATGATTTCTTTAATTTTTATTGAAGAACCTCTTTCCATGGAAAACACAAAGTACATAACTTTTGATTCTCTACATTTTTTCACTGTATATATAATGATGAGTTAGTTCTGCAGCCAGAGGTTATATAAAAGTAAAATAACCATGCACAAAAGAACTTAATTACCTTATTTCCAATGTAGCCCATAACACCAACACCGACGGTCGAGACTTTCACATTCTGAATATGCCTCCGCAAGCTTCTTCCCACCCACACCGAGAGGAAAATCCCAACCATTTGCTTACTTATTATCCGTACATAAGGCGATCTTCTCTTCCGGTTTATAATAGACTCAAGATCAATACCTGTGAGGAAAGATGGCTCTTGTAATCTTTTGCTATCATTACCAGACGATGCTTTAAACGAATTGAACATTCTGAGAGACTTTGTTGCTCTGAAAGACTTAGCTTTTTTTAGGGAATTGGATTTCTCCAAAAAACTCTGAGGTAGCAAGTTCATAGGTGGCTCCGGCCAGCTTAAACCAACTCGTTCGGACCGGCTAAGCGTTTTGGATAACATTCCTATTTTCAGGCCAATCATTGGTTCTGAATTTGCCATGCTTTCTTCAACCTGATCAAAACCAATTGGTGGTTCTGAATTTTCTGTGCTCTCTTCAACCCGAAAGCAACCTAATCTACTTAATCTCTTTGGTGAGGAAAACTGTCTCTGCAAATCTTGTTCTTGTGACGTTTCCAAGTTGGGATTTTCACTCGTATCAAAATTATCAGATTCATCGTTTGAAGGGTGGATTTCTTCTTCATTCTCATCACTGTCGGTTTCTTGTAATACTTCGTCTTCGATATCGGGGAAATCTTCTGATGGCTCAAACTTTGATGGAGTAGGAGGATCACTGTAGCTTTTAAATCTCATTAGAGGTCGTACTCGATTTAATGTTTCGCGAATTATATTTTCCCATTTTGGAACAGGTCTAGTATCCTCTGCACCAAATATGTTCCCAGGATTTAGTGGAACAACTTCCTGAAATCTGCAAAAACAAACCAGAAACTAAATGTTTCAAGAGAAAAAAAAAAAAAAAAGAAACAACTTGAGCAAAATCAGTAAAAGAAGTTATAAAAATAAATTTGAATCACTTACCCAAGAACATAGATATCTGCAGGCTCATCGATACATAACCAGTCATCTATGTTTAGATCATCAGGTGGCAATTTGCCTCCAGCATTCCATGTTCCAACACAAATCCTAGAAATGCCACAATACTGAAAAATGAATAACACTAAATTATAACATAATTAGCTAATGGTACTAATTTTAATTAGACCACATAAGAAAGGAGTACAGGAGAAACATGCCTGATTTCCTTGGTATCGATATATTGAGCTCGAAGGGTCTCGGAATTTCGTCTTCTTAACTTAGGAGTAGATTCAGAGCAGATGACTACAAGAAAGAAAAAGGCCACGGAGTTCAATGAATAGAAGCTCTTCACTGGTAAAAAGATGCTCTCAGATTCCTATGATTATTATTATTATGGGCTTAAGTACCCATGATCTGGACAGAGCCATAGCAGAATATGGAATCGCCAAAGACACCATTTTCTTCCATCGTCAATGGCTTAAAGCAGCTTTTACAAATTAACATTAAGATCAAACAAATTTTCATTTACTAAACCAATCTTGCCAAGAAAAGAATTGAAAAATCAACAGTGAGAACCACAAACTTTTACCATTAACATCCTCCTCCCCTTGCTTCTTCCCAATGCCTGCTTCTTCTGCCACAGAAAATTTGCATAATGAGGGCAGGAAAAATTGATTAGCACCATTAAATCAACTAAAAACTATAAAACTAGAGTTCTAATCATCTAAAAACACAGTAAATCTTAAAGGGTAATCATTATTTTCATCATTTCATTCATGCCGACCTTCATCATCTGAATTGGACTGGCAGTCACCTTCATCAGGGTCAGCACTAAAATCAGACTCCTTATTGCTGATATTAAGCCATTTTCGAATAACAATTCTAGGCCAGAACACCTGTAAATTATATCAATAAAAAGAATTAATATTGACAAAATCAACTTAAAAAAATGCTCATGTACATTATTTCAGCTTCAAAAATCTCTAAAATAAAATAAAATAAAATAAAATAAAATAAAAAGAGAGAGAGAAATTGAGGACCCAGATAAGGAAAAAACGAAAAAAAGTACGTCTGATTGTTTTGCTGTTGCCTGCTTCATTGTTGTCTGAGAGAAAGAGAAGTGGAGAAAATTAAGAGAAAGAGAACAGAAGCAAAGAAAAAGAGAGTAATAACTTCAATTGTTTTCTAATGATTAATGTGTCCTGTAATGATTCATATAGATAGGCTCTTAGCTCTCCCTCTACGTATATATATATACGACTCTAAATTACATTTTTTTTCTCCATTGGAATTTTCACGCTTGATTAATAAAGAATAATGTTATATGTATGTTACCTATTAATATTATTTTTTAACATTAATATTCAATTTCTCTCAAATATTTTAAAAATATATGTATATTTAAAAATGTGTATATTTTGAAAAAATTTAAGAGAGTTAGGTTCTAAAGTTAAAAAATAATATTAAGATCCAACGTATATAAAATATTTTTTTAAATAAATTATTAACTAATTAAACAAATAATAAAGTTGTCTATCTTTATTAAAACTTTTGAGAATCAGGGGATCAAATCAGATGGTCAAAAAATAGAGACAGCTGAGGGAGAGAAAAAGAGTGTGGGTGTCTTAATTGAGAAAAGCAGAAGCTGAAGCCCGAGACGTTTGACATTTATTAGTGCAACTCAATTTTTAACGACCAAGACCAGGCTCAAAAAAAGGGCGATTGACTTAAAAATAGAATAGAAATTGTGATTCTATAAAACATTATAAAGTTATTTATTAAAATATTTTATAATTAGATTAATATTTTTTTAAAAAAAATATTAATTTAATTACAAAAAATATAACTACATATTTATATTTATTAAATATATATATTATATATATTTTAAAGTATGTACTAAATATCAAATAAATATGAATATGTAGTTACATATTTTTATAATTAAATTAACATTTCTCTTAAAAAGAAAATATGCATTAAAATTAACACATGAACATATTTTTAAGCAACAAACACAAAGCTTTGAGACAATAGGATAAAATGGGCTAGCTCAAGTAGTTTCAATAGATAATAAAACTAGGTAAAAGTTTATGTTTATATTAAGTAATATAGTGAAATGAAAAATTATGACAACTTTGAATATTTGTTTTAAATAATACATTCATATATATAAATGACAAAATTGCACACAATACATATGGATAATTAAACTGACATTCATAATCCTCATGTTAATTGGTTGACCTTAACCAATATTTTTGTTGAAAATAGCTAAAAGGGGTCTCAATAATGCCCCCATTTTTGCTCAGTTTTTATTTTTCTACTTAAAACGTTTTATTCCAAAGTTTAGGGTATTGTACATAGATATATAAAAATTAACTACTTTTTTTTAGTTCATTTTTTTTAGAGAGAATGAAACCTAGGTCTCAAGTTCGAATCTTGTCTTCTACTATTTATTGGTCATCAGTACTATTGAGTTGTGTCTGGCTTTGTAAAATTAGCATGGAGTGAGGTCCGGATACCCATGATATCAAAAAAAAAAAAAAAAAGTAACCCAAAAAGTTTTAAAGGCTAGGAGACCCAATTAAAGACAATCCAACCCTTTTTTTTTTCTTCTTAAAATACCATTCTTCTCTTTCTAAAATGCAAATATCAAATAGTTGGAGGAAAGAAATGTTTTTGTTTTTAGCTCTAAACTTGATTTTTGACCCATTCACCCACATTTATAAATTCTTTTTAGTTAGACAAATCTTTAAATTCTATAAATCTCATTGTTCCCATCATAAAAAAACAAAACATCAATAACATCATCTACATATTCTCTTCACGCGGTCACATTAAATTTTAATTAAAATTCCTGTATATTTCTTGACTAATCATATATATATATATAATCTTCCGATTTCTTAACAATATTTGACTAATCCAAATATCTACAAAACTTTTCATTTCTTTTGCATCTCAATCATACATATTTTGGCAAAAAAAAAAATGATAAATGATAAAAAGGTTCAGATCCAAATCCAGTTAATGTACACACACATTCGTGTCCCTTTTATTATTTTGGAATTGCGAGTATTGAATCATTTTAAAATGATCTAACAAAGTCAGACACCTATTATCCTTCGGCATTATCTTAAAAAAATATATATATATTAGACGAAATTGTGGACCATTAGATCGTGGTCCAGTACTGTGCTGTATGAATGAGAGCGCCACACTACACGATCATTGGCTCGTCAATCGATAAAAATACAACACTAAGGGGTAAAGGCTCTCACTTTCAACTTTCTCCACAAGTTGAATGGAATGATGAGATTCTGAAACGAAGTTTTTGGTTCCCCATTATTCATTTGCCACGTATCAGTATGTTATTAACTAGTGTGTCCATAACGACTTTACATCGTGTCACACCCGGTTAACACAATGCAAAAATTAAGTGGACCCCGCAACGTTTCAACCGACGATTTCTCGAACCAACGAACCGAGCCGAGATTGTGTGGGTGCGGACCACTTGACGCAAGTGGACGAAGAAATTGTCCATTTGAAGGTCCTTAAACGCTAACGTTGAGTTTGGCATGTGATTCAAATACATTTACGTGTATATGATAATTTAGTTTGCATTTAGTTTAAAATTCAGATATGATTTTTTATATCCAAAATTCTCGAAACCTTATATCCAAACTCAGATATTATTTTTTAAACTTTTACTTTTCAAATAGTATTCTTATTTTTAAATTACAAATCAAACGCAGTCTCATTTTTAAGAAACGATAAACTATTTTCTAAAATATTATTTTCTAATTATATCTATATTTTTGGATCACAAACAAAATGTAGCTTTAGAAACATAAGGTTGGTTCAAAACTTAAAAATAATTTTTTTAAATTTATAAAAATAAAATTATTTTATTTTTATGATAAAATATTATTTTTTAAATTTTCACTCAGATCACCTGACCAAAGGTAGTAAAAAATTATGGACACTCCCAAATTATACAAGTAATTGGCAATGTTTGAAGAATGGTATGATGCACGTGTGCCCGCATCTTTCTCATTAAACACGCTTTAAATACCTTTCTTAACCATTTATTTGAGTAATTTTTTTTTTCTTCTATTAATTTACCACGACTTTAGATAGTAAAACGGCAAAGTAATATTAAGAATTTTTATTTTACCAAAAGAAACAAAGAAAAAGCCTTTAGTAGAAGATCATAAGAAAGAGATTCATCATTAGAATAGCCATGAATAATGATATTGAATATTTTTTCATTTATCATTTAAAATAATAACAATAATAATAAGTTAGAAAACTTGAGTGATAAATTGTGGGCATAAACTACTCCTTAAGAAAATTTTAACGATCAAACTCCTAATTTTCTTATCTTCTTAACAAAATATATATTATTTTTCTAAGTTATCAAACATAGATACATAAAAGAAAAGAAAAGAAACAAAAGCACGTGCTAAAATCATAATCCTTAACTACAAGAAACTTAGCCTTTAACAAGATCTAAAATGTGTCGTTGAATGAGATTAACAAAATTAATGAAGATGTTCTGTTTCGGGGTATCATTAAAAGGTTATACTAATAATGACATATGCATAGTGTCGTCGTGGCATGTCATTGTAATATATACAATTTCATATATTTTATATCGTTATATAATATTTTATGACAAATGTTGTGCTATCGTTAAAACTTTTAATGACTATTAAATTTGTGTCATCAAAATTTATCTATGACATTTTAAACAAGTCGTTTAAAACCGTAATGACTTTTATTTAAATTTCATAAAAAAATTATTAGATTTATTTTTATATCATTAATTAAACCTTTAAATTATTAAAATGTAATAATTTATTTTTTAATTCATATTTACTCCATAACACATGCTATCGAAGAAAGAAATAAATATCAAAGTCTTCAACTTTCCTATTCTCTTACAAATTCCATAGCAAACTCTACCTTTTATGCAAATTAAAAGTGTCCGAATAAAAAAAATATTAAATGACATTTATGTAATGTCATCTATGAGCTCTTAATTTTAATAACACTTAAAATATGCTATATATAATGACTTCTCAAAAAATGTCATTTATGTACTCTTAATTTTAATGACACTTAAAAATATGTCATGCATTATAATTATTTTAGATTACATCAGATGCAATATCGTCTATTGTAATATTTTTCAAGGATTTTATTAATAGTTGAAAAAATGTCGTTATACTTGAGTACAACGACACTATTAAAAAATATCATCTTAAATAATTTATTGTAAAAATTTTGTTATAGAAAATTAATTTTATTATAATTATTAAATAAAGAGTGTTGGTGAGTCAGATCTATAATTTATTGATCTATTCTTTATTAGAGTAATCAAGCCAAGGTTTTTCCGAAGGATTTTTTTTAAATCTTTTTTCAAAAAGGTAGCCCCAAATTTATTTTTAAAATATCCCAAAATTTTAATTTTATGAATTTTCAATTATTCTCCAAAATAAATTAATTGAGACAATTTGATTGTCAAGAATTTTTGAGATTTTTGTCTTTTTTTTTTTTTTTTTCAGAAAATTTACAATTAGGTACCACTTAAAGTGTCTTATCTATAAGTCTTCGGATGGGACATTGGGACGTGCATCAATTGATGAATATCATAATTTTAATATTTAAATAGGCCTCATTTAAAATAAATAATAAATATATCTTCTACATCGGCCGTTACCCAATCATGTTGTTCTTTTCTTTTGTTTTGGTACTTAAAACATGTAATATTTTCGGGTCACTCAAAGCAGAGACTAAATGTGTGAATGGACAGTGATCCCTCATAAAAATCTTCGTAAACTCTTATCACCTAAAATTCGATCTTAAGACCGCCCTACTAAAAGCCAAGTGAAAAAACCACTCAACCAATACCGTACCTAATCATGTTGTTCAATAATGTGATTTCATTACTATAGAATGTGAAATGATGACGTGCACCATGGTTTAATTTAAATAAAATACAAATATATACATGATTAGATTCGAGGATAAATCAAATAAAATAGTCTTTATTGGTGCAATAATACTATTTCATTGATGTACTTCAATGAAAAAAATATTATATAAATGGGAAGAATTATTCACTATAATTATATATATGAGTGTATCATCATACAGTACTTAGTTAGGCTTAAATAATTTCTAAGCACAAGTAAGTGATAGTTGACTTTGTTTTGTTCTACTTCACATATATAATTAATTGATATATGCTCATTATTAATTCACGATTTTCCTTCTTGTATCCTCTCTATAGTAATGTGACCAACTTGATTTATGAACAACCAGGCGTGATTGATTGTTACACTCTTACATCTTTTTCAACATCTGATCTAATAATCCAAGAAATTTTTCAAAACTAGGTTACATCAATATATTATATAACGGAGAAATTGAGAAAAATCAATTGATAAGATACAAAGAAAGAGAGACGTTTTTTATTTTCTTTGATGTATTTAAATAACAGCGTTTGAAAGTGTTCGCTTGTCTGCGCGTGTACACGTGGTAACATGTAGAGTACGAGAGAGACATAGCGAATAGACTGTGAGTCAGTACGTAAGACAGGAAGGGATTCACCACATGGAATTGAGACACGTCGAAGTCAACAAACCGTCCCCAGTCTGTCATTAATGTGATCATGCCACGTGTAACAATAGGCCTGACGGCAAGGTCTGACAGACATTTATTAAGGAAAGCTGAAACCTACTGGTTGATGGAACAGCCGACAGGTGTTTGGCTCTTATTGGGAGAAGGAAAATAAAAAAATGAAATTGGTGACAAATTTGAAAGAGAAAGGCATGTGGCCGGTGATGATGTGAGCCGAACAGCCCGCAATAAGCGCAACCTTGGCCGGGAAGTAACGTGTGGGGGCATCTTATAAAAAGATTGAAAATTATTTTGTTTGGTTTCATTCCATACAAATTATCAAGCATAAGAATCTTAAAAAAAATGCAAATAACGTGGGATATATCCTCATTGCTTGTGGAACTCTAGGTGCATTTAATTTAAGATTCGAATATAAATTTTTATATTAAATTTTTTTTTTGATTTGATTGAATTAAGAAGTAGTTTTTCACTTTTTGTAAAAAAAAATAAATTTTTTTTAGAATTTAAATTTTTAGATCGGCAACCAAACACAATCTTAAAGACTTAAATATCATCTGAGTCAAGATCCTTTTTTGACATTGATTATGGTTTCTTGGCTTGTCCATGTGAATTTGTTGTTTATGTGTGTCCCAGTGTTTGTTAAAAAAAAATCCAAATAAAATAAAACATATAAATTGGACAGAGTTTTAATTAATCTAATGTTAGCTTTGATTTGGGTAAATTTGATTTATATTGATTAGGAAATGCATCAAATTGAAAACTAAACCAATTGATAATTAAATAGTAAAACTAAAAACCCAACTTGAACGGAATTGCTTGAGTAGTGAGATTCTAAGTTCAAGTCTATTAGTTCATCTAACACATTTCTTGTAGATGAGATTGCGCCTTCTGTGAATATTAATACGTAAAAGCTAGCCTACACACCTTACATTAGCTTAAAAAAAAATCATCCAACTTGTGTTTCCATGTTAGAAGAATTGAACTCCAGAGGAGTATAAAATTGTATTAAATGGATTGTCATGAACTCTTATTATTTGTGCCACTTGTTTCTCCTTGTTTTACAGCATGAATAACAAGCCGTTTAGTCTTATTAATTTTCATAAAATTAAACAATCTTCCATGAGCTTTTGGGCCAATAGGATTGGGCCTATTCAAGTACAAATATATGATTTATAATATTAAGATTGATTCAGCCCAAATTGGGTCACAAGAATTGGGCCTATTCAACTCAAATCAGTAGAACCATTGGACTCACCTCAACAACTCATAGCCCATATTAATATGCTTGGTAATTAATAAACTTATTTAATTTTACAATCAAATTGAACTATCAAGTATTCTTTTTCTTTTTGAAAAACATAATATTTCATTCAAGAAGAAAAGGGACGAGGCATTTCCTCAACCATGATATTAGTCAGATACAAAAGCCTCAATCCAATACGAGGGAGAGTCCAAAGACAATGCAAGCTTGCTAAGTCTATGTGCAACTTGATTTCTACTTCTAAGAATAGCTTAGGTAATGAGATTGGGCCATGTTTTGTTGGTGGGTTCAACTCCAAATATTAAACTTACATCGATTATGTGTTTTTTTTTGCGAAGACACAAAGAAGCCGTACCCACTTACACTACCAATATTTTAAGGAGAAAAACAAAACCGTTCAAGACTTACCTTTATGGCACGCTCTATACCAATGTTTAGAGACCTAATGGCCCAACTTTAGAGTCGGCCTAACTTGAGAGCCGTAAAAAAGATAATATCTTATAACGTATAGAGCGGGCCAAAATGAGCTTTACCACCCCAATATCGACAAAAATGAAGAAAAAAAAAAAAGTGCCACATACGATAGCTCTCTAAAAAACAAGAAGAAATGAATTAGGGAATTTTCTGGAGAAAATTAATGATTTTTTTTTTTAGAAAATAATAATAATTCCAACATTTGATGCATTCTAAGATCTAATCGAACAACAAAACAGCAGTTTTTTAGCGTAGTCTGTGGGTTTCCCTGAGTGAATGAGCGTGGAGAGTGTAGAGGTCGGTTTGTGAGCTGAGTATTTGACAAAAAAAAAAGAAAAAAAGCAAAAACAAAACACCAGTTTTCAAACAGTAATTGTACCAAAATCAAAATACAAACACTTCATTCAGTCTCATTAACAGATTTACTAAAGAAATCATCGATGCGGCGCGTACCAGCAGCAGGAAGCGGTTTCTGAACAGAAGATGGCGGGCGATTCGATGATGGCTGCGAAGACGAAGAAGGCATGGGGAGGGAATCGAGTAGAAAATCGCTGGTGGGTTGATGCCTCTTGGTGGCAATTCTCATGTGTTCAATCTTCACGGTCTTGCGCTTCTTTTCTACTGCGATTTCCGATGATTTCTCCGCCAGAAATTGAAGAAAGAGATCGGTGGAGAGGGCGACGAGGAAGAGGGCTTCTGAGTTAACCTTCTTGATGTCTTGATCGAGTTTGATGATCTTTTTAACTCGTCCCAGAGGAAATGCAGAGCGAACAAGGGTCTCTGTGGTGTTCTGTTCTTCCGCCATTGACAAGCTTTTGAAGAAAAAAAAGAAAATTTGAATAAGTTGAGTTTTCTAGTTCAAGAATCAAAAAGAAGTGGAAGTAATTGGGTTTTTTTTTTTTTTTTGAATTTGGGACAAAAAAGACCTTTTAAGGAGATTTAATTACCCATATCTTGTTCAGAGATCCTTTAAGGAAGTAGGGGCATTTCCGTCTCTCCCGAAAAGAGTTTAGTTTCCCGCCAATACAGATCAGATTTCCCGCCATAAGAGAGTACTAAATATGAGTTGTACTATTGATTAATCAAATTTTACTGAATTATTTTTTAAACAAATATTATCTTTATATATAAGTTAATTAAAGAAATATAAGAGTAAAATAAATAAAAATGAAAGTTATAGTTGAGAAGAGCAAAATGAAAAAATTATTGATTTGATTCCACACACAAAAAAAAAAATCATATGAAATGAATAATGTTATTTGAATATATTACCATAAAACCCTTCAAACTACTAAAAGAAAATTTTAAAATTTTAAATAATAATAAGATTTTAGTTTTGGAAGATTGTCCAAATAGCATAGATAAATACTTATTCCTTCATGACAATATCCATCTCAACTTTTGAATCATTCATTTTCTCTCCCTTTTTTGTGATTTCACTTTGCACAAATGATCTAAATAAATACATCCTTCCTTTTATCACAATATCAATCTACAGTACTGACCTACTAACTACATGCTACCTGCAAGCAATATGGTAGAATCAAATTACACAACAAAAATTTAATGAAAATGCAAGTTATATATTCTAAGCGTTTTCTGCATCTGCTTACAAATCTAGGCCTCTCTGGTTCAAAAACTTCAAGACCCATAAACTTGATGTTTTTGTTCATTAATCTCAATGCTACTGTGCAAACTAGAACCTTCAGGAATTCCCAATGGAGGATTCTCACAAGAACAATTATCAACAGTATAAAGTTCCCATTCCTTAATCCCACATTTCTCCAATGCACAAATTAATCTCTCCTTCTCCATCTCATTTGGGTACTCCCCATTTGGACTCACTAACACAGCTCCTGTATAACACAGCCCTGCAGCCTCAGCAGCACCACTATAATGAAACAAACCCCACCCAAGATCATCTGCTACATCCACAATTGTCCAAAACTCCTTCGAAACCACGCCGTTATCCAACACGCTGAAATAAAATGTCCCGGGAACTTTACCTCTCTTTACCCGATATCGCCGCCTCCTCCAAACCAACTTCCCTTCCAGTGTCCTCACTTGAAACACTGGCTCATACCAGAAAGACCCCCTTGCCTTCCCTCTGTAGAATAGCTGGTACTGGCATGGAAATTGATCGTAAGCGGGGTTCTGCCCCGCCACAACCCGCCAACTCCAATCCAAATTACCCAACCAGCCCACGAAAAGATCTTCAGCTGTTTCATGAACCAAGTTGTTTCCTCGAAATTTCATCATAGGAGGCGCATATGGTTTGTTGGGAATTTCTGCGTCCAATTCAAGGCAATTGTGTTTCTGTAACACGCAGAGAGAAAACGCCTCGAGATATGGACTCTCGTATGATGCAATACATCGATAGTTACAGACTTGATCCACGGGACTACAGGAGTTCAAGCATTGTAAAGCTTTTCTACAGTTTGGATCCAAGAGGCAATTCAAAATTTGAGGACCACAATTAGTTGCCATGCAAGTAAGAGTATTGAAGCCCTTTGATCTCAGGTTCTTGAGGGACGGAATGGGTTTTATATAAGCGTTGATGATCACTAACAAACAGAACCTTATATCATCGGAATTATGGCGACTCCATGCCTCTGTAACTGTTTGAACAACTTCGTCGGTTTCATTAACTTTCTTTGATTGCACAATTCTAGTCACTTTGCTAAATATGCTTCCTTGTGCTTCAGTGTGAATGGACAGCCCTCCTAATCTGTTTGAGAGAGAAGGGGAAGAATCAAAGCAGATTATGTTTGGTACTTTGTCATTGTTCTTCTGGATCCATTTGACACATTCTTCATTTTTAACAGCAACAATCATCAAGATATCAGCAGTACATAATTCCTGTTGGCGGTTCTTGACTCTTGGATCATAAGATCGAAGGAGACTGTCGCCAAACACACGCATCTCAATTGCTTCATCGACCCATTTCAGTCTCTTTGCCTGTATGTGCAAACAAGAATTTAATCTGTTAAAAGCAGGAAGTTATGGTACTTGTATACTCCATCCATGTCATAATTTATTTATTTTTTTGGAGAAAGATCATTTACAGCCAAAATGAAGTCCAATCTCCAGTAAAATTTTGCTTTTTGATTGTATCTTCTGTTAGTAAACACATGCAGTTTGCATCTCAAATGGCTTGGGAGACATAAGCCTTGATGCAAAACTGAAGTATGTTGTAATTAATGCTTGGCAAGAAAATTGTAAATTAAGCAACATAATTATCTAAAAGTATATCTTAATTGTTGTCCTTAACCTGCTATGGGTCATTATATATCAACAACACATTAACATACATAATAAAGTGATGAAAACTATCGAAAAAATAAAAATAAAAATAGCAATGTTTACCATAACAATTGGGGTTCGGAATTGAATAAACACCAAAAATGCAGCAAGAATAAGGGTAGATAGTCGACTAGACAATTTGATTTTTTAACTACTACTACTACTACTACTACTACTACTACTACTACTACTGGTACTTACGGTGTGAAGCAAAACGTCCAGCCAGGGTGCAGAATTGAGGGGGCTGATGCTTCCTTCTCCGACTAATGCCGCGATTCTCACAGTGACCTCGTTGTTCCTCTTTATTATCTCCTCCGATAGAACCGCCGAAATCTCACCAACACCATGGCGAAAAGTGGTATTATTAGTAAGGCCGAAGGAGGAAGAGGAGAAGAAGGGACGAGGATTATTAAAACAAGAAGAAGAAGTGGTAGTTGAACTGAAAAAGATGGGAATTTTGGGGTTCTGAAGAGAGATTTGTGGAGGAATGGGCGTTCGCATAGGCAAAAGAGGCATGGCTGTCCGTCCCGTGTTCCTTCCTGTTCCCGGGTGTATCAAATGGACTTTTTGGTGTTCAATTTGATAAGGAGTGGACGATCGAAGATAAATTGGAAAAAGCGCAGAGCTATGCAGATGGACGGGTTTCCTTCTTGTAATTGTGTCTCGTCGTTCGTATGATATTTCTCGGCTTTGGCGCGGCCACGTCGCTAACGCCTGTTGGTTTGGAAACCGCGAATCACCGAGAAGTTTAGGCCCAGAATGTTATAAATTTAAAAACAGTTTTTTGTTTTTAAGATGTTTTCCAATATTTTTTAAAAATTACCAAATTATTATTATTATTAATAGGTTGGTTCGGTGCAAACCTCATCTCAAGATTCAAGTCGTATATAGCTTAGCTCAAGTAACACGAATTGACACGTCCATTTGAGGTGTTGAACTTGAAGCCTACTGTTGATAAGGTTCAACTCTATAAATTAGTCTAATATCAACTATGTATTTTTTTAGACTAAAATACATAAGAAATCTCAACTCCTCGCGCTAACAAAAAGTCTAATTTGATCAAGGAGAAAATAAAACCCTCATGAAATTTTCCTTTATGGAACGAGTTGTGTAGGTGACAGGTGCCCATAGGCCTAATAGTTCAACTTAGAGACTGACCAAACTTGAGAGCCCATAAATTGGACAATATCTTATGATGTTTTGTAAGACGAACCAAAATTAGCTTTAATAAATGAGAAGACTATCTCAAAGGCTTCCCTTTGGTTAGTCCATAGTCCACTTATTAGTTCATCATCAACATACTTTGAGGGCAAACTCAAGAACTTAAGCATTACACAACTGGTTGAAGATGTTAGAATCTTAAGCTTCACCAACCCTCAAAATTTTATCTTAAAAACTAGTGTCAGTTGCAGATGATGCCCATTAGTGTCAAAACATTCTTTTTTTCATATTTTTTCTATGTATTTCCATAGGTTATATAAAGAATAAAATCTAACAAATCTTTGTTATTTTCAAACATTTCCTAAACTAACGCTAATCTATTTTTAAACGTGATTGTCTACAATTACAGCTCACGCCAACACTCCCCCTCAAGTTGATGCATAGAGGTCTCGCATGCCCAACTTGTCAAGTGAGTTGTAGAGGTCCTTGCTCGATACAACTTTTGTAAGGATATCCGCCAATTGATCTTCAGATTTCAGAAATGGAAACCTAATTGTTTTTGCTTCAAGATTTTTCTTGATGAAGTGTCGATCTACCTCAACATGTTTAGTACGATCATGTTGAATGGGATTATGGGAAATTGCAATTGCAGCTTTATTGTCACACAAAAGATCTATCTCAGAGGTGGGTTTGGAGCAAACCCAATTTCAGTAAGTAGCTTTCTTAGCCAGAGGAGTTCACAAAGACCTTTAGCCATTCCCCTAAACTCAGCTTCAGCACTTGACAAAGTTACCACTTTTTGCTTCTTGCTTCTCCAGGTTACAAGATTTCCTCAAATGTAAAATATCCCGAGGTGGACTTTCTATCAGTGATATTACCTGCCCAATCTGCATCCGTATATCCATAAACCATTAACTGACTGTTATGTTTTGAGAACATAAGCCCATTGCCTGGAGATGACTTCAAGTATCGAAGTATTCGAATCACTGCTTCCATGTGGCTTTTACTTGGATTATGCATAAACTGACTTACAACACTCACAGCGTATGCAATATCTGGACGAGTATGAAAGAGATAAATGAGTTTACCAACTAATCTTTGGTATCTACCTTTATCTGTTGGTACTTGGTCTGGGTATTCTCTAAGTTTGTGATTCTGAACAATGGGGGTGTCTGCAGGTCTACACTCCAACATCCCTACTTCGGTTAGCAAGTCTAATATGTATTTCCGTTGAGAAAGAAATATACCTTGCTTAGACCTAGCAACTTCAATTTCCAAGAAATACTTGAGTCCTCCCAGATTCTTCATCTCAAATTCAGTTGCTAATTGCTTTTGAAGTAGAGAGATTTCTTCTTCATCATCTCTTGTAATAATCATGTCATCTACATAGACTATCAGAGCCGTTACCTTACCCAACTGATGTTTCAAGAACAAAGTGTGATCAAAGTTACTTTGTTGGAAGCCATATTTCTTCATTGCCAAGCTAAGCCTTCCAAACCATGCTCGCAGTGATTGCTTCAGTCCGTACAATGGTCGCTGCAATTTACACACCACTCCATTATCTGAAAAAGCTATATAACCTGGAGGAATATCTATATACACCTCTTCTTGGAGGTCACCGTTGAGAAAAATATTTTTCACATCAAATTGATGCAAAGGCCAATCAAGATTTGCTGCAAGGGACAATAACACTTTAACGGTATTCAACTTGGCTACAGGTGAGAAAGTCTCCTGGTAATCAACCCCATATGTCTGCGTATATCCCTTTGCTACTAGTCTTGTTTTGTACCGCACAATAGATCCATCTGTTTTGTGTTTAATGGAGAACACCCATTTGCATCCCACTGTCTGTTTTCCTTCAGGTAATGGAACAAGAGTCCATGTATCATTTTTTAGTAGTGCCTTCATTTCTTCCTCTATAGCTCAGGTCCATCTTGGATTTGCCAATGCCTCATGAACATTAGTAGGAATCTGACATGTGGAGAGTTCCTGTGCAAAATTCTTAAGAGGTTCAGATAGTTTCTCGGTGGATACATAGTTAGCAATCGAATACCTCGACCTTCTTTCTTCAATATCTGGAGAATATCTATTAGGTGGCTTGCCGCGATTATACCTAGGAGGTAAAACATATCCCACAGAATCATCTATGTCATTGATACGTAAGGGTGTAATAGTGGTACTTACCTCAGGATTATTCTCAGGAGAGGATTCGGCTGGCACTTCAGAGGAAGGGGATATAGGCTCGGTTTCAGATGTTGCATGCTCTGCATTCAGAAATACCTCAATTTCATAGTTCACATCGCCTGAGTTATCATTCGGCCCATCATGCTCAAGCGGCTTCTCATTCTGATTCTGTTCCTCATGCTCATACGGCCCCTCAAGTCTGAACCAATCAAAATCATTTTGTGTCTCATGCTGGGACCAATTCAACTCTTCATTATGTATCTCCCCCTGAAGAGGAGAAGGAGGTGCCGTAGATGGAAAAAACATGTCAGTTTCCAAAAATTGAACATTCATAGTCACATAGAGTTTTCGGGTAGTAGGATCATAGCAACTGTAACACCCCGATTTTTAAAACTTGATTTTCAAGTGAAATAATGAATATTTTGATTTTATATAAAAAATATATCACCGAAAATCGAGACGTTACTCGTATCCGCCTATCTTAACCCATAACCATTTTATAAATAATAAAATTTGCAAAATTATGTGTTTATATTCTTTCAATCAACTCACTGATTAAGATAAACGAATACATTTAAATTTTCATACAATCCTTATCTTCATCATAGGGTACTTGCCATTGTCCATCCATTATGGACACAACATTAAAATATAATCATCAAATAGAATTAATGAATTCTATTCTAAGGCATTCACACGTAAAATGAATCACAAGTTCTTTACTGACCATAATAATATTCATTGAATTCCAATTTTCAATACAATTCGTCTGAATAATAAACCTTTAAAAATTAAATGAAAACCTTCATTCCCATAATACTAATTACTTAACCCACCCCTACTACTCTGCACTATGTCACGAACTCGCAATTTTATTCTCCTAAGCACCTGCATATAAAAATAGGGGTGAGCTTGAAAGCCCAGTGGGTCATCTAAACAATTCACAATATTTTATTGTGATACATACACAAGAACATTACAAACAAGTTTCACACATTAATCGTTGCAACATTAGATTGTTTGAGTCTATAGTTTCATCACGTTCCAAATCACGTACCGTTCAGGGTGGCACAGCCCAAAGATAAAAATTGGAACATTGGCGATATTCCTTAGAATAACTGCCCCATATGTGTGATTCTTATCTTAATCGTGTTCTTTAGTGATGTCACGCCATACGTACGATATAAACACGATATTAAGTGTATTCGTAAAACATATACAACTCCACTACACATGACATTATATTACAAAATCAATTATAATAGTGTTCACTCATTCACTATTCCAATATTCCAAATCATGCATTTTATTATCAAGCATTATAATTTATATACCACATGAATTTCATGCATCCAATTATCATTTGATTAGAATAAAAATCATGTTAACACACATATCATCATGGTTAAACAATCTCAACATTGCATACATATAATTATGTACAATAGGCATGCATAAGCAATCTAATAATACTATAGACCTAATTAATTTAACATTCCTATCTATATATCAAATAAAATAGTATGAAGGCCTAGAATCATTCATACCTGAATCGCTAATTTCCAAATCACGTAAATTCCTCGTCACGCGTAGTACTCAACCTGTACACGTATATTACGTTTGTTAATATAATTACTCAATTATGAGTGTCGAGATATATACATATACATGTATATATATAGTGGTTGGATGTTTAAACTAAGTATATATATATATATATATATATATTATATGACATTTTGGTTGCTAAAAAAATTAATAACACTTGGTTAAAAAAAAATGTATGATACATGTAAATATATTATATATTGTATGTATGATATATATATAAACATAATATATAACATTTTGGTTGCTTAAAAATTAATAATACTTGAATTGCAATGTTAAAAAATAATAATAATGTATTGTATGTATGATATATATATAAACATAATATATAACATTTTGGTTGCTTAAAAATTAATAATACTTGAATTGCAATGTTAAAAAAATAATAATAATGTATTGTATGTATGATATATATGTATATACATATAAATATATTATACAATATTTTGGTTGCTTAAAAAAAATAATATACACTTGTATGTGTGATATTGTTTGTATGATATATATATAAATATATTATACAACATTTTAGTTGCTCAAAAATAAGGAATAAATATTATATAACATTGATAGTTGTGTAAAAGAAAAGAAAAAAAAATAAAAAAAAATAAAAAAAATCAAATCAGTTGCAGGAAAGAAGAGAAAAGAAAAAGAAAAAAGAAAAAAGAAAACATAAAACAAAAACAAATGGGTTGCAGGCGGAAGGGAAGAAAAACAGGGGAGGAAAAGAGAAGAAGAGAAGAAGAAGAAGAAGAAGAAGAAGAAGGAGAAGAAGAGAGTGAGGGCGAGATGCAGAGATCGAGAGTGAGAGACCGTGAGCAAGAGATCGGGAGCGAGAGATCGGCGAAGTGAAGACAGAGTGCGGCAAGATCAGTGGCGGAGAAGAGTGCGGCGGCGAGATCCGCGGCGGAGGAGGGAAGAGAGGCGAGATATGTGGCGGAGAAGAGGAGGAAGGCGGCGACAGCGAGATCTGGAGGAGTTGCAGCGGCAAGATGAGAAGGAAGAGAAGAGAAGAGGGTTTCGAGCGGGTGAGAGTTGCGCGTTTGGTTTTAGAGAGCGAGATCCGGAATTTCGGCGAGATCTCGGTGAGGTTTTCGGTGACATGTCGGCGAGATTCCCGGCGACATGTCGGCGGGATTTCCGGATCTTGTTATTGTAATACCCAAACACACTGTTCCTTCCATTGATCTCTATTCTCTCCATCAAGCTATGACCAATTCCAAGACCTTCATCTTTTCCCAAAGAAAAACACACAGCAGCAGAAATGCTCAACATTAATCATCTCTCTCTAAGTTAAACAAACCCAAACACCATTAAAATCATAACAAAACAACACGCCCGCCATGCCCAGCAAGCTAAGAAAGGCCATATGAGCTGTAAAGGACCAAACCAGCATCAGCATAGCCAAAGTGTAATAACCAAAAAAAAAAAAAAAAAAAAAAAAAAAGGATGTCAAACAAGATCCGGAAATCCCGCCGACATGTCACCGGGAATCTCGCCGACATGTCACCGGAAACCTCGCCGAGATCTCGACGAAATTCCCGGATCTCGCTCTCTAAAACCAAACGCGCAACTCTCACCCGCTCGAAACCCTCTTCTCTTCTCTTCCTTCTCATCTTGCCGCTGCAACTCCTCCAGATCTCGCTGTCGCCGCCTTCCTCCTCTTCTCCGCCACATATCTCGCCTCTCTTCCCTCCTCCGCCGCGGATCTCGCCGCTGCACTCTTCTCCTCCACTGATCTTGCCGCACTCTGTCTTCACTTCGCCGATCTCTCGCTCCCGATCTCTTGCTCACGGTCTCTCACTCTCGATCTCTGCATCTCGCCCTCACTCTCTTCTTCTTCTTCTTCTTCTTCTTCCTCTTCTCCTTCTCTTCTTCTCTTTTCCTCCCCTGTTTTTCTTCCCTTCCGCCTGCAACCCATTTGTTTTTGTTTTATGTTTTATTTTTTCTTTTTTCTTTTTCTTTTCTCTTCTTTCCTGCAACTGATTTGATTTATTTTATTTTATTTTATTTTATTTTCTTTTTTTTTCTTTTCTTTTACACAACTATCAATGTTATATAATATATATTCCTTATTTTTGGGCAACTAAAATGTTGTATAATATATTTATATATATATCATACAAACAATATCACACATACAAGTGTATATTATTTTTTTAGCAACCAAAATGTCATATAATATATATATATATATATATATATATATATATATATATATATATACTTAGTTTAAACATCCAACCACTATATATATACATGTATATGTATATATCTCGACACTCATAATTGAGTAATTATATTAACAAACGTAATATACGTGTACAGGTTGAGTACTACGCGTGACGAGGAATTTACGTGATTTGGAAATTAGCGATTCAGGTAGGAATGATTCTAGGCCTTCATACTATTTTATTTGATATATAGATATGAATGTTAAATTAATTAGGTCTATAGTATTATTAGATTGCTTATGCATGCCTATTGTACATAATTATATGTATGCAATGTTGAGATTGTTTAACCATGATGATATGTGTGTTAACATGATTTTTATTCTAATCAAATGATAATTGGATGCATGAAATTCATGTGGTATATAAATTATAATGCTTGATAATAAAATGCATGATTTGGAATATTGGAATAGTGAATGAGTGAACACTATTATAATTGATTTTGTAATATAATGCCATGTGTAGTGGAGTTGTATATGTTTTACGAATACACTTAATATCGTGTTTATATCGTACGTATGGCGTGACATCACTAAAGAACACGATTAAGATAAGAATCACACATATGGGGCAGTTATTCTAAGGAATATCGCCAATGTTCCAATTTTTATCTTTGGGCTGTGCCACCCTGAACGGTACGTGATTTGGAACGTGATGAAACTATAGACTCAAATAATCTAATGTTGCAACGATTAATGTGTGAAACTTGTTTGTAATGTTCTTGTGTATGTATCACAATAAAATATTGTGAATTGTTTAGATGACCCACTGGGCTTTCAAGCTCACCCCTATTTTTATATGCAGGTGCTTAGGAGAATAAAATTGCGAGTTCGTGACATAGTGCAGAGTAGTAGGGGTGGGTTAAGTAATTAGTATTATGGGACTGAAGGTTTTCATTTAATTTTTAAAGGTTTATTATTCAGACGAATTGTATTGAAAATTGGAATTCAATGAATATTATTATGGTCAGTAAAGAACTTGTGATTCATTTTACGTGTGAATGCCTTAGAATAGAATTCATTAATTCTATTTGATGATTATATTTTAATGTTGTGTCCATAATGGATGGACAAGGGCAAATACCCTATGATGAAGATAAGGATTGTATGAAAATTTAAATGTATTCGTTTATCTTAATCAGTGAGTTGATTGGAAGAATATAAACACATAATTTTGCAAATTTTATTATTTATAAAATGGTTATGGGTTAAGATAGGCGGATACGAGTAACGTCTCGATTTTCGGTGATATATTTTTTATATAAAATCAAAATATTCATTATTTCACTTGAAAATCAAGTTTTGAAAATCGGGGTGTTACAGTTTGGTATCAGAGCTTTAGGCTTCAGATCATGGGAAATGTTACAACAAATTTTGAGAAGTTTAGTATTTCTAAAGGTCACTTTATAACGTAAGATCGAGAATGAAAGTACAGTGGGTCTAACAAACTCAAAACTTTTAGGACATCGGTTAGAGACGAGAACTTGTTTGAAAACTGTTTGGTTAGAATCTGAGATCAGGATGAATCTTTTATTCTTGGTTCCAAAGCGGTATGGGACGTGGAGGAATTTAAGGGTATTTGAGGAGTCTTGATCTTGGAGACTAGCAGGCCATGTTTGGTGAATGACTAACAACTCTGGACGAGCTTGTATCGCTATGTTCAACTGGTATGGGACAGCTTGAACATAGTGGATACCTGGGAAGCCTTAGTTGGTAGGACATTTGCGCATTGTTTGGGTGTATTGAAGTTTCTTTGTGGAAGCTTATATCACCGGGCTAGAGTGGTATGGGACACTTGAATACGGAGGGTGTAAGTGAAAGCTTGGGAATTTTCTTATTACCATTGTTGTGTTATATGTTGTTTGTTTGTTTGCTTGTCTGGTTGCCATGTATCAAAACCAAATCCTGTACCCTGTGACAATCATGGATTGTCAAAATTTTATAAAACTTAGAAACTGAATCAATAGGATCATTTTATTTTCGAGAACTTAGAATTCTGAATCTAGAGTCACCCTAACCGGAAATAATTATCTCCTGTAGTACTAAAGATGAGTTGAAATTTTATAGATGGCTCCACCTCGAAGAATGAACACCAGGTCTGTGAGTGATCTCATAAGGGACGCTGAACCTGCTGAGCAGACACAATCGACATCTGAATCTCAGCCGACGGAGCAAGAACATGCAAATCAAACAGTGAATGTTGACTCTGCTGGAACATAGAACGTCCAACCTACAACAGTTCCAACCCCTGGAATTGTTTTGGGACCTGAGATTATGGCCGAATTTGTGAGGCAAGTCGTGGAACAGGTGACCAGACATATGCCTCAACCACAACCGAATCCAACTATTGTGGTACAGAATGAAACAGGAACTCAAAACATCAGGAGACCTGAAGAAAAAGAATGGGCAAATCAATTGAAAGACTTCCAACGTATGCATCCTTTGAAATTTGAAGGAAAACCGGATCCAAAGGAAGCCGACAAGTGGTTCCAAGAGGTTCAGGAACACTTGGAAGTTCTGGGAGTAACTGGTCCAAGAATGGTGGCAATTGCGACTCACCAATTCATAGGTGAGGCCAGACATTGGTGGCGAATGGTTAAAGAAAGTCCTACAGTGGACGTGAACACTATGACCTGGGCAACTTTTGAAGAAATATTCTATGATAAATTCTTTCCCCAAGCGAACAGAAAAGAACTCCAATCTGAATTTGTGAGACTGATACAGAGGAACATGACAGTGGCAGAATATGAGGCGAAGTTTATCGAACTTTCCATATTTGCTCGTGAATTGGTTGCCAATGAACAGATGAAAGCTAGTAGATTTGCAGAAGGTCTCAAATTGGAGATTAGAAAGATGGTTGTTCCAATGAATCTGGAGACTTACAAAGAGGTAGTTGAACGAGCCCTGTTAGTAGAAAGAGAACTGAACCTACAAGAAACAATACGGAACAGGAACAAAAGGCCGCAAGGACAGAATTCTAATTACCAGAGCAATCACAACAAGAGGCAGAATCTGAATAATTTTGGTGGCAATGGTAATATGTGGAACAGAAACACGTTCAACAATGGGAACCAGTGGAACAGGGGACAGAATCCCAACAACGGATCCGGAGGGTCTACGCATAATGGTGGACAACAAATGCAGCAAAACAATATTCGCCCACCCCAACAAAATAGAAATCAAGTAGTAGATACAAGACATTGCTACAAATGCAACCGACCGGGTCATTTGGCACGAAACTGCACTGCGTAAGGAGTTCGACAAAATTTTCGTCCGGGCAACTGGCAGAACAACAATAATGGGCAAGGACGAAATCAAGCCAATCGTCCGAGTTATAATCAGAACCAAATCCATAACCAAAATCAAGGCAGAGTCTTTGCAATGACAGAAGGAAATCCTGAGCAAGAAATTGATGCAAACGAAGTGGTGGAAGGTACTTTCATTTTATTTCATGTTACAGTTAAAATCTTGTTTGATTCTGGAGCATCAAGGTCTTTTATTTCTGAAAACTTAGCCAGGAAACTACAACTTTCTACTGTACCTTTATCTGTCGTTATGAAGATTTCAACTCCAGTAGGAGTAAACGTCTCCACAACTGAAAAATGTAGTTGTGACCTTAGAATTAATGATAAACTGATTTCAGCTGAATTGATACTCTTACCCATTAATGATTATGATGTAATCTTGGGTATGGATTGGTTATCTGAATACCAAGCTCAGATTGACTGCCTTCGAAAGAAGATTACCTTGCGATTACCTTCAGGAGAGCTGTTCAAAATCTATGGGGATAGAAACAAAATCCCGAGGAATATCATGTCCGCACTTCTCGACTCTGTGAATCAAAAAGAGGAATTCAAAACCCTAACAGAACCCGAGTCTCTAAAGCCCTTGAGGAATTTAGAAGAGTACTTGGTGGTTAGAGATTTCCCTGAAGTGTTTCCCGAAGAATTACCAGGATTACCTCCTAAGCGGGAAGTAGAGTTCAAGATAGAACTGTACCCTGGAACAGCCCCCATAGCCATGTCACCTTACAGAATGGCCCCTGGCGAATTAATAGAACTAAGGACCCAACTTGATGATCTTAATGCGAAGGAATTTATCCAACCGAGCCAATCACCCTGGGGAGCACCAGTATTGTTTGCCAAAAAGAAAGATGGGTCGATGAGACTGTGTATTGACTACAGGAAATTAAATCAAGTCACAGTCAAGAACAAGTACCCCCTTCCCAGAATAGATGATTTGTTCGATCAACTGAAGGGAGCAACTTGTTTTTCCAAGATCGACCTAAGGTCCGGTTATCACCAACTTAGAATTAAAGAGTCAGACATACCGAAGACGGCATTCAGGACTAGGTATGGACACTTTGAATTCAAAGTCATGCCATTTGGACTCACTAATGCACCAGCAGCATTTATGGATCTAATGAATAGGACGTTTAGGCCTCATCTAGACAAATTTGTAGTGGTATTTGTTGATGATATTCTGGTGTATTCGAAGACCCGTGAGGAACATCAGGAACACCTTACAGTAGTTTTGGAAACATTGAGGCGAAATGAATTGTATGCCAAATTTGAAAAATGTGAATTTTGGATGAAGTCAGTCAAATTTTTGGGCCATGTAGTGTCATCAGAAGGGATATCTGTAGATCCAACAAAAGTTGAAGCAGTAATGAACTGGGAAAAGCCAAAGTCAGTGACAGAAATTAGAAGCTTTTTGGGACTAGCTGGTTACTATAGAAGATTTATTCTAAATTTTTCGAGACTAGCTGAGCCTATGACAAAGCTTACAAGGAAGGATGCCAAATTTAGTTGGGATGAGAAATGTGAGAATTCCTTTCAAGAGTTGAAGAGACGATTAACCACAGCCCCAATATTGATCACTCCTGCAAGCGGGGTCGGTTATGTTATTTACACTGATGCTTCTAAGAATGGTCTTGGCGCTGTTCTGATGCAGGAAGGTAAAGTGGTTGCGTATGCTTCTAGGCAACTGAAGACTCATGAACAGAACTACCCGACTCATGATTTAGAATTGGCTGCTATTGTATTTTCCTTGAAGATATGGAGACACTATCTTTATGGAGAGAAATTTGATTTATACTCTGATCATAAGAGTTTGAAGTACATCTATACACAAAAGGAGTTAAATTTGAGGCAAAGGAGATGGATGGAATTGCTGAATGATTATGATTTTCAACTGCATTATCACCCAGGGAAAGCCAACGTAGTCGCAGATGCTTTAAGTCGAAAATCGTATAAGAACGATGTAGAAAAAGCTCAGATGTACCAATTGATTGAAGATTATAATTTGGGCGTACAAAAAGGTGACAATCAGATTTTCTTGTATAATATGAGCTGCAAGCCAGACCTACTACATCAAATTAAGGAAGGTCA
This sequence comes from Paratinospora sagittata, assembly GCA_035771175.1. NCBI lineage: Eukaryota > Viridiplantae > Streptophyta > Magnoliopsida > Ranunculales > Menispermaceae > Paratinospora > Paratinospora sagittata. Next base: position 40,723,454 of record CM069590.1, on the reverse strand, counting down.
AGCTCAGGATAGAAAACTGATAAAATGGGTGGCAGATGCAAGAGCCAATAATGGAAACGCAAATTTCAAGATCGATTCAGAGGGATTATTGAGATTCAGAAATCGAATTTGTATACCCAGAATTGAGGAAATTAAAAAGACCTTATTTGATGAAGCACATCAGACTAAATACACTTTACATCCTGGTGGAGTTAAGATGTACCAAAATTTGAAGAAAAACTACTGGTGGAAAGGTATGAAACGAGATGTAGCCAAATATGTGTCTAAATGCCTTACATGTCAGCAAGTTAAGGCCGAACATAAAAGACCGTCTGGATTGTTACAACCTTTAGAAATCCCTGAATGGAAATGGGATAACATAGCAATGGATTTCGTCGGAGCTCTTCCTAGAAATCAAAAGGGTGAGGATAAGGTTTGAGTAATTGTGGATCGACTTATTAAAGTAGCACACTTCTTACCTATTAAATCCACAGATACGATTAGTAAACTGGGTGAACTGTATGTTAAAGAGATTGTGAAGCTACACGGAATACCCAAATCGATAGTGTCAGATAGAGATTCCTTATTCACATCTCAGTTCTGGCAGAGCTTACAACGGGAATTGGGAACCAAATTAACCATGAGCACTGCCTATCATCCTCAGACAGATGGTCAATCCGAAAGGGTCATTCAAATCTTAGAAGACATGTTGAGAGCTTGTGTACTAGATTTCAAGGGAAATTGGAGTAAATACTTACACCTAGCAGAGTTTGCTTATAACAATAGTTACCAAGCAAGTATACAAATGGCTCCATATGAAGCTCTATATGGACGACCATGTAGGTCACCACTGTGTTGGGCCAATTGGGAAGATAAGGTACTTACAGGACCTGATATGGTAATGGAAATGAACGAAAAAGTGAAGTTGATCCAGCAAAGGCTAGTTACTGCACAGAGTAGGCAGAAGAGCTACGCAGATAAGAGGCGCCGACCTCTAGAGTTCCAAAAAGGTGATAAGGTATTTTTGAGAATAAGCCCTCAAAAAGGCATCATGAGGTTTGGTAAGAAAGGGAAGTTATCGCCGCGATTCATCGGTCCGTTCAAGATCAGTGATCGAATTGGTGACAATGCTTACAAACTAGAGTTACCAACTAGTTTATCCGCCATTCACAACGTATTCCATGTATCGATGTTGCGAAAATATGAACCAGACCCTTCCCACACCATCGATTGGAAAGACGTAAAAGTACAAGCTGATGCCACCTATGAAGAAGGACCCTTACAGATCCTAGATTGGAAAGTTCATAGCTTGAGGAACAAAGACATTCCATTAGTTAAAGTATTGTGGAAGCATCATGGAGTCGAAGAAGCCACTTGGGAACCTGAAAGTGAAATGAAAGCCAAATACGCCGACTTATTCCAAAGAACATTCTAGGTTTCGAGATACAACTGGTCAACAGTGGAAAGAGTTGAACATCATCAAGTAAGTACCCAAACACACTGTTCCTTCCATTGATCTCTATTCTCTCCATCAAGCTATGACCAATTCCAAGACCTTCATCTTTTCCCAAAGAAAAACACACAGCAGCAGAAATGCTCAACATTAATCATCTCTCTCTAAGTTAAACAAACCCAAACACCATTAAAATCATAACAAAACAACACGCCCGCCATGCCCAGCAAGCTAAGAAAGGCCATATGAGCTGTAAAGGACCAAACCAGCATCAGCATAGCCAAAGTGTAATAACCAAAAAAAAAAAAAAAAAAAAAGGATGTCAAACAAGATCCGGAAATCCCGCCGACATGTCGCCGGGAATCTCGCCGACATGTCACCGGAAACCTCGCCGAGATCTCGCCGAAATTCCCGGATCTCGCTCTCTAAAACCAAACGCGCAACTCTCACCCGCTCGAAACCCTCTTCTCTTCTCTTCCTTCTCATCTTGCCGCTGCAACTCCTCCAGATCTCGTTGTCGCCGCCTTCCTCCTCTTCTCCGCCACATATCTCGCCTCTTTTCCCTCCTCCGCCGCGGATCTCGCCGCCGCACTCTTCTCCGCCACTGATCTTGCCGCACTCTGTCTTCACTTCGCCGATCTCTCGCTCCCGATCTCTTGCTCACGGTCTCTCACTCTCGATCTCTGCATCTCGCCCTCACTCTCTTCTTCTCCTTCTTCTTCTTCTTCTTCTTCCTCTTCTCCTTCTCTTCTTCTCTTTTCCTCCCCTGTTTTTCTTCCCTTCCGCCTGCAACCCATTTGTTTTTGTTTTATGTTTTATTTTTTCTTTTTTCTTTTTCTTTTTTCTTTTTCTTTTCTCTTCTTTCCTGCAACTGATTTGATTTTTTTTATTTTATTTTATTTTTTTTTATTTTTTTTTCTTTTTGGTTATTACACTTTGGCTATGCTGATGCTGGTTTGGTCCTTTACAGCTCATATGGCCTTTCTTAGCTTGCTGGGCATGGCGGGCGTGTTGTTTTGTTATGATTTTAATGGTGTTTGGGTTTGTTTAACTTAGAGAGAGATGATTAATGTTGAGCATTTCTGCTGCTGTGTGTTTTTCTTTGGGAAAAGATGAAGGTCTTGGAATTGGTCATAGCTTGATGGAGAGAATAGAGATCAATGGAAGGAACAGTGTGTTTGGGTATTACAGCAACGGTACCCTTTTTGATGGATACCATAGCCCAAAAACACTCACCGACGTGCACATGGATCAAGCTTACTGCGTTGGTTTTTGTGGAGATACACGTAGGCGACACACCCAAAGATACGAGGAGGAAGCATCAGCGCCGTAGGTATGGACACATGAGCGGAAAGAGATTGAAGGGGTGTTTTAAATGATAAAATCTTAGATGGCATTCGGTTGAGAAGATGGATGGCAGTTGAGACGACATCCGGCCAAAAACGTTTTGGCATATTGGCACCAAGAAGCAGAGCACGGGCAGTCTCCAAAATATGTCTATTCTTCCTCTCGGCGACACCATTCTGTTGGGGTGTTTGTGAGCATGAAGTTTCATAAATTACCATGGTGGGAAAAATAAGATTGAAGATCCTTATTAACATATTCGCCACCATTATCAGAGTGGAGAACCTTCATGGTGGCACCGTACTGAGTACCAACCATAGCATGAAATGTTTTAAAAACACCGAGAACTTCATCTTTGTGTTTTAGCAAGTAGAGCCATGTCATACGGGTACAATCATCCACAAAAATAACAAACCAACGAAAGCCAGACATATTAGCAATGGGTGAGGGCCCCCATACATCAGAGTGAATTAATGCAAATGGAGTGTCACTTTTATTCATGCTCAATGGGTAAGTAGGGCGATGGCTCTTAGCCAAAACACAAGTATCACACTTCAAGTCAGAAGTCTGCAAATGCTTAAACAAATCAGGTAAAACATGCTTCAAATACGGAAAAGATGGGTGTCCCAAGCGTCGATGCCATAACCACAATGTTGTTTCTTTATTGACATGCAGATTGTTCATGTTGTTGGCCTGGCCGATGTCATCCACATAATATAATCCCCCCCTCTTAGTACTACGTCCAATTATCTCCTTGGTGAGAATATCCTGGATAAGACAAAAGTTTGGATAAATAAGTACAACACAACCAAGGTCTGTAGTAAGCTGACTTATAGACAATAGTTTATGGGATAAAGACGGAACAAGTAAAGTATTGGATAAAGTGAGGGATGGAGATAAAGTCACAGAGCCGAGAAGCCATGCCCCACAATCCGCATTTCTATGGGAGGTAAAAAGAGCAAGACCAGAGATACCTGAGTTTAAGTTGGGAGGAGCATCCGTGGACATTGCAGCCGATTGTATAAGAGAGAGATGAGGTTCTGCACTAGCAACAACAGCTGTGCCTGAACGTCCACTAGTGTCGGTGCCATCAGGGCGCTTACGGGCTTGAAGATCATGCCACCAATCAGGGTACCCATGCAACTTAAAACAGTTTTCACGTGTGTGTTTGTGGTTGCCACAATGAGAGCATTTTTTTTCCCTCAGTAGAATGTCGGTGCTTGGCAGATTTACCATGGCCAGAGGTGCTTAACGAGAGAGCTTTCGACGCTAAGACAGCCCCCTGGGACCCATCGGTGTCATGGGTAGTCATCACTTGTTGTCGAATAGCCTCCCGCCTAACATGCGCATAAGCCTGTTCAACCGTAGGAAATGGTTTTATCTGTAAAACATCAGCACGAATATTGTCTAGCCGATCATCAAGACCATCCAGGAAAACATAAACACGGTATTCTTGGATGATCCGATTATAGTGTTGAATATCGAAAGAACATTCCATAGGATTCGATCGGCGGAAATCAATTTCACGCCATAGACCCTGCAACGCTGTGTAATATTTTTTAGCGAGCCCGCAACTTGTTTCAGTATACTTACTCGGCGTCGAAGATCATACACCTGCGATGTATCACTACCATCGAAGAATGTAGTTGCAATAACATCCCAAACCGCTTTTGCCGTAGGAAAGCGAATAAAATTGCCAATTAAAGACGGATCCATGGAAGTAATTAACCAACCTTTAACAATAACATTATCAGTGCGCCACTTGCGAAAGGAAGGATCAGTTAATGGCGGCTGGGGAAAGTCGCCGTTAATGTACCCCAGTTTGTCCTTACCCGAGATATACATCTCAACAACCTGGGACCACAGTGCATAGTTGGAACCGTCCAACTTAATGCCGATTTGAGCAGTGGATGTTTCAGTGGTGATGGTCGGGGTCCGAGTGTTATTCAAAACTTCAGTCATCCTTGTAGTCAATTCAAGGATAGGATTAGAGAGATTGGACGCGTTGCAAGGAGTATTCTGGTCATCAAAATCCGCCATAGAAGGAAGTGTAGGGTGCAATACTCGGATCTGTGATTTTCCAACTGTTTTTTTTTTAATCTCACCAAAATAACACAAAAAAAAGAATTATAAGGCGAAAATGATTGGGTCGGGTCGGTCGGGTCATCAGGTACGGTCGGATTTGTCAGGCCATTACTTATGTATTGTCTTCACCAAACTGTAAATCCCAAGGCCCTAAAAAAATACCTCTTTTGTGCTTATGATTTGGGTCTAATAGGGCACATAAGCAAAACTTTTTAATCACCTTTCTTGTTGTAAAAGAATTATTGATGGGCCCTTTGAAGGTCAAAAAAGCAAAAAGGAACGAAATGCTTGCAGATTCCAAGAACAATAAGAAGAGAAAAAAGGGGAAAAACTCTTTCCTTCAATTGCTTTCCCTTCTCTTCTTCTTGTTGTTCAAGATCTCTCTTCGATACATCCTCCATGGACCAGCAAATCACGGCGACCACAGCCTCCTCCGGCGCCAACAAACGGCGTCGAGACGACACCGACGGCGGCGAGTCCGACTCGCTCGACGCGAAGTGGATCTGGATCCGCTACGACCTCCTTGATATCCTCGACGACACCGTCAGCGGCAAGAACCCGACCGCTATTCAGGTCGCCGCATCCGCCAGCACCGCCAATTTTCACACCTTATTCGGTGTGGTGTTCATGGCCGATGATCGCTCAAGATCGCGAGACAGATCGAGAGAGAGAGAGAGAGAGAGAGAGAGAGAGAGAGAGAGAGAGAGAGGAGGGTTTCAGCGAGATTGCGAGACAGATCTGCTTTGCGATCTCGAGCGACACTCCGTCTTCGCTGACGGACGTCAGAGCAACGCCGACGAGGAAAGACGGCACGCCGAGAGAATCGGCTCAGATGGTTCGTAACCTGTCTCTGATACCATGTCAAAACATTCTTTTTTTCATATTTTTTCTATGTATTTCCATAGGTTATATAAAGAATAAAATCTAACAAATCTTTGCTATTTTCAAACATTTCCTAAACTAACTCTAATCTATTTTCAAGCGTGATTGTCTACAATTACGGTTCACGCCAACAATTAGTACTACAAGACTAAAGCAACAAACTAGCAATAGTTGCGGGGACAAAATATGATGTGAGCCAGTAAGCATAAAATATATCAACATTCCAGCAATCCCATAACCACACATACATTTCTCTCAGCTAAAGTATCGAACCCCATAATCCCCACCCACCCAAGTCCCATACTTCAAACTGAAAAGGCTTTTTTGGGCACTCTGTTAGTTCCTAAAGCGCATAAATTGCATCTTTTACTTGAAATGATCATGTCAAAGTTTTACATGTTTCAAGTTAATCAAAATACACAGCCCATCTAAATGATTTTCATTATATAAGTACATTTTTACTTATATTTACACATAAATCAAAATTAAGATGTCTTAGTTTTTATCCCTTGGCTTTGGAGAGATCTCATCAACCTCTGTCGACCTGGATACCCCCTAGCTCATCGCGGGTGATTTTAACTGCATTAGAAAATAAACCAATAAGAGGTTTGGAACCCTGTCAATCATGGACGAATTCTATGCGAATATCCATCACGCTGGCCTCATAAAGATGAACCTGGTTGATGGCAATCTCACATGGAGCAACAGTAGCCTTGGGCAAAGGAGAAAGCAATGCAAGTTGGAAAGGGTCTTCTGTTATCTTGAGTTCAGGAACCTAAATTTTCAGTTTTATAGTTACAAACTCACAGCGTGACTAAAGGAAGTGAAAATACAGATACAAAGTCTCCTAGAAAGGATGAGTATACAAGGCAGATCATTCACTGCAGATGGAATGAAAGCTACAATGAAAATGTCGTTCAATGTAGCTAATCATTCATGTCCTTCAAATAACAATATTAAGAGATTTTTCATTTAATTGTAATAGTTTTAACTACTTTATCTTAACAACCTGAGGTAGTTTGAGAGAGAGAGAGCCAGGGATACAGACAAAATCTGTTTGGCAGGGTATTGTGAGCTAATGACTTATAAATATGCTTCAATGCCAGTTTGATAATTTACTGAAGTTTCAATGATACCTTTCTCAATATTTCCATCACTTCCCTGAAAGATGCACTATTCCCATTTGGCGTTATCACCAAAAGTTTCCCCACTGCATGAACTGAATCAACAAACAAAACAGAATAATTTTTCTTTTCAAGCTGCAGTATTCCCTTGTATTTGTAGATTCTCTGGTAAAATGTTACGCAACTTGGCTCATATAGGCTTCTTGAATTCGGGTAATTCAAATCCCAAATCATTTCCCTCCCCAATTCCATGGCGATATTATGGGATTTGAAGGAATGTATGGTAGATAATACATTTTAACTTATTTTCTAGTTCCTTAAGACTAATTTACAGAGCAATCCCAAATAGTGATAAGTGTGGATGCTAGAAGTACAGAACAGTAGTATTCAAGGAGAGACATGTATTGGGCAAATTCAAGTTGGAACTTTTTGGTGCGTCTGAGTCATATAACCATCTTCTTGAATTTAGTGAATGAATTTTGCAATTATTAACACTCACCTACTGAACTGAAAAATCTTTAATTCAATGAAGTTTCCAAATTCAATTTGGATATAGTTGAGTACAGAACAAACATTCAAGGGCAAGAAAACATGTAACAGATACATTGAAGTTGAACACTGTCCACATGGATCAAGTACTAGCAACCATCATGTTTACTTTCGGTGAAAGATCATTGCAATTATTTTACCTGGCAACTGAAGTGAGAAGACTCTAATTTGAGTTTGTTCCTATGCTGAACTTCCTTTAAATGAGCTCAAAGAACTTATTAAATGTTCATAGACTTCGATTCCCCTGAGATACACGGTGTCCTTCAAGAACTGCAATGAAAAATCAGTAGCAAGCATAAGAAAGCGAATCTCATATAAAAATAAAACCTAATGAACAGATGCACAAGAATCTGGCATGTTACCGAACCTCATTATGATCATGAAGTAAGATTGGTGTATTTGACATAGGTGAGAACCCAAGAGTAGGAATTCCTAGCTGTCTCATATATCGTGCGTCAGTTGTAGAACCCAAGATTTCAGGTTTAGCAAGTTTCCCACCAGCAGCAACTATAGCATTACTAAAAACTGACCACCATGGATTGGACTCATTGGTTGGAGTCATTAATGGGCGCCCCATGAAATCTTTTATGGGTCCTTTCTGATTCATCTTCCATATGCCAGCCAGAAAGAAAAGAAGAAGAAGAAGATTAGCTTTTAACTAGAGCAAAGGGAAAGGTAAAGCTCTGTAGCAATTAAGGGCTTCAATTTCCACAGGTAGAATACACAGTTGGAGGCTGCATATTTGGGTTTCTCTTACACCATGATGACCAATAATGGCATAGGAGCTATGCTCCACAGGTAGAATTCACAGTCACCATATGATTATTAGTCATTTGGTTGTTGCATCTAGAATCTTTTTTCAAAATAAAATTATACACTTCAACATGAGATATATTTTAATGTAGAAAAAGCATATGTTCTTTCCAGCCCCACTGCCCAGTTCACATAAGCCATTGTATTGGACCGAACCTTTTAGATCTTCAATTAAGATTTTATCAATGGTGAGCCAGAGTAGCGAAGCATGCAATGTAAGTCCTCCAATCCCAATATTATGATCTCTCATAAATTTGGAAGCGTGGTTATCAGAATTGTGAATCGGAGGTGAAATAGTTTAAGAGTTTGGTGAATCATATTAGAATTTGAATCAATGAACTATAAGATTCATGTGCATTATATGAATCGTGTAGAAAAACACATAAACAAGTCATTTCTATAGCTACATGGAATTTAATATATATACTTTTGTCACCGAGTCATTTTTGTACAACTTAACTTAGCTCAACTGAGCCTTTTTCCCAACTACATGAGGTCGGCTACATGAATCCATTTCTTCAACTCCGCTCCATAAAAACTAATTATTTTAGTCCTAACTGAAAATCTAAAATGGGCTAATATTTTGCTTAGGGTGATCTATTCAATTAGGAGAAAAGCTTGTAAAACTCTAAACCTTGTAAACTAATCAAATTATTTTTCAGATTGAAATGGAAAATTAATACTTCATAATTGTTTATTTCCCATACCACCTTCTCTACAATATGATTTTTCTCCAACCCTTCCCATCTTCAAATTAAAATTGAATTCAGAAGAACATAACCCAGCAAGAACTCACAAATTCCAACTCTAACTGGCTAATTTATATGCTCAGCCATTGAAGCTAGAAGTCCCTTGGGGCAAAACATAAGATGCATTTCAATTTATACAAACACACTTGCCCAAAATGCTTTGATTTGATCAGTAAATATATCATTCAACCATATCAAATAGCTATATACACAGAAATATTTTCATCTTAATTTACTAAGATTTCACATTTACCCTACTTGTTTCACCAATTTTAACAATAGTATTCCTAATCAAGTTAAACATACATATTAAAACAACAGCAATTTCTTCTCACCAAGTAAGTCAAATTCCTATAAGCAGGTGCCCATTCCTCAGCAATTCTCCTTTTCAACAGCTCCAGATCAGCAGTCGGCGGAACCCGAACATCGAAACCGGCCTCCGCTTCCGAAGGTTGCACATTCATCACGAATCCCTGCTTTACACATCCAAAAAAGAAAAATAACTTCTCTTCTTAACTTTACAACAAAAACAACAACAATTAAGAATTAGCCCAAAAGCCTCACAGTTGAAGAAGGAACCCCAGATTTCAAATACACCGGATTAACCGAAATAACTTCCGAATGCGCCACCAAACCCGCCTTAACCATATCAAACTGATTCTCCCTAAACTTACTAACAATCTCAGCACTCTTCATCAAATTCTCCAACGCACTACCATCAAACATCCTCGACCCATGACCCGGCATTCCAAAAGCCCTAATAATCAACCACCAAGGCGCCCTATCCGCATAAAAAACCCTAAATTCCTCACTAGTCGAAGCCTGCCCTTCATCCAACGCAAACCCAACATTCAAATCCTCAAACTCCTTAGACCCAGCAAACTTACCCCACCCATCAAACCCACCAACCTCCTCCTCAGAAACATAAGAGATGTGAACTGTTCTAACAGGGCTGAAGTTTCTTGAACCCTTGAGATTGCGAATTGCCTCGAGGTACTGCATAGCGATGCATTTGTCGTCTTGGGAGCCTCTGGCGTAGATTTTTCCGTCGGAAGTGCGGGTTGCGGAGAAGGGTGGGTAGAGCCACTTGGTGGGCTCGGCTGGGACGCTGTCTATGTGGGAATTGAGGAGGATTGACGGGAGTGATGGGTCGGAGCCGGGCCATGTTACGAGGAGGAGAGGTTTGGAGGGTGAGAATTCGAAGGTTTGGGTTTGGAGGCCGATGGAGCGGGCTTGTGATGTGAGGTAGGAGATTGCTGATGGGTAGTCTGGATTGGGATGAGCAGTGTTGATGCGAAGATAGTGTTGGAATCGGGTAATTGGGTCTTCGTTGTTGTTTTCTTCTTCTTGGTTTTGTTCTTGTGATTTGGAAGGAGTTAGAGTGATGAGTAGAAGGAGGAAGAGAAAGGGAGGGAAAGCTCTGAGTCTGAGTTTGTGCATGGTTGCGTTGGGTACTGTTGCATCGATCGTCTCTGCCTCTCTGGTGTATTTGGATGCTGGAATGGCGTGTGTCAACGTTACTGTAGCTTTACAGTATGCTCTCGTCACCGCTTGAGCAGCTGAACTCAGCCGTATCTCATACAATTTTCTTTCTTAGATTCGAAATAATTCAAGGTAGTTTAATATTATATGAAGATGAATATTTTTATATATGTATATTATAAGTGTTAATATAGCATTACTTTTTTTCTTTCTTTCTTTCATTTTTTTTCTTCATGCTGTTAATCACATATTTCAAAAAAATTAAAAAATATGACAATTTATTTTATTATTGAATATGTAATACACGATTAAAAAGCTTGCATAGTTTAGATGCTTAACAAAACAAAAAATAAACATTGAACTCAAAATATATTTACTTAAAATTGAAAATCATGAATTTTTTAAGTAATTCAATAATTGAAATAATTATTACAATAAAATGGTATGTGCACAAAATAGTAAAATAGCATACAATTAACCTATAAAGAAAAAAATATTATTTTTTATTCGACCAACAAATGTCATTCCTATACCTAAAAGAGTGAAAATTTAAACTAAGTAAAGAAATATGCAATACGTAGCTACTCTTGATGGCGAGGAGAGGTGATTGAACAGTAGTGGCACAAGGCCCACTTTGAGTAAGTTCTTGGATGATGAGGCGTTCTTGCCTCATCGACGTCTAATGAAAAGCATTGTTGGATACTAAATGATGAAAGAGTCACTAGTACGAATGGGGGTTTTAACAGCCTCATCCTCGCTCGATCACGCTCGATCACTAAGCAAAGGTGCGACATTTTTTTCTTATTTTGTTTAATCATTCTTACTGATACATTTTGATTTTGTTTTTGTTTTTGTTTTTTTTTTTTTGATTTTTTTAGAGATCTCGCTCTTGTGCTTGAGTTTTAGCTGATTCTTCCGGCAAAACGGAAGAAATCAAGGATTTCGAGTTCGAGGTATTACAACTTACTATTAATTAAATCATTGTGATTTCTCTCATCTAGATCCACATTTAGTTGCAGAAAAAAACTTCGTATAATAACGCTGCAATGTCTTGCAATGCGGCGGAATGTTCTGAATCTGATGTTTTTGATTCAATGTTTATCATTTTTTTCTTGTTCTAAGATTTTTAGTTTTATGCTGCACAAACTGATGTAAGACAAAGTGAAATAGAGCCTAAATGTTATTAGTCCATTTACTGTTTAAGTGGTTGTAAAATGACTGTCCATTTCATAAGGCATCACTTCTATGATTTTCGTCATTTTTTTATCCCAATTTTTGTATCTTTTGCACTTCACTTGCTTATGAATGCCCATTTGCAGGAATTTGGCATCAAGTGGATTTTTTGGAACTCTTTCACCATGAATTACTAGATTGAAATTTGGGGAGAGCTTGTAAGTTATCTACTTTAATGCATTAACATATCTTGTGCAATTTGACTTGTTTCTTTAAAATTTATGTACCTACTAAATGCATAGTTTTTGCTTAATTTATTTGTTTCCATGGATGGCATTCTGTTTTTCGAACTCTCATGTCCCATTTGTTGTTTTGGCTAAGAGTGAAGAGGAAGGTACACATATATTGTTTAGATAATCATTTTATCTCATGACTACCGGGGTTTCCTCTTCGCACCTCAAAAAGATTAAAAAAGAGAGCATATCCTGAGATTTCTAGTCTTATCAAGAGATGACAACATAAGTGAGATAATTTAACTCTGTTTCATTTTGTTAGAAGTTTTAGAAAAGCTGATTTTTTGTGAGGATAATCTGCAACACAAGAGCAAATTATATAAATGGTTACATATGTTGCCTTTCTTATTTTAAACAGTTACTCTTTTATTCTTTTATACCAAATGAAAAAGATATGTTTTCCTACACCCAAGTCCACAGGCATTGCATAGAGACTAAATTTTCAAAAAAAGGAATAGATGCAAATTAAACACAGAAATTAATAAAACAAGAATTTCAATTATTCTTTATGTTTTGCAAATAATCTTCATTGAAATTCACTATTTGCCTATTACTAATTTGCCTATTGAAGCATTTCATTGCATGAGATATCTGTTTGGATGAGTATTATATTTTCATATCATGGCTTACTTTGCTGATCCAATGTTTCCCATCTATTCACAATGATATTTGTACTATTGGAAGGTTTAATTTGCTGATCCAATAATTCATATCATGGCTTAGCTGCTTGTAGATTATTCAAATAAAGATTATTCACAGATTTTTCAAATAAAGAAATCACTTTAGAACTAGTCACTAATAGGACAAAATCCTACTGATATATTATTCAAAGACTATTCAAATAAAGATTATTTTTGCTATTTGTGGCACTTAATTTTCACTTTGATATTGCATTTATCATGTATCATCTTATGATAGGTTCCTTTATTAGCATTTCAGTAATAGTTTATGTAGTACTTGATATAAATCTTGCATGTATCACTTTGTTATTGCTGGATTCTTGAAGAAATTGGAGGAATTGGAGCTAAGTATGCTGTATTTGGAGGTTCAGGAACCTGACATTGGTATGCTAGAAGGTATGGATTTGAGTTTTGAGCTTGAGATTTTGCGTTTATTCTATGGTTTTTTCTTTGGTCTGTTTTTTTGGAAGGTGTGATCTTTTGATATAAATTTGTTTGCTTGTTAAGGGTTTCAACATATATTTGGATGCTTGTGGGCATGATGCTCATGTTGCTATGCTTCTTGGTGCTACCAAGATATTGAAGAGCAGTGAACATTATCTCAAGGTCAGTTTGTTCTCTCTGATTAAGTAAAGATTAAACACAAATTAATTAAGTTGTTCTTAATTAATCACTACTGTTCTATTTTGATTAGAGATTTAAAAATCTAGCTTCTTGATACTAACTTTTTAGTGGACAAAAAAAAAAATATTAGTTTGACTTAGTAGTATGAACTCTTACAAGGATATTGTTCGTGAACAACCCAAATATCTGGAAATTAAATCCATGGAACTTAGGATAATAGCAACTTGGGTGATGAGTTAGTTGGTTAAGTTAGAGGGCAATTTGAGCCCGAACCCGTTTCGAATCAGGTTGATTTGCTAGGATTAATTGTGTCTGGCTTGGTCACTTAATGTGTTTTAATCCACTTAATTGCACTTTAATAATAGTTAAGTTAACAAACATGTTTAAAAAGAAAGCAAAAGAAAGGTATGTAAGAACTTTGGTATGTTAGAATAAGAGGTTGTTATTAAATTAGTACAGAAAAAGATGAAAAGAAAACACAGATTTTTTATATTTATAGGCATGATTTTTTTATTATATCTTAAAATAGGCACTAAAATATTTTATATCCACAATTAGGCAAGTCTTGGACAGCTTGTGCCAACCCGTCCAAGACTTGCCTACAGAATTTAAAAAAAAAAAAATTAATTGGTTGGCGCCCTAAAAAAAAAAAAACATGCATGCCGCCCATTAAATGGGGGGCATGCATGTTTTTTCTTTTTAATATATATATATATATATATATATAATAAAAACTTTTGAAAAATAAAAAGTTTTTTTTTTAAAAAAAATTGTTAATAAAAAAAGAAAATAGAAACCATTATTAAATACAAAAATAAAATGTGGAATAAAGTAAAAAAATATAAAGTGAACGACTGTTAAAAAATATGGAACAAAGAAGATAACGCCATCTACTAAAAAAAATGAAACAAACAAAATTGCATAAAAATTAACCTTGTTTGATTTTTTCAAAATATTAAAATTTTATAGCACCAGAAAAAAAAAAAAGAAAAAAAAAGAGGAAAAAATCCTGTCTCTCGGGTGTCATATCTCCAACGTCTTCTTTCTTTTTGGTGTTTCATTCATTTATTTTAAAAATCGCTCAAAGGTTTTTATCCTTGTGCATTTTTTTCATTTTTCTTGAAGAGACATCATCCACTTTAAACAAATTTTTGCTTGCCTTTTTGTGGATTTTAAAAAAAATCATGCATATTAAATAATAAAAATAAAATATGTAACAAAGTGGATGATGTCTCTTCAAGAAAAATGAAAAAAAAACGCACAAGGATAAAAACCTTTGTGCGATCTCTGAAATAAATGAATGAGATACCAAAGAGAAAAAAGACGTCGGAGAGATGACACCCGAGAAACAGGGGTCTTTTCCCTTTTTTTTTTCTGGTACTGTGAAATTTTTATACTTCGGAGAAATCAAACAAGGTTTATTTTTATGCAATTTTGTTGGTTTGATTTTTTTTAGTAGATGGCGCCATCTTCTTTATTCCATATTTTTTTAATAGTCGTTCACTTTTTTTTTTTACTTTATTCCACATTTTATTTTTGTATTTAATAATAGTTTTTATTTTCTTTTTTTATTAATAATTAAAAAAAAATTGCTTTTTCATTTTTCAAAAGTTTTTATTATATATATATATATATTAAAAAGACAAAACATGCATGCCGCCCATTGTTTTTTTTTAAATTCTGTAGGCAAGTCTTGGATAGATTGGCGCTTACGTGGCGCAAGCTTTCCAAGACTTGCCTAATTATAGATATAAAATATTTTGGTGCCTATTTTTAGATATAATAAAAAAATCATGCCTATAAATATCAAAAATCCAGAAAACACAAAAAAAAGCATGATAATGCCACAAAGCTTGTTAAGTTTTTTGTTTGGATTTCTGATCCTGTTTTTTTGCTTGTTAAGGGTTTCAACATATATTTGGAAAGTGGTGTGAAAATGGGGTGCAACATGGACAACTCTCTTGAAGCTTGACTGTCACTATTAGAGTAGTTAGTTAGAGTTATATGTTTATGATTTGTTTTCAAGACATTTTTGTGCTATCACAAAGTTCTTTTTAAAATGTACCAAATTAGTTACTTTATTGCATAAACAATCCATTCTGGAATTTCTTCCTCTTATAGTTGCCATTGATTTCCGGCCCCATGGCTCCAATTGAGGGTGTGATTCAAGTTCAGGGTGATATTTCAAATACTCGCACTGCTGAAGTGGTAAATATTAGTTTCAAATTCTTTCTATCTGAAATTTTGTAGAAACTACGTTTCTTATCTTTTGTATTGTTTGAAGGGTATTGCTGGACTTAGTTCTTCATATATAATTATCAATTGCAATGATAGTTCTTACGGTCTCTGTTGAATGGATTCACATAATACACTTCTTGTACTGATGCTAATTAATTTGATACTCTATTTGATTTCAGAATTGAACCAAGAAGAGTCTAAAGATGTGCTTTTTAATTATTGAAATCATTTGGTTTACTTCTGAGCTTCTGGTAATTATTTAGAACTTTTTATATGGTTGGTATCGGTCCTTGCAGGTTTGCCTTACATACTTCTGGAGAAGAGCAAAAAATCATGGATTGGAACAAGACATCACAGAAGTGCGTTTGCAGATGTTAAGGCAAATGGGGATATAGTTATTTGTTTTATGGTGTTTTCCGACAAATGGGGATATAGTATGTAGATTGGATACTTATTATATTCATTTTGATTATTTTTAAATGTAATGTTCAGTATTTATTTTAATACCACCCCTGCCCACCCAAAAGAAAAGAAAGAAAATAGGCTGCAAAAAAAACAGGTTGCATTTAAAATAAAATAATGCATAATATAAAAAAACAAAAAGGGATTCCAAAACGGTCCTTAACCATTATAGATTCTACAAGGGTTAAAAAAGGTTGTTGAAAGAAAAGTATCGACAACAGTTGGATCATGTTGTTGTTGTCCCCAAAATACCACAGTGGGGGCTATAACAATGTTTTGTACAACGATTTAAAATCGCTGTTGAAAACTTTGAACAACGATTTTTAACTGTTGTTAAAAGTCTACTTTGTACTAGTGAGTGTACAAAATTTGTGCCAAAGAAACCAAGTAGATGAAGGAAACAATTAGAGACATGAAAAGCGATGGAAGTAAGACTTTTCTCATGCCAATGTGATGAGTAGGTTTTTACGTGTGTTTTATGCCATAGTTTTGATTTATTATGTTTCAATTTTTACTTTTATGTGTCATTTTATGTGAATGTTTTGATAATTTTTACACTTGGTTTATGTTTAATTGTGTGGGCGTTAAAGTGGTCTTAAAGTGATATGAAAGTGGTGAACAAGTGGTCAAGTATTAGAAAACAAGACAAAGAAGTGTGAAAAATAGGGTAAAAATTAAAGAAGAAAAACCACCAAACCAGCAAGCCCAACACTGTGGCGCCCAAGGGTGAGCGTTGCAGTGCTGCCAGTGGTGGTGGTGGCATTAATTTCCAGCAGCTTGGGCGCCTCAATGCCCAAGTGTGAGCGTCGCAGTGCCCGTACCTCTAGAAATCCTACTTTGAGTAGGATTCTTACTCCGAACTTGTTTCTTCTTCAATGATTTCCAACTTTTCCTCACATATAAATACATCATAAAAGAAAGTTTTAGAGAGAAGATAGAGAGGAGAACAAGTCGAATCGAATTGCATCGAAAGAGAAGAAGACGGCGAAGTTAGAGACAGGGGAATAGTCTTTACATCTAGACATCTAGTTTGTTTTTTCATGTTTATGTTCATGATGTTCATCAATATATTTGGTGTTTTTTTTATTTCAATGATGAACTAAGTTATTTGTATAGATGATAGACAGATCCTAAACTTGATACTATGTTTTAATTTGGTTTTGATTATTATTAATATATATTTTTAGTTTATTTATATTTTCCAGTTTTTAATGCTTTTAACCTACAGGCCACAGATTGATTGATCCTAGATCTAGAGTTTGGTACTCAAAAGACGGAGCTTGGGACTGGATTGGGGAAAATATAACCTAGAATATTTATAGAATCGAGAGGTTTATAAGATTCTTTAAAGTTGTGAAAATAATTACAAAGCGTAAAGAATTTGTATGATCTTGGTTTTATCGATAGATCGAAATTATATCACATGAATATGTTCTAACTTGGCACTCGAGAGAGAGCGTTAGATATTTGAGGATTTTTTACTTATAAACTAGGATAATACATTAATAATAAACATACATGAAATACATAGTTGAAGCTTAGGTGAAGTTAAACCTCTAGAATTTCTCTTTATTGATTTCTTTTTTATTTTGATTTTCTTTTGTTTCCTAGTTTTCGTTGTATTGTTTTTAATTTAGTTAATTCTCAATTTTGATCATTTAGATAAAGTTAGGGTTATTAATTACAGTACTTAGTGAGAGTTGAATCAATTTTTAAGGGCGATAACCCGATTCATCGATATATTATAAACTTGACACCGTGCGCTTGCGGTTAATTGCGAACACAATGCGTGAGAAGGAAATGATAGAGAAGAAGATGATAAAGAAGATCAACATTGAGATCTTGCTCATGTCTTACTCATCCTCACCCATTTCCTCAAGTTGTTTGCTCCCGTTCTTTGTTGTCCAATCTTCTTCTCTTCTCTCTCTCGCTCTCTTTCTCTCTCTTTTAATTATGAACTTCCCTCTTAAACAAGGGGAAGAGTGAAAGACAAAATGTAATTAGTTTCTAATTAACTATGTCATTAATTTATGTGTGAGTTTAAATGCAATAAAACAGAAGAATAGAATGTCGAACGACACTTAAACTGTAACACCCCAATCTGTCCACAACCATAGAGAAATGAAGTGTTACATTTTTGGACATCAACTTCTATCTTTCTACATTTCTCAAATACTAAAGCATAAAGTGATTACAAAGTGTATTTTACATATTTTTATGCAGCGGAAATCTACACCAAACACTTAGATCTACATCGATGTCCGCCCCACATGCTTCACTTTCATGAAAATTTATATGACTTCCTCCAAAACTTGAAAATATAAGAGTGAGCTAAAAAGCCTAGTGGTTATACCCAATAGTCCCCGCATATTTATATTATTCAATCATAACAAACACACAATATAAGTGCACAACTAAAAATCAAACTCATCATATATGAAAAAGCACATGCATGACATACAACTCAGCGTATGGATATCCAATTAATCATAAATCATAAATCATAAATTAAATACATGCGCATGAGTGATTTCTTTAGCACCAAGCAGGAAAAATCCAAACCCAATGATTGCATTTAGCGCACATCAAGGACCAATCTCATCCCGAAATCAACATGCATAATGAATGAATGTAACACTATAGAAATGAATAAGAAGTGCAAACCTCGGGAATCATCCCACATTAGGTTGGATATACCCAAGAGGTGGGTAAATTGGGTATAATGGTCAAATATGAAGCTTTTCAACATGATAGTGAAATACTTGATTACAAGGAAGATAGAAGAACGATCTTAACATGATACTACGAAAAAAAAAGTAGGAAACAAGGGACAACAAATTTATAGTGGTTCGGCACACCTACATTTACTACCTAATCTCTCGATTAGGATTTTCTTAATCCACTAACTGATTCTCTTACCGGTGAGAACCAAACCGTTACACATGCCCTTTTATAGGTTCAATGTAAACCTATCCTTTTGCAGGCTAAGGATGAACCACATTTCCTTTTACCGGGATGAAGAATAACCCATGTTACTTTTACGAGCTAAGGAAGAACCGTGATCCTACTTCTAGGTGAGGATGAACCTTCGTATGATTCCAACCTTGGAATCATCAAGTGAACTAAATTCACTAGACTTGGTAGTTTCAATCCTGAAACACATCAACTTATGATTACAATAAATAATAATGGTGGTTCTAACTGATTAGAACACTTTACAATTCAGCTCATACATAGCATTACAAAGATATGTAAACTCAAGTACGTAATGCTAAGAGAAGTACACTTACAATCCTTTTACCATTCAATGTTCGGTATTGCTTAAGTGCAGTTTCGAAAAGCTTGAATGATGTGTCTTGTAAAACAGTTGTGAAATGCTTATTCGAAAAAACATAAACTCAGAAATTTTTTCAAACAGATAAAAACATATGGGATGTTTTGATAAACGTAAAAACTTCTGGTTTAATATTCAGTAGTTTGTATAACTATTGCTATAGCTCAATACAATTTTCAGGAAGTGAAATAAGGTATAACTGTATCCTATGAACCATCTCTCAAATTCCTTGATCAGCAAGATTGATGAGATTAAAACAGGGCTGAGAATTTGAGTAGAAAACAATTCTGCATTATTCAAATAGACTTTTAAAGAAAGATATATATTAAGCTCAGAGTGAAAATCTTTTGAATAAGTAAAGTTTCAAAGAAACACTTAAAAAAAAAAAGAACAGTTTAAACTTTTGAAGATAAGATTGAAAATTAGACAAATGTTCAAAAGTATTGGCTCAATAAAATTATCGGCGGTTTGTTTTGAATCTAAGTGCTAGTATTTATAGACTTAGTATAATAGAGTTGTTGGTTGTTTGAATTTAAAATTCAAAGTGAACGTTTACTCACAACAGCTGGAATGTTTCATGAAAATGGCAATTGCGATTTTCACGAACATTCTAGTTCTTTTCAGATTACATAAATAAGAAATGTTTCAGGAGACTTGATTCATGCATAAGAGAAATTTTTTGATAAATCTGAAAAAAGTTCTGTGCAAATATCCGTTCTGAAAAGGTGCAAATGTCATAACCGTGACAGTGTTGAATTAGCGTCCTGACTCATAACATCAACTTTGTCATTTTTTCCTTTGAGGGCGCTCATGGACCATAAGCATCCAATGAATAGTGAAGTGAGGACGCTACTAAGTCGTAAGCGTTCTGACTTACTTTGCGACAAAAATGACTAAATCATGAGGATGCTAATCTACAGTTAGAGTCATGCTTTATTTTAAAACGTTTAAATACCCGAGGGCGCTACTTGCAAGTAAGCGTCCTATCTTTTAAAACACGAAACACAAGGGCACTACAAATATGTAAGCGTCCTAACATTTTAAAAACAATACTGAGTATGCTGAATGACACTCAGCGTCCTGATAGTTTTTCCAACTTATAACTATTAGCGTCCTTAAAGATAAAATCATTGAAAAACTTGGAAAACTTTGATTGAGCTGATACTAAATCAACGTCCTAACAACTTCACAGGTTGACTTAAGTGAGGCCGCTACTTACAAATAAGCCTTTTTACAAATAAGTGCATTTCAACCTTGAACATTATCAATGTCCTAATGTATCATTAGCATCCTGATTTATCAAGTCCAGGAAGGCGCCGCTGAGACATTAGCGCCCTAAAAAACTCTTAAAAAACGGTTTTTAATTTTTCATTAAAGCTCGATAAGTACGATTAAAATCTCGGTATTTTTGGATTAAATAAAACACTTTAAAATGATTGAGAAATTAAATCATTTGAAATTCCTATAAAATATATCGATCAAAACATGCAAGAAATACATATGTGATTTTGAAAAATGTGTGCAAGTGATTTGTGCATGGTTTTGAAAAAACATTTGAGCAATAAAGAATAAAAAAAGATACCTTACATTCTTTATATGAATTCTCATGATTTTCAAATCCAACTCTTTTTTATGAGATCTTCATTAGTAACTTCGCACTTGAATTGAACGTTGTGATCGTTGATCGTATGATGTGATCATGAAGTCCTTGATCGAATCGTTATTTTGCTTTTTGCTTTCTTGAGATGCTGAAATATATCCTTGATTGAAACGTTAGCACTAAGTGATATATTGTTTATTGGTTGTAAGCATCAAAACTTTTATGGAGTGTGCTAAGTGATGAACCACTTAGGCCAAAACATTATTCCTCGAAATTCCTTTCTTGCCTACTTTCTTTCCCTTGCAGAGTCCTAGAAAGTCTTTAACTTCTCCAACAGAGTTTCAGAAAGTTTTGAACTTTAATTGAGAAATGACAAAGGAATGAAAGTATTAACTAACCCCTCCCTATTTATAAGGGCTCCAAAAGTTTGATTTCCTAAAATAGCCTTAAAATTTTGTAGTATTTACGAATAGGTCCTTTCCAAAAATGCCCTTCAACAATCTAATATTTACAATTTAGGACTTCCAGAAATACCCCTGAACTTTCATATATTTACAAGTTAGGATTTTTTTCAAAAATGCCCTTAAGCTTTCACTTAATTACCGCGTGAAAATTCCTAGAGGCATCTTGACTTGTTTGTAACATTTCTGATTATATATCATCCTAAGCTAAAAATGAATTATGATATCTCTACGTCGATTGCTTGTGCTTGATCACTTGAGTTGGTTGTTAAATTCAAAAATGGAGTATTACAACCTTCCCTCCTTACAGAATTTCGTCATCGAAATTTGTTTTAATAACTCTCGACTATACATAAGAGAAAGCTCGGTTAGAAGAGTTATCTACGAATGGTTTACCATTTGAGTCTATTGGTCGTAGACTGAGTTCGTTATCATCATTTTTTTCTTTCAAGGGTACCTAACGTGGTATGGTTTCTTTAATGACACTTTTGACAGAGACATTTTTCAATTTATACTTGTTATATTATTATTGGGTTGGTTTATTGATAGACTAGTATTTAATTCACGGTAAATATACTCATGTATTGTCATATAGATGATTCTATAATATATATATTATAAAAATCCAAAGGATGAGCAAGGAGCGACACTATTCTTCCATAACATTGGTTCGGGTAGTGTATTGAAGGTTCCGCACTATGTAAATAATGATTGCATTCGTTATATTTATATTACTCTTGAAGGCCCTGAACAAGGCAATGATGATGACCAAGAAATGTCATCATATTCAGAATCAATTGTGATCCCTTTGTCAGAAGAAACAATGTTAAAAATTCTAATCAAGGGAGATTGAGGATTCTATACTTCTCCTCAAAATTTGAAAAATGAGGATGATTGTCTTACAATCATGTGTACGCTTACTGAAAAAATGGACTTATACAATCTTCCTTCTTTGTTCATTTGACTATTGTTGAGTTCATCATTCAACCAAGACTAAAGAAATCAATATTGTCAAAATCTGCCAAGAGGTTAATAATTGGAGTGGAGGTTTGATACGAGGTTGTTAGTTTAGCATCTTGAGATCGTGTGTTGTTTAGAAATACTTGCTCAAAATTGCTTGTTGAGGCTCTAGACATACAAAGATGCCAAGGGGATGTGGTGAATCCCATATGGCAAGCCTGGTTGTTTTGATTCTCAGTCGGTTCACCCATTAGATGACGAGTTATATGATGATTTTACACCATTGGACATTAAGTTCCCCTACACTCACTTTTTCATCTAATGATGTAAAGTGTTTTGCTACATTCTCATTAAATGAAAACATAGTCCATTTTGTTTTTGCAATTGCATTCTCAGATTAAGTACCATGCTACTTAGGTTGACCATAGGATTTTCTTCTTAGTTCCTAACACTAGGTTTGTCAACTTCCCTCCTTCAATTTTTACTCCTCTTTTGAGCCTTTGCACTTACTGGCATTCTTTTCCCCATTGTTACTTGTGTTTCTACTTGAATATTTTCTCTAATAAAATGACAATTAATATCAATATGTTTGATGCATTCACGGAAGAAAGGATTTTGTCATCACAATGAATTGAAATCGGTTGTCAATGATCAAAACCAAGATCAGAGAAAAGATATTTTAACCATTGCAATTCATAAGTAAGTGCAACTAGTGAATGATATTTTGCTTCTACAAGAGAACAAGAAACCGTCGATTGTTTTTTGGATTTCCAAGAGATAGGACTAGAGCACAACATGGAAAAATAACTAGTGGTGGAACGACGAGTAGTAGGACAACCGACCCAACAACTAACGTTGTCCTTTGTACCGAAATTAAAAATAAATCAAAGTCCAAAAAGAAAAATAAAAATAAAATAAAGAAAATCAACAAAGAGAAAAAAAGGACACACCAAAATTAGTTAGAAGTTAGTTAAGATAAAAAATAGTGTTATGATATGAGGCATATAAATATATGTCTTCTATACCTTTCTAGAGAAATGAGATAATAGACTTTAGGTGTGTGAATTGTTTGTTGAAAAGTTAGAAAAAATCCATTAGTGAGCTATGTAACAGGGAATAAAGATCTTTAATCTCTTCACCCCAAGTTCAATTAGTCTTAGATTTCTCTCTGTAATGCACTCTGTAACACTATTCTTTTTCTTAATGGATTGATTGCAAGTGTTTGCTCGAGGATGTAGATTTCACATTCTTTGAAATTGAACCTCCTTAAACTGTTTGTGTTCATCTGTTTTTCAATATTTATTATCTGGTTTTACAATATTTATCTGTATTGATTCATGTTAGATCGAATTAGAGATTGTTAGATTTAGTTTTTGACATTACAATCTCAACAACTAGTATCAGAGCTTGGTTTAAGAATTAAGAGGATGGTGATAGCAAAGTATGAAATTGAGAAGTTCAATGTGTCGCAACCCCCTCCGTAGGGTGACGTCACGACCAACACAAAATATCATATACGTCATACACAATAATGAGAGTATCACTTAGTTATGTGGTTATATTGTTGTACATGTGTAATAACAGATACAGTGACAAGTGTCTCTAGTAGCTAGAAGGTTCTATTTTTTGTTAGTCAGTTAGGTTGTTATGATTTGTTAGACACTCATCTTAGCTTGTATTAATACCACTGTTCTATTTCTTAATAATACATAGAGAAATATATTTCTCTTCTTCTTGTTCTACATCTTCATCTACCCTCTATTTCTCAAATCATATCATGGTATCAGAGCCATAGATTATAACAATGGAGAATCAATCTTTCTCTCACAACAACAATACATATGTTCAATCAACTCAAAAGTTCAATCCGGTTAATTTCAAGTATTCCTTTTCAATGAAGCTAGACAACAACAATTTTATGGTATGGCATAAGCAGGTTCTTGCTACAATCAAAGGTCATAAGCTTCAACGTTTTGTTGAAGATGATAATCCACCACAGATGTTTCTTTCTCACAATTATGAAAATCTTGGTCAAGTTAATTCTGAATATTTAGATTGGGAGCAGCAAGATTAGCTCCTTTTCTCAGGATTCTCTCTTCCATGATCGAATCCATTCTTTCAAGATTGGTGAGTTGTGATACAACGGCTCAAGTTTGGCAGACCTTAGAGATTTATTATGCAGCACAAATTTGAGCCAAGGTGTCTCAGTACACAACTCAACTTCAAAATACCAAGAAAGATTCACTTTTCATGAATGATTATTTGCTCAAGATAAGAAATACAGTAAATCTGTTTGCTTTTGTTGGTAATATTCTCAGTACTAAACAACATATTGATGCAATATTTGACGGACTTTCATATGAGTATGATACATTCATACTTACAATTAAAACCAGAACAGACACTTACACTGTGGAGGATATTGAATCTTTATTGTTGGCTCAAGAAGCTTGAATTGAGAAGCATCATAAACTTCTTCATTCTTCACAGGTTTAATTTTTCACAAACCACTTCTCCTCAACTTTTTCTTGCTGGAAAACGATATAATTTTTCACAAAATGGTTCATACTCTGGTATGCGCAATTCTGGTTCTTTTAATACCAATTCCATGGCATTAGTGAGAGGTTCCTTCAAGTCTCAAGGTCGTAGATATTGGAACACATCAAAGCCACAATGTCAATAGTGTGGCAAGTTTTGTCATCTTATGGTGAATTGCTTTTATCGATTTGGTCAATCCTTTCAAGGTCCTCTTAAGTCATCTCAGGCCAATTCTCTTCAACTTCAACATGGTGATTGTGTGAATGAAGCACCCTCAGCTGTGAATGTTAATGTTGCTGCTCCAGAACAGTTCTGTCATGACGCCCCTGACATAGCCTGACGTCATGAACGGCACAGTATATTATACAATGTATATACCCGTATAAAGTAGATAGTATACTGTTAGCCTTCACATAGTCTCATAATCCTTCCCAAAATTTTCAAAAATTTTGGCAGCATTTCCCCATAAAATTGACATTTTACAAAACCTGATATACCACAAATCAAATCATCTATATATATATATATATATATATATATAATCATTCCATCCATGTATACCATAATTCAAAATACCATCATTGTCATTCGTTAATCAAATATTCCATTGTCCAAGTATATATATATATATATATATATATATATATCATCGCTAAATATCTTAACAATCCAAAATAACTATTGATATCTTATTCTCCCAAAATAACCCCTCTAGATAGTAATACATATATAGTATGTGTGATAATTATATATATATATATATATATATATATATATATATATATATATATCAAAATATATAAAACATGTAACCACTTCTTCTAAAACATACGTACATCAACAATGCTATGTCCTAGTCACGTGCTGATCACTCTCAAATTTTTTCTTTTCCTTTTGCTTCTGTACCTGAAATAGTGAGGGAAATGGGGTGAGCAAACAACAACTCAGTGAATATAGTTCTTGACATGACAATCGCATGCATTTTAGGAAACATGGCATATCAAATCGTTTAAATTAAAATATTTCAAAAGCACATATGCAACATTCATCAAAATAATATACATGCACACAATATATAGTTTATGCTCATTCATAAAATTTTTCCATCTCCCTCCTTCAAGGCAAGAGAGCGGGTCTAACCCTTGTATGGCCATTATAAGGTAGCCACAGCCTCTCTTTACCCAATTCACAATCATTTCAATGATCGCAACCCTTGTTAGGACAGACCTACTGACAATGAGGTTTCGCAAAACCTCATCCGGGTCTAACTCCTAACGAAATGACATTATTATAAGCTCCAATTGCTAAAATCAGTTTGCATGATCACTAAAAACTCAATGCATTACATATAAATATAACATGCATACAATCAAACATTTTATATGTATACAATGTCATACAAGAACCACATCAAGAAAACTATACTCACAGTGGTTACACGAGGTTTCTAAGCCAATATACCCTCTAAAATCCAGCAACAATAATGTCCATCATAATTGCTTCCTCAAGAGCATTTATTCATGTACTTAATCTCTCAATTCAAACACTGCAATTATGTAATTCAAACCGTAGATCATCATGAGAATCACCATTTAAACTCACCAAAATACCATTATTAACACTCAAATTTCCTAGTTGGTTCAACAGCTAAGATGGGGTTATTTCACCATGAAAATGCCACATTTAAACTAGATTTCAACACAAATGTACTCACATAAGCATATGAAAACATATGTCAATTTTATTAAAAATCTAGGACATTCCTAAAATTATTCTATTCACATCGACACGCGTTAAATCAGTCAATCTATCATTCTACTACCTTCAATATGTATTTTATTGAGGTTTGACACGTTCGCGAAAGCATCCAAAGTCAAATTTACTCACAAAAATCTTATCTTTAGCTACTAAAAATATCAAAGCATATCCAAAAATCATGCTCTTAACATCGAAACGTCTGGAATTCAGTTCTCTACGATTCTATGATCTCAAACCGGAGTTTCACTGGAGTCCAATTCCATTTTATTCACTGGATATATTATGGTACTGTTCACATCACTATTCAGTATTCATTAGAAACATGAGAATTTTTACTAAAATTATCAAACTGTCTCCAAAAATCATGAAATTAGCATCGATGGACTCACAACAGTTCATTCTACCATTCTATAGCCTTCAACTGGAGTTTCATCGGGTTTTAAATGATTCAAACAGTCTCCAATATAAACTCTAACTTCTAACAAACTTCCAACAACCATAAAAGTTCCAAATGAACAAATAAATGAAATCTAACCACATATTCGGGGCTCCTATAGTCTAGGGAGTGTTTTTCCACCTTTCGAACAAATTTTCATCCAAGTTGGGTAAAAACTCCAATTTTGAAAACGTCGTAAAACGGCTCCCACAACAAAATTTACTCCGAAAGAAAGGTTACATCTAGCTTAGATATCAATTTCACGAAGAAATAGAGTGAAAAACAGTTACCGTGGGTCCTGATTAAGCGAAAATCTCGCGTTCACCCTCCTTTTCCTCTTCCTTCTTCTTGTTCTTTCCTTTCTCTGTTTCTTTTTTTTTTTTTTTTTTGTCACGTTTGAGAGAGATGAGAGAATGAGAGAAACATTTGAGAGAAATGAGAGAATGAGATAAGTGAAATAATGATATATTGTAATAGTTTATAATATCAAGGTCATTTATATCATCTTATACTAATAACAACTTATAATCTAATGATAGTATGGCATTTAATAATACAATCTACTTAATTTATGTATGTTTATACACATATACGTTTAACTCCTACTTACGTATACACGTACGTATACGTATTTATCAACATAGGTGTATAATTAAAACTACGGGGTGTTACAAGTTCACAATCAATGTTATGTGTGCATCTGATAATTCTATGGATTCTTTTTGGTATCCTGGTTCCGGTGCATCAAACCAATTCATAGCAGATGAGGACAATCTCATGACCATGGGTGATTATCTTGGACAAGATCAAGTTCATATTGGTAATGGTCAAGGCCTCCCTATTACACATACTGGTTCTTCTACTTTCACTTCACCATATTATGATAAGTCTTTATCTCTCAATAACTTATTACATGTTCCAGAGATTATGAAAAATCTGATGAGTGTTTCTAAATCCTGCCATGATAACAATGTCTATTTTGAGTTCCATTCTAATGATTGCTTTGTGAAAGATTAGGCTACCAACATTACTCTACTGAGGGGCAAACTTAAAGATGGCCTCTATGCTTTTGATTCCTCCCAAATCTCTTTTCCTAGCAAGTCTTCTACAAGTGACTTCAAAACAAAGCAGTCGACTGGGTTCTCAACCTTTACAACACAGTTAGCTTCAGATTTGCGTAAGTCTACAACGTCTCAATCTTCTTTTACGCTATGGCACAATAGATTGGGGCATCATTCTTCAAAGATTGTATAGAATGTTCTTCATAGTTGTAACATTCCATGCATCAATAAAGACAATGTTAATTTCTACACACCTTGTTGTCTTGGTAAAATACATAGATTACCATTTTCTTTATCTGAGATAGTTTATATTCTTCCATTACAACTAATTCACACTGATTTATGGGGCCTATCACCAGTGCTATCTTCTAGTGGACACAAATATTACATTTCTTTTATTGATGCCTTTTCCAAATTCACTTGGATTTATATGCTTCGACACAAATCTGATGCTCTTCAAACCTTTATTGATTTTAAAACTCCAGTGAAGTTACAACTTGGCCGCAAAATTAAGGCATTACAAACTGATGGTGGAGGAGAATATAAGTGCTTCTCTCCTTATCTTACCAAGCATGGCATTCTACATAGAATTTCTTGCCCATACACTCAAGCTCAAAATGGTGTGGCCGAGAGGAAGCATCGCCACATCGTTGAGCACGGTCTTTCTCTATTAGCTCATTCCTTTTTGCCTCTAAAATTTTGGGACGAGGCATTTCAGACAGTGGTGTATCTCACTAATTGGTTACCGCATTCTACATCAGTAACCTTTCCACATGAGACTTTGTTCAACATCAAACCAGATTACTATTTTCTCAGGGTGTTTGGATGTGCATGTTTTCCTAATTTGAGGCCTTACAATGCTCATAAGCTTCAATTTAGATCCTCTTCATGTGTGTTCATTGGTTACAGTTTGAATCATAAAGGTTATAAGTGTCTTGCTTCGGATGGTCGTATTTATATTTCTAGAGATGTTATTTTTAATGAGAATGAATTCCCTTATTCATCCTCTAAACCTTCCTTACAACCACTGGTCTCATCTTTTTCACCCTGCAGTACATCACTATCCATAACCTTTGATATTTCTTTTTGAATTCCTGTTGTCTCTCTTATAAAACCTATTTCACCCAATCCTATTGTACCTGCTGCACCCTATGTTTCTTCTTGGTCACCCATGGTTCCATCTTCAACAACAATTCACAGCACACATCCTATGTGCACAAGAGCTAAAGTTGTCGTCTTCAAACCAAAGGTCTATGTGGTTTCTTCTATTCATTCCCAAATCTATTCTTGATGCACTGAAACATGATCAATGGAGGAATGTTATGCTTGAACAGTACTCTGCTCTCATTAAGAATGACACGTGGTATCTTGTTTCCCTTCCTAAAGATAGAAGTGTTGTTGGGTGTAAATGGATCTTTAAGGTCAAAGAAAATCCACATGGTTCCATTAACAAGTACAAAGCGAGGTTAGTGGCCAAAGGTTTTAGTCAAGTACCAGGTTTTGATTTTCAAGAGACTTTCAGTCTTGTGGTTAAACCTACCACAGTGTGTGTTATTTTTTCGAATGATTTGGCTAAGAAGTGGTATCTTCGTCAATTAGACATCAACAATGCTTTTCTTAATGGCTATCTTCAAGAGCAGGTGTATATGTCTCAACCACAAGGTTTTGAAAACAAGCAACATCCTAACTTTGTGTGTAAATTGCACAAGTTCCTTTATGGTTTGAAGCCGGCTTCGAGAGCATGGTTTGATAAATTGCGTGGTGCTCTTCTCCTTTGGATTTACTAATGCTGCCTCTGATCAATCTTTGTTTCTTTGAGTTACCACTACCAGTACCATGTATCTTCTCGTCTATGTTGATGATATAGTGTTAACTGGTAGTAATTCTTCTGAGGTCCAGCACCTAGTTGAACTGCTTCACAAC
The DNA here is from genome assembly GCA_035771175.1 of Paratinospora sagittata. Lineage (NCBI taxonomy): Eukaryota > Viridiplantae > Streptophyta > Magnoliopsida > Ranunculales > Menispermaceae > Paratinospora > Paratinospora sagittata. The sequence goes on along the minus strand of CM069590.1, from coordinate 40,693,453 downwards.
ACTTTGGCCTTAAAAAGGATTTGGGGAATCTCGATTTCTTCTTGGGTATTCGGGTCAAGCACACAAAGGATGGCTTGCATCTCTCTCAGTCGAAGTACATTAGTGATCTTTTATGTAGGGCCAATATGTAGCATGCCAATTACATAAACACGCCTATGTCTTCTGGTTCTCAGCTCACTTCTCTTGGCAGTGATGAGTTTCATGATCCTAGTTTAAACCAGAGTATAGTTGGTGCCCTACAATATGCCACAGTTATGACGCCCGAGTTTGCTTTTTAATGTCAACAAAGTTTGTCAATTCATGAGTCGTCCATTGGAGTCTCATTGGAAAGTTATCAAACGGATTTTATGTTATCTCAAATGCACAATTGATCATGGTATTCACCTTCGTTCCTCCTCTTCTTTGCATTTGATTGCCTTTTGTGATGCCGACTGGGCGTCTGACTCGAATGATCGCAAGTCCACCACTAGTTATTGTGTTTTTCTTAGTTCTAACTTAATTTCGTGGAGTTCTAAGAAGCAACCTACAATCTCACGGTCTTCAACTGAGTCGGAATATCGAAGCCTTGCGAATGTTATAGCTGAACTCACATGGCTTACCTCTTTGCTTACTAAATTGTGGTTAATTCTTCCACAATCCCCCATTGTTTGGTGTGATAACCTGAGTGCGATTTATCTTGCTGCCAATCCAATCTTACATGCTCGAACCAAGCATATAGAGATTGACTTACACTTTGTTAGGGAGAAGGTTCAGCGGGGAGTTGTTGATGTTAGACATGTGCCCACATAAGATCAGGTTGCAGACATACTGTCACGCCTGGGTTGCACACAAAGTGCCCCCTACCCAGGGTGATAGGGACATAACACCCTCAGCCATTATGGATCCATAATATTGTCACATCTCAGCACACAGCCCGCCTACAACGTCTAGTACCCCCGAGATCATTTGTCCATAGTATTCATGAATAGTGCAGGGCCTCCCCAGACTCGAACTCATAACCTCACCTTCAGGAGTTAGAATTCAAACTATACATGAATGGCTCAGTGGCTACTCAGAGTTCGAATTCTAACTCCTTAAGGTGAGGTTATGAGTTCGAGTCTGGGGGAGGCCCTTCACTATTCATAAATAGTATGGACAAATGATCTCGGGGGTACTAGACGCTGTAGGCGGGCTATGTACAGAGATGTGACAATATTATGGATCCATAATGGCTGAGGGTATTAAGTCCCTATCACCCTGGGTAGGGGGCACTTTGTGTGCAACCCAGGCGTGACAAAAAGGCCTTATGAATGGCTTAGTGGCTACTCAGAGTTCGAATTCTAACTCCTTAAGGTGAGGTTATGAGTTCGAGTCTAGGGGAGGCCCTGCACTATTCATTAATAGTATGGATAAATGATCTCGGGGGTACTAGAGCTGTAGGCGGGCTGTGTATTGAGATGTGACAATATTATGGATCCATAATGGCTGAGGGTATTAAGTTTTTGTCACGCATGGGTTGCACGCAAAGTGCCCCCTACCCAGGGTGAAAGGGACTTAATACCCTTAGCCATTATGGATCCATAATATTGTCACATCTCAGTACACAGCCCGCCTACAACGTCTAGTACCCCCGAGATCATTTGTCCATACTATTCATGAATAATGCAGGGCCTCCCCCAGATTCGAACTCACAACCTTCTCTTCATAAGGTTTGATTTCGCAATCTGAGTAGCCACTAATAGTGGCTATGAGTTCGAATCTGGGGAGGCCCTGCACTATTCATGAATAGTATGGACAAATGATCTCGGGGGTACTAGACGCTGTAGGCGGGCTATGTACAGAGATGTGACAATATTACGGATCCATAATGGTTGAGGGTATTAAGTCTCTATCACCTTGGGTAGCGGGCACTTTGTGTGCAACCCAAGCGTGACAAAAAAGCCTTATGAATGGCTCAATGGCTACTCAGAGTTCGAATTCTAACTCCTTAAGGTGAGGTTATGAGTTCGAGTCAGGGGGAGGCCCTGCACTATTCATGAATAGTATGGACAAATGATCTCGGGGGTACTAGACGCTGTAGGCGGGCTGTGTACTGAGATGTGACAATATTATGGATCCATAATGGCTGAGGGTATTAAGTTTTTGTCACGCCTGGGTTGCACACAAAGTGCCCCCTACCCAGGGTGATTGGGACTTAATACCCTCAGCCATTATAGATCCATAATATTGTCACATCTCAGTACACAGCCTGCCTACAACGTCTAGTACCCCCGAGATCATTTGTCCATACTATTCATGAATAGTGCAGGGCCTCCCCCAGATTCGAACTCACAACCTCCTCTTCATACGGTTTGATTTCGCAATCTGAGTAGCCACTGATAGTGGCTGTGAGTTCGAATCTGGGGAGGCCCTGCACTATTCATGAATAGTATGAACAAATGATCCCGGGGGTACTAGACGCTATAGGCGGGCTGTGTACTGAGATGTGACAATATTATGGATCCATAATGGCTGAGGGTATTAAGTCCCTATCACCCTGGGTAGGGGCACTTTGTGTGCAACCCAGGCATGACAAAAAGGCCTTATGAATGGCTCAATGGCTACTCAGAGTTCGAATTCTAACTCCTTAAGGTGAGGTTATGAGTTCGAGTCTGGGGGAGGCCCTGCACTATTCATGAATACTATGGACAAATGATCTCGGGGGAACTAGACGCTGTAGGCGGGCTGTGTACTGAGATGTGACAATATTATGGATCCATAATGGCTGAGGGTATTAAGTCCCTATCACCCTGGGTAGGGGGCACTTTGTGTGCAACCCAGGCGTGACAAAAAGGCCTTATGAATGGCTCAATGGCTACCTAGAGTTCGAATTCTAACTCCTTAAGGTGAGGTTATGAGTTCGAGTTTGGGGGAGGCCCTGCACTATTCATGAATAGTATGGACAAATGATCTCGGGGGTACTAGACGTTGTAGGCGGGCTGTGTACTGAGATGTGACAATATTATGGATCCATATTGGCTGAGGGTATTAAGTTTTTGTCACGTCTGGGTTGCACACAAAGTGCCCCCTACCCAGAGTGATAGGGACTTAATACCCTCAGCCATTATGGATATATAATATTGTCATATCTCAGTACACAGCCCGCCTACAACGTCTAGTACCCCCAAGATCAGTTGTCCATATTATTCATGAATAGTGCAGGGCTTCCCCCAGATTTGAACTCACAACCTCCTCTTCATAAGGTTTGATTTCGCAATTTGAGTAGCCACTGATAGTGGCTGTGAGTTCGAATCTGGGGAGGCCCTGCACTATTCATGAATAGTATGGACAATTATTCTCAGGGGTACTAGACGCTGTAGGCGGGCTGTGTACTGAGATGTGACAATATTATGGATCCATAATGGCTGAGGGTGTTAAGTCCCTATCACCCTGGGTAGGGGGCACTTTGTGTGCAACCCATGCGTGACAAAAAGGCCTTATGAATGGCTCATTGGCTACTCAGAGTTCGAATTCTAACTCCTTAAGGTGAGGTTATGAGTTCGAGTCTGGGGGTGGCCCTGCACTATTCATGAATTGTATGGACAAATGATCTCGGGGGTACTAGACGCTGTAGGCGGGCTGTGTACTGAGATGTGACAATATTATGGATCCATAATGGCTGAGGGTATTAAGTCCCTATCACCTTGGGTAGGGGCACTTTGTGTGCAACCCAGGCGTGACAAAAAGGCCTTATGAATGGCTCAGTGGCTGCTCAGAGTTCGAATTCTAACTCCTTAAGGTGAGGTTATGAGTTCGAGTGTGGGGAAGGCCTTGCGCTATTCATGAATAGTATGGACAAATGATCTCGGGGGTACTAGACGTTGTAGACGGGCTGTGTACTGAGATGTGACAATATTATGGATCCATAATGGCTGAGGGTATTAAGTTTTTTTCACGCCTGGGTTGCACACAAAGTGCCCCTACCCAGGGTGATAGGGACTTAATACCCACAGCCATTATGGATCCATAATATTGTCACATCTCAGTACACAGTCCGCCTACAACGTCTAGTACCCCCGAGATCATTTGTAAACACTATTCATGAATAGTGCAGGGACTCCCCCAGATTCGAACTCACAACCTCCTCTTCATAAGGTTTGATTTCGCAATTTGAGTAGCCACTGATAGTGTCACACCCTGGGTTGCACAGCGTGCCCCCTACCCAGGTGCGGGCGCACCACCACGACCTCAGCCGTGTAGCAAACGCCTAGCCATTATGGATCCATAATATTGTCCCATCTCGGCCAGCCACGCCACACAAGGACGCCGGACACCGAGATCATTTATCCATATTATTCACACTCCCATGAATAATATAGGGCCTCCCCCAAGTTCGAACTCGCAACCTCTTCCTCATAAGGTTAGATTTCGCAACTTGAGTACCCATTGAGCCATTGGTTCAATGGATACTCAAGTTGCGAAATCTAACCTTATGAGGAAGAGGTTGCGAGTTCGAATTTGGGGGAGGCCCTATATTATTCATGGGAGTGTGAATAATATGGATAAATGATCTCGGTGTCCGGCGTCCTTGTGTGGCGTGGCTGGCCGAGATGGGACAATATTATGGATCCATAATGGCTAGGCGTTCGCCCCGAGGGGGTGCTTCCGCACCTGGGTAGGGGGAACGCTGTGCAACCCAGGGTGTGACAAAAAGCTCAATGGGTACTCAAGTTGCGAAATCTAACCTTATGAGGAAGAGGTTGCGAGTTCGAACTTGGGGGAGGCCCTATATTATTCATGGGAGTGTGAATAATATGGATAAATGATCTCGGTGACCGGCGTCCTTGTGTGGCGTGGCTGGCCGAGATGTGACAATATTATGGGATCCATAATGGCTAGGCGTTCGCCACACGGCTGAGGTCGTGGTGGCGCGCCCGCACCTGTGTAGGGGGCACGCTGTGCAACCCAGGGTGTGACAGATAGTGGTTGTGAGTTCGAATCTGGGGGAGGCCCTGCACTATTCATGAATAGTATGGACAAATGATCTCGGGGGTACTAGACGCTGTAGGCGGGCTGTGTACTGAGATGTGACAATATTATGGATCCATAATGGCTGAGGGTATTAAGTCCCTATCACCCTGGGTAAGGGGCACTTTGTGTGCAACCCAGGCGTGACACATACTAACAAAGCCTAGTTCCGGCTTGAAATTTCCTTTGATGTGCTCCAAACTCACTGTGGAAGCAGTCTTTACAATGAGTTTGCGAGGGGCTAATGAGAGTATCACTTAGTTACGTAGTTATATTGTTGTACATGTGTAATAACAGATACAATGACACGTGTCTTTAGTAGCTAGAAGGTTCTATTTTCTGTTAGTCAGTTAGGTTGTTATGATTAGTTAAACGCTTCTCTTAGCTTGTATAAATACCACTATTTTGTTTCTTAATAATACACAGAGAAACATCTTTTTCCTCATCTTGTTCTACATCTTCTTCCATCCTCTGTTTCTCTTATATTTCTCAAATCATATCACATAGACGTACATGATACTCTTTCAATCTTCTTGTACTCAAAATCACTAAAAATTTACACATACCATTCTAAAACCATGTTCATGCCACTTCATTTATACATATTATAAGTAATGTTATACACATACATACAAAATACGAAAATGTATCACAAAATCTCCCTCACTCATACATACATCAGCAGATAACAAGCACAAATCACCCATCTATAGCCTTGCCCTTGCCTTTGTAATCACCACCTGTAATGAAAGGGAATTTGGGTGAGCTTCAACAATCTTAGTGAATAATCTACCAATGGCATTACATATGCATTCATAATAAATCATGACATTTGAAACAATGTAAACCAAGTATGCAAACAACATATAAATCTCAATACATGATCAAGATATTTGCATCACTCTATACATTTAAACAATGCATAATTCAAAAAAACATATCCTCCCAATCCTGGTGTATAAGAGAGTCTATATCCGTATTATACATTTATAAGGAGAACTCAGCCTCATCTAACCATCCACTCAGATCATTCCAAGGCATCATCCATTACTAGAAACTGCACCAATGCCATGAGTACTTTCTCTGTACTCATGCGAGTTTTCGAACTTAGAGATTTATCCCAATGGAAATAATATCATACTTTACTTACTATAGTAAGCCTAAGTATGTTCGATGTTAAAATCTTATTTTTAATGCATTCAATTTACAATGCAAATTATTTATGTCATGCTTACATTTCATAAACAAGGTTTATATATACAATGTCACACATAAAATCAAGGGTAGGAATACTCATAACACAATGGTGTAAAGCCTTACACCAACACACTTTCTCTACACACTTTAGCTCAACTCAGCTCACTTGTACATTCAATCCTACACAAGTAGCTCACTTGTGTACTCACAGTCAATCACCAATTCACCAACTTTCTTTCACAATTCAATGCAATTACCATTGCCAAATCACTTTCATCATAATCCAACCATAATTCACATAAACACATTCAAAAACATCACACAAACACCTCTCCAAACCCTTTTTTTTAAACCTCTAATCAAACCATTGAAAATCAACAATTCTCACATATGTTGTGTAAGTTGGAGAAAGGAATCCAAATATGTAATTATTATCTAGAGAAGAGCAACCCTTACCTTGGATTTCAACCACCCTAGCCCTTCCTCCTCTTCCTCTTTCGTTCCTTTAGTTTTCTCTAGTTCTTTCTAGCTCAAACGAGTTAAAATATTCGAGAATTGGCGTTAAAAACATGCGCAACCTCCTCATCGACCGTTTAAAAAAAAATGTCAGGACGCCGAGGAACACACTTCTCGCTGCCCAAAAATATAATTTTGGTGGAATCCCGTAAGGAGCGCGTTTCTTCCCTTTGGGAGCACATTTATCTGAAAATTCTAGAAACATGCACTCTTGAGTTTCACCACGAAGCGCGCTTTTCTTCCAAGAGCGCGCTTCTTAAAGTTCCAGGTGAAAATTTCACTAAGTGTTGGGTTTCAAATGCTATGCCTGGGGTCCAAATACATCTACCACCCTAGTATACACACATTTACCGTATTCTAAGGCCATGTACATATACATACGAGTACAAATATGTTAGACAATACGTACAAGTCAACATACGGGTTTGACTTACCAGTACAAGGTGTTACACAATGAAAAGAATGAGTTTGGATTATGGGAGATGAAGATTGAGGCAATCTTGATTCGACAAGGATCAGAAAAGGCACTGATTCCTGAGAAAGAATTGCTTAGTTCAATCACAACACAAAAAAAAAAACTCCAAGAAGGCATATAGTGCTATAATCTTGAATCTCACAGATCAAGTTTTGAGAAAGGTTTCTCATGAAAAGATTGTAGCTGGTCTTTGGAAAAAGCTTGAGGAAAAGCACATGGAGAAGGCACTTCCGAATCAAATATACTTGAAGGAGTAGTTTTTGGCTTCAAGATGGAAGAAAGTAAGTCAATTGATGACTGTTTGGATGAGTTTAACAAGCTGATCTTTGATCTGAAAAATTTGGATATCAAGGTCGATGATGTGGATAAAGTAATAATTCTGTTGAACTTATTACCAATGCAATTGAAGCATTTCAAGGAGACACTCAAGTATGGGAGGAAGACAATCTCATTGGATGATGCACAAAATGCCTTGATTTCAAAGATGTTTGATAAGAAGAATCAATAAAAGAGCAACAATGGAGAGAACTTAAATGTAAGAGGAAGATCATAAAAGGAGTCAAATGACAAGAAAAAATCTCATTCAAGATCAAGATCTTCAAAGAAGGATTACAAGAACACCAAGTGTTATCACTGCAACAAAATGGGCCTTATTAGAAGACTTTGTTCTAATAGGCAAGATCAAAATAATGAGAAAGAAACTTCTCAAGTGAGTTGAGGTTTTGACAGTGCAGAGGTACTCATGACCATCTCAATGAATAATGCATTGGATGAGTGGGTGTTAGACTCTGGCTGCACTTATCATATGTGCCCAAGAAGAGAGTGGTTTGTTTCCTACCAAACAGTAAACGGTGGCAAAGTACTATTGGGAAACAACATAGCTTGCAAAGTTGTGGGAATTGGGACTGTGACCATCAGGATGTTTGATGGAAAAATGACAGTTCTTAAAGAAGTCGAGCATGTTCCTAGTTTGGAGAAATCTGATTTCCCTTGAGACACTTGATGATGCTGGCTATACTTTCAAGTCACAAGATGGTAAATTGAAATTATCAAAAGATGCCTTGATTGTGGTGAAAGGGGAGAAAAGAAATGGTCTTTACATTCTTCTTGGAAGCACAGAAGCCGGTGCCACATATGCAGTTGTAAGGCCTGACTCTGATAAAACAAAACTTTGGCATCAAAGATTAGGGCACTTGAGTGATAAAGGTCTTCAAAAACTACACAAACAGGGGTTGTTGGGTGATGAAGTGTAAGCAAACTTGAATTTTGTGAATCTTGTATCCTTGGAAAGCAACGTAGGCTTGCATTCAAGCCTACAATGCATGGGACTAAAGGAATCCTAGATTATGTGCAGCCAGATCTTTGGAGACCAACCAATAAACTTAAAGAAAGAAGGTTGATGGTACCCACATAAAACTAAAACTAATAGAGTAATTAATCAATAAGTACTCAAGTCTCATAATTTAGTTCAAGTTTCATATTGATTTTAATTCTCTAAAGTCCACTTTCTATATATACATATTCGTACTTATCAAATAAAAGAAAAAAATTCAATGATCTTGATTTAATAAGCATAAAGCTTATTCTATCTAAAACATAATTGTTACTAATGGATTTATTTTTACTTTTTATTTTTGTCATTCTAGTTGCTAAAGGGTTGCACCACAAAATTTAAAAAGGGGCTTGAGGAATGTCCAACAACACATTTGGGCTTTTCCTCTTTTCCAAATTTTACTCCTAAAACCCAATTGGGGCTTTAGGGTTTCTTAATTTAGGGCAAAACTATACTAAGGATCTGACCATTAGAACATGTCAAAAGTATATATATATATATAAATAAATATATGCTACAACAGTACAAACTATATAGAGCTGCGGCTGATGACATCTAGGCATCTCTCTTAATTGTTTATGTTCTTCCAAGTTTGGTTGGGAAGAGAGACAAAAGAAAAGATATATATATATATATATATATATATATATAAAGCTACAGAAATGTATATGTATTTTTAAGAGAATCCAAGTGAAGAATGTGACAGTGCTACCATTAATTTGAGACTCGTAGCGTGGTGGGATGTAGAGTTTGGGGCTTCATGAAATGTATAAAGAAAAGCCATAAGAAAATAGAAATAGAGAAAGAGATTGCACAAGTTATCTTATACAGTACAAGTGTAGTGGTGCAGACCCATTAATCATTTGCTAGGTATTATAAATCATTTGCTAGGTATTATAATTTATAATAGGCTTCTCTCTTATATACACACACGGTATATAAAATATATTAAACGGCAATGCTTTATATGTTTGAAGCTTCAAAACACAGAGCAACCTCCTTATATATAAAGCACTGCCCATTTGTATTTTATGTATTGTACTTGTATATATATTAATCATTAGGTTGGACTTATAACAGGCTTCAAACTCATATATATATATAAGTACAATACATAAAATACAAATGGGTAGTGCTTTATATATTTGAAGCTTCCAAACGCTTCTTATATTTTAAGGCTTAATTCACCCTTAAAAAAATCTTAATTAATTGAAGTGGTCTGCTTATATGGGCCTCCCTTGTTTCAATTAGAATTGATCATATTCATATCTCTCTCTAAAACTTAAGGGTTACTAATAATTGTTGATAATAAGTTGCATTATAGCAATGCAAATTTTTAAATTGGTACAACATCAACAACAAAACCCTAGTTCTAACATTTGGAGAGGAATATAGAAAAATTAAACTCATTAATCCTCAAAGAACAGGTGGGTCATCAAAGCTTTTTTTTTTTTTTTTTTTTTAAACTAAAAATATGGAAAACTGAAGCCAATGAAGTGTTGGTGTAGTTGGTCGCTAGGTCCATAGACATTGCATAGGTCGTAAGTTTAAGTCACGAAAAGACAGTAATTTCTCAAATTACATGTCGTGGTGGGTGCCTGTATAAGCTTCGTAAAAGCTATATTAATAAATTTTCAAACTCAGCTTAAGCTATTGACGTGATGTTTGTACCTTCTCTAAATAATAATATAAAAGATTGAAGATGTACAGCGCGCCTAAAGAGATTCTTAACTAGTACCAACTCTTTTTAATTATACATGCAAGTTGTGCCACCAACCAAGGGGACTACTGACCCTCTCCTCCGTAGCCCTCCAAACATAAAAATATAAATATAAAGATAAGCTCGCTTGCTTGCCATAAACAAATACATAAAAATGAATCCTAAACCTTAATAATAATAATAATAATAATATATAATAATGGAGTAATTTAATTAATAAAAGATGACCTGTAAAACTACTTTACTTAACATAAGAATACGTTACACTACTTTTCGACGGAACGTGATTCGCGGGTCTGAATCATAAGTTTCATTTTAGTTTAATTAATAAGACTTTGATGAGGCTATTAATGCATGAGTTAATGATGCTTAGAACTAAAGAAATGCAAATTCCTTCTCTTCTTTTGATAATATCTTAATCTTATTATTATTGTAGTTTTGAATTGAGAGATAGCCCACATCATCATACTGAGATTAATCTATTTTTATTGCGATGCCGTTGAGATGAGTCCACGACTAGCAAGTTTTGATCATTGAAAGAGCCGTGCTTCAATTAAGAGGCACTTGAGATTCTTTCAAAAACATAAAGCATCTAATGCTTGAATTTTACTAATAGACGAGACAAGTGGATAAGCTGCTCACAAACTCCAACAAGCCTAAAATAACCACTGTTTTTAATGCTAGGGAAGGTAAAACAATGAGATTTTAAATTATTATCTATAAAGAATCTGAAAATGTTAATTTAATTACAAAAAAAAATGTAATTGTTAATGCAACTATACTTTTAATGTCATTAAATCATTCATTTACATGTATTGAAATGTATAATATAAACATATCTAAAAAAATAATAAAAATAAAATGACTAAAAAAATTAGTTCACCCTTTTATGCCCTGTTGCAGGCAAGTTCCTCACCCGATACACCACATTAACCATTGGAAAAATTGGAAAGAAAAGAAAAACAACAAAAACAAAACAAAAAGAAGAGGTTAACCAAAAGAAAACAAAAGATGAAACGTAAATGATAAGTCAAATTAGCCTTTTTATTTCAACAGACTCACTTTAAGAAGAAGAAAATTAATAATAATTAGCATAAATTGTATAAGATGAATAGTCCAACAGCTTGACGTGTGAATTATAAGAACCTTAATTTTTTACCCTCCATCAGCCCTTTAAGATTAGTAGCTTTGTTAAGATTGTGTTGCGTTTGATTTATGATCTAAAAACTGGATTATAACTTAAAAAGTAGAAATTTTAGAAAATAATATTTTGTTATTTCTTAAAAATAACATGTTTTATTTGTAAATTTCGTAAAATTATTTTTGGGTTTCAACCTAACGTATTTTTCACGTTTTTAAAATTTTGGATACAAAATATTGTATCTAAATCACGAACTAAACGTAGCCAGTTTTTTCTTGTAATTCAACAAGTATATGTATACATATACAACTTATTCCAAAATTTGAGATTCAAATTGTAATTATAGACAAAAGGTTTAATTAATTACCTAGGGGCAAACCTAGGGTTTATATAAGAGAAACCAAACAAGATTCACTCCTGAAAACAAGGGTACCTCTGTTAGCATTCCAATGTGGTTGAGTCAGGTCACAAAATGGGCTCATAAATTGAAAGCCCATGTCACCTTCTTAAACCCGTCAGATTTTCACCCATGTAAAGGAATCCTATAATATCACACATTAATTAAAAGTTTATCAAGAACCATTAAATTTCTCAATAGTCTTTAAATAAATGAACTAGATTAATACAGTAAAAACCTAAAACCCTAAATTAAAAAAACACACTCTCAAAAGCCCAAAGAAAAAATTAAAAATGCCTTAGTTGTAAACTGTGCCCTCTTAATATAAAATATACATTTTTTTTTTCCATTTCATCTTATCTCCTCTCATGTGTTCTTAACATTTTATTCTCTACTCCCAAAACAAACCCACTATTGCTCCCTCGGTAATCTCAGTCACCTTGCCTTACACCTATTTAATTTACCACCTCTACCAGTTTAAAAAAAAAAAAAACCTTAAAATATTATAAATTTACTGGTTTACCACCTTCTACAAACCCTAATCTTTTGTTTAATTGGCACACCACTTTTCAACCTATATTAGTTTATACAGAGAGATATATATATATATATATATATTATGTATGTATTAATGTATATGATGTAAAAGAAACGACATTGAAGTGGCTGCTTACTCCAACCCTTTTACTTTCACACCGTCCTATGCTGTTGCCTCACTCCCATATCATCAAAAATCCCCTGTTCCCAAGGCACACTGTGCCAGCTCGTTCCCCCCATTTCTTACCCAATCTTATATAATAAATTTGGTTATTATCTTATCCACTCACCGGAAATCTCACCCAAATGGTCTCGCCGGAGAACTTTTTCCCATTTACCAAAATGCCCTCATAATTGGATAAGATGGGACTTAAGTAAAAGTGGGCATGTAAAGTTTCTCAAAGGGTATTTTGGGTATTTCGTCGTAGTCTTACTACATTTTGCAAGGACCATGCAAAGTTTATTTTAAGAAAATTAATCTTGTTTTTTTTGTGAAAATAAAATCATAAGTTTTGATGTTTGATTAGTAATAGATTTGAAAAAAAAAAAAAAAGATTTTCTAAACTTTTTTTATAGCCAAAATTTCCTCAAACATGGGTAAGAAAAAATATTTCCCTATGAAGATATCACTTAATTTTAATATATATATATATATATATATATATATCTTACACAAATTTTTCCTTAGTTATTTTTATGTCTAATTAAATCATCATGCGTTCGGATGACTTGAGATTCGTTCTCCTTTTAAGTAAGGTCGTGAGTTTAAAATTTTTCTTGTATATAGAACTATCATTTACTGATAGATCTTTGTACTTTTGTAGTTAAATTTGAGTCAAATTCAGGTAGATTAATTTTGTCGCAAAACGAAGAAGGATACCATCTAAGTGTCGCTCAGCGATGAAACCAAAAAGAAAAAACCATGCAAAAATTATTAGATTTTCTTAAAAACTTGTTCAGTAATACTCGTTATTCTTAAGAAAAACTCTCTCCCTCTGCCAAGAACACCTTAAGGATTGGAAGTAGTCAACAATAATGAGTCCAAGTTGAATTGGGTGAGCGACGCGTGTATGCGAAAGATGGGTAGGGCAGGTTCTTCCCTATCCCAGTGCCTTGACAATTGACATTCTCTATTCCTGAAAAAGATACTCTCGTTTTTTAATTTAAAATGTTTTTTAATTTTGTGTGGGACTTTGAGTACCTCTTTACTCCTCTATATATTTTTCAGCTTTTTAATTATTAATATATCCTTATTATTTATTCTCAAAAAAAAAAAATTTTAAATGTTTTTTAGAGTTTGGAATTTTGCTCTGCACATAAAGCTTTGAGAAGTGGTGGAAGGCAAAGAGCTTAAAACCTGCATCACTACAACCTTGTTCCACCACCAAGTCCTCCTCCTCCTACTCTGATTTGGAAACCCTAAACCCTTCTTGTTTATAACATTAAACCCTTCTCCAACACTTGCAGAATCAATAACCAACACAAAGGAAACTTGGGTTTAACTGTGTAAAGCTCCATCACCGTCTTCTCTGTACCAGGTAAGAAGTTAGCAAAACCACCATTACCACCACCACCACGACTGTGATATATCAAAGGCTGGTATTTTTAAGTAAGAAAGCAAAAAAACCTCCATTGTCATTTGTCACACACAACACTATCTTCATTGCCACTCTCTTCTCACATGCATCTTTAAAAGCTTTGTGTGAACTTTAAGAACCATCTCCCTCCATATCTTCCTCACATGCATCTTGTCTCTTACAATACACACTAAAATCACAAAGACCACATTTCTTGATCTTCTTCTTCACCATCATTTTTCCCATTATCACCAATCTACCTCATCAGCTCACTAATGGAAAAAACACCCAAAACTTCCATCTTTTTTAACTTCTTCTTTGCTTTCTTCTTCTTCTTAACCTTTACCACTTCTCTATCTCCTGATGGACAAGCCCTTTTATCCCTTCTTGCTTCATCATCATCATCATCTCCTTCTTCTTCTTCACCTGTTCTTTCTTCATGGAACCCATCGCACCCGACACCATGTTCATGGCAAGGAGTAACATGTTCACCTCAAAACAGAGTTATTTCACTCTCTTTACCCAACACATTTCTCAACCTCTCTTCACTTCCTCCAAACCTCTCTTCCCTCTCTTCTCTCCAACTTCTCAATCTCTCCAGCACCAACATTTCTGGTTCCATCCCTCCATCTTTTGGCCTTTTCACCCATCTCCGGCTTCTTGACTTGTCTTCTAACTCTCTCTCTGGCCCTATCACGCAGGAGCTCGGCAAGCTCAGTTCTCTCCAGTTCCTCTTCCTGAATTCGAATCGATTGACTGGCCGCATTCCTCAACAACTTGCTAATCTATCTTCTTTACAAGTCCTCTGTCTTCAAGACAATCTTCTTAACCAATCCATTCCTTCTCAATTGGGCTCATTGTCTTCTCTTCAAGAGTTTCGAATCGGCGGAAACCCATTTATCACCGGAGAAATTCCATCCCCGCTGGGTCTTTTGACCAATCTCACTATATTTGGTGCTGCTGCAACTGGGCTATCTGGAATGATTCCACCAACATTGGGTAATTTGGTTAATCTCCAGACATTGGCACTTTATGATACTGAGATTTCAGGTTCGATACCGCCTGAATTGGGATCATGTTCGGAGCTTAGGAATTTGTATTTACACTTGAATAAGATTACTGGGTCGATTCCCGCTGAATTGGGTAAGCTGCAGAAGCTCACAAGTTTGCTTCTATGGGGGAATTCCATTACTGGGCCTATTCCTGCTGAGCTTTCAAACTGTTCTTCATTAGTAGTTCTTGACACCTCGGCTAATGATATTTCTGGTGAAATTCCGGGCGATTTGGGGAAGCTAGTGGCTCTCGAACAGCTTCATTTATCAGATAATTCGCTTACTGGTCCAATTCCGAAGGAGTTGAGCAATTGTACTAGTTTAACTGCACTTCAGCTTGATAAGAACCAGTTATCTGGGCCAATTCCATGGCAGATTGGTGAGTTGAAATTCTTGCAGAGTTTTTTCTTGTGGGGCAATTTGGTTTCTGGAACCATTCCTCCATCTTTTGGTAATTGCACAGAGCTTTATGCTCTTGATCTTTCAAGAAACAAGCTTACCGGGTCAATTCCAGAGGAGATTTTTGGTTTGCAGAAGCTTAGCAAGCTTCTGCTTCTTGGGAATGCCTTATCAGGTGAGTTGCCTAGAAATATTTCAAAATGCCAGTCCCTTGTTAGATTGAGACTTGGTGAGAACCAGCTTTCTGGCCAGATTCCTAGTGAAATAGGCCAATTGCAGAACCTTGTCTTTCTTGATTTGTATACAAACCATTTTAGTAGTAATTTACCAGCTGAAATTGCCAATATCACAGTTCTTGAGCTATTGGATGTGCATAATAATCACATAACCGGAGAAATACCGTCTCAGTTGGATGAGTTGGTGAATTTAGAGCAACTTGATCTTAGTAGAAATAGCTTTGCTTGTGAAATTCCATGGAGTTTTGGGAATTTTAGTTACTTGAACAAGCTTATCTTAAACAATAATTTGCTCACTGGTTCGGTTCCGAAATCAATTCGAAACTTGCAGAAGCTAACTCTGCTGGATTTGAGTTATAACAGCCTATCTGGTTTTATTCCTTCTGAAATTGGTTATGTCACCAGCTTGACAATTAGCTTGGACTTGAGCTTCAATGGCTTCACTGGTGAGATTCCTGAGACATTATCAAGTTTGACACAGTTGCAATCGCTCGATCTTTCCCATAATTTGCTCTCCGGTGGCATTGAAGTTCTGGGTCTTCTAACCAGCCTCACTTCCCTTAATATCTCCTTCAACAACTTTTCAGGTGTCATACCTGTAACTCCATTTTTCAGGACCCTTTCCTCGAATTCCTACCTTCAAAATCCTCAACTTTGTAAATCCCTTGACGGGTTTACCTGTTCTTCGGGTATAATTTCCAAAAATGAACTAAAATCGACCAAAACTATAGCTTTAATAGCCGTAGCTCTAGCTTTGTTTACCATGGCCGTGCTTGTTTCTTGGATTCTGATAGCTCGAAACAGAAGGTATTTTGCCGAGAAATCCTCCAGTTCGCTAACATCTTCATCGGGAGTTGAAGATTTCTCTTATCCATGGACGTTCATCCCGTTTCAAAAGCTCAATTTCACAATTGACAACATCTTGGACTGCCTGAAAGATGAGAATGTGATTGGAAAAGGCTGTTCTGGGATTGTTTATAAAGCTGAAATGCCCAATGGAGAATTAATTGCAGTGAAGAAACTGTGGAAAACAAAGAAGGATGAAGAGCCCGTGGACTCATTTGCCTCAGAAATTCAAATACTTGGGCATATCCGTCATCGTAACATTGTTAGGCTTCTCGGTTACTGTTCAAATAAGTGTACTAAGCTTCTTCTCTATAACTATATTTCGAACGGGAACTTGCAGCAGTTGTTGCAGGGGAACAGGAACTTGGATTGGGAAACGAGGTATAAGATTGCCGTGGGATCAGCACAGGGTCTTGCCTATCTTCACCATGATTGTGTGCCAGCAATTCTTCACAGGGATGTGAAGTGCAACAACATTCTTCTTGATTCCAAGTTCGAGGCTTACCTTGCAGATTTTGGACTCGCCAAGCTGATGAACTCTCCTAATTATCACCAAGCAATTTCTCGGGTAGCTGGTTCATACGGTTATATTGCACCAGGCAAGTATTTCATACTCCATTTCCTTAGTTGTAATACTTTTTTGCATAGCAAGTATTATATTTCTCAGTAAATATCAAATCATCCGCATTGAACTTCATTTCGTAGTTTACACAGCACAAGTATACTTCTCTACATAGCAAGTATATTTCAAGTTGAGTTTTGCATCATTAGTATTTTGATGTTATATGAAGCTATCACGGTCCAAATAATTCTCCATTGTTTATGTTGAATGCTACATCTGTGATCTTTTTAGAGGAGCTTTGAACTTAAGTTTTTCATGCTTTTTTTCTCATTCATCTTTTTTTGTTTATATTTTACTTTAATTTTTTTTAGGGGAATGCAATAATTCAGTTTTAGATTTTGACATAAATTTCCTTTTTTTCTTTCCTTAACAATCAGAGTATGGATACACAATGAATATAACAGAGAAGAGTGATGTTTATAGCTATGGGGTGGTCTTGCTAGAGATCCTTAGTGGCCGAAGTGCCATTGAGCCCCAAATTGGCGATGGGCTCCACATTGTCGAGTGGGTGAAGAAGAAGATGGGGAGCTTCGAGCCAGCTATCAGTGTCTTAGACTCAAAGTTAAGAGGTCTACCTGATCAAATGGTACAAGAAATGCTTCAAACACTTGGAATTGCAATGTTTTGTGTGAACTCATCGCCTTCAGAACGGCCAACCATGAAAGAAGTGGTAGCATTGTTAATGGAAGTGAAGAGCCCACCAGAAGAATGGGGAAAAACATCTCAACCTCTCATAAAGCAATCATCAAACTTGAACTGAAAAAAGAAAGAAAGATTCTTTTCCTTGGTTTTATATTTAGAATGATCTACTTGAATGTTGTTCTTTGTTTTCCCAACAGAGATATAAAAGAAGAGTTGTTATGTAATGGGAAAAAAATGGGCGGTGGAAGCTTTAAAATATGGTGTTATTGTTTGGTATTTGCTAGTTGTAAAGTTCAAAATTTGAGGCTTAACTTTCTCCATGTTTTCTGCAATTTTTCTGCTTGTTATTCATCTTCATCTTTTTCTTTTCATATAAACACTAGTGATGTTGGTGCTATGGACCCACATTAAAATCCAGTATGATCTCAAATTATATAATTAGTTCAAATTTGGTATGACAAATCTGATTTTGTAGGACCCAAATATGCATAGCTGAGAGGAGACACAAGAACAAGCCCACGCTTCCATTGCCCATTCCCCACATGCATGTTTTTTAAGTCTCAATTTGTCAAATGCATGCTTCTTCTACCATGCCCATTTCTCCAGTCTCAATTTGTCAAATACATTTGGTTTTTTGTTGTGGGAGTCAAAAAAAAAAAAAAAAAAAAAAAAAAAATCTGAAGCTAAAATGTACAATAAGTGAGAAAAAGGGTCTAAATGCAGGGTATCATAGTTTTCATGTGGCCAAAACATTTGAGGACCCTCCAGATGAATGCTTCCAAAAGCAATAAGGATAAGCTGGTCATGGTCTGTCTTCTTGCAAGTCCATATCATTCACATGATCTAACTTAGGACTTTTTCTGCTAATTTTCTTCAGTTCTATCTATTCATCCATTTGCTGTTTCCAAGCAACCAATGTATGTTGTCATGCAAACATATTTTCAAAAAATATAACCAATTTCCAGCACGAATTGACTGGAGAAGCAGCTAATTCATTCAAAACCTATATGTAGTTTGAATTGGCATGTGATTTTTTTTTTTTTTTTTGTAGTCAGAGGTATAGGGACATAGCTACAAATACTCAAAGACGTCGTTATATATATAGGGAAGCTCGAACTCAAGATCTATTGTATGGTAAAACCTTATAAGTTGAGCGTCTTGATTAAAGGCGGTTATTACTAGGGTTTTTTTTTGTTTGATCAGAAAATGGTAAGGTTTGAACTCAGTCTCAAAGCTTGCATTTAATATATATATATATATATATATATATATATATATATATATATATATATAATATTTCAAATCATTGAGAACACGACACCGTCACAATTTTTCCTCCACAAAAAGAAGAAAAAAAAAGGCTATCAACTTAGTCCTTCATTCTATAAATTGAAAATAAATTTACTTAACCCTAAACATTAATGCATATATGGTATATCCATAACCGGCTCGGTTTAAAAAAAAGACAGCAAGTATTCATTCGTACCAGCATGTTTTAAAAATCAGGTAGCTCGATTTTGTCTGAACCCACATATTTTTTTTAAAAATATATAAAGGTAAAATATGTTTTTTCAATAAACAAATAAAATTTTCATGTCAATAGTTATGAAAAACAAAGAAGAGAATGAATATATCAAGAAAAAAGAAATATTCAATAAAAAATGAGTAAAAAATATTTAATTGAGCTAGGCCTTAAACAAATTATTAAAATGGGGATATATAAAATATATTCCTTGTATTAAGTAGGAAAGGTACATGATTTTTTAAACTAATGTTTGTACAAGGCCCAGTTGTTAAAATTGACACAAATTTTTGTCCGTACTTGGCCCATATTTAAATTTTTTTGTCCCAACCCGTTTTAAAATGGGTCGAACGAAAGAGGACAAACAAATCCGGGCCATTTTGCCACCCCTACCTATGGGTGCTTTTGTGTTTTGATTTCATGTTTACACCATGTTATTCTGTTACATTCTTATTAACTTTATAAAATACCAAAATTGATTAGCCCCGCTTCTCTAATCTTCGTATTTTATTCTAAAATTCTTAATTAACCTCTCATTTACTAGTGCAAGGTAGAAACTTATCCTTTGAAATATGATTATATTAATCAAGTATAGTGCACTAATTGGTTATGTGTGCTTACAATTAAGATTATTTATTAAAAAAATGTTAATCTAATTACAAATTAAAAGATACAGTAACTGTAGAGGCAACTACACTTTTATTGTCAATAGGGCATTAATGATATAACCAGGGGCGGAGCTATACAAACCGCTACCCTGGGCTCCGCACCCCCCCTTAAAAATAGCCCCACTCTCTCTCTCTTCTACCTAATGATGATGATGAAATATATGAAAAAATATATATATATATATATATATATTAAATATTAGTTTATCAAATTATATAAGAAATTAAAATAATTTGATTAAATAAAAAGAAATTTATTAAAAATATTAATTTATCAAAAACTAATATCCAATAAATAATAATCACAATCAAATAAAAAAAGTTACATATACATACAAAAAAACACAATCTTCTGAATTTGTCGCTCATGCGTCGATTTACAGCTTAATTTTTTTTTTTCGTAATGTTTTGTTGAATTCAAAATAACTACACATGTCTATCATTTGAATATTAATGATTTACATATCTTAAAATGTGCAATAAATAATTCAATGGATATATATATGTATAATTACATATGCAGTTATAAATTTTTACATATCTTAATCAATAAATTGTTCAAATACCGTTAAGATTTTTCTAAAAAAAAATTTTTAGCTCATCCTAAATAAAATTTTTGACTACACCCCGGGTGTAGCTAGTTGCACAATTGTAGTTTTTGCCATTAATTGTTAATGGGTAAAATTGTTATCCACAAGTAAGAAGATCTATGAAAGCACTTTTCATAAATTTTATCAAACAGATTTGAAACTGGATTTTGTCGTGGATGCATTGAGTACGTAAGTGGGTAGAGAGACTGAAAATGGTGGGTTGAAATTGAAGCACCCAATTGATAAGTTGTTAACAAATGAGAAACTGGATTTCGTCAGCTAAAAAGGTTCACTACGGTGGGTCAGATACCAAAGGACCAAAAAAAAAGAGCATCCATCTAAGTTAGCTAGATTGGAGCAGCACTGAAAGCCCATCAAACTTGCTTTCCAAGCTCCAATCCATAGGCCATAGAGCAATTAAGCTTTTACTGTTTTTAATTGCTTCCTCTCGCTAATCTCAGTCCAGGTGGTTTGGATCACCAAATCCTTTTGAGTACCAGTATTAGGAATCTTGAACCAAATAATTAATCTTGCTCACTTGCTCTCAACCCCTCCTAACAACTCCTCCATTAACAACAGCGCCTACAAATTAAAGCACCACTTCCGCACAAGAACCTCTCAATCAATGGCACGCCAGCTTTTCCTCCTAATTCACCCCATTACACACACTACTACTACTGCTCTTCACACTAGCCCACTCGTTGCTGCTGCGACCCTTCTCTTATGCGCAATTGCTCTACTTATGTGCGCCTCACATTCTCGGAGATCATGGTTTCGTGGTCGATGGCAATGTTGCTGCTACAATTCTTCGATTAATGTCGATGAACCCGTCATAGAACTGAACACAGAGGCCACCATCTTGACAACAAAAAGGGCGTATTTGATTGGAGGGATAAGAGACGAAGATAATGAGAAGAGCGGAGCTATGGTCAGAGAGCAAAGCGTTTGGAAGAAGGAAATTCTGATGGGTAAGAAATGCCAGTTACCTGATTACTCCGGCACAATCATCTACGACTCCGCTGGGCAACTTGTTCCTCCCAAGCCCACCACCTCTCGTGTAGCTCACTCCTTGCCGTGCTAATGGTGATAGTGAGAATAGCTTTCTCATCAAGTACATACATTAGATGAAGCATCACTATATGAATCAAGGACACCCAAAATTCAACACAAAGTGCTTATCAAAATCATGTATTTTTCTTTAGTAAGAAACATTAAAAAATATCCATTCATTTCCCTTAGTACACCCATCATGGTTGACACTATTTGAAATAAGTACGTTATTAATAAGAGCAATACTAGAGGAATTAAAAATCTTACCCCATTTGTTACAAATCAACGTCACATCAGCTTTATAATTTTAAAAAATGCTAAGGAAATTGAAATCTCTACACTAATTGCTATAAATCAGATGAGTCAAAGCATTCACATCAAATTTGTAATTTTATTAAAAGTATATTATTTTAATGTATTAAAGTTAAAAGTTAATGTCACAAAAATTTATAGCAATTAATGTAATATTTTTAATTCATGTAGCATTGCTCTATAATTTAAATTCATCCTAGTAACATAATTTTTAATAAAGAAAAATTTGAAGTGAAAACTATCCCGTCATATTTGTAATAATTGGTGTGAGATTTTCAATTCCTTAAATATTTTTCTATTTATAAAGTCAAAACTACTTTTACTTTTATCACAAGAGAAATTAGTTAAAAATATAACAAAATTAAGAGTGAAAAATTAAAGAGGCTATTTTGTGTTTAAAAAAAAAAAAACCTCTTAGGCTGCATAATTCTACTGCAATTTTTTATATCCAAAATTTTAAAAATACTAAAAACGTGTTTGGTTTGTTAAAATTTAAAAATATTTTTTTAAAATTTACCAAAAAATAAACCAAAGGCCGAACTATCAAAAGTATTCTTAACTATTTGTTTTTAACTCTTTGTTTTAGTTTAGATAGATTTTTTTTTTTTGAAAGCTAGTATAGATAGATCTATGTTGGCCTTTAAAAAACATTACAAAATAATTTTTCACAAACTTTCTTTTATTCACAAAACATGGAAAAGGCCAATTGGACCCCGTCCCGTTTCTCTGTAACATTGTTCTGTGGATAACTTAGGAAGACTACTTTTTGACCTAAAAGTTACACGTTCTCTCTCGATTGACACCTGTCTCCATGCATTGCCACATGCAACATGTCACATGGCACGTCGAGGCTGCTTTAACAAAACTTTAAATAAAAAAAATAAAAAAATAAACTCTATGTTTCTTTTTAAAAAAAAGAAAATAATCCGATGCACACACTTGAAGTCTCGACATTATACACCTCGAGCTCACCGAAGTTACACCACACGCATCTCCATCCACCGTCGATCCTGGGCTTGATCAAGATCAGACCAACTTCAATAAGATTTCACGGTCAAGATCTTTATCGAAACCCCACCCACGAACCCCAAACTGCAACAACGCCGCAACGATAAAAAACTCAACAGCCTGAAGTGGGGTCAAGATCTCCACCACCGTCTGCATCGTTCTCAGCCGTAGATCATCAGCCCTCTTCAAAACGTTGACCAGCCGTTCGATCCGATCATGAGGCGGCTCCTCCTCCTGATCGCCATCACCATCATGGCAAGAACTGCCCTCCTGCCACTCACCAAGCTCCGCGCTGACCTCTTTCTCTTCACTCACGGTCTGGCACTGCAACTCGCTGACTCGCGTGAGTTGACTCAGAGATAAATTAGCGAGGTCGCCAGTTCGGAGGCCGTGGAGGATGTCAAGGAGACGGGCCTTGAATCGGGAGCTGGACTTGGAGTATAGGAGGTGGAAGAGGGTGGTGGGATGCCAGCTGGCGACCCAGTGGAGGGAGCGCTCGAGAGAGGTGAACCAGGAGGCGGAGAAGATGGAGAAGACGTCGGAGGCGGCGGCGTAGGACTTGACTAATTTTCGTAGTGAGTCATGACAAGTTGGACCAGGTGAGTGAGCTGGTGGTCGTGGTGGTGAGTGGTGGTGGCGCCGGCGAGTTGGTGGAGATGGTGGTGGACGTGGTCGAGCCAGAGGTGGTAGAAGCAACCGAAATTGACCATGTTGGCGAAGTTGAAAGGAGAGTAGCGAGAAGGGTAGTATATACGTACTGACTGCAGAGGAAGGCAAAGGTTATAGGATTTTATTACGATATTATTGGGGTATTTTAGAAAATACAGGGTTGTGATATTTTGTAATATATAGACTTTATGGTTGTGAATGAGGGCAAGGAAATACGAAAAAGAGGAGGCGTAGAGAATTTTGACATGGTATCAGGGCCGAAAGAGAAAAGAAGAGCGTGAAACAAGAGGAAAACCACGGTTCGTCCATTCCGTAGATCGCGTACACCGCAACCGGCACCGTGGAAAAACCTTCCCTTCCCGGCGTCGCCTTCGATTCGCAAAAATCTTTCCTGGATCTCTGATCTCCGCGACGTGAGCCATCCGCCGCAGCTCGCGCTGCGCGGCCTCCTGGATCTCTGATCTCCGCCGCGTAAGATCAAAGTCGAGTTCACGAAGTGCGATTGCTGCGGATTAACAGAGGAGTGCACTCCAGCTTATATCGAGCGGACTCGCGAGAGGTATCAAGGGAAGTGGATCTGTGGACTCTGCGCTGAAGCTGTTGTTTTCAAGCTACCAAAGTTTTCTTTTAGAGATTCTCGTGCTCGTCGTTCTTTCATCATTAACTTCTTCAAGATGAGGCGCTCATCAACCAGGAAAACTGGACCGTCGAATTCTTCATCACCGATCGATCTCTGAATAGTGAACAATGAAATGCTCAATGATCTGTGACGAACATATGAAATGAAAACGAGATTTTCAGATTTGTGAACAGTGAACAGTAAAGACGAGATTTTTAGATCTGTGAACAGTGAACAGTGAACAGTAATTTTGGTCGGTTTATCGTCACCGTCGCGATTTCGTTCGGTTCGCGAGCCACTTGGATTAGTACTTTAACCTCCACGTGAGATCATGACTGGCGGAGAGAGTGACAAAAGGGTGGATATGACGTATCATCTTGGATCGAGTGACGGTCCGGGAAGCATCATTACCCCGATTCAATTACGTGGTGAGAACTACAATGAATGGGCGAGGGCAATTCAAACCTCGCTTAAGGCAAAGTGGAAATTTGGCTTTGTGGACGGGAAGGTTCCGAAGCCAACAACAGAGGAGAAACTTGAGGATTGGATAGTTGTGCATTCGATGTTGGTGTCATGGCTGACCAATACCATTGAGCCGTCCATTCGGTCGACACTTGGAGAATATGATGATGCACAACTCCTGTGGAATAATCTCAAAAATAGATTTTGTGTGGTAAGCGGTACTCGTATATGTCAATTAAAAACGTCCTTGGGAGAGTGCAAACAAGGAAAAGCCAAGACTGTGGCAATTTATTTTGGTCGTTTGTCAAAAATCTGGGACGAACTGATCACATATGTGAAAGTGCCGGTTTGTAAGTATGGAGGTTGCACGTGTAGTATAGTCACGCAGGTAGAAAAACTGAGAGAAGAAGACTATCTACATCACTTTCTTATCGGCCTCGATGGAGCATATGCTTCAATTCGAGCAAATCTGCTTGGACAAGAGCCATTGTCGACGCTTGATAGAGCATATCAACAAGTGATTCAAGCGGAACGACTGCGTGGCGGAGAGTTATCCAAGGATGGACGAGATAGTATCATGGCCTTCACAATTCAGCCTGATACGCATGGTAAGTCTCGTTTTGTGGATACTACTGACAAGTTTTGCAATCATTGTAATAGAGAAGGCCACGCCGAATCCTCTTGCTTTCAATTACACGGGTTCCCCGAATGGTGGGGGGACCGACCTCACTGAGGAAAGGGACCGGGTCGTGGTGGAGGACGGACAGGAAGAGGAGGTGGGCGTGCAGGTTCTGGCCGTGGCAGAGGGCATGGTGCACCGCCTATCCGCGCACATAAAACTGGCGGGGCTGGAACTTCATCTGGGCAGCACGCAGGGAACTCGCAGGGGCTGGCGGGTGCAGCTCTTGCAGGTGTTTCCGCAACGCAACTGCAGCAACTTCTTGCATTTTTGAACTTTGACAAAACAAAAGATCGACTACATGGTAAGAACAATCATTTTAGTTGGATTATCGATACAGGAGTGTCGAACCATGTGACGTGCGACTTGTCTATTTTGAAGAATGTGAGAAAGGTGCAATACTGTCCGGTGGGTTTGCCGGATGGAAACACGACAGAAGCAAACCAAGAGGGGAGTGTCGTGCTGCCAGGAGGATTGAAGCTTGACAATGTGTTTTATGTCCCACAATTGACATGCAATTTAATTTCTGTTACTCAATTAATCGATGAATCAAATTGTGTTGTACAATTCACTAATAATATTTGTGTTATACAGGACCAACCGACGAGGAAGGTGATTGGAGGGGGTGGAAGAATGGATGGACTTATTTTTTCTGTGGTGTTCCTCAAGTGAAGGTCTTGACAGTGGATGGTGATTCGTCGTTCGAGTTATGGCATCAACGAATGGGGCATCCGTCGGAGAAAATATTGAAGATGATTCCGGCTGTAAGTCATTCTTGTATGACAAATAATAAAGCTTGTGACGTGTGTCCGCGTGCAAAGGTACATAGATCTAGTTTTCCAATTAGTACGAATAAAACTGGTAGGATTTTTGAACTTGTTCATTTGGATTTGTGGGGGCCTTACAAGGCTCGTTCTTCGTGTGGGGCTACCTATTTTTTGACAATAGTAGATGATTTTTCAAGAGGAGTTTGGGTCTATTTACTTTGCAATAAAATGGAAGTTGAATCTATGTTTCTTAATTTTGTTGCTATGGTTGAACGTCAATTTGAACAAGTGATAAAACTTGTGAGAAGTGACAATGAGACCGAATTTAATTGTTTGCATGATTATTTTCAAAATAATGGGATTATTTTTGAGACTTCTTGTGTTGGGACTCCTCAACAAAATGGGAGAGTTGAGAGAAATCACCAACACATTTTAAATGTGACTAGAGCCCTAAGATTTCAAGGGAACTTACCAATCAAATTTTGGGGTGAATGTGTGTTGGCAGCGTGTCACTTGATTAATAGGACACCCTCTACTTTACTTAAGACTAAATCGCCATATGAAATGTTGTTTGGGAAAGTGCCTTCTTATGATGCTATTCGTGTATTTGGTTGTCTTTGCTATGCTCATAATCAACGACACAAAGGTGATAAATTTCCAAGTAGGAGCCGTGAATGTATCTTTGTTGGCTATTCTTTTGGGAAGAAAGGTTGGAAATTGTATGATTTAGAAACACATGAGTACTTTGTATCGAGGGATGTGAAGTTCTTTGAGAAAGAATTTCCTTTTGCGCTAAACCAACCAAGGTATGTGGTGACTTATATGCTGGCAAACAATGAGGATGGGGCATGGAGTGAGGATGAGGGTACCGATGAGTGTGCTGCGTGCGTTGAGGGGGGGTTGGAAGCAGCGTCCACCCTCGAGGGGAGTTTGGTGCTGCGGTGCAGCCCGAGCAGCATCCCGCACCTGAGGATGTACCTGATGAGGGGCTGGCGAATACGGTGGGGGAGCAAGGTGTGGAAGTTGATGGTGAGCTAGGGCGAGAAAAACGAGCCAAAACTCCTTCAACACGGTATCGTGATTTTGTTACTCATACTATACGAAAAATAAGTCCATATGAGAATTCATCAGCTACTTCATCTTCCTCAGGTACGCCCTATCCTATAACACATTTTGTGAATTGTGAACGTTTTGCTGTGAGACATAGGAATTTTCTTACAGCCGTGACAGCGGGACATGTCACACCCTGGGTTGCATAGCGTGCCCCCTACCCAGGTGGGGGCGCACCCCCTCGGGGCAAACGCCAGCCATTATGGATCCATAATATTGTCCCATCGCCATGTAGCAACCCAACCGCAGCTGGTCTACATCGAAACGATTATTTGTCCCTACTATTCCCTCATGAATAGTAGGGACAAATAATCGTTTCGATGTAGACCAGCTGCGGTTGGGTTGCTACATGGCGATGAGACAATATTATGGATCCATAATGGCTGGCGTTCGCCCCGAGGGGGTGCGCCCGCACCTGGGTAGGGGGCACGCTGTGCAACCCAGGGTGTGACAGGACATGTGCCAAATCATTTTAAAGAAGCGATGAAAGACTCGGGATGGCGAGATGCGATGGGTAAGGAGATACGAGCCCTTGAAGACAATGAGACTTGGGTAATGGAGACTCTTCCACCCGGAAAGAAAGCATTAAGGAGCCAGTGGATATATAAAATTAAGTATAAGTCCGATGGCAGCATAGAGCGACTCAAACCAAGACTTGTGATCTATGGCAATCATCAGGTGGAAGGAATTGACTATAACGAGACATTTGCTCCTGTGGCAAAAATGGTGGCGGTGCGTATTTTTCTTGCAATTGTTGCTGGTAAAAATTGGGAGGTACATCAAATGGATGTGCATAATGCTTTCCTTCACGGTGACTTACGTGAGGAGGTTTATATGAAGGTTCCTCCAGGTTTCAAAAATACAAATCCTAACATGGTTTGCAGGTTGCAAAAGTCGTTGTATGGTCTGAAACAAGCTCCCCGATGTTGGTTTGCAAAACTGTCAACAGCGTTGAAGAATTATGGTTTTGTGCAATCTTATTCAGATTATTCCTTATTTGGGTTGTGCAGGGGAAGAACTCAGATCAACGTGTTAGTTTATGTTGATGACTTGATTATTGCAGGGAATGATAAGGTTGCATTGACAACTTTTAAAGATTACCTTGGCAGGTGCTTTCATATGAAGGATTTGGGAGTTTTGAAATATTTCTTAGGGCTAGAGGTAGCCCGTAATCCAGAAGGAATTTTTCTTTGTCAAAGAAAATACACACTCGAGATAATTTCTGAAACTGGTTTATTGGGAGCAAAGCCTGCGACATTTTCTATGGAACAAAATCACAATTTGGCCCTTGCTAAAGGCGAATCCCTTGCGGATCCGGCGCCGTATAGGCGACTTGTAGGGAGATTGATTTACTTGTCTGTGACGAGACCTGATCTTGCATATTCGGTTCATATTTTGTCCTAATTTATGCAACAACCTCGTGAGGATCATTGGGAGGCAGTTCCCAGGGTCGTGAGATATTTGAAGAAGAGTCCGGGGCAAGGGATTTTGTTTCGTGCTGATAGTGACCTACGTCTAGAAGGGTGTTGTGATTCGGATTAGGCTAGTTGTCCACTTACGCGGCGTTCCTTGACAGGTTGGTTCGTGTTACTTGGTTGTTCTCCTGTGTCGTGGAAGACCAAGAAGCAACAAACAGTGTCTAGATCGTCTGTGGAGTCTGAGTATAGATCAATGGCGGCAACAGTGTGCGAGTTAAAGTGGCTTAACCAACTTTTAAGCGACTTGGGTGTGCGACATCCGAAAGGTATGAAGTTGTTTTGTGATAGTCAGTCGGCCTTGTACATTGCTCAAAATCCGTTTTTTCACGAAAGAACAAAGCATATAGAGGCTAACTGCCATTTTGTTCGAGATGCGGTGACTAAAGGGATGATTTGTCTGTCATATGTTTCTACTAGTGTTCAATTGGCAGACATCTTTACAAAAGCGTTGGGGAAAGCAAACTTTGAGTTTCTACTCTGCAAGTTGGGCGTTCGAGATCTTCACGCTCCAACTTGAGGGGGTATTACGATATTATTGGGGTATTTTAGAAAATACAGGATTGTGATATTTTGTAAAATATAGACTTTATGGTTGTGAATGAGGGCAAGGAAAAACGAAAAAGAGGAGGCGTAGAGAATTTTGACATATTTTAATAGGCGGTAAGTTAATGCATGGAGGGTGTGAGAAGGGAGGTGATGGGTCAAATGGTGGTGGTGGTGGCGCGGGGAAGAAGAAGAGCAGATTCGTCAGTTTGATCAATGAGAGTGCGTTTTAGCTAACGCTCTATGTTTTTTACTCTTTTTTCCCATTTTTCTTCTTTCACGCCGTTTTAAAATTCTTTTTTATTTAAAAAAAAATGGTAAAAAAAAACTTTGTACTTCCACTTACAAAACATATTTTTACAGGTATCAGTGGCACGAATGAAAACTCATGAACCTCAATTATCATATAGACAAAATCTAAGTCAAGAAATATCACCAAGTCGATAATCTGACAGTTAATTTATACACTTTTTAACAGGTATCTTACTTATATTAAATTAACATTTGTAAATATTATATTTTAATTTTTACTAATTGTTAATTACTTTTTTTAATTGTTTTTATGGCATGAATATTGTTGGTGTAAAATCTGACCAACACTAAGTAGGTGAGTACGTGGAGGAGATGATTTGATCTGGAGGTATGAACTCTCCGACTCTGGCGAGGGTTGATCAGTTAGATCTGAAAAGAAGAGAGAAAGGAGTAGGGCTATCGTAAGGAACACCGGTATGGTACCGGCCAAAGACCCTCTAATGCCTAAGTTAGAGCTCGTATAAGACTATAACAATAACTATTGTAGAAAGTTGTTCGTATCTTATGAGAAGAGTTGTAGGTCTTATTTATAGAGGAGGTCCTCTGGCTGAAGTGACTAGTTACCCAGTAGGCATGGTGCCACGTGTCGTCTCGTCGTTGGTCTAGATGAGCTCATTTATTTCGAGTTGATCTTGGAGAAGGAATCTCATCCAGTCCTGAATGATCCTTATCTTCTTGGTTCACCTCGGAGTAGGCATTTTATCTCATCTTGGATGATCCCTATTTTCCTGATTTGTCTCGGAGGAGGAGTCCTATCCCGTCTCTATGTCGAAGTCTGTATTTGAAAGTGTAGCTACCTTGGATTCCTCGGGATATGGCGTGCTATGAAGGACTCCCTAATCTTCTTTATTTCGTCTGGAATGATCAACTCCGATCGAGGCCGAGCTGTCAGCCTTGAACAGAATAGTATTGAGCTCGGTTGGGCCGAGCTAGCACTAAGATCGTGTTTTCGGGTTTTTCGTAAATATCATCCCGCCAGGTCGGCTCGGACGGTTTTCCATGGCTAAATCAAATCTCGTTCGGCTGAGCTGATCTGGCAGTCGTATCATCCCGCGCGACTTTTACCTCTCCACCTCAGCTCGTCTGCCTCTTCATGTGGCTCATGTTTTTTATACCACCAGCTCAGCTCTGCTGATGTCCAGGTCAGCTATTATCCGAGCTGACCATCCAACATTTACCCCTCAAGCCTTTCAGCCCTAGTTTGGGTGAAAGGCTTACCATCATCTTCGATTTTTCTCAAAATTCGTATTAATCTCATTGCGCGTTGACATCGCCGGTCAGCTCGAAACCGTTAGATTTTCCTTGAGATTCGTATATCTGGAGTCGTATTGTTGATCAATCACGTCGGTTCATCTGTTTGGGTTGGGGCCGATGGATTCTCCTTGAGATCCGCATCATTTTATATCTAATGGCTCTAAATTGAGAAGGTCCCTATATATATAGTGGTTCCCACACATCTCACTTTTCCATCTCAAAATCTTTTCTCCCAGCTCGAAATTTTGCCAACTCGTCCTTGTTCCAGTTCAGACTTTCCAACGTCTGACTCTTCATTCCTGCTCGGTATCTTTCCTGTTCGACATTTTTCCTGCTCCCATTCATTTCTAATTTATTTAGTATTTATGGCTTTCATAGGAGGTTTACTAGCTTACTTGGGGGATTTTTCACAGAGTGGAGATGACGCCGAGCAGCTGCTTCGTGATGAGGCAGTGGTTGCTCAACCATTAGAGGAGAGAGAGTCTGAGAGTGTCGAGATCTTTAGCCAAGGTGATGCCGCCCTCACCCGCTGCTTTGTTCGGGATCGAGCTCACAGTGAAAGGACCCAGATGAGCCGAGCACATCCGGTCGTCGAGCCGAGGAGGCTTCCTCAGACGATGAAGCAATCCAAGTTGAATCCAAGATCGAGACCGAGTCGGATGAGGGTATAGCTGAGGTGGCTCTTTCCTTTTCTATTGACTAGTTCTCTTCCTTCGTCACTGAGGACCAATTTGATTATTTTAGGGCTCTGCTCGACATCCTACCTTCTGTCCATTTGCGTGTTCCCCGGTGAAGTGACAAACCAAGCTGCCCTAAGAAAGGTTGGGTAGCCTTTTATACCAACTTGTTTAAGTATGGGGTCACTCTTCCTTTACCCAAGGTCGTTCGCCGCCTTTTGGCCGACCTGAGTGTTGCCCCAGCTCAACTCAGCCCCATCGTTTGGCGGGCCTTCCTTGGCCTAATGGTGCTGTGGAGGGAGCATGGTTGGCCAGACTTTAGTTCAACGGAGTTTAAACTTGACTACCTGCTCAAACTCCACCCACATTGTTTTGGTTGGTATTACGCAAGCACGTGGGCGTGTGGGGACAAAAATCCCACCTTGATCACTGAGAACCCAACTAACAAAGGGTGGAAGGACACCTGGTTCCTTGTATTAGGGGACTGGGCTGAGGAGGTTGGCGTGTCTACTAGGTTTAAATGCCCAGGCACCAAGCAAACCTCCGTCATTCTTTCTCTATTTCTTTGTGTTTTTCTATCGACCTACCTTCTGCGCTTCCTTATAGTTCACTGGGATAGTCCTGGGAAGATAGTTGGGGCCGACCTCTCTAAGTTGGAGGAGATTTATCATACAAGCTACTAATATCGCTCCTATGAGGTCATCTTGACCCTAACTCGTCTCTTTGCAGCAGGCAAGAACTCTTAATTGGTAAGTGATACTTGTCGATTTTAATAACCTTTTTGTTTTGTTTGTTCTGAGCTGACCTCTTACTGCTGATATGTCTTCAGGTTATCTAGTCGAGGTCATGTCTTCCAAGAAGACAAGCACTCGTGCCTTCAACCTAGAGCGGATGCGGGCTTTCGAGCAGGCCCAGTCGTCCACTAAGAAGGTCGGCTCGTCCGTCGAGCAATAGGTTCGGTCTCGGCAGACTACCCTGGTCGGCAGTTCTTCTGCTCGGCTCCCAATGGCAACAACTTCTCCGGTAGAGGACCCTCCTGAAGAAGCTTTGATTACTTGCAAGGGCAAAGGTCGGGTGCCTGATGTCCCCCTTGGCCGCCCTGGAAAAAAGTTATGTGAAATGGGGCCTTCCGTGACTAAGCTTGATAATCAAGATCTTGTAGTTCATGGCTACCAGATAGGACTTCCTCGGTCTGACGTCGACCTGGGAAAATATGACCGCGTCCGGGGCAATGCTTCTCTGGCCTTTGTGAAGTGTGTCGAGGTAAAATGTTTCTTCTCGGTGTTACTTGTAATTTTTCGATAAGCTTGGTCTAACTCGTGCATTTGTTCTTGTTCAGGCGACCTATCAAATATTCATGGCCATGAAGAACACCGATGACTTGTCCATCTCTGCAGAAGCCGAGCAGAGGAAACTCAAAGAGAAGATGGACAAGAAGGTGGAGGAGCTCGAGAACCAGCTTGAGAAGACCGATTCCGAGTTGTCCTTCACCTTAACAAGGCTGCAAAGGTCGACCTCAGAGAATAAGGTGCTGAACGCAAAGGTTGCTTCCCTTTAGTCTGAGTTGGCCAGCTCGACTCGTCGAGTTGTTGAGGGGTTTAAGGCTTCTCAAGAATTTAATGATCTGAAGTGTGAAGAGTACGAGATGGGTCAGACCCATATGAGGGTCGACTTCGGCAAGTACTTCGCGGACAAAGTTGACATGGCCGCCTTCGACAGCTTCATGGTCAAGCAACAATAGGATTGGGGTAACGAAGTCGAAGAAGAGGTCGTTGCTAAGAACGTGGTTGCTGCTGAGCCGGAGTTAAGAGCTGATAGAGAAGGGCAAGGCGAGACCTAGGTCGAGCAGCGTGTGGCCGACGTCGATGACGTTGTCCTAGGAGCTTAACCTTTTGGTATTTTATTTGTATTTCTTGTAACTATGCTCAGATGTCAAGCTAAAATACTCAACCAGCTTTTGAACGAGTTTTGTTCTTCACCTGTTGTTATTTCTTTCTCTACTTGACCTTAGTACTTCGAAAAATTACCTTATACATGTTGTCCCGTGAGCTTAGTTCGTCCAGCTCGGTCGATGGGACTTAGAAGAATTTTTGTAAAAATTCTCGTCCCATGAGCTTGACTCGTCCAACTCGGTCGATGTTACTTAAAAGAATTTTCGTAAAAATTCTTGTCTCGTGAACTCGGTTTGGCCAGCTTGGTCAATGGGACTTAGAAGAATTTTGGTAAAAATTCTCGTCCTGAGAGCTCGGCTCGTCCGAGCTTGAGCTGCTTTGAGAGTGTTCTTCCTAGCGATAGTCCGAGCTCTAACGAGCCAGGACCTCAAGGTACTATGAGAATGAACTCCTTCTTAGCGATAACCTGAACTCTGACTGTGACGCCCCGAAAATTATTTCATCTAGCCCATAACCCAATTGCATTTTTGTCCAAACTCTATGTGTTGTCTTGATATGTTTGGTGTTTGTTTGATGATTGTTTAATGTTTGTATAGTTGATGCTTGATAATGTATATAAATATATGTATCATAAATTGTATATGAGTCATGTTAAATTAAAGTATAATGCATATGTTATGATTTATGCATGGGCTCATTAAACCATGAATTGTTATGGGTTAGGATTGATTGAATAAAAGGATAAATGAAATTAAAAATTTGGTGTATTAAATGGATTGGACATTTAAAATACATGTGATTGGTATGGGTAGTATGAGACCAACACATGTGAATGTTGGTGCATGAAAGTGGACAAGTGTCCAATGCCCACTTCTCTTCTTCAAGTAAGTGCTAGAATGAGTGGAGGGAATCAAGGAGAGAATCAAGGAGAGAATTAAGGAGAGAATCAAGGAGGGAATCAAGGAAGTGCTAGAAAGAGGTGAGTGGAGAGAAAGAAAAGAAGAGAAAGGAAAGAAGAAGAGAAGGAAGGAGAGAGTTGCAGGAGGAAGATCCCTGCGACGTTTCCATCAAAGACGTGGATCTTTGGAATTTCCAGTCAGATTGAGCTCAAATTTTGTCAGCACGTTCGTAGCTTATGGTTCTTCATTATGGTCGGTGAAGATCTTGATCAGAGGTTTCGTCTAAGAGATCTAACCTCTCAAACAAAGCTGGTCGGAAAGTCTGGATTTCTCGCACCGTTTCGCTAAAACTTATAGATCTCCTACATCTACCATTAGATGGTTATCAAATTTGGGTATGTAGTGTAAAACTGATATTTCTACATTCTGAACGGTGGAGATCTTAATTAGAGGCTTTGTCTAAGAGATATAACCTCTCTAACAAAGCTGGTCGGAATTTCTGGGTTTCTCGTGCCGTTTCTGTCAAACTTGTAGATCTCCTCAATCTACCGTGGGATGGATATAAAATTTGGGTATGTTGTTTATAACAGATATTTATGTATTCTGAACGGTGAAGATGTTTATACATTTAGTATTGTGTGTGATATAGCCATCTGAGTTTGGGTATTTGCAGCAGGAAAGGAGAAACTGTCTGATTAGATACTTGTTCATCAAAGATACATATCTTTTCGGTCAACCGTAGGATTGGGCTGATATTTGGACAGAAGGTTTGTTTCTTCACATAATTCAATATGTACGGTGGATTTTGTGATTACATATTTCTATTGGTAGATTAATACATCTGAACAGAATATTAAATGAAGAATTGGTAAGGTGCTTGTATTGGACCTAAATTTAGAATATGATCTTAGACATTTCCAAATAGCTTGCATGTCAACTATGTTGACCTAGTTGTTATTGTTGATGAACCCATGATGAAAAATCAGTGTGATATACATGGCTGAACATGGTGACCTAGTGTAAATCGACAATATGGCCTAAGTATGGAAAATTTCATATTTTAGGGCTTTTGATGCTTTTGGCCTAGAATCATTGAATTGATGCAACTTATGTTTAATTAAGCATGATTAGAGTTGATTATGCTACTGATTTGGTGGTTGTGACCATATCATGGGTTAGGTCTACTTGAGATCAAGTGACCCAATTTGGGCATGTTTATGCCTAAAAGAATTGAAAATCAGTATTTTTGATTAATAGAATGGTTTATGTATGAGAACTATGCATTAGAGGCCTAAGTCATGTGATTTGAGTTGAATGATGGGATTAGATGGGATTTAGGCCTATTGTTTATATGTGAGCTGATTTAGGGTTGATGTGTAATGTCTATGTGATTGAGCATAGAAATTGATGTATGTTTCAGGATCTTGATTGGGTTGATTCGGTTTGGTGGTCGTGTGTGGTTAAATACTCTCGCGAGGCTTGGTTGTGAGTAGACTTCATTTATGATTATATCTTTTATGTCATCATATCACTTATATATATTGTATCTTGAAAGCATGAATGTGTTCTAATGTTTTGAATGATGCATTGATTTGAGAAAACCTTATGACTTTGGTTGGACCCATCTATTTGGCTAATAGGGGGACTTAACCTTGTCATAAGAGGGTTTTAGGAAAGGAAATGATTGGGATCAACGGCACGGTGAAATAGACGTGTACTAGTAACCCAAATAAAAATGATTGGGATCAACGGCACGGTGAAATAGACGTGTACTAGTAACCCAAGGCATGTGGAATGTGGATCCAAATTGATAAACTTTTACTTGCATCGAACTTATTATA
Organism: Paratinospora sagittata; assembly: GCA_035771175.1. NCBI lineage: Eukaryota > Viridiplantae > Streptophyta > Magnoliopsida > Ranunculales > Menispermaceae > Paratinospora > Paratinospora sagittata. The sequence goes on along the minus strand of CM069590.1, from coordinate 40,657,425 downwards.
AATGCTTGATATCTATATGTTATGAGCTTTTAATCATGCTACACATTGACATGCATACATGGTTTTTATTGATGAGTATTGATAGCATATTTGAATTCTATTCACTGGGCATCGTTGGCTTACCCTCATTTTCCTCTTTCAGGTCCTTCTGTCCCGAATAAGGGCAAAGGAGTAGTCATATCTTGAGGGCCTTGCCTGCGAGAGAATCCAAGGCCTCTATGTGAGTTGAGAGGCATTTTGATTGAATTGTGTTTTAAATTATGAATTACTATATTTTGGATTATGTAATTATAACACTTACCACATTGTAGTACGGGTGAGTTGGGACTTGTTAGATAGACTATGTGGGCATATGACGATTTTATTTGTACCTACAATTTTGGACTTTATGAGTATGTCAATTTTAATGGACTGTAGGGATTATGATTATTATTTATGGTTCATTTTTTTATGGATTATCCCTTGTCTTTGATGATTAATACGGTGGGTAGTTTTGTTTAGTACCTTTTAATATTATGTCGTTGTTTGAGATAAGGCTCGTAGGGTCTCAACCACCTCACAGGGAGTTGAGGAGTGGTCGGAGATGCCTACGCCGGGCGTCCCGCCCCGGTATTCCGCATGCCATTCTCTGCGGGGATGGTGGTCCGGGGCGCGGGGTCGCCACAGTTGGTATCAGAGCCTGATTTTACTAGGTTTGGTCTATGTATTGGACTTAGATGACTTTGACCTAGGAATTGGGTGAGAGATTTAGGTGATTAAAAAGCTTAAAGGAACTAACTTAAAAGCCTTACTATCATATTTTCTGTGTGTATTATATGATATGGGAAGTTATGAGGCGGGCACTAGTAGGGCCGAGGCTAGTGGAGCTGCAAGAGTAGCAGGACCTCAAATGGCTGTACCTCAGCCTATGCCTACACCTGCTCCTATTGTTGTGGAGAACCCCACTGATCGGCGGATCAGACTGCTAGAGAAGTTCATGAAGCTAAAGCCTAAGGAATTCACTGGTGGGGTTGACTTGAAGAAGGCCGAAGATTGGCTGAAGAATGTCGAGAAGATCAGTCGCTCCTTAGAGCTTGATGAGGAGTCTCAGGTCCTATGTGTTGCTCACACACTGGAGAGTGATGCAGAGGACTGGTGGCTTTCAGTGTTGGATACACAGGGGGCAGTGAAGAGTTGGGACACCTTCAAACGGTTGTTCTTACAGGCTTACGTTCCAGAGACTGAGAGACAGGCTAAACAACTCGAGTTTTTGAACCTCGCACAGGGCACCATGTCAGTCAGGGAGTACGAGCTCAGGTTTAGGCAACTCGCAGTTTATGCCCCTGGGTTAGTTCAGACGCCGAGTGACAAGATTATGAGGTTTTCTTTGAACCTAAGGCCTACGATCCGACAGGCTTTGTCTGTGACGAAGATGACTGATTTTACCACAGTGGTCCAGAGGGCCAAACAGTATGAGTTGGCTGAGCGGGTTGATGGTATGTCTACACGGGCAGCTCCAGGTGAACAGACTTCACAAGCAGAGTTCGGGGGACAGTTCCAGACTCCGTGGAAGAAGGGAAGATGGGAAAGGAAGAGAAAGTTTTATGGAAGAGCACAGTCTGATGGTGCTCAGAGTAAGGCATCCCAGGTTCAGACTGGTATGATGGCTTCACCAGTGGTTTCTTCTCCTGTCCCGATTCCTATTTAGGCACCGAGTGCACCGAGACCCCCATTCCCACAGACTGCTGGCCGAGGCAGAGGTAGAGGCTGGTGAAGTTATGTGACGACATCTCAGACTTGGTCATTTGAGCCCAGGGCTCCATTCTTATGTTTTCATTGTGGGCAGGCTGGGCATAGGAAGCTCGAGTGTCCAAATTTTCAGAGAGCTCAGGGATTTGTGCAGCAGTCCAGTGCCAGAGAGACAGCGAAGGCAGCTACTGAGCCAGACCCAACAGCATCCAGGACTTTGGTGGAAGGTACTCTTATTATTTGTGGTACTTCTATGCATGTATTATTTGATGCTGGTTCTACATTATCATTCATATCTGGACGTATGGTAGATAGTTTGCATTTGACTCCCATTAGGGCTAGTACGTGGTTAGTGGTGAGTACTGTAGCTGGGGAGAGGATCTACCCGAACATGATCTGTAGCCAGTGTGTGGTTCAGATTGGCGATGTTGAGATGCCTATTGACTTTCGAGTCCTAGAGTTTTTAGAGTTTGATGCAATTCTAGGGATGGATTGGCTCGCGGCATATCATGCAGTTGTCGACTGTTTCGCAAAGAGAATCATTTTTCAAATCCCCGGACACCCAGTGTTTACACTACAGGGTAAAGCTTCAGACCAGACAGTCACAAGGGGTAGATTTGTGACTGATGGAGATAGGGAGATTTTGGCTGGGTTAGTGCCTGATAAGGAAGAGACTAGTGAGGTGATACTTGAGGATATTGTCATTGTTAGGGACTTTCAAGATGTGTTCCCTGCGGATCTTCCAGGATTACCACCGAAGCGAGAGATCGATTTCATTATTGAACTAGTCCCTGGCACGAAGCCTATCTCCATGGCACCATATAGAATGGCGCCAACCGAGTTGAAAGAGTTGCAGAAACAGCTCGAGGAGTTATTGGCTAAAGGCTTTATTTGCCCGAGTGTGTCACCCTGGGGAGCTCCAGTTCTTTTTGTGAAAAAGAAAGATGGGAGCTTGCGGTTATGCATCGACTATCGCCAATTGAACAGGGTGACCATCAAGAACAAATATCCTCTCCCAAGGATTGATGACTTGTTTGATCAGTTGAGGGGAGCGAAGTATTTTTCGAAGATTGATTCGTGCTCCGGGTATCATCAGCTGAGGATCAGGGAGGAAGATGTGCCTAAGACAGCATTCAGAACCCGCTATGGACATTATGAGTTCCTTGTGATGCCATTTGGTGTGACTAATGCACCGGCGATGTTCATGGACCTGATGCAGTGGGTCTTTAGGCAGTATCTGGGTAAGTTTGTCATCGTCTTCATTGATGACATATTGGTGTATTCCAAGACTCAGGCTGAGCTTGAAGAACACCTTAGAGTGACCTTGCAAACTCTGAGAGAGCATAGGCTATATGCAAAGCTGAGCAAGTGCGAGTTTTGGATCACCGAAGTGAAGTTCTTAGGTCATGTGGTGAGTTCTGAGGGGATTTCAGTTGATCCGTCTAAGGTTGAAGCCATTATCAGTTGGCCTAGGCCTACCACAGTGACCGAGATCAGAAGCTTTCTTGGGTTAGCTGGTTACTATAGGAGATTCGTTCAGGGATTCTCCAAGATAGCTACGCCTATGACTAGGCTCACCCAGAAAGATGTGTCCTTTGTATGGACCGAGGAGTGTGAGAATGCCTTTTTAGAGTTGAAGAAAAGATTGACATCTACGCCAGTGTTGATTTTGCCAGAGCCTGATCAGGAGTTAGTTATCTATACTGATGCCTCTCGTATCGGCTTGGGTTGCGTGTTGATGCAGAAGGATAGGGTCATTGCTTATGCATCGAGGCAGTTGAAGGTGCATGAAAAAAAACTACCCTGTTCATGACTTAGAACTGGCCGCAGTGGTTTTTGCTTTGAAGATTTGGAGGCATTATCTCTATGGTGAGAGATTCACTTTGTATTCTGACCATAAGAGCCTCAAGTACTTGTTCTCTCAGAAGGAATTGAACATGAGGCAGAGAAGGTGGTTAGAGCTCCTCAAAGACTATGATTTTACATTGGAATACCACCCAGGTAAAACCAATGTAGTGGCTGATGCATTGAGCAGGAAGCGGGTAGAGACAGTTATGGTAGCACACCAGATGTCTCATGAGTTGAGACTACTTGAGGCGGCTACGGTTATGAGTATATGTGCTACCCCTTCAGATCAGATTGTGATATGTGCTCAAATGAGAGCTCAGCCTACACAAGTCCAGGAGGTAATTGACCAACAGAGACTTGACGTTGATTATGGGATATACAAGTCTTGGGCTGAGAGCAGTGATTTTACTGATTGGCACTTGTCATCTGATGGTGCCTTGAGATTTAGGGGACGTTTATGGGTTCCCGCAGATCCACGACTTAGACAGAGTGTTCTCCAAGAGGCTCACAGATCTCAATATGTTATTCATCCTAGCGGAACCAAGATGTATCATGATATGAAAAGAATGTATTGGTGGCCCGACATGAAGAGAGAAATAGCTCAGTTCATTCAGAGGTGTGAGATCTGTCAAAGAGTCAAAGCTGAGCATCAGAGGCCTGGAGGGCAGATGCAACCGCTTGCCATTCCTGAGTGGAAATGGGAGCATGTCACTATGGACTTTGTTGTGGGATTACCCAACACCCCGAGGAGACATAATGTTGTTTGGGTTATTATTGATCGCTTGACCAAGTCCGCTCACTTTCTACCGGTGAACACTAGGGATTCTATGGACAAGCTGAGCAGACTCTATATGCGGGAGATAGTCAGATTACATGGAGTGCCTGTTTCGATTGTGTCAGATAGGGATCCGAGGTTTACATCGGTATTCTGGCAGGGGTTGCAGAGGCAGCTCGGCACTAGACTAGATCTCAGTACCGCTTTTCACCCCCAGACTGATGGCCAGTCTGAGAGGTTGATATCGATTTTAGAGGATATGCTTCGAGCTTGTGTCCTTGAGTCCAGTGGTAACTGGGAGGAGTACATACATTTGTGTGAGTTCGCGTACAACAATAGCTATCAGTCCAGTATTGGCATGGCTCCTTTTGAGGCATTGTATGGTCGACCCTGTAGATCTCCGATCTGTTGGACGGAGGTAGGGGATGTTGCGATGATGGGACCAGAATTTGTACAAGAACACACAGAGAATATTAAGAGGATCAAGCATAATATGAAAGTAGCCCAAGACAGGCAGAAGAGTTACACTGATGCCAAGCGGAAGACCGTAGAGTTCGAGGTAGGTGACCAAGTTTTATTGAAGGTCTCACCTCAGAAGGGCCAAACTAAATTTGGGATAAAAGGCAAGCTCGCTCCGAGATTTATTGGGCCGTTCGAGGTTTTAGAACGAATTGGCCCCGTCGCTTACCGATTAGCCTTGCCACCTCAGTTAGCAGCAGTCCACAATGTCTTTCATGTGTCAATGCTGAGAGCGTACAAGAGTGATTTTGATCACGTCTTGGACTGGAGGAACATTGAACTGAGGCAGGATGAGACTTATGATGAGGAACCTATTCAGATACTTGATCGAAAGGTCCAGAGGTTACGTAACCGCGAGATTCCGATGGTTAAGGTAAGATGGCAGTTCCATGGCGAGGAACAGGTTACTTGGGAGCGTGAGGACTACATGATGGAGCACTTTGCCGAGTTCATGGGCTTAGGTAATTCTTAACCTTAAAACTTCGAGGACGAAGTTCATTCTAAGGTGGGTGTGATGTGACGCCCCGAAATTATTTCATCTAGCCCATAACCCAATTGCATTTTTGCCCAAACTCTATGTGTTGTCTTGATATGTTTGGTGTTTGTTTGATGATTGTTTAATGTTTGTATAGTTGATGCTTGATAATGTATATAAATATATGTATCATAAATTGTATATGAGTCATGTTAAATTAAAGTATAATGCATATGTTATGATTTATGCATGGGCTCATTAAACCATGAATTGTTATGGGTTAGGATTGATTGAATAAAAGGATAAATGAAATTAAAAATTTGGTGTATTAAATGGATTGGACATTTAAAATACATGTGATTGGTATGGGTAGTATGAGACCAACACATGTGAAGGTTGGTGCATGAAAGTGGACAAGTGTCCAATGCCCACTTCTCTTCTTCAAGTAAGTGCTAGAATGAGTGGAGGGAATCAAGGAGAGAATCAAGGAGAGAATTAAGGAGAGAATCAAGGAGGGAATCAAGGAAGTGCTAGAAAGAGGTGAGTGGAGAGAAAGAAAAGAAGAGAAAGGAAAGAAGAAGAGAAGGAAGGAGAGAGTTGCAGGAGGAAGATCCCTGCGACGTTTCCATCAAAGACGTGGATCTTTGGAATTTCCGGTCAGATTGAGCTCAAATTTTGTCAGCACGTTCGTAGCTTATGGTTCTTCATTCTGGTCGGTGAAGATCTTGATCAGAGGTTTCGTCTAAGAGATCTAACCTCTCAAACAAAGCTGGTCGGAAAGTCTGGATTTCTCGCACCGTCTCGCTAAAACTTATAGATCTCCTAAATCTACCGTTAGATGGTTATCAAATTTGGGTATGTAGTGTAAAACTGATATTTCTACATTCGGAACGGTGAAAATCTTAATTAGAGGCTTTGTCTAAGAGATATAACCTCTCTAACAAAGCTGGTCGGAATTTCTGGGTTTCTCGTGCCGTTTCGGTCAAACTTGTAGATCTCCTCAATCTACCGTTGGATGGATATAAAATTTGGGTATGTCGTTTATCACAGATATTTATGTATTCTGAACGATGAAGATGTTGATACATTTAGTATTGTGTGTGATATAGCCATCTGAGTTTGGGTATTTGCAGCAGGAAAGGAGAAACTGTCTGATTAGATACTTGTTCATCAAAGATACATATCTTTTCGGTCCACCGTAGGATTGGGCTGATATTTGGACAGAAGGTTTGTTTCTTCACATAATTCAATATGTACGGTGGATTTTGTGATTACATATTTCTATTGGTAGATTAATACATCTGAACAGAATATTAAATGAAGAATTGGTAAGGTGCTTGTATTGGACCTAAATTTAGAATATGATCTTAGACATTTCCAAATAGCTTGCATGTCAACTATGTTGACCTAGTTGTCATTGTTGATGAACCCATGATGAAAAATCAGTGTGATATACATGGCTGAACATGGTGACCTAGTGTAAATCGACAATATGGCCTAAGTATGGAAAATTTCATATTTTAGGGCTTTTGATGCTTTTGGCCTAGAATCATTGAATTGATGCAACTTATGTTTAATTAAGCATGATTAGAGTTGATTATGCTACTGATTTGGTGGTTGTGACCATATCATGGGTTAGGCCTACTTGAGATCAAGTGACCCAATTTGGGCATGTTTATGCCTAAAAGAATTGAAAATCAGTATTTTTGATTAATAGAATGGTTTATGTATGAGAACTATGCATTAGAGGCCTAAGTCATGTGATTTGAGTTGAATGATGGGATTAGATGGGATTTAGGCCTATTGTTTATATGTGGGCTGATTTAGGGTTGATGTGTAATGTCTATGTGATTGAGCATAGAAATTGATGTATGTTTCAGGATCTTGATTGGGTTGATTCGGTTTGGTGGTCGTGTGTGGTTAAATACTCTCGCGAGGCTTGGTTGTGAGTAGACTTCATTTATGATTATATCTTTTATGTCATCATATCACTTATATATATTGTATCTTGAAAGCATGAATGTGTTCTAATGTTTTGAATGATGCATTGATTTGAGAAAACCTTATGACTTTGGTTGGACCCATCTATTTGGCTAATAGGGGGACTTAACCTTGTCATAAGAGGGTTTTAGGAAAGGAAATGATTGGGATCAACGGCACGGTGAAATAGACGTGTACTAGTAACCCAAATAAAAATGATTGGGATCAACGGCACGGTGAAATAGACGTGTACTAGTAACCCAAGGCATGTGGAATGTGGATCCAAATTGATAAACTTTTACTTGCATCGAACTTATTATAAATGCCTGATATCTATATGTTATGAGCTTTTAATCATGCTACACATTGACATGCATACATGGTTTTTATTGATGAGTATTGATAGCATATTTGAATTCTATTCACTGGGCATCGTTGGCTTACCCTCATTTTCCTCTTTCAGGTCCTTCTGTCCCGAATAAGGGCAAAGGAGTAGTCATATCTTGAGGGCCTTGCCTGCGAGAGAATCCAAGGCCTCTATGTGAGTTGAGAGGCATTTTGATTGAATTGTGTTTTAAATTATGAAGTACTATATTTTGGATTATGTAATTATAACACTTACCACATTGTAGTACGGGTGAGTTGGGACTTGTTAGATAGACTATGTGGGCATATGACGATTTTATCTGTACCCACAATTTTGGACTTTATGAGTATGTCAATTTTAATGGACTGTAGGGATTATGATTATTATTTATGGTTCATTTTTTTATGGATTATCCCTTGTCTTTGATGATTAATACGGTGGGTAGTTTTGTTTAGTACCTTTTAATATTATGTCGTTGTTTGAGATATGGCTCGTAAGGTCTCAACCACCTCACAGGGAGTTGAGGAGTGGTCGGAGATGCCTACGTCGGGCGTCCCGCCCCGGTATTCCGCATGCCATTCTCTGCGGGGTTGGTGGTCCGGGGCGCGGGGTCGCCACACTGACAAGCTCAGATCCCAAGGTACTTTAGGCATTAGCCTTATTCCTAACAATAATCTGGGCTTGAGCTCAGACCCTAGGGTACTTTGGGCTTTCGGTCCCTTCTCGGGGATTATTTGAGTAAAGCTCACATCCCCAAGGTATTAGTCATTTTTCTTCTTGCCATCTTGTGTCGAGAGTTGTTGGTAAATTTGTTCATGCAAAGTCATCAAGAAACAAAGTAGTTTATAAACTTCAATAAAAGATGACAAAACGATAAGTCTAAGTTGAGGAGGTGATCCCTGCTTGCTATTCTTATTGAGCTACTCCTACTTGCTACAACTACTGTAGTGGTTACTAGGAATGCGAAATCTAACTCCTTAAGGGAGGTCTCGAGTTCGATTCCTAGGGAGGCCCTGCACTATTCATGAATAGTGGCAGACAAATAATCGTTTCGATGTAGACCAGCTGCGGTTGGGTTGCTACATGGCGATATGACAATATTATATGGTACTATGGCTAGGCGTTCGCCCCAAGGGGGTGCGCCCACACCTGGGTAGGGGGCACGCTGTGCAACCCAGGGTGTGACAAAAAGGCCTTATAGCGTGGTTCAGTGGCTACTAGGAATGCGAAATTAGACTCCTTACGGGAGGTCTCGAATTCGATTCCTAGGTTGGCCCTGCACTATTCATAAATAGTGGCAGACAAATAATCGTTTCGATGTAGACCAGCTGCGGTTGGGTTGCTACATGGCGATATGACAATATCATGAATCCATAATGGCTAGGCGTTCACCCCGAGGGGGTGCGCCCACACATGGGTAGGGGGCACGCTGTGCAACCCAGGGTGTGACAGGCACAGTGTACTATACACTGTACATACCCATATACAATATATAATACACTGTCAGCCTTCACGTAGTCTCACAATAATTCCCAAAAATTTCAGCAATTTTTTTTCTTTCTAATATACCACAAATCAAATCCAATATAGATCTCTATAAACATTCCATTCATTCCACAAATTAAAGTCTCATCTGATAAATATCTATGATCATCTCATTTTATCATCCCAAGCATTATATAATATTACCACACAACCCATCTAGGTGATATTACATATATATAGTGTGTGATAATTATATATATCAAAATAACAAAAATATAATTTATTTCCTCCAAACATACATACACATACCAGACGAAGGTTCACGTGATTATCACTCACGGATTTTTCCTTTTCCCTTCGACTCAATACCTGAAATATTAGAGGAAATGGGGTGAGCAAACAACAGCTCAGTGAATATAGTTCTTGAGATGACAATTATATACATTTAGAGAAATATGACATTTAAAATCATTTCAAACACTTATTCACCACATGCATCATTCAACGAATATATTATACATGTCAACATCATAAATTGCATGAGTTTTCAATAACACAATGCACAATCTCCCTCCGCCGCAAGGCAAGAGAGCGGGTCTAACCCTTGTATGGCCGTTACAAGGTAGCCACAGCCTCTCATTACCCAATTCACAGTCATTTCAAGGATTGCAACCCTTGTTAGGATACACCTATTGACAATGAGGACTCGCAAAACCTCATCCGGGTCTAATTCCTAACGAAATGACATCATTACAAACTCCAATTGCTAAAATCAGTTTGCATGCTCCATAAAACTCAATGCATTATATATAAATATAACGTGCATACAATCAAACATTTTATATGCGTACAATGTCATACAAGAACCAAATCAAGAAAACTATACTCACAGTGGTTACACGGAGTTTCTAAGCCAACCTCTAAAATCGAGCAACAATAAACGTTATTGCTTCCTCAAGAGCGTTTATCCATGCCCTTAAGCTCTCAATTTAAACACTGAAATTAACCATAGATTATCATGAGAATCATCATTTATCATATCGGTAGCTACTAAAAATATCAAATCATATCTAAAAATCACGATTTTAGTATCGAAACGTCCGGAATTCAGTTCTCTACGAATCTATAATTCAAATCGCTGTTCACATCACTGTTTACAATACTATTCACTATTCACTTCACTATTCACTATTCATCCAGAAAATGTAAATTGTATTAAAATTGTCAAACGGTCTCCAAAAATCATGAAATGGAATCTAACCACATATGCAGGGTCCCGACAGTCTAGGGAGCGTTTTTCTACCTTTATAGCGGATTTTCATTCACCTTGGGTCAAAACCCTAATTTTTGAAAACGCCGTAAAACGGCTCCTACAACAAAAATTACTCCGCTAGAATTGTTACATCTAGCTTAGAGATCCATTTCACGAAGAAAGAGAGTGAAAAATAGTTACCGTGGGTCTCGATTCGGCGAAAATCTCGCGTCCCCCTTTTTTTTTCTCTTCTTTCTCTCCGTTCTCTCGCTCTCTGGTTCTTCTATCTTTCTTTTTGTTTCTTTTTTTTTGTTTAACGTGTGAGAGAGAAAGGTGAGAGAATGACGTGAGAGAGATAAGGATTAGAATGAGAGAGAGATTAACAATATATATTAAACAATGATCCTATGCTTTCAAAGCCTCTTAATTAAATAACTCCCATTCACCTTATTAAACTTATTAAAACAACTTCCCCATCTATTAATCAATTTAATTCAACTCCAATTCACATATCTAATTAACAAACCCATTCAACTAATAAAAGTTATATTTTTTATTTGCTCATATTCCTTAAATATAGCATGTATTTCATACACGCGTATATCATACACGCATATACTTGGCTTCTACGTATAACATACGCGTATCATACATCTCGATATACGTGTAATTTATCGTATGTATTTAACTAAAATTACGGGGTGTTACAATCTCCCCAACTTAAAGAATTTCGTCCTCGAAATATAAGAGATAAGGAGAAATGTATCTCACGTGGTAAAGAGATCAGGAAATATCTCCCTCATCCAGTCCTCACGTTCCCAAGTCTGCTCCTCATTATCATGAAACTGCCATTTGACTCTGATCAAAGGAATTGCTTTATTTTTCAATTGTTGAACCTTCCTATCAAGAATCTGAATGGGCTTCTCTTCATATGTAGCATCCTCCCCAACTTGTAACTGTGTTACATCTAAAAGATGTGTCGAGGGTGGATATTTCGTCGGGTCTGTATGATATTTTCTCAACATAGAAATATGAAACACATCATGAACACCGACTAACTGAGGAGGCAAAGCAATCCGGTATGCTAATGGACCAATCCTCTCTGTGATTTTAAACGGTCCAATAAAGCGAGGAGATAATTTTTCTTTCACCCAAAACCGCATCTGACCTTTCCGTGGCGAGACTATAAGCAGCACGAGGTCACCTACTGCAAACTCTAGAGGTCTGTGGCGGTTATCAAAATAACTCTTCTGTCGGTCCTGGGCAGCTTTCAGTCTCTGTCTGATCTGTTTAACCTGCTCAGTGTGATCAATAACAACTTTCGGTCCCAACAACTGTGATTCTCCAACCTCATACCAACAAGTCGGAGATCTGCACGGCCTACCATACAAAGCTTCATAAGGTGCCATGCCAATACTGGCCTGATAGCTGTTATTATAAGCAAACTCACACAATGGTAAACTTTCACTCCAAGTCCCACCAAACTCTAAAATACACTATCTGAGCATGTCTTCCAGCATCTGAATCACCCTCTTAGTCTGGCCATCAGTTTGAGGATGAAACGCTGTACTAAAGCGGAGATGAGTACCAAACCGGGTCTGCATGGCCTGCCAAAAGCTCGATGTGAACCGCGGATCTCTATCCGACACAATAGAAACAGGTATACCATGAAACCTGACAATCTCCCGCACATACAATCTGCTCAGTCTATCAATCTAGTCTTTGGTGGTCATTGGAAGAAAGAGTGCAGATTTAGTCAATCTGTCAACTATTACCCAGATGGCGTCAAATCTACCCTGAGATCTGGGCAGTCCTGTGATAAAGTCCATCGTGATATGCTCTCATTTCCATTCTGGAATAGATAATGGTTGCATCTGACCTCCTGGTCTCTGATGTTCAGCTTTCACTTGCTGACACACCTCACAATTTCGCACATACTCAGCTATATCTTTCTTCATCCCATGCCACCATACTGTTCTCTTCATATCATGATACATTTTTGTAAACCCTGAGTGAATGGTATACTGAGATCTGTGTGCTTTTTCTAATAATTCAGCCCTCAACGCCCTATCCACGGGTACCCATAATCTCCCATGATAACGCAGGACACCATCTGGATCTCTCTGCCAATTAGCCCTGTCTGCACTCTCTGCCCAAGACTCATACATACCAAGATCAGGATCATGCTGCTGCATATCCTTAATCTTTTGAATAGACGAATCTGTCACCTATATATGCATCTGAGCACAAATGTCAACGTGTGGAGCCATGGGGAGAACACTCATCATAGTCGCTCTCTCTAAAAGTCGCCACTCCTGGGCCATCAGACAAGCTACCACCTGGGTCTCAACTCGTTTTTGGCTCAATGCATCAGCTACGGCGTTGGCCTTTCCAGGATGATATTCTAACGTGAAATCATAATCTTTTAGGAGTTCCAACCATCTACGCTGTCTCATATTCAACTCTTTCTGGTCAAACAAATATTTCAGACTTTTATGGTCTGAGTACAGTGTGAACGTTTCCCCATAGAGGTAATGTCTCCACAATTTCAATGCAAATACAACAGCTGCTAGTTCTAAATCATGCACAGGGTAGTTCTTCTCATGTATCTTCAGCTGTCTGGATGCATAAGCAATCACTCTACCCTCTTGCATCAATACACATCTCAAACCTACATGTGATGCATCTGTGTAAATCACCAACTCCTTTCCAGGTTCTGGGAGTACTAAAATTGGAGTAGTAGTTAGTTTTTTCTTCAACTCAGTGAAAGCATCCTCACATGCAGAAGTCCACACAAATGACACATTTTTCTGAGTCAGCCTTGTGAGTGGGGAAGCCAATCGAGAAAAGTCTTCCACAAATCTTCGGTAATAACCAGCGAGACCCAGAAAACTACGGATCTCAGTCACTGTGGTTGGTCTTGACCAATTTATGATTGCCTTAACCTTAGCAGAATCAACAGAAATACCTTCAGCACTAACCACATGACCTAGAAATCTCACCTTATGTATCCAAACCTCGCATTTACTGAATTTAGCATACAACCGATGCTCTCTCAGTGTTTGCAAAGTGATGCGGAGGTGCTGCTCATGATCCTCCTGAGTCTTGGAATAAATGAGGATATCATCAATAAACACAATAATGAACTGATCCAGATATGGTCTGAATACCCTTTGCATCAAATCCATAAACATGGCTGGGGCATTGGTCAGTCCAAAGGGTATAACAAGAAACTCATAGTGACCATACCGTGTTCTAAACACAGTCTTTGGTACATCCTCTTCCCGTATTCTTAGCTGATGGTATCCAGATCTTAAATCAATTTTAGAGAAAAATTTAGCACCATTCAACTGATCGAATAAATCATCGATACGGGGTAAAGGATACTTATTTTTCACTGTCGCCCTGTTCAACTGTCTATAATCAATGCATAACCTCAAGCTGCCATCCTTCTTCTTCACAAACAGGACAGGCGCGCCCCATGGTGACATACTCGGGGTAATAAACCCTTTTTCCATTAACTCCTCTAATTGCACCTTGAGTTCCTGTAACTCCTTTGGCCCCATTCGATAGGGTGGAATTGAAATAGGCTTTGTAGCAGGTATCAGTTCAATAATAAAATTAATTTCCCGTACTGGTGGTAATCTTGGTAAATCCTCTGGAAAAACATCTGGGTACTCACATACTATTGGAATATCTGCTATCTGAACGCCTAAGTCATTTTCATTTACTGGCTTTATACTAGCCAACATCCCTATCTCTGCATTAGTGGCCATCCTGCCTCGAGTGGGAGAGTTTAAAGACGTCTTGCCACTATAAATAAATGCGGGTTGTCCTGGTATTTGAAAGACTACTTTCTTATCAAAGCAGTCCACATGGGCATGATAGGCAGCCAACCAATCCATACCCAGTATAGCATCGAATTCCAGGAATTCTAAAACCCTAAGATTCACAATCATTTCATGATCCGCATATTTGACCACACACTTTTCACACAACATAATTGGGTAGATTTGGTCTCCTGTTGCAGTACTCAGAACCAACGGTGTACTAATCCTAACAGGAGTTAAATGCAACCTATCTACCATGTGGCCAGCAATAAATGACAAGGTGGATCCAGCATCAATTAACACATACATCATAGTGTCGCAAATAGAAAGCATACCTTCCACCAAGTTCTTGTTCGCCTCTGGATCTAGCTCTGTAACAGCCCTGGCTTGCTCCCTGACAGGGTGGGAATAGTAATAGTAGCAGATGGATTTATTGGAGTCCGCGGGGCTGACTGAAAAGGACACTGGTACGCTTTATGTCCCTTGTTCCCACATCGATAACATGTGAAAAAAGGGCGATATGCGGATGAAGATGTCTGCGACGCAGTGCCTGGCATGGAACGCCAACCACTTTGACTGCCTGTTCCCCTATGCGGCCACGGTGCCCGAACCGATGATCCCTGTGTCGGTGGCCTCGTAACAGACTGTGATATTCTGCCTGCTAGTGGTGGTAGCGTTGTTGCTGGAGGAGTAACTGGAATCTCCATAGCAGTAGGCCTCTCAACTATCTTTGCCTTTTTCTATTCACCCCACCATTTTCTGTCCCATCTCTGCTTTCTCGGACCCTGATAGGGTACCTGCTGCTCTATACCTGCCTGTGATGTGGGTGTTGCCCGTGCTGGCCTATCTGTCATCTCGACTGTCTCATAATCCAGTGCCTGTCGCACTGCCTGGTCATAGGTCTGAACACCAGCAAGAGCTAAACCTTTATTGATTGGGTCATTAAATCCATCCCTGAGCCTCTTCATTCGCATCAGATCTGTTTGAACCATCTCAGGGGCAAACAAGGCTAGCCTATTGAACTCATATTGATATTCTCTCACAGACATGTTCCCTTGCTTCAATTCTATAAATTGCTTATGCCTTTTATCAACCTCAGACGGGGGATAGTAAGTCTTGTAGAATACTTCTTTAAACTTATCCCAGGTAACTATGGGTCGCTGAGCTCGGCCTATTGTCAGCCACCATCTCTCAACCTTACTCGAAAATTTAAATCGAGCAAGTCTAATCTTGTCCTTATCTAGTGCATGCATGTCCTCAAATATAACTTCTATCCTCAGAAGCCAATCCTCAGCAACCTCTAACTCTAGACTGCCATCAAATATAGGCGGTTCACGTCTCTTAAATGCTTTCATCACACCTTCGTATCTGCGAGTCTCATCTATATCATCATGAGTTTCTACTGTCTCCTGCACTGCCACAGGTCGCTCTGCAGACGCACCCGCACTACTGGCGCCAACCTCGAGTACTACAGGTGCTGGAGGCCCCTATAAATTATCTTGAAGACGTGTCATCATACGCATCATCTCAGCATTTTGTCTCTGCTGAGCTATAACCATTTCTTCCAGTTTCGTTAACCTTTTCATCTTGTGGATCCATGATTGCCTGATACTTCCCTTTCAATCTGCCATTCACAGAGATAAAGGAGCATATAAGTCAGACAATCCGATTACTAACTCTTTATAGATACATTATTTACCCGTACATAAACCCATAAAACAAACATAAGATACTAAAGCTTTTAATCTTTTAGGCTTTTAATCCTAAACGTAGCTCTGATACCAATATTGTCACGACGCCCCTGACGTAGGCTGACGTCATGACCGGCACAGTGTACTATACACTGTACATACCCATATACAATATATAATACACTGTCAACCTTCACGTAGTCTCACAATAATTCCCAAAAGTTTCAGCAATTTTTTTTTCTAATATACCACAAATCAAATCCAATATAGATCTCTATAAACATTCCATTCATTCCACAAATTAAAGTCTCATCTGATAAATATCTATGATCATCTCATTTTATCATCTCAAGCATTATATAATATTACCACATAACCCATCTAGGTGATATTACATATATATAGTGTGTGATAATTATACATATCAAAATAACAAAAATATAATGTATTTCCTCCAAGCATACATACACATACCAGACGAAGGTTCACGTGATTATCACTCAAGGATTTTTCTTTTTTCCTTCGACTCAATACCTGAAATATTGGAGGAAATGGGGTGAGCAAACAACAGCTCAGTGAATATAGTTCTTGAGATGGCAATTATATACATTTAGAGAAATATGACATTTAAAATCAATTCAAACACTTATTCAACACATGCATCATTCAACGAATATATTATACATGTCAACATCAAAAATTGCATGAGTTTTCAATAACACAATGCACAATCTCCCTCCTCCGCAAGGCAAGAGAGCGGGTCTAACCCTTGTATGGCCGTTACAAGATAGCCACAACATCTCATTACCCAATTCACAGTCATTTCAAGGATCGCAACCCTTGTTAGGATAGACCTACTAACAATGAGGACTCGCAAAACCTCATCTGGTTCTAATTCCTAACGAAATGACATCATTACAAACTCCAATTGCTAAAATCAGTTTGCATGCTCCATAAAACTCAATGCATTATATATAAATATAACGTGCATACAATCAAACATTTTATATGCGTACAATGTCATACAAGAACCAAATCAAGAAAACTATACTCACAGTGGTTACACGGGGTTTTTAAGCCAACCTCTAAAATCGAGCAACAATAAACATCATTGCTTCCTCAAGAGCGTTTATCCATGCCCTTAAGCTCTCAATTTAAACACTGAAATTAACCATAGATTATCATGAGAATCATCATTTATCATATCGGTAGCTACTAAAAATATCAAATCATATCCAAAAATCACGATCTTAGTATCGAAACGACCGGAATTCAGTTCTCTACGAATCTATGATTCAAATCGCTGTTCACATCACTGTTCACAGTACTATTCACTATTCACTATTTACAGTACTATTTACTATTCACTATTCACTATTTACTATTCACTATTTACTATTCATCCGAAAGATGTAAATTGTATTAAAATCGTCAAACGGTCTCAAAAAATCATGAAATAGAATCTAACCACATATGCGGGGTCCCGACAGTCCAGGGAGCGTTTTTTTACCTTTCTAGCGGATTTTCATTCACCTTGGGTCAAAACCCCAATTTTTGAAAACGCCGTAAAACGGCTCCTACAACAAAAAGTACTCTGCTAGAATTGTTACATCTAGCTTAGAGATCAATTTCACGAAGAAAGAGAGTGAAAAATAGCTACCGTGGGTCTCGATTCGGCAAAAATCTCGCATCCCCCTTTTTTTCTCTCTTCTTTCTCTCCGTTCTCTCGCTCTCTGGTTCTTCTCTCTTTCTTTTTGTTTCTTTTTTTTGTTTAACGTGTGAGAGAGAAAGGTGAGAGAATGACGTGAGAGAGATAAGGATTAGAATGAGAGAGATTAACAATATATATTAAACAATGATCCTATGCTTTCAAAGCCTCTTAATTAAATAACTCTCATTCACCTTATTAAACTTATTAAAGCAACTTCCCCATCTATTAATCAATTTAATTCAACTCCAATTCACATATCTAATTAACCAACTCATTCAACTAATAAAACTTATATTTTTTTATTTGCTCATATTCCTTAAATATAGCATGTATTTCATACACGCGTATATCATACACGCATATACTTGGCTTCTACGTATAACATACGTGTATCATACATCTCGATATACGTGTAATTTATCGTATGTATTTAACTAAAATTATGGGGTGTTACAAGTTGAAGTTGTGATTGCTCTCTCCTTTCTTCTAAAAGGTCCAGCTCAACTTTTTGTGCTTCTAAGTTCTTCTCTTCGTTGAAGTACGAAGTTCTCAGAATTGGAATGTCGAGCTCTACTGGAATAACCCCTTCCATTCCAAATGCCAGGGAGAAATGAGTTTTTCCAGTTGCCATTCTGAACATTGTTCTGTAAGGCCATAAAACCTGTGGGAGGTCATCCTCCCACGTTCCCTTCTTCTACTTGATTCTTGCCTTCAACGTATGCTTGATAATCTTTTTGACTTGCCCATTCGCCTGGGGGTGAGCTGGTGTAAAGAAAAAATGACGAATTTCGAGCTCGGAGCAGAATGAGCTGAACTTCGCATTGTTGAACTGCTTCCCATTATCTGATATTATGGCGAATGGTACTCCGAATCGACAAATAATCGACTGCTAGATGAATTTCGTGGTCTTTTGCTCTGTTATGTGAACAAGTGGCTATGCTTCTGCCCACTTGGTGAAGTAATCCATTGCTACAATGGCAAACTTAACTTGACCTCTGCAAATTAGCAAAGGCCCAATCAAGTCTAACCCCCACTGAGCAAAAAGCCAAGGACTCAGAATGGGAGTCAGATTTTCAGAAGGAGCTCTTATGATCGTAGCATGTTGCTGATAGTTATCGCAGTGTCGAGCTGTCCTCACGGCGTCACGATTAATCATCGACCAGTAATATTCCTGACAGAGTACTTCATACGCGAGAGCTTTTCCTCCAGAATGATTCCCACATATTCCGGCGTGTACCTCATCAAGGACGAACTGAGCTTGGTCTTCTCCTAGACACTTCAAATATGGCAATTTGTAGCTACGTCGATACAACATGTTGTTGATGAGCACATACATGGTTGTTTGTCGCTGTATTTTCTTCGCCAGTAGTTTGTCCGCTAGGAGCTCTCATGTTTTCACGAATTCCACAATCGAGTCCATCCAAAAAGAGCTGATCTCTGTAAAGCCGACCTGACTTCCTTCCTTGATACTCCTGCTGTGCAGATATTCTACTGGTACTTGTAAAATGAGCTCGTCCTCAGAAGATGAGGCGAGCTTTGAGAGAGCGTCTGCAAAGGAGTTATCTGCTCGTGGTATCTGTATGACCTCATATTCTTCAAAGTTACTTAGCAGCTCTTTCACCATCCGCAGATAAGCCTGCATTCGATCGTCCTTTGCTTGGTACTCAGCGATGACCTGACCTTCAACAAGTTGTGAATGACAACATATTACGATCTTGCGTACCCCCCAATTGAGCGCCATTCGTAGTCCTGATAGCAGAGTTTCATATTCTGACTCATTATTCGAGGCCTAGAAGCCATAGTGGAGCACTGCGAGATGCTTGTCTCCTTTTGATGAAACCAAAACAATGCCGGCCCTACTTCCTTGTTTGCATGATGAGACATCGACAAATAGTTTTCATGTCAGCTCGAGCTCGGCCTCTATATCATCTTATTCTTTTTGATTGGAAGAGAACTCATTTACAAAATCAGCCAATGCTTGCCCTTTGATAGATATTCTCGGTTGATATTCAATATCAAACTCGCTAAGTTCAATATCCCACTTCGTCAACCGACCTGAAGTCTCTGGTTTCTGCTAAACCTGGCGCAATTGGTGTCGTGTGAGCACGACAATGGAATGAGCTTGGAAGTACGATCGAAGCTTTAGGGCTGAGGTGATGAGGGCAGGTACCAACTTCTCTATCTTGGGATACTTGGTTTCTACATTGAGCAAGGACTTGCTCACATAGTAAACAAGCTTTTGTATCCCCTGCTCTTCCCGGATGAGAGCAGAGCTCACTGCCGCATCAAATATGGACAGGTAAAGCAATAACTTCTCTCTGGGAACTGGTTTTGAAAGCATAGGTGACGAGCTGTGGTAAGTTTTGAGCTCTTGAAAATATTGTTTGCATTCCTCATCCTATTCAACAATCTTCTTCTTTATTAATTTAAAGAATGACAGACACTTATCTGTAGACTTTGACACGAACCGATTCAGAGCAGCTATGCACCCTGTCAAACGTTGTACTTCTTTGATGCTTTTGGGTGCTTTCATATCAAGGATGGCTCGGATCTTGTCAGGATTTGCTTCGATTCCCCTCTGGTTGACCAAAAAATCGGGGAATTTTCCTATCGTGACTCCCAATGTGCACTTGGTTGGGTTCACCTCATATTGTAGTGCTTAATTGTGTCATTGTGTCGAACACCTCTCTGAGATCATGAGGATGACCTGCCGATTTGATGCTCTTCACTAGCATGTCGTCAACATACACTTCCATGTTCTGCCCAATCTTTTCTTCAAAGACTCGGTTCACCAGCATCTGATATGTTGCACTAGCATTTTTAAGGCCGAAGGGCATTACTTTGTAGCAGTACAAGCCCCGATCTATTATGGACGAGGTCTTCTCTTCATCTCTGTGGCAAATCATAATCTGGTTGTATCTAGAATAAGCGTCCATGAAGCTGAGCAACTCATGTCCAACGGTTGCATCAACGAGTTGATCTATCTTGGGAAGAGGGAAGCTGTCCTTCGGGCAGGCTTTGTTCAGGTCTGTGAAATCAACACAGGTCCTCCATTTGCCGTTTGGTTTTCGAACCATCACGACGTTGGACATCCATTCTGGATATGACACCTCTCGGATTAACTGGATCAGGATGAGCTTGTCGACCTCCTCCCGGAGAGCTTTAGCTCTTTCTGCGCTTAGGGTTATCCTCTTTTGTCGTACTAGGGCGAGCTTCTGATCAATGTTGAAGCGGTGAACGATCATTTCTTTTGAAATATCAGGCATATCATCATGAAACCATGCGAATATGTCCTTATCTCTCTCAAAACCTGGATGAGCCAGTCTGCTAGGTTTGAGTTCATCCCAGTTCCAACTTTGACAGTTCTGGCCAGGTCTTCCGTGATCGGCACATCTCTCCATTCGTCTTGTGCCTCGAGACTAGAGATTTCTCCTCGTGGGTTGAGGTATTGATCAGAAGCTACATCAACCTTTTGGCAGGTCGGAAGCTCGACCCTCCCGAGTTTTTTTTCTTCATTGCTACTGCATAGCACTATCTCAATTTCTTCTGGCTTCCTCGTACAACACCTACTCCACGCTTAGCCAGGAATTTGAGCACGAGATGGTATGTAGACACCACGACTTTCAGATTGTTGAGAAGAGGTCTACCTACGATCGCGTCGTAGGCAGAAGGACCCTTCACAACAAGAAACTCTACCATAATCGTAGGAAGAACAATCCTCCCCTCTGGCATAATTCCATCTCCCGTAGGAATGAGCTGCTTTTTTGAAAGCCCCAACTTTTTAAATTCCAACCAGTAGAGAATGTCGACTGAGCTGCCATTGTCGACTAGGATCCGATAGATTTTGTACTTTGCCACATCCAAAGTTATCATCAAAGCATCAGAATGAGGTTGACAGATGTCTCTAGCCTCTTCTTCTGTGAAAGTGATAACGAGTCTGCTCTCCTCTACTTTTATGGTCTGCTCAACAGGTTCAAAACATTCGTTCGTGCAGCTCGGACGTAAGCCTTCAGTGCTCGGTTCGACGTTCTCTCGAGGTCTCTACCAAAAATGGTTCTGATCTCCCTCAGCTGGTCAGCTCTTCCTTTCTCTGGCAACTGAGCTCTTCTTTGATCCAAGTCCTTCATGTATTCTTGTAGACAACCTCGGCGGATAGGAGTTTTTATCTCCTCTTTCAAGTCGAAACACTGGTCAGTATTATGACCACGATCCTTGTGGTATCAACGGTACTTCTTCTTGTCCCATCGATCAGAAGGAGTACTCAACTTTTTTGTCCATTTGAGGTATTCCTTGTTTTGGATCTCTAGGAAGATTTGCTCTGCCGAGGTGGTCAAAGGCGTGTATGTTGAATAAACGTTATAGACGCCCTTATTTTTTTGGTCCCGTCTATCTGAATTGGACCTCTTCCCACCTCGGTTGTCCTCTTTGGCTTCGTCGTCTCTTTTCCTCTTCTTGTCCTTCTTCGAACTATTGGAAGGATTATCCTCTTCCCTTTTGGCTTCAGCCTGCTTGATAGAGTGCATAATAGTTATATAGCTTGTGACATCCCCTGGTGCTTTAATGTTTAAAAATGCTTAAATCTTGGATTTTGATTATGTTTTGTATTTTCTGCCTTAGATTGAAGAATTGCATCAAAATGAGGTTGGAATCGAATACTTAACATGATTTGAGCGAAGTCATAAATTTTGAAGAAAATTTGGAGCTCAAGACTGTGAATGATCCAGAATAGTTTTTTGCTTAAGGCGCAGGCACGTTCTATTTACCCAGTGTGTGCAGAGTTGAGTTCGTTTGATAGAGCGTGGGCCTGTCTTACCATTGCATACAGTTCCTATTTTTGGTCGTGATTTCTTGAGGAAAAGATGTGGCTGACAGCTAAAAGAGTTTTTAATTAAGGCTATCTTTATTTTAAATCTTTTTGGAAAGTCTTTGTTAATTCCTTTTAGGATTTTTATCTTTATTAAGGAAATGATCAATGTTAATAAGATTTCCTTATTAAAGTTAGATGCTTACTTTTAGTAGAATTCTTTCTTTTTAGGATTGGAAAGCTAGATTCTTTCACAGAGGGAATTAATTTTAGATAGCTAGATATATATATATATATATATAAAGGGGGCTCTTAATCAAGACCTTTCTGAATTCTCTCTTCGTTTTGGGCATTCTTCCCTCTTTCATGTGTAACTAAATATTTTCTTCTGGCCAAAGGATGGTTGAAGTTTTGAATTCTTCAAAAATTGTGAGATCTAATTAATTTTGATTGTTCTTTTATTCTTGAGTATTTCTATATCTTCAGTAATTCTAGAGATTATTGTTTTGGTTGATTAAGCAAAGGGCTCATTGTTTGATTGTCAAAATAATATATCGCCATTTAGAATTTCAAATACTTAATTGTTTGAATATTCTAATACTTGTGGTAAAATAACATAGTTGATTATAAAAGAGATTTTCAATTTATGTTATGAAGGTATGTAATCTAATCTAAATGAACCGAGCCTGTGTGTTTGTTGGTTAGAATTGGTGGTCTCTCTAGTTTTTAATGCTATTGATAAATTAAATCCTAAGAGCTTGTTTAGGGTTGTTTATTGATAAAAGATATAATCGAAGAGTTTGTTTTGGTTATCGAGCAGGTAAAGAGAAATAGCTTATTAGAGCTTGTTAATAACTATAACTAGTTTATTCAATATTAAAGGAATCTATCTCTGCATCAATGATCAATTCTATGAATCAAAACTGAAATTATACCTTTGGCTGGATACTTGTCTTATATTGATTTTTCATTTAATTGCATTCTTGTTATTAATTAAAATTGCTTTTCTTTAAATTGTCTTTAATTTTAATAAATTTCAAAACCCCCCTTCTTTTATTTTAATTTTTATTGATTTTTGAAGAAATAAATCTAACCAATCTCTGTAGACACGACCCTGCTCATCACTGCTCACAATTTATATTTTTAAGAGTAGGAATTTATTTTTGTTGAATTCGACACCCATCAAATTTTGGAGCCATTGCCGGGGATTGGTATCAAATAGATTTATTCCTTTTTTTTGTTGATGCCTCGATCTTCTTGTACAAGTGGACTCCAATACGATCCTGAGATTGAGAAGACAGTCCGAAAGTTAAGGAAGAAAGCTAAAGTACGTGATAAACAAGTGTCTTCATCTTCATCCCCCGGATTGAATTTAACACTTGACCTGATTGATTCATCTAGCAATTCTGAAATAGAAGAAACAATGGCAATTGAAGAAAGGACTTTGAAGGTGTTGGTTGCACCAGATATGAATCAACAGCCGCTTTGCATTGCATATTCAGATTTGGAGGTGGCTTTTGAATTAAAATCTGGTTTGATCCATTTGCTGCCTACTTTTCATGGTCTTGAGAATGAAGATCCTCATAAGCATCTGAAGGAATTCCATGTGGTGTGTTCAAGTATGAGACCACAAGGAGTAACTGAAGAGCATATCAAATTGCGTGCCTTTCCATTTTCACTAGCTGATAAAGCTAAGGATTGGCAATTTTATTTGTCTTTCGGTTCTATAACTACATGGACGGAAATTGTAAGATTGTTCCTTGATAAGTTTGTTCCTGCCTCACGAGCTGTTAGCATCCGAAAGGAGATATGTCGGATAAAAGGAGAAAGATATGAAGACCCTTCATGAGTATTGGGAAAGGTTTAAACAACTGTGTGCAAGTTGTCCTCAACATGGAATTCCTGAACAACTCCTCATTCAATATTTCTATGAAGGACTACTGCCCATGGAGAGGAAGATGATGGATGCAGCTAGTGGAGGTATTATAGTGAAGAAAACTCCTCATGCCGCTAGGGATTTGATCTCCATCATGGCTGCCAATTCGTAACAACTTGGATTTAGACAGAACCCATCTTCAAGAAGGGTGAATGAGGTAAGTATAACTTCCCTTGAGCATCAGATATCCAATCTGACCTCTCTTGTTCAACAATTGACTGTAGGAAATATGCAACAAGTGAAAGCTTGTGGGATTTGTGCTGCTACTGGTCATCCAACTGACATGTGCCCTACACTTCAAGAAGATTCTTATGAGCATGCTAATGCAGTTGGAGGGTTCCCAGGTCCACAACAAAGGAAGTATGATCCTTACTCAAATACATACAATCCAGGATGGAGGAATCGTCCCAATCTCAGTTATGGAGCAAGATCACCAAATTTTCAGCATTTTCAACCTAGATAGCCTACTCCACCACAACAGTCCTCTTCAAAGCCAGGTATGTCTCTTGAAGAAATTGTTAACTCACTTGCAACTAACACACAACAATTTCAACAGGAGACAAAAGCAAGCATTCAACATTTGGAGAATCAGATAAGTCAACTGGAATCCTCCATGAGTAGGATGGACTCTCAAGGTAAATTGCCTTCACAAACTGTTGTTAACCCAAAACAAAATGCTAGTGCAATTACCTTGAGAAGCGGGAAAGAGTTGAAGGAACCCAATAAGATAGCACGTGGGCGCGCCTTAGAAGAAGAAGCTGAAAAGGAAATAGTTGCTCCCCAGCCTCAAACCGATCAACCCAAAGGACTTAATAGTGAACAACCAAAGGCCATGGTGACAAATCCTCTTTTTCCTACTTGATTTGCTAAAGCCAAGAAGGAAGAGGAGGAGAAGGAAGTTTTTGAGACCTTTCGCAAGGTTGAGGTGAATATCCCTTTACTTGATACAATAAAACAAGTGCCCCGCTATGCTAAATTTCTCAAGGAATTGTGCACCAATAAGAGAAAGCTGAAAGGTAATGAAAAGATAAGTATGGGGGAGAACGTTTCAACTGTCCTCCAGAAGAAATTACCTCCCAAATGCAAGGATCCAGGTATGTTTACTATCCATTGTAAATTAGGTAACGTTAGGATTGAGAAAGCAATGCTAGATCTAGGAGCTTCGACAAATGTCTTGCCTCTCTCTATTTATTCATTTTTTAATGTTGGACCGTTAAAAGAAATAGGTGTGATGATTCAAATTGCTGATAGATCTAATGCATATCCTGAAGGAGTTTTGGAGGATGTTTTAGAACAAGTTAATGAATTGGTTTTTCCTGTTGGTTTTTATGTGCTTGATATGGAAGAAGATAATTCTTCTAATTCAATTCCAATTTTATTAGGAAGACTGTTTCTTAAAACGTCTATGACAAAAATTGCGTGCATGATGGCAGACTCACCACAGAATTTGATGGTGAGATTATTAAGTTTAATATTTATGATACCATGAGATATCCTAGTGATGTGTCTTTTGTTTTTGTTATGGATGTTATTGACCCTCTCGTGCAGGAAACTTTTGATTTGATTGATGATGATATGCTAAAAGTTGCACTCAGCAGGAATCTCAGTCTTGAAGGGTTACAAAAATTCATGAAGAAATTTGTGTTGAATTCTGACTTGCAAGACGCAATCTACGAATTGGGATCACTTAAACCTACAAGGTTTGATGTGTCTTACGTTGAGTTGCCTCTTTCTCACACAAAACTTCTTCCTTCGATTTTGCAGGCACCAAACTTGGAATTGAAACCCTTGCCAAATCATTTGAAGTATGCGTTTTTGGGAGAAGAAGAGACCCTTACGGTGATCATCTCCAATAAACTCAGTACTTTAGAAGAAGAGAAGTTTATTCGGGTTCTCAAATAGCATAAAAAAGCTATTGGATGGACTATAGCTAATATCAAGGGACTAAGCCCTTCCACATGCATGCATATGATATTGTTAGAGGAAGATTTTAAGCCTTCTAGAGATGCCCAACGTTGATTGAACCCGCTTATGATGGAAGTGGTAAAGAAGGAGATCTTGAAACTTCTCGATGTCGGTATGATCTATTCAATTTCAGATAGTAAATGGGTAAGCCCGGTTCAGGTTGTCCCAAAGAAAACAGGTATCACTGTTGTAGCACCCGTGCCTTTAGGTGTCGTCATTTTGACTCATAGTGTACCCATAGAGTACACGTATATGTATTCGTATACGTATGTGTATATGTACTTTGATGCTCGAAGCATGTAAGTTCGAGTGTCTTTGCATGATTTTAGGTCAAAAAGAATGTGCATGAAGTTTCAGAACCATCGGAGACCCGTTCGACGTCAAAACATGTCGAAAACGGTGTTTTGGATCCAGTGGAGCTCTCTCCATGGAGGAAGAGATTTCTATCACAAATTACATCAATGGTTTGATCTCATAGATCCGTGGTCCGATTGAGCTGCAATTTTGTCAGCTCATTCTTGTATGATAGATCTTCATTATGAGCGGTGAAGATCTTGATAGGAGTTACCTACTATGAGTGGGTATTTTGCAAGAAATGGACTATCTAAGTGCAAGTATTGCAACAGAAAACTATTTTTTTGATAGTTTTTGGGCAACTTTTAGTTGTGGGCCCAAGCTTATCTATTTAAGCAACCAAAACGTAATTTTAGGATCATTTGCTCATTTCTCAGCCAGAGAAGAGAGAAAGGAGCTGAAGAGGAGAAGAGGAGAAAAGGAGAGGAAACCTAGGGTTGGTGGATTTTGCTCAAAATCCCTAAGGTTTGCATGTTTTTCCTCATTGTTCTTCCTTCAATCTCTTTGGTTCATGCATGCTAGTGTTGTTTTGATGCATGCATTGTATGAAATCCAGATTTGAAGGGGTAGTGGAAATCAAATGTTGTTCAAATGCTTTGCATGTTTGATATGCGTGTTTAGAGTGTGTTGGGAACCCTCTAAAGGCAAAAACCCCAATTTCTAGCAAGAAATTGGTAGGGTTTAGTACAAATGACCTAGTCTTGGTTCATTGACCTAGACTTTGACTTAAGCTTTGCATGTCATCTATGATGGACTGATCAGTATTAGGGATTGATTCATGTATTTAGCTTAAGATTTTAATGGTGAAATCATATGGTTTAGTGTAAATGGTCATTGTTTGGTTCATGGCCTTAGGCTTTTCCAAAAGTCATGCATGTCAACTATGTTGTTCTAGGTGGTATTGTGGATGATTCCATGTTGCAAGATCAGTAAAATTCATGGCTGAACATGGTAGCCTAGTGTAAAATTGACAATATGGCCTATGTATGAAAATTTCCAGATTTGGGGCTTTTGATGCTCTTGATATAAAATCTGGAAAATTATGCAATGTAGGTATAATTGGACATGATTAGGGTTGTTTGATGATTGAATTCAGTGGGTTCTCATAATGGACATCCTAAGGTTGACTAATTTTGATCTAGGCTAAGTATTTGGTATTTTCATGTACTTTGGCAATTTTGCATGTAATTTGGGGATTTTGCCCAAATTGGAACTTTTCACCCAAAGCAAGTCAATTTATGAAATTGACTTGGAGATTGTTTAATTGGATCCAAATGGAGTAGAATCATGGGTTTAAAATGTTAGAACCTATGTTAAATTGATATGACTTAGTTCATTTTAATCTTATGTTTTATATTGGCCTAATTGGGGATTTTGACCAAGACTTGGTCAATTGATAAAATTGACTTGATGTATAGTCTAATTGACCCTAATTATAATTGAATGTCATGTATATTAGTGGTTGGATCATAGGATCACCCTATTACATTCAATTAAGGTCAATCTCAGTTTAATTGAGTCTAAATGATTGAGTTGGGCAATATGGAAATTGGCTCAAGGGGGTAATCAATTTAGAATCAAATTGACTTTAGATTGGGTTTGAACATGGGGTTTTGACACACTTTATGACTGATTTTCAGTTGTGTGAACCATGTTATTTCCAGGTCTTGTGATTGATCTTGAACCCGTTTAGTCAATTGGAGAGTTTTGGCGATTGGATTGGCTAGACTTAGCAAATCAAGTGTGAGTGTTCTTTTACTTTTGGATTATTTATATGTGGCATTGTAGTATAGAAATGTTTTAAATGCTTATGTATGATGGTATGCATATTTTAATATTCCATGAAATACATTTGAGCATAATTCATTGGGATGGCAATTTGGGTTGAGGCTTCTAGTTGAAATTTCCTCTTTTTGGAAATTTTCGTAAGTCTAGCTGTCACACCCTGGGTTGCACAGCGTGCCCCCTACCCAGGTGCGGGCGCACCCCCTCGGGGCGAACGCCTAGCCATTATGGATCCATAATATTGTCCCATCTCGGCCAGCCACGCCACACAAGGACGCCGGACACCGAGATCATTTATCCATATTATTCACACTCCCATGAATAATATAGGGCCTCCCCCAAGTTCAAACTCGCAACCTCTTCCTCATAATGTTAGATTTCGCAACTTGAACCATTGGTTCAATGGGTACTCAAGTTGCGAAATCTAACATTATGAGGAAGAGGTTGCGAGTTCGAACTTGGGGGAGGCCCTATATTATTCATGGGAGTGTGAATAATATGGATAAATGATCTCGGTGTCCGGCGTCCTTGTGTGGCGTCGCTGGCCGAGAAGGGACAATATTATGGATCCATAATGGCTAGGCGTTCGCCCCGAGGGGGTGCGCCCGCACCTGGGTAGGGGGCACGCTGTGCAACCCAGGGTGTGACACTAGCGGCAATCCCAGTTGTGTACCTGGCAGAGGGTTTTATGACTTGTGTATGGGTAGGTTAGTTTAGGCTAATTTTACGTGTTGCACAGCCCCAGAAATCCTATTAGGATACGAGTATTGAGTGTGTGTTCAGGTACTGTGTGTAGCGCACCAGCCTTGAACCCCCGTACTCAGGAGGTGTTAGGATTGCATGAGCATGACTTCAAATGTTATGCATTGTCTTATGTATGACTTGATCCATTATGTTAGCATGTATGTAATATATTTCGTCATCATGACATTTCAATGATTTATGATCTTACCATGTTTTATAAATGCACTTGTAAATAACATTCACTGAGCTAGTTGTAGCTCACACCTCACCATCTTCTTTTAGGATCTGATAGAAAAGAAAAAGGGAAGGCTTGACTGCGGAACGTCCCTTGTTTTGTTTCATGTAGGTGTTGTACATTTAGTTTTGGATTTTGATAACTATGTACATGATAACACCTAGTAATTGTATATTTAACACATAGATGGGATGTGTTGGATTTTGTGTCATTTTGAAGACTTTGGAATTTTATATTTGGTAATTTGGAGAAGTAATATTTTATTTCATTATGATCATGTTAGTTGGTTGTTAAGGATGTACTTTTATTTCTTTTTGGGGATTCGTATATGTATTTTAGGCTGACGGGACGTCGGGTGTACCGACGGAGGGTATACTCGGAGGTTCCCGTACCGGTCATGACGTCACGTATAGTGGGTCGTGACAACTGTAATTGAAAATCTTGATGGTGAGTTGGTGCCCACCCGTGTTCAAAATGGGTGGCGGGTTTGTATAAATTATAGAAAGTTCAATGCATCAACTCGGAAAGATCACTTTCCTCTCCCATTTATTGATCAAATGCTTGAACGTTGAGCGGGTCGTACTCATTATTGTTGTCTTGATGGTTATTCAGGTTTTCATCAGATTCCAGTTGCACCTGATGACCAAGAAAAAATTACCTTCACATGCCCGTTTGGTACTTTCGCATATCGACGGATGCCATTCGGACTTTGCAATGCCCCAACCATGTTCAAAAGGTGTATGCTCTCAAGTACTTGCTCTCAAAGGAAGCGAAACCTAGACTCATTCAGTGGATACTCTTGTTACAAGAGTTTGACTTGGAGATACGTGACAAGAAAGTTAAGATACAAAGTCTGGACACTAGTAAAATTTTTAAGGTCACCATCGCTTAAAACCTTTTTATGAAGGCTTTCAGGTGTGTAATGTTGAAGAGATTGATTTGGAATGCCCGGTTTATGGATAATAAGGCGTGACCACGTTTAGCCAAAGACATTAAAGAAAGGCGCTTCTTGGGAGGCAACCCAATTTTTTTTTTTTTTAGTTATCTTTTCTTTTCTTTTAGTATTAAAAATTATTTTTATGCTTTTTATGATTTTTGTTAAATTTTTCAGAGTGCAATTAGTTTTGCTTCATTTTTGGGACAGAAGATGATTTTATTTAGTTCGTGGGCGTGCTTTATGGAGCAAGAGTAACCCAACATTGACCAAAAATCTAGAAGAAAACTTTGTATAAGACGTGCCCATGTCTTATTTTGGGTTTCCCTTTACCATTTTTACTGCACCTAACTTATTTTTAAGCATGCCCATGTTTAATTCAAATAGTTCTTCTGCTGCTTCTGAGAGACAAATTTGCACTATTTCATTTTCCTTATATATATAATAATAAAAAAAAAATTAGTATTATTTCTCCTTCTCTTTCTTTTTCTTTCTTTCATTTTCTTTTAACCTAGTTTTCTATTCTCTTCTTATTTTCAGTGCCGCCATCTTCTTCTTCCAGTCATGCCCTCACTTCAACCATAGTTTTAGCATACTCAACTCCGACCACCACTCCACGCGCGCTGCCCCCACCGTCAGCCTTCTTCTCGACTCTAGCTCGCGATCTGGCAGTCGTTTCATCAATTCTCAGCCGCGCAGGAACCTTCTTCTTCATTCATGATTGCCAGATTACAAAGTTAATCGCAATTCCGTCCTCTCAAAGCTCGTCAGACTGACGCTGCTTTTCAAATCACCAACAACATCAACGTGAGACCAGATTCCAGTAATTTTAATTCCTTTTCTCACACTATGGTGCGGGTAGTGCATACTTCAATCAGGAATAGGCATGACCGCCCCTCACATTTTGACCGCATATTGAAAATTCGGCAACAAGATGCCACCCGCATGCCAGCCACCGCCCCACCACCACCTTTACCGCCTCCACTACCTTCAGACCCACCAATAGAGCCTACAAGACCTGAGAAATCCAAGAAGCAAACAATGCTTCTCAAGATTCAAAGAAGCGAAAAGCTGTAAGGAACCCACCCGCCCAGTCGCCACCTAGAGAGGCAGACGAAGCCGATTCAGACACTTCGCCACAACCTGAAAAGATATCAGAGGCCCCTATTGTTCGTAAGAGAGCCAAAATTGGGAAGGGGAAGCACATTCTACCATCTTCAGAATCAGACTTGAAAGGGCATTTGAAATTCACCAAGAAGAACGATAGGGACAGGTATCAAAATATCTCTAGGCAGTCTATAGTTCCTTGTAAGTATATTCATCATCCTACCATGAAAGCTTTGAATATCAAAGATGTTGTGCTTGAGTTGATAGCAAATATAGGGTGGCAGACTTATTTTCCATCACATGCCCTGCCTATATTGAGCTTGGTAGAGAGTTTTATACTACTTATGAGTTTAACCCACCTGTTGATTTTGCACTGAATAGCCCAGAGGTAGTCAAGTTTAGATTGATGGGGAACAACTTTATGCTTTCAATTACTGAGTTCAATATTGCCTTTGGTTTTATTACTGATGAGTATACCAAGTTTGATGAGTATTTGTACAGTTCTTGTGATTTCAATGCGGTTTTAGACCCGGTCGCCTATATAGAACTTTCTCCATCACGGACCATTATGACCCGAGTAAGTCCAAGGACTCCTACCTTCGTGATCCTGTTTTGAAATATATTCATAGGTTCCTTGCCTTTACTTTTTCGAGTAGGAAAGATGGTGTTGGGGTATTGTCTAAGGCTGAGTTTTACTTTTTGTGGTGTATGCAAAATAAAATTAAAGTAAATCTTGGTTATTGGTTAGCTTCCCATTTTGCTAGTGTTTTGACAAACAAGCGTCCGTTGATTTTGGGATCTTTGATTACTCAGTTGGCTATTCATGAGAATCTGATTGTTCTTGAAGGTAATAATCTACATGTTGCTTGTGAGATGCTACCATTGGATATGAATTGTTTGGAAGGGATGGGTTTGATTGGGAAGAAGAAGGGTGTTTTCTATGTTTATCATCCTGGATCTATTATGACTCCTTAACAAAGGAAAGCCATTGATGTTGAATATGCAGAGGATGATGTGGGTCCACATTCTAAACATATACCCTCAACATCTGCTACACCTTCCCAGGGCCTATTTGATGACCAGTTTCAAAGACTCAAGCTTCGGATTGCGAGGATAGAGGAAAACATGGCCGCTTTCTTTGCTTATGTGGATTCACTCCACCTCACCCACCTAGCATGTAGATGATGTTTTGATGATGCTCAACATTTTTAGGGAAGTCTTTTGCTTCCTTTAGCTCCCTGTCCTTTTGTTCTTTTTGTCATTTTTAAGCATCTGTTTTTTATCCATTGAGGACAATGTATGGATTAGGTGTGGGGGAGGGAACTTGACATCTAAATTCTGATTTTTCTTCGCACATGATGAATAGTTTAGTTTCATATTTAATTGTTGCTAGAAGATTTTGCAAAATCTAAGTATGCTTTAATTCTTGTTTGTTGATTTTTCTTTTCAGAATTCTAGATTCTTTCGAGGCTTATCCTTAAATGAGTTGAATTGAATTGAATTAGGGGATTAGCATGAATAGTTGAGTTCTTATTTGCTACACAGTGACTGATTGTCTTGAATGAAAAATGTGCAGGATTTGATACACATTCAACTTTTTGTGAGCTTTTGAGCCAATGAGCACTTATTACATTATGCTCCATTTTCTTATTGAGTGATTGTCATACATAGTTTGATTATTCTAGAACTTGCTTTGTTAATGCATGTTGAGACTACATTGTTGAGTTGGATACATTAAAATGACAAGGGCAAATAGGTTTAGCCATTTTAACTTTCTTAAAAGCCTACCCTGATTTTACCCTTAGACAGCCAATTTTGAGCCTTACCCTTTTCTTTGTTGAACTAACCATGGTATAAGCAATATTAAACCCTTCTTGTTGATCCCTCTTTTGAACCTTGAATTGAAGGATTGTATGAGCTTATTTACATGAAAATTCAATTATCTTTGAGAAGTTTGAAAGATGTTGGAAATAAAGTGATTCAAATTGCAATTTTCTTGAATTTCATGTGAAGGATTTGTACAATTCCTTTGATTGATTTGCCCAAAGATTCCTTCTTATCAAACCTTACCTAAGCCCCATTACACCCTATTTTAAAAACCCTTAGATTTTTGCATTTGACTCATATTTAGTGGTGGAGATGTGATATATTAGCAAGCTTATGGTAATATCCTTCTATGTTTTGACTTGAGAGTTTATTGATACCTTGAAATCTTTGAGTGTATAGAGTGAATCCAATGAGAGGGTATTAAATCCTGTTGCATTTTGATTTTGAAATGACTGTTAAAATGATTATTCACTTTTGTTGGTTTATAAGAGTTTATTCTATGAATTGCTTGTTTCTTATATTTCGATTTGAGTCTTTTGAGTTGAGATAGAAGAAAGAATG
This sequence comes from Paratinospora sagittata, assembly GCA_035771175.1. NCBI lineage: Eukaryota > Viridiplantae > Streptophyta > Magnoliopsida > Ranunculales > Menispermaceae > Paratinospora > Paratinospora sagittata. The sequence continues at coordinate 40,623,512 of CM069590.1, read as the reverse complement.
ATGATGAGAAGAGTTAATGAATTTGAGCTATTGTATGCTTGAGGACAAGCATTACTTTAGTGTGGGGGAATTTGATAGAGTGCATAATAGCTATATAGCTTGTGACTTCCCCTTGTGCTTTAATGTTTAAAAATGCTTAAATCTTGGATTTTGATTATGTTTTGTATTTTGTGAAGTAGATTGAAGAATTGCATCAAAATGAGGTTGGAATCGAATACTTAACATGATTTGAGCGAAGTCATAAATTTTGAGGAAAATTTGGAGCTCAAGACTGTGAACGATCCAAAAGAGGTTTTTGCTTAAGGAGCAGACATGTTCTATTTACCCAGTGTGTGCAGAGTTGAGTTCGTTCGATAGAGCGTGGGCATGCCTTACCATTCCATACAGTTCTTTTTGGCCGTGATTTCTTGAGGAAAAGATGTGGCTGACAACTGGAAGAGTTTTTAATTAAGGTTATCTTTATTTTAAATCTTTTTGGAAAGTCTTTGTTGATTCCCTTTAGGATTTTTATCTTTATTAAGGAAATGATCAATGTTAATAAGATTTCCTTATTAAAGTTAGATACTTACTTTTAGTAGAATTCATTTTTTTTAGGATTGGAAAGCTAGATTCTCTCACGGAGGGATTTATTTTTAGATAGCTAGATATATATATAGGGGGCTCTTAATCAAGACCTCTCTGAATTCTCTTTTCTTTTTGGGCATTCTTCCCTCTTTCATGTGTAACTAAATATTTTCTTCTTGCCAAAGGATAGTTGAAGTTTTGGATTCTTCAAGAATTGTGAGATCTAATTAATTTTCATTGTTCTTTAATTCTTGAGTATTTATATATCTTCAGTAATTCTAGAGAATATTGTTTTAGTTGATTAAGCAAAGGGCCCGTTGTTTGATTGTCAAAATAATATATCGCCATTTAGAATTTCAAATTCGTAATTGTTTGAATATTCTAATACTTGTGGTAAAATAACATAATTGATTATAAGAGAGATTTTCAATTTATGTTATGAAGGTATGTAATCTAATCTAAATGAACCGAGCGTGTGTGTTTGTTGGCTAGAATTGGTTGTCTCTCTAGTTTTTAATGCTATTGATAAATTAAATCCTAAGAGCTTGTTTCGGGTTGTTTATTGCTAAGAGAAATAATCGAAGAGCTTGTTTTGGTTATTGAGAAGGTAAAGAGAAATAGGTTATTAGAGCTTGTTAATAACCATAACCACTTTATTCAATATTAAAAGAATCTATCTCTGCATCAATGATCAATTCTATGAATTAAAACTGAAATTATACCTTCGGCTGGATACTTGTTTTATTTTCTTTAAATTGTTTTTAATTTTAATAAATTTCAAAACCCCCCTTCTTTTATTTTTATTTTTATTGATTTTTGAAGAAATAAATCTAACCAATCTCTGTGGACACGACCCTGCTTATCACTGCATACAATTTATACTTTTAAGAGCAGGAATTTATTTTTGTTGGATTCGACACCCATCAGTGCTCATCAGCTTTAATGTACTTCTGAGCTCGGTCTAGGACTTCCTTGTATGTTTGAGCTTTCTTCTTTCCAAAGTAGTAGTGAATCATATGAGCCTCAGCCCGGCCATGAAGGTTGTGATAGTTGTTTAGTTATCACAGTCGTCGACCTCAACTCGATCGTCATCAAATCGCTCGAGGTAATCCTTGAGATTTTTCCCTTACTTTTGTCAAATGGTCAGCAAGTTGTTCACCGATTTTTTCCTTTCTTTCTTATCGGCGAAGTGTTCGATAGACTTGTGAGCAAGATGACCAAACGAGCAGATCGACCCCGGTTCTAGCTTCCAGTACCACTTCCGAGCTGGTCCTCTGAGTGTGATTTGGAAGCCTTTGCACATTGTTTCGTCGTTATATCTTTTGAATTCCATCCAGGATTTGTAGTTTTCAACGTGCTCTTTTGGCACAATCTTTCTCTTGTACGTTTTGACCTTTGTCGTTTTGACATTCTTTGGGAGTGGGGCCTGAAGCACTTCTTGGGTGAAAGGAGGGAAAATCTTCATACTCTGTATGAGATTGGGTCTGGACACTACTAGAAGGCCAGGTTAGCCTGGACCATACGGACAGAGGCCGACCACGTTGAGTCTGACCTGGCTGGGACCGATCTTGGTGGAGGACGACGTGACCTCTTTCGTGCTTATTGGATTTGGAAAGAGCTTGACTCGTACTACTTCTTTTTCGCCTCCAGAGAGTGGCGAAGATCTCCTATGAAAATAGATCTTTGTTTTGAGTTGTCCAGACGCTTGCTGCTATTTTTTGCAGATTTCAGTTGAGAGTTGATACTCCGGCAGCGGCTTTCCTCAGCTTTTCGAACCTTTGAGAGTTGTGGCGGTGACGAAGGAAGAGCTGCTCGTAATACCTCGTTCTACTCCAGCACTACTTGAGAGATCTTTTCTACCTTCTTATCAATGTTGCTGATTCGTGCAGACTTCTAAGTAGAGCTCTTCTTCTTTTTGGGAGGTCTTCCTTGTTGGGCCTTAGGGGGCTCCGGTGAAGCTGGTAGCTCTTTTAAATACAGGGGATCTGCCTCTTGACTCATTGTTGGAAAGCAGTAATTGGCTTGATAAGTCGATCCCCACAGACAACACCAAATGTTGATGCAAAATCTGACCAACACCAAGTAGGTGAGCACGTGGAGGAGATGATTTGATTTAGAGGTATGAACTCTCCGACTCCGGTGAGGGTTGATCAGCTAGATCTGAAAAGAAGAGATAAAAGAGTAGGGCTATCGTAAGGAACATCAATGTGGTACCGGCCAAAGATCCTCCGATGCCTAAGTTAGAGCTTGTATAAGACTATAGTAATAACTCTTGTAGAAAGTTGTCTGTACCTTATGAGGAGAGTTGTAGGTCTTATTTATAAAGGAGGTCCTCTGGCCGGAATGGCTAGCTGCCCAGTAGGCATGGTGCCACGTGTCGTCTCGTCGTTGGTCGAGATGAGCTGGATGAGCTCATCTATTCCGAGTTGGTTTTGGAGAAGGAATCTCATCCAGTCCCGGATGATCCCTATCTTCCTGGTTCATCTCGGAGTATGAATCTTATCTCATCTTGGACGATCCCTATTTTCCTGATTTGTCTCTGAGGAGGAGTCTTATTCCGTTTCTATGTCGAAGTTCGTGTTTGAGAGTGCAGCTACCTCGGATTCCTCGGGATATGGCGTGCTAGGAAGGACTCCCTAATCTTCTCTATTTCGTCTGGAATGATCAGCTTGAATCGAGGTCGAGCTGTCAGCCTTGAACATAATAGCATTGAGCTCGGGTGGGCCAAGCTAGCCCTAAGATCATGTTTTCGGGTTTTTTGTAAGTATCATACCTCCAGGTCGGCTCGGACGGTTTTCCATGGCTGAATCAAATCTTGTTCGGCTGAGCTGATCTAGCGGTAGTATCATCCCGCGTGACTTTTACCTCGCCACCTCAACTCGTCTGCCTCTTCACGTGGCTCATGCTTTATATACCACCATCTTAGTTCTACTGATGCCCAGGTCAGCTCTTATCTGAGCCGACCATCCAACAGATATCACTTGAAAAAGCATATATATACGGAACCCCAGTTTTTTTTTATTTGTCAGCAATCTTTTATAAATTTATATTATTGATAATTTTAATTTTTTAATTGATTAGATTTTTAAAAATTTTGTAAGTTTTAATTGTACAAAAATTAATCTAGTCACAAAAATATAAAAAGAAAAAAAGAAAAAAGAAAAAGTTAAAATAAGAAAAATATAAAATAAAAATTAGAAAAAAGTAAAAAACTAAATCAATAAAATAAAAACTAAAGTGGTTCTAATTTTTTTTACCGTTTTGTAAAAAAAGAGAAAATAAAAAAGAATTATAAAATGGCACAAAGAAGAAAAACGAAAAACAAAAAAAAATAGAGCCCTGCGCCACAAGTCGCGCGGCCCAAGGTATGCACGTTGCTGGGTCTGCAAAAACGCGCTCGTTTGATGGGAATGGGATCAACAGTCCTGCTTCATTGCTCGTGGATTAAGCGAGAATATTGCAGTTACTAATGTGGATAAATGAAAATATATTTTTTAATAACACAAAATTGAAAATATATTTTTTAATTTATTAAATACCATATAATTTTAAAGTCTCGTGCTATATAACCTCATGTGGTAGAGCTTTTTGCAGGTGCTTTTAGATCAAAAGCACATTTGAAGACATTTGTTACAACATGTTTAGTTTCTTTTCGACCTGAGCAATATAATTAACTTATAAGAAAAAATTAATCTTAACTCCAAAAAATTGTAACTATAAATTCATATACATTGAATATGTATGTTTTATAGATCTTAATGTGTATAATAAACGATTCAATGAATATAAATATGTAGTTACTGTTGGAAAATTTATTAAATGAAAATTAGATTTGTAAAGTTTTAAATTTAATTGAGTTTTAAATTAAATTAGAAAAATCATTATATGTTTTAAATTGAATTAAAGTTAGTAACGGTTAAATAATTTAATTGAGTTTTAAATTTAAATTAAATTAGAAAAACCGTTATATGGTTTTAAATTCAATTTAATTCGTAACGTTTGAGGTTATTCAGTGATCTTAACGAGGACGTTAAGAGCACCACCCCCTTCTACTAATATAAAAGGGGGTGCCTTCTCTCATTTTTAACACCAATTCTCAGAGTTTTCTATTACTTCTGAAATTCTATGATTCCTTCCTAGTTCTTTTTTTTTGGTTATGAGGTGTGTTGGTCTGTGGTGATAATTTTCTGCAAAGCTCAGTTCGCCTAAATAGTGACGAGATGCTAGTTAGTTGCTTATCAACCGTTGTATCCTGGGAGACATACGCCAATTTACCTCTTGCACCAACGTGAGGGGCGAATCTGTTTTAAGGACACTGTGTGTTACACGGGTCTCGGTTCTGTAACGCCCGTACCTTAGGATGATGTCATTTTGACCCGTAGAGTACCCATATACGTGTATGTATACGTATATGATGCTCGACGCACGTTGGTTCGAGTGCCTGTCCATGAAGTTTCAAAATGATCAGAGACCCGTTCGATGTCGAAACGTGCCGAAAACAGTATTTTGGATCAGTGGAGCTCTCTTTATGGAGGAAGAAATTTTTATCACCGAGTACATTCATAGCGTGATCTCCTAGATCTGTGGTCCGATTGAGCTGAAATTTTTTCAACTTGTTATTCTCTAATAGGTCTTCATTATGTACGGTGAAGATCTTGATCAGAGTTTTCTACTTTGAGTTATAAAGCTCCAAACACTATTTTTCGGATTTGCGGATTTTCTTTTGCAGTTTTGATCAAATAATTGAATCTCATAATATCACCGTTGGATTGAGCTGAAAGTTTACCAGAATGTTGGTAACTGACTCATAAAACTTTTGAATGGTTAAGATGTTACATTAGTTAGTCGTTTGCAAGAAATTAATTATCTAAGCGAAAGTAATTGCAGCAGGAAACTGTTCCTTCTATTTATTAAGTGTATTTTTAAGTTGTGGGCCCAAAATATTTCTATAAATACAACCAAAACGAGATTTTTGGTCATTTTCTTGTTTTTGGACTTAGAGAAAAGGGGAGAAGGGTGAAGAGTAGGAAAAGAGGAGAAAAACCTAGGGTTTTTGGTGTTCTTTGTGATTTCTACTCAAATCTCACCTAAGGTAATGAAATTTCTCATTTTTCTTCCTTGAATCTCTTTGTGGATGTATGAACAAGCTTGGTTTTGACATAGGAAAGGGTATGAAACCCGGATTTGGAGTGACCTTAGCCTAGAATGGACTGATTTTCATCTCTTTTAGCTTGTTCTTCGTGAAATCAACCCTCTAAGACTTAGATATACCCTTGAGAAGCATTTCCCAACAATTCCAACTCATTTTTGAAGGGATTTGGAGTTAGGGTTTTGTGTGAAACTCATAGGGGAGACTAGTAGGCCACTGATTTGGGTTCCTTGAGTGATTTGGAACCCAATGGCATCATTTTCCCCAATTTCTAACAAGAAATTGGAAGATCTAGAGATTTTGATTATTGCTCGATTCATCGACTTAGAGTTAGAATCGAGTCTTTCCCTTCAACTATGTTGACCTAGGGACCATATTGCAAGATCAGTGTTTGGCTTTGCCGAGCATGGTGGTGTAGTATAAAATTGGCCTAGGGTTCAATTTCGGGATTTTTGCCCAAATTAGGGCTTTTGCCCCAAATCAAGTCAAATGATAAAATTGACTTGGGGATTGTTTAATTGGACCTAAATGGAGTAGAACCATTGGTTTAGAATGTTTGAACCTATGATAATTTAGCATGTCTTAGCTCAATTCGGCCTTATGTCATGTATTGCCAAATTGAGGATTTTGACCAAGATATAATCAATTGATGAAATTGACTTGATAAATAGTCAACTTAACCCTTAATATGATTGAATGTTTTGCATTATAGTTGTTGTGATCAAGGGGATCCACGTATGGCATTCAGTTTGGGTTCTGTGTAGTTTGATTTGATGTTAATTGGTCAAATTGAACAATGGGGATTAGGCTCATGGGTTAGCCATTCTAAAATCATTAGTTAACTTTGAAATTGGGATTTAACATGGTTATTAGCATACTTTGGCTGATTTTAATATTATATGAACCATGTATATATTGTAGGGATTCTAATTGATTCAAGTAACCCACGTGGGCTAATTGGAAGTCTTTGTACGTGAGGTGATTGGTGATCGTACTAGTACTTGATTTTGGATTGGAAATTGGATTGGCTAGACTTAGCCAATCGAGAGTGAGTGTTCTTTTATTTGTTGGTTTTCATATATGTGGCATCGTATTATATAACTTGTTTCAAATTGATATATATATATATAGATATGGCATATGCATGTTTTAATTTATTCATGAAATGAAATTTAAGCATATTTCATTAGGTTACATTTGGGTAGAGTCTCCTAGCTTGATTTTCTTTTGGAAGTCTTGTTTGTCTAGAGAGATCCACAGTGTGAACCTGGCAGACGGTTTCAAGGGTAGGCGCAACCATTTTTCTATTAGGCCTGGTATAGGGTTTCGAAAGAATTGTAAATCGGTGACGTGCTCTTAGAATTCTTATTAGAATACGGGTAAGAGGTTGTTCGGGCACAGGTTTCAGGCACTCGTGTTCTCGAATTTAATTCTTACCTAGGAGGTGTTAGGATTTGCATTGCATGTTGTTTAAATGGTTTGCATTGTCTTAATTATAACATGATGCATTATATTAGCATGTATGTAATCTTGTTTTCATTTCCATGTTATCTCATGTTATTTCAAATGTTTTAATGATCTTGACATGTTTTACATAAATGCATGTATATTGCCACTTGTAGAAGACATTCACTGAGTTTGTTGTAGCTCACACCTCATCCTTATCCTTTCAGGTTCTGATAGGAAGGGAAAAGGGAAGGCTTGACTGCGGAGCATTCCTTCCAGTATTTTGTTGATGTAGGTGTTGTACAGTTTAGTATTTTGATATTATGTACATAATAACACCTAGTATTTGTATTAATAACACATAGATGGCTTGTGTATGTTTTATATTATTTGAATTTTTGAAATTTTATACTTGGTATTTTTGGAGATGTAATCTTTAATTGTTGTTGATCATAATTAGATGATGTTATAGGATTAATTGTATTTGGGATTTGTGTTTATATTAGGCTGACGGGACGCCGGGTGTATCGCCAGAGGGTATACCCGAGGGTTCCGTGCCGGTCATGACATCATGTATAGTGGATCGTGATAGGTTCCATCTTGCTCAACCTATGCTCTGCTGAATTTGGTTTATTTTTAAACTTATTCTGTTATTGATTATAAGCATATTGTTGTTTGAGTTTTATTGTTTATGTTAATATTATTTTAGTTATTTATTTTTTTGTCCTTACATTATTACTAACAACTTAAAACAGATTTTTCAAAGGACAAACAAGTTACTAAATTGATATTGATTATTTTTTCCCACAAATAATACTCTGCATTTATATTATTTTTTGTAGAAATAATATATACTTGTTCTACGCATATAATACTTTTGAGAAAAATAATATTATGCACATTATTGTTTTTGAAAAAAAATATCGCGAATACTTTTTTTTTGGAAATAATGTTTTGATTAGATCTATTATTTCAAAAAAAAAATTTGAATAGTTGTATAGGAAAATATTATTTTGGTAGAAAAATAATATTTTGCCCGATTCACATTATTTTTAAAAAAATATATATTATTATTTTGAAAAGAAAATAATATTTTAATCACGAATTGGATTGACCTGGTCAATACTAGATGAGTCTTGTCCAGAGTAATGCTAAACAGTGAACAGGAGACAACTTAGTTGCTCTAAAAGACATGATTTTTAAAAGAGACCTTGCCTAGTGCATGCGACTCCACCACTCAGCCTGGAGACTCACTAGTTGATTAGATCAAGAATTCAAATTGAAGGTCATTGGAAGCAATCTTCAAAGAGCTGTCTAAGTTATCAAGTTTTTTACTTTCAATATTTAATTTTGTGTTTCCAGAAATGGCAAGTGACTCTGTCGTGAACAAAATAAATATTGTTGTGGCCCAAGTGTCAAACCCTTCCGTGGTTCAAGTGCCAACTCCTTCGATTGTACCGACAACGCATATTATTAATCATAGCAAAAAGCCGAAGAAATTCAGTGGACTGAATTTCAAGAGGTGGTAGCAAAAGATGTTATTTTATCTGACCACCTTGAATCTTGTGAGATTTTTGACTGAAGATGCACCAAAACACAAAGAAGATTATGAGCATGATATCCAAGTCATCAGTGCTATTGATGCTTGGAAGCATTCTAATTTTTTGTGTCAAAATTATGTGATGAAAGGTCTAATTGATTCCCTATACAACGTGTATAGTGAAAAGAAGACGAGAAAGGAACTGTGGGAGTCTCTAGACAGAAAATATAAAACTGAGGATGTTGGGTCCAAGAAATTTGTGGTGGGTTGTTTCCTAGATTATAAAATGGCCGACTCCAAAACTGTGATCAGTCAAGTCCAAGAGATCCAAGTGATCCTACACGAGATTCATGCTGAGGGGATGATATTGAGTGAAACCTTCCAAGTAGCTGCTATTATTTAGAAGCTACCACCTGCATGGAAAGATTTCAAAAACTACCTTAAGCATAAGCGAAAAAAGATGAGCATTGAAGATCTAATTGTTAGACTTCGTATTGAAGAAGACAATAGAGGATCTGAGAAAAAGGGGGCTACTGTTGTAGCCAAGGAAAATATTGTGGAACATGCTAAGAGTTCCAAAGCCAAGAAAAACAAGTCTTGTAATACCCTTAGTTTAGACGAAAAATAAATAAATAAATACACTTCGGGCACCCTTTTGGCTATAGAAAGCCCCCCTCCCCCTCTCCCCTTTGTTATTTTCACACCAAATCCAACTCTTTCCTCTCTCTCTCTATCTCCTTGAGTTTTTCTCTTCTCTTTTTGAGACTCTCTCTTCGAGACTCTCTTTGTGGTGCAACGCAGTTCTGCTCGGGAGAAGTCGTCAGTTCCAGAAGGAGATTTTATCTAAAGGTGGGGAACGAAACATAGGTTTGCGTGTCTTATGACTTTTATTAAAGTTTACATTCATTTATCATTATGTCTACTATTTATTTACATTGCATTATTGCATATAATGTTCATACATGTCATACTTATGCCCGTATATTTTGAGTTCATGTATTACACCGTTACTATATCGGATTAGTGGTCAATCTGACTCAACCAAACTTAGTCTTGTCCTCAGTAACTTTAAATAGTGAACGGGACGCAGCGTGCTGCTTTAGACGATGATACTTAAGTGGACCTCGTGTCCCACTTCTCAACTGGAGACTGATCTGGTTGGTCTTATTTGAAAGTTATCAGCTTGTACAAGTGATACTGAACATCCTAACTTTACACGTGGTGATACTGACCTGATAAGAATCACACGATGCTGTCAAATCCTGTCTAATGCTAGTAATGACCGAACCTGCTCATGCATTGACATCATACATAAACACCACCTAGGGACGTAAGTGGTTCATGATCCACAAAATAGTTAGAAGCAATGCTCACTATTCTTGATATTTTCCTAGAGAGGGACGTACAATGAGAAACCGAGTTTACCTGGGGATGGACATATGTACATGAACTCAAGACGCCGTACAATCATAAAACCATTACGAGACGGTGTCATGCATACATACATGTTGTACTGTTTATGATGCTTGTTGTGTATATATGATATTTGATTATGAAGTTTCCTTTATTAATTGTCATATTCACGAACTATTTTACCCACTGGGCAATAGCTCAACCCGTTGTTATCCAATTTTTCACAGGAGTTTAGGGTAGACTGGGTGGAGATTTTTGGCCCCACATTTTGTGACCTTTGTTAATTATGGGAAGATTTTGGGAGGATGTTCCCTCAATCATATTTTGTACAAAAATACATTCTAAAATTAATGAAATCAGGTTTTTACTCAATTGTGTACATGTGCACTCGGTTATTGTTATAATGCATTCGCGCCCTGCCTGTGAGTGTTCCACCGGTTTAGGCACGTCCGGGTGGGGTGTGACAAGTCTAGCCAAGGGTCCAAACTAGGACCTAAATGAGGTAGTTCCAAGAAACCAAAATTTCAAGGAAAATGCTTCAATTGTGACAAAATGGGTCACAAAACTACTGAATGTAGGTTGCCAAAGAAGAATAAAAACAAAGAAGTTAATGTGGTGGGCAACATCATTCACGATGTTTCTGAGATAAGCCTATCTGTTGTCGTTTCTGAAGTGAACCTAGTTGGGTCGAACCCAAACGAATGGTGGATTGACACCGGTGCAACTCGACATGTGTGCTCTGACAAAGGAATGTTCACTTCCTTCGACCCAAGTGAATATGGGGAGATGTTTTTCATGGGAAACTCTGCTACGTTTGAGATCAAGGGCCAAGGAAAAGTTATCTTGAAGATGACTTCTGGAAAAGAGCTTATTCTAAACAACATGTTGTATGTGCCGAAAATCATAAAAAACTTAGTGTCTGGTTCACTGCTGAATAAGCATGGATTCCGTCTGGTTTTTTAGTCACATAAAGTTGTACTATCCAAAAGTGGAATCTTTGTAGGAAAGGGATATGTGAGTAATAGGCTTTTTAAGCTCAATGTAATGACTACTAAGCCAAAATGAATAAAGCTAGCGCTAGCTCTTCTGCTTATTTGCTTGAGTCTTCCAATTTGTGGCATGGTAGACTAGGACACGTTAATGATGATACTTTGCATAGATTAATTAACTTAACTTACATATCCGCTTGCCAAATTGATTCAAAACATAAGTGTGAAACTTGTGTTGAAGCAAAATTGACAAGGTCATCATTTAAAAGTGTTGAAAGAAACACTAAACCCCTTGATTTAATTCACAATTATATAAGTGATTTAAAATTTGTACAAACAAGGGGAAGCAATAAGTATTTTATTACATTTGTCGATGATAGCACCAAATATTGTTATGTGTATCTCCTAAAAAGCATGGACGAAGCTATAGAGAAATTCATTCTCTATAAAAATGAAGTTGAGAATCAACTCAATAGCAAAACTAAGGTGCTGAGAAGTGATCGAGGTGGTGAGTATGACTCACCTTTTGGTGAAATCTGTGCACAACACGAAATCATACATGAAACTGCAACACCTTATTCGCCTCAGTCAAATGGTGTTGCTGAACGAAAAAATCGTAACTTGAAGGAAATGATGAATGCAATGTTGATAAGTTCTGGTTGCCTCAGAACATGTAGGGAGAAGCCATTTTTTCGGCTAATTACCTTTTAAATAAGGTACCTTGAAAAAAAGAAGAAGATAAGACCGCATATGTGTAACATCCCGTAGTTTTAATCAAATACCTACGTTGACTTATACGTATACTGAGATATATAATATGCGTATAATATGTAGGGCTACGAGTATGCACGTGTATGTGTTTGTGTGTTCATAAAGTACAATTAAATTATTAAAATCCAAATAATAAGTGTTAAGTTGGCTATGTATATGTATAAATATATTTAAATTAAGCATGGGGAGTTGTTTTACTAAGTTGCAAGGGGAGTATGGGATCATCATTTTAACATTTATCTCACTTTTAATCTTTCCCTTTTTATCTCTCTCCCACTCTCCAACTCTCCAACGTTGCAAAAAAAAAGAGAAGAAGAAAGAATTAGAGAAACAAGAACGAAGAAGAAAAGAGGGGAAAAAAGGGACAACGTCGAATTTACGCAAAATCGAGACCTCTAGTAAGTAATTTTCACTTTATTTCTTCGTGAAATCAATATTTAAGTTAGATGTAACGTTTCTTTCGGAGAAATTTTTACTATAGGAGTCGTTTTACAGTGTTTCTAAAAATTGAGATTTCGACCCAACTTGATTGAAAATTAGCTAGGAAGGTTGAAAAACACTTCCTAGGCTGTAGAAACCTTAAAGATATGGTTAGACTTAATTTATTTGTTAGTTTGGAACTTTTATAGCTGTTAGAAATTGATTTAATACTTGAAACCCTTAGATTTGGTATTGGAGACCTTCAGAACCCTAGTAAAACCTGATGAAACTCTGATTTGAGACTGTAGAAAGATAGATTTACTGATTCCGGACATTTTTATGTGAAGATCATGATTTTTGGATATGATTTGATATTTTTAGTAACTAAATATAAGGTTTTAGTGAGTAAAATTAACTTTGGATGCCTCCGCAAACATGTAAAACCTCAATAAAATACCCGTTGAAGGTAGTAGAATGGTAGTATGATTGATTTTACACGTGTCGACATGGACAGAATAATTTTAGGAATGTTCTATATTTTTAATAAAATTGATATATGTTTCCAGTAGAAAACTTAAATTAAGAACTAATGGAAATATGATTTGAAAATCTATTTTCACTGTTCTTCTTATGAAAACATTTAGATTGATCGTAGAAATGGTGTTAAAGTGAGATTGAATGATGTCTAGTTGATTATAATGCTTAATCATGTTCATGTTTGCAATGCTTAAAATGTGATATAGTGTGTTGGTGATTGAACTTGAGAAACATTGATGTTAGACATTTTGGGTGTGTATTGAATTGGGTGATGATACAATTGTGCTGGACATCTTGGAATTGAGCAAAATACTAAATAGTATAGTGTGCATTTTCTTAGAAACATCGGTTAACCACTATGAGTAAATTTTCTTAATTTGGTTTTTGTATGGCATTATATATATATATATATGAAATGTTTGAATGTAAATATGTTATGTATACATTGTTGCATTGTGTTTAATTTGTATTCATAAATGAATTTTTTTGACATTGGAGCATGTGAGACTTGCGAAGGCAAGTTGGTGTCATTTCGTTAGGAATTAAACCTAGATGAGTGTCATGCGTAACCTCATTGTCCGTAACCCTGTCCTAACAAGGATTTGAGATCCTTAAAATGACTGTGAATTGGGTAATTGGAGGTTGTGGCTACCTTAATGGGAGGCTGTGGCTACCTTGAAGGAGGGAGATGGTGGTTTTTGATGAAAAACCTTGCATTGTTTATTTGAAATTCATGAAATGTATATTGTGACATGTATGAATTATTTATTGAATGATACATATGTATTTATAAATGTTTTAAATGATTTTGAATGTCATGTTTCCCTAAATGAATATAATTTCTATATCAAGAAATATATTCACTGAGTTGTTGTTTATTCACTCCATTTCCTCAAATATTTCAGGTACCGAGTCGAAGGGAAAAGGAAAAATCCGTGAGTGATAATCACATGATTGCATTCGTCTTGTATATGTATGTATGCATTGGAGGACATGAGTTACTTTTCTTTATTTTGATAAGTATAATTATCACATTATTATGTACATACTATCACATAATTTGGTTGAATGGGAATATGGGTTTTGGTATTTGGATTATGAAATGTTTAATGATAATATATTTAATCATATGATCATGGTGGATGAAATGGCTTGAGAAATGAATAGTATTTGAACATTTTGGGTTATGAAATGCTTGTGATATTCGGAGAATTATTTATTGTGGAATGAATGGCATGAATGAATAGATATTGTGGATAAGTATATATATAATTTGATTTGTGGTATATCAGGATGTAAGAAGTCTATTTTATGAGGAGATACTGTTAATTTTTTTTTAGATTTGTGTAAATTTGTTGAGGTTAACAGTGTATTATACACTATATACAGGGTATGTACAGTGTATAGTACATTGTGCCGGTCATGACGTCAACCTATATCAGGGGCGTCGTGACAATATGAATTATGGAAAGAAAGAAAACCTTCCTATAAATTCTTACAACGTGGGGATGTCTCGCCAAAGTGGTTGTACCTCCACCTAAAAACGTTAAAATAGGTCCAAAAACTGTTGATTGCATCTTCATTGGTTATGCACAAAATAGTAGTGCTTATCGATTTCTTGTGCATGACTTTAAAATGTCAGACATTCACAAAAATACGATAATGGAATCTAGAAGTGCACCGTTCTTTGAACATGTATTTCCATGTAAATCCAAGAGACAAGTTCGTCAAAACGAACGCTCGAGACTATTACTGAGAATAGTCAGAACCAAGAGCACGATAATGAAATAACTGACGAACCACCACGTAGCAAAAGAGCAAGAATAGAAAAATCATTTGGTCCAGATTTTCTGACTTACTTGCTTGAAAGTGAACCTCGAACATTTAACGAGGCTATAAGCTCTTCTGAAGGACCTTTGTGGAAAGAGGCCATTAAGAGCGAAACTGATTCTATCATGCAAAATCATACCTGGGAATTAGTGGATCTTCCTCCTAGATATAAAACCCTAGGTTCCAAATTGGTTTTCAAGAGGAAAATGAAAGCAGATGGATCAATTGATAAATACAAGGCAAGACTTGTATTAAAAGGTTATAGACAACGAGAAGGTCTAGACTATTTTGATACTTATTCTCCTGTGACAAGAATAAATTCCATTAGGATGGTACTTGAAGTGCATCAAATGGATGTGATAACAACCTTTTTAAATAGAGATTTAGAAGAAAATCTAGATGAATCAACCTAAGGGTTTTTTCTCGCCAGGACAAGAAAAGAAACTTTATAAATTGGTGAAGTCTTTATATGGCTTAAAACAAGCACCAAAACAATGGCATGAAAAAATTGATAGTACAATGATGGCTAACAGATTTAAAATCAATGAATGTGACAAATGTGTCTATGTCAAAGACACTGACAATGCGTACGTCATTTTGCGTCTTTGCGTGAATGGCATGCTCATTACTGGAAGTGATGATAAGATGATCAAATCTACCAAGAACATGTTGAATTCAAGATTTGACATGAAAGATGTGGGTTCAGTCGATGTTATTTTGGGAATAAAAATCTCAAGAACATCAAATGGACTTATTTTAAGCCTGACACATTATGTTAATATTCTTAGGAAATTTAGCCAAGATGACTATGGTGGCTAAAATACCCAGAGATACAAGTGTGCATCTTTCCAAGAATAAAGCTGAGAGTGTCTCCCAAGTAGAGTACTCAAGGGTGATAGGTAATCTAATGTACTTAATGAGTTGTACAAGACCTGACATAGCTTATGCAATGAACAAGCTAAGTAATCCTGGAGCTAACCATTGGCAAGCAATTGTTAGAGTATTGAGGTATTTGAGATTTACTCGTAACTATGGACTACATTATACGAGATATCTTGTTGTCCTTGAAGGATACAACGACGCAAACTGGATATCTGATATAAAAGACTCGAGGTCTACTAGTGGATATGTGTTCACACTAGGAGGCGCAGTGGTATCATGGAAATCCTGAAAATAGGCAATTATTGCTAGATCCACTAAGGAATCTGAAGTCATTGCATTAGACAAATTTAGGGAAGAAGCCGAATGGCTACACCAATTCTTAGAGGATATTCCAAGGTGGCCAAAGCCTGTGCCAGCAATATGCATACACTGCAATAGTCAATCTACTATTGGCAGGGCACAGAACAACATGTATAGTGGTAAATCAAGACATATTTGTTGAAGACATAATACCATTAGACAACTACTCTCAACTGGAGTTATCTCTATTGATTATGTGAAGTCAAAAGATAACATTGCATATCTACTAACCAAAGGGTTAAACAAAGAGTTAGATGAGAAATCATCGACGAGAATGAAACTAAAGCCCACGACAGAATAAGTCGATACAATGGAAACTCAACCTAGTTGACTGAAAATCCCAAGATCTAGGTTCAAAGGGACAACCTAATTGTAAAGATTGTGTTGGATCACTGTGGGGATTACCCTTGTCCATTCCTATAATGAAAACAGTGATAATCGTAAGGAAAAAGATAAGCTAGGCTTTTAATAATTCATAGGCGTCGAAAATCCAAGCGGAGTAATGCGGGTTACTCTTTATTAAGAAATCACCTATGTGAGAGAGAAGTGGGGCTGCTTCAAAGGGCAATTCTAAAGGGCTTGATTCCTTAAAAACTCTTGTAGAACCAGGGAGATGTTCATGGCCAAAACGAACATAACTATGAGAACGGAGTTGAGATTGGAACGATTCTTGTGCGGAGTACGCCATCGTTTACACAAATGGCAGAACAGTTCAAGGACATCGCGTCTATTGATAAGCTAGTAAAAAAAATATACTTTCATAAGGGAAGGTTTAAAGGGTAACACCTACCTATCCTATAAAGGTTTCGACCATGGAATTCTATCACCAGGTCTAGTGTCTATTGTTATATCAATTTTCATTCATGTGGGGAATTGTTGGAAATTTTATTAAATGAAAATTAAATTTGTAACGTTTTAAATTTAATTGAGTTTTAAATTCGAATTAAATTAAAAAAATCATTATATGTTTTAAATTGAATTAAAGTTAGTAACGGTTAAATAATTTAATTGAGTTTTAAATTCAAATTAAATTGGAAAATTCGTTATATGGTTTTAAATTCAATTTAATTCGTAACGTTTAAGGTTATTCAATGCTCTCAATGAGGACATTAAGAGCACCACCCCCTCCTACTAGTATAAAAAGGGGTGCCTTCTCTCATTTTGAACACACCAATTCTCAGAGTTTTCTATTACTTCTGGAAGTCTCTTGTTCCACCCTAGTTCTTCTTTTTGGTTATGAGGTGTGTTGGTCTGTGGTGATAATTTTTTGCAAAGCTCAGTTCGCCCGAATAGTGACGAGGTGTTAGTCACCTGCTTATCTACCGTTGTATCTTGGGAGACAAACGTCGATCTACCTCTTGCACCAACGTAAGGGGCGAATCTGTTTTAAAGACATTGTATGTTACATAGGCCTCTGTTCCATCTTGCTAAACCTATGCTCTACTGAATTTAATTTATTTCTAAACTTATTCTATTATTGGTTATAAGCATATTGTTGTTTGAGTTTTATTGTTTATGTTAATATTATTTTAGTTATTTATTTATTTGTCCTTACATTATTGCTAATAGTTACACGATACAATTGCATTTTTCTGTGATTATATTAACATGATCGATGGCTACCTAGCTATATTATTAGAAAATTATTTCCCAAAACATAAATATCATTGGCATGCACGAAATTAAGGATTTCCCTGCGGTGTGAAAAGTTACAATACTCTGAAATTACATTCGTTACGTTCTAAATTAATATAGGGCACCCTAACAAAGCATTTCTAGAAGCAGCTAACTTATTAACCTTGTATAAGAGGAATGAGAATATATATATATTTATTTATTTATTTAAATAACTAACTACTAAAAGATTCTCATTATTAAATTTTGAGGTGTGATCAGTTCGATTTGGGTCAGTTTAGTGCTCAAATCAAAACCGAATCGATTACTTGACCAAATCGAACTTAATTGAATTGAATGAAGTCGGTTTAGTTTGGTTTTGGGTTAATCGATTTAGACATTTGGCCTATAATAATATTTATTTTAAATATGAAATAATAAAAATATATAATTTTACCACCAAGAACTATACTTGTAATTATGTAACAAGTAAATATTACATTATATTTGACATAAATTATAATTTTAACCTTGATCGATTCAGTTTGAGTTAGTACAGTTTTTAAATTCTCAACCTGCAACCCGAACCGAATATGTTAAAAACCGAATCGAACCGAACGCATCGATTTGGATCAGTTTTACGATTTTGGCCAAATCATTAACACCCCTAATTATATTACTAGTCGCCTATATTAAAAGTCATAGGATTCCATTTTTCCTCTCTTTCTACGTATGTTGATACTTCATATCTCATACTACCAATATAGATATATTTATTCATACAAAACACATGCAAACATAATACTTAATTTAAATATATGACAAATAAACACATAAATTTACAAATAAAAGTTGAAATTACATCATTATATTACGTTACAGATATAATATATAGGCCGCGGAAAAGAGAATTGAAGAAAAGAGAAGACATAAATGTAAAGATAAGGTTAAAATAAGATAGAGAGGGATATCACAACGAAACAGAAGTAAGAAAGACGAGGGAAAAGAAAAAATTAAAATATTCATGTCTATGAACAAAAAGAAACAGATAATCAGATGTTCAAAATTTAGCCATTTTCATTTTCAATTTTATCTTTAAATTTATGATTTGAGAATATATATTAACTAATTAAATTTAAGCTGTACGTACGTGCGTACAAAATCATCAAGGAAAACTAATTTCTTAAACCATAAACGGATCATTTTCCTATATATCAACATACTTAAAACGACGAGAACATAAAACTCTCCAAATTCCCACGTGGCAGCCATGCACTTCGCCATTTTGATGACAAACTTACCCTCGGCCCATCTACCCAGCTTGATGATGATGATGATGGTCTCCTTTGTTGCAGGACTCATGCAACGACAAGTGCAACTTCTTCCCGGCCACCAAGAGCTCCGCCGCCTGAAGCGGCGTAAGAATCTCCATCACAAGCTCCTTACATATCTCCATCCTCAGCTTATCCGCCGCCCCCATAACCCCAGCCAGCGCCACCGAGTTATCCTCCACGGCTCGCCCAACATCCACCCGAGTCGACTCACTCAGTCCACCCCACTCATGATCACCACCGTTACTACTACAACTCACCAACCTTGGCCAATCCGCCATCTCCTCCTGCATACTGGCCAGCCTCCCAGTCAACTTCTCCTCCTCTTTAATAGCCCTGCAATGAAACTCGTTGAGTAGAACGAGTTGCTTGGCGGACAACTCGCCCAGGTTGCCTAGCCTGACGCCTTGGAGGAACTCAGTGAGTTGGGAATCGATGTCGGAGCTGCAGAGGGAGTAGACGAGTCGGATGTAGAGGGTGGGGCGGCAGCCGGAGAGCCAGAGGCATGAGTTCTCGAAGGAGGAACACCAAGTCGGAGAAAAGAAGGATGGAGGCGCAACGCACGACGGGGACGAGCGGGCCAGTTGGGAGAGCTTGTTGGCGTAGTCTTGGAAGTGTTTGAGGTTGGTTTCGATGAGATGTGAGAGATTTTGGGTCGGAGGAGGAGGAGGTGGTCATTGCTTGGAGAAGTTGGTCGAGGTCGTCTTGTTGTTGGTGCATCCAGGTTTGGAAGCAGCCGGAGCAACGGTGATGATGATGAGATTGATCAGCGCTAGTAGTAGTAGTAGTATTGCTGCTACTAGCCATTAATATTGTTTGTTAATTTAGTGTGTGCTTTTTAAGTTAAAGTAGAGGAGAGTGAAGGGTATAGTAAGTGGTGGTGGTGTTTATATATGAAATGAATGTGATGAAGGCTTGTAATTGGGAGGAGAGGCGTTAGAGAATATTGAGACAAAAAGGACAAGAAGATCATGAAGGAGAGATAATTAAGGGCGTTTGAGGAAGACAGCTTGGTGTGGTTTTGGCTGTTTGTGATCAGGGGATTAAAAACGAAAGGTACTCCAGTTTTGATGTAGCTCCTAAAACGATGGCAGCAGAATTTTGCTTTATCCAAGGATAGGAGAATGATGAGATACTTCCATCTTCTTCAAGGTTTTTATTTTCCTTTTTGTATTATTGTAAAAACTTAAACATTAATTTGTGGAATTACATTAGGGAAAGATTAAGAAATATTTCATTGATTGATTGGGCGCTAATGCAAAATCTGGTTTTGGTGCCCACCAACCATTGGATGCAAGGGACAATGTATGTATTGCGCAACTCTTTATAGATGTTAGATATTTATGTATAATTTTGTGTCGTGTCAAAATTATACTGCTTAAATTAATATTGTGATATAATATCATTACACACTATGGCCGACTTTCGTCTTTGTTCGACCAATCGGTCTCACAGTCGGGCAGGCTTATACCATTATGCTCATGAGCAGAATCTTAGCTTGTGCCTACTCCATTACTCTTTCGGAGAAATCCGCCCCAGAGAAACTACCCACCTCACGGTGTACCCCCTTCCCCAATGATCGATGTGGCGGTTAGGCATTTTTTGACGAAAGAGTAATCTTTTAAAATTGGTCATTATGTGTCACCTGCACATTCGAGGGGAAGGGGGGCGTTTAGAGGCACCCCCAAGCTAGGTACTTCCTAGAGTTAAAGGAAGTCTCCTTCGCTTACTCCACCTAAAAGTTTCGTTCCTTGCTTTGTTGTTTTTCTTTTTTTCTAATTGTTTGCACGATATTTTAGCTTAGACTGGAGCCTCTGAAAGCTATCTCAGTTCCCGACCCACCATTCCTCACATAAGGAAGGAATGGTGTTGCATTTTATTTCAAATGTCGCTCATTCAATATCATGCATATTAGATTTTATTGATGTTGGAAAGGGAAATGTATAGCTTAGAATGTATACGTACTTTGTAGACATACCTTGGAAACATTATGGTATTTTCGTAAATTTGTTACATGTAAATGTGATTTAAAATAGTTGCAAGTAATTTGATGATTGTAAATAAATGTGGTTTTTAAGTGCTTTTTAAATTGTATTTTTCTACTAGCGTGAACTCTTTTATGAATGTATGTTTGAAAAATATTTCAGCCTTATTATGTGAAGATCTATATAAGACTAATGAATCACATCACTGAAAATTATTTAAATTCAAATTACAAAATAATATATTACTTAATACTATCTAAAAATACTGATCAGTTCATATAGTTAATTCATTTTGATCTTTTATATTTATTTAAGAGGAATGCTATTTGAACGGACAATGGTAAACCAAAGGGTACAAATCTGACCTGACATCAACCATGTCATTTGTACCTTTGAATTACTTGATTGCTTAGTGACATTTAATATTATATTTTTAACCTTTGAACTTGACTGTTCATGTTCATGTAGAACAAAAACTTGATTAAAAAAAAAAAAAAGCAGAGAAACTTTTGTCAAGAAGGAAAGGATCCTACCCGCAATATTTGAGTAATTGGATTGTTTTCGTAAGTTTACTCCCACGCCATCTTTCTTTAACATATTTCATTTTTTTTTTTTAGATTTTTCTTGTGTTAATCTTGTTGCAACTGCCATATATCTCAAGCACCTATATATGGAAACAAAATTTCTGGAATGATATATTTTGATTAGTAAAGCTATGGGGCAAATGAATGATATATTTCAATAAAAAAGAGTTTTAGCTTTGCTTTTTTCAGGCGAGTGTAGTGAGATTTTTGTAAGTTAAGATAAATATTTGTCCAAGTTAATTAGAATTATAATATATGTCAAATCATGCAAAATAGTGAAATAAGCTTGAATGTTCTTTTTTGGGGGTCCATCTTCTAGAAAGAAAGTATAAATTTTATATTGAAGTAAAAAAAAAAATGTTTGAAGTGAGAATCTTGAATCAAAATGGGCTTTTATGTGGTGTTTTTGTTATATGAAATTATACTTCGATCACTAATGTTATGAGCATAAATTATATATCTCCAAAAAAAACAAAGCAAAACATGCCTGAACTTTAGCCTCTTATAGGAGCATCTAAAAGACATATATTTAGATAAGTTAATTTGATGATTATGAGATTAAAAAAAAGTTGATTAGAGTTATAATAATGTTTACGTAACCTGTGAAATATATATATATATAGAAAATATTTGTGGTTAGTTTTTATTACTTCAATATAACTTGCCAATACTAAGTGGTACAATCTTGAAAATATGTTTCTCTCTGTGATATTTTAGCCAATTATTTAAGTTGCAGGATATGGAGGCCACATCAATGATTATAGAAGATATGAAAGTTGGTGAGTCTAGCACTAAAAATAAGAATTTTGACAATGAAGAAGACGATAATATAACACCAGAGAAAGGAATGAAGTTCAAATGTTTGGAAGACATGCAAATCTTTTATGAAAAATATGCTCAGATAGGATTTGGTACTAAAATTCGGGGCACATGGAGAAATTGTAATGGTGAATTGAACAGGCGTACATTGGCATGTGTTAGGGAAGGTAAAAGTGATCCAAATAACAAAAAGAAATACACAAGAACAGTGACTTCAAAAAAAGGTTGTAAAGCACACATTACATAAGATTATGCGAAGATGGTTTATGGACGTTTGAGTATCGTAAATCTTGAGCATAATCATGATGTTAGTCCGACAAAGTCAAGGTTCTTTAAAAGTAATAGAATATTGCCTAATCATGTGAAAAGACAACTTGAAGTGAACAATCAAGTTGGGATTTCCGCCGCAAAGTCATTTATGACATTTGCAACACAAGCAGGGGGCATTGAAAACTTGTCATTTGGGGAAAAAGACGTAAGAAATCATATTGAGAGCGGGAGAAGACTACATCTTAGAGAAGGAGACGCTGAAACAATTCAATTATATTTCATGCGTAGTCAAGAAAGAAACGCAAATTTCTTTCATTTGCTGGATATTGATGATGAATGTCGTTGAGGCATGTGTTTTGGGCTGATGCAAGGTCGAGGGCATCTAATAATTATTTTAGTGATGTCATCTCATTTGACACTACTTATTTAACAAACAAATATGATATGCCATTTGCACCTTTTGTCGGCATCAATCACCATGGACAATTAATTCTATTGGGGTGTGGTCTTTTATCTAGTGAGACAGCTGATAGTTATGAATGGCTTTTTAAAGCTTGGTTGTCATGTATGCATGGACGAGCACCTGATGCCATTATCACTGACCAATGTCCTGCCATAGGTGCAGTTGTTTCTAAAGTGGTTCCAACAACAAGACATCGATTATGTTTATGGCACATTATGCAAAAGGTTCTAGAAAAGTTAGGTGCATATAAACAACGTGAGGAAATTGTTTGGATGCTAAAGAAGGCAGTTTATGATTCTCTAAGGGCTAATGAGTTTGAGCAACTTTGCGCGCTTATGCTTGAAAGATTCAGTCTTCAAGAGAATGAGTGGCTACAATCTATCTTTGAGATTCAACATAAATGGGTTTCAGTTTACGTGAAAGGCACATTTTGGGCAGAAATGTCAACTACACAGCGTAGTGAAAGTATGAATGTTTTTTTTGACGGCTATGTTAATTCAAAGACCTCCTTGAAACAATTTATTTGTCAGTATGATTTGCCCTTGAATAAAAAATATGAACAAGAAGCAATAGCTGATTTCAATTCGTTCCATAAAGAATTAACATTGGTATCTAAGTTGTCTTATGAGAAGCAAGTTCGCGCAAGTTATACAAATAACATATTTGCAAAGTTTCAAGATGAGGTTAAGAATATGATAAATTGTAGAGTGAAGTTGGTCGCTCAATATGGGTTGATTTCTTAATATGAGGTAAAGAATAGGATAACTCATGGTGTTCAACCTGTGGAGGAAATGAAAAATTTTGAAGTATGGTTCAATGCAGACGTGTGTCAAGTACAATGCATGTCTATATTTTTTTGAGTTTCGAGGGATTTTATGTAGTCATGCATTATGTGTATTGGACTATAATGACATTGCAGAGCTTCTCCCTCAGTATATTGGCCGTGGATGGAGAAAAGACTATAAGCGTTTGCATACTCAAGAGAGATTTGCATATGAGTTTGGTAACGTTCCTTGTGACCCAATTGATCTTTACCATGAAATGTCAATCCAATGTAATAAAATTGCTGAACTTAGATCAACATTTGAAGAAATATTCAAACAAGCTATGACTAGAATGAGAGTTGAAAGAAGTATTGCTTGATAACATTAAGAATATTAAAATATATGATGAATTTATTCATGATGGGGATGAACAAGAAGGTACGAACAAAGTCGTCAATGATCCATTTCAAGTAAAACGACAAGGTAGACCGTGTCAGGCAAGGATGAAGTCAAGGGTTGAAGAAGCAGTACATGACAAAAAAAGGAAGGTACTTATTATTCAAATATTATGAATAATTCATACTTTCTTATAGACAAATTACATTTTTTCTATTATATTTATATGGTTTTTACTTTTCTTTTTTATTAGGTGCGAAACAATGATAAAGTCAATTCCTTGAGATGTCAAAGAAGTAAGCCTACAATGAAGTCCCATGAACACATAACTATGTCAAAGGAACAACCAGTATGTAATTAAAGAGTACACCAATTAGTCATATTTTTTTTTCTTTTTTAAATTGATACTTATCTATGTTATGATTCATTTGTATAGGTGTCACTTAGTTCTTCTCAACCCTCATATTGGACACAAACAATCAATAGCCAAAGCAATTGATATTGTAGCACAGACGCTAACGAAAATGTAGTTGTATCAAAGAGATACGAAGTAATGAACTTTTTTTTTTTTTTTTCCATATGAAATAATGAAGTCCTTGATTTGTTAATATTTGCACTTGTTTTATCAAAACTTTAATATTTGCACTTGAGTATACACTTTTTATGTTCTTTTTTGTCTTTATAGTCATTTAACGCATATTTAGTCAATTTTTGTAGGCGTCATGTACTCCTTCTAAAGCTTCATCTTTGGCTCAACAATTAACAATCATGCATGATGGCCAATCTTTTCAACTCATCTCAATAGGTCCTAAACATTTTTCTCATATAAAGCACGAAATTAAATATTGGTGGTATTGTCTTCGGTTTATTATATATGTTCATGTATTATGCATTGGGTCAAATTAAAAACATAAATTTATTTTGCTACTTTACAGGTAGAATAAATGAAGAACTAGTATTATTTTTGGCTTGCTGGAATTCAACCATTTGAGATTCATTGGAGGGATTGAACAAGAAGATATCTTTTGATTTTTTTTTTTGGAACTTATTGTTAATGAATTTTTTATGCTAATCGATTTTAGAGGAAATTAGAGTCATTACTTAGTTTCACTGTCACTAAATTGAATTTTTGGCACAAGACTTTCTTTTATTAAATATTGATGATTTATTATGAACTCTCCTTTTGAAAATTGTTAAGCAATTTCTTTTATCTTACTAATATATAAACATGACAAATGATCAAAAGAAGAGGTAAGTTATATTACATGTAATATAAAAATAGTAATGTTGATTATGGGTTACACATGTTTAATTCAACAGGGATTGTATTGTTGATTGGTGTGAAGTTTAGTAATTAGGTTGATTGGCGTTGATAATGGGTTATGCATGTTCAAATTCAAAAGGAATTATATAAACATTACATGCAGCAGATTGCATAAAAATTGCGGGCGTTACATGTGACTTTTATTAAAAAATAATTAATATTAAATAATGTTTTATAGAAAAGACTGTATATGTTTTATCCTTTATTTTAATCAAAATGACTTAAATCATTCAAAAATATAGATGATGAAAATTAGGAGTACAACTTAAAGCTTAGAAGGGTAAGTTAGGGGAAAAAAAGTTCAAAGCCTAAATGTGGGGTGTAGGAAAAAGCTAAAAATTAGTTAATCACAAAATTACGGTTTTAGCCCCATTAATAATAAAATTAATTTTTATTTTTATTTTTATCAAAATAAAATTGAATTTTCAAAAAATAAAAATAAAATAAACTTTTCAAAGGTATATATAATTTTAATTTTGATATGGGGTGAAATTGAAAGTTGAAATGTACAGTATATGGTACACATGGTGTTTGTTTGGTAGTAAGATAGTTTTTAGAATCATATTTAACCTTCAAAAGCCTTAAAACCTAAGAGCCAAAAAATATAGCGATAGGTTTTTATAGAAGTTTTTGCTCCGATCCGACATGAACACGACTAGTCAAGTTCAAAGAGTCTCAAGTTCAAAGGTTAAAAATATAGCATTAAATGTCACTAAGCAATTAACTCAAGTTAAATATCTCAAATTAAGATAAAAAGAGCATTAAATATCACAAGCATTAATTATTTTGCATGTCAACAAGTGATTCAAAGGTACAAATGACATGGCTGATGCCACGTCAGATTTGTACCCTTTGGTGTACTGTTATCCGTTCAAATAGCATTCCTCTTTATTTAAACATAATTCATCAAAATCTGAACAACATTAATGACCTTTATACATACAATAGGATGTATTTATATTTATATATATATATATATATATATATATATATATATATATATATATATTTGAGTATTATAAAGGAAAAAAATTAAAACATACACAAAGCCCAAACACTAAATTGCTTGTTGGATGCACGAGACCATGGATGCATTGCATATCTTTCCTAATATCCCACAGATACTAGGCACTAACTTTAGATTTTAGATTGTTATACTTAGCATCAAAATAGAATTGTTCTACATATATATATAACCTTGAGTCACACCCTCAAAGCAATCAAGAAATTATATAGGATAAAGCTGGAGAAATCAGGTGTGGCTTTAATGATTTGACAAGTGACATTCAAGCTTTGAGGTCGCGCAAATTTTTCCCCCTTACCTCTAAACAAAAGAAAAAATTAAGTGTGTTAGCCAACATGGAGTTAGTACCGTTGGTAAAAAAATAATTTTGGAACTCAAAGATTTCAGGTTTAATTAATGTCACTGCCTTAACTTAGAAATGAAAAAGATTAATGGGTCAAGAACAAACCTTATGCCTCCTAAAGTGCGGTATGGTGATGAAATTGGTTATTCAACTAATTATTAACATTGTTTCTTCTAAAAAAAATTGTGTATTAGCTACATGTAGAAGCCGCTTTGAAAATAATACATTTAAAAACTAATATAAAATATATAATATAATATAATAATATTTGTATAATGAAATATATTTTTTATTTATGTTAACACATAATCTTATCTTTTCTGTGCTTTCTTAATATAAAAAGTAGCAATAATAGGGAAATGTTAATCTAATTACAATTTTTGCAACTACATATATAATTACACATACATATCCATTGAAAATTAATATTTTCCATAATAATATAGTGTAATATAAAAAATAATAGAAAAATACTAAAGTGACATTAAAAATATACATCTAAAGTGTACATCATCATTAAACACCATTAAATTACCTCGAATTATGTACCAACACATAATTTGAGACAATTCAAGATTTTTTAAAGATAATGTATACTTTGAATGTATCTTTTTCGGTGTCAATGTAACTTTACTCAATATAACAACGTACATATATCTAGCTAGTTGAATATTTCTTTACTTATAGTTATGGCGAAGGAGAAGAAGAGGAGCGCCGATGCCTTGAAATTGATGCAAAATTACAGAGTTTGAAGGAGGCCAAACTGCACATGCGTTTGTCTCACGTCGGTTTCCTTGCTTTGTTCGACAATTGCGCATGATTTCTCACCCATCAGTTTCATCCTTATCCTCTTCTTTTCTTTTCCCTTTTAAGCTTAGCGGCCTGATCCTATTAAGTTTTTTTTTTTTTTTTTTTTCTATTTCAGCCTAAAAACAAAAATTAACATGTTAACAACAAGTGATGTCATTATACATTAATATGTTTCTTACAAAATATTTTAAAATATCATATGATACGTCCTTTGTAAATGTTATAATTTGAAATTATTAGCAATTGTAGTAAATGGTTCTAATATCCTCTCTCTCATCTTTTACTTGTCTTAAAAAGGGAAAGATAAATGTAAATTTTGACATTAAATAATTTAAGGCGCACTTCATCCTTGTTTTAACCCCTTACTTACCACAAGAAATTTGCTTAATTTTCATGTGAATGTTTTTTAATATATAGTTTGCTTATATTAAGAATGTTCATAATTGTTGAAATATTCAGTGGCATTGAGGGAAAAAATATTGTTAATTTTCTTAAGAAAAATTTTCTTGACCCAACTTCAGGCGTTGCAATATTCTTCGTATAATTGATTATTTATTTCGAATGAAACTTCTTATTTTTCTTCCTTCTTGTATTATATAAGTGGAAAATATATTTTCTCAGACAGAGAGAGAGAGATCAAATTTCTTGCACATATAGACATTTAAGCATCTTTACACTTGGCGGCAAAATTCAAAAAAAAAAAAAAAGAAAAAAAAAAAAGAAAAACGAAAAGAGAGCGAGGCAAATATTTGAAGTTTATCTCGCGCGATCGCACCTCCGTGTTCTTCTTTCTCTCCAAATCCAATCTCAGAGAAGAATTGAAACACCGCTAAATCCAGAAATGTCGATAACCTTCATCGCTGTACAGTGTTGCGAATGCTCAACGATGCAGGCAAATTTCTCCTCTCTTTCTGAGCACTCTGTTTTTAGGTTTTTTTTTACACCTTTTTTGGATCTTCTCAGTTGTGATGGCTTTGTTGATGTTGATTGTGATTCAGGTGAAGCAGAGGAAGAAAAGCAGCAACAAATGGAGCTGCGTGATCTGCAACCAGAAGCAATCTGTGCTTAAGATCTTTGCTCAAGCATTCCAGGCCAAAGATGTCCGGAAATTCGTTACGAGTTTCAATATGTCCAGGAAATCCATCGATGAAACCCTAACTTCGTCTTCATTGGAGATCGACGATCCTTTTCCTAAGATTGACAGCATCGGCTACCAGAGAAAGAGAAGTAATTGGACTGAATACCTGGATCCTGAAGACAAAGAGGATGTAGAAAGAGGAGAAGAAGAACTAAAAGGTTTTTAAGTTTCTTTGGTTGCAGAATTTTTCGAATTCAAGATTTAGTAGTTTATCTGTTGATATTTTAGCTGGAATTTTGTTGAGAGATATGAGATCTGATTCTTCTGTATTACATGCACACAATACCTCGGTTTATAAATAGTTAACCAAATACAGTCTGATCGTTAAAATGATAAAATGAAATGAAATTACAATCTAACTATGGCACCTCAGCACTTTTGAAATGCACCAAATTGCATATTAAGATTTGAAGCAATTCAAATGTGTTGATATGGCAAGATTTCGAGATCAGGAAAATACTGAAGTGAGATTTCTAGGTGACAGAACATTTTCATTAACTCACCATTAGATTGTATTGGATCATGCACGTACATGTGACTCGATGCAATCTAATGGTGTATTGATGGTGATGATTCTATTTGTGTTGGCTATAAATATCAATGTAGCACTACTCGATTAGAATTTATTTTGTAGTCATTCTAGCACATCTCTAATACATGATATTGGAAAATTAGGAACCTCACAAATTCTAAACCAAGAAAAATAAGTAAATAAAAACTCAGATTAGACTGTCATTGTATTTAGCTTAAAATGTTCTGCTTTTGCCATCAGAATTTAGATCTCTTCCCCCTCCCGTAATATATTAGATATTTATTACTTTGTTACTCTTGGAAATCGAAATTATGGTTTTGTTTCATCTTGCAATATAGGATTTTGAATCATCTATGCATCATTTCCTTTCCAAACCAATAAAATTTGAACAGAAACTTACCCTTTTCATGAGCAATGTACTTAATTATTGACCCAAATGGTGATATTATTATACTGTTGAATTTGGATGACCCTTTTGAGTTGGTAGTGTTGATGATAACTTGATATGCATTGTTAGACCCTTATCTAACCGCTATAGCTTTTAGGTTGAGTGGTTTCTAACATGGTATTAGAGCCTTGGTTTTGTAAGGGGTCTTGGGTTCAAGTCTCGTTATTGGCATTTGCATGTTCCCTATTTGCATAATTAGTATTTCTCTTCTTCTATCTCTCTTTTGGCTCTCCACGTGCAGGATGGGGCTGCACCACGTGAGGGGGAGTGTTGATGATAGCTTGATATGCATTGTTGGACCTTTATCTAACAGCTATAGCTTTTAGGTTGCGTGGTTTCTAACAAGTAGCAATGGGCGAGTCTTACTTGACTATCTTATTTGGCATGTGGAAGAGAATGAAGTTGGTGTTTATTTGATGCTTTTAAGTGCCAAATTATACTCTTTCTTTGTTTAAAGAGCTTTTTTTTTTGTAATGCAGTATGCATATGAGGAATTATTGTATTTTTACTGCCCAGGTGGTGGTTCTGAGCCAGAGGTTGTGACAGGGATGCCTAAAGAGATGTTCAAGAAACCCAGACTGAAGAATTACTCTGCCCACCAAAGAAAGTCTGATGGGAACAAGCTTTTCAGTCCTATTTTCTCCGAGAGAAAGACCTCAAAACCTTTCATCTCCCATGGTAAAGAAAATGGTAATGTGCTGATTGGATGTCTCTTTTAGTTGGATTTTAAACTTAAATAGTAACCTTAAAATTTCTCTTGAGACATCAATAATTATATACGATTAATCTTACATAAATCATGTTATAATACATAATTCAATGAAAATTGATAAATGTATGACTATTGATATCTCAAATGATGTTTCAAATCACTGCCACTATAACATTTGTAGCATTTTTCCCTCATTAGAAAAGTAATCAATCAATATACAGTCATGGATGCTGCTTATGTGTTTTTATTTTTTTTTATGGGTATGGTGGGCTGGGGCTTTTGTTGCAAAAGCATAAACTGGTAATAAGTCATAAGTGATGTTTTGTTATTCTATTATCAATGTATAAAAAGAAAAGGGTAAAGATCACTAAGACTATCCTATTTAATATCATTTATATCTTTATCATATAACAAGTATATGTCAAACTTATCTTTCTTAATGTAACTTTCTGCAGAGACTCAAGAGCTGAAGGAATCTAAACCAACAATCGCACAAGGACCATCCAAATGGAGTGATTACTTGACAGAAGAAGATGATGAGAAGCTGTTATTCAGTGGAGGGGAAGAATTCGGGGTTCCTCTGTGCCCATGGAGCCAAAGTTCTCCAGAAACCAGATTTGAAGATGAAATTGTTGCAGAAGTAGTTCACCCAGAATTTACCTGACATTTTCTTTCAGAAAGGTCTTCTGATGGACAAGTATAATAAGAACGGTTCTATGGTGTAGTGGTTAGCACTCTGGACTTTGAATCCAGCGACCTGGGTTCGACTCCCGGTAGGACCTCGTTTTTGTGTTTTAGTAATTAGATATGTGTTTGTATTGGCAAAATAATATCTTTTCTTGTTTCTTTAATCTTTTAAATATTTTAGATTATTCTATATATCTATGCTATTGTTGTACGACAGACCACCTGTCATAAATGCTATTGTCATTATATATATTATTTATTTTCAAAGTTTGTCACACGGGATCAAAGTATTCCCCGTGCGAGACAATTGCTTGATATCTCATTTAACAGTATAGTCTTACTGTTGTTAACTTTGTGTTGCAATATTAGTATTGTTCGATAAAGAGTATACGATAGAGGTGTGACACCAAATGATCTTTCTTTCACTCTTACATCACTAGGTTTAGTATTAACCATTTACTTAGTAATATCTAGCTAAGGTCGAATTATTCAGGACCTTATAATATTCATCAAAGTAGCAGACATTAAAACTTCACGTTATGGTGTAGTCAAAAGTAACGAAGGGCATTCTCTCAGTCACATATAGATATGAACTTTTTCGAACTCACATAGTTAGAAAGTAGGGATATTTCTCTTACTTTCAGAGTGGTCAACTTACACATATAATACAAAATTATATGCTACAATGGAGTTATTTTACTCATAAGCGCGTATGTTCAACTCAAAAAACATTGTATGAATTTTTAGTCTAGTAGCATCTATGCGCCTAACTCGAGTTCTTAAGAGCTTACATATCCAATATAATGCGTCAATTAGCTTAATAGATAGTGGATTAATCCATTATCTATCTTAAAAAATAGACATCATCTTAACTCCAATCAAGGTGACATATCATTATAAAATGACCTATTGCTATTCAAAGCAACATTAGTCAAATGTCTGATCTCTGCTCGCTCTATATGAAGCGTCAGAGGCGATTACTCGTATGAGTAAGTCAATCATGTCTGCGAACATACTAACATGTTGTGCCAATAATAGATCAAATACAAACAAAGATATACAAATAGTGGGTAGACTTTATTAAACGATCTAGAAGTAGAAGTCTGTTACAAAATGAAATTTACAACCTACGCAAACCCAAAGATTTAACATGTTGAAGAAATGCATCTCTAGCAATTGGCTTAGTCAATGAATCAGCCACCATTCTATGCGTAGAGATATATTGTATACAGACTTCACCACGTGCTATTATGTCTCGAATAAAATTATTTCCTATGATACTTTGAATTTTTAATATAAGCAATTGCAGCTTGGCTATCACTGTGGATAACAATAGGTTTCTTTGCATCTTACTATTTAAAAATCTTTTAGAAACCGTCGTAGCCAAACTGCCTCTTGGACTGCTGGTGAACAAGCAACAAATTCTACTTTTATAATAGAAAGAGCAATATATGTTTGTGTTCTTACTACTACATGAGATAGCACCATTGTTCAACAATAAAGCATTTCTTGAAGTTAATTTGTATTTATGGATCACCACCCCAATCAGTATTGGAGTATCCCATTAAACACATCTTATTTCCTTGATAACATAAGCATAATCCATTGTTCCTTTTATATTGACTTTAAAATTATTAATATTATTATATTATATACGTTTAAGTTAAGATTATATAATATTATAAATTATTAAAATCGTTATTTATATTATAATTGAACTATAATCAATATGGATTACATAATTTTAATTGTTAAGGTAGAATTATCATCCTTTAGTGAAAATATTTTTACAAAAGCACTTTAAAACGCAGAATGGGGAAACACGCACATATGGTGTGTTTGACAAGCACAATGGGCGATTGCGTTTTTACCCAAAACGCAAAAATCACACATCAGGAAAAAGCAGGCCAAGGGTAGCTTTTTGTGTGTTTAGATTTGCGTTTGCAGAATATTTTACCACTTTGTCTTCAATTTTTTTTAAATGACAAACTTAACCTTTATCTTATTTTATCCTAAATTCCTTTCATTTTCACTTCCTATCCTTTCACTTTCACTTTCTATTTTTAGCCACTGCGTTGGTCTGTTGTACAATTTGTACGTTCTTGTAACACCTTGAGAATTTTGAGGATATTTACGTCATTTTATCCCTTAAGATATTTTTGTAATTTTACGCATCTAATTTAAATGGACTCATGTATGACATGCGTCACGTTCGAAACATTATAAAATACATTTTGAAGTGAATTGTGTCAAGAATGAAAGAAAACAGATCCTTGATGAGACTAACGTGTATAATAACGATACATACTTATTTTAGTCAAATTATACAAAAACTTAATCAAATCGACCTCATTTCAAAAATCTGACTTCACGGATGAGTTTGAAGCGCTGAAAAATTCTTAAAGACCCAGTTATGTGATTTTTGGATGTCAAATTGGGATAGTGGTAGAACACGTGCGTGTGTATGGCCCACATACATACATGGTATGTATATGCATGAATAGACACGTGAGAAGCAACACTTTCCTTAAGCACCTTCATTCCTTTTCGATGATATTCTTTGATTTCATCTTATTAAATCAACCTAAAATTAACACTAGGACTTCCCAATTTCTTTCCTTACATATATGATCTCCATAATAAAAAAATTTAGGAAACTCCAAACTTCACAAAAAAAAAAAAACTTCATCTTATGATATAAATGTAAAGATCATTCTCCGCCGCCACACCCATCACCACTTTCATCTCTCTCGCTCTTCCTTGTGCCAGCAACGGAAGCACGCGACGACGCCGGAGAAACACAAGTACCCACAGTAAACAACCTCCTCTCTCTCAAACTAACGTGTAAGCAACGACACCGCCAGAGAATAGTGGGGGCGCTAAAGAACCAAAAGTGAGCATCTTCTTCTCTTTCTTTTTTCTTTTCATTTGCACGATGCTCTGATTTGCACTTCATGGAAGAACCACCTACAACATTCTTTCCATCCCTTCTTATTACCGTACCTTCTCCCTAACTCCATTCCTTCATCAGTCCACTTTCCCCCACGAAGCACTTCTATCCGGAAATGACAAAATAATCGCCGAATTTTGTACAGAGCATAAATGTGCTATGCTTTCAGCCATGAGGGTGCGAAATCCATGATCGTGGCTGTTGCTGCCCATGAGAGAAGGCCTTCTTCTTTCCTCTCTTTCCACTCTCTTCTTCTTCTTCTTCTCCTTTTCCTCATCTTCTTTTCCTTCCCCTTCCTTTCTATCTTCCCTGTTTTATTTCCTTCTGCCATTTAAACCAGTTTCTCTGCAACTCAATTTTTTGTTTTTTTTTAAGCAGAGCAACCGCCACTATGTAAAGAAGTTACCACCACCTAAATTGTAAATGCCATCTCATCACCACACCTAATTTGGGATAAGTAGCTTACTATCACACACGTCATGCATATAATTAACCACATGTCGTGTCCCATATTATATAATATATTTATATACATCATACATACAATACCACATATAATATATTAGACTATGGTATATCATATTTTACATTTTTACTTTCTAGATCATCATATTATATCATGTGAAAGTTTATTAGCTAAGTTATATTATATGTATAATGTGACCACCACCATACAACATAGATATGCATGCACATTATATTAATATAATATAATACAAAACAATTGATTAACGTACGATTTATGCGTGGATAGGTTGATAATGCCCAACGTCGAGGAATCTCAACACTTTTGGGACTAACCGATTTAGGTGGAGAAGATTCTATGCCTTTACAATATTTTATTTCGATATGTAGATAAGAACATTAAATTAATTAGATTTATAGTATTAATAGATTGATCATGCATGCTTGTCTTACATGATTGTACATATTATGATTATTGGCCATGATGATATGTGTATGTGTATGATTTGTTGTCCCAAGTTGATGTTGGATGTGCGTAATTCATGTGTACTTTTTAAAGTTTGATGATGAGATATATGACGAGAGTATTAGCATAATTGTTGTAATAAAGTTCATGCGTGAATGCTATTGTTATTTGACATTGTGATATGATACATGTGTTGTGGAGTTTGAACATATCATGTGAATAGAAGTTATATATTATATTTATGTTGTATGTGTGATACCGTGACATTATTAAAGAACACGATTAAGATAAGAATAACATATATGGAGCAGTTATTCTAAGGAATATCGCCAATGACCGTTTTGGGGCAGTTATTCTGAGGAATATCGTCAATGATTATTATGGGGCAGTTATTCATTATGAATATCGCCAACTAATTTTTAATATTAGGTAGTGTCACCCGGGGTTTGATTTCCTAAAGGTACGTGATTTGGAACATGATGAAATTCTCAACTCAAACAATCAAATGTTTCAACGATTAATGTGTAAAACTTGTTTGTAATATTCTTGTGTATATATCATAATAAATATTGTGAATGGTTTAGATGACCCACTGGGCTTTCAAGCTCACGCCTATTTTTCACATGCAGGTACATGAAAGAATAAAGTCGCAAGTTCATGACGTGTCTCACAGTGGTAGGGGTGGGTTAATGTTTTGAGTAGCGTTATGGTAGTAGGACTGAGTAATTATTTAAAAATTGATTATATTAATTAAATGAGTTGTATTAGGAATCAATGCTTTTGAAATATTATAGTGGTTGTTGAAGAATTCATAGGTTATTTTATATGTTTATGTCTTGGATTTGAATTTATTAATTATACTTGATGAATATATTTAAAATATTGCGTCCATAATGGATGGACAAAGGCAAGTATCCTCATGGCTCAATATTCAATTTGTGTAATGAGAATTTATAGTTTGTAGCATAGAAATTGAAAGAGTATTCTTCTATCTTAACTTCTAACCTTATTTTGAATATAAATGATATTATTAAAATTTATTTTAACCTGTGTAAAAATTTTGGGGTTAAGGTAGATGGATACAATTTATGCCTCGATTTTCTTTTGCTATTTTATTGATAAGACAAATATTTATTCTTAATACTTAAAATTTAAGTTTTAAAAATCGGAGTGTGAGAGTTCTGCAGAACTCTTCCTTTTGTATAAGGTAAGCAATTTTTATTAACAAAATAACAAAAAAATGTTTTTTTTTTAAAAACGCCCTTTCCCATATCAAATTGTCCTTTCTCATATCTTGCTCTTTATTCTTACAAGTCGTATTTTTTTTAAGACAAGCATGTATTAGTATAAAATTTGATGATTAAATTTTATATATATATAAAAAGTATATTTTTTTTAAAAGTGCTTTTAAAAAAAACTCTTTCAAATGGAGCCTTTTCCAAAGTGCTTTTGCCAAAGCAAACGGGGCAATGGTCTTGTGAAGGCTGCTGTAATAATTCAAGAATACCAATTTTTTTTTCAATAAATTGAAAAAAGTCAATCACATATGGCCAAGTGCTGTGACATTGCCTTGCCTTCCATGAGAATAGAGGTTCATCTCTCTAAATTGCTATTATTGTCACATAACTATAATAGATGATTTGTGTCTTATATACTCTTTGCCATCATGCTTGTTATAATTGATGATTTTCTTTACCATTGTGCTTACTGATTGGGGTTTTAATTCTCTTTGACTCGGTCTCAGTCGTAATGCTTAGTTATTGCTGTTTCAATTCCCTCTTACTCGATCTCAGCCCTAAAACGCATAGTTATAACTTATGGTTTGGGTCTTAGATACTCTTTACCATTGTGCTTACCTAGTTGGGGGGCGTAGCTATGATAGATACTTTTTTTTTACCGTTGTGCTTGCTTATTGCAGCCTCGATTCCCTCTTTAATTACTCCATCTTAACCCTGAAAACATTGCAGGAAAACAAAGATTTCAAATTGGGGAACAAAATTTCTTCTTTTTTTGAGATGGTAGTGATTGACTGACCAATCCATTGATTAGCCTCACTCACTAGTGAGAAATGCTTCCAAACTAAAACATTTCAATTTTTGCTAAATTTAGATAAAAGAGATCTAAAGATTGGGGAAAAAAATATTCAATGCTCATGGAGAAGGTCATTTGATTCATTTCAATAATGATATTATTAGTCATATAAAGCTCTACGGATTGTGTTATTTTGAGTTGATACATAAATCTTCTTTTTCCATTCAACATACTACTACTAGATAGATCCTATCATTGCTGCATCCAACTATTCTAATTCTAAACCAGAATCAAGCTGAACTAAGGTAGTATTTCATACAAATTACTCTCAACTCCTAACTCAAACCATTGACTTTCCCACATACTACTATATATATGTATTACATGCATGGACCAGTAATCTCTCTTTTTCACCTAAAAAATCCTTAATTTCTCATGACTAAATTCTTACTCAGTTGTTACATTGTTTGATTCAATGTCAGTTCCTCCTGTTCCGTGGCTATTTGTTTGGCAAAGAACCAAGTTCATCACAGTCGAACGAAGCATATTAATGTTAGTTTTCATTTTGTTCGAGAAATAGTAGAAGAAGGGAGTATTCTTCTGCAAAAGATCAAGACTGCAGATAACCCTGCAGATATGCTTACAAAGGTGGTTACAGGGATCAAGTTCCAACATTGTTTGGACTTGATCAATATCTCACGAGCTCGTAGTGCCTAAGGGCACTAATGGAGGCAGCAACAGTTTTTTTGAAGGAAGTTTGCTATCTGTAGAGAGATTGCAGGTGTGGAGGAGTCATGTTCCACATGTGGTGGAGGTGGAGATTTGTGGGGACCACCCATGTGGCAGACAAGGCATGCGCGTGGGGACCACCCGCGTGGCAGATAAGGCATGCGCGTGGTGACCACCCGCATGAGGACCACCCGAGTGGCAGACAAGGCATGCGCGTGGGGACCACCCGCGTGGCAGACAAGGCATTGCTCAGAATATTATATTTAATATTTATAATTACGAAAATACCTCTGATTATCCCTATAAATAGAGGTTAACTTTATTCTTCTAAATTCATTCCTGTGAGTCAGAGAGTTCTATTTTGAGAGATCTATTTAAGAGTGGAATTTGTAAGATTCACCTAAGGGTGTAGTTTGTAATATCTGATAATACAAGTTTGTTGTCTTCCGTGGATGTAGGCAATTTGCCGAACCACGTTATATTTGTTGTCTTATTTTTCCTTTCATACTTTACCACGATTCCGCACAACAAATTGGTATTAGAGCCAAGGTGAAGCTTTGGAAGAAAAAACGGACACTGTCGAATTTTTCGAGACTGCGTCGAAATCTCGAGATTTTGTAAACGTGATCGGAACTGTTTTCTGATCACCCGTGGAGGTAGCTCTTGTTCCCAGGAATCCAACGCAATCAACAGCGAGAAAAACGGACAAGAAACGAGTTCCTAGGAGCAGATCAAAGTTTGATCCCTGTATAGTGTTTGCCGGTACTGTTCATCCCGGTACTGTTCATCCAATCAGAATCCGACCCAGATCCGACCCATCTGCCAACACTATTCATTTCGGCCCATTCCCCTTTCGGCCGCACTGTTCATCCGGCCCGAGCTACTCAGTCCATCACTGTTCATACCGTCCAGCCCACACGGTCTACTACTGTTCATCACCGGTCCAGCCCACTCAGTCTGCCACTATTCATCTCGGCCCAACCGTTCGGCCCGCGCTGTTCATCCAGCCCGAGCCACTCAGTCCATCACTATTCATACCGGTCCAGCCCACACGGTCTGCTACTGTTCATCACCGGTCCAGCCCACTCAGTCTGCCACTATTCATTTCTGCCCAACCGTTCGGCCCGCAGTTGATCGAATCCTTTTTCGGTTGACCAAACATATCCGGTTCATTTTTCGTCTGATTTCAGCAAAGTCAGACTCGTTTCCACCATTTTCGACTGTTCCGGACGCAACCGTGCAATCAGTTTCTGCAGATTCAGCTCCTAAGTTATTGATATAGCTTAGTTGGAGTCGTTTATCATTTTTCAAGCATTTTTCAGCGTTATACATATCTTCGGTCTAAATGGCGGAGGAAATCCCAAGCACAAGCAGGCCTTGGCAAAGAAGTTCGATGTCCAACGCAAAGTTCGAGGTGGAGAAATTCAACCGCACCAACTTTGGCATGTGGCAATGCGAAGTCCAAGATCTATTATTCCGGGAAGGATCACATATCGCTTTGGAAACCAAGCCCAAGGATATGTCCGATGATGATTGGAATTTTGTAAATCGTCAAGCTTGTGGAACAATCAGACTCTGTTTGGCCAAAGATCAGAAGTACTTTGTCATGAAAGAGACTATGGCAACAAGTCTCTGGAAGAAACTGGAGGACAAGTACATGACGAAAAGCGTAGAGAACCGCCTCTACCTGAAAAAGAAGCTCTTTCGTTTTCAGTACAAGCAAGGTACTCCCATGACTGAGCATCTTGATAATTTCAACAAGATTCTCGCTGATCTACTAAATCTTGATGTTGAACCTCTTGATGAGGATAAGGCACTATTGTTGTTAAACTCTTTGCCTGAAAGTTATGAACATTTAACAACAACTTTGCTATATGGTAAAGATGAGGTTAAATTCAGTGATGTTTCAAATGCTTTGGTGAACAACGAGTATCGAAGGAAGGACCAACGCGATAACAAGGAAGCATCACCAGCAGCCTTGACGGTATCTAGAGGCAGGGCTAACAACAGATCTGATAGATCCAGTGGGCGAGGCTGATCTCGCTCAAAGTCAAAATGACCTTTATCACGTCAACGTCTTGCAAAGGATGAATGTGCCTATTGTCACCAAAAGGGACACTAGAAGAAAAATTGTCCAAATAAGGGCAAGACAGATGCAAATGTGGCACAAAAAGCTGAAGAAGATTCTGCATTCTCAGTTTCATCTATAGACATTCAGTCTGATAGATGGATTTTAGATTCCGGATGTTCCTATCATATGTGTCCGAATCGCCATTGGTTCTCAAAATTGGATGAGTTCGATGGAGGAGTCGTGGTCATGGGCAACAACAATACCTGCCACACAAAAGGTATTGGAACTATACGCCTAAAGATGCATGACGGTACAACAAGACGGCTCACGGACGTCAGATATGTCCCAGATCTGAAGAAAAATCTGATATCACTAGGAGTCCTTGATTCCAGCTGTTACAAGGTAACCATTGAAGGTGGAGTTTTGAAGGTTGTACGTGGTGCACTCTTGGCCATGAAGGGTACTCAGAAAGGAAATCTCTATTTCCTTGACGACAACACAGTAATCGGAAGTATCTCAGCTTGCACCAATTCTAATGATGTTTCATCAGACACTTCCCGACTTTGGCACATACGGCTCGGACATGTTGGAGAGAAGGCTCTTCAAACCTTGATAAAGCAAGGTTCTTTGAAAGGTGCAAAGACTGGAAAACTTGACTTCTGCGAACATTGTATCTTAGGCAAGCAGACGAGAGTCAAGTTTGGCACTGCAATCCACCGCACAAAAGGAACATTGGATTATGTTCATACCGACGTTTGGGGACCCTCTCAAAATGCTTCATTGGGAGGTAAACGTTGGTTTGTTACTTTCATTGATGATTTCTCACGCTATGTTTGGGTTTATACCATGAAGCATAAAGATGAAGTGCTCGATATCTTTCTTATATGGAAGAAAATGGTAGAAACCCAAACGGGAAGGAAGATTAAGAGGCTCAGATCTGATAATGGAGGAGAATACAAGTCAGACCCATTTCAGAAAATTTGTGAGAATGAGGGGATTGTCAGACATTTCACAGTCCCAGGCACGCCACAACAAAACGGTGTTGCTGAACGCATGAATCGTACTTTGGTAGATAAAGTTCGCTGCATGTTATCTCATTCTGGACTGAGCAAGGCATTTTGGGCTGAAGCTTTGTCATATGCCTATCATATCATCAATAGACTTCCTGCAACAACACTAGATGGCAAAACTCCCAAGGAGGTATGGTCTGGACACCCCGTTTCAGATTATGATTCTCTGCGCATTTTTGGATGCACTGCATATTTTCATGTGAAGGAATCCAAACTGGATCCTAGGTCCAAGAAAGCGATTTTCATGGGCTTTAGTGAAGGAGTTAAGGCTTTCCGACTATGGAACCCTGAGACAAAGACAATTGTAAAAAGTCGAGATGTAACTTTTGATGAATCTGTGATG
Source organism: Paratinospora sagittata (assembly GCA_035771175.1). Classification (NCBI taxonomy): domain Eukaryota; kingdom Viridiplantae; phylum Streptophyta; class Magnoliopsida; order Ranunculales; family Menispermaceae; genus Paratinospora; species Paratinospora sagittata. The sequence continues at coordinate 40,582,242 of CM069590.1, read as the reverse complement.
TTAAAGCATACAGTTTCTGATAAAGAAAATCGAGATCCAGATTTGTATCAGCAGGTGGAGTTAGATATTCCAGTAACTTCTGGCAAGTCAGCAGAGATATCCAACCATCCTGAAGAAGACGAGGAGGAAATCTCAGTTGAGGTGGAGGCTCCAGGACCAGACGTCAGTCAACAACCAGAATCAATTGCCACCAGTCGATCAAGAAGAGAAATCCGCAAACCTGCTCGGTACACTGACATGGTTGCATATGCATTTCCAGTCACCGGAGATGATATTCCATACAATTACAAAGATGGTATTCAGAATATGAAAAGTGATAAGTGGAAAATGGCAATGAATGAGGAGATGACATCACTCCATCAGAATCTGACTTGGAAGTTGGTTCCACTTCCGAAAGAAAAGAAACCAATTGGCTGCAAATGGGTTTTCGCTAAGAAGGAAGGCTCTCCCAGCACAGATGGTATCCGATACAAAGCCAGACTGGTAGCAAAAGGCTACGCTCAGAGGGAAGGAATTGACTACAATGAGGTATTTTCACCAGTTGTTAAGCATTCGTCAATTCGAATATTATTGGCTTTGGTTGCACAGTTTGATCTCGAGTTAGCCCAACTCGATGTCAAAACTGCTTTTCTGCATGGTAATTTGGAAGAGGAGATATATATGTCTCAACCAGATGGATTCAAAGTACCAGGAAGAGAGAATTGGGCTTGCAAGTTGAGCAAGTCACTGTATGGCCTGAAACAGTTACCGAGACAGTGGTACAAGCGATTTGACAGCTTCATCCAAGGGCAAAAATATACTCTGAGTCAGTTTGATCATTGTGTCTACTATCGCAAACTTCAAGATGGTACATTTATCTACTTGCTTTTATATGTAGATGATATGTTAATCGCATCTAAAAGCAAGGTGGAGATCAACAAGCTAAAGGCTCAATTGAGCTCAGAGTTTGAAATGAAGGATCTTGGAGAGGCCAGAAAAATTCTCGGGATGGAGATAACTCGAGACAGGGCCAAAGGAAAAATTTGTTTGACTCAGACTCAGTATTTGAAGAAAGTTCTTCAAACTTTTGGCATTGGCAATGACACAAAACCTGTGATCACACCATTGGCACCACATTTCAAGCTAAGTACATCAATGTCACCAAATTATGAGGATCAGAAGAAGCAAATGGAGAACATTCCATATGCAAATGCAGTTGGTGCCTTGATGTATGCTATGGTGTGTACCAGACCTGACATTTCACATGCTGTAAGTATGGTAAGTCGTTACATGCACAACCCCGGTAAAGGCCACTGGCAAGCAGTGAAGTGGATTCTACGGTATATTCATGATACTGTGGATATTGGTTTAAAGTTCGAGAGAGATTCGAAGAGTTGTAAGCATCTAGTTGGATATGTGGATTCGGACTATGCTGGAGATCTTGACAAGCGCAGATTTACTACTGGTTATGTTTTCACTATGGCAGGAGGACCAGTGAGTTGGAGATCAACACTACAGTCAACAGTTACTTTGTCTACTACAGAGGCAGAGTACATGGCAGTAACAGAAGCTTTCAAGGAAGCAATCTGGCTTCATGGATTGACTAAAGACTTGGGAATTGTGCAGAAGAATGTTGAAGTTTTCTGCGACAGCCAGAGTGCCATTTGTTTGGCAAAGAACCAAGTTCATCACAGTCGAACGAAGCATATTGATGTTCGTTTTCATTTTGTTCGAGAAATAGTAGAAGAAGGGAGTATTCTTCTGCAAAAGATCAAGACTGCAAATAACCCTGCAGATATGCTTACAAAGGTGATTACAGGGATCAAGTTCCAACATTGATTGGACTTGATCAATATCTCACGAGCTCGTAGTGCCTAAGGGCACTAATGGAGGCAGCAACAGTTTTTTTGAAGGAAACTTGCTATCTGTAGAGAGATTGCAGGTGTGGAGGAGTCCTGTTCCACATGTGGGGGAGGTGGAGATTTGTGGGGACCACCCATGTGGCAGATAAGGCATGCACGTGGGGACCACCCGCGTGGCAGACAAGGCATGCGCGTGGGGACCACCCACGTGGCAGACAAGGCATGCACGTGAGGACCACCTGAGTGGCAGACAAGGCATGCGCGTGGGGACCACCCGCGTGGCAGACAAGCCGAAAGTGGCACCGAAAGGGTTATTATTATAATATTAAATATTTATATTTAATATTTATAATTACGAAAATACCCCTGATTACCCCTATAAATAGAGCTTAACTTCATTCTTCTAAATTCATTCATGTGAGTCAGAGAGTTCTATTCTGAGAGATCTATTTAAGAGATCCAATCTGTAAGATTCACCTAAGGGTGTAGTTTGTAATCTCTGATAATACAAGTTTGCTATCTTCCGTGGACGTAGGCAATTTGTCGAACCACGTTATATTTGTTGTCTTAGTTTTCCTTTCATACTTTACCACGATTCCGCACAACATTTGACTCGGTCTCAGTCGTAATGCTTAGTTATTGTTGTTTCAATTTCCTCTTACTCGATCTCAGCCCTAAAACGCATAGTTATAACTTATGGTTTGGGTCTTAGATACTCTTTACCATTGTGCTTACCTAGTTGGGGGGGCGTAGCTATGATAGATGCTTTTTTTTTACCGTTGTGCTTGCTTATTGCAGCCTCGATTCCCTCTTTAATTACTCCATCTTAACCCTGAAGACATTGCAGGAAAACAAAGATTTCAAATTGGGGAACAAAATTTCTTCTTTTTTTGAGATGGTAGTGATTGACTGACCAATCCATTGATTAGCCTCACTCACTAGTGAGAAATGCTTCCAAACTAAAACATTTCAATTTTTGCTAAATTTAGATAAAAGAGATCTAAAGATTGGGGAAAAAAAATATTCAATGCTCATGGAGAAGGTCATTTGATTCATTTCAATAATGATATTATTAGTCATATAAAGCTCTACGTATTGTGTTATTTTGAGTTGATACATAAATCTTCTTTTTCCATTCAACATACTACTACTAGATAGATCCTATCATTGCTGCATCCAACTATTCTAATTCTAAACCAGAATCAAGCTGAACTAAGGTAGTATTTCATACAAATTACTCTCAACTCCTAACTCAAACCATTGACTTTCCCACATACTACTATATATATATTACATGCATGGACCAGTAATCTCTCTTTTTCACCTAAGAAATCCTTAATTTCTCATGACTAGATTCTTACTCAGTTGTTACATTGTTTGATTCAGTGTCAGTTCCTCCTGTTCCGTGGCTATTTTCACCAGCATCTTCTGTGCAAGAATTGCTGCTTTTCCTCCTAAGCAGCTCTAATTCCTTTTCCAACGTTGCTGATCTTCTTCTTTCTTGCTCCAATTGCAAGCTCAATTCAGCAATGCTTTGCTGAAGCTGCTGTTCATGGCTCATCTCCACACGTTGCCCATTGATCCTCGCAATCAGATTCGAAACCACTTGTCTCTCATCTTCCAAGCTTTCCATCAGTACCAGTAGCTTTGGCACCAATATTCCAGCCTGAACCATTCCACCACCCTTCATGGTACCAGTTCCCTGGTTCATATTTAACTGGCCAGCCTGATCAACCCCAACCTCAAAAACTTTTTCTTCACGGGCATTTCTCTGTTTAGCTTCTGTTTCATGATTTTCATCAAGTTCTACCTTTGGATTAATCTCGTTGTCCCAAAAACGAAACGATGATGATTCCGAAAGATGTTTGTTACGTGCAATTCTTCTCCCCTTTTCCTCTTCTTTGATTGATTCTTCGTCAAGTCCAACTTGCTTGACATTGTTGTCTTCTTGATCAATTTGAATCATATCTTTCTCAGCTGGGAAAACAGGAACTAGTTGAAACACTTCTTCATTAAAATTCCACCCACTTATCCTTCTGTGTTTCTCAATTGGACCAGTTTCCAGTGATTCCTCATCGTTGTCTTCATCCGCACCGGCGGAGGCCTGGTTTTGGCATTTCAAGCTTTCTCTGTAATATCTTTCTTCAACAGAGGGCAGTCCATGCAACATGTTTTTGACAAGAAAATCCACATTCTTGCAGTTCTTGAAGAAGGGATGCTTCAGCAACTTCCCTGCTGTGGGTCTCTTTAATGGGTCAGTAGCAAGACAAGAAGCCACCATGTCTCTGAAATTCTTGGAGAACTTCTTGTTTTTATCCTTCTTGCTCTTCTCATAATCACACGGACGTAACCGGTTCGTGATTCTCATGAACAGAGATTTCCATGGAGGAAGATGAGAGAGAGGTGGCCGGCCATGAGCTAGCTCCAGCGCAGTGATCCCAAAAGACCATATATCAGCTTTGAAGCTATAGCCAATATGGGAATGAATCACCTCTGGTGCCATCCAATAAGGTGTTCCGGTGAACTCATTAAGCATGAAATTTGACGAAGAAGACAAGCAAGATGAAGTGTGAGATGAATTGGGTTCGTAGATTAAAGTGGAAACCCCAAAATCGGCAAGTTTAACAGACCCGTCAGAATCAACAAGAATGTTCCCGGCCTTAACATCTCGGTGAAGATGGCCTTGATCATGGAGGTAAAGAAGAGCATTCAAGATTTCTTTGAGCACTACGCCAATGGAAGACTCGTTGAGACCGTCGGGAAAAGAAGAGGAAATGATGGAGTGGAGAGAACCAGCAGACATGAAAGGCATCACCACCCAGAGGTAATGGTTCACTGTGAAGGAGCAGTGAGCTCTGAGGATATTGGGATGGGAGAGGAGGGTCATGGCTTTGGCTTCTCTTCTTACGTCATCCAGGTTGGCTCTTGAACGCTCGAGATCAATGGCTTTAATGGCGACAATTGAGGAGCTTAAGGGAAGGCAAGCGGCCTTGTAAACTGTGGCGCTGACGCCATTGCCGATCTTTTGGAGGATCTTGTAAGAGCTTGGATCAAGTGGGTAAGGAGACGTGTTGGTGACATTATCTTGTTGGTGAACTTGGGAAGCCATGGATTTCCAATGTGGTTGAGAGAGTTAGAAGAGAGATTCTTGCCGTTCTTGTTGAATTCAGAGACTTGTTGATGATGATCACTTTATGGGTGCAATATCAAGTTTTGAAGTGAAAGGAAATGAGAGGGAAAGTGAAAGAAAAAGAAATATATTGATAGAGGTGTGTGACTTCAATTGATCGGTTTTCTTGTGAAAACTTTTAGGAAAAGGTTTAAGAAAAAGAAGAGGGATTCGTGAAAGAACTCCGCGGTGATGTTAATGAGATTTGATTTATGAGGATGCCCGTGAAGTATACTTTGAATTATTTATTTATTTATTTATTTTGCAAGGTTCAATGATTTTATTATCAATAATCGATTAGTTTCCTTTTTATATGTTATTAACGCCAACCATTCTACTGTTTCAGAAAAAAAAAAAAAAAAAAACAAAAGATTATTCTCTCAAATTTTCAAAAACTCCATGTAATCCATACTTGCTAATATGGCTATCCGGAATCATCAAATCCCTTTTTCTTTTTTCTTTTTCGAAGAAGCAAGATACAATTTAAATCAGAAAAGTAGGTACATAAGACGAGCAGCAGAAGCACTCAATTCGTTGGAAGAAATTGCTAATATAACTAAATAGTGGTCATTTTTTCAGAGAAATTCTCTCTTCTAAGTTTAGTTATCTTCTAATGCATGCCCATGCACTGACAACATTTATAGTTTTTAGGGGTAAAATTAAATAAAATAACTTGCCTCTAATATTTACATATAATACACTCCGGATTTGGTTGTGTATTTTTAGTAAGAGTTGTATTATTGACATTGTCCCTTAGAGTTATTAAATCGCCTCGAATCATACATCAACACATGATTTCAGGCAATTCAATCCAGCAACTCTCAAAGACAATGTCAAATACTTTATGTTTCCAAAGCATTTTCCTTTTATTAATATTACTAAATAAAACTCTTCCAAACATGAAAGAAATTGGATACAAGTGTACTCGAACACATGCTGACAAGAAGCGGACAAGATAGTAGAAATGTTGAAAGTCCGGAGCAAACAAACCATTCAATAACACAACACTAGAATAAGATCAGTACAACGGTTCCAGGATAAGCTGCGGCCCTGAAAAATCAAGTAGTTTTTTTTTTTTGTGTAAACTTAATTCAAATGCAATAGATAATGATTCTTCTGACAAAAACACGTATGCATCATCAATCGTTCAAATACGCTCCCAGAATTGTTGATCCTTTTTGTTTTACCCCACAGAAGGAGCAGTGAAGAGTATAATAAGACTAGTATCTAGCAAATAAATAAACACAGAAGGACATCAACCCACTTTTTCATTTTTCTCTCAAGCATATGATAAAATGGGGTTTTGTTTTGATCCCAACGATCCAATTGCATTAGATGAAACGAGATAAGGAGTTTGCTAGTCCTACCCGTGTATCAATCTGCATCCATTTCTTCCAGAGCTGCTTTAGCTGCAGTCTTTGCTTCCTCTAAGAGATCATCTGGAACCTGAAATTCATGATGAAACAAGAAACTCGTATAAGTGAATATAATCCAGACCAATAAAAACATTTTCAAGAAAATGTTGTTTTCTCGATAAATAATTTCTTAAACAAGTTTTTTGAGAGAACTTTCTTAAGGTTGTTTGATTGACATCAGGGAAAAAAGAAAAATCACTTTCATATAATGCAAAGAGAAGGGGGAGTAAGAAGTTCTATTGAAGAGATAAGCATGTGTGCAGCATGTGTGCAGCACATGGATGATAAAAAAATCAACATGACCGGATGATCATGCGTTTCAAAACCAATCTACTCTTGCACATTTACTTTCTTTGGCTTACTACAGTGAATTTTTACATGGGTAAGTTATGATCCTATCTGCCGAGTCTTTGACCAAAGAAAGATCTATTTAGATTATTACCTGACAAGATCATATTATTGCATTTGCATCATTTTGACAGATACTATATTTAATAGAACGTATAAAAGACATAAAGCAGATTATATGGGACTCCCAACAATCTAAGCAGAAGTAGACACTGTCCTAATCTGGCAACATCACTAAGGTTACAACTGAGTTTGTCAGTTTTGTTTCTAAATTAGTGATAATGTGTTAGCGACTTCGCAGTAATGACCTTAAAACAAATCTGCAATGTTAGAAAAGAAAGAGCGAAACCGAAACTAAAACAATCATAACCATCTAACATTAGGGCATCTAGCCATCATTTGTTAAAAAACCTGGCCTCCATCAGCTTTCTTCGAATGTTCATAAATGAATGAGAACAGTAATTTTAGTCATGACTTTATTAAGATGTGATCAATACAAATAGTATAACCTTGGCATTAGCACATGCAAGACAAGTGTGGGACGAGTTGATAGATGCAACGTTAGGATATCATCAGCTGAATCAAGATAATTACCTTCTGGTGTTGGTGATTGGACTCGTCGCAAATCCAGCTCAGTTCCAATTCAAATGCCTTATCTTTTGCTTCATCATGCACTCCATAAATGCTGTTCATCAGAGAGAGAATCCCAGTTTTGCCTCAAAATCATGATAAGCTTGAAGGATCTTATGTGGGCAAGTGAGTACTTTAATAATTCTGAGGTTTGGTGAATCAAAAATGGGGAGGGTAAAAATGAAAGGTAATGAGGTACCAATGAAGGCGAGCAACTTATGATTATGAAAAAGAACATAGCAAAGAAGATGCACAGATATATTTGATTTCTTATATATTTCTTTGATTATATAAATTTAGGAAAGCTTGAGCACATAATTCAACCAGCAAAGTAACAAAACCTGGACCACTCACATCTTAGCAACTTCAATCACCCCTTCCCTACATGTGATTTCAGAAAGCTTCAACTTTTCGATCTCCCTGTTCAAAGCATCCATTAAACAACCAAACAACAAGATTAAAAATGTCAGCATGAGGGAAGTAAAAATAAAACTATATACTACCAGTACCATGGAGATTCTGGTACAAGAAAGGTGACAATAGAAATGCTCATAAACCTCTTATTTCACATTGATCACAGAGAGACATTTTAGAGAGACAGTATTACCCATCATATCCTTCCAACATTGTAATACGACAATAAATCAAGAAGGATTTAAAGCAACTATTAAGCAGATAAGAAGGTTCTTTAGCAGACAGTTTAGTAATTAGATACAGCATCAGCAATCATGTGCCATATCCCAGGTGAGATTCCCCACCTTGGCAAAGGATTTTATCACACAGGATCCTCTATAGTTATCCAATCTTTTTGCATTATCACATTGGTCACACAGGATCATCCATAGTTCTCTAATATTTTTTGCGTTATTAAATTATAAAGTCTACACATTGAGGCAACTTAGATTCCTTGAGCAAACAGGTTTTAAGTACTTACGTCTTGGCAGCCTGTCTTCCCTTCCCAATTGCAGCACCAAAATATCTCTACAAAAAATTTCCCGCATACATCAGTGTCTCAAAAGCCTTTTTGCAGTTGTAAACATAACAGAGACAGAATATTCCATTATAAAGAGACGCAAAACAGCTTAATGAAAAATCAAACTCACATATGAAACACCAGAAGGTTCAACCATGTATAATTGTGGTCCATCTCTATCATATCCTCCAAGAATTACTCCACATCCAAAAGGTCTGCACCACCATCAGTATTGAGCTTCAGAAAAACAAAAACATAAAAAAAAATATTGCAGAGGAGATAAGATGAAGAGAATGTTCTCATCACAAACCTTAGCCACCAATAAAGTGTACATAGATGCACATAACCAGCAACACGTTCAGCAAGTTCCTTGACAGGAATGGGTTCCCCATAAACCCTGCACAATGAGTTCATCGCACCTTTAGAAAATTTTGGACGATAACTAAGAATATAAATGCAGTCATGCATAAAAGAATGATCAAGAACACATACTTTTCATAGCTAGTTGCTTCAGACTTGGCTCTTGCAACAATTTGCCTCCCATCAGCTGCCAAACCAGCTACAGCCTGATAATTGACAATGACCAAATCATCATTATGACAGCTACAGAGAAAAGACTCAGCTGCCCTTTCTAAAAAAGAAATAGATAGAAAACAGCACTTTGCCTCTTAAGAATTAGAGGGAGACAGAAACACTAAGTATTGCATGGTACAATACGCCTAAATCAAGATCATCAATTAAACAAAAAGGCCAGTGCCCATTGGCAGCCAAGCTTAGACATATATATATCACACATTCAGTTCTTTTATCACCAAACCCGGGTCAATGAAAATGACGACGGCGACTAAGTGATTACGCAGTGAATAAGTAACTTGCAGTGATAATCAACTCCGACACTATGTATAAAGTAGATAAATAAATGGTTCCATGGCAGATTATACAATAACCCAGGAGTAGCCCATAGTAAGTAAATAGGTAGCTTGATGTCAATTTAACTTCAAGAAGAAGGAAGCAAGGAAGTAGAAGGAAAAGAATACGGAAAAAGAGAAGAAGAGATGTCGAGAGTCTGCTGCAATATTACCAAGACTAGTTAAGTATTAGCAGATCAATTGAGGTTTAGCAGCTAGAGCTCTCTACTTGATTATTGGTGTTCATCATTAGGGTATGCTATAGTGAAACATTGACCTAGACTTAGTTTAGTTCTTCGTTCCATTTTGTTAGTTAGGGATGTACAACTTCACAACCATTGTAGCAGTGTGCATTGATGCTTTCTCACTCCTAGATAGAGTTAAGGCTAAACCAAGTACGTTTCAAAAAAAAAAAAAAAAAAAAAAAAAAGGTGGCTAGCAAATATGTTAAGATATTTTACATTAAACCAGCAAAAAGGCATGCAATTATTGTGTTGAGTGAGCTCTGGACTACAAATTACACTAAAAGCATAGGGGTGAAGGAAGTATCATGTTCTCACATAGTTAGGTCATCAATTTTAAAGGAATGATTGTTAAAATAAAAAAAGGGCTTGATGAAGTCAACATAAGAATTTTAAGTATGTGAATATGTGTTAGAGATGTATTCTATTTCTACCTTAATCGTTATTTAGAGTTGTTTTTTATATGAGAGTGACTCACAACCACAACCACAACCCACAGTTACTTTTTGATATAAGCATTTCTGTTTAAATATTTGGCAGTTTCTCATCTTTGTTATGAGATCAAATTTTGCTATATATATATATATAAACATTTCAGGGTAGCAATTTTCAGTTATTAAAACTGAATTTTCTCTATATGCGATCAACATCTCTAAGTTCAAGAAATCTGAACTTGGAGTATGACACTTCAAACCTTTTCAAAACTAGGGGGTTCTCGCTGCCTACCTCCAAAGAATCAATGTAAGATATCCCAAATGAAGACAACATATATACATGCATTTAAATTGAATGAATCAGCCCTGACAATCATATTTCCACATGGAAAACAATATCCTTAACAATTACTCAAACAACTAAAAGACGAGAAAAAGAAAATCAATCCTCAAAGTGAAATTACCATGCCGGAGTGGCGATGGACCGAGTGGATTCTCCGATTCGAGCCCGGTAACATCATTTTCGAAGTGATGAGCTTCTCTACACCCTGCCGACAAAAACCAAATCAAACCCATCATTCAAATCTAAAAAACCCCCCAAAAAAATGGAGGAAAAACCTAAGAGAGTTTGATACTTTTTAAGTACATACCATAACAATCCCATCCTTGCATTTGATTCCAATAACAGTTCTGAAAAAGGGTAACAGCAAGAAGATCATTCTCTTAAAAAATTTAGAAACAAAAAATCACATGAAAAACCCTAACAAGAGAGAGAGAGAGAGAGAGAGATCGACGACTAACCCACTGTTATCGATGGCTTTGGCAGCGTATTCGATCTGGAAGACGCGACCGTCGGGGGAGAATGTGGTGACGGAGAGATCGTAACCTGTTCCTATGTTACTCATGCTTTCCTTCTTCTGCTTCTCCTCCTTCTTCTATTTGGTTTTTGGCTGTGTCTTGGGTTCTCGAAAAGCTTTTGCTTATTACTTTCTTAGGTCTCAAGAAACACTGGAGTCGCCAAGAAAAATTGACCCAAAAAGAAGCCGACCCTAGTTCTAACTAGGGGCACTGCCCCAACTTGAAAAATCACATAAATACAGTCTCATTTACTTAATTATTTAAAAAATTCTGGATTAAATTCTAACATATTCGATTAAATTTTTATTGTTTTATTTAAATGAAAACACCCCATAACCCTACATATCGACCTGTCTAGTATCAGGCCATACTTCATGAACCTACTAATCTCAACACCCAGCTGCCCATCGCACCTCTTATCATCTATGCCAACTACCGTTGGCAATTAAATTATTTTATTAGATAGAAAAATATCAAAAAAAAAAATGGTGAAAAATAAATATTTATTTTTATTAAAAAAATATGGTAGTGTAAAACAATAACTTTTTTTTGGCTAACCATTATAGAACCACACAATTACCGTCATGTGCCACAAATTGGTAGTTTGGTTATGTAGCACAGGACCAAACTATGTGTTTACAAGTCTATACTGATTGAGTGAATGGTGTTTTTTTTTTTGTGTGTGTTTTTATGAGTTTCGAGCACCATTTTGTTTGTTTTTGGATATTTTGAAGCTTTTTTGTGTTGATATCCAGTTTAACAAAGGGTGTGTACCATTTCGTTACAAAACCATAAAACATGCATTGACATTTAAACTTCTCCAAAATGTTGTCATTGGACTACAATCCATCTATAATATCAAATGTTATAAAAAACACAAGCATTTCGGTTTAAAAAAATAAACACAGTAATCAAGAAAAAGATCCTCCTAAAACTACTAATTTCCTATGCATTTGAAGAAGTATGCTCGCTGTATTGACACAAGAGCTGATGATAATGACCATGCTTCATCACGCCTAATCCTCAATGACCCAGCTTCATGACTCTTAGCAGATGGAGGCCCAGAATTAGCACGTCTCGTCCTTGATGGCCCAACCTCATCACTTCTAGCAGAGAAAGACCCAGAATCAACACTCTATGTGGAGACCACCGACTCCAAACCACCATCTCTTGCAGGGCGCAGTATGAAATATTTTGGAGGGACGTCCGACGTAGGCATCCCCAACCATTCCATTCATAGAATGATCGAGATGCCTACTAACCTCAACATTCATAACAAACACCTGTAATCCACTATCCACTATTCACAACTAAAATTCATAAACAAAACTCCAAAGTATACAAAATGATGATATCATATAGTCCATCAACATGAGCCCAAGGCCATGGGCCATCATCCAGTGTATATACAACCATCCTCACAACTAAGTTATACATGTGGGTTATAAAATATAAATATATACCAAAATGTACAAAAACCATATTTATGATTTACATTCATCCACAACGTGTACAATTTAGGCCCATATGATTCACATAACACCATAATTCATTCATAATCCAATTCCCGTGTCATAGGCACCATTTGTGCCCAACATTATGACCAAGGCCTAGCACACAAGCCTGGTTCCCTACGTGGTTATCATAGGCCAATTTCAACCTTAGTCATTCAAATTCATATGAAATTAATCACAATTCATATCAATTTACAACATTTCCTCCAAAATTAAAAAAATCTCTAGAATAGGCTAACATGGCCAATTGAACTAACCAAGATATTACATCATGGAAAATTATAAATTAACATCATAGATCATTCAAGCATGCTAAACTAAATCAACATAAGTCACATGCACCCAAAATAAAAAGCCCTAGGTCCAATTTTTGGGTTAGGTCACTTTACAAGCAACACCATGAAATCTTTGATAAAAATTGGGACAAATGCCACCAATGTACTCACAATCACCATAGAACCCTAATCACATATATGCACCACGGTTTTGTGTGTTTCCAATGAAACCCTAACCCCAAAACTCTCCAAAAAATGGGGTACAATGCTTGAAAAATGTACATTGGGCGTGGGTCTTGGTCAAGGGACCCCATTACTACCATTTCCAAGCCATTCTAAGCACATGCAAACAAAACCCTAGGGGGTGCACTCTCAAATCCGTGACCCATAGTGAAAATTACACAATTAGAAAGTTTATTCTCATATTCAATGGTGATTTCATGGAGGAAAATAAAGAAAATCCATAACTTGGAGTAAGAATGAGCAAGAGCCCACCCAAAAATCCTAAGCTTATTTTCCTTTATTTTTTTTCCTCTTCTTTTTCTCCTTCTCTTCTTCTCAAGCACATGAATGGGAGAGAACAAAGGAGACACATGATATAATTTATGATTCCATGCTCCCATGTGCCACATTCCAAACCAACTCCCTTCTCTAACACCACTCATCTAAACATAACTTGTATTCATTAATTGTACCCACTTACACTACCAACCCCCTTTAAATATAATTTATGTACTGAACCCATAACTATTGGACTAAGGTCTAAGGTTGGCAGGGTAGTATTAATTAATGCTTTAAATGAAAAAAAATATTTTTAGCTTTTTGATAAGCCATTAATTATAAATATAGCTTGCTCTACAAGCTACTTAGATGTGACTTCTTCTACATGCCATTAGTAATAATTATTACAAGCCAATAATAATAATAATAATAATAATAATAATAATAATAATAATAATAATTTTCTCCGCAAGCAACAACCACATATAACATGCATTTAATCAAACACGGGCACATAGAGTTGGACACTTTATGCAATTGGGGTAGGAGCTAGACAGAGAAATTCTGGGGTGTTACACTCTGTAAGTTCATTCCAAAAAGGACATCAATGATGGAGTTAATGGCGACAATTACACCACCAAGTGTCAACTCTTGTTTTGTCACACCCTGGGTTGCACAGCGTGCTCCTACCCAGGTGTGAGCGCACCCCCTCGGGGCCAACGCCAGCCATTATGAATTCATAATATTGTCCCATCCCGGTACAGCCACCGCCACACAATGACGTCTCTTGTACACGGGATCATTTGTCTGATGAATAGTGCAAGGCCTCCCCCAGATTATTGGCTCAGTGGTTACTCAGATTGCGAAATCTAACTCCTTAAGGGAGGTTACGAGTTCGAATATGGGGGAGGCCTTTCACTATTCATCATGAATAGTATCAGACAAATGATCCCGTGTACAAGAGACGTCCTTGTGTGGCGGTGGCTGTACCGGGATGGGACAATATTATGGATCCATAATGGCTGGCGTTTGCCCCGAGGGGGTGCGCCCACACCTGGGTAGGGGGCACGCTGTGCAACCCAGGGTGTGACAAAAAAGGCCTCATGTATACATAAGGCCTTTTTGTCACACCCTGGGTTGCACAGCGTGCCCCCTACCCAGGTGTGGGCGCACCCCCTCGGGGCGAACGCCTAGCCATAGTACCACATAATATTGTCATATCGCCATGTAGCAACCCAACCGCAGCTTGTCTACATCGAAACGATTATTTGTCTGCCACTATTCATAAATAGTGCAGGGCCTCCCTAGGAATCGAACTCGTAACCTCCCTTAAGGAGTTAGATTTCGCATTCCTAGTAACCACTGGTTCAGTGGGAATGCGAAATCTAACTCCTTAAGGGAGGTTACGAGTTCGATTCCTAGGGAGGCCTTTCACTATTTATGAATAGTGACAGACAAATAATCGTTTCGATGTAGACCAGCTGCGGTTGGGTTGCTACATGGCGATATGACAATATTATGTGGTACTATGGCTAGGCGTTCGCCCCGAGGGGGTGCGCCCACACCTGGGTAAGAGGCACGCTGTGCAACCCAGGGTGTAACATGTTTCGTTCTAGATCTCCACTACAATGTAATGCCCAATGCACATCTAAGTCGTTGTTATAGAGAATATTTGCAAATAAACCAATACACGAGAAAAATAAGGAAACAATAAAGTGAACATACAATATAATTTGAAAAAAATATATATATCTTATAACATTTGCAAATAAATTTATGTAAGTTGAAAAAATGCAATATCAATTATCGTATTTGGCTCATTGTCTGCATTAGTTTCTTGAGAGCCACTTTTTTTTCGGTGTTCTAGTTTCTGAATGATTGGATGAGATATAAAACAATACTATTCGAGATAATTGGGAACTACTGTAACACCCCAAATTTGTATTCTTTTCATTTTTCCCTTTTACACTTGTAATCTTGTGATCCAAATGTAGGCAATGACAATATCAAAATTTTGTCAAACATGTATCCGAATTGGGTGCACAAATATACCAAATTCTCAAAACAACTTCTCTTTATTATATTTTACATTTACATACATATATATACTTATACATGATTGTTAGTACATGGTTGATAAAACCATTTATTTGTTTTGCCCTGCTGCTTCTCATTATATATATATATAATACATATATCTAAGATGTAATAATATATACGTTTTATATATATATATATTACTATTACTTAACTTATATACATATACAAATATAACCATTATATATATCCAACAGCGACCAACGTGTTCTTCTCGCATCTTCTTGTATCTTCTCCTTTACAATCGTACCAGCAGCAACTCACGTACCATGCAACTAATTTTCTGAGAGATAGTAGAAGAGTGAGCTAAAAGCCCAGTGGGTCTTCCTTAAGTCCCCACGCTTTATACAAAATGTTAGTATACGTATTAAACTATTCATCACAGAATACAAGCAAAACAATTAATTCAATCGTATGACCATAATGATAATAATGAATTTGCCAGCATAAGATATTTTCACATCAGGTATACCTTTTCTAATTGCATTTCGCTATCAGCGTGGGCCAACTAACACCCAATTCACAGACTTACACAATACAACAGAATACGAATAATTCATAACTAAAGAAATGTATAAAGAATAAGAACTTAAAGAATCGTTCCCACATCAATTTTGGTAGGGTCTCCCTGCTATTAGGATTTCTCCAGAGTCTTTCTACTGGAACTCATTTTTTCAGAGAGTAAAACTGAAACATTTTGTTAACTAACCGGAGCCCTTATTTATAGGGGTTCAAAATTTCATGTCCCCATTTTGCCCTTAACCTATTTGAATTATTACAAGGGGAAAAATTACAATTTTGGCCTCAGTGTAAAATTACCGTTTTGCCCTATGTGTAAAATTACCGTTCTGCCCTCGGTATAAATTATTGTTCTACCCTTTGTGTAGATTAATCTGTTTTGTCCTTGGTTGTTTGTAGTATTTATAGGTTGGATAAATTTACAATTGCCCTCGTGCTTTTATGGTAATTACGAATTTTGTGAATTTATTATTTTACTCCTTAAATTTTCTTCTAGTATTTCCTAATCTAGTTGTTTTTTGGTAGGATTCTAGGGTTGTGGATTTTTATAGTATTACAATCTGCCCTCCTTATTGAAATTTCGTCCTCGAAATTTGCTAATAAAAGAAAAAATTTACCTCTATCCTCATGATTAGAATTGAGGAGTCTTAATATGTCTTCATTATCTTCAACTTCCTCATAAAGTTGGCTCGAGATTTCCCATGGTGATGGAGGATTTTCGGTTGCACTTTCCGTGGTTGAAATCATTTGTGGTAGAAGAGGAGGTTGATATACTATATCATACCAACCATTCCATTCTGGAATCATTCCCGGCTGGGGTTCCTCGCAGTTATTATACAATGGTATGGTTGGTTCACACCAACTCATGGTCGGTGGTGGTGGAGGGGACTCTACCCAACTTATGACTGGTAGTGGTAGATGGGGCTTTACCCAACCCATGACTGGTGGTGGTGGTGGAAGGGGCACTACCCAACCCATAAATGGTGGTAGTGGTGGGGATTCAACCCAAATTACTGGTGGTGGTGGAAGGGGTTCTATCCAACTCATAGCTGGTAGTGGTGGTAGAAGGGGTTCTATCCAACCCATAGTTGGTGGTGGTGGTGGAAGGGGCTCTACCCAACCCATAAATGGTGGTAGTGGTGGGGATTCAACCCAAATTGCATTTGGTTCCTGGAATATTGGTAACGGTGTCCAATAGGTATCCTGAATTGGTAGGATTGGTTCCATTAGTGTGGGTGAATGAATTAATTCCTCCCAATGCCACTCTTGACTTGGTATGATAATTGGTGCATTTGGGCTTCCTATAGGAGTGAACATCATGGGGTTATCGGTGGCTCTAGGTGATAACGAGGGATTTCTCCATTCCGGCGGGGTACTAGATGAGCTGGGTGAAGAGGGTATACTAAATGTGAAAGGTTCAGGGATGGGAACTACTCACATTCGTGGTTTTGTTTTCCTTTTCTTTCTTTTGCTCCTTTTTGGCTTACTGGATTCAGTTTCATGGATGTTTGAGGTTGGTTCATTATTAGGCAGCCAATAGGTTTGATCGGGGTATGCGTCAGCTAGTAAAAATAGAGACTCGTTACTTATATCTTCTGGCTCATTTGCCTCGTAATTGGTTATATGCTCTGGCTCCATCTGCAAAATGATAACTTTTATAACATATACACAAGTGATAAAAGATTTACATACCATGTTGAATTTGTTTATAAAATAGAGCATAGTATGAGAATTTACACACACACACACACACACACACACACACACACACACACACACACATATATATATATATATATATATATATATATATATATATATATATATATATATATATATATATATATTATTGCTGGCGAATACATCATTATCGAAATAGCTTAATTACTAAACAAATGAGGGTATTTTTTTTTGTAGTGAGCTTTCTAATTTCCATGTGGCTTCTTCTGTTCCATGATTATTCCATAAGACCATGATTAATGATATAGTCTTTTTCCTTAATTGTTGTGTTTTTCTATCTAGAATTTTTACTGGTTGTTCTACATAAACATTTCCTTCTTCCATCGGTATATCAGTCCACAAAATCACATGTGAGGGATCTGGACAATATTTTCACAACATGGATATATGGAATACATCATGTATCTTGGTCATAGATGCTGGCAGAAGTAGCTGATATGCCGTTGGTCCAATTCGTTGGCATATTTTGAAAGGTCCAACGAACCTTGGTGATAATTTTCCTTTGAGTGCAAAACGTCTCATTCCTTGAAGTGGTTGTACTTTGATAAATTCAAAATCATTAACTTGAAATTCCAACGAATGTCTTCGTTTGTCTGCAAAACTTTTCTGTCGACTTTGGGCAATTCTTAGTTGGTTTTTTATGAGCTGAATTTTTTCACCGGTTTCTTTAATCAATTTAGGGCCCAACTCTATTTTGTCAGTTATGTCAGTCCAACACACTGGTAACCTACAAGGTCTTCCATACATGACTTCAAATGATGCCATTTTAATACTTGCTTGGTAGTTATTATTGTAAGCAAATTCTGCTAGATGTAAGTCTTTAGTCCATCCGTCATGAAAATCAAGTACACATGAGTGAAAGATGAATTTGGATTGTTCGTTCTAACTGCCGGTCAGTTTGTGGATGATAAGTAGTGCTCATGGTGATTCTTGATCCCATTCTTTTCTAAAAACTTTGCCAAACTTGTGATGTAAAACGTGGATCCCTATCACATACGGTAGTTTTTGGGATACTATGAAGTTTTACAATTTCAGCTTCATATAATTTCGCCAGTTTTGCTGGATGATCTGTAGACTTAATTGGCAAAAATCTCACCATTTTTGTCAACCTGTCTACTACAACCCAAATTCCGTCTTGTCCTTTAGCATTTCGGGGTAATGCAGTGACGAAATCCATGGTTACATCATCCCACTTCCATTCCCCAATAGGCAGGGGTTGCAGTAATCCTGATGGTCGTCTATGTTCTACTTTAACTTGTTGACAAGTTAAGCATTTGCTGACGAATTTTGCCACTTCCCTTTTCATTCCAGAGAACCAATATTGTCGTTTCATATCTTAGTACATTTTGTCCCCTCTCGGGTGCATGAAGAACTTGGAATAATGGGCCTCATGTAGAATTTGTCTTCCCAGTTCTTCATTGTCTGGTATATACATCCGTTTCTTGTACAAAACTCACGGACGGGGTGCGAATGCATTATAACAATAACCGAGTGCGCAGGTACCATAAAGTAGTAAAGGGAACATCCTCCCAAAATCCCCTATGAATAAACAAAGGGTACAAAATGTGGGCCCAAAAACCTCCACCCAGTCCACCCTAATCTCTTGAAAAATTGGTTAACAACGGGGTGAGCTACTCGCCAAGTGGGTAAAATAGTTCGTAAATATGACAATTAATAAAGGGAACTTCATAATCAAATATCACATATACACATCACAGCATCATAATCAGTACAACATGTATGTATGCATGACACCGTCTCGTAATGGTTCCATGATTGTACGCCGCCCCGAGTTCACGTACAGATGTTCATTCCCAGGTAAACCCGAGTTCTCATTGTACGTCCCTCCCCAAGGTCGTCGCCCTAGATTCACGTACAGATTTCCATCCCCAGGTAATCCGAGGTTCTCATTGTACGTCCCTCTATAGAGAAATATCAATAATAGTGAGCATTGCTTCTAACTATTTTGTGAATCATAAACCGCTTACGTCCCTAGGTGGTGCTTATGTATGATGCCAATGCATGAGCAGGTCCGGTCTTTATTAACATTAGACAGGATTTCACAGCGTCTGGTGATTCTTATCAGGTCAGTATCACCACGTGCAAAGTTAGGATGTTTAGTATCACTTGTACAAGCTGATAGCTTTCAAATAAAGCCAACTAGATCAGTCTTCAGTTGAGAGGTGGGACACTAGGTCCACTTAAATACCAATCGTCAAGAGTAGCACTTTGCCTCCCATTCACTATTTAATGTTACTAAAGACTAAGTCTGGTTGAGTCAGATTGACCACTAATCCTACATAGTAACAGTGTAATACATGAACTCCAAATGTACAGGCATAAGTATGACATGTATGAACATTATACGCAATAATGCTGTATAAATGAATGTAAACTTTAATAAAAGTCATAAGATACGCAAACCTATATTTTGTTCCCCACCCTCAAATAATCCTTTTTTCTAGCACTGGCGCCTCATCCCGAGTAGAACCGCATTGCACCGCAAAGAGAGTCTCAAAAAGAGGAGAGAGAAAAACTCAAGGAGAGTGATGAACCAACAAGGAGCAAGAGAGAAGAAAGTGATTTGGTGTGAAAAATATCAAAGGGGAAGGGGCTTTTTATAGCCAAAAGGGTGCCCGACGGGCAGGTGCTCGAAGTTCAACAATTTTTTTTTTGTGTAAACCTGAGGTATTACATTCTACTCCCCTTAAAAGGATTTCGCCCTCGAAATTCAGTCCATGTAGTCATGATTGCTATCTGCATGACATTCACCACCGTCGTCATCATTCACTAGCTCAGGGTAGTGCCTATAAGGTCCTTTAATAAATTTAAAAACAATCTTTACTATATAAGATAATTATATAATTTTTAGGACAATGTTTATATCATAAAAAAATATTAGACATTGAAAAATAAATGATAACACTTTTTCTTTTACAATCGGTTCAGTTCAGTTTAGATCGGTTTTCAAAACTTCAAACCATAACCTAAATCAAACCTATCGGATTATACTTTTTCTAAACCTAACCCAAATCAAACTTATTAAAAAATCAAACCAAACTGAACTAAACACACCGATTTAGTTCGATTTCGCGGTTTGAGTCAATCCATTGACACCCCTAATTGCAATGCTGCTCCAAATCTGTATTATACACCATAATATCATTAAAAAAACCAGTACGAACTAACGAAGATAATGACAGAAGATCCGATTCATCAAAAAAGGAGAGTTGTTGGTGCATTAGTAAGTCCAAACGACATCACTAGAAATTCGTAATGGCCTTCATGAGTCTGAATCGTTGTTTTAAGGATATCCTCGCGACGGACGCGAATTTGGTGATAACCTAATTTGAGATCTAGCTTCGAAAAAAACGGTTGTACCATATAATTCATCGAGCAGCTCATCAATGACTAGTATCGAAAAACGATCGAGAATGGTGACTTTGTTTAAAGCACGATAGAGAAGGGACTTGAGCTGGGTTGAATAATGTCGGCATCCAACATCACTTGAGCGAGGTTTTTAATCTCATTTTTTTGAATATGCGTGTTACAATAAGGGCGTACATTTATTGGTGTTGCTCCCACAAACAAAGAAATAGCATTATCAATGTCTCGTGTTGGCAACAAGGACGTAATAGGAGCAAAAACCTGTTGGTTTTGGTCAAGAACACCCCGAACTGAATCTGACAATTCCAATTCATTGTCTATTACTGTCATGGTAGTGGTAAGTTGTTGCAACTCCATCCACCACCCTTGACTGTTGTGCTGAAACGCACAAAACATCGCCTTGAGATACGCCCCGATTTTGCTTAAACTTGGGTCTCCTACTTTAATTGTCATTGTTAATACCTTCCAATTAACCTCCATATTCCCAAGAGTGCCCAACCATTGCATCCCTAAAACAACATCAATCCCTTCCAAATACATCCCTAAAGGGAGAAAGTCTTGTACCAAAGTGATTCCTTGCATCAAAATACAAACCCCTCGGCAAATGCCTTTCCTTTGCACCGATACTCTATTCCCCATCACAACCCTATAACTTGTAGTCTTGGAAGAAGGGATAGCAAGTCGCCACATCAGTTCGGCTGATAAAAAATTGTGGGTAGCACCACTATCTATCAATATTATGACCTCCGTCAAACCGATCGCCCTTTTGAATCTTTATTGTACATGGTGTAGTTAATCCAACCACTGAATTCAACAGCAATTCTACTGTTTCACATAATTCCACAGCAGTTGTCTCCAATGCACTCTCATAACCCGTTGAATCACACTCATTAGTTTTATCTTCCTGAACTAACATAACGCGCAACTCCTTACATCTGTGGCCAATAGTAAATTTTTCATTGCAACGAAAACACAACCTTTTTTCCCGTCACACTTGCAATTCTGATTTCGTCAACCGCTTTGTTGGTACGTTCTTTCAAAGCATGGGTTGCCAATCATTGAGAGCCACAATCTTCATTTAGAACCATTTCCCCATATTTGGAAAATAGAGAAACTTTTGAGGTTTTGGACTAACAATATTGAACCAATAGTACTAGAACAAGTTTATAAATAAGCAATGGAAGGAAATAATGTAATAGTTTACCTTAAGATGCAATTCAGTTGATGCCCAATGATGGAAGGCTGTTGCAATTGTTTCTCATGGATTTGGAGAAGACTATAAGAAGGAAGAAAGGAAGCTCAAGTGATAAACTTAGAAGGAAAACAAAGCAAAAAAAATAGTGCTAATGGTTTATCTTCTCTCTACTTTTTTTTTTCTTTTTCTTATTTTATTTCACTAGCTTTTGCTTTTGTTTCTTGGAGATGATGAGATCTTGACTAGGATAGGTTGATGAATATGGTGTATAGAATGAGGCTTTGGCCGTCGAATGCAAAACCGCATTACAATTTTCCACCCGTTGTAGCATAAGCATCAACTGCGACAAACCCCAAGGTTCCAATAAACGAATTTATGCCCTAATTTTTTACAACAAACCATTGATGAACGTTGTTGCGACCCCCTCCGTAGGGTGATGTCACGACTGACACAAAATATCACATATGCCGTACATAGACGTACATAATACTTTGTCAGCCTTCTCATACTTCAAATTCACATAAAATTTTCGGCATAAACTCCCCATAAACATGAGTTATCACAAAACCTGATAAACATCCTGTCAATTCCACAAATCTAATATCAAATCATAAACACATACTTCTCATTTCTAAACCATTCCTATAATTACACCTCCCATTTATCACAAGTTTCTAAAACCATACTTACATCCACTACATTTATATAGATTATAAGTAGTGTAATACATATATACATAATATGAAAATGTGTCCCAAACACGCCCTTTCTCATACATACATTAAAGAAGCAAGCACAAATCACCCCTTTGTAGCCTTGCCTTTGCCTTTGTAATCACCACCTATAATGAAAGGGAATTTGGGTGAGGTACAACAAGCTCAATGAGTAATCTATCAAAGGCTCTATATACGCTTTCATAATAAAACATGACATTTATAATGATGTAAACCAATAGGCAAGCAAACTATAAATATCAATACATGATCAAGATATTTGCGCCACTCTATACATTTTAATCAATGCATAATTCAATAAAAAAACATGCCTCTCAATCAGGTGTATGAGCGAGTCTACTCCTCATTATGCATCTATAAGGAGGGCATCAGTCTCATCTAACCATCCACTCAGATCAATATAGGGCATCATCCATTACCCCAATGGAATTGATCTCATACTCTACTTACTCTAGTAGCCCAAGTATGTTCAAAGTTACAAATACATGTTAATGCATTTAAATCATAATGTCAATTTCATGTCACGCTTACGATTTCATAAACAAGGTTATACATACAATGTCACACATCAAACCAAGGGTAGGAATACTCACAACACAATGGGTGTAATGCCTTACACCAATAAACTTTTCTGCACACTTTACTATACAAGTAGCTCACTTGTACACATTCCTCAAGTCGCCAATTTCCACTTCTCAAATGCAGTTCATCGCAAATTTCCATTCCAAACCATCCTCAATCAATATCACACAACAATACACATTAAACCACTCAAAAATATCACCTAAATACCTCTCCAAACCCATTCCCAAACCCTCAGCTGCTTCAACACAACTGGGTTGGAAAACATCACATTCAACCATCAAATTTTACTAATTCAACATGCCAAAGACTCATAATTCATCAAAGAATCACTTACCCATGAAATTACACTTCAAAACCCTCAAATCCAGCTCAGATCATGGCTCTCCAATCCGCCAATCTAACCATAAAAAACGCACGAATCTCACAAATGTTGCACAAGTCATGGAGAGGAATTCAAGTTTGTAATTTTTAGCTAGAAAGGAACGACCCTTACCTTGGATTTCATGAACCTAGCCTTCGTCCTCTTCTCCTTTACGTTTCTCCTCTTTTCTCCAACTCCAGCAACCTCATATGTGCTGGAAAGATCGAGTTTGTGACCTTAGGAGAGGGCTTCTCAAAGCTCCAAGTAAAAATTTCACTAAGTGTTGGGTTCCGAATGCAATACCTAGTGCCCAAGTAGAATCCGTATATTTATCGTCATCTAAGGCCATGTACATACGCATACACATATAAATATGTTCGATAATACGTACAAGTCAACGTATAAGTTTGACTTACAATTACAGGGTGTTACAAACATGCTCTCCAAGACTTCCTCAAACATGTCAGTCAATGGCATAGCAAGAATCTCAAATGTGCGCCTATATCCTGCTACAGATCCGGTTTGTCCAACAACCAAAAATTGTTCGCACAAACTCCCAGTTTGCGATGGTCAAAATCGTAACAATAACCGATATTTGAAATCATACGATCCCCTAAAAGGCGATCGCAATGCTGCCCATTGAAACCAAGACAAACCATCACCATCCAAACTCAAACCAGTCCCCATAAGTTTCTCCTCATTCGTAAGCTTGTGAATGACAAAGTATCGTTCCACACAGTACTGTCATTCACTTGTAAAGATCCGCATCTCCAAATCTTCCACCTCGCCCTTCTCCACGCGATTCGCCATCAATCACAGCTCAATCACCACTGGTCGCACCTTCCGTTGGAACCCTATTCTCTTTCCCCTCTTTTGAACGTTGCCCTACATTGCAATGCCTGGACATTGGAGTAGTAGGATCGGTCGTAGCTCCGTTGTCTCCCAATGATGGATGCAAGGCTGCAATCACCTTTTGCGTTTCCTCCAAAGATTGCAATACACGAGCCATGTTCAACGCAAGATCCCCCACATAACGCTCCATTTTTAGCAATCGTTAATGTTCGCTCCTCATTTCCTCTACCTCCTTTTTCAGAGATTCAACTTTTCCGTCATTCTTCTTTTGGGCCATCTGGATCGAATGCCCTGATACCAAGATAATATGAACCAATCTTGGAGGAAAATAGAGTTTTCAAAGAAAAATGTAACGTAATGTATTATTTCCAAGAAACAAGAAATCTTGTACAAAGAATTGTTCTTCTCACTTACAATACAATGAATGAATGAGTTTTATTCTTTCTCACCTCTCCTCTTTTAAGCAAAACTTACAAAAACAGAACAATTATACAATACAACATACTTTTTACACTGGCGCGTGACTTATTTACAATCTTTTACTTCTTCCTTCTCGCATACACTTGTCGAATTGGTGGTCTATCAAGATATGATTACACTAGAATGAAAAACATGAAGTACTCTACTTTTTTTATTTTTTGCCAAATCAGAAATCTATGAAAGAGGAGAAAAGGTCCAGAGATACACGTGACAATTCAAAATGCTCCCACAAAGAAGAAAGCTGAGAAACAAAAGCTAATCTGGCTAGCTTGTGAGCCAAAAAATTCCTATGCCTATTAACATATTTAAAAGAAACTACACTAAAATTACTCCTTGCAGTGGACCAGATCTCCTGAAGAGTATCTTCCAAATAAGCAAGATTGCCTCTCTTATCTTCCAGCTCCATCACAACTAGAAGAGAATCTGACAGCACAGTTAAGTTTGAACATAAACCAGCTGAGTGTTTTAACCCTCTCAGAACAGCTTTTGCCTCAACATCCTCTACCGATAAAGCTACAGATTCAGACCAACTTTCAGCTTTCCTGACCAAACCTTGGTCATCAATGAGGACCATCCCAGCCCTGAGGATAAAGAAGTTGCATTCCAAGCGGCGTTGCAATAAAGAAACCATGTTGAAGAATCAACAGAAGGATTTTTTCTCGGCCTGATCATGACTGACTTGATCTCAGAAGAGCTTGAGATATTCAAGAACTCCTCAAATTGAATGGAGGTGTTCTGTATGACTTTGGCGGGAGATATTGATAAATCATTGAAGAGCATTTTGTTTCTGCATTTCCATAACTGTCAGACAACCTAAAGGCAATACAACACATGCAGACATAAAAGGAAAATCATATATAAAATATTAATGATATCGATATAATTATATGAAAAGTACAAAATATAAACATATAGTTTTATATGTCAGCGTTAGAATCTAGAATGTTGCTCCGGTGAGCAGTAATGAGAATCCTTAAAAGTATGTTAATCCACAGTAAAGGGCACAAGAAAAAGAGTAAAAGAGTTCAAACATACTGTAACACCCCGATTTTCAAAACTTTAATTTCAAGTAAAAATGAATATTTTAATTTTATCGAGAAAAACCACTGAAAGTCGAGATGCTAATCGTATCCATCTATCTTAACCCATAACCATTATATAGATAGTAAAATTTGCAAAAAAATATGAATTTGTATTCCTCTAACTAACTTACTGGTTAAGATAAACGAATACTCATTTATTTTCATGTCAAGGACCACATAATTCAACTATACAAATTTCTATAGTAAATTATGAGGGTACTTGCCCTTGTCCATCCATCATGGACACAATATTTTAAATACATTCATCAAATAGAATTCAAGTCCAAGACATTCACACGTGAAATAAATCACAAGGTCTTTACTAACCGTAATAATGTTAATTGAATTTCGATTGTCAATACAATCCTTTCAAATAATAAACTTTTAAAAATTAAATAAAAATATTCAGTCCTATCACCATAATACTAACAATTTAATTAACCCACCCCTACTACTCTGAACTACTGAACTATGTCACGAACTCGCGATTTTATTCTCCTAAGCACCTGCATATAAAAAATAGGGGTGACCTTGAAAGCCCAGTGGGTCATCTAAACAATTCACAACATTTTATTATGATACATACACAAGAACATTACAAACAAGTTTCACACATTAATCGTTGCAACATTAGATTGTTTGAGTTGAGAATTTTATCACGTTTTGAATCACGTACCTTTAAGAAATCAAACCCAGGGTGGCACTACCCAAAAATTAGAAACTCGTTGGCGATATTCATCATGAATAACTGCCCCATAATAAACATTGACGATATTCCTTAGAATAACTGCCCCATAATAATCAATGGCGATATTCCTTAGAATAACTGCCCCATATGTGTGATTCTTATCTTAATTATGTTCTTTAGTGATGTCACACCATACATACAACCTAAGTATGATATTAATTGTATTCACAAATATATTCAAGGTCCACTACACATGGTATCATGTCACAATGCTAAATATAATAGTATTATCGCATGAACTTCACTATGCCAATATTCTCAAGTCATGTATTTCATCATCAGGCATTATAATATGAATTCAATTACCACATGAATTGCATGCATCCAATTATCATTTGATCACAACAAAAATCATGCTGACACATATATCATCATAGTTAACAATCACAACATGGTATATATAAAATCATGTAAAATAGACATGCAAGAGCAATCTAATAATACTATAAACCTAATTAATTTAACATTCCTATCTATATATCAAAATAAAACATTATGAAGGCATAAAATCATCCCCACCTGAATCGCTAAATTCCAAATCACTTAAATTCCTCGTTACGCCTGATACTCAACCAGAGAAAAAACTGCACTAAAAGAAACGCGAATTTTTGCATCTCTGCTTCGGCTCCTCTATCCGTGAGCCATCCTTGGAACCCACCGCGATCCAGCAAACACGAGAACCTCGTCATCGTCATCTCCCTCTGTTGTTCCGATCTTTGTGCTTCCATAACTATCTTTGAAATCTTTGACGCAAAGACAAACAATGAGTACAAATCTGAGCTTTAGAACCCCAACATCAATCAAAACTTGAACAAATTCAATAGGAAGAAGAAGAAAACAAGAGAACTAAACTTGAAGAGAGAGACCTTGTTGGACAGTAGCGGAAACTCGAATTTCATAAATTAATGAGCCAAATTTCACCTCTTCAAATTGTTGTTATTCCAAAGTCAAGGCTGAGAGCGAGAGGGATCGAGAGAGCGAGAGGAATCGAGAGAGCGAGAGAGCAGAGACATGAAGAGACGCAAAACCAAAATGAATATTGAAGAGGAGCATTCGTCTCTTAGGAGTTTGGGGTTTGGGAGTGCGATTGGGGAGTGAGGGTTTGGGGTTTTGAAAGAGAGAGGCGCGATTGATTTCAGGGTTTTGAGAGAGGGTTTCGAGAGAGAGATTCAGAGCGAGTGATCAGAGACAGTCGCGACGAGCGAGTAGAGAGTAGAGAGAGAGAGAGAGAGCTTCGAGCAAGAGAGAAGAGAGCGGCGAGAGCAGGGGAAGATGGCGGAGAAGAGAAAAGAGAAGAGAGAAAGAGGGAATGGCGGCAGTTCACCGACGTTCGTGAATCGGCAACGATTTTGGTGAATATCAGAGAGGGGTTTCGTTTTGTCACACCCCAGTACACAGCACACCGCAGTGTCTAGTACCCCCGGGATGTGATAGGTACGCATACCCCAACCATTACATACCACATAATATTGTCACATCCTAGTACACAGAGTTCGGATTTAAACTATAGGTTGTGAGTTCGAATCTGGGGGAGGCCCTGCACTATTCATGAATAGTGAATAATGTGGACAAATGATCCCGAGGGTACTAGACGCTACGGTGTGCTGTGTACTAGGATGTAACAATATTATGTGGTATGTAATGGCTGGGGTATGCGTACCCATCATATCCCGGGGGTACTAGACACTGCGGTGTGTTGTGTACTGGGGTGTGACACGTTTGGAAATTTCGGAGTTGTAGCGGAGAGTTGCAGCGGCGAGTTGCAGCGAGATTGTAGGCGACCGGGCAAAGAGTCACGTTGAGATCGTGATAGCGAAATTGGAAGGTAAATATTTTCAGAATTTTCAAGGATTACGTTTGAAGAGTCACGGTGAGATCGTGATAGCGAAATTGGAAGGTAAATATTTTAAGAATTTTCAGGGATTACGTTTAAAATTGAAAAGTAGATTTTTTTAGATTTTCAGGGGATTACACATACATATGTACATACATACAAATATATACCCGAAAATTCATAACAAAATTGCAATTTAGATATGAATTAAAGTATAAATAATTTCATTTAAGTTGGCAAATTAATTGAAATAACTCGAAAATGTAAATCCCCATTTACTGGATTTTTAGTTTATTATTATTACTACCATATGTAGACACATATGTTTTCTTTTTTGTAATATTAGTCAAAAAGTCATTGCAACACTTTCACTACACGACACTCTCGGGCTCTTTTCTCTTTTAACTTCTTGTACTTTCTGTTAAAAAAAAAAACTTCTTGTACTTTATATCAAATATTCTATAAGTAAATGTTGTACAACATTTATATCCTTCTTTAAAGCACTTTGTTAATTATTCTAAAATTTTGCTAACCTTAATTAAAGTATTTATCTATACTATTATAATAGATTTTTCTTGAGGCCATCACCGTGTGGCCATTTTGTCCATAATTCCAACTATAACCTTTCATCACTTATTTAAATTTTTTATTTTTCCATTCAGTTGTAGATGGCAAAATGGTCAATTTAGTAATTTCAAATAATTGAGATTATCTCAACCATGTTCTACAAGTGTTTTAAAGTGTAATACCCTGTACTTTTGGTGAAAATATTTGGTTGACTTGTACATATGTCGAGGCATATAACAGGCGTAATCGTACGTAGAAGTCTTATATAATCATGTATGAGATGGTTAGTATTATGTGTACGTTATATATGTTTCCGACATTTTCAGAAATGAGGTTTGGATCCACATTGATTGGGAACAAGCTAGGGATGGTGAAAACTATCTCCTTAGCAGTTGAAAGACTGAAATTATGGTTAATTGGAATCAATTTGTGTGAATTGAAACCAGTATAGTTGGCGGTAGTGTGTTTTTCTATTGGGAACCTCCGAAAACATGTAAGATCCCGGTGAAACACTTGTTTGAGACTATAGAATGCTAGTATGCCTGATTCTGAGCATTTTGGTGTTGATGGAATAATTTCAGAATATGGATTGATATTTTTGGTAGTCGGACATAGGTTCTCAGTGAGGAAAATGGACTTGGGAACTAGTGGGAATATGGGAAGCCTATTCACACACTGTGTCATCGTTGAAATGCTTAGAGTGGCTGTAGAAACTGAATTAAAGGATCCTCACTTGTGTTTGAGACCAAAATCGAGTTAGGAATTAGGATATGAAAATGGGAAACTAATGATATGTTGTAAATTGAATCTATATGCATGAAATTGATGAATTGGTATGTATGGAACGAAATTGGTAGGTTGGAAACACTAGCATTTTATTTGGATTGTGGTGGTGGTGTTAGGAAATAGGTGGAAACCTTGTGTTGTGAGTATTTCTATACTTTGATTTTTTTTATGTGGCATTATATTCTATGAAAATGAATTGAAATGATAAACATACTACAGTATATGCGTTTGATTTAAATTCATGAAAATGTTTTGGAAAATAAAGCATGTTTTAGACTTGTCGAAACAAGTTAAAACATGGAATTCATTCCTTTGAGGAAAACCTCTAGGAATCAGACTCGCATGAGTGACTGCGATAGTACTCATGGACATTGGTGATGTCCTAGTTAGAGATAAGAACCCAACATTGATTAAATTAAAATGAGTAATGAGAGGTCGGTGCTGCTCTTATCGGTGCATCATGAGGGGTTAGACTCACTCCATTACTTACAAGGAGTGAGATGGATATGGTTTTTCAAAGGATATTGCATAATTTGAAAGGGAATGCATTCATTAAATGATTATATGATGAACATGTATTATATTGTTTAATCTCTGCATATGATTGTTTAATTGTTTTAAATAAGCATGCTCTTTATGAATGCATATATGATGTCATACTTAGGAATATTCACTGAGCATGTGGTTGTACACTCTTTCTTCTTAAATATTTAAGGAAAAGAAGTGAAAAGGAAAGGAAAAAGCTCGTGAGGAATAGTAGACTCTTATACTTTCTTTCCCCAATGTATGTTTCTTAGAGAAGTTAGAGACTTTTGTGTTTTGATCCATGTATATATTTATAACATCTTATTGTATATATTATCATCTAGATGGTTATTGTAGTTGGATATGGAACATAAATGTGATATTATGAAATTTGGATCTTGACGTAGATGTGATTAGAATTTTGGTTTGTAAATAATTATATCTGAAATTGATATAGGGACGTGATGGTAATGATATGGATGATTACACAATTTGAGATGATGTACAGGTTAGGCTGACAGGATGTCATGTACGTTTATGTACGACATATGTGATAATTTACGTCAGTCGTAATGTCACCCTACGGACGGGGTCGCAACACAAAGGGTGCGAGCAACTCCCTATTTAGGTGGCTTTTAGTTTTTAAACCAATACATGATGGACATTCAAAACCACAGTTAGTTTTATATCTATATCTATGTCCAAATCTCAAATAATACCTTCCAACTTTTCCACAACTCCTAAACGGGTTTCGTATTCTAAGTTTTCCGCCACTCCTAAACAGTTCCTGTTAGTCTTGAATTTGAATTAACCACGCCCAATCAAAAAATAAATAAATTCAAAATCTACCTTCCAAACAGTTGAAGAGCCTGAATTACGCACGATCAAACAAATGATTCATGCAGATTCCTTTCTAATCTTTTCAGATGATTACCAATCCATCTTACTTCTTGCAAAGAACTCATCTTTTTTCAAAGATGGCCAACCCATCTTTCCTCTCTCTTTCGCTAAATTCAGACGAATGAATTCATGCACTGATCGAAAGCCCATCTCATATAAAAAAATCTACAAGTCTCTTTTGATTGTTTGAATTTATGCTTTGGTGCAGGTCTAATTTTTTTAGACTGTCAAATATCTACTTTTTTATATTATTTCTCTTAAGAAATTGATTCTGACATATGGTTTTTAAAGTGGGTTGTGTTTTGTTTAATTTTTGTTTGTTGTGCAGCACATCCCATTTCACAATTGAAGTCCTCACAAAAATAAGAGAACGAAGAAGAGAATTGCGGTGCGATGTTGCTAAAAGAGTGATGATAAAGCAAAAAGAGGGTGATGCTTGTTCAGTTATTAATAAATTATTATTATCAACCCTTCATCTACAAAAGTGTTGGGCCCATGATGAGGTCTAAGCGGAAGCCCAAGGTGGGAAAGATTCGAAAAATAGCACGTCCATCACCTCAGACTTCCGAGGTGGCTTAGTTGGGTGCTCATGTCACCAACCATCAAAGCCACGATCTACTAAAATTTGCCACATGCACCCCAGGACCATTCTCGTGTCGGGGACCACGATACCACCTGTCCTCCCTAGTGGGACTAGACCCTCACAATTCACTAAAATGGTACGGGAGGCAAATTTTTACTTTTGAGTCTTACGAAAACTTTACTCTAAAAGCGTTGCTTTAGGCTCTAACTTAGGCCTCGGAGAGTCTTAGGTCGGCACCACACTAGTCGTTTGTCCTCTTTCTTCCCTTTCTATTTCTCTCTCTCTCACTCTCTATCTCTCTCTCTCTCCGCCTCTCCATTCCCAGGTGGACGTCCTCAACAACGAGGTCGTCGCGTCTGGAGCTCGCCCTAGTTCCTTGTCTGGTTTGTTTTCCTTCCCGTCTCCCTTTATTACATTCTTAGTTCAAGTCAATTCATTATCATCTCTTCAAGTATTGGTGTTGGGAAAATATTGCATGAACATTTGGCATCGTCCGTGGAAAACGGGCAAGAAGCCATTTCTTAGTCAACAGTGATGAATCAAGAATTGAGCCTCCTTGAGGTCGTCGGGGATGTGACCCCAACCCCAACCCTAGAGTAACTAGATGCACAACCAAAACAAAAATCCCAAAAGCCCATAGGCCGATCGAAGGGAACCTTGAAGACTTCGGCAAAGAAGGAACGCACCAAGAAGACAAGACTGAACAACCTCGAGAAATTTGTTCAGGGCATAACTCAGATGCTGTGAGAGGAAAAGGAAGCCCGGAATGACGCGTCCCTCCCCCGAAAATCCTTGAGGTCTACATCATTGCCTCCACATGAAGATCACGCGAACGGGGATGACGAAGTTCCTCCAAGATGGACCCATAGGGGACCAGCCCCACCTGGGTTCTCTCGATCCTAGCAACACAATGAGTCACGATGCTGGAGTGTCACGAACCACTATACGTGACGTCATGACCGACATGAAACCCCCAGGTATACCCTCCATCTGTACACCCGGCGTCCCGTCAGCCTAATATACACGAAACCCAAAATGAAACACAATCCTAATATATCATCCATCTAAACAAAACCAATAATAATAAAGTAAAAATATATTACATCTCCAAAATTACCAAATATAAAATTTCATAAGTTCACAAAATATACAAAACCTAACACATCCCATCTATGTGTTAATTATACATATTCTAGGTGTTATCATGTACATAATATCAAAATACAAAAATATACAACACCTACATAAACAAAAACCAAGGGAGTGCTCCGCAGTTAAGCCTTCCCTTTTCTTTTCCTATCTGAACCTGAAAGAAAAGGGTGAGGTGTGACTTACAACAAGCTCAGTGATTGTCTACTACAAGTGGCAATATACGTGCATTTATATAAAACATGGCAAGATCATAAAAAACATTTGAAATAATATGGTGATTAAACAAGATTATATACATGTCAATATAATGCATCATGTCATAACAAAGACAACGCATATCATTTCTAAACATGCCAATGCAATCCTAACACCTCATGAGCAAGGGCGATAAAAGGCCTGGTGCGCGACACACAACGCGCAATCCGACCAAACAAAACTCTTATTTTAATAGGATTTCTGGGGTCGTGCAGCACGTAGGACCAGCCTAAGCTATCCTACCTATACACAAGCCATAAAACCCTCTGTCAGGTCCACAACTGGGGATCACTAGTAGAATTACGAGACTTCCTAAGGGAAATCTCAACTAGGAGACCCAACCAAATTGCTAACCCTATAGACTATACTCAAAATCATTTCATGGAACATTAAAACATGCATAACACTTATAGATATCAATTTAAATCAATTTAAGTAATACAATGCCACATATAGAAATCCAAATGTAAAGGGACACTCACAACTTGATTGGCTAGACTTAGCCAATCCAACCAAAGAAAGCACTTTGATGCACAAATCACCCCAAGCACCACAACCTCCAATTGATTATTTGGGTTATATAAATCAACCACAAGATCCAGAAATAATATGGTTTTCCAAAACTGAAAATCAGCCTTAAAGTATGCTAAACCACCATGTTTAAACCCAAATCAAAAGCCAATTAAGATTCTAAAATAGTCTAACACATGAGCCAATCCCATATTGCGCAATTCAACCATTTAATATCCTAATTAACCCACATTTAACCCAAATGAATGCATTAGGTTGATCTCCATGATCTAACCACTATAATACTAGGCATTCAATCATACTTAGGGTCAATTAGACTAATTTCATGTCAATTTAATCAATTGACCAAGTCTAAGTCAAAATCCCCAATTCAAGCCAATACATAGCATATGCCTCAATTTAGGAAAAAATCTCTACAATAGGCATAGAGCTAAATTGAAATAAGTCATTCAATTTTAACACATGTCCAACCATTCTAAACCATAATTTCATTCAATTTGGGTCCAATTAGACAATTCCCAAGTCAATTTAATCAATTGACTTGGTTTAGGTCAAAAGCCCCAATTTGAGCAAATTCCCCAAATTACATGGCAATTTTTCAAATTACATGGCCTAGACCAAAATTATACTATACTAGAGTTATCCATTAATCAAGATCAGTAAATTGGAGTTCCATACCTCCACATTTACCCATCTAATCCACATAAATCACATGCAAATTGAATAGGAAACCCTAAGTCCAAAATCCTAGTTTAGGTCAAATCCATATAACCCCTCCAATTTCTTGTTAGAAATTGGGGGTTTCACCATTTATAGACTCTCAACATCCTCTAGATTAACATATCGCAAATTTAAGACCTAAGCCTAACATTGGTTTTTCACCACTCCCTTAAATTCCGGGATTCATACAAACCCTAGGTCAAAATTAAGCTTGCAAACACACAAGAAAGAGATAGAATGGAGAAAATGAGGAAGAAAGATATACCTTAGAGGGATTTTGGGCATGAAAGCACTAAAACCTTACCTTTCTCTCTCTTTTCTCCTCTCCCCTTCTTTTCCTCTTCTCCAAGCTCCTTTCCCCCTAGTTTTTTTTTTCTGCTGCAATTATTTACACTTAGATAATTAATGTTTTGCAAACTACTCACCAATTTAACATCTTAACCGTTAAAAGGTTTTATGAGTCAGTTATCAACCTTATGGTAAATTTCAGCTCAATCCAACGGTTTAATTATGAGATCCAACCGTTGGATCAAAACTGCGCAAGAAAATCAGCAAATCCAAGAAACAGTGTTTGGAGTCTCTTATCTCACAGTAGGCAACTCTGATCAAAATCTTCACCGTTCATAATGAAGATCTATCAAAGAAGAATAATCTGACAAAATTCCAGCTCAATCGGACCACGGATCTAGGAAATCAAGCCCTTGATGTAATCAGTGACAAAAATTTCTTCCTCCATCGAGCGAGCTCCACTGATCCAAAACACCATTTTTGACATGTTTCGACGTCGAACAGGTCTCTGATCATTCCGAAACTTCACGCGCACTCTAAATAACATAAAATCATGCAAAGACACTCTAACCTACGTGTGTCAAGCATCAAATATGCATACGAATACGTATACGGGTACTCTGCAGGTCCAAATGATGTCATTCAAAGGTACGGGTGCTTCACGGACCGTCCCCTTGGGGGACTTCCAACACTCGTTGGATGCCAAGAAAAGACAGGCAGAGTTCTCAAAGAGTTCCCAACAAGAGATGACCTCTACCCAACCCAATTTCTCAGACTGTAGACTTGAGAAGAAGGCAAAGAACGGGGAATGACGGTCGCACCGGCCTCTGGTGGTACGGCTAAAGAGGTCGCTTATGCCATATGATGACGAAAATTGCTTCATGAACCTGGACTCTTCGTTTGTGGAAGAAATCCATGAGCCCCCATTCCCAACAAAGATAAAGATAGCCGAGATCGGAATGTATGACAACATAAAGGACCCTCACAACCACTTCGACACTTACAAAACCTGAATGGAGTCGAAGGGCTACTCGTTCAACACCATGTGCCTTGGCTTTAGATTTACATTAGCAGAGAGTCCAACCATGAAGTGGCATCGAGCCCTTGAACCTCAGTCAATCACCTCTTTCAGACAGATGTGTCGGAACTTCGTTTGCCACTTCATAGGAAGCAAAGAAAAGAGGAAGCCGTTAGAGGGAGAAAGCTTGAGAAGTTATGTGAAGCGGTTCATTAAGCAACGCTTAGACGTTGATGACTACTCTGACGAAGCTTCCTGGATGGCCTTTAAGGTCGAGCTTAGACCCGGACAACTGCATTTTTCATTGTCAAATAAGCATGCTCGAACCTATGCTGATAAATACATAATGGTGGAAGACATGGAAGAAACAAAATACACAGAGTTTAAGCCAGAGAAGGAAGGTTCAAAAGATGGAAGGTCTAAGTCAGAGAGAAATCATAGGAAGTTGAAATAAGAGAATAAAGAAAGGAAGGCACCAGCAGAGCAACGAGATCAAAACAACCAGGTGCCTCAGAGCATATTCGGTGGGTACACACATTTGAATATGTCTAGAAAGTGGGTCTTACTTGAGGCTTAGGGAAAGGATTTCCTGAGATGGCCTCGAAAGATCCAGACTCCCGCAGAGTAGAGGGATCAGTAGAGATACTGTCGGTTTCACAGAGATCACAGTCATGACACATCTCATTGTTTTGATCTCATCCGATGGGGTGCCTCAGAGAGTACGTGCAAGACCCCGAACTTAAGGGGAAAGGGAAGATGAAAGACACTATAACAACAGAACGAGGCAGTTGCATCAGTTGCAGAAATTCAAACCATATTTGGGGGAGAACTTGGGCTAAGTTCAAACCGTTCTCTAAAAGCTGACTCCAGGGTTGCTAAGAAAGAGATTTGCAGTTTGGAGTTGCCACCAAGAAAGGTCCACCGGGGGGTAAATTTCTCGATCACTTTTACTGAAGCATAAGCGTGACATGTGCACCACCCCACACTGATGTTTTAGTGATAACCATGAATGCGAAAAACTAAAAAGTACGTCGAATGTTGGTGGATAACGGAAGCTTCGCAGATATCTTGTACTGGTTTGCGTTTGAGCAGATGGGGTTGGATGCCGACCAACTGACACTAGTGTCATCACCACTTAACGGGTTCACAGGAGTAGGACCGATGCCCGAAGGATTTTCTTGTAGTAAAGTGTGTCTCGCCATACAATGCGGTGGTGGGTCAACCACTACTTAACAAGCTTAGAGCCATCGTCTCCACTTACCCCCAAGTTATGAAGTTCCCCACTAAAGAAGGAGTTGGCAAGGTCCATAACAATCAGAGTGGGTCGCGGGAATGTTATGCGTTGCTATGAAAGGCAGAATGAAAGAAAACTTCCAAATCTTGGAAGAGAGCATCGAGCCACAGAAGGGTGAAGGCTTAGTGCCTGATATGCAATGGTTACCTCCAATGATCCAAAAAGATCTCGACCCTCGGGAAAGAAGCAATAACTTGGAGGCCCCTCAGAGGCAATTGAGAGAAGTACCTCTGGGGATTTACTCGACAAGAAAGTGAAGGTCAGAGCTCTTCTAGAGCCACAACTTGCTCAAGAGTTAGTTTACCTTTTGACAGAGTGATGTTTTTGCATGGTCCCACGCGACATGCCAGGAATTGGAACCGACGTAATTGTGCACAGGCTAAATGTCAACCTAAGTGTCAAGCCCGTGCAACAAAAGAGAAGGCCACTGGGGTTCGAAAGAGCCCAAGCGTTAAAAGAAGAAATGAATAGATTAATCAAGGTCGACTTTGTCATAGAAGCAATGTACCCGGATTGGTTAGCTAATGTGGTGTTGGTGAAGAAGCAAAATGGGAAATGGCAGACTTGCGCCGACTTTACCAACCTCAACAGCGCCTGTTCGAAGGATAGATTCCCCCTTCCCAAGATAGACCAGCTAGTAAATGCTACTACAAGCCATGACCTCCTGAGTTTCATAGACGCCTATTCCGATACAACCATATAATAATGTACTCAGTCGATCAGAAGAAGACAACATTTATCATAGACTGAGGGTTATACTGTTACAAAGTAATGTCATTCAACTAGAAAAACACAGGAACTATCTACCAGATGCTCGTCAACCGGATATTCCCTGACAAGCTCGGTCATACGATAGAGGCTTATGTGGATGAAATGCTAGTGAAGAGTTGCGCTTCAAAGGGCCACCCTGCCAATCTTAGGGATGTCTTTTCTATACTTCGACACTATCGTATGCAGCTCAATCCAAAAATATGCGTCTTCGAAGTCGGTTTCAAAAAATTCCTAGGCTTCATGATTAGCTAGCGAGGGATCAAAGCCAATCCAGATAAAATACAAGCAATTCTGGACATGAAAGGCTTATCAAAGCTGAAAGAGTTGTAGAAGCTCATCGGATGCATTGCCACTCTCAACAGGTTTATTTCCAAGTCGACTGATAAATGCTTTCCTTTTTTCAAGTTGTTACAATCCGGGAAGGTGGAGTGGGATGAAGAGTGCAAGGAGGCCTTCACAGCATTAAAAAGCTACCTCAGTAATACACCCCCTTCTCTCAAAGCCTACCCCCGGAGAAAAGTTGTTCTTCTATCTGTCCGCTTCAGGGGTTGTTGTGAGCTTGGCGCTTGTAAAAGAGGAAGTTGGGGTACATAAGTCGGTCTACTATTTCAGCAAGTCCTTACTAGATGCAGAAACCAGGTATCCTAAAATTGAGAAGTTGTTTGTAGCATTGATCACCTCTGCCAGAAAGCTGTGGCCTTATTTCCAAGCCCACACCGTGGTCGTGCTCACCCAGCACCCCTTGAAGTTAGTGCTTTGAAGACCGAAAACCTCATGACGACTAACCAAGTGGGCAATCAAGCTAGGAGAGTTCAACATCGAATACCGACCTAAAAGGTGTTGGTTCAATGGCTTGAAATCAATACATTGAAGTAGACCAACCCGATCAACCCAACCTGAACCAACCCGAAGTTATTGGGTTGGGTTGGTTTAAAAGTTTTACAACTCGACTTAATTGGGTTGGGTTGGTTCCTAAACCTCAAACCGATCCAATCCAACCCAACACGTGAACACCCCTAGCTTAAACCTAAGCCCATTCCTACACAATTCATTCAAAAATGTCAAAAATCAGTCATAAAGTTTTCACAATTTCTTCACAGCCATGTGTGCTAGAAAGTTAAAAATTGTTAATGTTTGTCCGGACAGTTTTTCCATATTAATCACGGCTAGGTGTTTCAATGAAGGCAGGACCTCCTCCTGCAAAAAGGGAATTTATATGAACGGGTTAAAAGGAATCAGATGTTTCAAGTAAAAACCACTGTTTAAAAAAAAAGTTATGGAGTAACCACTGCTCCACAAATGATAAATCAGGTTAAAGCTAGTCACAAATTTGTTTTATCAATGAAGTAAAGAACTGCCAGCAAACACCAACAAAAGAGAAGAAAAATCTTAATATAAATAATGGAATAGCAAACGGCACCCGAAGGCAGCCAAGTATCAGTTCATGAGTTTTCTCGCATCCGTCATCAATACAATGGTTATGCTAATGTTAGAAGTTAAACGTGAAAAACAGGGCCAAACCAGAAAATCTAAAAATAAAAGAGATCCAAAAAAATACACAGTACTTTCAAATGACACCACAATAGATAGAAAAAAGACAAAAACACATAAAAAGCAACAAATAGGGTTTCAGAAGAAATCACCACCAAAAATAAGAAAGTAAATAAAAGCACTAGTCTAATGCCTTGCTGGGTAAATCAGTAATAGAGGTACAAACTCTAACATAACAGGCCAACATTTAGGTTTTTTTTTTTTTTTTTGCCCTCCCAACACTAGCCAAGTAGCAAACAAATTAATCCTCAAGGAGTAAGGAATATACAAACCTTGACTTCTTTTGCAGCGCCATTGAATCATCCTTTAACGATGCAATGTGATCCGCCATCGCATCCAATAATGCAAAGATATATACTTGTAGAATTTTCTTACTGTTCTTCTTAATTAACAATGAAATCATCCGCTTCCTTTCCAATTCCATGTCACTCCGTGAAATAAACAAACCAAGAGGTTTTTGATTCAGCAACAAGGCAACAACAAAATGATAACAAAGATGTGATTAGCTTGATTAGCTAATCTAATCTGCATAGAAAAAAGGTTGTTGCTATACTGGCCTTGAAGAAACCACAAACAACGGGACACAATTTGGTTCAAAGTATAAGCTCAGATTATTAGATCAGAGCTGCCAATCCAAACCTTATACTGAATAATTTTCTAAGTCTCAAAGACACATAGGAAAACATAACTGCAACTTAAATAACAAATGAGAAAGTCTTAAAATATAAATGCTACCAGCACAGTATGCTTGTTTATCTGTGCCAAATATGCCAATATTCGGCTTAAAACAGATTCATCCAGATTTTTTTCAGGATTATTAATTTGTCCAAACACCTGCAAAGTCCTGATGATGTGTTTTGATAACCATTACATTAAGGCAATTGGACCTAAGAAGGTCAGATCACTGGGTCAACTTGATCATTCCGATAACCTTTTAAGGTTCAACGCCTCATTTATGGGCAATGGATAGAAACAAACCTCAACATGAGTGACATCTTTTTGTTGCAAACCAATGCAGAGTAACGCAAATACTTGTCAATATGACAATTGCACGCTAAGGTTCTCTTCGAAGTACTGCCGTGCAAGGTCGTCTAAGAGGTCCAGAATCTATATTAACACAACATCATCAGTCATACATTTGTCTTTTAATAAAAATAGCGCATGAATTAGCACTCTTAGTAATGTATTAGAATTCTCAAAATGCAAGTGACAGAAAAATGTTAAGCAGAAAACAACCAAAGTAACTGCATTAATTAAAAAGAAGAAGAAGAAGAGAGCAAGCAAATTATGCATGCACCAATAACCAGAATCATGTCATGCATACATGCTCTGAACTGTGGTTGTTAGAATCCTGATAATCTTATGATTCAGGATTTAGTTCGAGGGAAATTGACATGAGTCCACAACATGAATCCAAATGCTTCTGAATCTTATAGTGAATCCTAAAGAAAAAGAAGAGTCTTATGATTCACGATTCCAATTCTATGATTCATGATTCAAGTGACTCTTAAGAATCTTAGCAAAAGTGAAAATATGCATTTTGTGTATCATAGATGAGAGTATCTTGTTTTAACTTCCAAATTGAAGTACTTAATATGTGTTATACCAATTTAAGAGATCCTTCTTAGGGCTCTATAGCATGAATTGTAACCATTTAACCTGCGTACAAATTTTATTGTGGACTAATCTTTGTAAGGATGCTTTCTTTGATTAAAATCAATTTAAAAATTAGTTATCCTAACGATCATATCACAATCTCGATAAGATTGTTGTTGTTTTTGTCGTTGTGTTGTGAAAATGTTTTCTAGGACGAACCATGATCACATTGGGGAACCAGTAGGGCATCGATTGTTATGTCGTAGATGATTGTTCTTCTTCTTATTCTCTTCTCTTTTTATCTGATCAACATAAATCATTGACACAAACATCTTGATGATCTACTGTATCAATTGCACGATCAATCAAATAGAAAACACCCTAAAGAGCAATATTCAACTCTTTCCCCATTTCATGGAAAAACAGTAGCAGAAAAGAAGAACGAAGCTTTCAAATCACCTTTTTTTTCCATGAAAAAAGAAACAGCTGCAGACAAGAAAGAGAGAGAGATAGGGGTAGCTTTAGTAGTTATATTATTCTGTACCACTTAATTTGATGTAAATAAAGAAGCCAATTAATCACTTTGGGGGATGGTTCCAAGGACAACCTTACAGAATAAACTAATAACCCTAATGAAAAAAAAAATGCTGAGGACGAACTATGACCATCTGGCAACCCACGGTAGGCTGGTAAAGTTTATCACTTATATTCAAGCTTAAGATAGAAAGCCAAAAGGGTGTTTCTAGGTAGAGTACTTGAAGAAAATGATACAGAGAGGAACCAAGAATATTGGAGAAAGACTTTTCTGTATATTAAGAATTGTTTGATTACACGTCTAACATATATATGCTATTCTAGTTACAAACGTATCTCCTAATTATAGAAAGAATGCTAATATCTCTTTGTTACAACCCCTAGAATAATGCTAAGCCATATATACATGATGTATAAGTATGAGAACGTATCATATCAGCATATCAGTGCCTTTAATCAGTGCCTGCAATCACACATAGAGACAAATCCGGCAATACTCCCCCTCAAGCTGGATCAAGGGGATTAATTGAGCCAAGCTTGGAAAGAATACGATGAAAATGATCCGACGACAAGGCCTTTGTGAAGATATCTGCAAGCTGGTCATGGCTACGAGTGTAATGAGTAACAATGGCCTGAGTCTGAACATGTTGCCGAATGTAATGACAATCAACCTCAATGTGTTTAGTCCGTTCATGAAAAACGGGATTAGAGGCAATGTGCATAGCAGGTTGATTGTCACAACAAAGCTTTATAGACTGAGAATGAGAGATACCCAAATCGTCAAGGAGAGCCTTTAACCACATGAGTTCAAAAGCTGTGGAAGCCATGGCCTGATACTCTGCTTCGGCACCTGACCGTGCTACCACTGTTTGTTTCTTACTTTTCAAAGAAACCAGATTCCCACCGATAAAGATACAATAACCTGTAGTGGACTTTCGATCAAGTTGATTTTCAGCCCAATCCGCATCCGTATAGCCAAGAATTTGAGAATGCCCGTTAGCTTTCATGAGGATGCCTCGGCCAATTGTTTTCTTTAGATATCGAAGAATCCTCTGAACAATATGCATATGAACCATGGTAGGAGAATGCATAAATTGACTAAAAATGCTCACTGCATAACTAATATCAGGCCGTGTGATTGTTAAATAGATAAGTTTGCCAACCAATCTTTGATAATCTTGAACATAACCCAGAGGTGCACCAGGTCTATCAAGCAGTTTGCTATCCAATGGTGTGCGTGCAGGTTTGCAATCCAACATATCAGCATCACGCAATAAATCTGTCACATACTTGCGTTGATTCAAGAACAAGCCTTTGGAGGAAGTAGCCATTTCGATGCCCAGGAAGTATTTCAGCACACCGAGATCTTTAATGGAAAACTTTTGTTGGAGAACACTCTTAAGCTTACGTATAACAACATCATCATCACCCATAACAATTAAGTCATCAACATAAATCAAAACAATCAGTCGCTTACCCGAGTGCATGTGAACAAATAAAGAGTGATCTGCATTACTTCTCTTGAACCCAAGTTTTTCAAAAACCATACTTAATTTGGCATGCCATGCGCGTGGAGATTACTTCAAGCCGTAAATAGATTTGTGCAATCGACACACTAACCTTGGATCAGTACTTTGCGGATGCCCCGGCGGAGGCTTCATATAGACCTCTTCTTCAAGCTCGCCATGCAAAAATTCATTTTTAACATCCATTTGTGAAAGAGACCAGCCTTGATTGATAGCGACAGAAATCAAGGTACGGACAGCTGTCATATTTGCGACGGGCGCAAACGTCTCTTTGTAATCAACACCATATGTTTGAGTGAACCCTTAAGTAACAAGTCGGGCCTTATGCCGTTCAATTGAGCCATCGGCATTGAACTTATTCTTGTACACCCACCTACTGCCAATTGCCTTTTTATCACGTGGGAGGGAAACCACACTCCAACTATTGTTATCAGCTAGTGCTTGGAGTTCGTCATTCATAGCATCCTTTCAGACTGCCTGTTAAACCGCCTCTTGATAATTTCTTGGTTCGGTGACACTAGAAATCTGACTGAGATAAGCAGTATGGGCAGGTGATAATTTTTGATAACTCAGAACATGATGCATGGGATGACATACCGAGTAAGCCACGCAATCGTGAAGCCTTGAAGATGGACGCCGTTCGCAAGGTGGATTACAACGATGAATAGGCGCAGGAG
This sequence comes from Paratinospora sagittata, assembly GCA_035771175.1. Classification (NCBI taxonomy): domain Eukaryota; kingdom Viridiplantae; phylum Streptophyta; class Magnoliopsida; order Ranunculales; family Menispermaceae; genus Paratinospora; species Paratinospora sagittata. The sequence goes on along the minus strand of CM069590.1, from coordinate 40,538,246 downwards.
CTGGTGACTTATCACCCATGATCACTGCTGGCGCTGGGACAGGACCCACATGTATGGTGGTAATGGGTGCATGAGCTGTGCAAGGCACGTCATCACCATTAGCAGTGTCTGCTGAAGAATGCCCGGTAGAGACAGCTTGGGGCACAACTAGTGGTACAATAGCTGGAATGGGAAAAGGAAACAGGTCATGCTCCCCCTGACTAAGAATATCATTTGAGTTGCTGAAATATGGCACTGCCTCATTGAACCGAACATCTCGACTAACCATGAGCTTCTTTGTAACAGGATTATAACATTTATAACCTTTCTGTGTAGGGGAATAACCCAAAAATACACATTGGACAGCCCGTGGTTCCAGTTTATCGCGCTGATGAGACTGAATGTGAAGCACCCGAAGACTCTGAGATGAGAAAAGCTTGGAGTTTTTCCTGTCAACAACTCAATAGGAGAATTAAACTGCAAAATTCGACTAGGCAAGCGATTAATTAGATAAGCTGCCGTAAACACTCCTTGTGACCAAAAAATCTTGGGAACATTCATGCCCAACAGCAGTGCTCTAGTTTTGTCAATTAGATCATGATTTTTCCTCTCCTCTATACCATTTTGTTGTGGAGTCCCAACACAACTAGTATGGTGAATAATGCCATGCATGCTCAAGTATTGTGTCATGATATGTGTCATAAATTCAGTACCATTATCTGATCGTAGAACCTTAATCTTAGAGGAAAATTGAGTGATGACTAAGTTATGAAAGTCTTGGAACACATGAGCAACTTCACTTTTGGATTTTAAGAGATATAGCCATGTAAAACGAGAGTAATCGTCAACAAATGTTACAAAATATTTGTATCCTTCAAATGATTCAAGCATTGGACCCCAAACATCCGAATGTACCAAATCAAAAATTTTATTTGAACGTGAATCTGAAGAAGAAAATGGTAATCGAGTAGATTTTGATAAAGGACATACATCACAATTTAATGAATGTTTATTCAAAACGGGAAAAAGTTTGGATAAAATGGGCGCCGAAGGATTAGCTAAGCGTTGATGCCACAACTCTTGAACAGAAGACAAGCAAGCATATGCGTGGGGTTCTTTGGACAAATAAGCATTCTTGGAAAGATAATAGAGTCCTTGATAGAAGAATCCTTCATCAATCGTCCTCTTGGTTATTAGATCCTGAAATACAACTTTGTTAGGAGAAAAGATGACACGACAATTTAAACTGGCTATTAATCGGCCAACTGAAAGTAGTTGAAATGGAAATGAAGGCACATAAAGAACGGATGATGTAATGGAGTTTGAAAGTAACTTAGTCTTACCGTGGCCAACAACACTCACACTCTTACCATTGGCTATGGTTATGGTAGATGAAAGAGAGAAAAACTCAAAGTCAGTCAAATTTCTAGAGATATTAGTTACATGATCAGTGGCACCCGAATCTATAACCCAATAATCATGCACATTACTAATATTAAGAGCGAGAGAAACGACATTAAATATACCTGACACATCTTCAGAAGACAAGTTCTTATTTTCAGCAAGAAATCTCGCAAATTGACCAAGCAAGGCCGAAGAATTACCAATCTCATTCTTGTCCAATCTCATTCTTGTCAACAACATCGTGTTTGGCCTGAATGTAAGTAGCAAACTCATTGATAAGATTTATAGGACTAGAAGTAAACCTAGATAACCCATCAGATGGTGGTGCAGATACAAGGTTGGCTTGATATCCAGATAATGGACCACGTTTTGGGCCTCCTTTGTTTGCAAACTTGGGTTTAGGTCTGGGTGAAGAATCCAGCATCTATCCACGGTATGGCCAATGTTGCTACAATGGCTACACTTCAATTCATTCCTTCTAGCCTTGTTCCCTCTGTCATCTGGACGTCGTTGAGTGGAAATATAGGCTCGTGTGTCAGATATATCTGATTTAATTTTTACAGACATAACCTTTTTTCGTGTTTCTTCACGTTGGATAGTAGCACAAACACTTGCAAATGTCGGCAACTCAGAATTCATGAGAATGCGGCTACAAAGATCTTCATAATCTGGGGTTAGATTTGCCAACAACTGGAAAATCTTGTCTTCCTCAGCCCTTTTCAACAAGATTGTCGAGTCAGTGGTATGTGGTCGATAGACTGCTAACTCATTCCACATGGTCTTCATGCTACCAGGAAACTGAACAAAAAGTTTACCTTCTTGTTAGAAAGAGGCAATATCCTTCTTGAGTTGGAACACCCGTGCAGAATTATTATGATTTCCATAAAACTCTTTTACGGCACTCCATAAATCCGCAGCCGAGTTGGAATAATTGAAAATCTCAGCAATATGTGGCTCCATCGTATTAAGCAACCACGATTGGACCATCTGATCATTAGCAAACCAAGCCTTGTATTGAGCAGACTTGACATCCGGAGCGACATTGCTCCCATCGATAAAATCAATCTGTGATCTCCCACCAAGAGCTAATGTCACTGCCCTCGACCAAGGAAGATAATTAAAATCATTCAATTGAACCGAGCATAATCGCTAATTCGAATTGACATCAGAAGAAGAAGAAGATAACGGAACAGTAGAACTTTCCGTGTTGGATGGAACTATTTCGACCATTTTGACAGAATAGAAACAAGAACAATTAATTGGAGACCTGCTTTGATACCATGAAGAAAAGGATACAGAGAGGAACCAAGAATATTGGAGAAAGACTTTTCTGTATATTAAGAATTGCTTGATTACACGTCTAACATATATATGCTATTCTAGTTACAAACGTATCTCCTAATTATAGAAAGAATGCTAATATCTCTCTGTTACAGCCCCTAGAATAATGCTAAGCCATATATACATGATGTATAAGTATGAGAACGTATCATATCAGCATATCAGTGCCTTTAATCAGTGCCTGCAATTACACATAGAGACAAATCTGGCAATAGTACTACTTACGCTTTAAGGCACAGATAATATATAGTAGCACACATAGCGTAAATAATACTAGAAAATTTTCAGTAATTAAAAGAATAAAAGACCATAAATCACAAGGCTATTGCCCTATATCATATATACTAGGTAACGACAATCGTGTCTTCAACAAGAAATATTTTCTGAACATTAATTTTTAATCAATTTTGCAGCATATTTTAGTCACAATTATGAACATCTTTATGCCTTAGGTGAAAATCGCAAGCGCACGGTGTCAAGTTATGATATATATCGATAAGAATATCGAGTATCATCCTCTAGGATTGATAACTACACTAATTACCATGTTTACTACCCTAACTTTATTTAGAAAATCAAATTCGAATGTTCAAGTAAAATAAAAACAATAATTAAACAAACTAAAAACTAACTAGCAGCGCAATATGAAATAGATAAGAAATTAATGATAGAATGGTCTAAAGGTTCGATATCACCTGATCACTCTCTACTATGCCTATATATATTATTAATTCAATCTCCTCGTTTATAAGTCGAAAATCGTAACGTCTCCAATTCCCTTTCTCGAGCACCAATTAGAACATATTATTAACACCTTGGTTTTACTCTTTCGATGAAAACCTAAGATTCTAATAACTCATTAAGTTCTATGATTTTCTTCTTATGACTTCAAAGGATCTCAATATCTTCTTGGTCTCATGATAACTTAGGTTATATTTTCCTTGTTCCAACCCAAAGTACCCTCTTTTGGAGCATCTACTTCAAGTCTATGATCATTCAATCCTTGGCCAACAGATCAAAAGCATCAAACACAGAAAATATAAAAAAACTAGAAAACTTTATTAATAATAATCAAAACAATAAAAACTATGGCATAGTCTCAAATTTGGATCTATCTACCCTCTAGAAAAAGGATTTCGTTCATAACTATCAACATAAACACATAAAATAATGTTATGAACATCAATCTAAACAATGAAAACAAACTAGAGTGATAGAGAGAGTGTTGGAGAATCTCTTCTTCGGTTCGAACTCGATCTTCTCCTTCCCTTTGCACTAGCCGTCAACCCTTGTTCTCCACTCTCTCTCCTCTAGAAACCTTAAACAATGGTGGCGTTTGGTAACTTTAATTCTAACCTCTAATTTCTCCAAACTCTAATTAATATAGAGGTTGGACAAAATTAAAGTGTTTGGTAATTATTTGGCATCCTCTAAATAAAATAGAGGTTGACAAATAGAAAATGTAAGTTTGTTTTTTCTCTTAGAGGTTTATCCTCTACTTGTAGTAGATGATGATCTAATTATACTAGGAATAATTTTCAACATACCAAATTTGCATTATAATCATTTTATAGAATAATGTCACAACTCAAATTTAGTAAGAGATAATTAATACAAAATAATTTTTAATTTAAACAAATATAGTATATGATTATAAATTTCTATTTTTAATTTTTTAAAGAGGTTGGAGTATTTTTGTTATTAAACAATACTTTTAAAATAAACTATAATAAAAATAGAGCTAAAAAAGTAGTGTTAATTTTTTTAGAACTAAAAGAAGTAGAGTTACCAAATACTATCAAAGTATTTATATGCACAAGCCAATAGGATGTCAAATTAGAAAGCCCTAAGTCGAATTTCAAAAACCCAAAAATTTCTATTTCTCTCGCAACACTCGGCGCTGCGACGCCCATTCTTGGTTCCCCTTCTTTTCTTTCTTGTTGCCCAGTGCCCAAGTTATGTTTTGTGCACCTTTTTTTTTCCTTTGTGGACTTAGCCATTTTTTGTGCTTTTTTTGTTAGGGAATAAACCCAAGAAATAACAAACACACACAAAGATAACACGGAGACAAGAGATTTAACGTTGTTCGGAAAGAAATTCCTACGTCCATAGAGTGCACCAACACCCAATTCACTATCAACGGAGGTTTACAATAGGAAGTCACTTTGTGAGCTCTCTCTCACAATTCTCAGAGCATCTCAATCTCTTCTCATCTCACATAAATCCTAATTATAGTTGAGTTTATATGCAAACTTCATATGAGGGTACAATTGTACTTCCGTACATAAAATAATAAAATAATTATTTTGACTTCCTAATATAACACTTTTGACTTACATTCTTCATGTTCTTGCATTCTAACTTCTTGTATTATGTTTTCATCATCCAAATAGACTTTCAACACATCTAAACACCTACAAAACAAAGCAAAACTAATAAGTAACACACTCATATAATCAAAATAACCAACTCATAAAATTAAAAACCATAATATACCAAAACATGACTAATCTAACAATTAGACCAAAACTAAGACAAATCAACCAAACTAATGAATAATTATCCTAAAACTCATCTAAAACCTACTCAAAACATACCTAAATATCTAACTCATCACCAACTATCACAACATAAAATAAAAGAAGAAAATTATACGTATACATGATAGGAACAACAAATAGACAACAATCTTACCAGAAAGATATAACGCTGATTCTTGGAGAACCCTTCTAGCCGTCTCATTGCAAAACGACATGATCGCATGCCCTGTAATGTTGTAGACAATTTCTCTGAGGATAATTGTGTAGATTCCAATTCTTTGAAATCGATCGTGTTTCGGTTCGAAGACGCTACAGCATTATAAATAAGATAAGATGAGCATTCACTTATGCAAACCCATAACTCAATGAAGGTGTAATTAAGCCAACCACATAGCTAGCTTGTAATCCATTTGCCGAAAACTACAACCCAAGAGTTTGATAAATATTTTGTTGAAGTCTGGAAAGAGTCGCAGAGAAAAAACAAGCAGCACATAAAATCAGTCTCCCTCTTGCCCCCACCAAAAAAAATAAAATAAAATAAATTATCTAATTTCATTCCATCACAGAAAGACTCACATTGATGATATGCACCAAGAAAGCCCAATACATGTAATCCACCAACGTCAATATCTTCATTGTTCAAGGGCTTTAGTACCATGCATTCGTGCACACCATTGAAATGCAATCTGAAACATCAAAAGGTGCAACCTATCATGTCTTTTATTAAAGGAACCATAACACAATAAGAAGGATATATATGTATGTGTGTGTGTACACATATAAATGTTTGTATGTGCATAATGTAATCTGAACTCAAACCTGATTAATGTCATAAACATCAAACTCAAGGCTCTTCCAAAAGCAAAAATGATCTGAAGTCAACCCAAATAGAACACCAATGTAGTGTATCTTTTCCGGCTGTCCTTCATGAAGATTCACTAGCACCCTTGGAAGAATTGCTCTTGGCAGAAACTGCGATGAAACCTACAAATTAAGTTAGAAATTAATCGAAATGTTAGCAGAAACAATGAATCAAAAGAACGTTTTCTCTAAAGCTAAACACCGGTTTGAAAAGACCAAGAAGAATATTATAGATTTATGGCACCGTAATGCTTTGAATTTCTATTCCGAAAAAACCTTGTTCTTTTCTTTTGTCGTCCGCCTTTGAGTAGCACATGGACGCTTGAAAAAAGAAGTTTATACCGTATACATTAAAAATCTCAAAAGAAACGTATAATCCAACTTTCAATAATGGACCTTTTTTGTCGCTTCCGAAACTTTGACAAGTGTTTTCCCCCCAACAGTACTTCCAGCCTCAATCTTTGTTGTAAGAGTAAATTTTCCTTCGAAGTACATCTACAAACAAAGCAACAACATAAATATCTCTCTATCTAAAGTTCACCCAATAATATACCCAAATAGCACTTGCTAATTTGCCATACACAAGAAAACAATGCCTCTTTTATTCCAAATTCACACATTTACTTGACAAGAAATTGCACATCCAACTTATATGGTGTGAAATCTTCAATTCAGTTAAAACTAAAAACATATCAATCGTTACCCATTACAACCATCATCTGGTCCACTAACAAGAAAAAAGAAATCTATTCATAGCATTTTATAGAAAATGGAATCAGGATCACTTGAGGTTATCAATGAACACTAGTACCACCCAATTCTCTAATAATTTTCATTTGTAGAAGGGCTTCTAATTCAATAAGAAACAGAGTATATACTACTCATCTATCTTTGTGTGAAAACATGTGGTTTACTGGAACATTATTAAATAAAAATGGAAATGATATAAAGTAGGCGGGGTGCATGTTTTCACAGTAACAAAAACCTCAGTAAAATAAAATGTGTACCTGGTCAGAAGTTGCACTGCAGTTGATCCATAACCACGCTACACCATCGTAGTCAATCAAAACAATTTGTCTGCATACGGAAAACCTTACCCTCAAGCAACTTGGGTGAACAACAATTCCTACTATTCGAGCACCAGAAAGTATATGGGTCTTCTTCAAGCATTCTTTGATTCGTTGACCATGTTGCTATGGCACATGAGAAGGAGATAAAATGAAAAGATTTGTAAGGAGGAAGAGAGAAAGTAAGTGTTTTAGATTTTATTAATTGTATGGACAAGCATTGTCATTGCAATTTCATGTTAATTAAAAATCTTTTTTTATTTCTTTGGTTCTTGGTTATTTTATAAATATTTAGTTTTAATGGTCTCTTTATTTCCTTAATTTTATTTCTCTGATTTTTTATTAATTAAATCTATTTTGTCTCTTTGAATCAATCAATAAAAATTATTTAATTTTCTTTATTGATCCGCCAAACCATTAAAGAGAATAGACAATTTTTATTTTTTTCACGTGCAACGCATGTTGACTGGTACAATTATATTTTATACTAGTGTAAGTGTACATGTGTTACACGTGTTTAATTTTTTTTTTAAAAGTTACACAAACAAATGTGAATATAAAAGAAGCGCTCATACCAATATAATTCTTCGTTCAACTTATAACACATATTTTAGGATAGGGGTAGCATATAAATACCATAACCTCATTTCCAAAATAACTTAAGTATTTAATTGAACAGATTGTCAGACTCTAGTTTCTTAAAAAAATATCTAAACTTAATAATTAAACAAACTTAACAAAGAGAGTGCTTAACAAAATAACCTGTAAATGTGAGTATCAAATTTTATTATCTTGGCATCTATGTCGAAAACAATAAATAGCTAGCTAGGTCATGATTCACATTACATGTATTGTTTTGCCTATGCTATTTTATTTGATTTGTGGCCATGCTTACACTTCAATCATTATAATTTTTATATTTGCGTGATTCACACTCATAATATTTTGTCATGAATTTGCCTACGCCTAAATTCTTTATAAATCAAATCTATTTTGACAAATTTCATTCTCATTTATATATGTTTAGATGCGGCACATAAAGTAATACCCTAGGTTTGCACAAATTTTTTTTTTAAAAAAAAAAAAAGAAAAAAGAAAGAAAATGTTCAGGCAGACATGCCCGAACGTCCGGGCAGACGGACTGGACGTCCGGGCACCTGCCCGAACGTTCAGGTGCCAAATCCTCTATATAAGGAACCCTCCTCCATCCTCATTTCTCACACCAAATCACCTCTCCTTGTGATTTTTCTTCTCCTTTTCACTCATTTTGAGTTTTTGATCTTTTGAGACTCTCTTTCGAGACTCTCTGTACGGTGCAACGCGGTTCTTTCCGGAGGAAAGTGCCAGTTCTGAAAGGAGTTCTTATATGAAGGTGGAGAACGTAACATAGGTTTGCGTGTCTTATAACTTTTACTAAAGTTTACATTCATTTATTATTATGTCTACTATTCATTTACAAGGCATTATTGCGTATAACGTTCATACTGCCATATTTATGCCTGTATATTTTGAATTCAAGTATTACGCTTTTGTTATACCAGATTAGTAGTCAATCTGTCTCAACCAGACTCAGTCTTGTCCTCAGTAACTTTAAATAGTGAACGGGAGATAGCGTGCTGCTCTAGACGATTGGTATTTAAGTAGACCTCGTGTCTCACCTCTCAACCGGAGACTGATTTGGTTGGTCTTATTTGAAAGCTATCAGCTTATACAAGTAATACTGAATGTCCTAACCTCGCACGTAGTGATACCGACCTTGATAAGGATCACTAGACGTTGCTAAATCTAGTCTAATTGTTAAGTAAACACCGGACCAGTTCATGCATTGGCATCATACACAGCACCACCTAGGGATGTATGTGGTTTATGATTCATAGAATAGTTAGGAGCGATGCTCGCTATTCATTTTATTTCTCTAGAGTGGGACGTATGATGAGAACCTGGCTACAGCTGGGGAGGGACATCCGTAAGTGAATCCAGAGCATCGTTCCTGAGGAGGGACGTACAATAAGAACCCGGTTACTCCTGGGGAGGGACATCTGTACGTGAACTCAGACGATATACAATCATCAAACCATTACGAGACGGTATCATGCATACATGCATATTGAATTGATTATGATGCTCTGATGTGTATTTAAGATATTTGATTATGAAGTTTGTTTTATTGATTGTTATATTCACGAACTATTTTACCCACTGAGCGTGTAGCTCACCCTGTTGTTATCCAATTTTTCACAGGAGATTAGGGTGGACTGGGTGCAGGTTTTGGGGCCCACATTTTGTACCCGTTGTATTATTCATTGGGGATTTTGGGAGAATGTTCCCTTAACTATTTCATGTACAATTATATTATGAATTTAATGAAACCAGATTTGTACTTAATTATGCTTTCGCGCACTCTGTTATTATCGTTATAATACATTCGCGCCCTGTCCGTTAGTGTCCCACCGGTTTAGGTGCGTCCGGGCGGGGTGTGACATAAATTTTCATCTCATATATATGCATCTACATGTTCATCATGGCTATGCTACACCATGAGCTTAAAATTCTTGATTCTTTTATTGATAAATCATTTTTGTTACTTTTATTATTAGTGTCTTTGGTTTATTAGTTTGTTAGTCTTAAAAAAAAATTATGCATTTATCATTTCCTTCTTCTTCTTTTTTTTGTAGGAAATATAAAAGTGAAGGAACTCAAAGGAAATTGAAAATTATAAGAGTTTGATGTTGCAGAATAATTGGTGGAAGAGTCGCAACCCTTGAGAAGCTAGAGCCACAACTCTAGAGAAGAAAATTCAAACCAGCATGTGTAGAGTCACAGTGCTAGAAGTGTAGAGCCGTAGCTGTCACACCGTGGGTTGCACAGCGTGCCCCTACCCAGGTGTGGGCGCACCCCCTCGGGGCGAACGTCTAAGCCATTATGGATCCATAATATTGTCACATCTAGCCGAATTCGCGATATCCAACAGGGCCCTAGTAACAGACTAGATCATTTACCCCCATTATTCATGAATAGTGAAGGGTCTCCCCCCAAGTCGAACTCGCAACCTCCCTTAAGGAGTTAGATTTTGCACTTGGAGTAACCACTGAACCACCCTGGGTTGCACAGCGTGCCTCCTACCCAGGTGTGGGCGCACCCCCTCGGGGCGAACGCCTAAGCCATTATGGATCCATAATATTGTCACATCTAGCCAAATTCGCGATACCCAACAGGGCCCTAGTAACGGACTAGATCATTTACCCTCACTATTCGTTACTAGGGCCCTGTTAGGTATCGCGAATTCGGTTAGATGTGACAATATTATGGATCCATAATGGCTTAGGCGTTCGCCCCGAGGGGGTGCGCCCACACCTGGGTAAGGGGCACGTTGTGCAACCCAGGGTGTGACAGTAGCACTACCAAAATTTTCATATTTGAAGTAAGAGTCGTGACGCTAGAAATGAAGAGCCGCAGATCTTGTGGGTGAAGTGTTTTATTCCGAATTGACTCCCATGTTTACTAGGAAGTTAAAAACCTATATAAAGAATATTTTAGGGTTAATTTTTTAATAAATTGACATGAAAAAGACATAGATGATGGCTAGGTGAAACCGAACCTCTAGAATATCCATTCATGGATTTCTTCTCAATTTTATTTCGAGTTGTTTTCAAAATTTACTATGTGTTGCTTAGTTGATTAATTCTTTATTTTAATTTTCTAAATAAAGTTAAGGTTATTTTAATTATTGTATTTGGTGAGAATTAGACCACAATCATTAAGGATGATAACTTTATTCATCACTCTACTATTAAAACTTGACCGCGCACTTGTAGTTCGTTAACGACACTTATGTTCTTGTCTTATGGTATGACATTCGCTATGTATTTATGTGTGTTTAATCTTGATTACAAATCATAAATTATCTTGAATATTGAATGCATAGATTAAAGAAGAGTCTCCATCTCTTTTCGAAAGAAGGAGCTTTATTGTGTTGTTGCCTTAGTTGTACGATGTTTTCCATGAAATCTAGATGATTAATTATTTCATTTTTTTTGATAATATCAAAAAGAGGAGAAGTACTTGAATCTTGATAAATAACATTGTTTGATAGTAGTTTTATATGTGTGCTCTATATTTCATATTAATCACGATCATACAATCTTATATTTCTTGGTATTTTGTTGATCAATTTTATATTGCTTGTTACCATTAAAAAGAGAGATATTATTGATCTAAGTGATTTTTCACTTATAGTTCTCTGAGTATTTTGATGTTAATAAATTATATAATCCACGACGCTAATATTTTGAATCGAGTATGTTTTAGTACCCAAATTAAGTTACAAAGAATATAAGATTCAAGTGATCTCAAGTCTAATCAAGTGGAACAAATTAAGTCTAAATCAAAGTACAACACCCGTAATTTTAAAGTCCAAATCTCATAATTTATGCCTTGATTAGTCATAATGATATATTATGCATGTGTGTATGTATCTTTTTACGAGTGTAAGAGGTTCCTATTGTGCCAAACATAGAATTAGTGTGTCAGTTATATCATAAATAAGTGCACAATGTCCTTTTATATATATTTTGATATATAATACATATATATTTGATATATATTTAGCCGCGTAGCTAATAGACAAAGAAAATAAAAGAAAAAGAGGAACCGATTGTTGGACACAGAAATCCAGTAGACTGGATTGGCCCAGATATTTTTTTAATAATTTATGGTTGGTGTGGCAATGCTAGATCTTCGATTAAAACTCAAAATAAACTTAATTTTTAGCTCATTTTAAGCTGGTTACACTGGAAAACGAAGGGGGAAGCTGGGAGAAAGGTTTCAAACTCAAATTTGACCCTTGGTAAATTAGTTTTTATGGTTTTTAATGAATTTCATGGTGAGAATGGTATATCTAGCTAGGTGAAATTGTTTAGATGATTTAAATCATGTTTTAGATGATGCTAGAATCTTGCAATCACTCCAGTTAACATGTTTTTGGTTTCTTAGATTAGTAATCAATATAATCAAGTTTTGGAATTGAAGTATCTCCAATTTTGATGGAGTTTTATATAGGTTGATATGCTGAATAGTGTTTGAACAAACCCAACTCGGCTGGAGAACAGTGATAGGTGCATGGTTATAGCAAAAATTTAAATGAAAAAAATTATTAGTTTTGATGATTGAATTGTTGAGAACACTCAGAAGAAATTATAACACACAAGCTTCAATGCAAAGTTCTTGTTTTATTGATAATAAGCTGCAGGCTTATATAGCCTTTTACAAAGATAACAACCCACGTTTGCAACACCCTAAAACGTGGTAACAGACTAAGAGTAATTAGTCAAAAACACAAACAACTGATCCCTAAAGAATAGGAATTATTAACAAACTGATTAACAAAAAACTCTATCAAACCCTCCCTTAAACTGTATGCAGAAAGCGTTCAGTTTACATTAGAAACTTCACACACGCCCATCAAGCTACGAAGCTTCACGAACACCTCCAACCTAAGCGGCTTTGTCATAATGTCAGCTACCTGGTCTTGAGTATGAAAATGACTCAGATCAACCACACCATCTCTTACCAACTCACGAAGAAAATGAAACCTGATGTCAATGTGCTTGCTTCTGCCATGAAGAATTGGATTCTTGGAGAGTTTTATAGTTGAACTGTTATCACACAGAATTGTAGTGCATTTCTCCTGCACATAACCAAGCTTCTCTAAAAATCTTCTTAACCAAACACACTGACAAGCGCACGAGGCAGCGGCGATGTACTCGGCTTCAGTGGTAGATAAGCTAACCACAGGCTGTTTTTTGGATAACCAAGACACCGCTCCAGAACCAAACATGAATACGTACCCCGAAGTACTCTTGCGATCATCTACATCTCCAGCAAAATCACTATCTGAATAGGCTGTGAGTTGCTTACAGCCTCATTTCTTGTAGAAAATCCACAGATTAGTCGTTCCTTTCAAATATCTAAGTAATCTTTTCGCTGCCAACCAGTGTTGCTCTGTAGGACACGACATGAACCTGCTGATAAGACTCACACCGTACATCAAGTCAGGTCTGGTTGCAGTTAAATACATAAGACTGCCAACCACCTGCTTAAACACACTCTCATCAACCTTAGCTCCCTTCTCGTCCTTTGACAATTTGCAACCTGGAACTATGGGGTTCTTCACCAAGTTGCTTTTGTCCATGCCAAATCTTTCTAAAACTTCATGAGCATACTTTCTTTGACACACATAAATCCCATCAGAATTTTGTAGTACTTCAACCCCCAGACAATATCTCATTTTTCCCAAGTCAAACATGTCAAATTCTAACATCATTGACTTCTTAAACTCTTCACACATGCTCTTGTCATTCCAGTAAAAATTAAATCATCAACATAAAGACTGACAATTAAGAGATAACCTCCTTCCTTCAACCTTGTGAATAGGGTGTGTTCACAATGACACTTTTCGAAACCTTCTTTAGCAAAATAAGCCTCAATTTTGCTGTACCAAGCTCGTGGAGCTTGTTTGAGGCCATACAGTGCCTTATTCAGCTTATAAACCTTGTGTTCCTCGCCCTTCTTCTCATAACCTTGAGGCTGGTGGACAAACAACTCCTCACTAAGCTCTCCATGCAGAAATGCGCTCTTTACATCAAGCTGAAAAAGACTCCAACCTTCTTGAGCTGCTAGGGCAATTACCAAATGTATGGTATCTAGTCTGGCAACTGGAGCATAAACTTCTGTGTAATCAATCCCATATTGTTGTGCATATCCCTTTCATACAAGTCTAGCCTTGTACTTGTCTATCTCACCACTTTCATTGAGTTTTGTTTTGAAAACCCACTTCACTCCAATGGTCTTCACTCCTTCAGGTAGGATAGTCAGACTCCATGTTTTATTACGTTCAATAGCCTCAATCTCTGCGTTCATGGCATCTCTCAATTTCTTGCTTTTCATAGCTTCCTCGAAGGTAATGGGATCAACTTCTGTGAGAATCATCATGGCACTCAAGTTTTCTTCTTCTGACAAACCCTCGCCGGTTTCATAATCTTGCATCCAAAGTGGAACTCGTCTTACCCTCCCTTTAACTGGACCCGTTGAATTCTCATCATGTGACGTACTGGAAGGTAAGCTAGTGCCACTTGAACCAGCTCCAGTTGTGCCATTTGAGCCAGCTTCTTCATGCTCGTTACCTTCTGCTCCAAGTTCCCCTTCATTCTCAGCTTCATCATCTTCTTCTTCTTCACTATCACCCCACTCTAACACATCCGAAGTCATTTCTTCCCTGCTCATGTTCCAATTCTAGCCCTTATTCTCCTTAAAAACAATGTCCCTACTCACAATTATCTTCTTAGAGACCGGATCAAACAATCTATAAGCTTTCGACTCATCGCTCACGCTCAATAAGACACACTGAATGCTTTTGTCATCCAACTTGATTCTTTTATGGTCTGATACGTGCACATGAGCCAAGCACCCAGAAATTTTGAAATACTCTACTGTAGGCTTCATACCACTCCATGCTTCCTCTGCAGTTTTATTTTGCACGACTAAAATAGGGCACCTGTTGAGGACATGCACACACCATCTCACAGCTTCTGGCTAGAAAGCCTTTAGAACCTGCTTCTCATTGAGCATACAATGCACCAAATTCATCACAGTCCTATTCTTCCTCTCAGCAACTTCGTTTTGCTGAGGAGTATAGGCTGTGGTTAATTGCCTAGTTATGCCATTTGCCTTACAAAATTCTTCAAACTCATTTGAGGTGAACTCACCACCTCTGTCAGTCCTCAAACATTTAAGGGAGGCACTTGTTTCCTTTTCAACACAAGCCTTATAACTTCTAAACATGGTAAAAGCCTCTGATTTTTCATGCAAGAAGTAAATCCAAGTCTTACGACTAAAGTCATCGATAAAACTCAAGAAATACCTCTTGTTGTTGTTTGAAGTAGGCTTTATGGAGCCACATATATCGGCATGTACCAACTCCAGCTTTTGTGACGCCCTCCATAGACTTCTTTTTGGAATGGATTCCCGGTGTTGCTTTCCAACCATACACGCTGTGCATAACTTTGCAGGAGTATGAAGAGAAGGCAAACCACTAACCATCTGTTTGGATTGAAGGGTTCTCAACCCTTTGAAGCTCAAATGTTCGAATCTGCAATGCCATAAATAACTCTCATTTTCTGTCACAGCTTGAAAACAAGTAGTAGCTTGAGGCATCATTGCTGCGAGCCCAACAAACATCCTGTTCGCGCTCATTTTGGACTGAATAGTTAGACCCTTACTAGGATGAAAACCTTTGCACTCCCCATGTTGAATCAGAATTGTCACACCTTTTTCTTAAAGTTGCCCCATACTTAACAGGTTATTTTTCAACTCAGGAATATAATAGACCTCAGAAATTACCTGAGTGAGTCTATTCACTTGCATACGAATGTTTCCTTTCCCCACAACTGTCATCTTTGCATTTTTGCCTAGTTTCACAGTGTGCCTGAATTGAACATCCAAATCCGAGAACCATTCTTTATTCCCACTCATATGATTACTACATCCTGAATCGAGAAACCAGACCTCTTCTCTCTTAGCATGGTTAAGCTCGACATAGGATATTAACAGCAGCTCTTCTCCTTCATCTAGCTCGGCGTAGTTGGCTCCCTTCTCCCAACTGGGACATTCATACTGAAAGTGTCCTAATTTGTGACACTTAAAGCACTCGATAGTGGCCTTGTTGAGAGGTTATCTGCCACGACCTCTTCCTCTTCCTCTGAACACCCCTCGACCTCGGCCTCTGCTAGTGTTGTTTTCATGAGTGACCTTGAGAACCTACTCCTCTCCTCGATGACCATTCATTCTTTGTTCATGGACCAGCAAACTACTCTGCAGCTCGTCAATGGTCAGTGTGTTCAAATCATTGGATTCTTCAATGGAGCATACCACATAATCAAATTTTGAAGTCATGGACCTCAAAACTTTTCATTGATGATGGCTTGGCTCATTGTCTAACCATGAGCCTTCATTTTGTTGGCTATAGTGAGAATACGAGCAAAGAAATTATCAACCGTCTCGCCTTCCTTCATGTGGAGTGTCTCAAAGTCCCTCTAAAGTGCTTGCAACTGTGCCCTCTTCACCTTGGTGGAGCCCTGGTATTTCTGTTTCATGGAGTCCCAAATACTCTTTGATGTGTCTCTGTCAAGTATAGTCTTCAGGATATTCCGATCTATAGCTTGGAAAAGGTAATTCTTTACCTTTAAGTCCTTCAGCTTCTGCCCCTCGATCAATTTGCGTTGTGCTTCTGCCTGGTCAGATCTTGGCTCAGTCCCTTGTGTCACCACCACTGAAATCCCATTTTCTATGAGATCCCAATATTTCTTGGAACGAAGAAAGTTTTCCATCAACATGGCCCAATGGTCGTAGTATCCGTCAAATTTGGGAATAACCGACTGCACAAAACCGCTACTGTTGCTCTCCGCCATCTGCGTGACTCCCTTACTCTGAAAGAAAACTGCAGTTTCTTTCCACACACACAATCAGGCCCCTGTTATGGGGCTCTGATACCCATTGTTGAGAACACTCAGAAGAAATTATAACACACAAGCTTCAATGCAAAGTTCTTGTTTTATTGATAACAAGCTTCAGGCTTACATAGCCTTTTACAAAGATAACAACCCACGTTTGCAATACCCTAAAACGTGATAACAGACTAAGAGGAATATGAATTTCATAAGAAAGTTAGGGAATATGATGTGGGAGGTGAAATCTAGGCGTATGGGCCTTGGTAGTGATGCACAATTGTGTATTTATGGCTGGAATTGGTCACTTTGAGATAAAAACGGTCTTTAACATCTAACCTAAATGATAGAATAGCCCAATTATTATAGTGATGTCGTAACTTGATGTGTTGAAAGGGTTAGGTTTGGGTATGTGTTGTGGAATCGTGCCCTCATAGGCTAATTTAAATGGATTGACATAATACCAAGAAAGTAAAGTAAATAATTAGTTTATGTCTATGTATTAGCTCTAGAACCCAAATATTTATCAGTAGTGAAGTATATGTTATTAACGACAGGATGTAACATTCCATATTTACGAGTCAAACCTGTAAGTTTAACTTATATATATTGTTAGGTATATTTATATGTAAATACATATTTACATGACCTTAGAATATGGTGAATGTATGTGTACTAGGGTGGTAGATATACCTAGACCCTTTACATAACATTGAAAACCCAACACTCAGGTAACATATTTTATACTTTTTTATTTTTACAAATAAAAATGCAAAAAAATAAAAGGTAGACTGTAAGGGAGATAAGGTCAGCATGTTTTTTTTTTCAACATAATTGCTCAAAAAAATGGAAAATATAATTCATAAATTAACTTTAAACTTTAATTTCACGAAAGAGGGTTGCATATTTTGTTATTAGGTTAGAAGAGTTTAATTTTTAAGAACAAAATTATAAAAGGTAAAAGGAGTGTGAGAGAGTTGAGGACAGATTGGTTGGGGCTAGTTGCACCAATTAACTATTTTTCTCCACACACCGACATTTAATAATTTTTGTAATTATAAAAAATCATAAAATAACTTTAAAAAAGCAACTTATAAAGTGTTACAATACGTATATATGCAAAAAAAATGTATTCTTGTTCATCAACTATTTCAAATTATTATTGTATTTTAAAATTCAAAAATCCTAAAAATTTAAAAATACGTATATATTTAAAATTATGAATTAACATTTGAGGTTGTAAGATGAGTTTATTTATTTTATTATTTAATATTTGTAAACTAATAGATATAAAAAATGCTAAAAAATAAATAAAAATCTATGAAAAAAAAAATGTTGGCAGTTTAAGAAAAAATGGTGGTGCCATTAATAGTACCCGACAGATTAAGCTTTTTAACATAGTAACTAAAAAAATACCCCTCAATTTCCCTTTAAATTTTTAATGAATTGACAAGGGGATAAGTTGGGTTTTATCCCAAGCCCATGGGGTCAGGATACCCCCTGTGGATACGCCCGAAATTGTTGTACTTACTCAAAAAAATAAAAATACAATGGTATCAAATCATAGGGCACCAAAAAAGTTTAAAGTTTTACAATATTAAAACACAATAGCTCAAATAGAGAAAAAGATAATGATAGCACATGGAAGTGTAACCTTTAAAGTTTTACACTATTATATTATGTATTTTTTTTGTCAAAATATGTTATATTATATTCTACTCAATACTTAAGTAAGTGTTGGGCCTGTTGGCTAATGTTTTTTTTTTTTTTTTTTTTGAGTGTTGACCCAATGTCAGAAGATGTTGACAGTGAAACTAAAGGAAGCCGAGATCCCTCAAAAAGAGGGAATTGAACTCCTAACTTTGAGTGAAGAGTTCAGATGCACACCATTGGAGCTAGCCAATGTTATATTATACAATGTTATTAAAAGGTGGTTGTTAAATCCACCTACAATTTATTCTCTCTCTCCATTCACCTAAGTTTAAAAATAAAAATAAAAAATGTCCTTATGTGGATTTACCAAAATGGAAGTCAGAAAATGTCACACCCCGCCCGGACGCGCCTAAACCGGCGGTACACTAACGGATGGGACGCGCATTTGGAATTATCACAATGGTAATAAGAGAGTGCGCAGCGAAAATATAAAACACTACAAATCTGATTTCATTTTATTCAGAATTCATTTGTACATGACATAGTCAAGGGAACATACTCCCCAAAATCCCCAATGAATAATACAAAGGGTACAAAATGTGAGCCCCATAAACTTGCACCCAGTCCACCCTAATTTCCTGTGAAAATTTGGATATGAGCTTAACGCGCTCAGTGGGTAAAATAGTTCGTGAATATAATAATTAATAAAGCAAACTTCATAATTAAATATCTTAAATACACATCAAAGCATCATAATCAATCAATTTGTATGTATGCATGACGCCGTTTCGTAATGGTTTGATGAACGTACATCGTCTGAGTTCACGTACAGATGTCATTTCCCAGGCGTAGCCAGGTTCTCATTGTACGTCCCTCATCAGAAACGATGCTCTGGATTCACGTACAGATGTCCCTCCCCAGGCGTAGCCGGGTTCTCATTGTACATCCCTCTCCAGAGAAATATAATGAATAGCGAGCAATGCTCCTAACTATTCTATGAATCATAAACCACATACGTCCCTAGGTGGTGATATGTATGATGCCAATGCATGAACTGGTCTAGTCTACTGGTCTGGTCTTTTCTTGACATTTAGACTGACTTTGGCAACGTCTGGTGATCCTTATTAGGGTCGGTATCACGACGTGCAAGGTTAGGACATTCAATAATACTTGTATAAGCTGATAGCTTTCAATAAGACCAACTAGATCAGTCCCCAATTGAGAGGTGAGACACAAGGTCTGCTTAAATACCAATCGCCTAGAGCAGCCCGCTGCCTCCCGTTCACTATTTAAAGTTACTGAGGACAAGACCGAGTCTAGTTGAGCCAGATTGACTACTAATTCGACATTTCAACAATATAATACGTGAATTCCAAATATACAGGCACAAGTGTGACAATATAAACATTATATGATATAATGCAGTGAAAATGAGCAGTAGACATAATAATAAATGAATGTAAACTTTAATAAAAGTTATGAGACACGCAAACCTATGTTTCGTTCCCCACCTTCAGATAAGAACTTCTTTCAGATCTGGCACTTTCCTCCGGACAATACTTTGTCGTATCGCACCGAGAGTCTCGAACAGAGAGTCTCAAATTGAAAAGAACTCAGAATGAGTAAAAAGAGGAGGAAAAATCACTAGAGAAGGTGATTTGGTATGAGAAAATGAGGAGGAGAGAGCTCCTTATATAGGAGATTTGGCGTCCGAACGTCCGGGCAGCTGCCCTAACGAAATTTTTTATTTTTTTTTGTGAAATACAGAGTATTACATTCTACCCCCCTTAAAGGGATTTCGCCCTCGAAATCAATTCAAGTAGTTATGATGGTTATCTGCTTGAGATTCACTACCGGCGTCATCTCTTGCGAGTTCAGGGTAGTGCTTGTATGGTCCCTGAATAACACTGCGACTAATGGAATCCTCATCATCATAAAACCATGGGGAGCAAATGGAATCAGATTCGTCCTCTGAAGATTCCAACCTTTGCATAACAGATGGTGGTGGAGGACGCTGGTTACATCGTTTGTGGAGAGGTAGGTTGAGAGGTGGAATACTTTTTCGTGTTGTTGCTTGAATACGACCGCCTGGTAATTTTGGTAGAAGGTCTTGCCAAGATGAGGGCACGAGATTGTTTTGAACAAAATTGTTACGAAAAATCCATGCACGCTCTCGCGATAATGATCGTTGTCTGTGTGGCGATGGAGTTGGTGATGCAAAGTAGTTGTGACTTGACTCAGATTCTGAAGGAGTCACCACAGGTTTCCAAGGAGGCCATTGCGTGTGTGCATCACTATATCCATTGGTATTATTTTCAGGCATCTGCATAGTTTTTCAAGTGAAACGATGTATTAAGATATGTGTAAACCAAGTTCCATCATTTTATTGATAAGTGAAAATAGTACAGTGTATCACATCATCAATTGGTATTAGAAAACAATTCAGGGTATTTGTTTAATTGTTGCTTGTAGTTCCCATGTTGTTTCCTCGAAGCCGTGGTGATCCCAGAGCACCTTCACAAGTGGTATGCTACGTCGCCTTAGTTCTTGAGTTTTCCTATCCAAAATTTATATCGCTCTCTCCTTATACTTATTTCCTTCCTCAACCCGAACCTCGACTAAAGGGATGATATGCGAAGGATCATGACGATACTTGCGAAGCATAGATACGTGAAAAACGTCATGAACCTTAGGCATGGACGATGGAAGGGACAGACGATAAGCAAGTTTGCCAATACGTTCAATGATCTGAAATGGACCTATATACCGCGGGGAGAGCTTTCCTTTGATCCCAAAGCGTTTGACACCTCTTGTGGGCTGAACTTTTAGAAAAACAAAGTCCCCCTTATTAAATTCTAGATGCTGTCTCCGCTTGTCAGCATAGCTCCTCTACATTCATGGATTTGATGAATCGCATCTTCAGGTTATACTTAGACCGATTTGTGGTAGTTTTTGTGGACGACATCTTGATATACTCCTCAACCGAGGGAGACCATAAAATACATCTGAAGATAGTCCTCCAGACCTTGAGAAGCCATCAGCTGTATGCAAAGTTGAGTAAGTGCGAATTTTGGGCGAAGCGAGTTCAATTCCTTGGTCATGTCGTTTCAGGCAATGACATTGAGGTAGATCCTTCTAAGGTTGAAGCAGTTTTAAACTGGAAGCAGCCTACCACTATTACTCAGATTAGGAGTTTTCTTGGTTTGGCTGGCTATTACAGACGCTTCATCAAGGACTTCTTAAAGATTGCTGAACCCATGACCAAGCTTATTCAAAAAGACGTGCGATTCATCTGGAATCCCGCCTGTGAAGCATCATTTTAGGAATTGAAGAAACGCCTCACGACGGCACCGGTACTTATCACTCCAAGAAATGCAATTGGATTTTCATTATACACTGACGCCTCTCTCCAAGGCTTAGGTGTCGTACTAATGCAAGAAGGCCAAGTAGTTGCATATGCCTTGAGGCAACTGAAGATTCATGAGGTAATTACCCAACACAGGACTTAGAACTTGCAGCTGTTGTGTTTACACTGAAATTATGGCGTCATTACCTATACGGTAAACGGTTCGAGGTCTTCTCAGATCACAAGAATCTTAAGTACATATACACTCAGAGAGACCTAAACCTCTGCCAAAGACGATGGTTGGAATTCTTGAAAGATTATGACTTTCAACTCTAGTACCATCCCGTAAAGGCCAACGTTGTGGCTGATGCCCTGAGTAGAAAATCTTATCTTGCTTATACTCTTAACTTCGAAATGGGGAAGTTGACTACAGAGATAGAGAACTCTAACCTCAAATTGATTGAGGAGGGACCAAGATCACGAGTCTCTCAATTATCAGCCAACTCTGAGCTAGTTCAAAAGATTTCAGCAGCTCAAGCCAATGACCCTATGTTAATGGAGAAATGAGAACTTCTACTCAGCGGACAAGACCTTCCTCACTGGTCGATCTCTGAAGACGAGGTCGTTTTTTATAAAAAAAATGTCTCTGTCTACCGAACGATCTTGTGGTTCGAAAAGAAGTGCTCACTGAGATGCACTATTCGAGGTTCGCTATGCATCCTGGGGGTGACAAGATGTACAAGGATGTCAAGCCACAATTCTGATTTTCTAGAATGAAGAAGGCGATTGCAGACTTCGTTGCTCGATGTCTCGTTTGCCAGCAAGTTAAGGCAGAACGAAGACTTCCCTTTAGACTTCTCCAGCCGTTACCTATTGGAGAATGGAAGTGGAAAAACATCGCAATGGATTTTGTTACGGCCTTGCCTCGAAATAATAAAGGACAAGATGCTATCTGGGTTATCATTGACAGACTTACAAAGTCTGCAAGCTTCTTGCCAATAAAGTTCACGGATAACCCCGCTAAACTTGCAGAACTATATAAAAGAGATATCGTACGCCTCCATGGCATACCACTCACGATCGTCTCTGATCGAGACCCTCGATTCACATCAAAGTTTTAGCAAAGCTTCAAGAGTAGAATGAGTTCTAAGATCACCATGAGCACAACCTTTCACCCTCAGACTAATGGACAGCCAGAGCATCTTATTCAAATCTTAGAAGACATGTTACGGTGTTGCATTTTGGACTTTAATGACGGATGGGCAAAGTACTTACATTTAGCTGAGTTTGCATACAACAACAGCTACCAAACTAGTATCGGCATGGTACCGTACGAGGCTCTTTATGGTCGCCCTTGCAGATCTTCGGTATGCTGGTTAGATATGGCAGATAGACCGCAGTTAGGCCCTGAACTAGATCAAGAGACTTTTGAGAAGATCATACTAGTAAAGGAACAACTTCGTGTTGCACAAAGCTGGTGCATTTGTTAGACCAAACGGCATGACCAAGAGCTCGTAGTGACCAAACGGTAATGTCCGACTCTCAGATCCGGAGTTGGTGATAACCTAACCGTAAATCAATCTTAGAGAAGTATTTGACATCTCTAAGTTGGTCGAACAAGTCATCGATCCTGGGCAATGGATATCTGTTCTTGATGGTGACATTATTTAACTTGCGATAGTCGACGCAAAGACGTAACGAACCATACTTTTTGCGAACAAATAGAACTGGAGCACCCCAGGGTGATGAACTCTTTCTGATGAAGCCATTACTCTCTAATTCCTTCAGTTGTTTTTCTAATTCGACCAGCTCGACATTTGACATTTTGTGTGGTGGAATTGAGATAGGCTTTGTCCCAGGTATGAGGTTGATTTCAAAATCGGAGGTAGACTAGGAAGGTCATTTAGAAAGACTATTGGGAATTCAGATATGACCAGAACATCATGTACTTCGAGAGGGTACAGGGCTGGTGATTCATTTTCATCACCAAGAGACAGACCTCGAAGTTGTGCCTTGAGAAGTGCAACTGTTGATTTGTGTATCCATTTCCTTGTTCCTTGAATCTTGACAAACTCTCCTGTAGGAAAGGTTACCTGAACTTGTTTTTTCATACATTCGATCTTTGCATTCAGTGGTGCTAGCCAGTCCATGCCGAGGATGATGTCAAAGTCTTCAATATCCATCACAATAAGATCTGCATATATTATCTGTTCTGACATTCGAAGCTCTCATCGAGAACACTTCAATTTCACGTCAGTACCAGATCCTAACGATGATGTGACATGGAGTGTGATGTCTGTGGGTTCAGGATGCAGGCCAAAATGTCTTACCAATGCTGACGATATAAAAGAATGCGTAGCACCTGAATCAAACAAAACATGCACTATTGTATTGAATAAAGGAAAGGTACCTTCGACTACATTGTTGTCTGGGAGGGGTTGTTGAGCGATGGCAAATGCTCTGCCCTGATTCCGTTGATCCTGGCTCTGCTGGTTCTGCCTTGGTTGGGCATTAGTAGCAGGTGGTTCTTGTTGGACTGGAACAACGGGAATAGGTTGCTGATGGTGCAGACAGACATATTTTGCATGGCCCTTCTGGCCGCAGTTGAAACACATCGGCTGATACAGCGGATGGTTCTGTTGGCCATGCTGATTGTTCTGCTGGCCATGGTGATTGTGGTGTCGGCCACCACCTCTTCCATTGTCGTTTCTACGACCACCCCTTCCATAACGACCTCCACGACCATGATTACGAAAACCCTGATGGTTAGGGTTAGAAGGTTCAGCCGTAGGTGTTGTGGCCTCATTATTTGAAACAGGGCCTTGGAGGGCTGGCTTTTGATTGTAGTAGGGTTTCTTCTTGTTGCCCTGTTGCGAGCCTTGTTGGGAAAACGTTGCAGGCCATTTTCCCTTATTCATTCTCTGCTCCTGTATGATCTTCTCTTGTTCAAAGCTCATGGCCGTGTCAACAACCTCCTTGTAAATCTTGAGATCCAAGATTGACAAGGCTTGTCGAATATCATGCGAAGGACATTATAAAATTTCTCAGTCTTATCTTGCTCCGTTGAGATGGTGGAGAGAGAGTAGACTAATAATTCTTTGAACTTGCCAGCATATTCCCTGACGGTCATGCTGCCCTGGTATAACTTAGCGAATTCCTGGAGCTTCTGCCTCTTCACAGCGCCAGGAAAATACTCATCAATAAACATTGACTCGAACTGTTGCCAATTCATATCTGTTGTGCTGACCCTTGGGTCCTCTTTCATTGTTATCCACCATGTGTTTGCCCCACCAACAAGTTGGTAGGTTGCTAGTGGAATTTTTCGAGTCTCATCGACTCTCATTGCATCAAGAGCCTTCTTTGACTCAACCAGCCACTTTTGCACCTTATCAGCATCAATGGTGCCAGCAAAAGTAAGAGGTTGTAGCCTCTTGTACTTGGTAATCTGATCGGTTTGAGATTCCGATCCAAATCTTACAGGTGCCTGAACAGTGGCAACCTGACTGGCCGCGGTCTCACGAACGGTCGTTTGAACAGTGGCTTTCATCGCCTCAATAAATCCGGCGAAGAAGGTTTTCATGCTTAAAGGCTTGGCAAAGGGTGCGGGTGGGGGTGGTATTGCCTGCCCAAATGTAGTGGCAGTGTCGGGTGTGACTCGTGCTGTCGTCGGAGGCGGCGGTTCCAGAATCTCAGGAGGTGTCTCCACTGCTGGACGGACAGTATGTGGCCTTGCTCTCTTCCTGGTTTGCATTTTCTCACTGACAAGGAGAAAATAAAAACAAAGATTTAGGAATTGTAGCCAAGTATAATGTTATACTATGCTCAGCAACAATTTCGAGAGTACTGCAATGTTAAAATCACTTATTTTTCTAAGTATAGTGTAAGGTTTTTGTTGAGGAATCAAAGAATTTTATGTGCCTCATATGTTTGGCCATGGTGTAAAAACAAGATTATAATGTTTATATAATAAGTACAAAACTTTGCAAGTATTTCAAATGTTTTGGTTCTGGTTTTTGTGAACATATATATTTCATTGAAAATCCATACGAGTCATAAAAATTCTAAGATTTGCCTCGGTAAATATCCTGATCTAACTTTCTATCGCAATCTTATGTATTCAAACTCTTACTCTTAGTCTTTTCGATTATTATCCAAGTTCGTGTGTCCCATACCACATGACTTTGGTAATAAGAGTTTTAACCAAGTTAAGTTGTATGAACATGGTCTCTAAAAACATCGGCTGAATAGTAGTTCACCAATAGTATCTTCCAAGTTTACTCGTCCCATACCGTGTAAACTTAGTGATAATGTTAGTAATGCAACTTTCTCCAAATAATTCTTTTCACACAAGGTCATGGGTTTTCTTATTTCCACATTTTATTTAGTATCCTCCAATTTTGTTATGTCTCATACCACTCCAAAGTTAGTGATACAAAAGAAAGAATGGTTGTAAGTCGGCCCACCAAAGATAGTCTTAAACAAAACATTCTCATTCATATATAAAATAAAATTTTACAATGGCAGTAATCAATCTTGATTTTCCTGCCTACTACCGCTCCTCCTAGACCTCTTGCTAGGTACAGAATGACTACTACCAAAAGGTTGAGAATTTGCTCGTTCTTCTTCGAAGTTTTGCATACGTGTTAATATATTATTTTGAGTCTCTCCATTTCAACAATATTGGATGCCATTACATTTAACTGTTCAAATGGGTTAGTCGATTGTCCCATTGGTGGTTGATGAGTCGATTGTCCCATATGTGGAGGGTAGGCCATTGGAATTGGGGGAAAGTATTGGTTGTACGGGTGACTCATAGGTCAAGGGTAGTTGTTTTGATTGTACGGGGATCCCCTAACTGGAACCCCTTGGATATTTGGATTTGTTTGAGGTGAAAAGTTTTGAAACAATGGGCTCATTGGGATGTTTTGCCCTCCAAAATTTGGTGCCGCCCAATACTGTTGTTGGTTCATAGCAACTTGTGGAACTGGCTGATACAGTACCTCAGGAGTTGGAAACCTTTGGTACGAAGTGTTGCCTTGAGTCGGCACGTTTCAGGTTGGTGGATTTGCTTGAGTACTTTGTCTATCATGACTTGGTTGAGGTTGATTTAGTATGGCAAATAACTCTTCCTCAATGAATAGTCGATTGGTTGGATCATTATTCGGGGTTGGGTTTGATGTAGGATTCTGATTTGGCTCATTATTTGGTACTTCCCTGACAGGAATCTTGTGTCGACTTCTTCGAAGACAACCCATGTTCGTCTCTCATTCTTTCGGCATTTCTTATCGTCGCACCGAATACTTCCTCGTCAGTTACCCCTCCCCTCGTGACATATATCTTGAAGATAGAAGATGTTGTAACCTGCTCAGTGATTTGCTTCGAAGTCCCATCAAAAGTGTTGATGTTTACTTCGTATAGCATCTTCAGGATCAAGATTCCGTAACCGAGGAATTCCTTTCTCAAAGGGTTTTGAATCACCCTTAGCATTTGTTGAATGATGATGTGTGGTAGGGAGACCTTTATTTTCTTCTCTATGCAGTATAACAGAAAAAGTTGAGCCCTTGACATAGTGCCTCTAGTCCCCCTTTCTGGAAAGATGTTGCCGAATACGATCTTTCCAAGGCCGGCTAGAGATGACTTAAGATGATTGTTTGGGAGGTTGGTGTACGTCGATTGAGTGTATGGCTCTTTGGCGAGGGAATTGAACAATTGTTCACTAGACTCCGTTATCTTTACAACTGTCTGGGGTTCGTGTGGATCAATAATTCTCTTTTCAATCGAAATCTCTATAAGTCGAGCAATAATCTCGATGTTGATAGAAATTTTTATTCCCATGACTGTTGTCTCCAAAACAAGGTCAATCCCTTCTTCTTGAAGTCTCACGCAATTCATGGCTTCGTAGAAGGATCTCACAAAGTTGTAAGAGACGTGACCCTCAACTTTTGTTATGTTCGACCACCCCAGAGTTGCGAGTTTGTCATGAAGGATCGGACGGAGACGGAGGTCTCCATTGTCGATGCTCCTCATAGTCATAACCTCCCTTTTGAACAATTCCTTGAGTCTAGTGGAAATTGGTTACCTACTATTGGAAGTTGCTCATTCACTTGAGGTCATTCTTTGCTGAAAGGAAAATAAATTTGTGAAATACACAAAATATATTCCTAACATTTTTAAGATTTATGCTTTGTCAGTTGGACAAATGTTTTCTATTCTCAATGTTTATGCCATCATTTAATCCAAATTTTTCTATTGGCAATATGATATATATATATATATATATCATTTTCATATATAAATGTATAGATATATATATTTAATCATAACTATATATATAGTTTTCATAAATCAACTATATATATATATATATTTGAAATTAAACTTTATAAAAAATCATATATAGTTTTCTTAGATATATATTTAATACAAATCTTAACTATATATAATTCATATATACATAGTTCTAAAGATATATATATCTAATAGCATTTTTCATTCAAATTTTTCATCAATAATATGATATATATATATATATATATATATATCTCATATATACAAAGATATATAGATATACATATTCAATCATAGCTATACATATAGTTTTTTTTTTTTTTAAATCATGACTATATATATATATATTTAAATCAAACTATATTAAAATCATATAGTTTTCTAGATATATAATTAATATAAATCTCAACTATATATAATTGACATGTATATATAGTTCTAGAGATATATATATCTAATAAAATTTTTTCATCCAAAATTTTTCATTAGTAACATGATATATATATATATATCTCCTATATGCATAGATATATAGATATATATATTTAATCATACCAATATATATAGTTTTCATAAATTATAACTATATATATATTTAAATCAAACTATATAAAAATCATATAGTTTTCTAGATTTATATTTAATATAAATCTCAACTATATACAATTCATATATATATAGTTCTAGAGATATATATATCTACTAAAATTTTTCATCCAAAATTTTTCATTAGTAACATAGTATATATATATCTCCTATATGCATAGATATATAGATATATATATATATATATATTTAATCATAACTATATATATATATTTCTAAACTATATAAAACTCTATAGTTTTATATAGTTTAATACAAATCTTAACTATATATAATTCATATATATATATATATATATATATATATATATATATATATATATATATATATAGCTAAAAACATTTTCTTCCTCTAATTTGGTGGACTGGGCGGGCCGTGGACCATACGCTTTGATACCATTAAATGTCACACCCCGTCCGAACGCGCCTAAACCGGGGGGACACTCGCGAACGGGGTGCGCATTTGAAATTATCACAATGGTAATAACAGAGTGCGCAACGGAAATATAAAACAGTACAAGTCTGATTTCATTTTATTCAGAATTCATTTGTACATGACATAGTCAAGGGAACATACTCCCCAAAATCCCCAATGAATAATACAAAGGGTACAAAATGTGGGCCCCATAAACCTGAACCCAGTCCACCATAATTTCCTGTGAAAATTTGGATAACAAAGGAATGAGCTTAACGCGCTCAGTGGGTAAAATAGTTCGTGAATATAACAATTAATAAAGCAAACTTCATAATTAAATATCTTAAATACACATCAAAGCATCATAATCAATCAATATGTATGTATGCATGACACCGTCTCGTAATGGTTTGATGAACGTACATCGCCTGAATTCACGTACAGATGTCCTTCCCCAGGCGTAGCCAGGTTCTCATTGTACGTCCCTCCTCAGGAACGATGCTCTGGATTCACGTACAGATGTCCCTCCCCAGGCGTAGCCGGGTTCTCATTGTATGTCCCTCTCCAAAGAAATATAATGAATAGTGAGCAATGCTCCTAAATATTCTATGAATCATAAACCACATACGTCCCTAGGTGGTGATATGTTTGATGCCAATGCATGAACTGGTTTAGTCTACTGGTCTGGTATTTTCTTGACATTTAGACTGACTTTGGCAACATCTGGTGATCCTTATCTGGGTCGGTATCACGACATGCAAGGTTAGGACATTCAGTATTACTTGTATAAGCTGATAGCTTTCAATAAGACCAACTAGATCAGTCCCCAGTTGAGAGGTGAGACAAAAGGTCTACTTAAATACCAATCGCCTAGAGCAGCCCGCTGCCTCCCGTTCACTATTTAAAGTTACTGTGGACAAGACTGAGTCTAGTTGAGCCAGATTGACCACTAATTCAGCATTACAACAGTATTGTAATACCCTGTATTTGTAATACCCTGTATTTCACAAAAAAAAAAAAAAAAAAAAATTACTATTTGAAATTTTTACTATTTGGGCAACGCCCGAACGTTCAGGCGCCATGCCAGAACGTTCAGGCGCCTGCCAGAACGTTCAGGCGCCTGCCAGAACGTTCAGGCGCCATGCCAGAACGTTCAGGCGCCTGCCAGAACGTTCAGGCGCCATGCCAGAACGTTCAGGCGCCTGCCAGAACGTTCAGGCGCCTGCCAGAACGTTCAGGCGCACAAAATCTCTATATAAGAAACCTCCTCATTTCTCATTTCTCACACCAAATCACCTTCTCTTGTGATTTTTCTTCTCCTTTCTACGCATTCTAAGTTTTTAGTCTTTGAGACTCCCGGTGCGGTGCAACAAATTTCTGTCCGGAGGAGAGCGCCAGATCTGAAAGCGGTGCAACGAAGTTCCGTCCGGAGAAAAGCACCAGATCTGAAGGTGGGGAACGAAACATAGGTTTGCGTGTTTCATAACTTTTATTAAAGTTTACATTCAATTATTATTATGTCTACTATTCATTTACACTGCATTATGTCATATAATGGCTTAACCTTGCACGTCGTGATACCGACCCTGATAAGGATCACTAGACGTTGCCAAAGTCAGTCTAAATGTCAAGAAAAGACCAGACCAGTAGACTAGACTAGTTCATGCATTGGCATCATACATATCACCACCTAGGGACGTATATGGTTTATGACTCATAGAATAGTTAGAAGCATTGCTCACTATTCATTATATTTCTCTGGAGAAGGACGTACATGAGAACCCGGCTACACCCGGGGAGGGACATCAGTACGTGAATTCAGAGCATCGTTCCTGTACATGAATTCAGGCGATGTACGCTCATCAAACCATTAATACGTGACGGTGTCATGCATACATTCATATTGATTGATTATGATGCTCACATGTGTAATTTAAGATATTTGATATTGAAGTAGGCTTTATTAATTGTTATACTCATGCACTATTTACCCACTGAGCGCGTTAAGCTCACTCCAATATTATCAAATCTTTCACAGGAAATTAGGGTGGACTGGGTGCAGGTTATGGGGCCCACATTTTGTACCCTTTGTATGAATCATTGGGATTTTGGGAGTATGTTCCCTTGACCATTTTATGTACAAAAGTATTCTGAATTATATGAAATCAGATTTGTACTGTGTACTGTATTTCCGCTGCGCACTCTGTTATTACCATTATGATTGTTCCAAATGCACGCCCCGTCCGAGAGTGTACCGCCGGTTTAGGCGCGTCCGGGCGGGGTGTGACATTTAATGGTATCAGAGCGTACGGTCCACGGCCCGCCCAAGTCCACCAAATTAGGGGAAGAAACTATAATTGATTTAAATATACATATAGTCATAATTTATTAGAAACTATATGTGTAGTTATTATTGAATATATGTATCTATATACATTAGAGTATATGAGGTACGTATAAAATAAAAACAAAAAAAAAAAAAAAAAAAAAAAAAAAATTTGAAAAAAATTTTATTTTTCGAATATTATTTATTCGAAAAAAAAAAAAAAAAAAATTCGAAAAACTTTTTATTTTTCGAAAATTATTTATTCAAAAAAAAAAAAAAAAAATTTATTTTTCGAAAAATTATTTATTCGAAAAAAAAAAAAAAAACAAAAAAAAAAAAAAAAAACAAAAAAAAAAAAAAATTTGCTATATCTAAAACTATATATATATATGGCTTCTATATATAGTTAAGATTAAAAATAACTATATATGATTTTTATATAGTCTAAATTTAAAATATATATATATATATATATATAGTTGCTTTATGAAAACTATATATATAATTATGATGAGATATGTCTATACATTCATAGGTGAATACGACATATATGCATCAAATCACTAGCAACATTAGATTGGTTAAATATACCAAAGTCGAGGGTCAACCGTACCGATAAACTGTTCAAACGTACTGATAAAACTGTCCAAACGTACTGATAAACTGTCCAAAAGTACTGATAAACTGTTCAACAGTACTGATAAACTGTTCAAAAATACCGATAGGAATAGGACCTTTTTACTAAAGGAAGATGGAGAATTTCAATATGAAGACATCTGATATTCGGTCTAATGTTTATTTAAGACAAACTGTTATCAGTTGCTCCACTTCATAACCTTAAGTCCACTACTTTTTAATTTAGGTATCGAAGTGTCGTAACACCTTGATCATTTGACATGATATGAAAACTTCATGATTGGGCATCATATTAGGGTTTAGGGGACATGATAAATTTCGTTACTCTAGCATCTACTCATACAACAGCTTAATCCGTATCTCCTAAGCAAAATGATCACACGATCTACTTAAGTTGACACTTTATTCAGCCAAGTTTGTGAAAATCACTACTCAGTTCATACATGATAAACTGTTAATTTAAACGAGAAATAACAACTGGGTGCCACTCTAGAGTCATTTCCTTTCTTTTCTTGCAGTTGGTTTCCTTTCTTTTCTTGTGATTGGCCTTGAAGCAAGCCTGCCTTAGTTTCTTTGTTTTCTCCTGAAGATCCACCTCTGGCATCTCTTCCACCAACTTCTTTTGTTCCTCCAATAACCTCAGAGCGTCTCCTATCTTTATATCACTACCAACCCCTTCTCCTTCCCCCATTTCCTGCAGTACATAATTCATTACCAAGTAATTATATTCATTAGAACCTCCCCAACTTAATATATCAAAATACTTCTAAAGATCAATATATAATGATGATAAATACCTGAACATTTTTGATAAGGGTCTGCAAGCTCATCAACTTTCTGTGAGGCCATCTACGGATGCCCAATTCCCTGCACCTCCTCTTCAGCAAGGTTAAGCCTACCTTAAGTTCTTTTGCAGCTTCTGATATGGGCATGTAGAAGTAGCGTGAAATGGTAGTGCGTGATAGAGACTCACTCTTCAGTTTCGTCATCGATTCCACATGATCACTACCAGTACTGCTGCAACTAATCATCCCCTCTCCATTTTCATGCCTGACAATCTGTTGTTTCTCCGCTTCTAATCCAATTCTCATTGGATTCAAACCTCCAACGTTCACATGATCAGTACCAGTACTACTCATCCCCTCTACATTTTCCTGCATCACAATCTGTTGTTTCCCCGCTTCTAATTCCAATAGCAAATTAATCAACACAAAGAGGATGAAATTGCCAATCTGTCCATAATCAAGTACAATATAAAGTGGATTGAGCATTGATACTCACCTTCAAGTTCATTAAGTTGGCTTGGAAAGTCATCTTCATCCATTGAAGAATTCATGAAGGGTGGTACCACTGCCTCGCGTAAACCATATTCTAGAAGAGGCTCCCGCGTATATGGGCTGCTACCAAAACTTGAACAGCTAAAATCAAGTGGGTGGAATTGGTTTGAGAAGAGAAATGGGTCTTCTCCAATATCCACCATGTCTATGTTAGCTGTGAAGTTCATCATCGTCATCAGTGACAACAACATCACAATAAAAACCAGCATAATTGGGAGATTTCTCTTACAAGCCAAACCAGAACCATAAAAAGAAATTACGAAACACTAAAGAAAAAAAGAAATAAGTGAGGAACTGACGCCATGGTGGAGGGCTGGTAATGCAGTACGAAATGTTGGGCAGCTGCTCCTTCGTCGGATGTGGCTGCAACTCATCCTGTTTCGGCGCCGGAGCTGCTCCTCCTCCTCCTCCTTCCATCATATTTCTTCTCTTCTTTCTCCACGAAACACAATCACCAACTCCACTACCCCAAACAACAAAATAAAAAAAAAAAAAAAAATATACATACTCCTAGCAGTAGTAGAACTCACTCAACAGCACCAACAAGCGTCCGGCTGAACCAACACGCGTGCAGATGCCCAACAAACCGTGCAGATGAATAGGGGGCGTGCTAATGAACAGGAGAGCGTCTTAATGAATAGCCGACACCCGTGAGAATGAACAGGAAAGCGTGTTGTAAAAGTCAGCAAGTGTGGCTGCAAGTGTGCAGATGAATAGTAATAGGGATGCCAACAGTCAGCAAGTGAAAACCGAAAACCCTAAACCCTAAATCCTCACCCTAAACCCTAAAACCCTAATAATGATTCCAATCCACATCCTACATCAGACCCAGCCGGTAATCCAACCGATCGACCACTTACTAACGCAGAATTATATGCCACACTACAAAGTCATGATAGACAGGGTACGCAAGCAAATCTACCAACTTGGAACGTGCCAACTCAAGGCAACACTTCATACCAAAGATTTCCAACTTCTGCAGTTAGATGAAATGGCATCCAATATTGCTACACTGAGAGAGAGCCACAATAATATCTTAACCCGGTTCTAAAACTCCGACCCAGAGCGTGCACACTCTCAACCTTCCGTTAGTAGTCATTCTGTACATACCAGTAGATCTCGAAGGAATGGTAGTAGGCAAGAACGTCAAAATTGATTACTGGCAATGAAAATTTTTCTATTATATATGAATGAAATGTTTTGTTTAAGACTATCTTTGGTGGGCCGACTTACAACCATTCTTTCTTTTGTATCACTAACTTTGGCGTGGTATGGGACACAACAAAATTGGAGGATACTAAATAAAATGTGGAAGTAAGAAAACCCATGACCTTGTGTGAAAAGAAACATTTGGAGAAAGTTGCCTTACTAATATTATCACTAAGTTTACACGGTATGGGACGAGTAAATTTGGACGATACTATTAGTGAACTTCTATTCAGCCAATGTTTTTAGAGACCGTGTTCATACAACTTAACTTGGTTTCCACCCTTATTACTAAATTCATGTGGTATGGGACATATGAACTTGGATAATAATCGAACAGACTAAGAGTAAGCGTATGAATGCATAAGATTGCGATAGAACGTTAGATCAGGATATTTACCGAGGCAAATCTTAGATTTCTTATGACTCGTATGACTTTTCAATAAAACATATATGTATGTTCACGAACACCAAAACAAAATCATTTTAAATACTTGCAAAGTTTTCTACTTATTATATAGACATTCTAACCTTGTTTGTTTTTACACCATGGCCACACATACGAGTTCTATAAGATTCTTTGATTCCTCAACAAAAACCTTACACTATACTTAGAAAAATAGGTGACTTTAATATTGCAGTACTCTCGAAATTGTTGCTGAGCATATTATAACATTATACTTGACTACAGTTCCTTAATCTTGGTTTTATTTTCTCCTTGCCAGTGAGAAAATGCAAACAAGAAAGAGAGGAAGGCCACGTACTGTTTGTCCCACAATTGAGGCCCCTCCTAAGATTCAGGAATCGCCGCCTCCGACAACAGCACAGGCCACACCCAACACTGCCACTACATCTGGGCAGGCAATCCCACCCCCACCCGCACCCTTTGCCATGTCTTCAAGCTTTGAAACCTTCTTCGCTGGATTTATTGAGGCTATGAAGGCCACTGTTCAAAACAACTAACAGAATTAGCGCGTCATGGCTTCATCCGAAAGAGTTCATCACCCGGGGGCGCTCCAGTTCTGTTTGTTCGCAAAAAGGATGGTTCGTTACGACTTTGCATCGATTATCGTAAGTTGAATAACGTCACCATCAAGAACAGATATCCGTTGCCCAGGATCGATGACTTATTCGACCAACTTCGAGAAGCCAAATCCTTCGCTAAGATTGATTTACGGTCCGGTTATCACCAACTCCGGATCCGAGAATCGGACATCACCAAGACGGCGTTCAGAACTCGGTACGGTCTTTACGAATTCTTAGTTATGCCGTTCGGTCTAACAAATGCCCCTGCTGCATTCATGGATTTGATGAATCGCATATTCAGGTTATACTTAGACCGGTTTGTGGTGGTTTTTGTCGACGACATCTTGATATATTCCTCAACCGAGGAAGACCATAAAATACATTTGAAGATCGTCCTCCAGACCTTACAAAGACACCAACTGTATGCAAAGTTGAGTAAGTGCGAATTTTGGGCGCAGAGAGTTCAATTCCTAGGCCATGTGGTTTCAGGCAATGGCATTGAGGTCGATCCTTCTAAAGTTGAAGCAGTTTTAAACTGGAAGCAGCCTACCACTGTTACTCAGATTAGGAGTTTTCTTGGTTTGGCTGGCTATTACAGACGCTTCATCAAGGACTTCTCAAAGATTGCTGAACCTATAACCAAGCTCACTCGCAAAGACGTGCACTTCATCTGGAATCCCGCCTGTGAAGCATCATTTCAGGAATTGAAGAAACGCCTCACGACAGCACCTGTACTTATCACTCCCAGAAACGGAATTGGTTTTTCATTATACACCGATGCCTCTCTCCAAGGCTTAGGTGCCGTACTAATGCAAGAAGGCCAAGTTGTTGCATATGCCTCTCGGCAACTGAAGATTCATGAGGGTAATTACCCAACCCATGACTTGGAACTTGCAGCTGTTGTGTTTGCACTTAAATTATGGCGTCATTACCTTTACGGTGAACGGTTCGAGGTCTTCTCAGATCACAAGAGTCTTAAGTACATATACACTCAGAGAGACCTAAACCTCCGCCAAAGAAGATGGTTGGAATTCTTGAAAGACTATGACTTCCAACTCCAGTACCATCCCGGAAAGGCCAATGTTGTGGCCGATGCTTTGAGTAGAAAATCTTATGTTGCTTGCACTCTTAACTATGAAATGGGGAAGTTGGCTACAGAGATGGACAACTTTAACCTCCAGCTGAACGAAGAGGGACCACGCCCACGACTCTCTCAATTGTCCGCTACCTCTGACCTCGTTCGTAAGATTTCAGCTACTCAAGCCAATGACCCTATATTAATGGAGAAACGAGAACTTATACTCAGCGGGCAAGACTTTCCTCATTGGTCAGTCTCTGACGACGGAGCCGTTTTCTATAAAAAACGTCTTTGTCTTCCGAACGTCACTATGAGCACAGCCTTCCACCCTCAGACTGATGGGCAGTCAGAACGGCTTATCCAAATCTTAGAAGACATGTTACGATGCTGCATTTTGGACTTTCATGACGGATGGGCAAAGTATTTACATCTAGCCGAGTTTGCATACAACAACAGCTACCAAACTAGTATCGGCATGGCACCATACGAGGCTCTCTATGGTCGGCCTTGCAGATCTCCAATATGCTTGTTAGATATGGCAGATCGACCGCAGTTAGGCCCTGAACTAGTACAAGAGACTTCTGAAAAGATCACACTCGTAAAGGAACGGCTTCGTGTTGCACAAAGTCGACAGAAGAGCTATGCTGACAAGCGGCGACAACCTCTAGAATTTGATAAGGGGGACTTTGTTTTTCTGAAAGT
Source organism: Paratinospora sagittata (assembly GCA_035771175.1). Taxonomy (NCBI): domain Eukaryota; kingdom Viridiplantae; phylum Streptophyta; class Magnoliopsida; order Ranunculales; family Menispermaceae; genus Paratinospora; species Paratinospora sagittata. The sequence goes on along the minus strand of CM069590.1, from coordinate 40,500,936 downwards.
CCAGCCCACAAGAGGTGTCAAACGCTTTGGGATCAAAGGCAAGCTCTCCCCGCGATATATCGGTCCATTTCCGATCATTGAACGTATTGGCAAACTTGCTTATCGTCTGTCCCTTCCATCATCCATGCCTAAGGTTCATGACGTTTTTCACGTATCTATGCTTCGCAAGTATCGTCCTGATCCTTCGCATATCATCCCTTTAGTCGAGGTTCGGGTTGAGGAAGGAAATACGTACCAGGAGAAAGCAATCCAGATTTTAGATACAAAAACTCAAGAACTACGGCGCCGTAGCATACCACTTGTGAAAGTGCTCTGGGATCACCACGGCGTAGAGGAAGCAACATGGGAACTAGAATCAACAATTAAACAAACATACCCTGAATTGTTTTCTAGCACCAACTGCTGAAGTGCTACGTTGTATTATTTTCCTTTATCAATATCAGGATGAAACATTGTTTACACCTATCTTAATACATTGTTTCACTTCAAGAACTACCAGATGTCTGACAATAATATCAATGGATAGAGTATTACACACATGCAGTGGCCTCATTCACAGCCTGCGGCTACTTCTCAAACCGCCAACCCCCATCACTACTTGACTTGATTTCGAGGGCGAAATCCCTTTAAGGGGGGTAGAGTGTAATACCCTGTATTTCACAAAAAAAAAAAAAAAAAAAAAAAAAATTACTATTTGAAATTTTTACTATTTGGGCAACGCCCGAACGTTCAGGCGCCATGCCAGAACGTTCAGGCGCCTGCCAGAACGTTCAGGCGCCTGCCAGAACGTTCAGGCGCCATGCCAGAACGTTCAGGCGCCTGCCAGAACGTTCTGGCATGAACGTTCAGGCGCCTGCCAGAACGTTCAGGCGCCTGCCAGAACGTTCAGGCGCCTGCCAGAACGTTCAGGCGCACAAAATCTCTATATAAGAAACCTCCTCATTTCTCATTTCTCACACCAAATCACCTTCTCTTGTGATTTTTCTTCTCCTTTCTACGCATTCTAAGTTTTTAGTCTTTGAGACTCCCGGTGCGGTGCAACAAATTTCTGTCCGGAGGAGAGCGCCAGATCTGAAAGCGGTGCAACGAAGTTCCGTCCGGAGAAAAGCACCAGATCTGAAGGTGGGGAACGAAACATAGGTTTGCGTGTTTCATAACTTTTATTAAAGTTTACATTCAATTATTATTATGTCTACTATTCATTTACACTGCATTATGTCATATAATGGCTTAACCTTGCACGTCGTGATACCGACCCTGATAAGGATCACTAGACGTTGCCAAAGTCAGTCTAAATGTCAAGAAAAGACCAGACCAGTAGACTAGACTAGTTCATGCATTGGCATCATACATATCACCACCTAGGGACGTATATGGTTTATGACTCATAGAATAGTTAGAAGCATTGCTCACTATTCATTATATTTCTCTGGAGAAGGACGTACATGAGAACCCGGCTACACCCGGGGAGGGACATCAGTACGTGAATTCAGAGCATCGTTCCTGTACATGAATTCAGGCGATGTACGCTCATCAAACCATTAATACGTGACGGTGTCATGCATACATTCATATTGATTGATTATGATGCTCACATGTGTAATTTAAGATATTTGATATTGAAGTAGGCTTTATTAATTGTTATACTCATGCACTATTTACCCACTGAGCGCGTTAAGCTCACTCCAATATTATCAAATCTTTCACAGGAAATTAGGGTGGACTGGGTGCAGGTTATGGGGCCCACATTTTGTACCCTTTGTATGAATCATTGGGATTTTGGGAGTATGTTCCCTTGACCATTTTATGTACAAAAGTATTCTGAATTATATGAAATCAGATTTGTACTGTGTACTGTATTTCCGCTGCGCACTCTGTTATTACCATTATGATTGTTCCAAATGCACGCCCCGTCCGAGAGTGTACCGCCGGTTTAGGCGCGTCCGGGCGGGGTGTGACAGTATTTCACAAAAAAAAATTACTATTTGGGGAACGCCAGAACGTTCAGGCGCATGACAGAACGTCAGGCGCACGTTGTCATGCGCCTGACGTTCTGTCATGCGCCTGAACGTTCTGGCGTTGCCCAAATAGTAATTTTTTTTTTGTGAAATACAGGGTATTACAAGTATAATATGTGAATTCCAAATATACAGGTGTAAGTGTGACAGTATAAACATTATATGATATAATGCAGTGTAAATGAGCAGTAGACATAATAATAAATGAATGTAAACTTTAATAAAAGTTATGAGACACGCAAACCTATGTTTCGTTCCCCACCTTCAAATAAGAACTTCTTCTTTCAGATCTGGCGCTTTCCTCCGGACAGAAGTTCATTGTATCGCACCGAGAGTCTCGATTAGAGAGTCTCAAATAGAAAAGAACTCAGAATGAGTGAAAAGAGGATGAAAACTCACTAGAGAAGGTGATTTGGTGTGAGAAAATGAGGAGGAGAGAGCTCCTTAGATAAGATATGCATACGTATGAATTTAGGTAGGCTGCCTTTTATGAACCTAATTCTCTAGCCTAGAATGTCTTTGGGCCTGGCTTGGGATTTCTAGTGCTGAAAGACTGAAATCGGTTAGCTAAACCCTGGACGATTCTCCACAACCCTTTTATAAATAAAACCATGTCAGAGATGAAGGAAAGCAATTTAAAGTTTTTTTTTTATTACATAGTAGGAAGCATTAGCACAGACGAAACCAAAGAATTCCAAGATTTTCAGAACCCTACCCCTCCAATAAAGAAGAAGGTGGACGACTGTATCAGAACTTTAATCGAAAATGGCGTGAAGGCCAGACATCGTTCAATGTTCGTCATCGTCGGCGATAAATCTCGCGACCAAGTCTTCTTCTTATTCAATCGATTTTCCAGTCGTTCCTCAGCATGGATTTATTTACTTTGTACTTAAACTGAAATCCCCCTCCTTCTTTGTTTTTAGATTGTTTGTAATACCCTAGGTTTGCACAAAAAAAAAAAAAAAAAAAAAATTTCGTTCGGGCGGACGTGCCCGAACGTTCAGGCGCATTTTTCCTATTTAAAGACCCCTCCCCCTCCTCATTTCTCACACCAAAATCATTCCTCCTTGTGATTTTCCTTGTCTCTTTCACTCATTTTTGAGTTTTTGTCTTCTCTTTTAAGACTCTCTTTCCGAGACACTCTGTGCAGTGCAACGCGGTTCTGCCCAGGGGAAGGCGCCCATTGTAATACCCTAGGATTGCGCAAATATATATATATATATATATATATATTTTTTTTTTGGGCAACGCCCGAACGTGCAAGGCTCGAACGTTCAGGCGCCAAAAATCTCTATATAAGGAACCCTCCACATTTCTCATTTCTCACACCAAAATCATTCTCCTTGTGATTTTCCTTCTCTTTTTCACTCATTTTGAGTTTTAGTCTTTTGAGACTCTCGGTGCGGTGTGACGAAGTTCTGTCTAGAAGAAAGCGCCAGATCTGAAAGAAGAAGTTCTTATCTGAAGGTGGGGAACGAAACATAGGCTTGTGTTTTATAACTTTTATTAAAGTTTACATTCAATTATTATTATGTCTACTGTTCATTTGCATTGCATTATGTCATATAATGTTTATACTGTCGCACTTATGCCTTTATATTTTGAATTCATGTATTACACTGTTATAATGCCAGATTTGTGGTCAATCTGGCTCAACTAGACTCGGTCTTGTCCTCAGTAACTTTAAATAGTGAACGGGAGGCAGTGGGCTGCTATAGGCGATTGGTATTTAAGCAGACCTTGTGTCTCACCTCTCAACTGAGGACTGATCTAGTTGGCCTTATTGAAAGCTATCAGCTTATACAAGTATTACTGAATGTCCTAACCTCGCACGTTGTGATACCAACTCTGATAAGGATCACCAGACGTTGCCAAAGTCAGTCTAAATGTCGAGAAAAGACCAGACCAGTAGACTAGACCAGTTCATGCATTGACATCATACATATCACCACCTAGGGACGTATGTGGTTTATGACTCATAGAATAGTTAGGAGCATTGCTCGCTATTCATTATATTTCTCTGGAGAGGGACGTACATGAGAACCCGGCTACGCCTGGGGAGGGACATTAGTACCTGAATCCAGAGCATCGTTCCTGAGGTGGGACGTACAATAGAACCTGGCTACGCCAGGGGAGAACGTCCAGACGGACATTTGTACGTGAACTCAGGCTGTGTACGTTCATCAAACCATTACGAGACGGTGTCATGCATACATACATATTGATTGATTATGATGCTCACATGTGTATTTAAGATATTTGATATTAAAGTATGTTTTATTAATTGTTATACTCACGAACTATTTACCCACTAAGCGAGTTAAACTCACTCCATTATCATCAAATCTTTCACAGGAAATTAGGGAGGACTGGGTGCAGGTTTATGGGGATTTTGGGGAGTATGTTCCTTTGACCATTTCATGTACAAATTATATTATGAATTAAATGAAATCAGATTTGTACTGTATATTATATTTTCCGCTGCGCACTCTGTTGTTACCATTGTTATTATTCCAAATGCGCACCCCGTCCGCGAGTGTACCGCCGGTTTATGTGCGTCCGTGCGGGGTGTGACATTTAATGGTATCAGAGAGTACGGTCCACAGCCCGCCCAAGTCCACCAAATTAGGGGAAGAAAAATTTCATTAGATATATATATATCTTTAGAACTAATTATATATAGTTAAGAGTTGTATTAAATATATATCTAAGAAAACTATATAGTTTTATATAGTTTAGAAATATATATATAGTTATGATTTATGAAAACTATATATATTGATGATTAAATATATATATCTATATATCTATACATATAGGAGATATATATATACCTTGTTATTATTGATGAAAAATTTGAATGAATTTTTTTTTATTTGATATATATATATATATATCTCTAGAACTATATATATATGTCAATTATATATAGTGAGATTTATATTAAATATATATCTAGAAAACTATATGATTTTTATATAGTTTGATTTAAATATACATATAGTCATGACTTATTAAAAACTATATGTATAGTTATGATTGAATGTATATATCTATATACCCTAGTATATATGAGATATATATCATATTATTGATGAAAAATTTGAATGAAAAATGTTATTAGATATATATATCTTTAGAACTATATATATATATATGAATTATATATAGTTAAGATTTGTATTAAATATATATCTAAGAAAATTATACATGATTTTTATATAGTTTAAATTTCAAATTTATATATAGTAGATTTATGAAAACTATATATACAGTTATGATTAAATATATATATCTAGACACTCATATATGAATACGATATATATTATATCATATTGCCGATAGAAAATCTTGGATTAAATAATGGCATAAACATTAAGAATAGAAAATATTGTCCAACTGACAAGAATAAATTTTAAAAAATGTTAGGAATATATTTTGTGTGTTTCACAAATTTATTTTCCTTTCAGCAAAAGAATGACCTTAAGTGAAGGAGCAATTTCTACTAGTAGGGAACCAATTCCCACTAGACTCAATGAATTGTCCAAAAGGGAGGTTATGACTATGAGGAGCATCGACAATAGAGATTTCCGCCTCCGCCCAATCCTTCACGACAAACTCGCAACACTGGGTTGGTTAAATATAACCAAAGTTGAGGGTCACGTCTCTTACAACTTGGTGAGATCCTTCTATGAAGCCATAAATTGCGTGGGACTTCAAGGAGATGAGATCAGCCCTATTTTGGAGACAACAGTCATGGGAATGAAAATTTCTATCAACATCGAGACAATTGCTCGACTTATGGAGATTTCGATTGAGGAGATTATTATTGATCCACACGAACCCCAGACAGTTGCAGAAATCGCGGAGTCTAATGAACAATTGTTTAATTTCCTCGCCAAAGAGCCATACACTCAATCAACGTACACCAACCTCCCAAACAATCATATTAAGCCATCTCTTGCCAGCCTCGGAAATATTGTATACGGCAACATCTTGCCAGAAAGGGGGACTAGAGGCACTATGTTAAGGGCCCAACTTCTTGTGTTGTATTGCGTAGAGAAGAAAATAAAGGTCTCCCTACCACACATCATCATCCAACAAATGTTGAGGGTGATTCAAAACCCTTTGAGAAAGGAATTCCTCGGCTACGGAGTCTTGATTATGAGGATGCTATACGAGGCGAACGTCAACACTTTTGATGGGACATCGAAGCAGATCACTGAGCCGGTTACATCATCCTCTATCTTCAAGACATATGGCACAAGTGGAGGGGTAACTGACGATGAAGTATTCGGCACGACGATAGGAAACGTCGAGAGAATGAGAGACAAGCATGGACGTTGCCTTCGAAAAATTCGACGCAAGATTCCCGTCAGAGAAGCACCAAATAATGAGTTAAATCAGAATCCCACGTCAAACCCAGCCCCAAATAATGATCCAACCAATCATCTATTCACTGATGAAGATTTATTTAACAACCTAAATCAACCTCAAAATAGACAAAGTACTCAAGCAAATCTACCTACTTGGAACATGCCAACTCAGGGCAACACGTCGTACCAAAGGTTTCAAACACCTAAGGTACCATGTCAACCATTCCCGCAAGTTCCTGTAACCCAACAACAACAGTATTGGGCGGCACCAAATTTTGGAGGGCAGAACATCCCAATGAGCCCACTGTTTCAAAACAATTACCTTTCACCTATGAATCACCCGTACAACCAATATTTTCCCCCAATGCCAATGACCTACCCTCCACCTATGGGACAATCGAGCCATCAACCACCAATGGCCCAATCGACTAACCTTTTTGAACGGTTAAATGGAATGACATCCAATATGGCGGAAATGAGAGAAACTCAAAATAATATATTAACACATATGCAAAACTCCGAAGCAGAGCGAGCAAACTCTCAACCTTCTGTTAGTAGTCGTTCTGTACCTAGCAGGAGATCTAGAAGGAGCGGTAGTAGGCAGGAAAATCAAAATTGATTACTGGCATTCTAAACTTTTCTTTTAAATATGAATGAAATGTTTTATTCAAGACTATCTTTGGTGGGCCGACTTACAACCATTCTTTCTTTGTATCACTAACTTTGGAGTGGTATGGGGCACAACAAAATTGGAAGATGCTAAATAAAATGTGGAAGTAAGAAAACCCATGACCTTGTGTGAAAAGAAACATTTTGAGAAAGTTGCATTACTAACATTATCACTAAGTTTACACGGTATGGGACGAGTAAACTTGGAAGATACTATTGGTGAACTACTATTCAACTGATGTTTTTAGAGACCGTGTTCATACAACTTAACTTGGTTGACTCCCTTATTACCAAATTCATGTGGTATGGGACACACGAATCTGGATAATGATCGAAAAGACTAAGAGTAAGAGTTTGAATACATAAGTTGCGATAGAACGTTAAATCAGGATATTTACCGAGGCAAATCTTAGAATTCTTATGACTCGTATGGATTTTCAATGAAATGTATATGTATGTTCACAAAGACCAGAACCAAATCATTTGAAATACTTGCAAAGTTTTGTACTTATTATATAAACATTCTAACATTGTTTTTACACCATGGCCAAACATACGAGGCACATAAAGTTCTTTGATTCCTCAACAAAAACCTTACACTATACTTAGAAAAATAAGTGATTTTAACATTGTAGTACTCTCGAAATTGTTGCTGAGCATACTATAACATTATACTTGGCTACAGTTCCTAAATCTTGGTTTTATTTTCTCCTTGCCAGTGAGAAAATGCAAACCAGGAAGAGAGGAAGGCCACGTACTGTCCGTCCAGCAGTGGAGGCACCTCCTGAGATTCAGGAACCGCCGCCTTCGACGACAGCACGAGTCATACCCGACACTACCACTACATCTGGGCAGGCAATACCACCCCCACCCGCACCCTTTACCATGCCTTCGAGTATGGAAAACCTTCTTCGCCGGATTTATTGAGGCCATGAAAGTTACTGTTCAAACGACCGTTCGTGAGACAGCGGCCAGTCAGGTTTCCACGGTTCAGGCACCTGTAAGATTTAGATCAGAATCTCAAACCGATTAGATTACAAAGTACAAGTGGCTACAACCTCTTACTTTTGCTGGGACCATTGATGCTGATGAGGTGCAAAAGTGGCTGGTTGAGTCAAAGAAGGCTCTTGATGCAATGGGAGTCGATGAGACTCGAAAAATTCCACTAGCGACCTACCAACTTGTTGGTGGGGCAAACACATGGTGGATAACAGTGAAAGAGGACCCAAGGGTCAACATAACAAATATGACTTGGCAACAGTTCGAGTCAATGTTTATTGATGAGTATTTTTCTGGCGCTGTGAAGAGGCAGAAGCGCCAGGAATTCGCTAAGTTATACCAGGGCAACATGACCGTCAGGGAATATGCTGGAAAGTTCAAAGAATTATCAGTCTACTCTCTCTCCACCATCTCAACGGAGCAAGATAAGACTGTGAAATTTTATAATGGCCTTCGCCATGATATTCGACAAGCCTTGTCGATCTTGTTCTCAAGATTTACAAGGAGGTTGTTGACAAGGTCATGAGCTTTGAACAAGAGAAGATCTTACAGGAGCAGAGAATGAATAAGGGAAAACGGTCTGCAACGTTTTCCCAACAAGGCTCGCAACAACGCAACAAGAAGAAGCCCTACTACAATCAAAACCCAGCCCTCCCAGCCCCTATTTCGAAGATTAAGGCCACAACACCTGCGGCTGAACCTTCTGACCCTAACAATCAGGATTTTCGTAATTATGGTTGCGGAGGTCGTTATGGAAGGGGTGGCCGTAGAAACGGAAATGGCAGAGGTGGTGGTCGACACCACAATCAGCAAGGCCAGCAGAACATTCAACATGGCCAGCAAATCAATCAGCAGTACAGGCCGACTTGTTTCAACTGCAGCCAGAAGGGCCATGTAAAATATCTCTGTCCGCACCTTCAGCAACCTATTCCCGTTATTCCAGTCCAACAAGCACTACCTACTGCTAATGCCCAACCCAGGCAGAACCAGCAGAACCAGGGTCAACGGAATCAGGGCAGAGCATTTGCCATCGCTCAACAACCCCTCCCAGACAACAATGTAGTCGAATGTACCTTTCCTTTGTTCAATACAATGGTACATGTTTTGTTTGATTCAAGTGCTACGCATTCCTTTATATCGTCGGCATTGGTAAGACATTTAGGCCTGCAGCCTGAACCCACAACCATCACACTTCATTTCACATCACCATTTGGATCTGGTACTGACGTGAATTTGCAGTGTTCTCGATGTGAGTTTCGTATATCGAAACATATAATATATGCAGATTTTTTTTTGATGGATATTGAAGACTTCGACATCATCCTCGGCATGGACTGGCTAGCACCACTAAATGCAAAAATCGACTGTATGAAGAAGCAAGTTCAGTTAACCTTGCCTACAGGAGAGTTTGTCAAGATTCAGGGAACAAGGAAATGGATACACAAATCAACAGTTGCACTTCTCAAGTCACAACTTCGAGCGTTATCCCTTGGTGACGGAAATGAATCACCAGCACTGTACCCTCTCGAAGTACATGATGTTCCAGTCATATCTGAATTCCCAACAGTTTTCTAAATGACCTTTCTGGTCTACTTCCAGTTAGTGAATTCGATTTTGAAATCAACCTCATACCTGGGACAGGGCCTATCTCAATTCCACCATACAAAATGTCAAATGTCGAGTTGGTCGAATTAGACAAATAACTGAAGGAATTAGAGAATACCGGCTGGTTGAATTACTAAGACGACATTCAGAACTCGGTACGATCACTACGAGTTCTTAGTTATGTCGTTCGGCCTAACAAATGCACCTGCTGCATTCATGGATTTGATGAATCGCATCTTCAGGTTATACTTAGACCTATTTGTGGTGGTTTTTGTGGACGACATCTTGATATATTCCTCAAAGGAGGAAGACCATAAGATACATTTGAAGATAGTCCTCCAGACCTTGAGAAGCCACCAAATGTATTCAAAGTTGAGTAAATGCGAATTCTGGGCGAAGCGAGTTCAATTCCTAGGCCATGTGGTTTCAGGCAATGACATTGAAGTAGATCCTTCTAAAGTTGAAGCAGTTTTAATCTGGAAGCAGCCTACCACTGTTACTCAGATTAGGAGTTTTCTTGGTTTGGCTGGCTATTACAGACGCTTCATCAAGGACTTCTCAAAGACTGTTGAACTTATGACCAAGCTCACTCGAAAAGACGTGCGATTCATCTGGAATCCCGCCTGTGAAGCATCATTTCAGGAATTGAAAAAATGCCTCATGACGACACCTATACTTATCACTCCAAGAAATGCAATTGGGTTTTCACTATACACCGACGCCTCTCTTCAAGGCTTAGGTGTCGTACTAATGCAAGAAGGCCAAGTTGTTGCATATGCCTCGAGGCAATTGAAGATTCATGAAGGTAGTTACCCAACACATGACTTGGAACTTGCAGCTGTTGTGTTTGCACTGAAATTATGGCGTCATTACCTATACGGTGAACGGTTTGAGGTCTTCTCAGATCACAAGAGTCTTAAGTGCATATACACTCAGAGAGACCTAAACCTCCTCCAAAGACGGTGGTTGGAATTCTTGAAAGATTATGACTTTCAACTCTAGTACCATCCCGAAAAAGCCAATGTTGTGGCTGATGCCCTGAGTAGAAAACCATACGTTGCTTGCACTCTTAACTTTGAAACGGGGAAGTTGGCTACAGAGATGGAGAACTTTGACCTACAACTGATCGAAGAGAGAACAAAATCACGACTCTCTCAATTATCAGCCAACTCTGTGCTCGTTCGAAAGATTTCAGCAGCTCAAGCCAATGACCCTATGTTAATGGAGAAACGAGAACTTCTACTCAGCGGATAGGACCTTCCTCACTGGTCGGTCGCTGAAGACGGGACCGTTTTTTATAAGAAACATCTCTGTCTACCGAACGATCCTGAGGTTCGCAAGGAAGTGCTTACTGAGATGCACTATTCAAGGTACGTTATGCATCCCGGGGGGGACAAGATGTACAAGGATGTCAAGCGACAATTCTGGTTTTCTGGAATGAAAAAGGCAATTGCAGACTTCGTTGCTCGATGTCTCGTTTGTCAGAAAGTTAAGGCAGAACGAAGACTTCCCTCTGGACTTCTCCAGCTGTTACCTATTGGAGAATGGAACTGGGAGAACATCGCAATGGATTTTGTTACGGCCTTACCTCGAAATAATCAAGGGCAAGATGCTATCTTGGTTATCATTGACAGACTGACAAAGGCTGCACACTTCTTTCCAATAAAGTTCACAGATAATCCCGCCAAACTTGCAGAACTATATGAAAGAGAGATCGTACACCTTCACGGCATACCACTCACGATCGTTTCTGATCGAGACCCTCGATTCACATCAAACTTTTGGAAAAGCTTCCAGAGTAGAATGGGTTCTAAGATCACTATGAGCACATCCTTCCACCCTCAGACTGATGGGCAGTCAAAGCGGCTTATCCAAATCTTAGAAGACATGTTATGATGCTGCATTTTGGACTTTAATAACGGATGGGCAAAGTATTTACATTTAGTTGAGTTTGCATACAACAACAGCTACCAAACTAGTATCGGCATGGCACCGTACAAGGCTCTCTATGGTCGCCCTTGCAGATCTCCGGTATGTTGGTTGGATATGGCAGATCTACCGCAGTTAGGCCCTGAACTAGTTCAAGAGACTTCTAAGAGGATCACACTAGTAAAGGAACGACTTCGTGTTGCACAAAGTCGACAGAAGAGCTATGCTGACAAGCGGAGGTAACCTCTAGAATTCTATAAGGGGGACTTTGTTTTCCTAAAAGTTCAGCCCACAAGAGGTGTCAAACGCTTTGGGATCAAAGGAAAGCTCTCCCCGCGGTACATCAGTCCATTCCAGATCATTGAACGTATTGGAAAACTTGCTTATCATCTGTCCTTTCCATCGTCCATGCCTAAGGTTCATGACGTTTTTCATGTATCTATGCTCCGCAAGTATCGTCCTGATCCTTCGCATATCATCCCTTTAGTCGAGGTTCGGGTTGTGGAAGGAAATAAGTATCAAGAGAGAGCGATACAAATTTTAGATAGAAAAACTCAAGAACTACGGCGACGTAGCATGCCACTTGTGAAAGTGCTCTGGGATCACCATGGCATAAAGGAAGCAACATGGGAACTAGAAGCAACAATTAAACAGAAATACCCTGAATTGTTTTCTAGTACCAACTGATGATGTGATATATTGTACTATTCTCACTTATCAATAAAATGATGAAACTTTGTTTACACCTATCTTAATACATTGTTTCACTTGAATAACTACGCAGATGTCTGAAAATAATATCAATGGATATAGTGATGCACACACACGGTGGCCTCCTTGGCAACCTGTGGCTACTTATCAAGAAACAGAGTCAAGTCACAACTACCAATGATCCATATCGCCCGAGCGCGCATGGCTTTTTCGTAACAATCTCGTGCCATCATCTTGGCAGGACCTTCTACCAAAATTGCCAGGCGGCCGGATTCAAGCAACAGCACGAAAAAGTATTCCACCGCTCAACCTACCTCCCCTCAAACGATGTAACCAACGCCCTCCACCACCATCTGTTATGAAGGTTGGAATCTTCAAAGGATGAATTCGATTCCATTTGCTATCCATGGTTTTATGATAATGAGGATTTCACCGGCCACAGTGCTATTCAGGGACCATACAAGCACTACCCTGAACTCGCAAAAGATGACGCCGGCAGTGAATCTCAAGCAGATAACCATCATAACTACTTGAATTGATTTCGAGGGCGAAATCCCTTTAAGGGGGGGTAGAGTGTAATACCCTAGGATTGCACAAATATATATATATATATATATATATAAATATATATATATATATATTTAGGGGCAACGCCCGAACGTTCAGGCGCCAATAATCTCTATATAAGGAACCTTTCTCATTTCTCATTTCTCACACCAAAATCACTCTCCTTGTGATTTTCCTTCTCTTTTTCACTCATTTTGAGTTTTAGTCTTTTGAGACTCTCGGTGCGGTGCGACGAAGTTCTGTCCGGAGGAAAGTGCCAGATCTAAAAGAAGAAGTTCTTATCTTAAGGTGGGGAACGAAACATAGGTTTGCGTGTTTAATAACTTTTATTTAAGTTTACATTCAATTATTATTATGTCTACTGTTCATTTACACTGCATTATGTCATATAATGTTTATACTGTCGCACATATGCCTGTATATTTGGAATTCATGTATTACACTGTTATAATGCCGGATTTGTGGTCAATCTGGCTCAACTAGACTCGGTCTTGTCCTTAGTAACTTTAAATAGTGAACGGGAGGCAGCGGGATGCTCTAGGCGATTGGTATTTAAGCAGACCTTGTGTCTCACCTCTCAACTCGGGACTGATCTAGTTAGCCTTATTGAAAGCTATCAGCTTACACAAGTATTACTGAATGTCCTAACCTCACACGTTGTGATACCAACTCTGATAAGGATCACCAGACGTTGCCAAAGTCAGTCTAAATGTCGAGAAAAGACCAGACCAGTAGACTAGACCAGTTCATGCATTGGCATCATACATATCACCACCTAGGGACATATGTGGTTTATGACTCATAGAATAGTTAGAAGCATTGCTCGCTATTCATTATATTTCTCTGGAGAGGGACGTACATGAGAACCCGGCTACGCCTGGGGAGGAACATCAGTACGTGAATCTAGAGCATCGTTCCTGAGGAGGGACGTACAATAGAACCTGACTATGCCAGGGGAGAACGTCCGGACGGACATTTGTACGTGAACTCAGGCGGTGTACGTTCATCAAACCACTACGAGACGGTGTCATGCATACGTACATATTGATTGATTATGATGCTCACATGTGTATTTAAGATATTTGATATTGAAGTATGTTTTATTAATTTTTATACTCACGAACTATTTACCCACTGAGCGCGTTAAGCTCACTCCATTATCATCAAATCTTTCACTGGAAATTAGGGTGGATTGGGTGCAGGTTTATGGGGCCCACATTTTGTACCCTTTGTATTATTCATTGGGAATTTTGGGGAGTATGTTCCCTTGGCCATTTCATGTGCAAATTATATTCTGAATTAAATGAAATAAGATTTGTACTGTATATTATATTTTTCGCTGCGCACTCTGTTGTTACCATTGTTATTATTCCAAATGCGCTCCCCGTCCGCGAGTGTACCGCCGGTTTAGCCACGTTCGGGCGGGGTATGACACCAGTTTTCAAAGGAGTTTTTATCTGAAGGTAGGGAACGAAACATAGGTTTGTGTGTCTAATAACTTTTATTAAAGTTTACATTCATTTATTATTATGTCTACTATCCATTTACACTGCATTATTGCGTATAATGTTCATACTGTCATACTTATGCCTGTATATTTGGAATTCATGTATTACACCGTTGTTATGTCGGATTAGTGGTCAGTCTTGCGCAAGTAGACTCAGTCTTGTCCTCAGTAACTTTAAATAGTGAACGGGAGGCAGCGTGCTGCTCTAGACGATTGGTATTTAAGTAGACCTCGTGTCTCACCTCTCAACTGGAGACTGATCTGGTTGGCCTTATTTGATAGCTATCAGCCTATACAAGTAATGTTGAATATCCTAACCTTGCACATAGTGATACCGATCTTGATAAGGATCACTAGACGTTGCTAAACCCTGTCTAAATGTTAAGCAAGGACCGGACCAGTTCATGCATTGGCATCATACATAGCACCACCTAGGGACGTATGTGGTTTATTATTCATAGAATAGTTAGAAGCGATGCTCGCTATTCATTATATTTCTCTGGCGAGGGACGTACAATGAGAACCTGGCTACTCCTGGGAAGGGACATCTGTACGTGAATCCAGAGTGTCGTTCCTGAGGAGGGACGTACAATGAGAACCCGGGTACTCCTGGGGAGGGACATCTGTACGTGAACTCAGGCGATGTACAATCATCAAACCAATACGAGATGATGTCATGCATACATACATATTGGATTGATTTTGATGCTCTGATTGTGTATTTAAGATATTTGATTATGAAGTTTTCTTTATTTATTGTTATATTCACGAACTATTTTACCCGCTGAGCGTGTAGCTCACCCCGTTGTTATCCAATTCTTCACAGGAGATTAGGGTGGACTGGGTGCTGGCTTTTGGGCCCACATTTTGTACCCTTTGTATTATTCATTGGGAATTTTGGGAGAATGTTCCCTTAACTATTTCATGTACAAATATATTCTGAAATTAATGAAATCAGACTTGTACTTAATCGTATTTCCGCGTACTCAGTTTTTGTTATAATGCATTCGCGCCTCGTTCGTGAGTGTCCCACCGGTTTAGGCGCGTCTAGGCGAGGTGTGACATTGTTAATGTTCACTACATGGTCAATAAAGCTTCAACTAAGCCTCGACAGACATTGTTGTGGTGTTATAAGGACAAGCTAGAGATTAGCAAGTTTGTAGTTTTATCGGTTAGAACACATATTTTGAGTTTCTTTGCTCTTGAAATAAAAAATACTTGCTCTTCATTTAATGGTATTAACTTTAATTCAAAATCCCGTTCGAAGGATGTTTGTTCTGGCTATTGAATGTGTTGTCATCGTGCTGTCTAAAATTAAAACACATGTTTTCTATCTGTATTCTGCATATTTTCATCGCTTTTTGGTTTTTCTTGAGAATATGGGCAAAATAGTGGTGGTTGAGTGAAGGTCAGTTGGCAAGTATTCAATTCGGTGGTCGTTGTTGACTCTATTTTTACAGGTGCACCTCAATAACAAAATTGAAGTTTTTTTGCATTTTGACACTTTACTAGAAGAATACCTCCTCCTGTCAAAACTAGCCTCTGTAGAAAAGCCAAACATGCCCAAACTCTTATTTTTGTCTTCATATTGTGGAGAAATTGAACTATTTTATTTCCTAAAGGAGGTTGAGTGTGCGAATAAGCCATTAAATAAGTGATTTTTGTCTGGGTATGTATCTCTCTATGTCTGGGTGTGTGTATGGTTTCTTTTTTTTTTTTTGAGGTCAGTGGGTATTAGGGACTTATATCCCCCTAATCCCTCTGGAGCACAGCCATAAACACTCAAGAACGTCGGTGGCCAACAAGGTCTTGAGCTCGAAACCTTCAGGGTAGGCGCGCTTGCACCCAACCCACCGTTGGTTGGGTGTGTGTACTCTTTCAACTTTTGAAGTTGTAGCCATTTAAAAGATACATTATGTATTACAAACAGAGGGTATAGAAGTAGGCTTAGGCATGCCTAGTCATTGCATCAATCGTTCTTGGCAGTACATACGCAGACCATTTCCACATGACATTTATACTCCTAATGTAACACCCCGTAGTTTTAATTAAATATATTCGTTGAATTTTGCATATATAGAGACGTATAATACGTGTCTTTTATATGTAGGAGCCAAATATACGCGTGTATGAAAATACATGCTAGATTTAAGGGGTATTAGTAAATAAATAAAATTATTAAATGAAGATGATACATATGAGATCATCCTATATGGGTGCTCTAAAGTTAAAAAATGGAGTTGAATTAAATTGATTAATTTATGGGGTTGGTTAATTAAATATGTGGATTGTAGTAAGATTTAATGAATTAATGAATAGTATGATTTAATGAATGAAAGTTAAATATTAAGATGGGAAAGTTGTTTTATTAAGTTAGATGAGGTGCATAAAATCATTTTTTATATGTACTTATCATCTGTCAGTTCTAATCTCTCAAACTCTCACCAACGTAAAAAAAAAAACCAGAAGAGAAAGAGAGAGAAGAAAGAAGAACGGAGAAGAAGGGAAGAGAGGAAAAAGGAGAGAAACGCAGGATTCGCGTCAAATCGGGACTCGCGGTAAGTGATTTTCACTTTAGTTCTTCGTGAAATTGATATCTAAGCTCGATGTAACGAGTCTCTCGGATTAATTTTTGGTATGGGAGCCGTTTTACGGCGTTTTTAAAATTGGGGTTTTGACCCGACTTGAATAAAAATTTACTCGAAGGGTTGAAAAATACTCCTTAGACTGTAGAAGCCCTGAATATGTGGTTAGATTTCATTTATTTGTTCATTTGAAATTTTTATGGCTGTTGGATGTTTGTTGGAAGTTAGAGTTTACATTAGAAACCTTTCGAATCATATTAAAACCCAATGAAACTCCAGTTTAAGGCTATAGAATGGTAGAATGAACTGTTGTGAGTCGATGCTAATTTCATGATTTTTGGAGATTGTTGGACAATTTTAGTAAAAACTATCCATGTTTCCAATAAACAGTGAACAGTACTATAATTATTTTCAATGAATAAAATGGAATTGGAATCCAGTGAAACTCCCGTTTGAAATCATAGAATCGTAGATAACTGAATTTCGGACGTTTCGATACTAAGATTTTGATTTTTAGATATGATTTGATATTTTTAGTAACTAAATATATAGTTTTGGCGAGTAAAATTTACTTTCGTGACCTTCGCGAACGTGTAAAACCTTAGTAAAATACCTGTTGAAGGTAGTAGAATGGTAGTATGACTGATTTTACACGTGTCGATGTGGACAGAATAATTTTAGAAATGTACTATCTATTTAATAAAATTGATATATGTTCTAGTAGAAAAATAAAACTAAGAATTAGTGAAAATATGAATTGAAAATCTATTTTCACTATTCTTTCTTGTGGAAATATCTAGATTGACCACAAAAACGAGATAGTAGTTTTTCAACTGCTTATGAGTCCTAAATTGAGTTGAAATCTAAATTCACAGAATGTCTATAAGATTTTTCAGGTTGTTCTTTATTATTAGTGATTTGAAGTGAGTTGAGAAATTAAATATGTAAATAGATATGAATAAATGAAATTGAATTATTGAGTGATTGTAACAGGTTGAGTTAGTTGGATTAAAATTGGAACTGGACTCGAAAGCGACGGTGATTGTATTTAAGTTGGAATGACTTGTATTGTGAGTATATTTTCTTGATTTGGTTCTTGTATGACATTATATATATATATATATGAAATGTTTGAATGTAACTATGTTATGTATATATAGTTGCATTGTGTTTTAATTTGCATTTATAAATGATTTTTTTAGCATTGGAACATGTGAGACTTGCAAAAGGCAAGTTGGTGTCATTTTGTTAGGAATTAGACCTGGATGAGTGTTACGCGTAATCTCATTGTCAGTAGGCCTATCCTAACAAGTATTGGAGATCCTTGAAATGACTGTGAATTGAGTAATGTGAGGTCCGAGCATAGGCTCCTTATCGGTGCATAATAAGGAGTTCATACCCGCTCCATTACGAGAAGAAGGGAGATTGTGGTTTTAGTTGAAAATGATGCATTGTTTTCTTGAAAAATCATGAAATCTATGTTGTTGGCATGTATGAAATATTCGTTGAATGATGCATGTGTTTAGTAATTGTTTTAAATAATTTTAAATGTCATGTTTCCCTAAATGCATGTGATTGTCATATCAAGAAATATATTCACTGAGTTTGTTGATTGCTCACTCCATTTCCTCCAATATTTCAGGTACCGAGTCGAGGGGAAATGAAAAAATCCGTGAGTGATAATCACGTGATTGCATTCGTCTGGTATATGTATGTATTGTAATACCCTAGGTTTGTACAAAAAAAAAATTGTTTGGGCACCTGCCCGAACGTTCAGGCACCATTTTTTCTATATAAAAAACTCCTCCCGCTCCTCATTTCTCACACCAAAATCACTTCTCCTTGTGATTTTTCTTCTCTTTTTCACTCATTTTGAGTTTTTGTCTTCTCTTTTGAGACTCTCTTTCCGAGACTCTCTGTGCGGTGCAACCAGATCAACTGGAGACTGATCAGGTTGGTCTTATTTGAAAGCTATCAGCTTATACAAGTAATACTAAATGTCCTAACCTTGCACGTAGTGATACCGACCCTGATAAGGTTCACTAGTTATTGCCAAATCCTGTCTAAATGTTAAGTAAAGACCGAACCAGTTCATGCATTGGCATCATACGTGGCACCACCTAGGGACGTATGTGGTTTATGATTCATAGAATAGTTAGAAGCGATGCTCGCTATTCAATATATTTCTCTGGAGAGGGACGTACAATGAGAACCTGGCTACTCCTGGGAAGGGACATCTGTACGTGAATCCAGAGCGTCGTTCCTGAGAAGGGATGTACAATGAGAACCTGGTTACTCCTGGGGAGGGACATCTGTACGTGAACTCGGGCGATGTATAGTCATCAAACCAATATGAGACGGTGTCATGCATACATACATATTGGATTGATTATGATGCTCTGATGTGTATTTAAGATATTTGATTATGAAGTTTGCTTTATTAATTGTTATATTCACGAACTATTTTACCCACTGAGCGTGTAGCTCACCCCGTTATTATCCAATTTTTCAGCAGGAGATTAGGGTGGACTGGGTGCAGGTTTTTGGGCCCACATTTTGTACCCTTTGTATTATTCATTGGGGATTTTGGGAGAATGTTCCCTTAACTATTTCATGTACAAATATATTCTGAAATTAATGAAATCAGACTTGTACTTAATCGTGTTTCCGCGCACTCAGTTATTGTTATGTTGCATACGCGCCCCGTCCGTGAGTGTCCCGCCAGTTTAGGCGCGTCCGGGCAGGGTGTGACATATATGCATTGGAGGATATGAGTTACTTTTCTTTATTTTGATATGTATAATTATCACATTATTATTTATATACTATCACATAGTTTGGTTGAATTGGAATATGGGTTTTGTTATTTGGATTATGAAATGTTTAATGATGATATATTTAATCATATGATCATGATGGATGAAATGGCTTGAGAAATAAATAGTATTTGAACATTTTGGGTTATGAAGTGCTTGTGATATTGAGAAGATTATTTATTGTGGAATGAATTGTCAAAATTGGTCTGAATGCCTTTTCCTTAGGGTTTCCTTTCATTTTATAAAAGAGAATGTACATTAAAGTTGCCATATTTGCTGGCGTACAAGATAAGTATCATCCCTTTACAATCTTGCTTGCCATATTTGTCGGCGTATAAGATAAGTATCATCCCTATTTACAGCCTAATTATCTGCTATTTACAATCTTGCTATAACAGAAAACATCCCTAAAATATCACAAATCAAATATTCTCTGATCCTAAATTATCTCTGTAACATCACCCCTCAAATTGATGCTGGTAGATCAAAAAGCATCCATTTGTCAATCAAGAACTGATGTCGATGCCGAGAAAGAGCTTTAGTGAAGATGTCGGCAGTCTGATGTTCGGTAGAAATGTGAGGAAGAGTAATCACATGTTTGTTAAAGGCTTCTTGTATGGAATGGCAATCGAATTTGATATGTTTTGTACGCTCATGGAAAATCGGATTAGCAGCGATCTGAATAGCACTTGTATTATCAGCATGAAGAGGAGTGGAATGTAGCCGAGGAAAGCCAAGTTCTCCTAATAACCCATGAAGCCATGTGATCCCAGAGCAAACGGAAGACAGCACGATACTCAGACTCAGTGGAGGACTTGGAAACTCTGTCTTGCTTCTTACTCTTCCAAGAAATGAGTGCATTACAAAAGAACATGCACCATCCAGTAATAGAACGAGGAGTATCTGCAGATATTGAATAATACGACGGACAGCAGCTAGATGAAGATGTCGAGGAGCCTGCAAAAATTGACTGACCTGCTGCACAGCAAAAGAAATGTCAGGGCGAGTAATAGTCAAATAATTCAAACTCCCACCGGGCTGCCGATACAAGGATGGATCTGAAAGAAGCTCGCCTTCCTCACGAAAAAGCTTGAGATTAACCTCCAATGGGGTAAGAACAGAGTTACCCGATTAGAGACCAGCCAAGGAAATCACTTCTTGTGTGTATTTTGTACTGATGTAACAATGTACCAGACGGAGTAATCTGGACCTCAAGACCAAGAAAGTACTGCAAAGGACCAAGATCTTTCATATGAAAAGAGGTCTTGAGATGCTGTTGCAACTGCTGAAGTAATTCAGTATCAGAGCTAGTAATCACAATGTCATCGACATATACCAGAAGCAACACAATTCCTGCAGAAGTCTTGCAAAGAAAAAGAGAGGAATCAAACTGACTCTGAGCAAACTAAAAGGCAAGCAAAATAGAGCGGAATTTGTCAAACCATGCGTGCGGAGCCTGTTTCAATCTGTACAAGGACTGGCGTAGCCGACAAACCTCCAAGGAAGGTGTAGTAAACATGCCGGGAGGTGGAGACATATAGATTTCTTCCTTTAGGTCTCCATGTAGAAAAGCATTTTTCACATCCATCTGCCTGAGAGACCACCCCTGTGAAGCAGCAAGTGCTAAAATAGTCTGAACGGTAGTCATCTTGGCAACGGGGGCAAATGTTTTAGCATAATCAATGTCATACTCTTGATAATTCCCAAGAGCCACAAGACGAGCCTTATATCTGTCGAGTGAGCCATCAGATCGGAGCTTAACTGAATACACCCATTTACAGCCAATCGGTTTGACACCAGAAGGACAAGTCACAATATCCCAAGTGTGATTCTCTTGAAGAGCCTGGATATCTTCTTGCATGGCCTGCTGCCAACATGCTTGGGAAGCTGCCTAGGCATAAGAGTGAGGAACAGAAACAATATCGAGAGTGGCAGTGAGTGAGGTATGAGGAAAACCATACCTATCAGGTGCATGTGTAACTCGAGTAGAGCGTCGAGGTATAGGAACCGCAGAATCAGGTATCAGATCAGTGTCTGGAAGGAGCGTTGGCGAAGGTGGAAGACGTCACTGATACACCAAACTTGGTTTAAACCGCTCAATAAAAGGAGACACATCATCAAAAGCTGGAAGAAGAGCAACAGAGGGATCGGAAATAACCTGAGATTGAAAGAAATATTGATTTTCGAAGAAAATCACATTCCGGGAGATTCGAAATTTATTTGCATGAGCATCATAACAAATAAATCCTTTTTTAGTAGAGCTACATCCCATAAAGGCACACGTGACAGACTGGGCAGCAAGCTTGTGACGATCAACAGGGGGTAAATGAACAAAACAAACACACCCAAAAGTATGAAGGGATTGATAGTCAGGAGAAATGCCAAACAAACGAAAATAGGGAGAATCATAATTTAGAGTGGTAGTAGGCAAGCGATTGATCAAATAGACAGAGTAGATAAAACATATACCCAGAATTTAGACGGTACAGACGAATCAATCAACAAAGTACGAACGACATCTAAGAGATGACGATTCTTACGTTCCGCGACTCCATTCTGTTGAGGGGTATAAGGACAAGAACACTGAGAGATGATCCTTTTTATTGAAGATACGTCTGAAACGAATGGGACATGTACTCTCCCCCTGAGTCGGAGCGTAAGATTTTGATACATGTACTGAATTGTCTCAACAAGCGCAACAAAGCTTTGAAAGACAGAAACACGTCACCTTTAGAACAAAGAAAATATATCCAAGTAAATCGACTAAAATCATCGATAAATGTCACAAAATAACGATACTGACCATGACAAACAACAGGACTTACACCCCAAACATCAATATGTATAATCTCAAAGCATTTAGAAGCACGACTACCATGCGTAGGAAAAGGTAAAGTTTTACTTTTACCAAGACGACAAGTAGCACAATCAAAAGAAATATCAAAAGAAATAGGAGAAGAATTAAATGAATCGTTATTGCCCAAAAAACCATGTTTCAGAAGATGAGTCAAGACAACAGAATTGGGGTGACCCAATTTCTTATGCCAGACTTCAGTATTATTGGCAGTAGTCGTACGTGCAAAAGAAATGACACTAGGAATAGAAAATTGTAAAGGAAATAGACGTCCCACTTTAGGCCCCTTCTCGATCACCGTCCCCAACACCTAATCCTGCACAAGACAACCACCACGAGAAAAATGAACATCACAGTTATGATCCACCAATTGTCCAACATAAATCAAATTGATAGATAATCCAGGAGAGACAAAAACATTTTGGAATGAAGAACCCAAATTACCAACAGCAGTGATAAGAAGAGTACCATCAGCAAATT